>OU862896.1:19879664-22379664 GCA_917880725.1 Selenia dentaria | reverse complement strand
AGGCAAGTAATCGCAACAAATTCGCTAAAAGACATTTTGATTATGCAGCTCCTCAATTGTATAATAAGCTTACATTAGATCGTGAATGTAACATAAAAGAGTACTCCAATACGAGTAAACTTAAAAAATATATACTTGCATGGCTGAGCCTATTGGAATATGACGACGTAAAAAGTATATTGTATAACCTGTAACGCTAAACTCCACGCACACACACACACACACACACACACGAACACACACACACACACACATGTGTAAAGCATACATTTATATGTACTTAGTATGCATATTGGCAAGCACAAACTTTGATAGTTTCATTTCTCTTTCTCTTTTATATTTCCGTTTCGACATAATTTTGGTTAAGTGGAATCAAAAATGAGAGAAGGTGCTGCGGTCTTCGAATCACAGTGTAACGCTACATCGAGGACCACAGGCTTCAAATTTAAATTGTACATTCTTTTATGTCAATAAATATTTTTTTATGTTTATGTTTGTGTTATGTTCCTAGAATCGTAACAGGTGAAAAAACACATTTATATAAACACTGCTGCGAAGCATTAGTGAGCTAATATTGCTGGTTTAGGGTATGAAGGGCACTGTAGCAAGTAACTAGATGAAATAAACTTCTAAACCAATGTCTTGGGGTAACAATCTCAGTGTAGTGAAACGCTCAACAGCCGTGCGATTTTCTAATGATTCGTCGTTGCGATCGTCGACGAGCTCACCGATGTCAAATATTTACGAGATCGCCCTTGTTCACAAGGTTTTTTTTTCCAACGTTCATTGCCATCTCGTCATTTTTTTCACGGATGTTGTTAAAGATGCAACGATGTATGCTCTTAGAGAATAGCACGGCAGTACAGGTCCCATGTTTCAACCAATCTTGAAGAAACTTGGTATGCATGTTTTGCTGTGAAGTTATATATTTTTTTGTCGTCGGTAATTTTGAGTGAGGGGTGTACTTTTCCTAAAAAGAGGGAAAGTTTGCTGCGGCGCTATTTACCGACCGATTTTGATAAAGTTTGGTACACACATTAAGTACCTGACTTTAAAGAGAGATTTCGAATATGAGCATAATTGGCCAAATAGTTTCCGAGATAATACAGTGCAACCTTTTAATATAACGTACCTCAATATAACGACTTCCTCGATTTAACAAATTCTTCGTAATCCCCTTGAATTGTCCATAAGAGTCAATATAAAATATACCTTTACATTGCGAACATTCTTTGCGTACAACCTCTTTATAACGAATTTTTAACTATCAAGAAAAAGTATTCATACCTCTAATTAACGAACTTTGCCAACCCAAAACCTTTATATAAAGTTTCCACCAATAATATAACTCTTAATCTTATAATGTGATTCATGTCTCGACATGTTTCGACACGCTTTTGTTTGTACAGTAATCATTGTTGTTTTGATGGAAAGTAATGTAAACACCTCTGCTCGTCACTATTGTTAAAGATTTAAGTTAAAATGGCTCAGGTGAATAAAACTATTCTTTTACCTCTTTATAACGAATTTTAGACCAATCTAACCTCAACATAACAAACCTCAGTTCAACGAATTACTTGATATTACGAATATTTTCTTGTTTCCCTCCGATTTGTTATATCGAGGTTGCACTGTAGGTTGTGAACTACTAATTAAATATGCTGCTGTTAAAACTTTCCGTACCCGCGAGGTCTACTGTTTGCAGAACTACTCGTACTAGTTATAAAATATTCAACATTATAATGTTGAATATTTGTTATGTTACTAAACTCAGAAGCAGGAGATATCTATCACCTTAAGCCTTTCTGAGGTCAGAACCTCGGGTCAGCCCCATGTGGCCCAAGGTGAATGCATGGTCAGTGCGATGGTAATAAGTTCTGATCACCGTTTTATGACCGTTTTGCGCGAGTAAGGCTGCTAATTTGGTCGGATGAGTTTTTTTATGGGGTCACTTAGGGTGGGATGTTTATCTCAGAAAAAGGCATCACATAATCTTTACTTGCAAATAAATACAATTAAACCTTCGCACAATCACACACCTACACTACACTACACAGTGTCACACACACTCCATGTGTCGGGGCAGGCATCGACATACACATGAACACGTCGAACATTCAAAATCCAAGAACGAACATTTATGCTCATCGCACAACTATTTGCCACGGCCAGGGAACGAACCTGAGACACCGCGATTCAAGGCCAGGGTGACTACCAAATGAGCAAACGGAGCTGTCATAATATACCGTAATTATGATAAGCTATCTGCGCTCCGCGGTTTCCTGCTAGGTGAGGGATGATGACGATGATGATCCTTATAATATGAGCTATCGGCCAGTGAAAGTCCCGTTAAAATTCTTGACATATATTATATTGGAAAACATAGTAAAATCATCTACTCGTATTTCGTTCACACTACTTTTTTACCGACTTCCAAAAAAAGGAGGAGATACTCGATTCGGTTGTATTTTTTTTTAATGTTTGTCACCTCATAAATTTCGACTGGGTGAACCGATTCTCAAAATTCTTTTTCGTTTGAAAGCTGGTGCTTTCCGTGTGGTCCCATTTAAATTTCATCAAATTCGGTCCAGTAGTTTTTGAGATACTCTCCAATATCTGAATAGAATGGACGTTGGTATTATATTTTTCAAATTGTACTTGTTCACAGTCCTTCTCTCAGAGAAAGAAGGATACTTCATAATCGATCACATAGCTACAGATTTGGGGGTAGGCCAGCCCTAGTGTTGTACTACAATTAATAACAGCCTCACTCCTGTAATTCTGACACATAAGGGACCTGCAGACATAGAGAAGTTACGTTGGAGAAGGTTCGTTGATACTTATCAACGTGACGTACAGTTTTATGACAATGCATACTTATGCATGGTCATAAAACTGTACGTCACTTCTGCAGACATAAACGATCAACTAGTAAACAATGGTTAAAAATATACTATACCTAATTAAAATCATTAATCGAAAAACATTCAGCCTTCCACACTCACGTACGAACTACGGTCACCATGCATCATTGTATCGTATTTGTCGTTCTTATCATGAAATTTGTCATGATGTAGACATATTTAACCCCTCAGTCTCTTCTTTTAAGAGACTGCTATTATCTGTTCTTAAAAAATAGTAACATAAAATTAAATATATTTTAGTACACAATACTTGTAAGCATGCTGTGTTCACAGCAAGAAGGACGTGCGCACCTGTACATGTTTTGTAAGATCTAAATATTATTTGTGTTGTTTTTTTTGTGTAAATCCAGTTCTGTGAACCAATAAATAAAAAAAAATAAAAAAAATCTCATGCAAATGTATATAACAAAGACGTAAATAAAAACTTAAGTAAGTAATCGGTGGTTCTCGTATGATCTCCAAAATTTACTGGTTTCTCCTCCCACAAGTCTTATTTTAGGTACTGATAGATATCAATGAATTGATAATTTATTGACTCAGGCGTAACTTTGCGGAAATCCATTATCAAAAACGATATTAGAAGAAATATTTAGTAACACTTCCGCTAAAACAATTCTTATGGCCGAGTTAGGAGGCATCCTCAGCTGTGCGATTCTCTAAGAGCAAACATCGTTGCATCTTTGACAACATCCGTTAAACACGACGAGATGACAAGAAACGTTGGAAAAACAACCTTATGTACGAGGAAGGTGAGCTCGTCGACGAGCGCATTTCTTCTAATATCACTTTTGATCATTGAATTGATTGATATAATTTATTGGTATAATTAATCAAATAAATAAATAAAAAATATAATTATATATATACATCTATAATTTCTAAATTAGCGAACCAATTACAACCCTTGGTGTTATATTCGATAAGCAAATTATCATGGGAACTTCAATTGGCAGAAACCAGTCAAAAGCTCTTCGCCTCAGCAGGTTCACTCCATACATTAAGAAATTTTCTTCCAACTACTCTAAAATTGCGCTAGTACAATTTCTTTTACTCCCGATACTCGATTATGCTGATGCCTGCTGTCTGGATCTTACCGAAGCATAGCTTAATAAATTTGAACGATTACAAAATTTCTGTATTCGCTTCAGTTTTGGTATACGCAAATATGACCACGTCACTAAGCACCCGTTGACTCACGTTTCGCCATATTTGGCCAATAATACAATAGATTTCGCAGAAACCTACTTTTCCAGGAACTGCAACGTGTGTGGAACTGGAATAGTTACCTATACGCTTCCGCTGAATACCCATATTTGCCCAGCTATCTCAAGGAGCGATTTTTTTTTCTATCCCTCTCCTCTTCTCGATCCTGTCGCATCTCATCTTCTGACTCCCATTCACTCTTCAAAGTTTTCTCTCGATACATTTACAGTGCATGCCGTGCGGCTATGGAATGCTCTGTCTCTTTCTTTCACGATGCCGATTCCACTAACTAAACTTGTGACTCTAATACGTTTTCGTAATTCGTAACGAGAGACTCAAATTACTCGTATATTCTAGCGTTTTATGTAGTATCACTAATTTTGGGTCGGGTCTTGAATCGAGTCGCCTGAATTTGAGAATTCTGCTACTGTGGAATGGTCAAGGGGCTTTGTCTTGACCCTCCCAATTCGATTTTGGCTGCCGGAGTTACGCGAAAGTATTTTAAATTAATATTTAAAGTTTCTGTAATTTCACACGAAAAACATGCGGATGCGTGAAACGGAACGCAATATCAGGAAATATTGCATAAATTTGAACGTCTGCTATGTTTATGTTCGTGAAACGAAACGTTTTGATCGCTATTTTTGAGGTTTGTGGTGTTTGACGTATGTGACGTTGATTTGACATACACGATTCGCATTATTCCGTTGCTTTCGAGTTTTCGTGAATGTGCTCCTCTGTTTTTTTCTACGATTTTTCGACGACTTGGCTTCTCTCTTGGACACCGATTGGATTTCTTCCCCGTACAATCTTGGCTTACTCACTGGACACCGTTGGATCGCTACTTTGGACGACTTTTGCTGGCTTACTGGATCACTTGGACACCGATCGTTTTTGGCGAGCTATTATTATTTATTTATTTATTTATTATTGATAATACAATGTGGCTTACAGACTAATCTAAAGCACCAACATGTCAAACAATATACAAAACTTAAATACAATTAAATTACAGAACAATATGATAAAACATTATAAAATAATCAAGAATAAAGACAAATAACAAATTTTACAATTTAAATACATAGAGCAACCAAACAATAATGTCAAACAATATACAATATCAAGCTATGGCTTCTAGAGAAGCGCCCTCAGGCACAGAACCCGTGCCGTCAACAAGTTCCGGGGTTACCGGGACGGAAGCTGAATCCCGACGCTCTGCTGGACGTCATTTCTACACGGACGAAGTTGTGAATATGTGGCTAAGGTTATTCGATGCTTGGGATCCACTGAACAGTGTGTGTAATTTGCTGAAGACAAGGATATGATATCTACTGAAAAACTGTGTCGCACGCATCGTAAATCCATGCATCTGGCCAAGTCAACCAATAAAACTTTTGGTTCATGGGTGTGCACTAAAGGGTAATGCAAACAAAAATCGAAAGTATCAAGAACCAACGGTACCTTTTTCGAAAACATTCATGTGCATGTTTTTTATTTAATTTACGCTTTCGCCCATAAATGGAGCTACAATATGACAATAAATGAGGATCCATATAAATCAGAAAATATACAATGCCTTAGCCGAACCACCATCAGCGACTGGTTTAACTACTGCCGTGAAGCAGTGGTGATATTCAAATTGGAAAACAATGAAAATAAAGGAAAGATTGGAGGCCCTGGGAGAATCGTCCAGATAGACGAGTCAAAGTTTGGAAAGAGAAAATATAATAAAGGTAATTAATTAAGATTTCACTAGGTTAATGTTATTTCTTTTTACCACCCAGAAACTGTTTTATTAAGTAGAAACTAAAGTTAATAATTTTTTTTGTTATTGTTGCAGGACGCCATATTGAGGGCCATTGGGTTCTAGGAATGATTGAAGATGGGTCCGAAGATCTTAGATTAGAAGTTTGCCCAGATAATTGCCGCTCAGCTGAGTTGTTGGTGCCTTTAATTGAAAAAAAAATAGAAAAAGGCACCATTATACACACCGATTGCTGGAAGGCTTATGACTGCCTAGCTGACCATGGGTACATCCATAAGAAAGTCAACCATTCGGACCCAGATAATCCATTTGTGGCTCCAGATGGGGTCCATACCCAGAGAATCGAATCTCAATGGAGAGCAGTGAAAAGGTTGTCAGTGAAAAAAAAAGACAATTATAATAATCCGTGTGATTTTAGTGATGCTATAGTTGAATATTTGTGGAGGCGAGATCTATTCAAGCAGAAAAAAGATCCCTTTGTCGAGTTGATCAATGTAATTAACTATGTTTACAAAATAAAATAAAGGGTTGGCTATAGCCGTCCGGTACCTGATTTTGATGAAGGTGCGAGTATCATTGGGGTCCACCTGAAGCCCTTCCAGCAATTTTTTTTTGCCGGAAACGTAGTTTAAATTAATTATGATTAAATTAAAATTTGATAAAAAAAAGTGAAATGGAACGCAATGTTGAGAAAATGGTACAATATTAAGTTGTCAAATTAAGTTGTCAAACTGAGTTAAACGAAACGTATCGTTATCGTTAAACGTAAGAAAAAAAAAAGGCGCCATTTTGTCTTACTGACAGATGGACTGTCATCCATTCATTCCGTTTCTCTCGTAGTTTCGTGAATGTGTGCTCTCTTGTTTTTCGATTTTTATTACGACTTTGGCTTTTTCCCTGGACTTCCTTCGATTGCGCGACGACTTGAAACTTGGCTTGCTTACCGGATTTGTTTGGATTGCTCTACGACTTGAACTTGGCTTGAAAACTGGACTGCACTTGGCTGTAATGGAGTATTACAGTACAATACCCGAAGCGGACGCGGTTTCGGCTCCTGATCTGCCCGTCGAACCTGTTGCCGGACCTTCTTCGGCTCCTGATCTGCCCGTCGAGCCCGTAGCCGGACCTTCTTCGGCTCCTGATCTGCCCGTTGAACCTGTCGCCGGACCTTCTTCGAGTAATGACGACGACGACAACGAGCTTATAACCAAACGAAAACTTTGCGTCACTGAAGTGATTGATCATTGGAATTTAACTGACGTTGTGCGAAAATTGGGCACTAAAGACCAATGCATCAAATATAGTGAAGACCAAGGTCTCATACCAACTGAGAAACGGTGTCGAACCCACAGGACATCCATGAAAGTGTCATACTCATGCGGATGCACAAGTTTTGGTACATTTGTGTGCTCAAAAAGATCATGCAAATCTAAATCGGGCAGCGGTGCCAAGATCTCTCGCAGAATTGGCACATTTTTCGAAAATATTGCTATCGACATAATGCATGTTTACTATCTTATATATGCATACTCACAAGGATGGACCTACGACCAAACAATTCACGAAGACCCTTATAAAAAATAAAGGAAGCAATGTTTAAGCCCAAATACTATAGCCGATTGGTTTAATTACTGCAGAGAAGTAGTTGTGATATTTTATTTGGAAAAACAAAATCTTTACAGCGGTAAAATTGGAGGCTGTGGGAAAATAGTGCAAATAGACGAAAGTAAATTTGGAAAAAGGAAATATAACAAAGGACGTCACATTGAAGGCCACTGGGTGCTGGGATTAATAGAAGATGGGTCTGAAGACTTAAGATTGGAAGTATGCCCGGACAATAAAAGAGATGCTGATACTCTCATACCTTTAATTCAAAAGCATGTTTTACCTGGAACAACAATCCACACCGATTGTTGGCGGGCATACGATTGTCTGTCTGAATATGGATACATACACGAAAAAGTGAATCATTCAGACCCAGAGAACCCATTTGTGGGTAAAGATGGAATCCACACCCAAAGAATAGAATCCCAGTGGCGAGTGGCAAAATACTGATATAGCCGAAAGTGAGGTTAAGTACTAAAAAAATTATTACTCAAAAACTAAAAGCCTCCGGCGGGGGGGGGGGGGGGATGCAGGGGGGGCTTCACCCCCCCCCCCCTCCCCCCCCCCTCCCACCTCCCCGCGGGTACCGGGCGACTATAGTTTAACCAAAATAAATACTCCTACATAGTTTTGTGAAAATTATTTTCCTCCCTTACCCACCCAGAGACCAACTCAGACCGGTTAGGTTGAAAGTAGTCAGAAAACCGACACAGAGCACCCCGACTCCACCTATTCTTGTGGCTACTACCCCTAGAGTGTTTATAAATAATGCGGGAGCCAGAAGCTCAAGCCTTAAGCCAAGCCAAGCTCAAACTTCGTTTCGCTACGGAGGTCGCCGGCTCGCTTCGCTCGCCAGCTCCCCCCTTCGCTCAACTCGACTTCATGCGGCGAAGCAACGTTCAGGGGCGACCGCTAGAGCTTCTGGCGGGAGCCCACCCGGAGTCCAAGTCAGACCGGTTAGGTCGAAATTAGTGACAAATCCAACTCTGACCCCCCCCCCTCTCCCCCCCCTAAATTTAGGTGTAAAAGTGTTAGTAGAGTAGACAAAATTATCTTTGATATTAAATTTTAAAAAAAACTACGCGGTTCCGGCAGGGGGAAATGGTAGGGGGGGGTTCCCTACACTTCTTGATATATAAAAAAGATATTGAGAGATTTGTATTGTTTGCAGATGACACTTCACTGTTATTTAAAATTAAAAGGCAGTTATTAAACTATGACGATGTTAACAATGCATTAGCTAAAGTTGTGAATTGGTTCAATACAAATAATCTTCTCCTCAATGAGAAGAAAACTAATTGTATAAAGTTCTCGACACCAAATGTGAGACAAGTAGAATCCAATATACAATTGAATGGAACAGGGTTGGACCTTGTGGAGTCAACGGTCTTTTTAGGAATTACTATAGACGCTAAATTGCAATGGGGTCCCCACATTAAAAATTGTCTAGTAGGCTCAGTTCAGCAGCTTATGCTGTTAAAAAAATTAGACTATTAACTGATGTAGACACAGCTAGAATAGTTTATTTTAGTTCTTTCCATAGCGTTATGACTTATGGCATACTGCTCTGGGGATGTTCTGCAGATATTAATTCTATTTTTATACTGCAAAAAAGGGCTATACGAGCGATCTACAGTTTGGCTCCCAGAGTTTCCCTTAGACAGAAATTTAAAGACATAAACATTCTAACTGTTGTCTCTCAGTTTATCTATGAAAATCTAATGTATGTAAAGAAAAACATTAGCAGTTTTGATAAAAGGAGTGATGCTCATTCCATCAACACGCGAAATAAGCACAAGCTATCCGTACATGTAACGCGTCTCCACAGAATAAGTCATTCTTTTATGGGACAATGTATACGATTCTATAATAAAGTTCCCAATGTTATCCGAGATTTGCCTATTAATAAGTTTAAAATTACTATTAAAACTAAACTCTGTCAAAAAGGTTATTACAAAATTTCGGATTACTTGGAGGATAAAACAGCTTGGGACTGATCACTCCAGGATATATCTACTCGACACCCCTCACCGAGGAGGGCCCGCCACTTTACAGCGGGCAGCGGCGTCGACGGGGGCTGTGGTAGAATAATTCGGTCCCACGCCCCCCGTCATCAGTCGAAGACGCTGGAACACCGTGGGGTATTTAGACGGTATGGGCGCCTTTAGCCGAGTCCGTCATACCCCGTATGCCCCCCCGCATACGGCAATGCGTAACAGCATTTCCCCACGTCAAAAAAAAAAGGATATATCTACTCGTGTACTAAGATGTCAAAGTGTAGCGTGTCTTGCCCTACTGATACCATTATTATGTTCTCTTTTGTCAGGCAACACACTGGAGCTAATATTTGTAGTACCTAAGTAAAAACATTGTAAAAACATTTAAATAAAAAGAATGGCCCCGAGTTTCTTGCCGCTTCTTCTCGGTTGGCTCTATGTATTTTGGAACGCGGCGGTAGGCTTTAAAGTACATTATAATGAAAAATTGACGTTCATAAGTGCGTCTTTGATGCCTAAATTGAATAAATGATTTTGACTTTGACTTAGACTTTGATAAATTCTAACGATTATAAAATTGGAAAAGTACATGGTCAGAAACGAAAGTAGGTTTACAGTCGCCTGCAATAAGATGTATACACTCTTTAATTTTCAAAAGAATCCTAGTATCTAATTTCATAAAAAAATTAATACAATATTAGTCTAATATAATGATATTTATATTATCTTACTGCTTAATATAACTATTATGTACATTTTAAGAAAATTTGTACAGTTAGACATCGAGGTCGTCGTAAGCGACTTCGAAATAATCCTAAATCAGACACAAGGTAATCTGTATTATATTTTGGTAATGTGTATTAAGGTAAGGTAACGTATCGATTTTCGATTGAAAGTTTATAAGTATCATCAATATTAACCTGTGTTTTATTTCATTAACCTGTGTTTTGTTTTCTTTCAGACAGTGCTGGCGGCTACCGGCACCTCTATTCCCTACTAGGCAAGGGTTCGCCCTTGTCGTTGTCTAGCGCTTTATGCGCCCTTGTTGTCCCTCGGTTGAGTACTGCGTGCACTCACCAACAGTCCTGTGTCGCTTTTAATGCCCGTAGTGGCAAAAAGCTCTATGTCCTCCCTAAAAAAAAAATAAAAAAAATTGTGGACTTTACTTGCGGCAAACTTTTTTGAATGTATGCAAATTATTGCAGGTGACTGTACAAGTGTACACGTTCGAAGTATGTAAGTATACAACCGCATATATTTTAAACAGTAAAATGTTGCAATCAATACAAACAATACATAAAAATAAACGTAATATGCGTCCGACACCAAAATGTAGGTACACATAACAACATCAACGAAAGCGGAAGACCCTTGACCCAAATGTGGAAACAAAGGACTCGCACGTCAGCGTGCTCTTATTGCGATGATTTAACAATACATTGTATCACTATGTCACTACCTACTTGTGAAACAACCTTAAGGCGCGGTCCAATCCTAATTACAAAACAATTTACGGTGCTTTACATAAAGTTGAGCATTGCTTACCAGAATGGACGATGTAATGCGAAAATTCAATCGAATACGTGCTAATACTTTTTATATTTATTTCGTACAATCAAATGATTAAATTTAAATGATAAAGGAATCCACAGTTCACTAGTAAATTTCATTGAAAATTCGAATATGATACGTTCATTTGCCCATAATTGAATAAAAATGCTTTTTCCCACGAAGCACGTAAGAAAAATTGGAAAATTTTGGGAATGTTACCGATTTTTTTCTATCGAGCCAAGTTTGCTCAATCATGTATTGGCTCCCATACTTCATAAGGACGTATATTCAATTTACACTACGTTTATTTTCGAACTTCGGTTATTAGTTTAAGCGTCGAAAAACTAAGTTATCGCGAAGTCGAATCATGAAATTTGGAACTCATTTCGCCTTAATACATGATTTGTACCTTTAACATAACATAATGTAACGATAACGTACCACGCAATTTGTAAAATATGACTGTTAAATTATATTAATATTAACTAAGTACAGAAAGAAAAATTTGCCTTTTTTTCTAACGGACTAATGCTGTTTGCCTCTACCGGCATTTACAGCGTCACCGGACGGATGGCGAGCGCAGACGGCACTCACGACAAATATTTTTTCAAATAATTTAGATAATTCTCTTGAGACTTAACAAAAAAAGTCCAGTTAGTAATAAATATTTTAGAATCATCAAATCGACATATTGTATCCTTGCTACCTCTGTTAGCTACCACAATCGAGAGTTTCGTACAGGATATTGTTGGGCGTCTCATCAAAATGAAGCTACTCACGGTAAATTAGCTTGACACAAACTGCGTTTTTGTTTAAGGTATGGTTACCGGCGAAATTACAGGCACATGCGACTTAACAACTTAATGTCTCAGGGTTACTGGCACAGTTTGTCACTTGTCAGGAAATGCATCTGTTCTAGGCAGAGGTTTCCATTTAACATCAGGTGGGTCTAGTGCTTGTACTGTTTACTACTCGTAATAACGTTTATAAAAATTGTAAGGTTTTTGCGGTCAATTATACATTTAAATGCAATATTGCTTAATTTATACGGACCCTGAGATACCCCACGATTAATGTATAGGCTTTGAAACTGGGGTTAATTAATATAATAAAAAATGTACGCAATAAAATCAGTTTAAAATATACTTATTGTTATTAGATGATTTGTAAAACACAAACGCTTGCTTAACGAAGCCAAACTTTGCAATATAAGAGAGAGAAATCTGTCACTCGTGGTGGCCTGACGCGAGTTCGAACCCCGTCTGAGGATGTATAACTTTTCCCTCTAACAAATACAATTTGAAAAATTTAATACCGACTTCCATTCAATTCAGTTATTGGAGTGTAACTTTAAAACTACTGGACCAAATTTGATTAAATGGGACCACACGGGAAGCATCAGCTTTAAAACAAAAAAGAATTTTGAGAATCGGTTCACCCTATCGAAAGTTATGAGGTAACAAACATTTAAAAAATGCAGTCGAATTTAGTACCTCCTCCTTTTGGACGATAACTCTTTTATAGCTCTTAACATTATCCGATTTCAGTGTTTTTTTTTTCATGTAATCATCACATTGTTTACTATGCCCGTGCGTTTTGATTTTTTCAGTTTATTTAAGTTCTAAAAAAGGAAATTTATTGTACTTCGAAATACTGAAAAAATCAAAACGCACGGGCATAGTAAACAATGTGATGATTGCATGAAAAAAAATTTACTGAAATTTGACAATGTTTAGAGGTAGAAAAGAGTTATTTCTTTTAGTATGGAAAGTACTAGCTATGCAATCCTCTTAAGTAGGTACTACGTACTAGGGTTTTACTTAGTGTCTACTACTAAGCTAAGTGTTAAATAATGAAACCGCTAGGCCTCAAGGCAATGATTGAATTTCGGAATCATAAAACACACATTAAAATTCAGCTATTATGGATTCTGGTCAGTGGACCTGTTGACGGACAGTGTACGGTATTCTAGAGTCGTGCGTCAAACTACACTGTTAGCTGAAATTTGTCTTACTAAAATACGCTGTATAACTTTGCAAATGATTAAATTACTCAGTTGACAACGGCAATTTTATTGACCATCATATAGAAAGTCATAACTGATGACACAGTTTAATCAGTTAACTTCTCTAAAAATGTCTAGTAGTTAAGAATAACATGAGTGGTCCCATCCGAAATCGATGATTTATAAAAATGTTGATAGACTCCCTAAACATACATTTGGTTAGCTTATGTAATCCTTCCTATACCGTGATAATTAAAACAAAAGATTTATGAATGAAACTGACGTATGTTTACGTCTCTGAGACGCAAAGGGTTAATTGCATTTATTTAGTTGTTACATCTATTAATTATTTTTTTTAAATTTTAGTCTACCGTGCATAAAAAAATTACCAAAGAAAATTGAGCCGACTTCAAACATAGATGAATATAATACCTAGACTTCAACACTAAAAAGTGTGAAATAGCTTGTTGAAGTCGGTACCATGATAGTTCAAAAGTACCTATTATCACAATATTATGCGCATATTGTGATAATAATTAAAACAAAAGATTTATGAATGAAACTGACGTATATTTACGTCTTTGGGACGCATAGGGTCAATTGCATTTATTTAGTTGTTACATCTATTAATATTTTTTTTTCGATTTTAGTCTACCGTGCATAAAAAAATTACCAAAGAAAATTGAGCCGACTTCAAACATAGATGAATATAATACCTAGACTTCAACACTAAAAAGTGTGAAATAGCTTGTTGAAGTCGGTACCATGATAGTTCAAAAGTACCTATCATCACAATATTGTGCGCATGGTACCGACTTCAACAAGCTATTTCACACTATATAGTGTTGAAGTCGGTTCCATTTTATAGGTAAAAAAAAATATTTACCCTTTTTAGTGACCCTTGATACATACGGGATGATTATCATTTACCTTAAATAAGGATATCATCAAGATAGGCAAAACACTTTTCAGTTATTGAACTCAGAAACGCTTGAATCACACGGGAAACACCAGCTTTCAAATAAAAAAGAAACATCAAACTCAGTTTACAGAGACGAAAGTTCTGGGGTAATAAACACACAAAAAGAAACAGTCGAATTGAAAAGCTCCCCTTTTTTAAGTCGGTTAACAATGTACAAATTATTAATTGGTAGGTATAAACATTTCAATTATTTTGACTATCCATAGATGTGTAATTTCTGATTAGCTAAGGCTAAGAAGCTAGCCTTCTTTTAGCTCGCGCGAATATGAACGTTATTTCAATCTAACTTCCTTCAATATTTTCATCAGCATGCTACTGCTTGGTGAGCGAATACATTTAACTTAAATGGCAATATTGCCGTCAGTCTGCTACTGCTCGGTTAGATAACTAATTTTCCTTAAATTGTTTAACGCTTGTTACCGCAGCGATAAAATCAAATGTATAAATCAGCTGTATCGCTAAGAGCTCTTACACACGAGCGGCATGTTTCCAACGGCAGAGGTAGCTGCTGCCGTTTGAAACCTGTGTCGACGGCAGCAATTATCTGCCTATGCAGACGACGGGGCGTGGCGGTGTTTTTGACCGCAGAGCAATAATGACCGCCTGTGTCCGGCAGACACTGGCGGTGCGGCACGGCGCAGCGCGGTCTTTTCGCCCTCTGTTTGCGTTGGTAGTTTATGATTCCCTTTGCGCCATCGTTCGCGGCAAAACTGACCGGCCCGCCCCGTCGTCTGCAAAGCGCCTAAAGGGGCCCTTGACACTAAAACACAAAGAAACGTCACGTGACAGTGATGAAGACTATGATCTTGATTAAAGATATGATTATCATATCGTATTGCAAGACATGACTTCCCAATCTACTTACAATAACTCGATAATCTTATAATTCATTAGTTTTCATTTGCTAGTACTAGTATAGTACTCGTATATATTATAGTTTACTACCTAGTAGTAGTAGGCACGTTAGACGTAGACTCCGTTAGCTGAATTGGTAGCAACCCTGAATACGAAGCGACAGGTCGAAGGTTCGGTCCTCACGTGGGACTAATATTTGCATGATGAGCATTTGTTTGTGTCCATGACTCCGCGACATAAAGAACACTAATGCGAGGGATTCAGTGTGTAAACGTTATAAACCTGTAAGCATCAGGAATGGCATCTTTAAAATAAAACAAATTATTGTAACTGTTACGCGTAACCATGACAACTGCAGTTGACCCTGATCATTGGCCTTAAAAGTTCTGCGTAGTACCTACTGCACTACACTCGTCCATACTAAGTTTAAAAAGGCTCGTCGAGTTAAAGTTCTGACGACCTGATCTATCTTATGTCTCTCCAAATAAGTAAGTCAGTATTTTAAAATGTGTCACTGCCACGCTAGGTAGCTGGACCGACGACTTCGTCAAAACCGCGGGGAATCGCTGGATGCAAGAAGCAAGTATAGCTGTTCCAGGTGGCGTTCTATGAGGGATGCCTTTATTCAGGAGTAGATGTTTTCCGGCTGATAATGGTGATGATGATGATTACTGCCATACCACAATGGTACCACTCCTTCTAATGATAGTAATTGGAGCACCACGCAGAGTTTTTGCGGGACATTACACTATTCCTAACAGGATTTGAGGTTGGCTCTACATTGGCATTTCGTACTCTTCAAAGCTGGTCAACGGTAGGTAATGTCACCCCAAATCAACGTGATCCCATGCTATGGACTGCTCATCACCCTACGACATTGATTTTGAGCCCAGGAGTTACGATCTCTACAGCTATTCAATAGAACAGTAATGATTACGCGCTTTTGGCTCCATTATTTGTACCAACCAAGACTATTGCCTAGCTCTCACTAAATTATCCAACATTATCCCCTCTTATTCTTATTCTGATTGGGGGTGCTAAGTCCGGTCCTTAAGGTGTATTGTGCTTTTCTCCGCCAGCATTTACCCAAGCCATACCAACTCCTTTATGTAGCGGAACTTGGCCCTGCGTCGCTGGCACAAATGTGCCAGTGCCAGCTAAATTCCAAAACCTACTTTACCAACTCACATGCCATAGAGAAATTTAGAAAAAAAAAAAATGTAAACAACATGTGCATAACCATTTACAATAAGTTATCAGACCGTATTTCATAGCTGCATGGTAATAATAATTTTAAGCAGGTTTAATAATAAATACTAATTAGAACTCGTACAAATTATGGTAAAAAACTATCACGTATGAAGGAGCAAAACTTTATAATAAACTACCTTCAAATATAAAAAATATACCCTCTTTTAATATATTCAAAACTAAGTTGTATGAACATATCATTTAAGAAACCATTTGTATTGTGTTTGATGAGTGATCACCTGAATTATTTATTTTTTTATAACATTGGAACGACGTATTTTGTAAATTTTTAACTACCTATTAATTATTGTTCTCATGTAAGTGACCTTGGTCTTTTTTGAGAATAAATATCTTTAAACCTAAACCTAAATACGTTTTTTACGAGTACTTCATTGAAATAAATCCTGCATAAGTGATTTTTGGATAATCGTTTTAATAGAGATATTTATTTATATCTTAATTTTCAATACATAATCTATAATGAGAAGTTTAAATTGTCGTTTGTTAATTGTACGAGTTTTTTTTTATATTTTAGAACATATTTTAATGCTACAGTTTAGAATTATATAATAATAATATTTGCACACCTGCCTACAGGCTGAATACTACATATTTTTTTGTTAATAACGTTACATAAATTTGTATACTAGCAAATAAACTATTTGATTTTGTGATATTGATGGTATGTAGGCCATATATCTATAGATATTCGTCCCCTTTACAGAGGAAAAAATAACATAACCGTACACCGAGGTCTTTCTCTAATTACTATCATAAACAAAACTAATGGACAAAAATCCGTGAAGTATACGAATTTAGGCTAACAGCATACCAATCAAGTCGGCCAATTAGGTTTTGAGCCCATCTCCACATATTTAGGCCGATTAGGTAACATGACCGTAGGTTAATAGGTTCCTGATATTAGTTTACCTAATTTGGTTTTAGGGCTGCTCTGTTTTTATAGCTTTGTTCACGGAATTAAGTAAAACACTTGTTAGAAGTGTATATATATTTTTGTATGCTAAGTTATGCGTTTGTTGGTACGTACTACTCTTACCTAAAATAGTTTCATTGTCACCCAGATGTTTGAACTGTAGTTTAGCACGATACCACCTCGAGACATTTGTCTTTTGAGTGTCATTATCGCAGGGGCCCAGGGACTCCCACTCTATACTCCCACCTCTCACAGTAATCATGTCCCAACCTTACCATTAAATTTGGTACCACCACGTCAATATAGCGAGCTTAAAATAATAATGAATTACGATAGACGTTTTGACGTATTTTGACGATGACGTAGTATCAAATAATTCACTCTATTCGCGTATTTTGACTTGACTTTTGACAGTTTGGACACCGGAGGGGCTATTATGTATCTCAGTTGCTAACAAATGTTGATTGAAATCTTGAAAAATGGCGGCCCTGTGTCAGTTTTGGCAACTCCAGTAAGCAAAAATGTTAGTAATTTGATCACTGAAGCTGACAAAAGTGACATAGAGCGGCCATTTTTTAGGATTTTAATCCACTTTTGTTAGCAACTGAGATACATAATAGCCCAGCAGGTTTCATTGTTCCAATGTCAATTTTTTGCAGATACGTACTTTCATCTCTTAAAGTACTCGGTAATATAGCATACCACTTATATTGCTTACCATTAAATTTGGTTGACTGTTTTGTGTCGATGGGAGTACGATAGTAAGTATGATTATTCTAAGCTTATTACAATACGCTCCAGATTTATGATAGTTCCGTTAAAGGTGGGAGTAGGCCCGCAGGTCTCTTAGCTATTGAACCGCCTTATCGCAACTCAATTGCATGAAAATGGTCGTTTTTGACAGTTTTCGTAGTCTGCTCGCTATTAAGGTTTAATTCAATCGCAGGCCAGCGGCTTGCTATTGATAGTTTTTGACATAATTGGTGTGCTGTAATCTGTTGTGATTGCGTTGCTACAGCGTCTTAGAATGGTAGTTCGTGACTCTTATATTTTTGAGATAAAGACTATCTATGTTAATTGCGTAAGTATTCGGTTTTTTCTTTTAAGAATTAAAAACTCAACTTCTGTGATATTCTGAAGGTTTGAAGGTAGCAAAATAATTAAAAATGATTGTTTTATTAAAATGATTTACTTTACGCGCGGTTAGTATATTTTGCATATTTCCACAGCGTAATGTCATATGGGATATTGCTATGGGGTTCAGCGGCTGATATAGAGACCATATTTATCCTTTAGAAACGTGCTATTAGAGCTATATACGAAATGGGTCCCCGTGAATCTATGAGAGATTTATTTTAAGAAATCAATATATTAACGTTGCCTTCCTTATATGTATTTGAAAACATAATGTATGTTCGTAAAAATTTACATAAATATAAGTTAAATAGTGATCACCACACTTTTAATACCAGAAATACAAATAGGATAGCCGTACCTAGTTTTAGACTTGCGAAGACTAATAAGTCATTCCTAGGAAATTGTGTGGGTTTTTACAATAAAATCCCAAAGCACATAACTGAGCTCACAGAGGGCAAATTCAAGTTGACTGTAAAAAAAGTTTTAATAAAAAAAGCTTACTATAAAGTTCGACATTATATAGAAGATAAATATGCTTGGAATACTCCACTTCTGGCAAGCTGTCTCTCTGCCACCCATAAAATGTAATATTTGTAGTACCTAAGTAGAAACATTGTAAAAATCCATATAAAAAGAATGGCCCCGAGTTTCTTGCCGCTTCTTCTCGGTAGGTTCTATATATTTTGGAACGCGGCGGTAGAGTCTTTAAAGTACATTATAATGAAAAGTTGACGTTCATAAGTGCGTCTTTGATGCCTAAATTGAATAAATGATTTTTTACTTTGACTTTGACTTTGATTTATTAATATCTATAGTTTACAAACGTGAACAACTTTACACTTTTACTTAATATGTCGTAGCTAAAAATGTATTTAATGATTGTGCTTATGCTAGAAAACCACTGTATTGATGTTTGACTGATGCTTGATGGGCAGAAATCAATTTAATTTCTGTGGCAACTTTGGAAAGCCGTAGCACAGCCATACGACAGCGATGCGATCGCTATACAATGGCGATTAAGAACTAGATGTATCTAACTGACTACCGAATTTGACATTAAAGGCAGCCGTGCGATTCTCTAATGATTCGTCGTTGCGTTCGTCGACGAGTCAAATACTTTATGAAATATCGCCCTTGTACACAAGGTGTGTACACAATGTTTTTCCAACGTTTCTTGTCATCTTATCATTTGTTTCACGGATGTTGTCAAAGATGCAACGATGTTTACTCTTAGAGAATCGCACGGCAGTTCAATCGCAGAAGCATCGCATCAGTGTGGAGATTGCTTCTTGGAGAATTGCACGTCTGCACTCCCCTTGAAAAAGACCACCGGAATGTGGTTGAAACTGTAGTTGGAAAGATCTGATTTATTTACGTGAATGAATCCCGTTTTCATATTAAACATAGATTTATTTAGTCGTATAAGTTTAATCTGTAAGTTATGTAACTCCTTTACACCTAGTAGTAAATACGTGATACATTACTGGCTGTACTAATTCAAATAGCGCATAATTCATACTTACCGCTAAATTAAATACCCGCACTACGATATAGCAAGCTTAAAACATAATGGATTACGCTAGACGTTTTGATGGCGAATCGTCAAATAGTTCACTCAATTCGCGTAGGTACTCCAACGTGACTTTTGACACAAAAAAAACACTGTAATCGGACAATGTTAAGAGGTAGAAAAGAGTTTTCTCTTTTAGCATGGAAAGTACTAGGTATGCAATCCTCTTAACAGCCGGTCCCAATAATCTATCTATCGTCGGTTTACCTTACTAGAGTTAGATATTTGACACTATTTGTATGGAAGTTATGTCAAATTTCTATCGGTAGTAAGGAAAACCGTTGATAGATAGATTATTGGGATCCTCCATAAGAGACTTTGGGCCCAGTAAGTTCCGTCCAAGTATATCCCATTAATATATTTTTTATGATGATAAATAAGTATATTATATACAATATATGATCCGATAAAAAGACATTTGATAAAAGCTTGGGTTATTTTTTAATTAAATTCGCAAGTTTTACTATGAATTTTATTAGTTTTAGATATTATGTTGCATAGAAAAATTGTTTTTGACCTACACAGGAGTAGCTTTATTTAGAAATTTGTTGAGTTATCGTGTTAGAGTTCTTAATTTTTTTTTTTACATAAAAGTTACCTACATATATGTAAAAAATACATGCAAATGTGAACCTATACCCCATTCAAATAAGCTCAAAAAGGGGCATACCCGGAAAAAAATATATATGTGTAAATGAAGCTCTCTTATTCTTCATTTCATTTTAATTTCCCGCGCATTAACTTGGAATACATACATTATCTGTGTTGACAGGAGACCTGCACTATGTTCAGGCTATGGTTAAATAAAACTCGCTTTGGATTGATACGAGTAGAAAAACATGTGAACACGTTTTTATTTTTATGGAGATATTCTTCATATTATATCAAAAACTATTGAAGCAATAGCTTTTAATGTTGTTTCTCTTTACAGGTTAGTAAATTAGTAACAGTGATTTGTACTCTATTGTAGAAATAAGTTGTGGTTCTAAAAGTATGTATGTTACACATTTTGTAAACTATTTTCATTAAAATAAATTTCTCTTTACAGAGCAATAACATAATAATATGCAGTTGTTTCAATAAACAACATATTACATATGTAGCAATTTTCCTTCGGAAGTCGTTGGGGTAGGTCACTAGCAGTATTAATTTTGTTTTGCGTGGTAATTCGTTGCGTCATCTGCTATCTTGATTTTAAGGGTCAATTAATGTTTATTGAATTACTTGTTTATTTTTAATTACGCACAATAAATAATTTTAACATAAGTTATTTTGTTATAACAAATTAACCACAGTTTTTGTTCTAATAAATTTGTTTCTAGGATCGACTTTTTCGGATTTAAAAGAAGGTGAACTTTGTTTTATTTACTACTCTTTTATTTTCAATTTTACATGAAACGTTTTTATTAACAATGTTTTTTTAAAATTAAATTACCTATAATTTCGGTTATCAATATATTTTCTTATATACCCGAGAAGAGGTGGGTGTAAAATGTTATCATTTCATTATCAGGTTTATTTTGAATTTTACGCGGAACATGGTTATAAATAAAATTATTTTTAAAAAATCCTAAAATTTTGGTGATATAATTTTTTGGTAGGGTCAATATTTTTCGATTCGATTAAAAGTTTTAAACTATCACGGTTACTTTTACAAGACTTAACATCAGAAACGGTATATTTGCCGTGTAATCCGGTGAAATATCGGGAACCTAAACAAAATGGATTACACGGTAAATATCCCGTTTCTGATGTTAACTCTTATAAAATCGTATCTTTGCATTATCACGTTTATTATTACTTTTACGCGAAACATGTTTACATATTTAATTACATTATCATTTTTATATACATAATCATACAAATTGTTTAAAATACAATTACCTACAATTTTGGTTCTTATATTTTTTTTCGAATACTGAAGGAAAATTTCTACTTCTATATTTTCCGGGTCAAATTCTAATTCGACTGGACTGACTTAGAAACAAAAAAGCAAATTCAAATTCAAAGACATTCCACATTTAACCTCCACGTATATTAAACTTCTAGGAATATGTAGAAGATATCTACGTATTATATATTATATACGAGTGACGATCTGCGCAAGACGGCTGGCAAAAACTGGATGCGAGAAGCCCAAGATAAACCTAAGTGGCGTGCAATTGGAGAGGCCTTTGTCCAGCAGTGGACTGCTACAGGCTGATGATGATGATGATGATGATGATGATCTACGTATGCCTTCCTACTATTCAACCTATAATTGGTAAAATTTAAATAAATATGTAACCCCCGATTCACGAACTCTCATAAATTCTAGCAAAACCATCTCGATCAAGATATTTCCCAAATAAAAAAAAATAGGGGGCAGTCTGTGAACTGCCGATAGAAGTGAACTAAAAGTAGGGGAGCCCAAGAGGGTAAACAGGGATTTACTCGAGCATCGTGGGGGACCTACTGGAATGTGAAGGTTAGATGCTCTAAAGACGAAAAGTTTATGTGAAAAATTCACTAAAGTAGGGAAGTAAAGTAGGGTAAAGTAGACTATTTTTTTTTACATTTTTGTAAAAAAAAACAGTCACAAAGAAACACGCGAACGCGTCAAATATTAAAATCGTATGCGCCCCACGTCTTTCTGATAGAGAAAAAATATTAATCTGCCGGTTTGCATGGTGGGGGTGGCCGTAAGGGGTAGAAAATAGAAAAAAAATATATTAAGTGAACCATCCAGTAGCTCCTATCCAGAAGACTAACGATTTGGACGTGACCAAAAGGCATGGCCGATTAATGAAAATGCTAAAAACATGTGTGACCTTGAAATACTCGAGCGGATCAGATTATTATATAAACGCTTCATCTTTATGTCCTAGTCCTACTGACCTATAATCTGACAATAATGTGGAGGAATTTCCTTAATCTCACGATTTGAAAAAATCATCAAAACCTTTTCTGATAGACTGCGAGGCAGGTATATTTTCCGAAATATGTAAAATTTAAATCTGTCCATATCCACGCTATAGCAAACTCCCACCTTTTCCCCCTGCGCTCTCCCTTTTGCATTTTTTTTTGCCACATCTTGTGTAGAATGACGTCCTTAGTATGCTTCTTAAATTTGATTGGAATCCGTCGATAAAAACGCTACAGCAAACTTCCCCCTTTTCCCCTATTTTCCCCCCAATCAAACATCAACAACAATCAGCTAAAAAATTAACTAAATCAAAGAACTAGCTCTAAGCAAGGCACTAAAAGTTTTGGTCAAAATTGGTTGAACAATGCGACCTGTAGGTTAGAACAGGCAGACAAAAGCATTTTTGGGCCAATTTCAAAATTCGCTCGCCTTGTCGATAAAGCCGTTGCGTTTGCTACGGTCACAGCCGTAGAAAACGGTAATTACCGTAGCATTGGCAACACTGGGCGGAACGTACTATGGTGACGGTGTGAGAGAGTAAGAGATAGAGAAAGAGTGCGAAGGGCGGAGTGGCGTAAAGTCACAGATTACTGAATAAGAACAGATACTTCACTCAGTAGAAAATTTCCAATACCTATTACGATAATAGCCTACTCCCTCGCGTCAACAACCACTGTATGCTAAAATGCGCCTAAATGCTCAAGCGTACAGCAGTGATTGCTTCGCACCGCGCGATTCCACAGTAATCGCAGGGCTGCCTCTTCGATAAAATTAAATTAACATAACTTTTTATCTATGTTATTGAGAACTGTGAATATGTTCTGACTTTTATGTGGCAGTTAAAAATTTTATCATTTATAAAATATTTAACCAACTTAAAAAAAGGAGGTGATCAGACATACAGGCCAAACTGAGATGTTTGACTTGTATGGTTTGTAGGTATGTATGTTTGTGCGCGATAATCTCGCGTTTGGCTAAACCGATATCGATGCGGTTTTCAGAAAAGGATTTGTTACATTTAGGAGAACGTTTTAAAATAAGTATAATACTTCTTAGTTTGATGATGATCTTCGGAGATGTTCACTAGAAATGAAAAAAAAAGCCTTAAAAAAAGAGAACCGACTTCAAATAAAGCACTAAGCCGTAAGTTATTTTATTAACGAGTGTAACACTCTCACACAAAAATACATAAACACTGCAGTTTTCGAAAGTTTTCACGCGAAAAGTCGATGGCCTTCAAAATAAAAAAATATATCTAGTACCTAGTTGTACATATCTAGGTGTATTGTACTACTACCAATTATCACGAATCAAATTTATTAAGATAAATTAATTTGATTCGTTTTCCCGCAACAAGTCACCTTACAACAGACGCGGCTTGTTCAAAGGTTTTCATCGGGCGTAAGAAAAAGAACTCTCGCTACACAGACTTAAAGCGCATTTTGATTCGTTACGAGCGCGTCAAGGACTTGTAGGCACATTTTTTGAAGGTCACGTCCGTGCTTTGCAATGTTTTATGAACATTATTGCAGTTGTTAGTTTAGCAGTTTATATTCGAATGTTTTCTTTCGAAGAGTGCATCTTCTGTACCTTGTACTATTAATTATTCTGTGGTATAACGTTTCTATGCAACAAAATTATGTAAATCTGTGTCTGAAAGGCAAGCTACTGCTTAGTATATACCTATTAAACTGTCAAATTCTAAGTGGATACCGGTGTCCGCACACCTACTGTCTTTTAATTATGTCTCTAATGACCGTATGTGAATGGAAAAAAAATTAAACGACAAAAACTAGTAATCATTTATCACTTACCATTCTTCATTGACAGGTAAATGGAAAAATGTTAGGTGTTTATCCCTTCTTTTGCTTGATTTACACCCATCTACAGCACATAAGGCACCACACGGCATCGTAATACGCGTACGAACGAACAGCACTATTAAAATTGAACGGCGTGCGCGCGCTTCGCTTGCGAAAACCGCACTGAATTTAAACCGCCGGCGGACCGAGACCGCTCGGCTGGGCGGTAGGCAGTTATAGCGCGCAAGTACATGGAGTGACGGAGGCCTGGTAAAGTGAAATACATAGTTTTCAGCGAATGCATGCACCACATTTATTTATGATTTTAGCTACTTCTGCTTCTGCTAATCGGCAGATTATACTTTTTTCGTGATTCGTGACTGTGATTTCTTTCAAAACTAAAATTTAAAAAAAAATTTACTGCGCTCGAGTATTTTTGGTGACTTTTTTTGCATCTTTGTGACTCTCCCATTTCCTTATGTCACGCTCAAATTGTCAGATTATTGAAATGCACACTTTTTTGCAGGTTATTTACTTACCTTAACCCTTTGAGCACCATTTGCGTAAGTTTACTTGCATTTCATTCATAAATGTTTTGTTTTAATTATTACGGTATATGAAGGGTTAATCTGTCGCGCTCGAGTTTTTCCAATGATCGATTTTTTCACTAATCTGATCGGCTGCCCTAGACGTTTGACATGTACAGGGCTCAGGTTTGGCCCTTATGTTATCCTGAAGCTCTCCAGTAAATCCCGAAATTCCCGTTTGGGCTCCCCTACTATAAGCGTTCGATGACGATGACACGAGTTCCATGATTTTGTTCACCGAAAAACTTTTTGGGTGAACAAAATCATGGAACTTTTTGGCAAAAAGTGCTCAACGCGCCTAAATCGTTCGGTGACGATGACACGAGTTCCATGATTTTGTTCACCCAAAAAGTGCTCAACGGCGTCTAAAGAAGTTTTCACTTCAACAATCGCATCATAATTGGTAGGTACATTTGTTTAGAAGCTACGATGAAAGACACATCAAGCTAAAACACCCCTCTTTTTGCGTCGGAGGTTAAAAATGACCTCATACAAATTTTTTATAGGTATACTACATATAAATGTAAACCTACTTATTTAAAGAAATAATGCAGTTGTTTGTCTTCAAATACATTCAATATAATAAGCACCTATTTCTTTGAAAGACTATAGGTCAAGGGGTCGTTGTCGATCCAACACTTTTTAGAATAAGCAGAGATTGGATGGTTTCCAGTTTTCAGTTATTGCTTTTGAAATTGATGCCTTTAATTTTATTCAAAGGTTCAAAGGGTTCAAAGTTAGAACTTGACGGGTTAGCGACCCTTAAAATTAGGCTAGTGTAGTTCTATTTATCATATTGATTGTCCCGTTGGCTTTTAGAGGAGCCTGGAGAATGTGTAGTATGTGAAGTATTTTTCTAATATATATATATATATATAACTAGCTGACCCGTTAGCGGCTTCACTCGCGTGGCCTCGCGGGATACGGTTAATTGCATGTTTTTAACTATCTCACGGGAATACTTTAATTTACCGGGATTAAAAGTATCCTATATGTTGACCAGGGATATAAGCTGCCACCATACAAAATTGTATTTAAATCGGTCCAGTCGTTTCGGAGATTAGCCCGTACAAACAGACAGACAAACATACAAACAGAGAAACAAAAAAATAGTTCGATTTCACTCCTTACATCCCCCTGACTCTGTTTTAAGCATATTTTTTTTCATTGTACAGAAATTTGACCTCTTTTATTTGATTTAGTTATTAGGTATATGTAGGTAGTGATAATAATATATATATATATATATATATATATATATATATATAATAACAACTTGTTATGAATTAAGTTCCAAAAAAGCATGAGACAACAGGTATGACACGGGTACATTAATCTACATATTATCAGACCCTAGTTGCGAAGCAGCCCGGGTGCTACGGGATATATTTAATTTTATGCACTAGGTATTAGTGATTTCGTCTTGTACGCATTAGTTGACTAGTAGCTATATTATATAGTAAGTAGTCATAATAAGTTGATGTAGAAATAGTAAGGTATAATGGGACTGACATATATATAATAAACAAAAAATTAGGGTAAAAGTCCCCCAAGATAGATTTTATCTTCTAATATGAAACTAAACCCTCAATGAATTTCTCCTGTGGCCCAATTTTGCTAAAGTGTAACGTTATCGTATCGTTGACGTACCTATATAGTACAAACTATGAGTTTTCTGTGTCACTATTGTACTAGATAAATGACAGTTTGTACTGTATACGTCAACGATAGAAGAAAAGATGTGAGGTTATGGCGAGGCCGAAGGCCGAGCCTACTACGTGAAGGAAGACGCGGGCAGTCGCTACTAGTTTTATATAAATTAATGTACTTTGTACTTCAATTTAAATACCTAATAGTTAATTAGAAGGTTCTCGAGTGGCGACCACGCACCGGAAGGCGTAGTGTAGGCCGGCCCCCCGCTAGGTGGACCGACGCACTCATAAAAACCGCGAGGAATCGCTGGATGCAGGAAGCGAGTAGCCGGTCCAAGTGGCATTCTATGGGGGAGGCCTATGTTCAGCAGTGGACGTCTTCCGGCTGATAATGATGATGATGACGATGATGATAGTTAATTAATGTCAAAGTTATGTCAACAAAGTTACCTATAGTAAATAATAGACGCTACTCATACCAGTAGAATCGTTTAGTAATAGGAGCAATAGGTCATACAACAAAAGACTTGTTCATACTCTTGTTAAATAGCGTGCATGTAGATTTATAATTGTACATTTTACATTAGAAATAATATGAAAAAGACTGCGATATTATTCATTAACAATTATACCTACTTATCCAGACAATGTCACACTGTGTGAGTGTCTTGACCCCAGATGATGTCACATGTGTTACCTCTTATTGTCATATGAACAGCTGATAATGTCACGTGAGAACAATAGTGACATTGTTTAATTATAATGACAAGAATTGAAAGTTTAAGTAGGTAGGTTGAAATTAAAATTAAATCATCGAGGTCAACTTTTTTCACAATCACAATCAACGGTGTGTCAAGGAAACATAACTTTAAAGCTTAGCGTCCCCATGTCGGTATTGTACGTATCGGACGCATCGCATCAACTGCATTATTTTTTCATACTGCGTCCACTGCATCGGCAGCCATCGGATTGCCGTCTCAAGTACCAGCAATCGGATTGGCGATGCCAGTTTCATTCTGGTTTTCTTAGTCATCGTTCACGTGTGTTTCTGAAAATGGAGGAAAGCGAAGAAGAACAATTTGCCGTCATTGCTTGTTTGTTAGCAGAAGAGGAAGAAAATGCAAAAAAATCTAAAAGAAGAAAACATAATATCTGGATACGCAACATATTCAAAAAGAGATCGCGTCCACTGATCGGCATTCCTTATGACGTCATGAGCACGCATCGCAAAAGTTGCCTCTCGGAGCATCGGTGTCGGCATGCGCCCGATGCGTACGATACCGACATGTGGACGCTTATCTTAAAGGAATAATGGCTCAATTCCACCAACCATCATCCCAGATAGCATCACTCTATTCATAGAGATTTCTTTTTGGTTAACAGCGCCATCTGGTTTACTTTTACTGAGTCATAAATTCCAAGGGAGCGGTCCAACCGTCGCGTCGCCGCGTCACTGCCTGATCCCCAACACAACGTTTCATCGCAAAATCTACCAGGGATATATGTGTTTATTGAAGTAACCAAACAGGCAGTAGACAAGCGAGCATGTTTCGTCTCACCACATTATAAATAACTAGATGTGCTCCGTATAGCGTGTTACTCAGGCATAATGTAGTTTTAAATTCGTGAATGAATTGTTTGAATTAGTTAAGTAGTTTTACGTAGTATCCATTAATAAACAAACAAACAATCATATGTCTTTCCTCTTTATTATTAGAATATATAAGGATTAATACCAGGTACCAATAATGGGACCTAGTTTGTACCGGCAGCGTTACTATTGCATATTTCAAAAAGAAAAAAGTATTTATTGTGACATAACTGTATAAGTTGGACATTATGGTAATGTGGACTTATTTGTAGATATTGACGTCTTCTTTATATATATATATATATATATATATATATATATATATAGGTATCTATAGCACATCACTTTGCTCTGTTATTATAAATAGTTTCCGCAGCGTACCTATGCGATATAAGGACTTTTTTGGTATTTTTTCCACACCTTGAGTTACATTATCGAAGTTTTCATACGGATTATTAACTTTTTCAAAATATGATATACCCTATGTTCATCAGGGAAAATGTCGGATTCTAATGGTGAATTTAATTTTTCTAGCCAGCTCAGTAGTTTCGGTGCCTATTAAATTCAAACAAAAAAACCTTTCATCTTTATAATATTAGTGTAGATAGGTGGCGTGGCGACATCCAACATTATCCATGAGTCCAAGATTTACAAAATTTGCTGGCCCGTAGGTCGATGAAAACCAAAATTTTATGCACGTCCTCTTTCTCGCCAACAAATAGTGTAGATCTGATTTAGAATGCATATTTTTATTCTTTCGATATAAGACACGAACGAATCCACATATAGAAATGCCTAAGAAGGTATGACAATAATTACAATATGCAGCTTCTTGACCCAGCAAGCACCTCGGAGAAAAATATTTATTGTAAAATTTTGGCACTAAAATAAAAATAAAATCATTCCAGTTTTGTTTCTCCATAGTCTGTTTGATATTGTCTTGCATATTCATCGATCTATATGATTAAATTTAGATTGATTTAAGACGCAGTGCAAATAAAAAGGTAATATTTAGGTAATTCTATAACTATGTGTAATTGTGTACCTATTTTAGCTCGACTAAATAATAGACAACATGTTTACTTTATTCATAATCTAAGTTTTAAATGAATATGTAAATATATTATTATTATTTATTATAATCCTAATTTTAAAACAATATACGATGCTTTACATAAGGTTGAGAATTGCCTATCAGATTGGACGATGTAATGCGGAAATGCAATTGAAAACGTGCTAATACTTTTTATACTTAGTTAGTACAATCAAATTATTCAATTTTAATGATAAAGGAGTCCATAGTTCACTAGTAAACTTCATTGGGAATTCGAATATGATACATTCATTGAAATATATTTGCCCATAATTGAATAAAAATGCTCTTTCTTACTGATCACGTAAGAAAAATTGCATAATTTAGGGAAAGTTGCTGATTTTTTTCTATCAAGCCAAGTTTGCTCAATCGTGTTTTGGCTCCCATAGTTCATAAGAACGTATATTCAATTAACACTACATTTTTTTCGCACTTCGGTTCTTGCGTATAAGCGTCGAAAAACTAAGTTTTCGCGAGATCGAGGTCGTAATCTACACTCATTTCGCCTTAAAGGTGGCTTTGGTAAGTATTTTCTATTTTGTTTTTATTATAGACTAAAATAATCTTGAACGCAAAGTATTATACATTTGGAGGCAAACAACAACATATATGTTTTATTCAAAGACAAAAAGAAACAAATTACGTGGAGTTTACCTTGCGTCTATTATTTATTCTGTGTTTACGTTTGTATCAACTAGCGACAAAATATAAGATGTCTGAAAAAAATATCAATACATATTGAACACTACAATAACTAATAGGTAGTCAAGTCGGGTGCGAGCGGGAGGAGCTTTTAAAAATACAATTTATTTGTTTAAGACGTCTAATGTCTTTAAAAGCTTTAATAAGACTGACTTAATTCTAAATAAAATCTAGAGTCTGACATCAGACAACCGTGAGAGCGGATGGGCTTATCAGCCAAGTCTGTTGAGTCAGCGTATCAGTTTCTAGAATATAGAACGCTGACACGTGAGATTCGTAGAGTCGACAGACTTAACTCTTCCCTCCTTAAGTTCGAAGTTCTCTTCTTTTGGGGAACTTCGAACACATGAAAATAATTTAGAGTGATATTTATATAATAAGAAACACAGAATTACAAAAATAAGGATGTAGACTCCAAGAGTCCAAACGCTTATGCTACGCACTTCAATAATTGCCCTTTCACTTTTACTATTTTCACTATCACTGTAACTTTTCTTTAGCGCCAATGCCAGGAGCTTCAAATCGGTCAGGTCGACGCCTTCCAGGTTTACAGGTGTGGAAGATGTGGTTTTCTCAGGTGAGAACAGCAAAGGTAAGTTTACGATTGGTAAGTTTGGGTATGTTACATTTTCAATATACGTTTGGTGCCTTTTCAGGGTGATGTTTCGAATCTTCACTTCGCAGAGGTCGTCCAGAGTAAGTATGTAGGTGCCTTGTACATTATGACGAAACATTTCGTTATTGCAGGTACTTGTGAGTAGCTCTTCATCTCTACTATAGAGTATCCATCAATTTGTTTTCAGGAACTGAACTCGAACCTTTTCAATGGTTATAGGGATTTGAGTGCATGATGTCACGTTTTCAGCATACGTCATCAAGTCGGTTACGCAGGGGTCGTTAATGATCTGGGACATTTCATCATCAGTGCAGAGGAAGCTGGCCTCGTCGATTTCCTGACATGGGTGACTGAGCAATCTGATCTTCAACCCTTTCGCTAATAGGTAAGGATACTTGGGCAATATGACAACAGTGGAATCAATGGATAACACAGGTAAGGGTGTTAATTGGTAATAAATATAAGTATCCTTTTCAACAACAGGTATTTCCAAAAGGTAAGTAATTTGGTTTTCTTTTAAATACGCTTTCAGTGTAATGGTCTGTTCTATCTTAACTAAGTTTCCTAAACTAGGCGTAAAAACTAATTCTTCTAATTTATTAATATGTTCAAGTAGAGGCAACAGCTTATTTGATTCTATTATGGATTGGTGTAGAATTCCTAATCTACTAAATGACAAACTGGTTTCTATCTCATCTAATTGGGCGTAGATTACTTGGAAGTTATGAATTAGTAAATTATATGTGCTTATAAACTGAATACTTAAGTGCTCTAACTCTTCAAGATTTTTCGATAATATCCCTATTTTATTATTAAGTTGGACAAGATTATTATTCAATACAAATGTAGAGTTCGTCAAAAGTTGAACCATTTCGGTGATCACTGTTAGTTTTTCATTATTGTAGTTTTCTCTGATTTTAATATTATTAATTAATCTGTCGTATTTAATGGCATCGTCATTATCAAGATTTCCAGTTATCATTTTAATAAGTGACCCTAGTGGATTAATAAGGCCTCTTTTTATTCGGACCGTTGGAATTATTTGGTTAAACTTATTTATAGTTATGTTTTTAAAGTACTCTACTTGACTTCTTACATCTATCAAATTATCAGTAAATTTCTTATAAAAATTAATCTTGACTAACTTATCTAAATCGGAGAGTCGTTGAACGTTAAACGTCAAATCTTCTTTTAAGGGGTTAACATCCAACACTCTTGCGATTGTCCATTTGTCTCTACTGATTACGGCAATTCCATTTTTCACGGGCAGGATTCCCGGGTTTTTATCAAGCACCTGAAGTTGAAGTGCCCGCAGTTGGGTCACCATGGCTACTGCCAGGGCGATGTGCCTGTGGAGGGCGTTTAACATTCTTTAGTGGAACCTTAGTGTTACGATTCTTTACTTGAATGGGAACTATGTTTCTAACAATTTCATCAGAAACTATAGCCTTTTGATAGCGTGGTTTGTCTTTACTACTTCTTTTGTTTACTTCTTTTGCAAAAATTGTATCGCCAGTATTTACTTTAAATTCTGTTTCTCCGCCTCTCTTCTCTATTATTTTCTCTTTCTGTTTAATGGCTTGTTCTGATAAATGTTTGTATAGAAATTTAGTTCTGTTTGCATGTTCTTTAATTAATTGTTGCATGTACTGTTTTTCGAATTCCAAACTAAATACATTTTTAGAATCGGTATGTCCTAGCAAAACTTCAAAGGGTGTAAAACCAGTGGATGAGTGTATGGAGTGGTTGTAGGCCATTATAGCATAAGTCATTACTGTTGCAGCATCACTGTATTTGTGTTCGTACTTGGCCAGTCTATAAATTTCGATGATAGTGGAATGGAATCTTTCTATAAGACCCATAGAGTTAGGGTTGTTAGGGGTTGCAATATGTAGATCTACTTTATATAGGGCTAGAAGTTCTTTTAGGAGAGCATTATTAAATTCTGAACCTGAGTCCGAACTGATTTTGAGGGGTACGCCATAAAATGAGAAGTATTTAATTAAGGCTCTGACTACTTCGGGAGTTGATCTGTTAGGTATTTCGAAGGCTTGACCCAGTTTACTGAAAGCATCTATTACTGTTAAATAATAGCGTCCTTCAATAGAAAATAGGTCAATAAAAATTTCTTCTAAGGGTTTTGATTGAGTATGCGTCATTTGAAGTTTAGGTTTTAAGGGTTTCCTATCGTATTTCATGCGTTTGCATGTTTCGCATGAATTTATAAAGCTTGAAATAGTTAGTTCCATGTTGTGCCAAAAATACGTGCGTTTGATGTGAGTTAGAGTTTCTTTAATGCCGCGGTGGCATGTTTTACCAGTATGATATTTACTAACGATTTCCTTTTGTTCTGATTCATCTTCAATAAACGTTACTCTTTTAGTGCATTCGAAAAACTGTACAGATTCCTTTTTAAACAAGTATATAACTGTTTGTGCAAATTGTCGCCTATGTTCTTCTTCTTCAAAGTAAATGAAATATTTCGTATTATTTTTTATGTATTCTTTCAGGAATTGTTTCACGAGATCGGTTCTGTTCAAAGGTAAGTGTACTTCAAAGATTCTTTGTTTCGGTCGGGATAGATTTTTAACAGATAGTTTATCTATGGACCAGGAGTAAACTAGTATTTGATTAGGTTTGGTGTCAACGGCTTCCTGCAAAATTGGAATACCTTTAGATTCAGGCTCCTGGCCTGAGTGAGCAGTTTCTGTGCTGGAAGAGTTTCTAGAAGCTGACAAAGTTGAACTACCAGATGAGCATGGTATTGAATAAGGAGATCGGCATTTTATTGTTTTTTCAGAATCTGATATTGTTATTGTGTCTTCGTCGTCTGAATCTAAGCATTTTATTTCCTCCTTTTGACCTAGAGTTTTCTTTTGTTCTTTACCTAGTTCTTCTATTTCTTTCATTAATCGACTAATTTCTCTATTTCTAATTTCGTCTTTATCGATGTTAACTTGTGTAGACATATTATCTTCGTTTTCTAAAGCATTTATACGAATACGTGAGAGCGCATCTGCATTGCAGTTAAGTTTACCACTTTTATGGATTATTTCGAAATTGTATTCGGCTAAACGAAGTCTCCATCGGGTTAATCTGCTATTTGTTTCTTTTAGGGAGTTTAACCAGGCTAAAGGTTTATGGTCAGTTACTATTGTGAATTTCTTACCGTAGAGATAGGGACGGAAATGTTTCACGGCCCATACTATGGCAAGTAATTCCTTTTCGGTGACACTGTAGCGCGTTTCAGCGTCATTTAAAGTTCTGCTGGCATAGGCGACGGGTTTATCGTTGCCAACTGAACCTTGTGAGAGGACTGCTCCTAAAGCAAATTCTGAAGCATCTGTTGTAAGTATGTATGGCTTTTCGGGGTCTGGATATTGTAATATCGGTGCATTTACAAGTATCTCTTTACATTTTTGAAAGGCTGCTATATACTTTTCGTCGTCAACAGGCATTGTACGTTTTTGTCTCAATCGGGCTGTCATTGGTTGAGTAATTTTTGCAAAGTCCTTAACGAATTTTCGATAATAACCGATTAAGCCTAAAAAACTTTTGATCTCTGTGGTAGTTCGGGGTAGAGGGTAATCTAGGATTGCTTTAATTTTATCGTTATTGGGTTTCAAACCATCGCTTGTAATAGTGTGTCCAAGGTATAAAACCTCTTTTCTGAGAAATTCGGATTTGTCTAACTGTACTTTCAAATTAGTTTCTCTTAGTCTGTCAAAAACGGTACGTAACTTAGCTATGTGTTCTTGTAGACTAGATGAATAGATAATTATATCATCTAGGTACACTAAGCAGTGTATCCCTTGTAAGCCACGCAACACATTATCAATGGTTCTCTGAAATGTTGCTGGTGCTGTTTTCAGACCAAAAGGCATACGAGAAAATTCGTAATGTCCTGAATTTGAACTAAAGGCTGTCTTTTGTCTATCCTCTTCAGCTACTTCTATCTGATGGTAGCCACTAGCAAGGTCTAGCGTAGTAAAGTAAGTACTGCGTCCCAATTTGTCAAATAGTTCCGTTATGTTTGGTAGTGGGTATTTGTCGTCGATAGTAATTTCGTTCAGTTTTCGGTAGTCTATTACAAGTCGGTATTTCTTTTCATTAGTCGCGTCTAACTTCTTAGGTACAAGGTGCACGGGTGCACTCCAGGGAGAGTGTGATGGTTGTACTATTTTGTCTTCTATCATTTTATTTATTTGTCTATTAATTTCGTCATTAATTACTTGGGGTTGTCGGTAAGGTCGGACAAAAATCGGGTCTTCGTTACGTGTTCGGATGTGGTGTTTCACGTTGTTGGTAAAAGTCAATGGTAACTTTTCAGTATAGAAAATGTCTTTATATTGTAGACAAAGTTTTTGGATAGAGTCTTTTTCTTCAGGGTTCATGTGGTCTAAGCGTAATTTACTAATATTTTCAGTTAAGATTTGGTCAATTTCAAAGTCATTCCTGTCGTCGAGTTTATTTAGGTCACATTTATTACTGTCATCATATTTTGTTACTGTTAATGGTCTGTCAATTTTTAATGTCATTTCTTCGTCTCGAGTATTTTGTATAATTGTTGTCGCATAACCATTTTCACATTTTACTAAAGCGGTAGGCATTCTGACGCCATCACAGAATAACTTGTAGTTAAGAATCGCTTCACCGTTTTTTAAATTAATCGGTAACTTAACTCGTTGTTCGGTACGTGGTGCAAGTTTGAAAACATTATTGGGGTTGTATATTATGGGTATGGCTGTAGTTTGGGTGTAGAGAATTTCATTTTTCATATCGATTTTTGCCTGCAATTGTTTCAGGAGGTCGCTGCCTATAAGTCCGTCGTAACAGCTATCTACATCAAAAATATAGAATTTATGCGTTTCAGGACTATTAAGGGTTGGAAATAAGGGTATGACTATTACTTCATTATGTCGGCTTGAAGCATGTGTGCTTCTAACTTCGAATGGTTCGTGGTATTTAAAACCTTCAAATAATTCATTTGCCTTTTTGGGACTAATGAAAGATCTTGAACTTCCGGTATCTATCATTAGCTTAGCATTTATTTCCGGTATCACTATGTATGGCAAGTTTAGTGTATTACAATTAAGCTGTATTATTTCAGGGGTTGGTTGGAGGCATTGATCTGAAAATTTTCATCATATTGTAAGGCTGGGTCGTGATCATCTTGTTCGTTAGTTGTCTCATAAGTTTCAACGTTGTATGTAGAGTCAATGTCGTTATTTTCATAGTAACAATCATTTTCAGGATTTTCGTATATGTCGTCAGTTTCAGATTCATTCAGGTTATATAATGCGTTCATTTTGAATCCTTGTGGTTTTATTGGAAGTGCTGTACGCATGCTTACGTCAGTGGATAGCTGAGGTGCTAACCTCTGTGTGGGACGGTAACCGAATTGTTGCTGTCCTTGATTTAGTTGGGGTCGGTAGCCAAATTGCTGCTGACCTTGGTTGAAATGAGGACGATAACCAAATTGTTGTTGAGTTTGATTGAATGCAGGTTTATAACCGAATTGCTGTTGACCTTGATTCAGTTGAGGCCGGTAACCAAACTGTTGAGGAGTTTGATAAAATGTAGGTTTGTAACCGAATTGCTGTTGACCTTGAATTTGTTGAGGTCGGTAGCCTAACTGTTGGTTGGGTGTTATACCAAATTTAAATTTCGGTTGCGTTTGCTGAAAGTTTGATGTACTAGGACCATTTTGGGGAATTCCAAACTTAAAATTATTTTGAGGTTGCGGGTTTGAAGTAAAGAAAGGCTTCATTCCAAATTTTTCTATGAAGGGATTATGATTCATAGTTTGAGGTTTTGGCTGCATCGTATTCTGAGATCGCAACATTTTATTTTTTGAATTATATTGATACATAAAGTTTACTTCTTCGAGAACAATACTAAGTGCATTTTCTAATGTGGTTGAGCCTTTGAGGCGCACTATGCGAAGTAATTCTTCGGGTGAGTTGTACAAAAATACGTTTTTCGACATACTATTGTATATGATGATTTTACTTTGACGTAAATTGACGTCATTAATTAGATTGACTTTGGCAATTAACGTGCTTTGGACGTGTTGAATCCTGTTACAGAAATCGAGATAAGATTCGCCATTATTTATTTTTAATGTTTCTAGTTCTATTGCTATGCATTCCTCTGAACGGGGATCACCAAAATGTTGCTCAAAAGCTACTTTTAAATCAGCCCAGGTATCTAAGTCTTGTCGTTCGCTAACTAGAGCGGCTGCTCTACCTGTCAGTCGTGATGTTATGACGTTAAAAATGTACAGGTCCTGATGTGGATTATTTTCTATCCTACAACAACTTATTAAGTATTCGCATTTTCTTACGAATAAACTTAATAATTTTTCGTCACCGTCGAACTTCGGGACGATGCTCGCAAATTCGCGTGGAATGTTAACTATCTCCATTTTATTAAAACTATTTATAAACTGTTATATACTTAAAGTTGAAATATATAAAGCACTTAACTATATCTATCTAACCTATTATATACTTTAAATTGAAGTATATAAGGTAACTATATTTAATTCAAGTATGTACTTGATGAATTTATAAATCTATGTATTTATTTTTACTACTAAACTATATTATATTTTTAAATCGATTTTAATTTATACACTTAAACCTATTTAAAAGAAACCACAAAACACCTTTCAATTTTTGGAAATAGCGTTCGGATAATCTAGATACTTATAAATAAAAATGGAATAGGATTGGACTACGACTGGAAATAGCGATTAAGGTCTACTCACAGAATGCCCATGTCCCTCGTTGTTTGAGCCTTATTTGTCCTCCTCTGGATCGTCTTAGCACTCACTCACTCGATATTATAATCTTATAATGTTCTTGACTTATTTATTTGGTTCGTGGATTTCCGTGAAACGCGTGAAAACGTAAGTCGCGGGGTACTGAAGTAGAGTAATCGCGACGCGGAAATCCTACCGGCTGCGCCAGTCAAGTCGGGTGCGAGCGGGAGGAGCTTTTAAAAATACAATTTATTTGTTTAAGACGTCTAATGTCTTTAAAAGCTTTAATAAGACTGACTTAATTCTAAATAAAATCTAGAGTCTGACATCAGACAACCGTGAGAGCGGATGGGCTTATCAGCCAAGTCTGTTGAGTCAGCGTATCAGTTTCTAGAATATAGAACGCTGACACGTGAGATTCGTAGAGTCGACAGACTTAACTAGGTATTGTCTAAAATCAACATCTATACTAAAACAAATGTCACGGATCGCTGTCTATACATGGAAGATATATGAGAAAAAATATTATTGAAACTACGAAAATAGAATGAACAAAATATTGTTAGAATCTTTGTCGTTTGTCTGTGCATTTGTGCACTCTAATATCAGAAACGGTTTATCCGATTTAGATGTGGTTTTCACTTATAAATTATGGTAAGCTTCACTTAACATGTTTGTTACATGTCAATAAAAAAAATATCGTATAAAGGTTACTTTTGTTTTAAAGACGCCGTATTCCGCGAGGACACGCAAGCGAAGCCGCGGGCGGGTCAACTAGTGTTGAATAAATTTATTTGATGGAATTTAAATGTTCTACTGCTCTTTTGTTTTCTTTATGACCGATTAAACGATATTTTAAACGTATTTTTATGGCTACGTTCGAAAACACATTAAATACAAAAACACTGCGTCGAATGTTAGACATTTGACATATTTGCTGAGACAAAACCTTTTTGGAACAAAAAAAGGTTAAGAGTTTCTTACTCTGGGTTTTCAAACGATATGATTTTTGAGAAAACGTAGATGGTTATCAAGAAAAATCGTTAGAAATACTTATTTCTAGATTAGGCAGCAACAAAAATAATAAGTACTTCCCGCGCAAAGTTGCTGTCACTATGAGTACACGGTCCGTTATGCTCTTTTATCCCTTACGACTACTTTCGCTGGTTCAATATTAAAAAGCGCGATTCATCGCTCACAGCGCTGTTAGCCAGCCGTGCGATTCTCTAATGATTCATCGACGAGCTCACCGATGTTGCTAGCTGTCGAAGATATCGCCCTTATACATAAGGATGTTTTTCCAACGTTTCTTGTCATCTGTTCATTTGTTTCACGGATGTTGTCAAAGATGCAACGATTTTTGCTCTTAGAGAATCGCACGGCTGATAATGAAATCGGACCGTTATGTAAAAGAAGCAAGACAATCTGTCTTCTGGCACAAATGTCAAATTAGACATTTAGCCCGCGACGCTCATGACAATTTCATGCAAGAGCAATACAACGTAGATTGCAATAAATTTGGAAATGAAATCACTTACGACTTCACATTCGCTTACCATTTGCCCGCTCACACAATTTCAAGACACATTCGAGCGGCGCGCTCGAAAGTGTCTCCACATCACGCCAGCATTTTTCGCCATAAGCATTTTTGCTTATGGCGTGATGTGGACCAACTATAAATTGACTCCGAATCAACTCCGAAGTAAACGTTAACTTTCAACGTTGGGTTTGAGGTTGCCTTTGTCGCGAATTAATAATAACCCATTTTGGAATGCAACCTAAAAACTGATCAAAATAAAGTAAAATTATTTATCTACTGCGTTTCTGAAGATTTCTTATGCCAAATTAATCAGAAATGCCAATACGCAGTGTTTTAAAATCTTGCACTTTTCTCGTGGTGTTAGCAAAACAGGCTGGTTAAAGCAGCAAAGGCACTTATGGAGCCAGCAAAGTAAATGGGTATATTTTAAAACTTTTACGACTGAGAAATTTCAATCACGATCAAAGGAGCTGAAAAGTTATTAATAGTAGATTAGTAGCCAAGGGCTGTAAGGCATCAATTGCAGCCCGAGGTATTTAGCCTATATTTCGAGGGTGCAATTGATGCTTACACTCGAGCTAACTACTCTGCTTTTCATCTCGATAGTGAGGTAAGTAGAAAAAAACCGGCATTACAAAAATAAAAGTGATGACTATAATATTATACTCATACGAAGACAAGGCTGAATAGCGAAGCGACCTCTTTTGTCAATGGGCTGAATGCATGATGCCTATTGCCAGTATGATGGTTAGATGTACGCAAACTTTTTGAAAAAGAGAAGGGTTTTTTTTAAATTACTTACCGCCCTAGGGCTTTTCTAGCTACATTATTACCCTAGAGCGCTAATTGGTCACTTACAAGCCCCATTTGGGGGTAATAAGGACCTACTTACCGAATATGAGAGATGTAAATTGTTTTTTATGATAATGGTTTTAATTAATTGAAATGAAAACGAATGTGCACGAAATAAACCTCTACGAGAAGAGAAGAACTTAAGAATAAATAATAACTTTCCTGTCGTTTACAAGAATAGATCCGATCACGTCACATGACGGAGAAATGCTTCACCGCTCTACCAGGGAAACATCAATCTAAACGAGTAAACATAAAGGAATAATGCTGACCACAATTTTAGATAACATCATTGGCCGACCACAAATAAATAATAACGCCATCTACCTCGTGTTACATGAGTAAAGCTTCTCTACTCATCTGCTTGTATCGCAGCTTGTATGAACAGTTTGTCGACCATCTTATCCACAAACACTATCACCGTGAAAACGAAACGAAACGTACGAATAACCCCTGTCGGTCGTGAACACGGAACGACAACACATGACCGCGCTACCAGGAATACAGGAATTACTGGGAGGAAATAATCATATTCAACCGCGCTCTCAACGGTTGAGACTAAACCACAAAAAATCAACAGAATAATTCCCATCAATACAATCTTCAACCTTAACTACTTGGAATAAAGGTTATCCTGATGAAAACCACGGCTATAGCTACGATGAAATGAAATGTATACTGTATCGAGTTTTATTGTAAAATCCAAATAAGTAAAGTAATATAGATCTACACCTCACATAAATAAAGTTCATTTTCCTGTTTCTAAGTTACCAAGAATATATTACACCACTACTACCAGACAGACAGGGGAGACGGTATAAAGTCCAATGTCTGCATCTGGGTATACGAAATTGTGGCTTATTACCACCCATTTAAATCTTTTATTTATAAAATACTCTTGTCTTATAAAAATGCGTTAAATTGTAATAATCCACTATTTATGTCTATACTTGACCCTATATATATATATATTTACTTGTCATTATTAGCTGATCAAAATCATAGATATTAATATTATTCAATTACTCACCCAGTAGGTACATAGTAGCATAAAAAACGTACTAGGATCGAAGTTCATATAAAGCTAATTATAAGCTAATTCAGCTCTTCAAAATGCTCCGAACATTGTGAATATAATGTTGCACATACCAACGTATTTTTGTAAAGGTATTTCGTATTTTGTTTCTAATATATATAGCCAGTGTAAAATGTTAGTTTATAAAGTTCACATTCAACTCAAGAATCTTGCATGGCAACGGTGGCAGGTACTGGAAATTGGAATCCGTACAGCCGTAGCACTGCTATTTATTCTGTGGTACAGCATAACACACCACATGTATTGTGTAGACCGTACATGTGTTGCATGATCGTACCACGCATGAATGCCAGCGAAGTGGAGCAGAGATCCCAATCCTTATGTCGATGGAGTAAAGATCACAATATTTTCTTCGTAGTCCTAACACTTTATGATCGCCTGGTAGTTACCGTTCCGCGAACGTCCGATTCGTTACCGGAATGCGTATTCCTCAAATGCCGGCATGCCGGCCGGATTCAACTTAGTGCAATTCAGCGGATATGGGTACGTACGGTTTTTCTTGGATAATTCCCTACAAGGCAAGTAACTTCTCTGGAAGAGATCGCTCCGAGCTTCAAGATCACCCGAAATATTTAGACCTAAATGTAGCGAAATGCAGGTAGCGTTTTCTGATGCATCTTCATATCGAAGCTGTGTTTACTTACTATCTTCCAACACACAATTTTGTTTAAATGTAAAAAATGCTATAATAGCTAATGCTAATTAATGCTAAAGCCGAATCCAAAGATTCGGCTTGCTCACGTAAATGACTTAGGATATATTAAAGTCTGCTAAAATATCCAACATGGCTGACATTTCAAATAAAACAAAGAAAACCAAATCGTATGGTGTAGGTACATCGAGCTATGTAATAATTTCTCAAATATTTATCAAAATAAAGGTTCATTGGAGACCATTCCAAAGATCTATGTAAGGACTTGACGTACACCTATGCAGTACTAAAATGTATACTTATTATTGATAACAGTCATTAGCTTATGTTAAAGAGCAATGCCTCCCCATAACTGTTGCAGTGTCACCCAGAGTTGTTTAGTTGTATATAAGTCGGGCTTTTTGATTTATTGAATACTTAGCCATGTTACATGAAGATTTCATGCATATCATATATATATATATATTACCTTCTGCGCCATAACCATTTTTCAATTCAAAATAAAAATGTTTCCAGCCTTCTTTGCCAAAGAAAAATAAACCTTCAAATTGAAATCCCTATAACTCTGCCTACTCCTCCCTATAATAACCTAGTTTCCCGAACGTTGCCGAAACATCCTTCCACTTTATGACCGCCTAGTAGTTTCCGTGGCAAAGAGGGTCCGGGATACGGGACGTCAGCCGCACGCCAACGGCCCGGAGCCCCCGCTCGGAACGGAAGTCGATCACCGCACTATTTTCCGGCCTGTCGGTCCGCATTGGGGACAACCGGAAGTATTTAGCGGAAACCTACGCGGCAACCATAAATGGAAGAGACGCTCGGTTGAAAGGAAAAATGAAACTAGATATAGTACTTTGGTAGAGTAATCTTTTGTTCATATAATATGTTTCAGAAGTAAAAAGTCTGGCATGTTGTTTTGGATAATTAATAATTTGGTACAAAGATAGTAGGTACCTAGAGTAATCTACGTCTCGCATGATGATTGATATTTAAAATTAATAGACTCTATACTACCTAGAGACGCAAACTGTGTAGTAAGTTCAACTTAAATGAATCCCTCAACAAATGTTAAATTCTAAATGTAAGATAGTACTCACAAAAAGCTAAGCATAGATTTATTTTATTACTAGCTGACCCGCCAGCGGCTACGCTCGCGTGGCCTCGCGGGATACGGTAATTACAGATTTTTAATTATCCCACGGGAACTCTTTAATTTACCGGGATCAAAAATATCCTATATGTTGATCAATGATATAAGCTACCACCATACGAAATTTAATTTCAATCGGTCCAGTCGTTTCGGAGTTTCTTTTTTTTTAACCTAACCTAACCTAACATCCCCTGACTCGGTTTTTAGTATAGTTTTCATTGCACAGAAATTTGACCTCTACAGTAATATGTAGTAGTTTATACATCCCTCGTTTTACCCCCTTAAGTCATCCCTGACAAAAATATTGAAAACATCATTATTTATTTTGAATTACCTATTCAGTTATCAATTTTCATCACTGTAGCTCCAAAAACAAAAAACTTTTGAAAAAAATGATTATAGACAGTTTAAAATGATTATTTTAAACTGTCCAAATGCTAATTTTCACCACTGTATGTTCGAAAACACAAAACTTTCACCCCTTCATTTCTCCCTCTTAAACCACCACTATCCAAAACAATTAGGCCAACATTTTTTATTTTGAATAACCTATCCAAATACAAATTTTCACAACTATAAGTTCAAAAACAAAAGAGTTTCATACAAACGTTTTCACCCCTTTTGACCCCCTTAGGGGTTGAATTTCATAAAATCCCGTCTTAGTGAGCACCTACGTCCTAAAAAGAACCCGCATGCAAAATTTGAAACTACTAGCACTTGTAGTTTCTGAGATTTCGTGACGAGTGAGTGAGTGAGTGAGTGACCTTTCGCTTTTATATATATAGATAGAAGATAGATAGATGAAAACTAACGTGCTTTGTACACATTTTAGTATGAAAAACGGGATTCACCGCGCGCGCTATGAGCTGCTGCCCGCAGTGCCAGGCGAGATGCAACCGCGAGCGTTCAACCGTGCGATTCTCTAATAATTCGTCGATGCACTCGACGAGCTCATGTCATATACTTTATGAGATATCCCTTGTACATAAGGTCATTTTTCCAACGTTTCTTGTCATCTCGTCATTTGTTTCACGGATGTAGTCAAAGATGCAACGATGTTTGCTCTTGGAGAATTGCACATCTGCACTCTCCTTGAAAAAGACCACCGGAATGTGGTTGAAACTGTAGTTGGAAAGATCTGACTTATTTACGTGAATGAATCCCGTTTTTCATATTAAACATAGATTTATTTAGTCGTATAAGTTTAACTGTAACTCCTTTACACCTAGTAGTAAATACGTGGTACATTACTGGCTGTAATAATTCAAATAGCGCATAATTCATACTTACCGCTAAATTAAATACCCGCACTACGATATAGCAAGCTTAAAACATAATGGATTACGCTAGACGTTTTGATGACGAATCGTCAAATAGTTCACTCAATTCGCGTAGGTACTCCAACGTGACTTTTGACACAAAGAATTACTCTCCAATGTAAAATTATTCTATAATAAAAAAGTTGGTCTGTAGCATAGTAGCGGATCTAGGCCTACTTTTAGGTATTTTACAATAAAAATGCTTTAAATACTCCAACGTAATATTATGTTATGATATAAAAAATAATTTGGATGTTATGTTATTATATATTATGGTATATCAGTATGTATCTCAGTTGCTAACAAATGTAGATTGAAATCGATAAAAATGGCGACTCTATGTCACTTTTGTCGGCTCCTTACTAACATTTTTGGTTACTGGAGTTGTCAGAACTGACATAGAGCCGCCATTTTTCAATATTTCAATCAAGATTTGTTAGCAACTGAGACACTAGCCCTGCTGGTTTAATTTAAATGCTCGTAGAGATTACATTCGTTTTGGTATGTCATGTAGTAAATCAATAATTGTGACTGTAGACGGCCGATGGATATAACTTTTTTGAGATTTGAGAAATCGATAACGTAGTATCTAACTATTCAAGAAGAAAGCAGTGACGTTGTTTACGCGAAGACTTCAATTTATTTAACTTAGAAGAAGCTGAGTTCGTCAAAAGGAGTAGATTTAATAAGGAGCTAACTTTATATGTAATCTTTGTGACAAACTGCGACCCCGAATGAAATAATCTGTAAAATAAACCGATTATGTAGAAACAAATGTATTATGTATAAAAATTCATACATTCGTTAAGTAATAGCTTTACTTTACACATATCCACCTACATTATATTTACTAACTGTATTTTATCTATGACATTTTAGGTGTCGATGACCTTTTTGTGTATAATAGGTAAGCATCGGTCAAAGCCATTTCATAGCACTATTAACTGAGTCATGAATTTTCTTCCCAAGTACCTAACTACCCCATTGACTTACGGAACTATGCGACGTAATCATCACATGTGACAATGAAAATCAGTCGCAAAAACAACAATCAAAATTTGATATCATTGATTTGTTTTTCTTCGATGTTTAACGTGTAATAGTGGTTTAAGCTTTCGCAGCGGAGTTTGACTTGGCGATCTGAACCGACCAACAAGTGAAGCAACGCTTGCTGCGGTCAAGACTTAGATGAGCGAGTCATAACTAGAAAAAGACAAATTAAGAAGTGGTCCCCAAACGTCAAAACCGTTTGTCTTAGAAGAACAGTCGTTATGCTACGTCGAAGGCCTTCGGGAGGCTTCTTTCTATACTTAGGGTCGAATACAACTCTTTTATTCAAAGGTACCTTTTCATAGCTTTTTGTATACCAATTCTACCTACCTTAATCGTACCTGTCTACATAATGAAATAATAATATATGGAGTATACAGACAGCATTTCTACCTTAAGTTATATGTCTGAATAAAGTTGTTTTGTTAATACATATGTAGGAATAAACAATTATAAAAACTTAGAGCGGAAACTGCACAGAGAAATGCAGAGGTATCAGACATTATTTGTTTGCGATTGGGCCATAATTTTTCGATATGTTTATGTGTGTCCATGTCCTGCGACCCAGTGGATCCTAGTACGGAGGATGAGTAAGTAAATGTTATAAACGTTATTCCGAATTTCATCCAAATTCGTTGAACCGTTACAGCGAAAAAGAAAAAACAAATACTTACACTCATTCGTATCCTTATTCACGTTTATATAATTAGACAGGGCTTGCCTATCCACCAAAGCGCACTGGGCCCGTATGGATTATGGCTCAACTCCTCTCTCTGAGAGGAATGCTCGAGTCCCAGCAGTGGGATCATAATGGGTTAATTATGTTATGTCGCGGACTGCAAAGCAAAGTGTACAAAAATTATGAAACGTTGTTTATACAAGTACCCGTCTGGCTGGCTGCTCCACTTATAAAGAAAATCCCTCTCTATTATAGTGTTTACTGGCAGTTGCTGTCCTTGAAATTAAGTCGCCAATCTAGTACCTATAAGGCGCTATGCAGACGACGGGGCGGGGCGGTCTTTTTGACCGCATAGCAAGAAAGACCGCCCCGCTGTGTGCGTTGGTAGTATATTCCCTTTGCGCTATCGTTCGCGGCGAAATTGACCGCCCCGTCGCCTTATTGACTAACTTGAATGAGTATAAAATGTCACTTCATTCTCATTCCCATTGATGGTTCCAGCCAATAGGGTTGTATAGTTACGCCCAGAATGGGATTCAAATGTCAAAATGAAGCCCATTCCCATTCTCCGTAAAGATAGACAATAAGGCAGCCGGCCCGCCCCGTCGTCTGCATAGCGCCTAAAATCACCAAACCCAGATCTTATTCGTAAATAACTTAGAACCCCATCAGGATTAGTAATATTTTTCTCTCATTGAAGAATTTGTGTACTGTAGAAACAAGTTTATGCGACTTTTGACCCTTATTATGTAAAAGTAGAACAGCTCAAAAGAACTATATTTACTTGCTTACCTAAGGTACGCTGGATTTATGACCACAATCTTTACCATTGTTCACGGGAAAGTATATTTCTTACGTCAAAAGTTGCCCAGTTTAGTACTTCGGTATTAAGTTTTCTTCTTTTGCCTTGTGTATCCGTATGAGATCCTGTTTTCTACACAATGTACCTTTACATACCTTTTGTAAAGGCACAGCATAAATATAATACTACTCCGGTAAAAGTTTCGATTCTGCAATATAAAACTTGCCAAATACCTACGTACAACTACACTTGTACACTCCTCACCTCAACTGACTCCGCTATATAAGCGCTTTAACCCTTTGCGTCCCAGAGACGTAAATATACGTCAGTTTCATTCATAAATATTTTGTTTTAATTATATAGGAAGGATTAAAAGCCTATGACCAAAATTGCCGCAAAATGACCTTGAGTTTTTTTTCTAGCGCGGCTATCAACAAAATCTAGGTTATCGAGTGTAAAATAATATAATAAGCAAAAGTTATATGATTGTACAACCTAACATCAGTCTGAACTGAGTTATACAGATATGAAAAAAAAGTTTTTTTAACATGTAACTAGCATTTATTACAAAATTTTTAGTATTAATATAATATCTATCCCTGTCGCATCGCTGCCGTGGCTTTCAATCCGATACAGAATATATAATATTAAGATAAACCCTCTCAGCGAGTCCGGCCAATCTCAGAACTAGAATTGTTTACAACTGCGCCTAAGAAGGTTACGAGGCCCTTTTTTCTATTATTATTTCTTTTATTCAAAACAAAATCTCGGATTTCATCCGGTCCTTTACAAAGGCATAAGTGGGGCTGTAGCCAACACTTAGAGGCCTGTTTGGTATAAAAATATAATGGAGTATAAAAAACAGAAAAAATGTTGGATAAAGGGTAACATGGTACTTATAACTATTACAAATATGGGTAAAATGGCCAGGCTTTTGATATGAACTTATTAGTGATAAGGAAGATAGTGGGCTATGGAAGAGACTACGGCACCTGTTAATTTTATTCTCATGTTAAAATATTTAGGCAGGTGGTGACTTGTCATTCACTAAACGGGCCCCCCATAAAGGCCACCATGAGTGGTGACTAAAGGGGCAACGTTGGTGTGGATGACTAAAGGGTGTTGAGAGGTGTGCTGTGGTTTCACTAGAGCGCTACTACCGGCGTTATGCCCTTTAACACTTCCACCCTTGGAGCTTTTTGTTACTTGGTCTTGCGTCTCCACCCCCGGACGGCCAATTAAGGCAAGCCGGGGGTCAGGGGTCTCATTTAGCCCCAGGGAGAATCAGGGTCCACAGTGTCGCCACTCACCGACGGCTCGCCACAAGGCCGCCCCTGCGGGTCTATTATTATTATTATTTTTATTAAAACAATTCACGGATTTAATCCGGCCCTTTACAGAGGCATAAGTGGGGCTGTAGCCAACACTAGAGGCCTGTTTGGTATAGCAAATACAAAGGAGTATAAAATACAGAAAAAATTGTTGGATGAAGGGTAACATGGTACTTATAACTATTACAAATATGGGTAAAATGGCCAGGCTATTGATATGAACTTATTAGTGATAAGGAAGATAGTGGGTTATGGAAGAGACTACGGCACCTGCCAATTTTAGTCTCATGTTAAAATATTTAGGCAGGTGGTGACTTGCCATCCACTAAACGGGCCCCCCATAAGAGCCACCATCAATGGTGACAAAAGGGGCAACGTTGGTGTGGATGGCTCAAGGGTGTCGAGAGGTGTGCTGCGGTTTCACTAGAGCGCTACTACCGGCGTTATGCCCTTTAACACTTCCACCCTTGGAGCTTTTTGTTACTTGCTCTTGCGTCTCCACCCCCAGACGGCCAATTAAGGCAAGCCGGGGTCGGGGGTCTCATTTAGCCCCAGGGATAATCAGGGTCCACGGTGTCGCCACTCACCGACGGCTCGCCACAAGGCCGCCCCTGCGGGTTTATAACTATTATTATTATTATTTTTATTATTATTCACATTATTTATTTCTTTTTCTTAAAATTACATATTTTACAATATTTATATAAAAAATAAAAACATTATAAAAAACCTAATCTTAGATTGCCATCGGCAGCGGGGCATGACCCAAACTACCGGTGGTTAGGGCTGCAGACTGAGGAACCTCCTGACAATACGTGCCGTGTCAAGGAGTACTGCCTTCTGTATCTGGCTCTTGATCCAACTTATTATTATATGGTATATATTATTTACATATATGTGTATACTAGTTGCGCCCCGCGGCTTCACCCGCGTTGTGATTGATGATGATGAGGATTGAAAGTATCCTACGTGTTAATCCAGCGCTTCAACTACCTCCATATCAAATTTCATCAAAATTGGCCCAGCCGCTTGAGTGTGAAAGAGTAACAAACATCCATCCATCTAAGCTTTCACATTTATAATATTAGTCAGATATAGTATGTATATATTATAAACAAACCCGACTGCGCCATAAATATGTATTAATGGCTATATATTTGAAATCGCATTTTACGTTGCCCGTAAACATGTTCACTTACTGCCAATTTATATATTATATATACGAGTACCATATTTTTAATTTGTTCAACAATACTTTTTTGGTTTTAGTAAATTAGAAGCTCATACAAGGGTTAATGAACCTTATATTTTGTTAAATAAAAATCGGCGCCGAGACGAGTAAGTCGCTCGCCTGATATTAAGCGTAACTATGCAATCCAGAAAATTAAACTACAGAAGTTCAAAGCCTGGAATGATTCCTGCATGGAAGTGCACTGCACTCGTCGCGCTATGATATAAGATGGTAGATCTCTTTCCTTGTGATTTCGCTGGGAACATTTTGCACTTCAACGAACTACAGTAATTCAGCACACTACTGCTTCAGGGTTAAATTACTGGCAAAGGTAGTAACACTACAATTTCTCCTTTGTTTTATTGTGTAATTCGATCAATACCTAGCGCGTAATAGAAAATATTTTATCCTACTTTCAGTGCAAGTACTATAATAGTCGTTAAATTTGTCGAGTCGCTAAGATCGATAAAAATAGTCCCTAGCAAATATGGAAGTCATATCGACGACATATACGATCGTCAAATTGGCGACATTATATCGATTAGCACGAATTATTTTCATTCCACAATGCGTCCTTCTATTAATTGAAGATTTCTACGAGCATTTCGCTTTTCTACTACGATCAAAAGAAGGCCGTTATTTTTTTAATGAATACTAGCTCTGCCATGCGCATGGTGATGGATGATGACGATGTTGATGAAAATAATCCTGTGTTAATTCAGCGTCCCATCTACCTCCACGCCAAATTTCATCAAAATTGGGCCAGCCGTTTGAGCGTAAGAGAATAACAAACATCCATTCATCCATAAAATTAAATACAAAGTTTCGTTTATAATATTAGTAAGATCAAACGCTATTAAATAACATACCCATTCCCGTCGCTTGTCGATAAGCTATATCGATGTCATTTTCAAAGCTGACAAAACAATCGTTAAAATCGATTCAATAGACGATCTCAAACGTAATTTAACAGTTCCATGCTAGTCTTTAGTCTAGTGCTAGGTTATCGTTATAATAGTAAAAGCTTATCGAATTTGTCTACCGATCGCTTAATTTTGTTACTTGCAATGATCGTCACAAGATCGACATATCCAGTTTTTTCGAAGTATGACGAATTCAAGACTCAAAGTTATCGATCGGTAAGTTTGGTGCTAGCACTGCTGTGTAAGTAGCTATTTATCTACCTAATAATTTGTCTATTTTAATACTCTACCAAATCTGCGCAAACAATAAATTAGCAATAAGCACTAGACCTTCGTGAAAAACGGCCGTTATCGGGCACAAGCCTAGAATATGGGACTTTTGACCCTAAAATCGTACTATTACTTCTTCTGTAGGTACGTCGTTGGACGCAATTTGTGCCCAATTGGGTACCTCATAAAATCTCATTAGCAAATTGTAGGTAATATTATAAATATAGCTATTGTAAAACCAAAGGCACAGACTAATAACTTCTTTATGTACAATATTGGACTCGGTCATTAGAGGGTGTGGATTTCTGCGTAGTTTTTACGGTGCCTTATTATGCAAGTTATATTAACCCTAGATACCTGCGCCAGTTTTTTTAATTATTTTCTGACCGTTTACAATACAATAAATTAGTATAGGACAACATCCACACAAGGTCTGGAATAAAATAAGTAATAGTAAATACCTAATATAATAATAAACATAAATAATTTAGTATAAATTAAATAATTGACCAAGCGAGCGAACCGTCTCTGCTTTAACTGGCCAAACTGACTTTCATCTGTCCGTCCGTATGTTTGTTAGGTTGTATGTTGGTCCACTTGTACAGGTCGCATTTTTCAACCAATCTTGAAGAAACTTGGTACATATACATGTTGTATGATATTAATCACATTTATTACACACACGCGCCTGAAGAAGTTTTCACTTCAATAGAAGAATTCTATTCAACTTTGGGTATTTTACGTTAGCTTAGCGAGCACCAAGTTACGTGACGATTAATGTACTCTCATTGGGAAGTGTTGTACTAATTTGGATTTTAGCTTAATCCGAATAAGAACTGATATAATTGAGAGGTTTTTAGTTTATAGAATGCTTACAGAATCGACACCAATAATAGTGTCATCATCATCATCATCATCTTAGCCGTAGGGCGTCCACTGCTGAACATAGGTCTCCCCCATGATTTTCCAAAAGGACCGGTTGGAAGCGGCCTGCATCCAACGTCGTCCTGCGACCTTCCTCAGGTCGTCTGTCCACCGTGTCGGTGGACGACCTACGCTGCGCTTGCCGGTCCGTGGTCTCCACTCCAGAACCTTTCAGCCCCATCAGCCATCTGTCCTGCGTGCTATGTGCCCTGCCCACTGCCACTTCAACTGGCTAATCTTCTGAGCTATGTCGGTGACTTTCGTTCTTCTACGGATCTCCTCATTTCTGATTCGATCACGTAGAGAAACCCCGAGCATAGCCCTCTCCATAGCTCGTTGTGTGACTTTGAGCTTATCAATGAGGCCCATAGTAAGAGACCACGTTTCAGTGCCATAAGTCATCACTGGTAACACACATTGGTCGAAGACTCTTGTCTTGAGGCACTGAGGTATTTTTGACGAGAAGACTTCGCGATGTTTCCGGAACGCTGCCCAGCCGAGTTGGATTCGACGATTGACCTCTTTCTCGAAGTTGGACCTGCCTAGTTTGACTGTCTGTCCCAGGTAGATGTACTCGTCAACAACTTCGAGAACTGAGTTCCCAACTGATAGTGGGGTCGTACAACATGGGCATTAGACATAATTTTCGTCTTGTCCATGTTCATCTTAAGACCTACCCGTTGGGTATAATAGTGTAATGCAAAAGAAAAGTGATAGAGACCAGAGTTGTGCCTTGGACACGACGGTCCACAAGTTATAGAGGTGTTTGATGCATGGTGCCCGCAGTCACCTTACAGAACAACTGATAGTAGACCGCAGCTTCGTTAACATATATTGTAGCGATTGCATACTTTCAGTAGCTTCTATACTTAAACATATTTTTTATGGCATAGGTGGAAACCAGACGGAGCGTCTGATGGAAAGTGAACACCATCGCCTATGGATATGTATAACATTCAGGTCATCACTAAAACGTGGCTGACCTTTAACATTAAAGACTGTTGACTCGCCTTTTGGATAGTCCCTTATTGTAGCCTCCCGGAAATACTGAAGGAATATAAAATATAAATACATTCCACATTTTGATAGTGTTGGGAAAGATCGCGTAAATGGTACAGTATGTGAATTCCACATCGATCTTATGTGGATGAGCTTTCTGGCATGGCGGCTAGTACGGTAATAAAACCGCGACGCTGGCACAAGGTTCAATAATTTATCAGACATGGCTCTCCATTGTTTATGCCTTTTTAATCTTATTTCTCCCTCACCATTCCGATCCCCAACTACTCGTTCTGGCCTAGCATTGCATACACTGTTCAAAACTTCTTACCACGAAACAAAAAGTTTGGCAGTTCCGACCTCTGTCGTGTAAGTAAATTGTGGAATGCTCTGCTGGCGTACGTATTTCCTTGCTATGACCATGGGTCTTTCAAGGGGGCGTAAAAAAGCATCTGTCAGGTCATCATAGAGGTGGCGATTAGTGCAGCTTAAGGCAGCCTAATGGTCATTGCATCTCGATTCCATCTTCGCTTCCCATCAGGCGAGAGGGAGTCACTTTGATGAAGCACTATAAAAAAATTTGCATAGAAGATACATAGATAACCAATGTCTTTTCGCATAATGAGTGGCTCTAGGTCTTAGGAAAGCTTGGGGTCGTCGTCAATTATGACAGCTCTACGCTGTAAGAGGCTCAAGCTGATACTTGCTGGCGAGCTTGGACTTGTGCTAAAGAAAAATAGCCAAAATCATCAACAAAAAAGCCAATGACTTGCCCTGAAGTTCTTCATCACTAAGGTTTTGGATGAAAGCTTGGCTCTTGCAATATGGTCGTGGAATATTACTGTGATAACATTATTATTAATATTATTAGTTTGTATTTATCTGTAACAACTGTAATCCAACGTTGATAAGAGGAATATTCCTCTGACCGGGATACCCTCGGGTTATCTCGGGTCCTTCGGCTGGCGTGGTGACGGCGCCAGCTCTTATCTCACTAAAGAGGCGTAAATATGATTAATTTACGTTTCATTCGAGTGAATGGAGCTGATTGAGTAATTGTACTTTACAAGAAACGTAAGACCTGGCCTCGATTCTGCTGTTTTACAATCACTGTACACGCAGTTTTCTTTTACAGAAAGCTGACTATATTAAATATCGATCACATTTTTTTTAAAACATACATTTTTGATATTACCTTCCATGTGCGGATCTATGTGCTATATTTATTATTTCATAACTCATTCATACTTACTAAAACTTGCCTCCTTTTTGGGAAAAGTATCTCCCCTCCCTCACTCAAAATCGCCGACGACAAAAGACAAGCTTCGTCAAGATTGGTTGAAAAGTGCGACCAGGAAGACGTACATACAACCTAACAAACATACGGACAGTTGAATGTCAATTTGGGAAGAAAACGCAGAAACGCTTCGCTCACTCGGTCAATTACAGAAAAATGCGGTTACAGGTGTATTTTTAATAATTAGTCTATAACATTAATTAGTCGCTATCATATATATCATATTATATCATCATATTAGAATTCTCCAAAAACCGTCAATTATAAGCTTACAACATAAAAGGCAACAACGGCGATAATATAAAATTTTTGCACCAGAGGTTTTGGCCCTGCATTGATGAATAAGTCAGTCATGACAAGTAATTATCCATAATAATTATTAATATATATGATAGCTTCCCAGCAATTATTCGTAAACGTGTAGCGTCCCTAATGTGCCGAGTGCGGGGCAGCTCCAAATATCTACAGCTATTCACATGGAGGATGGACCTGGGGTGCCCAATAATGGACCAAACGCGTGCGTGAAAAAGCATCTCTCAGGTCATCATAGGGGTGGCGATTAGTGCAGCTTACGGCTGCACTAATGGTCATTGCTTCTTGATTCCATCTTCGGTTTTCATCAGGCGAGAGGAAGACACTTTGATGAAACACTATAAAAAACTGCATGTTGTGGACTTTGGAGCCCGACCAAAGTGGAAAAAAAATTGGGGTTGCATTTTATTATTTATTTTACTTTTTAATTCATGTTTGTTGTTTTTGTGTGTATTTAATAATTAATTTTTAGTTTTGATTGTATTGTAGGCTACGAATAATAGACTTATTATTATTCGTAGATTGTAGGTAGTGAATTGATTTATTATTTTGACATTTGAATTACATTTTTATATTGTATTCTAAAACGTATGAATATGGATTTATATTTGAAATAAATGGTGATTATTTTTATTATTATTAAAATTAGTAGTATGTCTTCTAAAATAAACTTGATGATATTATTATGATAAAAAATCACTATGACCTATTCAAATCAAGCGGCTCAGTAAAAATCCGTTGTAACTATAAATAAATCATAGGCCGTCTCAATTTCCTATGAATGGCCTTCGACTGTATTTAACTGAGGTCATTTCCTAGCAAAACATAATATATATAAGCTTTTGCCCGCGACTTCGCACGCGTTGTATTTTTATGTCAGATTCGACATGGAAACTATGAATTTTTGGTACTAGCGGCGACTGCCCGCGACTTCGCGTCGTTCGTGTAGTAGGCTCGGCCTTCGGCTTCGACTTTTCTTGGTATTTCTTTCATAAGAACCTTCTCCTGACAATAATTAATACAACAAAAATAATACGAATGTGGGTTTCATTCCTTTCCTTTTATTATTGTTTACTATTGGGACTTTTATAAACGAAAATTTAATCTAAGTACAAAGTAACTGATATCAAATAAATCTACCTATTCACCACTGTCCCTGAAAATATTATTCTATCTACCCAAAGGTTGTCTGGAAGAAATCGCTTTAAGCGATAAGACCGCCTTTTGCACAACTATGTTATATTTTTTCTATCGTATGTTTTTCTCTTTTATATCTTATTATAGTGTAAAAATAAATAATTTTCTATCTATCTACCTATTACAATAAAACTAATTCACTAAAATATTTCTAAATTATATATATATATATATATATATATTACAGATAAAAAACAGCATTTTAGTCCCTGTCTACGGGTAGAGTGCCCAAAAAGCTGGCAACGTTACCTCGTTGAATAGCCAGGCTGATACGTTGTCCGAAAAATAATTAGCGAAATTGTTTCATTCGTTCTCAAGTTATAGCGTGACCAGGAGAAATAGGGGTTTGTTTTTATATATATAGATACAAGCTACTGCCCGCGACTTGTTCGCGTAGTAGGCATCGCATAACCTCCCATATTTTCTTGGTTTCTACATCTACACTACATTATATTATAAAGAGGAAATATTTGTTTGTTTGTTTGAATTGAATAGGCTCCGAAACTAGTGGACCGATTAGAAACATTCTTTCACCATTAAAATTCTACATTTTCCTTAATGAACATAAGCTATATAAAAATTTCAAAAAATTAGGGATTCGTATCAAAACTTCGATAATGATAAGAGGGTTACCTCTTGTGGAAAAAATTACCAAAAAAGTCCTTATATCGCGAAAGCTGCAGAAACTGTTGACCATTATAATATTAGTCTATGCTATTGCCCCTATTTTTTCTGGTCACGCTATAACTTGATAACGGCTTTACCGATTTCATTCATCTTTTTTTAACGTTTTTCGAATACTTCGTAGTAGGTTCGTACATTTAAAAAAAAAACAAGTAAAGGCGGGAGGTTATGGCGAGGCCGAATACCGAGCCTACTACGCTTACGAAGTCGCGGGCAGTCACTAGTATATATACCTTATTTATAACTGACCCTTATTTCTGCCGGTCACGCTACAATTTGAGAGCGGCATTACCGATTAGGTACATTCGTCGTTTTTTATTGTTTTTTTCTAATACTTCGTTTAGGGTTATATGAAGAAAAGATGGAAGGTGATGGCGAGGCCAAAGGCCGAACCTACTTCTCGAACGTAGTCACGGGCAGTCACTAGTAAACAATAAAGTTGCAATTATAGGTATTTTACCTATTCAATTCCTTAGACCGCTATTCGACATTAATAATCCTCTAAAACTCATCTGAGATTTATATTAGTACTAAGAATCAAGAAGTAGGAAGAAATACAGAAACTCAAAAAGGAAATTTTCGACCGTGACAGGACTCGAACCTGCAATCTTCGGATCCGAAGTCCGACGCCTTATCCATTAGGCCACACGGTCGCTGAGTAACAATGCGAAATAGGTCACTCCACTGAAGCGAGCCTTACGTGATTACGTCATGGATTACGTCAGAAGGTCGGCTCGCAGGTCAAGTACCTTTGATTGTTGAATGATTTGCTCTTACGATTTTGCAAGGCTACTTTAGTTCCCTTTGCCTTTAAATTACAGACATAAGTACTTACCTTATATATTAACTTAAAATTCTAAAAAAATATAAGTAATACCGAACACATATTGCTCTAAGTTCTTAATGTTGAGTGATATACATATTAAATTACTAGGTTTTAATAATTTTCGAGGACCTACAAATCAGAAAATACATAAATGTGCTAACCGACCATTAAGTAAGTAGTAATTATTTTTCTAAAATTATATAAACATAAAAATATATAAATTTATTTTATTTCTTACATTTTAGGAAGGCTATCGATTTCTTAATGTTTTTTTAGGAGAAAGTACAAGCACAAGGCCCACGCGGTGCTAAGTGGTGACTTCTACCTAGAACATATGCATTTCGTCACATGTGGCGAATTGCTCTCCACCCGTAACCCTGAGAAAATCAAAAGAAATTGTTGTTACCTAAGTCTCATGTGCCTGACTTTTGACATGTTATATTCTTACCAATAAATTGATTATTTTGACTATTCTGACTATTCCTGTAATTTCACCACCCTACCGCCACCTTCAAATCAGAATTAGTATTGCGATCATTACTGCTTCATGGTAGAAAAAGCTATATATATACTTCCGTGGACAAACTCATTTACAAAGATTTGTACTGCTATATTACACGACTGCATAGATTAACCGCTCAAACAGCTGGACCAATTTTGATGAAATTTGATACTTGTGTAGATATATGAGAGATCATTTTCATCATCATAATTAACATCGTCCACCACCACGCGGATAAAACCGCGGGGCGTAAGTAGTGTTAGATAAATAAACATTATTTAGGAAAACCTTCGATTTTGCTGATCGAAGAGGAAAATAGTCATTTATAATGTCTCCATTTATACCTACTTAGATGCAAAATGAAAAATAAAAACTACTTACACGCAATAGTATATTTCATTACAAGTGGGGAAAGGCTGTCATTGCAAAGAGTTGCGACAAATGTCTACCCGAGCCGAGGCGCAGGCGAAGGCGAGGGTTGACAGTCGGAACAAGTTGCAATGACGGTTCCGCACGTGTACTGAACGACTTTTTTAAATACAGTTGCGAAAAAATGAAGCCATTTAATAGAATAAACTCGCAAAGAAAATTTCTGGAAAATGGCGCCAACCGTAGAATACGAATATAAGCAGAGTTTTTTTTTTCTTCGCCCATTCTGGTAGGCAAAGGGAACTATGCCCATACAGCCAAGTCTTCAGTAGCATTTTTTTAATGATATGAAATGAAAATGAAATTTATTGAGATAAAATAAAATGAAACCTAACCTAACTCATTCAATCAAATCATTAAATCTGATATTGAAACAAATTAGTGGCTTTTTTTTAGAAATATACGTATTTGCATAAATCATAAAAACTTGACAGTTGGGAAAGAGAACGCACGAGTTCGGGAAAGGTAAATAAAAGCACGAGTATGTAATAGCCCACATCCCGAACGCTTTTTGAGCAACTGTGTTAAAAACATACGTATTCTAAATCGCGGCAAGTCACTTGCGAGTATACTTATAAGGAATCATTATTAAGTTACAATATCAGTGTTGACGGAATCATTGTGAAAATATCAATATCGATAAGCTTGCTCTAATTATTGAAGACTAGCTTGTGCCCGCGACTATTTCTACGCAGGATTAGTACTTCGAGTAGCTTATTATTTCTCCAAGGGCATATCTTTCTTTATACCAAAATGTCAAAAAATATGTACATGGTCAAACGCAATTGCTATAATAGTATTATTTGAGTACATTATAATACTTAGTATATCAATCAGTAAACAATAATAATAAAATCAAATTGATCACCCTGGAAGAAAACTGTCATTAGTCATGTCGTCTAGTGTATCGAATTGTCAAATTGACTTCGCTTTTGACTAAGCTATCAGAAACTGACACAAACTTTGACAGAACTGTCATCATTACGATCTTGACGTAGGCGGAGATCTTATTATTTTGTCTATGCTGTGCCCAAGCATATTACGCTTATTCACCCGCTTGATGATGGATGATGATGATGATGAAAAGTATCCCATACTTATGTTAAACCAGTGCCTCATCTACCTCCATACCAAATTTCATCAAAATTGCCCCAGCCGTAGTAACAAAGATCCACACATCCACACATCTATACATCCATACTCACAAACTTTCACGTTTAATATATATATATATATATATATATATATATATATACAACATGGACTAAATGGGCCATCTTTTAAAAAAACTGCCATAGGTAGTGTAGTACATTTTTTTTCCAGTGTAGAGTGTCAAAGTTGACTGACATAAATTTTATAAACCATAACTCGTCAAAATTTAATTTATTTTACTTAGTTAACAATGATTATTACTTTCATTTGTGGTTACGATTAATAGCACTGTTATTTGAGATAACATTATTAATAAAATCACTGTAAAATTGTGAAAATTGCGATCACAGTACCTAAAAATGCGACCAAAGGTGTCAAATTTTTAACGTTTTCGAAAAATGTCTATCATCGCTTGACTAAGTGACATAGATTTTTTTTCTTATTTTTTTCATAACTGGTATACCTTGGCCTCTCGCCCGGTACCAGGTTATCGTTGAGTTTTGGGACACCCTGTATATATATATATATATATATATAATAGAAATAGTCTTTCCACCCTTTTTATCCTATATAGCTATAGAGCACGGGCTCGTCGAAACGTGGATATAATTCTCTCCGATTGAAATAACACGGAGAAACATTATCACCTTCTTCGAAATTGGTGGATAAAAGTTTAATTCCATTTAAATATGCCTCGCGCATATTATTATAATTATATTTTGTTACATTTCATTAAATGGCACCTACGAAGTACAAACCATAGGAAACGCTACTCCCGCCGTCTATCCACGTGGATAAACTATCCTCTGACGTTGCCGTGCTCGCAAGGGAGATAAAAATGACATGGTGGAAAAGATTTATTTACTCTCCACGGGGATAAAAAATAGTCCACTGCCCGTGCTAGCCCTGCAGGCGTTAGTATGCGGAAATCCATATGAAACCGATATTAAAAAGAAATATTTTTCCAGCCTAAGTGGCAATCCTTTATTATCGTATTTCTTCTAATATCGTTGTAACATGACAAAGAGATCTGACTGGTATAAAAGTTATTGGTTTTGGTTTTAGTAGTTCGGGACAATCAATGTTTGAGATACCAATTTTTTTGAGAAATAGTATATGTCTGCATTGTTACAGGGTTATGTATAAGAGGAAGAAAGATGTTCAAACAATCTGTTTTTTTTAAATACTCTAGGACAGGGGTCGGCAACTTTTTGCTATAGCAGGGCCACAAGTATTGTGAGTGTCAGTGCGAGCCGCACGTATTTATAACCGACTTCAAAAGGAGGAGGTTATTATGTTCGATTGTATGTTTTTATTTTGTGTATGTTCACCGATTTCTCCCCCATTTGTGGATACTCAAATAAATTTTGGTAAAGTTACTTTTAGGTTTACTTCCGAGGTGGTCCCGTTTCAATTTCATCAAATTCGGTCGCGCTTTTTTCGAGTTACACTCCAGTAACTGAAAAGTGTTATCCTATCTTGATGATATAATCATTGACGGTGAATGACAATCGATCCCGTAAGTAAGGATCACCAAAATGGTGTATTTTTTTGTCTATATTGGAACGGACTGCAACACCAAAAAGCGTGAAATAACTTGTCGAAGTCGGTACCATGCGCACAATATTGTGATAATAGGTACTTTTGAACTAACATGGTTTTAATTTAAATCTTAGTGGATTTATACGACCTTATGCTTCGGTGTTTTTTCTTGCGGACCTCAGGCTTGCGTTTCGCACTGAAATGGTCCACGGGCGGTCGGTTGCCGACCCCTGCTCTAGGACATTAGAAATATCATAAAATTATGTTGGACACGTTCCACACAGAAAATATAAAAGTAGTATATTAGGTTCCAGATTAGCATTGCGAGCATGTATCCACGCGATCAACTTGTCACGTCGATAAACTGATTTATCGTATTTTGTCGCTTATAGATATCTATTCGATAGAGGTCTCATAGGTATATCGCGGGGTGTCTTTTATCGATAACAGCTGTCAAATCTTATTCAATCGATAATCCATGCTCGCAGTGATGAGAGGCCTCCTACTCAAAATGGCAGCGGACGTGAACACAGACCGTAGCACAAACAATTTGCAGAAAAAGTATTCGTATCGTAATCGTCAACGCGTCACACTTCGGCGTACAAACTATGAGTTATCTGTGTCAAAGTTATCCTAGATAAATAACAGTTAGTACTGTTTCACGCTAACGACATGCTACGTTACACTTACTCAGTTATTCGTGCTAAGCCCACAGCAGGCCAAGTATGAATAACTGCGTAGTGTAAGGTAACGTGTCTTTCATGTGAAACAGTACTAACTGTCATTTATCTAGGGCGACTGTGACGGTCGGAATGTCGGCGTACAAACTATGTGTTTTCTGTATAAAGCATAATTTTTATAGTATTACTTTTTAAAGCACTAACGCCTGCTTTAGCGATCTCAAACATTAAAATTTATAGAGAGAAAAATTCACGTCCTTGGATGGGATTCGAACCCGCGTCTTCTGACTCTCCTAAAACTACTAAAATTCGATGCTCGGACCCGAACTTCGGTAGCCTAGTTGGTCAATGGCGTCTGACTCGGAGAGTCAGAAGACGCGGGTTCGAATCCCGTCCGAGGATGTGAATTTTTCTCTCTAGAAATTTTAAAGCATAGTTTGTACGCCGTGACGCGTTGACGTTTGCAATACGAATACTTGTTCGCAATTAATTTGTGCGGGCTCTAGATAATTTTAAAAGTTTTGATTTTCTCAAAACTGTTGACGTTCTTATTAAAAATCCTAAAGACTTTTCAGCTTTACTTACTACGGACGTAATATGATTTTGTAATTCGTTTAAGTTAGACGATTTAAATACTACCTATATCTACCTATATATGTATCTCTGAAGGAAGAAGGCTGTAATGCCCATTCCTGTTTCCATCAATTAGCTATTCGTCTTCCCATCACTATATATTATATCACTATGAATAAGTTTGTCTACGGAAGTACTGCCACCGTAAATATTTCTATTAATAAACCAATCTTAGAAAATAAAAAACTGGCCTGGTGCGAGTTGGAGTCGCGCATGCAGGGTTTCTTGCCATTATATATAAATGTCCCATGCAACAGACAAGATTTTTTGCCGTTTTTATAGATAATGGCATACGGAACGATTAGTGCGTGAGTCCGACTCGCACTTGGCCAGTTTTTAAGCATTTGTTATATAGCTATTGTATAGCTGCAACAGAAATAGGTACATCATATCTGAAAACTGTCTAACTATCACGCTTCATGAGACACAGCCTGGTGACAGACGGACAGCGGAGTCTTAGTAATAGGGTCCCGTTTTGCCCTTTGGGTACGGAACCCTAAACACATTACCAAAATATTTTTATTTACACACACTAAAAACAGTATCCTCTTTAGTACAGTCGCGTAAACAAGTGCAATTTGAAAAATTTAATACTCGTACCGACTTTCATCCTATTTTGGTAAAAATCAGTTATTGGGGTGTAACTCAAAAACTACTGGACCGAATTTGATGAAATTTAAATGGGACCACACGGGAAGCACTAACTTTCAAACAGTTTAGTTGGTCAAACTATTCAGGAGTAGTAATTTTTTTTGGACTTTTATGCGTAGTTCGGAAATGAACCGAAAAACACTAGATACGGGACAGGATAAATGGGAGCACACGGGAAGCACCAGCTTTCAAACAAAAAAACTATTTTGAGAATCGGTTTACACTATCGAAAGATATGAGGGTAGAAGAATTTAAAAAAAAAAAAAAAACTGTCGAATTGAGTACCTCCTCCTTTTTTGGAAGTAGATAGCAAATTGTTTATTGTTACCTACTCCAAAACCTCCTTTTCCATCCTTTCTCCTCATTTCCCTCATCGCAGTAGCGTAGTGCACTAGATTACGGTTCAGTGAAACCCGCCCACATTCACTCTCACCGGCATTGTCCTTGTTCAATAATCGGAACACTTTCAAGTTCATCAACCGACTCTGTATTGTCTTAAATTAAGGTTTAAGGTTTAAAGACATTTATTCTCAATTAGACACATACAGAGTCACTTACTTGAGAACTTAACTATTTATAAATATACTTCGCCATATCATTTCTAAAAATACATTAAAATAAATTCTATTTTGCAATACATATCCAATAAATATTTACAGCCAACTTCACACATTTGATTTGTTTACTATACTCACTTTACATCACTTGTAACACTGATTTTTTTATTTTGTTGATTGAAATTAAATATATTTATCAGTCATAGTTGATGATTGATGGTTCGCTGAACAGAGGTGACGTGTCGGTGATGCGATGTTTTCTAAGTTTCCCGCGGAACACCAAAGTCACAGAATAGATAATAGTAGATACTACGTACCAAGGTACATAGTAATATACGTAATACCACAGAACTCGCCCTATAGTCTATACGTAATCTATATATATAAAAGCGAAAGGTCACTCACTCACTCACTCACTCACTCGTCACGAAATCTCAGAAACTACAAGTGCTAGGAGTTTCAAATTTTGCATGCGGGTTCTTTTTAGGATGTAGGTGCTCACAGACGGGATTTTATGGGTCAAAAGGGATGAAAACGTTTCTATGAAACTCCTATGTTTTTGAACTTTAGTTGTGAAAATTTGTATTTGGATAGTCATTCAAAATAAAAAATGTTGGCCTAATTTTTTCTTGGCTAGTGGTTTTGAGTTTAAAAGGGTGAAATGGAGGGGTGAAAGTTTGTATGGAAAGTTTTGCGTTTTTGAACGTACAGTGGTGAAAATTAGCATTAGGACAGTTTAAAATGATGATTTCAATGTTTATTGACAGGGATGACTTAGGGGGGTAAAAAGGGGGATGTTTTTTTTTCAAAAGCTTTTGTTTTTGAGCTACAGTGATGAAAACTGATAACTGTATAAGGTAATTTAAAATAAATAGTGATGCTTTCAATATTTTTGTCAGGGATGATTTAAGGCGGTAAAACGAGGGATGTAAAAACTACTACATATTATAAACTGTAGAGGTCAAATTTCTGTACAATTAAAACTATGCTAAAAACCGAGGGGATCTAAGGAGTGAAAAATAAGTTCAAATTGTTTGTTTCTCTGTATGTTTGTCTGTCTGTTTGTACGGGCTAATCTCCGAAACGACTGGACCAATTTAAATGAAATTTCGTAAGGTGGTAGCTTATATCCCTGATCAACATATAGGATACTTTTGATTCCGGTAAATTAAAGAGTTCCCGTGGGATAATTAAAAATCTGTAATTACCGTATCCCGCGAGGCCACGCGAGCGTAGCCGCTGGCGGGTCAGCAAGTACGTATATACTACTACTACGTACTTATAGATGTTTCTATAGTAAGGTGCATATCTTCTCTATATTATAAAAAATAATTGCTGAATGTGTTGCTAAGCGCAAATCTCGAGAGCAGCTGAACCGATTTAGCTAATTCTGTTTTAGGATATTCCTTGAAGTACGAGGATGGTTCTTACGGAGAGAAAAAAATTTAAAATTGCTTGAAAAGGTCTAAAAAACACACTTTTCTATACTCCCATACAATCAATTCGTAATAATACTTAAAAGTCAATTTGAACTTTAGATTAGATTAGATTTTTTGTGTATGGCCTCTGCGACTTGTTTGAGTGTCGCAACTTTGCCAGTATCTGTTACATGATAGTTTCATAAACTGTAGGAGAAATTAAAGTAAAGTTTTAGAATATGGTCGGTGATTAGAAGAGAGAATCAAACAAACTGTTCCACTCTAGTGATTACTCTAAAACACACCAACACAACATAAATAAGAACAAAATTCAAAACAAAAACATCATATCATATATAATAAAAATAATACTAATAAAAATTCATACATTTATAAAATAAATATTAAGGAATGTATTATAATTTAATTTTATTTCTACTAATGTAATTACAGTGGGCAGGGCACATAGCACGCAGAACAGATGGCCGATGGGGCCGAAAGGTTCTGGAGTGGAGACCACGTACCGGCAAGCGCAGCGTAGGTCGTCCACCGACACGGTGGACAGACGACCTGAGAAAGGTCGCAGGACGACGTTGGATGCAGGCCGCTTCCAACCGGTCCTTTTGGAAAATCATGGGGGAGGCCTATGTTCAGCAGTGGACGTCCTACGGCTGAGATGATGATGATGATGGAATGTAATTACATAATATACAGTTAATTAAAGAAGTAAGGGACAGAAGAGATTTGAATGAAATAGGACGGGATCAATTTGAGCTTTAATACCATACTATAAAGTTTACGTGTTAGTGGAGAGGTTCCAGGAAGGCAAAACAATAAAATTGAGAGACGTTAATATCGTATCGACTAGCTTGCCTAAGGAGCCCTGTGGCGCCCTCGTGATTGCTCCCGAGTGTTACGACCTGCGCCCGCGTCAAAAGTTTGCGCCGAGTTGGGAATAAATGGCTCTTGTGCCATACCTATAGCGAGTTAAGAGACGAAATTTTTGTCAGAGATAGTTGAATAACCAAGAAATCTGATACATAAACATTAATGTCAAATGTATTAGTAAAATGTTATGTTACACGAGGACAAACTTGACGTAGCCGAAAAAATCAGAATTGATGTGGAAAAAAATTGTAATTTAAAAATTTTACATTAATACCTATAGGTTTTTTGCGGTAATTAAATAGTAAAAACACATATCTATCTAATTACATTCAAACATTTGAATTCGTAGAAGAAATAATATCATAAAAAAAACTTGCAATCTGACCACATAAATTAAGTTTTATCAATAAATAATGCTTCCCAAGACAGGATTTTGATTTGATATTTATAAATATTTTGAATGTCTTGAACAGAAATATTATTTTTACCTAGTAACATATGCTTAGGTTATTAATAATTACATAAAAAATAAGAGCTACTTTGAAATTTCGGCCAATAATGATTTTTTTTTCAACTTGGGGGCCCATTTTCTAGACTTAGACATGGTGATTTCCAAAAATTTTTTTTTGTATGAAATATAAATTTTCTTGTTGGTTTTTTTATTTTATTGGAATTCTTATTAGAAATCCTACAAATCAAACTAGGTTTCAAAGAATAATTATATAACAGAAATATTTAAAAAAAATTACAAATTTTGAATTTTTAGTACAAGCGAATTTAACTGTCACGTGACTTCGATTTTTTATCGATCCTGACATGATATGGCGTATTTATCATATTCTGAGTGGGTGTAATTACTTGACAACATTATTTCTGTGATATTTTACAATGTAAAAGTATAATCTATTCAAAATAAAGCAAATTATAACCAATCATAACAATGAGAAATTAGCTTACCGAGTGTTGTCGGTTCGTGACAAATTTATATCGTAAAATTTTGATGTCAGAACTTAAATCACATATTTACAGTATTCCTTACACATTTACGATCATATTCATGTTTAATTTGTATCAAAATCATGAGTTTAACCCGATTAATTCACTAAAAACTATAGCACAAAACATAACCTCGCCGCCAAACACAGATGAAAATATAAACATTGATAAATTTTTTTTTTTAAAGTTCACAGATAGAACATGTCCGTGTGTAGTGTTGCCATAGAAAGAAAATATATTACGCTAAAGAATTAAACTCTATGGTTAAACATTGGGATGACTTTAAAAAATAAACAAAAGAAAAACGCGCGTGACACTTACTTGCAACAATTGTTGCGCCGACACTTTGGACCTCAAAAATCCTTGCAGTTTTGTTGCGCGGGCAAACTAGTCGGTATATATAATAATGTCAATATTTGTCATTAAGGTAAAATGTCGCTTGAAATGTAAAAGCCTCTTTGCCTCTTTGCTGTGCATCTGTAATATTACTAAATCTAAGTAGGTGTTTTATAATTTTTATTTTTTGACATAATGAAATTATTACTTAGTACTTATTTACTTTCTTTTTTATTTTACTATCAGATCCGTCGTCCCGAATAGCAGAATAAGTAGAAAAAATATAAAAATTAAAGAATCGACTGTTAGGCGGTACAAAGTTCGCCAGGTCAGTTAGTTATAAATAAAAATGAATCGCCGAAATGTATTACGCGCATAAACTCCGAACGACTTTACCGATTTGAATAATTCTTTTTTGGTTTTGTTCGCTCTAATACAGAGATGGTTTAAAAATAAAAATAAAAATGTCTTAAACATCCATCACAGGTGGAACGGTGAGGCACAGCTAGTTTAATATATTATTTGAAGTACCTAAGCTTAAGAAAACCAATGTTTGAAAGAATCACTCATGTGCTGAAACTTCGGCTCTTCAGATTAATCATTATTATATAAGTAATGGATATAGCTCAGATAATTATAAATGTAAGGGATTTAACTAAACTCAGGCTTAAAAACATACGCTACTCGCATAATGCTATTCCAAAGACCGAGATAGATAATATAATGCAGATCCAGTCGATGAAGCTAGTAAGTACTCGTACTTAATCAAGTGACTATAAGTATTGCCGTATATTTACTCGTATTTATAAGTGGCGCCTACCTCCATAACTTCTATACGCTATGTTTTGCCATTAAAAACCGTCCCAATGACCACATAATATATAAAAATGTCCTACTTAATAACAACTTCGTTCGTATTGAATCGTACAAAGCTATATAAAAACCATTCCGTACAAAAATAGCTCGTTCAGAGGCCAGATTCCTACCGTAGTGGCTTATTGTAGAGTTACCCCCAAGGGGCCAAACGCTTATCGTGGTGACCCTTCAATGTTGGGGTAACGCCGATTCGTTGGCCCACTTTCTTGTAATATTCGTAGCCATCGACAATAAAAAAGTCTACCTTTTTCCTTTAGAAGTGGGCTCGAACTTTGTACATTTAACATTCCTCAAGTTATTGGGGTAAATAGTTATGGTTTCATGAAGTGATATTTTTATTCAAAAAGCCAGAGTCAAGTCACAGCCACATAAAAATAAGTATGTTTTTATGCCACTGTTTTGTAAATCACGTTCTACTAAAGTCAGGTCACAGCCACATAAAAATAAGTGTCTTTAAGTCACTGTTCTGTAAATCACGTTCTACTAAAGTCAAGTCACAGCCACATAAAATAAGTGTCTTTAAGTCACTGTTCTGTAAATCACTTTCTACTAAAGTCAAGTCACAGCCACATAAAAATAAGTGTCTTTAAGTCACTATTCTGTAAATCACGTTCTACTAAAGTCAAGTCATAGCCACATAAAAATAAGTATGTATTTAAGCCACTGTTCTGTAAATCATTTTCTACTAAAGTCAAGTCACAGCCACATAAAAATAGATATGTCTTTAAACCCGTTGACTCATGATTCGCCATATTTGGCCAATAATACAATATATTTCGCAGATATCAACCTACTTTTGCAGGAACTGCAACGTGTGTGGTTAAGTCACTCTTCTGTAAGAGCTAAATTCCAAAATCTACTTTACCAACCTACTTGTCATAGAGATATTTATAAGAAAAATGTATACAACATGTGCATAACTATTTATAATAAATTACCAGACCATATAAAATTGCTGCATGGTAATAAATTTAAATTAAACCTACATAAGTGGCTATTGGACAATTGTTTTTATAGTGTAAATGAATATCTTAATTTTAAATAATATAATTAAGTATAGAATTTAATAATGTAGTAAATAAAATAATGATTAGAAATTTGTTGAATGTTATTTTATTACTTTATATTTGAATGATAGTTTATATTTTAATTATTATAATATTTGCACGCCTGCCTGCAGGCTGAATACATTGACATAACTATTAGTTAAAGACCTTATATAATATTGTATTCTAGCAAATAAATAAATTTGTATTTGTATTTGTAAATCACGTTCTACTAAAGTCAAGTCACAGCCACATAAGAATAAGTGTATTTAAGTCACTGTTCTGTAAATCTCTTTCTACTAAAGTCAAGACACAGTCACATAAAAATAAGTAAGTATTTAAGCCACTGTTCTGTAAATCACTTTCTACTAAAGTCAAGTCACAGCCACATAAAAATAGATATGTCTTTAAACCCGTTGACTCATGATTCGCCATATCTGGCCAATAATACAATAGATTTCGCAGATATCAACCTACTTTTCCAGGAACTGCAACGTGTATGGTTAAGTCACTGTTCTGTAAATCACGTTCTACTAAAGTCAAGTCACAGCCACATAAAAATAAGTGTCTTTAAGCCACTGTTCTGTAAATCACTTTCTATTAAAGTCAAGTCACAGCCACATAAAAATAGATATGTCTTTAAACCCGTTAAAACTCATGGTTCGCCATATTTGGCCAATAATACAATATATTTCGTAGAAATCAACCTACTTTTCCAGGAACTGCAACGTGTGTAATCACGTTCTACTAAAGTCAAGTCACAGCAACATAAAAATAAGTCTGTCATTAAGTTACTGTCCTGTCTAAATCACGTTCTTCTAGAGCGTTGGATGCGTTACTAAAACTTTCTAAGGCGACTTACGAGGAGAACACAAAAGCAACGTCTCATGATTTTGTACATTTTGCCTACTGTGCACTTTTACGAACACTTATCTGTGAATAATTAATCCACCACACACCGTTTAATTCAAAACTAGAAGAAAAACAAATCTAGGAAAATTAAACAGAATCAATGATCGCCGTTGTTGAGTTTTTCCCACCATTTCGAGAGTCAACATAAAATAATTATAAGATCAAGAATCAAGAACAACAAGGCGACACGCATTATCGGTACAATATTCTATATTTTTTTTATTGGGATAGGTTGGCAATCGATCAAGCGGCTCACCTGATGGTAATTGATACCGTCGCCCACGGATATCCGCAATACCAGAGGTCTCGAGGATGCGTTGCCAACCTTTGAGGAAGTAGGATAGGAAGAAAGATATAGAAGGAGTGAGGGTGGAGGGGGAGAGGGAGGAGAAGGAGAACGGGGAAGGGGGGAATCGGGCCTCCAGAACCTCCCACAAAACAACGATACGCAATAGCAAGCTAATGTTACTTCACGTCGGTGTTATGTGGGAGTGTGGTACTTCCCCGGTCGAGCCGGCCCATCCGGCTGTGGAGGTACAGCGTCTCACTACCACCGACAAAAATACGTCCTACTTATAAGCAAGAGAAAGAGAAAGACAAGCTAAAATAAATATAAGTAATGATTACTGAACTAATTTTAACTATTAATCTGCCCATTATATAGCCAGAATGAACCATATATTTGTTCGCAGTAGTTCAGTTGTTTTAGCGATTGGCTGTGGAACTAATTTGAATGTTTTGTCGCTCATCACGGTCACTTCTATAAGTCTGTCAATAAGTCAGTTCTGTCTCAGTCATTTTTACTAAAACTCACCTATTAAGTGCTTAAACTTTATAGTGATTTAAGGAAAAAACACAAAAACTACGTGTTTTGATTATATTATACAGCATGATGCAAAGTATAATATAATATTATAAGTGTGCATTACTTATTAATCCACCAGTGTTATATTTTTAAAAACTTGAGTTAACACCATTGTAGTAGGTAAACTGTAAACCAGAGTATTTTTTCATAAAGAACCCATACCTTTTTAAACCATAATTATGTAACTTTATAAAGTTTAACTTTTTATAGTATTACTTTTAAAAGCACTAACGCCTGCTTTAGCGATCTCAAAAATTGAAATTTATAGAGAGAAAAATTCACAGACGGGATTCGAATCTGGAAAATGGAAAAAAAAAATCTGACTCTTCGTGTCAGATGCCATTGACCAACTAGGCCACCGAGGTTCGGGTCCGAGCATCGAATTTTAACTCTCTATCTAAAATAGTGTTAAAACATCATTGTTGCCCCAAATGAGCGTTAGTAAAAAATGCTATTTTTCTTAAAATTTCGTCGTTTTTAATTTTTTAATTTTCATAAACTTTGCTGTTTAAATATGTTTCACAAATTTCTTGCAAAGTTGTATGGTCCAGTCCTCAAATATAGTTATTATTTATTGTATGCACTTCAACGGATCATGGATTAGCATAATTTTTTTGATACATTCGACATTTTATGCACCACGATCAACCTTGGTATGACATTTTTTGTTATATCGGCTGTGTATTTTACGAGATTTATTTGCTGGTAGTAAACCAAGATTAGCCAGTTGAAGTGGCAGTAGGCAGGGCACATAGTACGCAGAACAGATGGCCGATGGGGCCGAAAGGTTTTGGAGTGGAGACCACGGACCGGCAAGCGCAGCGTAGGTCTTCCACCGACACGGTTGACAGACGACCTGATAAAGGTCGCAGGACGACGTTGGATGCAGGCCGCTTCCAACCGGTCCTTTTGGAAAATTATGGGGAGGCATATGTTCAGCAGTGGACGTCCGACGGCTGAGATGAAACCAATTTTATTCGAATGATTCGTTTTAGTTGGATGGCTTTACCTTCTGGTTGGTCTTATTGATAACGATTCAATTTCGTCAAAATCAGCTCAAATGATTTTGAATTCTCCTTAATAAGAATCAATAATAACTTCTTAGTTCAATGATTTCTATTCTACATTTGATTTATTTCCAATTTTGAACTCCCTATCACGTCCACAAAGGTAGAATAAAAACAAGTCGAAAAAGCGAAAGATTTTACCAACACTTTATTTGCTACATTTCCAGAAAATAGGGCACCACGACTGTAAAGTTTATCCAGACTGTTTCAGATTTGGTTAAGATTGTGGTCGTATTAAATTTAAGTAGGTCTTTCAAAGAAAGCCAGTTTTGTCGTAAAAAGATAAACTCTTAGCATTTATTTCGTGCACAAGTAACCTAAGTCGGGCTTGAGCTTGTAGGATTTAATTTTATCCTTAAATGTTGCGGAAAATAACAACTGAATTTGAATTTTAATCACCATTTAATTATTATTTATGACGTAATTTATATCTATACATTTTACCATCATCATCTAACCCTTTAATCTTAGGGGCAGTCCCGAAGCGAGGTGAAATCTCAATGTTATAGGGACCGCCTACGTATAATAAAACTGTGTCTTTAGCGAGGACGTTCACCTCTGCAATGACCCTTGGAGACATTGCCCTTAGTAACTGGTACACAATCTGTGACTGTGCAATTTTCGATTGCCTTGCCGATTATGTTCTCCTGGTACCACGTAACGGGAAGCGGAGAAATTTTTGTGGTAAAAGTGCGGATTCCGGAATTTAGCCTGCTTCTTATTTTATTAATTAGGATGGTTTTTTATTTATGCCATAATCATTAGAAAATTAAACATTTTTTTTCTTTTAATGGTTGGTACGCATTATTATTATAAATAGCTACTTTTTATTATAAATAGTATAACCAGCCACCCAGACGATGATGTCGGAAAAAATGCCCAACAAAATGGCTGTCCGTTAGTTGGCTTGGTTTAATTTTCCTATATATGTGTTTATTCAGGTTTTGGTGTGTAATAGTGGTGAACACTTAAAGGTAATAATAACCTTTAAGTGTTTGTAATGGTAGATACATGAGTGTAGCCAATGTGAACAAAATCATGAAACATTGTTTTATGTATTCCTCGTCAAACGTCTTAGAAAGTTTTAGTAATGCATCCACCGCATTACGTACGAACTGACTTAGACAGAACAGTAACTTAATGACTGACTTATGTATATGACTGTGACTTGACTCTGACTGATTGATTGAAAAATAATTTGATGCAACTATAAGGACGAGGAATAGCAAATGTACAAAGTAAGAGATCAAATATAAAGAAAAAAAAACAGCTAGTTTAGTAGCTCTAGCATGAGTTGGCAACATAAATGTCATATTATATAGTCGATACTCGATCTCGCCTATTTATTAAGCTTGTGATTGGCGTACTCACTGTCAATTTTAGTTCTACAATTGACCGCGAGGTGGCACTGTTCTTTTTTTGATAGATGTTTTTGCGGCAGTCGATATCGAGCATCGATTCGTGTCAATGTTGTAAACTCATGGTAGACCTACAGATCCTAATGTAACACATTTGCAAATTTGGATTATTTATTATTTAAGGGTTCGGGCATGAGTCAGACGTTGCAAAACTGAGTGGAATGCTACTCTGTATATTCCTTCGTGAACCCTCTGTATATCAGCTATATATATTTTCTCATGTTCAACCTGTGTGTGAACATGTTCTACCGTAACCGATTGCGATACACGGCGCCGTTCTCGAAGTTGTTCAAAAATATGTGTACCTCGGGCAGACATTGCAGTTGGGAAAAAACAACTTTGAGAACGAGGTGAATAGAAGAATTCGGCTGGGCTGGGCAGCGTTTGGGAAGCTACGTCGAGTCTTTACTTCGCCGATTCCATAGTGCCTGAAGACGAAAGTCTTCAATCAGTGCGTCCTACCCGTCATGACATACGGAGCCGAAACGTGGACACTGACGGCTCGAATGGTCCACAAGCTTAAGGTCGCTCAGCGAGCTATGGAAAGGGCTATGCTCGGTGTTTCTCTGAGGGATCGCATCAGAAATTAAGTGATCCGTCAGAGAACCAAGGTCATCGACATAGCCCACCGGATCAGCAAGCTGAAGTAGCAGTGGGCTGGCCATATTAGCCGTAGAACCAACAACCGTTGGGGTAAACGAGTTCTAGAGTGGAGACCGCGTCTCGGCAAACGTAGTGTAGGACGTCCTGAGGCACGGTGGAGTGACGATCTGCGCAAGACGGCTGGCAAAAACTGGATGCGAGTAGCCCAAGATAGACCTAAGTGGCGTGCAATTGGAGAGGCCTATGTCCAGCAGTGGACTGCTACAGGCTGATGATGATGATGATGATATTTTCTCCAGGATTAATAATCTAGACTACATAATACTAGTACATAAAGTTGCTCGTGCTTTCCGCCATGTTTTTTATCTGCTATCAAATCAATCTAGTAGATTTTGCGATTTCTGGTAAGTTCAATATTTTGATGCTGTTTTAAATTTATTTATTACTAGCGACTGCCCGCGACTTCGTTCGCGTAGTAGGGTTGGCCTTCGGTCTCGCCATAACCTCCCGTCTTTTCTTATTTTTCTGATTTCAGAACCTTCTACTAAGTATTACAAAACATTAAAAGAAAAAGATGAATGAAATCGCTAAAGCTATGGCGGGACCAGGAAAAATAGGGGTTCATTTTTATATATAATAATAGATAGAATACTGTGTTCCGTTTGAGGGTATGTATCTAGCGAAAATTACAGGTCAAAAGATCTAACATCTTATATCAGGGTCAGGGTGATCAGGTGTGGGGTCAAGTGCAGTGTATTGCCTTGCAGGGTTTTGAACTGTTGTAAATTCAAATTCTGAATGGCACTGATTGGACAAGCGTGACGCTTAACATCAGACAAACAACGCACTTGCCTGGTCACAATTGACGTAAAAAGTTATTCAGCCGCCATGAACCATCGCTGCGTTTTTATGCTACGTTGTTGTAATGTTTCAGTTCAGTTCTTTATGAGACATTTATCAGATAACCTACATTGCAAGAGCCACGTGAAGCAACCAACCAAAAGCATCACAGTCAATCTATCTCCATTCAATAAAGATATGGTTAATATACACTCATCATCATCATCTCAGCCGTAGAACGTCCACTGCTGCGAACATATGCCTCCCCCAAAAATTTCCAAAAGGACCGGTTGGAAGCGACCTGTATCCAACGTCGTCCTGTGACCTTTATCAGGTCGTCTGTCCACCGTGTCGATGGACGACCTACGCTGCGCTTGCCGGTCTGTGGTCTCCATTCAGGAAGATTTCGGTCCCATCGGCCATCTTTTCTGCGTGCTATGTGCCCTGCCCACTGCCACTTTAACTGGCTAATCTTCTGGGTTATGTCGGTGACTTTCGTTCTTCTACGGATATCCTCATTTATGATTCAATCACGTAGAGAAACCCCGAGCATAGCCCGCTCCATAGCTCGTTGTGCGACTTTGAGCTTATTTATGAGACCCATAGTAAGATACCACGTTTCAGTGCCATAAGTCATCACTGATAACACACGTTGGTCGAAGACTCTTGTCTTGAGGCACTGAGCTATTTTTGACGATAAGACTTCGCGAAGTTTCCGGAACGCTGCCAGCTGAGTTGGATTCGTCGATTGACCTCTTTCTCGAAGTTGGACCTGCCTAGTTTGACTGTCCGAGGTAGAAGTATTCGTCAACAACTTCGAGAACTGAGTTCCCAACTGATATTGAGGTAGGCACAACATGGGCATTTGACATATTTTTCGTCTTGTCTATGTTCATCTTAAGGCCTACCCATTGGGAAACACCATGGAGGCCTTAGCACGCATAAATAAGTACTATAAATTGGATCAATTCTGCGTGTATATCAGCGTTTCCCTAAGTGTTTTCCGATAGTGGATTGGACTCTCACCGGTAACTTTCCACGAGAATGTCAATAAATAATTTTATTACCAGTTCTGACCTTGACATTCCCCGATATTCGGGAAATACAAAGGAAATATTATCTCATCTATACAATGCTGTTCTAACAATACTTTTACGAGAGCTTCAGCAGCATAAACTCTGTTATGGCCGTTCCATAAAGTTGAATTATTGCGTAAGATAGTTCGGTGGCTTTAGGAATAAACATGAGGTTTTTGTGTACTATATGTACACCAGAATGAATGAGGCAAAGTTCCAACCTCATTCTTGATCATTACTGTAGAAGAAATTCGTAGGAGAAAACAACGGTAGTAATATGTTTGGCCAGAATACCCAACTAAATTCTATAGACTAGATAGTTCTTATTCTGTTAAGATTAAAATCCACATTCGTAAGACGCTTATACTGAAATTCCAAAAAATATACTTATTTTATTTAAATTAGGGTAATTCTGGATCTTTTTAGACAATTTTAGAGAACACTAAGTTACATGACGATTGCGCTAAACATAACCACAATGGATTATGTGGAAATACAAACAAAAGCGGCAACCTCATTCACAGGTATGAACCCAAGAACTTTGCCCTCTTTACCAGGAGTGCAACAAGCTGCAGAGGTCGTTAACTCCGCTCAACCCTTCAAAGCCAGCCAGTATATACAAATTGTGACAGTGCCCACTCTGCCATCAAATCCCAGTCAATAACTCTCACTCATTCTGTTATCCCAGCATTGTAAGGTCAATAGACTTGCCGTAAAAAGTACCTATAAAAGCTTCGGTATAAAAAATGTAATAAAAAAATCAAATAATATCTCACCGATAAAAATGTTTGATGGAGAATGTTTAAAAAGGTATACTTACCTCTACAGATATACAAATGGTATGAAGTGAAACTTTTCCATTTGAAAGAGCTATATTTGATAGATGGGCTCATCTACAAGAGTCAGTCTGGAGGGGTACCACCGCAGCATTATTACCTTGACTTGATAGCCCCATTAGCTTACTTGGTAATGCAGCGCATGGACCCGGGTTCGATCCCTGGCTCAAGCAAATATTTGTAAACCTTACCCTTTTACCAAGAAACAAAAATGTAACCTTAAAATCAAGATGGCGGATGACACAACGGCTCGAGTAGGTACCACGCAAAACCAAATTTACACTGCTAGTGATCCGCCCAACGAATTACAAAGGAAAATTTCTAGTTAAAATTATTTCCCGGTTTGCCCCTTGTTTGAGCTAATTCGACTGTGCTATTAGCGACGCTATACACATGTACTATGCCATAGCCTTTTATATAGTGAAGCTTTTCTATAGTTTGGTTAAAAGGCCATACCTTTAAACCAAACTATAGAAAATGTTTGAAAATGGCGATTTTTACAGGCACATGAAACTTAACAACTTAAAATCTCAGGGTTAAGGGCGCAGTGCCATTCGTCACTTGTATCAAAATGTATCTGTTCTAGGCAGAAGATACCACGTTAGATAAGGTGGACCTTGTGCTTGTCATCATTATCAGCCGGAAGACGTCCACTGCAACATAGGTCTCCCCCATAGAACGCCACTTGGACCGGTTACTATAGCTTCCTGCATCCAGCGATTCCCCGCAGTTTTGACGAGGTCGTCGGGCCACACACGAAAACCTTTCGTCCCCATCAGTTCTGCGAGCGATGTGGCCTGCCCATTGCCACTTCAACATGCTAATTTTGAGAGCTATGTCAGTGACATTAGTTCTCCTACGGATCTCCTCATTTCGGATCTTAACACGCAGGGAAATCCCAAGCATAGCCCTCTCCATTGCTCGTTGAGCGACTTTAAGCTTGTTAATGAGGCCCACAGTATGGGACCACGTATCAGTGCCATAAGTCATCACTGGCAACACACACTGGTTGAAAACCTTGGTTTTAAGGCTCTGAGGTATTGGGGACGAAAAGATAGATCTAAGCTTCCCGAACGCTGTCCATCCGAGCTGGATTCTTGTGCTTGTACCGTTTCTTAATAACAATAAAAAATACAGTACTTGCCCGCCTTATCTTATCATATCTTATCTTGTTGAATTTTATTTTATGTAATAAGTGTAATTACATAAAATAAAATTCGTTGTTGTTTGTTCGTTCAAGCGTTGTCTAGTAGGTATCTCTAAATGGTCCTAACTAAATAATAATTTCTGAACATTACATTTCTGAATTTAAAACTACCTAATATTTGTTTTTTCTATTTCTGTGCCATGTTCTTTATCATTGAAGTTTATTGACATTTATAGAGAGAAAAATTCACATCCTCGGACGGGATTCGAACCTGCGTCTTCTGACTCCGTGTCAGACGCCATTGACCAACTAGGCCACCGAGGTTCTTTATATCTGTGTGTTGCCAAAGCAACAAAAAGGCCAATCACACGACAAACCAAGAAACATTGTTTGGCAATTTAATATTGGTGTGACAGATTAGATACTATAGTAAAATATACTGTAATAAAATAAGGGTAGTGAGAAACATAATCCTAATCCAAAGGTTTTATAGTCGAATGATTTTTATTATACCTTTATAAACGAAAGCTACACCATGCAATAAATATTACGACCAAAGCCAATTCGTGAGCTGATTTTGTAAGTTATTCCAAATTTCTAAGACTATCTAAATTAATATTTATAACTCTGTTATATATAGCACATAATATTAGCATAATTGGTTTTCTTACTTGATTCGTCGTACATTGTGAATTTACTTTTCGCGATGTACGACCGGTAGTTTTTTTTTTTTTCATCTTAATAGGATATAATAGAATGGAAGTCGGTTTCAATTTTTTGTTATAAAAGTAGTTACGTGTTTATTTTTATTTTTTATTCAGGGGGGAATGAATATTTCTTTGACGCTACTCGAACACTTACCGTGCGAGACGCCTTGACTTCTGAACGTCTTGACCACTGAGTCACAGAACACACACACATATATATATACGCGCGTATAATAGACGCGCTCAGTTATCTGTGACCGAGGCGGGTAATGACTCGCAACCAATAATGAATGGATATGGAAATGAAACCGTTAAGTGGCCGTAATTTTCGCAATAGTTACGTCTACTTTTTATTCTTATTATAGTAAATAATAATTATAATACAAGCACACTGGTTATGTTTATTTACAGTCCAAAAGCAACGCAATATCTCCATTAGCTAAAACTTGATCACAAGCCGCGGTGGTTCATGAATAGATTGAAACTTTACATCCTATGGTGTTATGAGATCCTGTCTATTTACCGTTATTTATCGAACCTCTACATTTCCTTCACTCTTTAAATTATACACATTTTCATAGGCAAAGTACTTAGGCAGCGCGGCTCCGATTATATAGATTAGTAGTTAGTATTAATTTAATTAATTATTAGTTATTATTAGTAGTAGTAGTATAGATTTTTAATTACTTTGTCATAGGTATAAATATTGACACCAAACGTCATTTAATTATACTACTATGTACTGTGTACGTGTTTCGACGTGTATTTCATACACCATTCAAATGTAGAACATCACATAGGTACACAAACCTGACGAAGTGTAGAATGGGAAATTGGGAATGCATCTGTATTCACACTCACACAGCTGTTATCTACGTACCTGTTACGTATACAGCAGACGTGGTTTATGTCTGTGTGGGAATTGGGGAGAGCACGGGCCATCGGCGCGCGTTATCGGCAGTATCGATTACTTCGGAAGAGCTCCTAGCCATTCATGAGCTCCTGGTATTTTCCGATCGGTTGTCCATTATCGGCAATCGCCGATACGTTGCCAATAGATATTTCATTATCGATATCGGTTTCAGCGAGTGTTAGGCAATATACGACCCTATGTTCCAGCTGAAACGTGCTGAAATTACTGAGTGGCAAACTCGCTTATACAAAATGGAGAAAATATCTTTTCGCGTGATAAAATGGACACATCGATGATTATGCTCTTGACGTGATTATGAATAATGACTGTATTTTGAATATATATTGCTTTTTACAGATACAATAACTACAAATAACTTGTTTAATATTTACAATTTTTAATTTCACATAATAGAAGTAAATTTTCAATCAGAAAATTTATCTCGTGACTTTTTTCTTTTTGTGTACAGAGTTTTCTTTAATTATAAATTATTTTAATTGGATTAAAAATTATTAATGGGTGATGGTTTTGACCTTTGTGATGGATATTATAATAAATGGCAAACATAAAATAAAATAATATATTAAAAGCAAATCATTTATAGCCAGTCAAAACGTCATACAAAGGTTTTATATTATTTATTCTTTACTAAATATTAAACTATGAAGAGTAATTGTTTAAAACTGGTATAATCCATGTCGTGGCCTTACCCGAGATAGCATACTTTTCAGAATGTTGCCACATTGCAAAAATTTCCCCGTGTTGAGGAAAACATACCCCATAATCCAATCTGAGCCGTAAACGAATAAAATCAATATCCCTATTTAATACAGCCTACATTCTCAACGGCTATGTAACTAAGGTTGGTAATAACAAATCCCTTTTTACATTATCGAGCTAAATATTTATTTCCTAACTCACAGTAAAATCTGTTTTGATTTGTTTCAGTAAACACTATTTGCAAGAAAAAAAGTATTACCAAAGAAAACAGAAAACCTTAATTAATATTCTTACCGATTGAGATCTAATTTTCGAGTCAGAAGGATATCTGATTTAGTAGATTATGCACCGAGGGAGTAAAGCAGTGTCTTACGTCACGTGCGGTAAATTGAAACCCTGAGTGTAACGGGGACTCTTGAGTTAATCCCTGAGCGTAGCGAGGGGATGAAAATGTAATTCCCGAGCGAAGTGAGTTCAATGTTGTCGCAGCGGAATTTTCTTTTTTATAAGGGCTCTGACGCTGTATTACTTGATGTAGTACTGCTACATTTTCCATTGCGTTGCAGAAAACAACAGGCTTTTAAACCATGCGTTGCACTAAGGCAACCTGGGCGGCCGAGCCCGGTTTCGAATCACACTGTAAGCTGTCTAAGACGCCCCTTAGGGTCTCACGTAAAATGGCAAGATTTATAAAATTAGACACCGACCAGTGAATTTGAAAAGTTAGGCGGACGATTCTAAATTTCGCTAGGCATAAGCCCAGTTTGTAGAACTACCAGCGTATCTGAGGTCGTCCGCGCGCAGGTCACACTGGAAGCGGCCATATAGCTCAGGGTGGCACTACAACTTTCTTTGGCAGGCGTGGCGGCCACAGACATAATACGGTGGGCATAGGCGCATGAATGCTATGACTTCAAGTATACAGGCTAGTAACTTTATCTCATTAAACTGAAAAAGAACATTCGGTTGGCTGCTATATACTCGTAGACTACTCTTATACAGCCGCTATACTTATAAGTACTATTCCTGTACAGGTACTTTAACAAACGGTATTGGTTTTATGGGTTACATAAGTTTCCAATACAGTTCTACCTTATTTAAATTAATATATACTAGAATTTACTACCTTGTTCCAGTGATGGGCGTACTAAGTGAAGGGGGATGGGTTAACCATCGTCATGTATACATCGCCGTAGCTGACATTATATTTGCAAAGATCGCCCATTCGGTCTGAAAATAAGGTTTTTGGTCAGAAAAATCATTTAACCAGGTAAATTTATTTAGATTGCGAAAAAGTAACAAATGTGAAGCATAAGGTTTGCCCTTTCTAAACGTGTTTACGTTTAATTTAATACGTAACGAGATAAGTAATCAAAGCCGTTTAAAAATAGCTGTTAAACATTACTTACACCGCAAGGATAGGAGCGTCAACACTACATTTATCTTTGATAATATTTAACTCAGCTCTCTGACGTCATACTTACACACCTATGTTAGTTTGAAGTTAAAAATAATCAAACTAAAAATACTCTCCAATTCTTTTAAATATTTTCTAAGAGTTATTGTGTTACAACATTTTCCTGCAAGTTTTTTTATGGGATATGTTGGCAAACGTGCAAGCGGCTCACCTGATGGTAAGTGATACCGAGGATCGAGGTCGAGGTTGCGTTGCTGACCTTTGAGGAAGGATGATAGGAAGGAAGAGATAGAAGTTGTAAAGGTTGCAGGGGTAGGGGGAAGGAAATGGAGAATGGGGAAGGGGGAATCGGGCCTCTGGAACCTCCAACAAACCGAAGAAACGCAATAGCAAGCTAGTTACTTCACGTCGGTGTTATGTGGGAGTGTGGTACTTCCCCGGTCGTGCCGGCCTATTCGGCTGTGGGGTTACAGCGTGACACTACCACCGAAAAGTTTCCGAGCAAGTTCTCCATCACTATGATATCATATCATTCGCCAATTAACATCACCAGTCTTCGTGCATTTTCAGACCTAAACATACTATTAGATCATTTTTCTTGCACACATCTAGATAGCTGACCCTATTAGCAAAGAGCCTTAGTACGTTCAGTTACGTAATAAACTGATTCCTACCAAGTATAATTATTAAATGTTGAAGGTGGAAATACATTTCTATAGAATTGATTAGCGCAATATCGTTGAACATTCTGGAACGTTCAGGTACAGATTACATACAGCTGTTACGAGAACCAATTAGCCTAATGAACTTGTATTAGAATACAAGTTAAATTAAATTAAATTAATTAAATACTAGTAATAAAACTTATTTACCAAATAATGGAACCGACTTCAACACCAGAATGTGCGAAATAACTTGTTGAAGTCGGTACCATGATAGTTCAAAAAGTCCTATTATGACAATATTATGCGCATACGCATACCGACTTTGACAAGTTATTTCCCACTTTTTGGTGTTGAAATCAGTAAAATTTTTTGGTAATTATTTTATTTTTATTTTAGTGACCCTTGCTACTTACGGGATCGATTGTCATTCACCGTCAATGATGATGTCATCAAGATAGGCGTAACACTTTACAGTTATTGGAGTGTAACTCAAAAACTACTCCTAACGTCGAAAGTATACTTTACCAAACAAAAAAAGAATTTTGCGAATCGGTCCACAAATGAGGGAGAAATCGGCTAACATACCCAAAAAAGCATACAATCGAACATATAACCTCATCCTTTTTTGACGTCGATTAAAAATTATATATGCTTTAATGTTACAATATAAGTAGGTGACTGCTTGCATTATTTTTCTAAGAGCATTCAATTTGGAGCTTTTATGCCCTAACAATGCGGTAAAAACATAGAGAATAGCAGATTACGCACCGAGGGAGTAAAGCAGTGTCTTACGTCACAGGTGGTATATTGGACCCTGAGCGTAATTGGGACTCTAGAGTTAATGTGAGTAGAGGCAGTGAGGGGATTATCCATATTACCACATTATAAAAATCGTTTACATAGGCTGTGATATTACAGTATGTAGAGTCCTGAGTGAAGCGAGGGTTTCAAGCCGCCCAAGACGAAGACAAGCTTTACATTAAAAGTTAATATTCATGTTGGACACATTTGTCCATGGATGCTCAAATTAATATTTTTGAGTCAACTGAGTTGAGTAGAGTGGAGACTAGTTCGTTTATCAAATAAACTCTTTTCACAATGCCCATATCTATGCTAAGAATATTGCCTACAAATTTTAACGTTCGAAATCCAAATTACTTTTATCTCTTGGAAGTTTTACACATCATTATATCCCTGCGGATATAATGATGTGCCTTGCTTTACGTCGAGATTGCGTGATTTGTGATTGGACTTTGTCAGGTGGAATGTATATTTTCGTGGCAATGTCTGCGCTCGTCGCCTGTTTTTTTAAGTTCCTATCGCTCGGTAATTTGACTTGCTACAGTGCCCTTCACACCCTAACACAGTATTCCTATTGCTTTGTGGTAGATTATCCGGCTCTCTGGTACCAACCAAGGTGGCCTCTTGCAAAAAAAAACCAACCACCTATTAAAATGAAATAGCTGAAATGGAAAAAAAACCGGATGCTCGCGACAAAAGATGCATTACGTACAATATTTGCCGTGTGCATCTGGACCTACGGTTTCTGTACAACTGCAAACCAATAACTATTCTTAAATGGTTGGATGTTGAGTACAGCAGTACCTCTTTAATCCAAGCACCCTCTAATCTCAACCCCTTCACAATCAGAACGCCCTGTACCTACCCCGCTCCTTCACTCGCCGTCTCGTTAGTTGCTTACCGAATGTCGAGTGGAGGTGTCATGCGCATTTTGTTTGTTGTTTATGAAATTTGGCATACAGGTAGCAGACACCCTGGATTAACATACAGGTTACTTTTTATCATCATCATCATCACCGCGCGGTTAAAATCTTGGGGCGCAATTAGTTTGTATTATAATGCGAGCGCTCCGTGGGTCCGAACAAGGGATATTTGTTTGTGTTCAGATTGAAGAGGTCCTGCTGTACTAATTTTAAACCCGTTGACTCGCGATTCGCCATATATGGCCAATAATACAATAGATTTTGCAGAAATCAACCTACTTTTCCAGGAACTGCAACGTATGTGGTTAAAATTTAAAATACAGTCTCCTTTCACCTAAATATCCTATCACTTTCCCTTCATGTCGCATAGTCATGGGACGCACTGTACAATTTTATTAAACCTTCATCCAAACAATAATGTACAAGCGTTTCTACTTAAATCAATTAAAATGTAAGCAGGTTATAATTGGCAGTGCTGTCTGAAGCTAGTTTCAGGACTTTGAATATCTGCGTTTAGTTGCTAGCACAGTACAAGAAAGAAGCCTTCTTTGATATCAGTTTTTTTTTTATTAATTGTAGCGAGTGTGCTTTGAGATTCCGCTCCGTCACAAGCTGACCTGTTAATACACAATATAGTATGGACACTAATTAACAGATGTCGCTTTTCGGCAACGTACCCAAGCAGAATATAATAACATAATATGTTATATTATAAATTCAGCCCGTTATGATCCCTCTGAAATGATGGAAACGATTTTGTTACTAGTTTTATAAACTTAAATAGGTGATTTTAGGTATTTTTTGTAGTTTTGATTTTGTCACACGGAGCGGCAACGTCGCATTATACTGTATCTACTTGTTTTGTTTTTGTTTTAAACACACACACACAAATATGTGTAAAGCAAACAATTATATGTACTTAGTATGCATATTGGCAAGCACAAACTTTGATAGTTTCATTTATCTTTCTCTTTTATATTTCTGTTTTGACATAATTTTAGTTAAGTGGTTTAAAAAATGGGAGAAGGCGCTGGTCTTCTAATCACAGTGTAACGCTACATCGAAGACCAGAGGCTTCTAATTTAAATTGTCAACTCTTTTATGTTCGTAAATGAATTTTTATGTATTTATGTTTATGTTATGTTTGCACGCAACGTCGCACGAATCTACAAACCCCATTAAAATTTCACAGACACATCGACAGCTTGCTAGTATATCATTGCACCACTACAAATGTAAATTTTAGCGAATTGATTAGGCTAAAATAATGTACTTATTTTCAGGCTATTCAATTATAATATTATTAATTTTGCGGCTACACAAACCTAAATTATGCGTTTTCTCAATGAACTGCTTAATTGCTTCGAAAGGACTTTTCTACATGAAGGTCTAACCGGGCGACACCGAATTATTCCTCAAATAGGGCCGCTGACGCACCACACAATTGTATTCACAATTGGTTATTCCTCAAAAGCTCATTGCTTCAACATTAGGGTTAAGAATTAGCATGGCTCTTAGAACCCAGCCTCACCATTTCCCTGTGTAAACACGGACTGCCCGATATCTTATTCCGGATATATTGGGGCTATGTTTAGTCATGGTAAATTTTAAATCACAGCAGGAAACGTAAAAAGGTCAAGTAAAGTTTGTATGTATGGAAACTTTTAACCTTAAAGTCTATAAGCACAGTACAGGAGATTTACACTTTCACACACTCGAGCCTTTTTCTCGAAGGTAAGATAAAACTTTATTGCATAAAAGCCTAATGGAATTACATTATGTTATGTAAACTCTACTGTAAAGTAGTATCATTTAATACGAGGCTGATTTCAGTGTTATACATTGTATTCGCTCTGCTTCACAAATTATTCTAAAATACTGTCTTTTTTTTAGAATAGTTTGTGACTTAGACGGTTTTCCAGATGTCAGCTAAGGACAGCATTAGCCTAAGTCCTAGACCCTAACGAATACAACTTAGGGATGGTGAAATCAATGTAACTATGACAATAACCCAAAGTAAAAGAGAGCACTTTAACATTTTTAAAACTTAAATTATTATTAGTAAGTTGTGGCACAAAGAGTAAACAATATTTTGCCTGATTAAGAAATATACTGTAGATTAGTTTGTTACTTTTTTTCATACAACAACTGCATAGCCTTCATGATCCAGGGAAGGACAGCGGAAACCTTCATGTAGACGCCTGGTATCACGCCACACCCAAGTCCGAAAGAAGTCACTCCAACCTGAACGTCTCCGAGGGTCAGTGGACCACCACTATCTCCCTGCAAGAACACAATAAGTACTGCGAGATTTCAGATCGACAACCTAACCTGAAGAACTGAAGTAGTTTAGTGACTTCTATGGAGATAGTTGCGTAAGTACTAAAGTTCTGTATATTTCCAGACATTTAGAATGCTGAAAAAAAAACTTGAAATATTTAATAAATTACGTCCTATTAAAGTGACGTAAAGAAAAGAAGAAATAAAAAAATCCTGATACCACTTTATTGGCATAAGAATGCTATAAATCATATCAGATGTTTAAACCGCACTTTTGCTGTATGTAAAAGAGTGCGTTAAAACATCGTTTTTAGTGACTTTCAGCAAATTGAACAAGGAAACTTTTCAAAATATTAAATTTTCTTGTCGTCGTAGCGATTATGAGACCCAGACCATTCAACGCAGATTTTTTTTCTGAAGCCAGCTGTATTCAGTTTACGCCATTCTTGATGCTTACAGCAAACATGTACATGTACGTTTTCTTACGTCGATATAATAAAATATATTGTCCATAAGGCCCCATGCTTGTCAAGCCGGTTTGTGGTTTATGCTGTTGTGTTGTCCTTATACTTTACAAGTACAATATGAAAAATTTGGTACTGACTATCATTCTATTCAGTTATTGGAGTGTAACTCAAAAACTACTGGACCGAATTTGATGAAATTTAAACGGGACCACACGGGAAGCACCAGGATTCAAACAAAAAAGAATTTTGAGAATCGTAACAAACAAAAATAACAGTCGAATTGAGTACCTCCTCCTTTTTGCAAGTCGGTAGAAAATAACATTTCTGATATAAAAAATAGCCTTTATGTTGGATCTATTTCATTGTCTACATGTAGGTTAAAAACATCAACCGATGAGCCAAAAATCGTTGCAGTTGTTTTGGCAAGATCGAGTAATCGCATAATATTTGTGTTTTCTTTAAACTATTTTATGTTATTAGGAGACGGTACAGGCATGAGACCCACCTAACTTTAAGTGACAAGTTCTGCATAAATCAAATGCCTTTTGCCACATGTAACGTACTGCACTGCGCCCGTAACTATGTGACATTGAGTTGTTGAGTTGCATGTGCCTGTAATTTCACCGGTACCATACCCTTCAAACCAAAGCACAGACTTGCGAACATTGCTGCTTCGCGGTAGAAATATGTATATGGTGGCAGTGTGATTGGATAAGGATCCCAGCTGATTCCAGGCTGAATGGAGCCCTATGTAACAGATGTTACTAGACTACATGTCACGGAAGTTAGATGTTAATTTGACAGAAGTGGAATTATATTATATTCTAGCTGCGCCGCGCGGTTATACACATTTTAAAACCCTTTTTACAGCTAAATTGTGTTTTTTTCCCATGAACACTGTGTCTTCGGTGCCAATGCTTTCCAAACAGCATCATGGTAGTCTACTATCCAACTGTTTCTCACTTCTCTCTCCTTTCTTACATGCTTACCTGACACGAGTCGTGTCCACGATTGCCAGCGCAGATCATATGCGAGGTGATCACATATTTGTGTACGACGTATATCATTTTGCATTCACGTTTCGATATCACAGGTATCTCTACTTGGAGGAGTTTCGGAGAGATGGCATTAGACTGAAAGATGCAGAAGAATTAGCGGCGCGTATTCATCATGCGATGTCTGGAGAACTACTAAAGAAGAAGAGTTATGCTTTTTAACTACACTATTCTTTTGTAATAATAAAACGGGACTAACGTGAGACTTACGCATTGTCTATATCTCGATTGACATTTGTTTCGGGTTCGTTCGTAAGTCTTCTTTATGTTCTCGAGTGCGCTCGTTGTTCCATCCTGCCTTTTGTGATTGTGTTATCTACATGACAACGCGTAAATCTCCCGGTTTATTATTACAAAATTATAATGAACGTGAGTTTCAAATACATTATACGCTACCTTTATTAATTTGACTGGATTTTCTGGCAGAGGGTAATTAATAACTACAATTAGTGCTTGATTTATGATGACATGTTCGTGATTTTAAATATATTTATGGCAAAATCAAATGCCCAAATTAAATGCCATAACGCACAGAAGAAATGGTCGTTAATTTGTATAAATATATTGAGAAGTTAGTTAGAAACAACTATTTTCCCGTACTGTAGCAAAATTTTGCAAAAACACGAGTAACTTATTTCGAGTAGAAATACTATTTTAATTATAATGATACTATCACAGAAAAATCCACGGGCCTTATCCACATTGGAGTTGTTCTGTGACCTGAATCAGCCGTGCGAATCTGTAATAATTCGTCGATGCACTCGTCGACGAGCTCACCGATGTCAAATACTTTATGAGATATCGCCCTTGTACACAAGGTTGGTTTTTCCAACTTTTCTTGTTATCTCGGCATTTGTTTCACGGATGTTGTCAACGATGCAACGATGTTTGCTCTTAGAGAATCGCACGGCAGATCAACTTACTCGTACATAGGTATGCAATTATATAATACTATAGCTGCGTCCCACAGTTTCACTCGCGTGGTGATGGATAATGACGGTTTTGATGAAAAGTATCTTATTTGTTATTCTGGCACTTCATCTACCTATATTTCTTTATTGAAAGGCCGGTTGGCACAGTTGGTAGCACACCTGCCTTCTGAACCGCTGGGCCCGGGTTCGATCCCCGGACAGGTCAAACATTTGTGTGCATGAACATATCTGTTTGATGTGTGTCTGGGTGTGTATATGTGTGTAAGTATGTATATCAGTCATCAGGTTACCATTGTACAGGCTCTGCCTAGTGTGGGACCTGAAGACCTTTGTGTGGATGTTGTCCCATATGATTATGATATGATATGATTATGATTTCAAATTTCATCCAAATCCATTTAATCGTGGCGTGAAAGAGTAAAAAACCTCCATCCATCCAAACATTCGCATTTATCCTGACTAATATTGCAAATGCGTTAGTTAGTTTGTTTGTTACGCTTTTACGCCTAAACGGGTGAACGAATCGTATTGAAATTTGACAAGGAGAAAGACTATATTCCGGAGAAGGATATATATGCTACTTTTCATCATCATCATCCCTCACGCCGCTCCATCAGGCGCATCTAAGTTATATTTTTAGTAATATTATTTATTATCGGGAGGGTGATTAAAATAGTAGTTTAATCTGGTTACATACACCCGTAGAACCCCATCCTGTGACATTCAGCATCGTCCCTTTGGAAAGCTTCACTGCACTATTGGCCAAAATCACTTTCGCCACTTTAGGCCCAAAGGTTAAAGGTTCTTTTAGTTTTATGACACAGACATCGAAGTCGTTGGTTTTGTTGTTGTAGCCTTCGTGTATTTTAATATCTTCTATATCGTACAGTTTGCCTTCTCCATTAACATTGTCTGTTCCGGCCAGAATTTTAAATGTTCGGTTTCTGAAAATATTGTTAGATATTATAGGGAACCTTCATTGTGCGTTTGGTTCTTTTCCTACTTGACACTTTGCAGTATCTGACTAGACCTAGTATATCGACTGACTCAAAGGCAGCTGCTAAAACACTGTTAAGTGCTTACCAACGATTTTGGTTCTCAGATTTGGACGGATACCTGGCGCTGATAGGTTCTTATCTTAATGACTATCTGCATTCGATTTGATATGTACACGGAGTACAACTCATGATGAAGCGTTGTCCAAGTTCATATTTATCATTATTCCTATTGAAATTCTCGTTAGACAATTATTAAACTATTAACGAACGCCAACAGACGACCTGATAAAGGTAGCAGGTCGACGTTGGATGCAGACCGCTTTCAACCGGTTCTTTTGGAAAATTATGGAGAACTATGTTCAGCAATGGACGTCCTACGGCTGAGATAATGAACCCGCAAAACAAGGTAAGAATCGAATACTTGCAGATGCCACTGCTCATGCACCGTGAAAATGAGCATCTGATATGCTCCAAACCTGTTTGGCTATTTTGTATCTCAGTTCCTAACAAAAGTTGATTGAAATCTAGAAAATGGCGGTCTTATGTCACTTTTGTCAGAAAGTCATTAACTTACTAACATTTCTGCTTACTGGAGTTGTCAAAACTGACATAGAGCGGCAATTTTTTGGGATTTTAATCAGCTTTTGTTAGCAACTGAGATACATAATAGCCCTGCAGCTCATTTATTAGTGTAATTAACTCCTTATAAATTTTGCAAGATCGTCTAAATTATTATAGGTGAGCTGTACAAGATCCTTTTCTAACAAACCAAATTTTAAAATAAACATGAACAACACTCATCGGATCAATCAATCCCGAAATAAATAGAACCGAATTGAAGTCGGAATAGAACAGTACTTTATCGATACTATTTTGGTACTATATATACTATCGATTTTATTTTTTACATTGAAATTTATAGAGAGAAAAATTCACGGACGGAATTCGAACCCGCGTCTTCGGACTCTTCGTGTTAGACGCCATTGACCAACTAGGCCACCGAAGTTCGGGTCCGAGCATCTAATTTCTGACTAACCGTCTTACGGGGACAGAGCGACATCTATTGAACAGCTTTGACAGTACTATCCAACCGAAAGAAGCATTATTTAGAAATACTCTAACTTTCGTATTGACATCGCAACCCTTGTAATTTTTACAGTATTACTTTTGAAAGCACTAAGGCCTGCTTTAGCCATCTCAAACATTGAAATTTATAGAGAGAAAAATTCACATCCTCGGACGGGATTCGAACCCGCGTCTTCTGACTTTCCATGTCAGACGCTATTGACCAACTAGGCCACCGAGGTTCGGGTCCAAGCCAAGCAACGAATTTTAACTCTCTATCTGACTAACCGGGGACGGAGCGACATCTATTGAACAGCTTAGACAGACTCTTTTGGGACAGACAATTATTATTACAACAATCAAAATATATATTTGTATAATACAAACACACAGTAACATAGTTTCTATCACGACCAAAGTTTAAACAAAGGTATTTAACTTACGGTACAATGCAATGTGCTGCAGTTAATATGTACTGCTGATGTATGATGGATCCACCACACCAATGGTAGGTCCCGTTGAGCCGGAGAGATACCATGAAGGGAGCCTTCTCAATGAGGATCTGGTGGCCACCGATGATCCCCACATTTGTGTTATTTCCAGCTGTAAGTTTTAAATCTAGACCGTAAAATGTCCTTGCCAATCACACGGTCTTTCTCTTTCCCATATTTCAATAAAAAGTCGGTGAGACAGCAAATAAAATATTGTTAGATATAATTATTTTCGATTAGTTATTTGAATTTTATTTAAGCCGATGACATTTCCTATAGTATATAACATTACTCCGTAACTTATCATTTTAGCCGATTTAAAAATTTTCAGGAGGTTCTCAATTCGACTGTTTTTTTTATTGTTGTTACCTCAGAACTTTCGACTGGGTGAACCGATTTTGATGATTCTTTTTTTGAAAGCACGTGATTCCTGTGTGGTCCCGTTAAAATGTAATTCGGATAAGCGGTTTTTGACTAACATTCCAATATCTGAAAAGTGTTTCGCCTATCTTGCGTGATGACCATCATTTCGTTTCATTAAAAAGTGTAAAAAAATGTTAACCGTAAAAATTAAACCGACTTCAACATTAAATGTGTGAAATTACTTTTCAAAGTCGGTACCATGCGCAAAATTTTGCGATAAAAGCTAATTTTGAACTATGTTAGTGTTGAAGTCGGTTCCATTTTTCGGTAAAAATATTTTTTACTCTTTTTAGTCGCCCTTGCTACTTACGTGATCAATTTTATTGATACCCTCAATTGAATCTCTAATACCACCACTTGTGTTGTGCCTATAAGTTCTCAAACTTTTTAAAACGACTGTTTTTAAATACTTAAGAGTATTGCATAGCTAGTATTTTCCATGCTAAAAGAGAAAACGCTTTTCTACCTCTTAACATTGTCCGATTTCAGTTATTTTTTTTTCATGGAGTCATGACATTGTTTACTATGCCCGTACGTTTTGATTTTTCAGTTGTTTTAAGTTCTAAAAAAGGATATTTATAGTATGTACTTTGAAATACTGAAAAAATCAAAACGTACGGGCATAGTAAACAATGTCATGACACCATGAAAAAAAAATCACTGAAATCGGACAATGTTAAGAGGTAGAAAAGAGTTTTCTCTTTTAGCATGGAAAGTACTACCTATGCAATCCTCTTAAATACACCTACTATAAATGTATGTTACTGGACTACATTCTTCTTCTTGCGATGCCATCTCCTACCGGAAGTTGGCTATCATTAAGGCTACTGGGACCTTAGAAGCTGCTGCCCGAAATAGCGACCTGTTGCTCATATTGATCCTATATACTTAAACTATACTATACTATACTATATATATAGGTTAACTCTTTATTGAAACACCACATTACACATATATGTTACAAATAAAGAAATAAAAATAAAATAAAAATACAATCAAAAATATTTCACAATTAAATACTTAAAATTAAAAGTGTCACAATGGGCGGTCTTATCGCTCAGAGCGATCTCTTCCAGACAACCATGCACGGAAATAAATAGCCATAAACTTATAAAGGCGGTGGTGTATAAAGCAAGTGTACTAATATATAAAGCAAAACTCAAGAATATAGCTAGAAAAAAATATTATAATGTAACTTGTTTGCGGGCAGAGGTTTGGTATCCGGGAAACATTTTTTTTTACAAGTTATATCTACTTATAACCCAATGAAGTTTGAAGTTTGAATACTTTGTATCATGATTATCATGATTCACTCACCATCTGCAATAACAGGCTGGCAGAAACCCACATGCAAAAAAGCTGTAACAACAAATATTAACTTCGCGACCACCATTTGTCTAGACACTTATCGAGGAATATTTATATACAAAAATATAAAATTGTAATGGAGTTAATGCTACTGATTTCATTAACGTTATCACTAACAATACAATTAATAACACTCGTTCCCTATTTATATGCAATCTGTTTAAAATGCAGACAAAATAATTAAATATTTAGCGTTTGACTTTCGCGGGGCGACCTCATTAAATTTTAATTACCATTAGGACCTACAGATAGCAAATGTTCCTAAATTGCTATGCTAACTTGATAATAATGTTTTTTGTTACATAAAATCTTGATGACTCGATTTTAAGGTTTTTCTTCATCTTTGGCGACAGGCAAGTCGGGTACTTGATGGTACATTACATGTCCCCATAACAGTCGCAATAGCACCCAGAGCTTAGAGCTGAAATTGTGAGTACTCGCTCATCACCCGAGACTTGGTGTTTGAGTTTCTTACACCCAGTAATTTCATTTACTTCAGTGTCCTTCGCACCTTAACACAGTAACGCTTGCGCACTATGGCTTCGCGGTAGAACATCTGCGGAGGTACCGACCAACACGGTATCTTGTTTTTCCTTTTTTTATAATGGTACATCAAAGTGACTCCCTCTCGCCTGATGGAAAGCGAAGATGGAATCAATGAGCAATGACCATTAGTGTAGCCGTAAGCTGCACTAAACGCCACTCCTATGATGACCTGGAGGCCAATTCTGTTATTTCACAACGTTCAACAATCTATCCCGCTCGCTGCAACTGCAGTTTAACTCCGGTTGTCGTTCGATACTTTGGCAAAAAGCCATTCTACTATTTCTGTATACAAATTGGATTGTAGCGTCACATAAACATAACATAAACGCTACTTTTTAATAAATATATAATTGATACTACTTTATACTAATATGAGTTAACAACGCGTTCATGATATATTTCACGCCCCGCTTGAAAGACGCAGACCCAGCTGCAAGGAAATACGAACGCCGGCAAAGCATTCCACAATTTACTTACACGACAGAGGTAGGAACTACCAAACTTTTTGGTTCATGGTAAGAAGTTTTGAACAGTATATGGACGCAATGCTAGGCCAGAACGAGTAGTTCGGAATCGAAATGGTGAGGAAGGAATAAGATTAAAGAGCTCTTCAGAACATTCGCCATGAAACAACCGGTAAAAAACGCTTAGAGAAGCTATAGTTCTACGCATCTGTAGGGTTCTAGGTGTTTTGTTGACTTTTCTCGTCTCTTACGCCCCCTTACGTCACGGCGTAAATATTCACAAGATTATGTTACTTGGATAAAATATGTTATAGGTATAAGAAATCAAGATTTAAAAAAAAGCGGAAAAAAGGTAAATTCAGTAAGTAAGTAAGTATACCTTCTAAGTCTAACTGGCCAACTCGCTGTTTTCTTTAGCATTCCATACGAGACTACGGAAGCCGCACAGGGCCCGTGTAGTGGAATGAACCTTCTCTCTGGAAAGGAAGATTCGAATTCCAGCACTACAACATCATGGCGAAGTACTTGGAGCGTGCCCAAATAGATATCTACTAATTTTGCTAATGGACTGCTGGTGGTTATACATGCTTATTTGTCGATGGAAATAAAAACGAAATTATTAAACTAGCTGCGCTCCGCGGTTTCACACGCGTGGTGTAGGATTATGATGAGGATGAATCAAATATAGCGTATGTTACTCAGACATAAGTAGCTTTATACTCGTGAAAGAATTGTTTGAATCGGTTAAGTAGTTTTACGTAGTATTCATTATAAAGAAACATACAATAATATATCTTTCCTTGTTATTATTAGAGTCGATATGGATTAATACCAAGGTACGAATAATGTGGCCTGGTTTCGTCACTATTGCATATTTCAATAAGAAAAAGTATTTATTATGACGTAACTGTAATAGTTAGGCAATGGTACTGATTCGCTTGTGCGTAAACTAAACTAAAATTATCTAAACTATGGTAGTTCTTATTATGTAATTACTAAAATCTAAATTCGAGTAACACTTAGATTGATAATTCTAAACATATGATTATTCTATTGAAATGTGGGTAGTTTTACATCATTTTAGACTAGTTTAGAGAGCACGAACTTACATGACGATTAAATTTGCACTAAACATACCCACAATCAAACAGAAACGGCAAATATAAGAATTGTCATTTGCAAGCATTATACGAATTTAGACTTTAGCATGAACACAATAAGAACTACCACATATTTACTAAAAATAGATTTTAGTTCGCTAGTTTAGTTTGGGTTCAGAACAAGCGAATTACTACTATTTTACAACTTTCAACAATCCACCCCGTTTAAACCGCAGTCCGACTCCAGTTACCGTTAGTTAATTACCCAAAAAGCCATTCTACTATTTCTGTAGACAAATTGATACGTAACGTCACGTAAACGTATCGTAAACGCTACCATGTAATATTTAAATATTAAACACAAATATGAGTTAGCGTAGTGTTCACGATCTATACGATAAGTTACCATAATCTAAAATGTTATTCGATCGCTGGCGTCAATAGAAACGTACCTGCATCAGCACCTTTTTATCAATAGCAGAATAAGAATATAAGTCCTGGTGTAAAACAGCTATAGTTCTATTGCAGTTGGAACCAATTTAGTTAGTGGAATCGACCCCCTGTAGTACCTACATCACTTTGCTCTAATGTCAAAAGCATAGGCAAATATTGTATGATCAATAGTTTCAGCAGCGTACGCGATATAAGGATTTTTTTGGTATTTTCTTCACACCTCGGGTTACATTATCGAAGATTTCATACTCATCCCTAACATTGTTGAAAATATTAAAGCCTATGTGCATAAATGAATATGAAGGATTTTCTAATGGTAAAAGATTTTTCTAATCGGTCCAGTATTTATAGAGCCTATTCATTACAAACAAATGAACAAACAAACAAATCTTTCATAATATAATAGCGTAGATGTAGATCTGCACAGAACGCATTGTCAATATTGTAATTGCGAATTGTTAATGAATATAACTCGAGAATTTAACCAACGCTCGTTGCTTCAAGATTTGCCTTTGTCGCCTCAAACGCAACTCTCTCAAGCCTCCACAAGTACCAGGCAACCAGTACTACCGAGCAGGTAACCGCATTCCATCCTTCCCGGCCGGACGGATGCCTCGGTCAACGACCTAAATGTGCCAAAGGACAAGGATAGAAACGGGATTCTTTTACCCATCTCACTCTACCAAAGTAGTTATTGTGAAAGCGATAAGGTTCAGTTTCAAGGAACGGATGCTGATTGCTGCTGCAGGCTATAAAATCTCATTTCAATTTTAGTATAAAGAAAATGGATCTTATAAGTCCCAGCTATAGAGATGACATTCAATTGCAGGTTTCCTTTTGGTTTTGTTTAAAAACCGGGATGAGAGCGTGAGAATTTCGGGAACGGCGTACTGGGATGTTACTAGGATAGCATAAGAGGCGAAGACATATTTTTCCCACGTTTCTTCTTGCAATGTTCTCACGGCTCATTGAATGAATACATAGATTAAATAGTAGTTAAACAAGTCAGATAGTCCGTTGATTATGAAGGGCCGGGCTTTGTGTGCGAGAACTACTATTTAGGTGGTTGATTAATAAAATAAATGATACTAAAGTACCAACATTTTACAGCGTAGGTTAAGGAATAGCAAATAATAATATGTAATACTCGTAAATACGTATTATGTACACGTATGGTAACGGGGTCCCCCCGTAGGCTCGTTTATACAGAACCCGAAAATGAGATATTTTATATATAGAGTTTAATGGACAGTAACAAGCATGTTTATTACCTTTTTGGATTTTCTTTTTATATGAAAATGCACTGCAAAAGCAAACCCCTGCTTTTTTTAGTATACGTATTGAATGAAGCTTAGTTATGAGACCTGCGGGGCTATTACTCGTATGTATCTCAGTTGCTAACTAATGTTGATTGAAATCTTGAAAAATGGCGGCCCTATGTCAGTTTTGACAACTCAGGTAAGCAAAACTGTTAGTAAATTGATGACAAAAGTGACATAGAGCCGCCATATTGTTAGATTTCAATCAACATTTTTAGCAGCTGAGATACATAATAGCTTTAAGGCAAGTCGTGCACCTAATTATAAGCACTACACCTGCATATGAAAGTTTATAGGTCGTAAGATAAGTTACGTTAATTATTGAAAATTATGAAATATACGAAATTAAGATTTTCTTTTATTAAATCGTCAACCGACGCATTCAAAATAGGACAAATAATGCGATTTCAAAAAGTAAAACTTATATGTTGGGTTGGTAACTTTTATCTATAGCATATAGCTACTTGTATAAAGTACAAAGAAAAGGTGCCAGAATAGCCATAATTGCAGCAAGCAATTCATGCATTAGCAGTAGTCAAGTCACGTATGCCGTTCTAGATTATAAAATTCATGTTTTATAATGTACCTACCTACTTTGATCAAGTATTTAATAAGAAGATTTTTAAAAACCTTACAAGGCACCTTGGAAGTAGACTAAAAGTAGGTAGGTACCTACGAGTACCTTGTAGATTTGTTCAAAAGGACGAGATACCCTCGACAAACCACTTATTCTTTAAAAGGGTATTTTTAGAGTACGCAAACTTTGTGATAAGACAAATAAATGCAAAAAAACTAATGGGTAGGTATACTAGGAACTCATGTCAATATTAGATTCGTTTACGTGGAAGCTTTTCAATTATGGACACTCAAAACAAATCGATACTAATACCTACAATCGGAAACCGTACAATACAATCGTGTAGGTGTGTATACAGCTAACTACGCCATATTCAGTCATACTCTGAACTCTCTTTATTACCCCATCGCACCCTCCGACTCCATGAATGAACATCGAAGGGGTGGTTTCACCCCTCCCGATATCGGGGCCAATCGAACGTATTTCCAATCACCGATAATCGAGAACCGTTCGTAAAGTACTAGGCGAGCAGAAACAGCCAAGAGCTCTATCGAACCGATCAATACTTCGATAGGTTATACGTCTATCTACCGATCACACACACTTGGGCTAACCGATCACGCACACACGTGTAATAACGACAGGTGGTTGTTTCCGCCCCCACTCGCATCCGTGGAACATTTTTTGTCACTTTAAGTGAAGTAACTAAAATGTAATCTGTGCTTTGAGTACGTAGTAACTGTTAATAATTCTATGCTTTAGGACACCAACCTTTTAAAGGTAATTTCCGGTTGCCGGATATCCGTGAGAAGTTGGAGAGATTTTTATGGGACAGGTAGGTACTCCAATCCTATGACTAAGTTTATTGTCCCTTAGGAAAGCTTTAACACGCACAAACGTGCATTGTATAAGAGTACCTTAGTAGGTTAGTCTTATCCATAGATGTTACCCAACCGTGGCGTTGAAAACACAGCTGCTTACCCCTTCGAAGATTATATAGGCAATAGTATCGATTCACTCAAGACCGCTAGATTGATGTTAGTGCCTCGCGCTTTCACCTCCGTGTTGATGGATGGTGATGATGAGGAAATGAATCCTATTAGATGTTGATGATGATGATGATGAAAAGTAGCCTATGTGCTACTCCAGACTATACTCTATCACTGTGCCAAATTTCAACCAGATCCGTTCAGCCGTTCTGCCGTGATTGAGTAACATCCATCCATCCATCCATCCATCTAAACTTTCACATTTATAATATTACTGGGATAACGAAAGTATCCGTTCATAGATACAGTATATGACATTTCTATCGGCTGTGAAATAATAGAAGCGCTGGTGCAAAGCTAACTGTGGCTACTTGGATGGGTGACCACTAGTGGCATGTTCATTTTAGCTCTTCTATGCTTCAGGATGAATTGTTAAGTTTTTTTTTCGAACGGGCTAAATGCTTTTTGCCTCTACCAGCATTTACAGCGTCACCAAGAGGAGTAATTGTTAAGCTGTCGGTTGCAGTCTTATCATAGTTATCTTCTCATCAGGAGAACAGATGATAGGTAATGTTATTATAGTAACCTATTAATCTGAAAACACTGATATTAAGCCACCAGCTCGCCTAGACGCACTGCAGGCCTAGACAATAGATGTTTCTGTTAACGTTAACGCCAAACGGCAACTCCAAAATGTATGGCGTTGACATTGCCTGTGGAAAAGTCACGTGACGTCCCGCTAAGTTCGTAGACGAGACCCGGGAACGTTCTGTCTGTAGCGTGTGCGGAAAAACGCCTGCTTGAATTTTGTCTAGGCCTGCTGGGCCCATATGTTGTGTTATTGTTCGGATTCATACTCTGAGTAACCAACACCCACCACTGTGAAACTATGTTGTGATGTGTGTGTAAAATATGATTTAAAAAAATAAAATAAAACACGCCATATACCTTTATTTTGAAGAAGGAAGAATTAACTAGTAGGTTACTAATTTACACAAGAACTTAGATATTTTTTAGGGTTCATCGACAGTTGGCGTTATTTAAAAAAAACTTATATCTTCATATAATCACGATAACATACGAAGTCATACTTTAACAAAGTCCTACACATCTTATAGATACAAATTGTTTTCATCAACACCAATTATAGAAAATACTTCCTAAGCTTTCACGGAAAAGCCTTGCCCGTCCGAAGTAACCTCGATCCCAGGGTCGTTTAAGGAGACAAGGATACTGTGGAGGTCATCGCATTCAAATCTTAAGTCCTATCTATATCGTAATAATGGAAAGTTTGTCGTTTTACGACCGTTTTCAATAACCTATCGCCGGTTTAGCCTACTAGACATAGATATTTGACAGTATTTGTATGAACGTTATGTCAAATTTCTATCGGTAGTAAGGAAAACTGTCGATAGATAGATTATTGAAAACGGCCGTTAGAAAAAACAAAAATTATAAATTAATACCACTTGTAAGACCGTTCTATAGGTGTTCATCTAAAAATGGTCTCATAGAAAGTGTATAAACTTTCTATGAGGCCAATTTGTCTAATTGAGAATATGATGTCAAAATGTCAGTCACTTGGACGAACTTTAAGACATTTTGAAATAACTTGTTTGGAAATCAACTTGTCTGTTGAATTGAATTTTCTTGAACACGACTTAACAGCGCTTTGAAATAATCCAAACTTTCTCGAATGGCGAAATAGGTGGGAGAAGTTGCGACAGTTTGGTATTTCTAAACTGAGTTGGGTATAAACAAAAGCTTGAGTAATCAGGACTTTTGTACCTATTCATTTTGTAGTATTAAAACTAATGTTCATATTTGTGTCGTAATAATTTCAAACTAGGCAGGTCCAACTTCGAGAAAGAGGTCAAATCCAACTCGGCTGGCAGCGTTCGGAAACTTCGCGAAGTCTTATCGTCAAAAAAAGACAAGAGTCTTCAACCAATGTGTGTTACCAGTGATGACTTATGGTATTGAAACGTGGTCTCTTACTATGGGCCTCATAAGTAAGCTCAAAATCGCACAACGAGCTATGAAAAGAGCTATGCTTGGGATTTCTCTACGTGATCGAATCATACATGAGGAGATCCGTAGAAGAACGAAAATCACCGACATAGCCCAGACCATTAGCCAGTTAAAGTGGCAGTGGGCAGAGCACATAGCACGCAGAACAGATGGCCGATGGGGCCGGAATTTTCTGGAGTGCTGACCACGGACCGGCAAGCGCAGCGTAGGTCGTCCACTGACACGGTGGACAGACGACCTGATAAAGGTAGGACGACGTTGGATTCAGGCCACTTCCAACAGGTCCTTTTGGAAAATTATGGGGAGGCGTATGTTCAGCAGTGGACGTTCTACGGCTGAGATGATGGTGATTATGATGAACGTGACTTTTAATATAACATGTTAATAGCTCGGTAAATAGCTTCAAACTAATCGATACACAAACAACACATCTCATCATAATTTAAGAGAAAAAATACATATCCTCGCTCGGGATTAAAATCCGCGTCTTTCGACAACCGTGTCAGACGCCATTACCACTAGGCCACCGAGGCTGGCCGTCCGAGCATTTAATATTAAGGCCTAATTTCACCAAACTCTTATAAATCAGTCATTAACTAATGCGTCGTTAAAAATAACAGAGATGTTAAAATAGTTTACGTTCCAAGTAGAAAAAATAACAGACCATTACTAAATCGAAAGTTTGTGTAGGTTAAGTGAATGATAGAAAAAAACGTTCATTCACATTTTAAGCGACCTAAACGAAATGTCATACTTTGCGATATCAATGTTACACATTAGTATACTATTGACAATAGTCGTGTAGCAATTCTCATGTTAAGCAATGCGACCAAATTTAAATACCGATTATTCTGTAGAATACCAACACAGCCAGGTATTTTTTGTTTTGCTGGATAATTGAAATGTATAATAACTAAGTAAATACAATACAGAAGAGAACTGATGAGGTTATGTTGGTGTGAATATTTGTTGTGGTATTTTAATTTTATTGTTTGATACTTATCTAAATTTTAATCTGATTTGTTTTGTGGCGTTTTCGCGTCTAATAATATTAGCGATATCGAAGAAAGCGCGCGGGCGGAGTTTTTGTTCAAACGAAAAATAAATTCTTGTCCACCTTGTAACAAAACACAAAGATATTGTGGAATGCGAGTTTGTCTTCAATTAATCCAACACAACCATACCAGATTATTTCGAAAGACGGAACCTTGTGCGAAACCGGCATCATCATATTTTTCAAAATAATTGCGACGTTCTTTATAAGTTCTGGTTCTTCTAAAACGTTTTCATTTAAAAAAAATATAGTTATACCTACGTCGCCGTCGTTTCCAAATTTAATAGCTTTATTGTAAACTAATCGTCGGTTAACGACTTAACAGACCTCTAGAGCAGTAATTAAAATTAACGCCTGATTTAGAAAATTAAACAGAAGTTAGCGCATGGTGAAACACTTGGTAACCTTAATAATCCGTTAACGGAATGACAGAGCTCTAAACTAACAAACAAAGCATGGTGAAATTAGCTCTAACTCTATTTGATTTTAAGCGTCGTATGAGCGGAATCAATTTGATTCGGAATCAAATTTATTTCTGGCCTAGTGGTCGTGGTATTTGACACGGATTGTCAGAAGACGCGAGTGAATTATATTATCACGATTTATGTATACAGTGTGAAATTATACATAGTAATAATATCTCAAAGGATTTTCTATATCTAAAAACGGACCGTTTTCCTTACAACTCGTTACTTTATGACAGTTCTCTCATACAAAAAGTGTCAAAAAGTAACGAGTCGTAAACAAAACGGTCCGTTTTTAGATATAGAAAACCTGGGTTAGTAGATAAACAGTTGTATTTACACAGTAATACAATGTTTATATTTCCATTGTGTTGGAACATGATCCTTGCTCTACTCAAGGCCTGCGTGAACAAAGCCGATCGTTGTAAGCCTCCTCATGGTCCTTTCCTTTCAATAAATAGACGAGAGTTGCCCTTGATAGCGTATTAAATCGAAAATGAAACTAGATTTGCCCGTTTATTGCTCAAACTCAAACTCAAATGATTTATTGCTTATGTGCCAAGTTAACATACAATGCAGGTGTTGTTGCATAAGGTTTACAGTAAGTACATGTCACATGTTACCCCCTGGGGGTGTTGCAATTGTGCAGAGAGGACCAGTCTATTTTAACGTATTATCATTGAAAAATTCGTCAATATTATAATAACACTTCTGCAAAAGTAATTTTTTAAGTGTGAATTTGAAAACGTTCATTTTATTTTCGTCTTTTATTTTGTTAGGTAGTGTATTATAAATTTTAACTGCCATTGCCTTGGTACCGGAACTGTGCATTTTCAGTCTAGAAGTAGGTATTAAAAGTGTATGTTTCCGTGTTGGTCTAAGGGGATAATTTCTCGTCTGTTCACATGCTTTTAAAAAGTATTGAGGATATTTTCGAATAAACATGCACATTTCCAAGATGTAGATGGAGGTGAGGGTCAGCATTTGCTCGTGGTCCGATCGAGGATTTCTACTGCTCCATCCATGGGCCTTAGTTTTAGCCTATGGTTTTATCAATCGGACCATCGTCATACAAAACATTAAATTGCATGGGACTGGTTCTACTGGTAGAGTGGGATCAAGATAGTTATTTTTTAGTCGTGGTACTACTTTTTACATTTATTCAGATAAAATAATACATGTAATTAACTAAAATTTAAATATGGTAGAACAAGTCTTTGTGAAACTCCACATTAAAAAAATATTTTCTGTTGTAAATATTGCCTGTTAAAACTGCGCGACCCTTAAATTTATTTTGCCTCTTATAACTCTAGACACCTAAAAATACATTGCTAAGTAAAATAAATTATACTTAGTTAACAATGTTTATTACTTTCACTTGTGGTTGCCATTAATAGCACTGTTATTTGTGATTACATCTATATATATAAAGGCGAAAGGTCACTCACTCACTCATCACGAAATCTCAGGAACTACAAGTGCTAAGAGTTTCCAATTTTGCATGCGGGTTCTTTTTAGGACCAACTAACAACTTTTTAGGATCAACCTCTAAGGGGTTTTTTGGGGTTGATAGTTTGTATGAAACTTCGTTACTGCGAGTGCTAAAAGTTTAAAATTTTGCATGGGGGTTCTTTTTAGGACGTAGGTGCTCACTAAGTTATCAATGTTATCCGAGATTTGCCTATTAATAAGTTTAAAATTACTATTTAAACTAAACTTTGTCAAAAAGGTTATTACAAAATTTCGGATTACTTGGAGGATAAAACAGCTTGGGACTGATCACTCCAGGATCTATCTACTCGTGTACTAAGATGTCAAAGTGTAGCGTGTCTTGCCCTACTGATACCATTATTATGTTCTCTTTTGTAAGGCAAAACACTGGAGCTAATATTTGTAGTACCTAAGTAAAACATTGTGAAAACATCTATATAAAAGAATGGACCCGAGTTTCTTGCCGCTTCTTCTCGGTAGGCTCTATATATTTTGGAACGCGGCGGTAGTTTTTAAAGTACATTATAATGAAAAAATGACGTTCATAAGTGCGTCTTTGATGCCTAAATTAAATAAAAGATTATGACTTTGACTTTGACTTTAAGACGGGATTTTATGAAATTCAACCCCTAAGAGTTTTTTTTTTGGGGTTGATACTTTGTATGAAACTTCGTTACTGCGAGTGCTAAAAGTTTAAAATTTTGCATGGGGGTTCTTTTTTGGACCGATGTACTCACTAAGACGGGATTTTGTGAAATTCGACCCCTAATTGAAATCTGACCCATTGAAATCTGTAATTACCGTATCCCGCGAGGCCACGCGAGCGAAGCCGCTGCCGGGTCAGTTAGTTATTGATAAAATCGCTGTAAAAATATATGCAACTTTTTCGAATAATGTCTATTATCGCTTTGCTAAGTGACATGGATGTTTTTTCATATTTTGTCGTATATATATAGTAAAGTATACCACCTTGGCCTGTCGCCCGGTACCAGGTTATCGTTGAGTTTTGGGACACTCGATATAACTTATATATAGAATAGCTCTACTAGGCTCAGATAAATAAGTAGTGTAGTTTAACCTACATCGTGAATATAAACAACGGTACCCTCAATGTAAATATAAATCCTATGGTATCATATAGGACACGGAACCAGGGACTTCTCTGACACTAATTGTTTTGATTGAATCATAGTCTCGCTTTATTTTCGTAACATCATATTTGCCTTAATACGTGAATGTAATATGTACGACGAATTCGGGGAAATAGGTGAGTGTTATATAGGGCTTTAGGAAGGTCGATACAAAGCCTCGGAGCCGTCAGTAACATTGTCAATCGTGTGGTAAATATCATGGCTATAGTCAACCTTAATCCAAGTAAAATCTCAAGACATCTGGTAGATTATGGTTTTGGATAATCATCATCATCTCAGCCGTATGACGTCTACTGCTAAACATACGCCTCCCCCCACAAATTTCCAAAAGGACCGATTGGAAGCCGCCTGCATCATTCTGCTACCTTTCTCAGGTCATCAGTTCACCTTGTCGGTGGACGACCTACGCTGCGCTTGCCGGTCCGCAGTCTCCACTCCATAACCTCATCGGCCATCTGTTCTGCGTGCTATGTGGCCTGCCCACTGCCATTTTAACTAGCTTAACTTCTGGGCTATGTCGGTGACTTTAGTTCGTCTACGGATCTCCTCATTTGGGATTCGATCATGTATAGCATATACCTCTACACAGATCGTTGTGCGACTTTGAGCTTGCTTATAATGAAGCCCATAGTAAGAGACCACGTTTCAGTGCCATATTATGTCATCACTGGTAACACTCAATGGTCAAAGACTTGTCTTGAGGCACTAAGATATTTTTGACAAGACTGAGAAGTTTTGGATAATGATGTATAATTAAAATACGTAGGTAATTAAAGATTTGTTCAAAAAATAAAATAAGTAATTGTAAGATTATATTTTTTTTAAATAAGATATAATACTAAAAAATGGAATCGACTTCAACACCAAAAAGTGTGAAATAACATTTTGAAATTGCTACCATAATAGTTCAAAAGTATGTACCTATTATCGCAATATTGTGCGCATGGTACCGACTCCGACAAGTTATTTCACACTTTTTGGTGTTGGTTTGGTTTGGTGGTGTGTACAAGTCGGGACCATTTGTAGAGTTAAAATAATTTTTTTCACCATTTTTAGTGACCCTCCCACTTACGGGATTGATTGTAAATGATCATCATGATACGCGTAACACTTTTCAGTTTTTGGAGAGTAACTCAAAAACTGCTTGACCGAGTTTGATGAAATTTAAATGAGAAATTTACACTTACGTATACTTCCGTATACCTACTCTTACCAAACAAAAAAAAATGAGCTTTGACGATTGGTCCACAAATGGAGGAGAAATCGGTTAACATACACATAAAAAAATACATACACATGAACATAAAACGACATACAAAAAAACGATATTAAAACGAAAATATTTACTGGATTTCCGCAAAGTAACGCCTGAATCAATAAATTATATGAACATATATTATAGAACCTCCTACTTTTTCAAAGTTGGTTTAAAAATCATTTTAAGTCGGTATCTTTAACGGGGTAAAATACAATAATAGTAACCGCGAGTTAAGAGGGCCCAGAATTATTAATAGTACTAACTACGTAACTTAAATTAGAGATTGTAATACGTACACTGGGCTTTATGGAAGTACAACATAAGCCATGCCAACTATAAAACCTAGTTTGTTAAGTCAATTATTCATTTGATTAAATTAAACACAATACATACCTGCATAACGACTTTTTAATTGTCTTGTTAATTTCGTGCCCGACCCGTGGTACAACTGCGATGTCCAACTGGTAGTACTACGGAGAAGTAAAGTTACCCATGGTTCAACTCTTTTTTTATATATTTATGATTATGATCCATTTTTTTTTTTTTTTTTTTACGCAGAGGAAGATTTTATATCCTGATCACCAGCCCAAGGGGTAGAGCTGGTGCGCGTGTGGGAGTCTCCGCCAGAAGGGCAGAATACCCACCAAACCTCTGCGGTGTTCCATCGTCATCGACTGTTGGCGGGAACCGTGGGACCATTCGTATTCACCACAGCCCCCACCGACGTCGCTGCCCGCCTACGCAGGCCCAGCCTCTGGGGAGGGTGTAAAAAGCCCTCCCCATTACCACCTCGTGGGATGCCCCGGAACACGTGGGCCATCCACACCATGTGAGGACCTAACCCTAATTGGGGGCACCGGCTGTCCCCACAGCCGATACCACAGGTTCTCTGAGCGGAGACGGAGTGCGAGCCCGATCGGCTCGCCTCCGTGTCCGCGCTCTCCGGAGCGGGAGAGAGACGGAGAGAGATCTATCTCCCTCTCTCGCTCCTCGGCCTCTCTCTGCAACATCACGACCTCGCAGAAAGAGACCATCGCCTCCCATGACCTCTCGTCGTCGACCATCTTTGTTAAGATGGTTGACAAGGAGAGGTCCGCCCCCACGACTGCAACCAGGGAGTGCCGCGCCTCGACAGCCCCTGGGCAAACTTCCAGCACGTGCTGCGCGGTTTCTTCCGCGCAGCCGCACTGGTGGCACACAGGGGTCGCCTCCCTCCGGACAACGTTGCACAAGTACCTCCCGAAGCACCCGTGCCCCGAGAGGACCTGAGTCATCCGGAAGGTAAGAGACCCATGCCCTCGATGGACCCATTCCTTGAGGATGGGCCGGACCGCTTCCAGGAACCGAGTTGCTCCGGCTCCCCTCCGTGGACCTACGCCTAAGCGTCTGTTCCAAGATGCCAAAGCGGCCTCGTTGGCATCCGTTCGCCACTGGCCATACTCCTGAGGGGCAGGGCGGAGACCCTCCTGTCGCGCCCACGTTTTGCGCCAAAAGACCGAGGACAGAACCTCGGCCTCTAGATCCCATGGAAGGGATCCGGCTAGAACGCAGGCCACCTCGTGTGAGAGTGTGCGATAGCCCCTGCACACTCTCACGGCCATGGCCCTCTGGGCTTTATGTAGCAGGGCGGTCTCCTGGGAGTTGAGGGACCCTGCCCATATGGGAGCACCGTAGAGGGCCATAGAGCGCACCACCGCCATGTAAAGGTGGCGGCAGCTACCTCCTCCTCCCCCAAGATTCGGGAGCAAGCGGCCCAGTGCAGCAGCTGTACCCACGAGTCTGGGAGACAGCTGCTGAAGATGGGCCCTGAATCTCCATCTGCTGTCAAGCACAACGCCAAGATATCTCAGCGTTGACTTGACAGCGATAGAGGTCCCCCCAACAATTATATTGCAGCCTGCGGGTGGTGCCCTCCGACGACCAGGAAAACAGATGGCCTCGGATTTGTGAAGCGCCACCCCCAGGCCCAATTGCCGGATCCGGGCCACCACCCCCGCCACTGCGGCAGTGACTAGGATGGACGCCTCTCGGATTGTCTTCCCTCGGGCGGTAACCAGGGTGTCGTCGGCGTAGCAGATGACGTTGACGCCATCCAGGTTAACGCCCCGCAGCACCCAATCATACCCAACGTTCCACAGGAGTGGTCCAAGAACAGACCCCTGTGGAACGCCGCGAGTCACTGGGCTTCGGCCTCCGCCGTGACTTGTCGGGTAGACCACCTCTCTTGCTGAGAGGTAGTCCCTGAGGATACGGCGGAGGTACTGGGGTACCTCGTGATGCTCCAGTGCCCTCAAAATCGTGTTCCACGGCAGGCTATTGAAGGCGTTTGCGATGTCCAGCGACACCGCAAACATGACCTCGCCGTTGGAACACGCCACCTCGGAGAGATCGTGGACGCGGGATATTGCATCCAGCGTCGAGCGACCTCTCCGGAACCCAAACTGATTGTCGGCCAGATCTGGGCCAGTGTTTGTGAGGTGCCTGACGAGGCGGGCAGCGACCACACGCTCTAGGAGCTTGCCAGCCTCGTCAAGCAGTACGATAGGGCGATATCCGGCGGGTTCATCCGCAGGACGCCCCTCCTTTCGCAGGAGTACGAGCCGACCTCCCTTCCACCTCGTAGGGAACTTCCCCTCCCGCATGCAGCGGTCAAAGAGGGCTCGTACGCGGGACCCCAGAGCATCCTGGGCGAGGGCCCACACACGGCCGGGAATACCATCTGGTCCCGGCGCCGTGTTTTTTGCTCGCATCTTGAGGAAGGCCGCAGCCAGCTCTCCCTCGGAGGTGCCAGGTACGTCTTCTTCTTCTGCTCCCACTCTTGGAGCCACTGCCGCGGTGGTACGCGAAAACTCCAACCCTGAGCCACCAGGAAACAGTCCCTCAATCACGCGCTGGAGCACCGGAGGCTGCATCGTGCTGGTGATGGGGGGAGCCCAAGGGCGGAGCCTTTGCCTCGCCAACCTGTACGGCCTTCCCCATGGGTCCCGATCAAGAGACTCCAGCAATTGACGCCAGGCCTCCGCCTTGGCCTCGCTGACGGCCACGCGGAGGGCTTTGGACGCCTCTCTGTAGGCCGCATAGAGGGCGTCTGATTCGGCTGTCTCCCGGCGCCTTCTTCTCCGGTAGCGCTGGTAGCGTCGGCGCCTGGCCACGCATCTACGGCGGAGCTCGGCAATCTGCTCCGACCACCAGTATACCTGGCGCCTGCACTGTGGGGCTCTGGCACGGGGCATAGAGGCATCGCACACGTGTGACATCGCATCGCACAGCCGCCCAGCCTCCGTGTCCAGGTCAGCTGGCTCCGAGGGGGAGGCGTTCCATGCCTGCACAATGCACGCCTCTTGCAGAAGCTCTACGTCTAGGCAGTTCAGCACCCACCTGGGACCGACCACCAACGGCACCCGAACGTCAGGGTACACCATAGAAGGAGAGGAGACGCTGAATCGAATGTAGCGGTGATCGGACAGTGTCTCCTCGTCCACAAGCACCTCCCAGTCCCGAACACGTACTGCGAGATCAGGCGTGGCGAAGGTCACATCGACCACCGAACCGCCCGACCGTCGCACGCACGTGTTCGTCGACCCACGGTTGAGGACACATAAACCTGTCTCCGCCATCCATTCGACTACGGCCTCACCCCTAGCACTTGTCATCGGAGACCCCCACGCCGTTGATTTGGCGTTGAGGTCCCCGAGAACAATGACGGGTTGAGGCCGGCTCTGGCCGATCAGGGTCCCCACCTCTCCAAGAAGAGTCTCCAGTTCATGCAGGGGCCTGTTGGGAGAGTGGTACACCCCAACGATAATTGCCTCGCCGACCCGGGTTGCCACGAAGCCCCTGCCCCTCACGACTCCATCAAGAGGAGGGGACTGGGTAGGAGACTGGGTAGTGATCGCAACTAAACCGTCAAGATCCCCAACCCAGTCTGATCTGGATGGGACCCGATAAGGCTCGGCGACCACGGCCACGCTTATCAACCGTTCCGCCATGCTCTGGAGTAAGAGGTCCTGTGCTCTAGCGGAGTGGTTTATGTTCGCCTGGAGGAAAGTCAGGGCCATACTAACTTTCCTCCATGAGATCCACCTGCACTGCTTCAGTGGTAGACGGCTGCGACTTTGCCCTAGCCTTAGTCGCAGCTTTTCTCCTTCTCGCCCCTGTTTTGGTCGGGGGCTTGGCGCATGCCTTGCCCCCGGAGAGGTGATCCGCTGGCTTTCCCGCTGCTGCACATAGAGTGCAGTGCGGGGCAGCGGAGCAATCGTTAGCCTTGTGGCCCTTTTTCCCGCAGCGATAGCACTCTTCGCTGCGGTCAACCTCAGACTTGCACTAGGCCTTAACATGGCCCATTGCAAGGCAGCGGTAGCAGCGGCGGGGTCGGACTTCTAGCACCTGAACTCGCGCTGCCACCCAGCCCACAAGGAGCCGGCCACCATTCGCCCTGATCTTTATGGCAGCGGTCATAGGGCATCGCGCAAATGCGACACCCATTCCCGCCGCTCCCCGCCTGATCTCGCCTGCTTTAACAGCCGATGGTTCGCAGCCACCCGCCTTAGCAATAGCCTCCAATAGTTCTGAGGGGGCAATTGAATCATCAAGGTCGCTCACCCGCAGGTCCGTAGTGACGGTTGGCCTTGAGACCCGGACGTCTTCCGCCCCCTCGAAAACTTCCTTGAGCTTTGCAGCTAGGGAGTCTGCTTTTGCGCTCTTGTCGGCACCTGGGACCTCAAGTATGCGTGCCCCGGTTGCTGCAGTCCTTATTTTTAGGGGCGGCATTTCAAGGGCCCCTAGGTCTATGCGGCTTTTGGCCTCGGCAAGTATCTTGGCATAAGTAAGGCCTTTTGCCTCCGCCCCCGGGAGTAGCGTGATAGTTACAGCTGCAGTGCGTGGGGGGCGGAGTTTCGTCACTTTTGTTTTCGTGGGCTTCTGGGGCCGTGCCTGCGAAACCGGCTTCTGAGGCGTCGTCTTCGACCGTACCTCTCTCTGCACTTTCCTTGCTCCCCGCCTAACCACCTCAATCCACGGTTGGTGAAGAGGCATTGGGGATGGAGGGCGCTCAGCCGGCTTAGCTGCGCTAACCTCAACGGCTGCGCTAACCTCAACGGCTGCAGTCTTTTTCCCTTGGCCTCGCTTGCCTTTGCGCTGCTTGGCCTTAGGCTCCGGGACCCGTGGAGGAGAAGGCACACGGGAAGTATCCTCTCCCTGGCTTGCCATCCTCTCTTCCCTACGTCTATCAGCGGCCAGTGGAGGCCGGAGGCGCTTTTCAGGAAGCAACCGTTCTTCCAGACCCTCGAAACGAGCATTAATCATGGTGCCTACCTGCACCATGACCGTTCGCATCACATCTTCGAGGGTAGGCTCCCGGACCGAATTTGCGGCAGGGACGGGGTCTAAGGCCAGAACTGGTTGCGCACGCGCTGCCCGTAGTTCTTCCACCTCTTTCCGCAGTAACTCCATCTCACTTGAGAGGCGCGCATTGGCCGTCTCTAGGCGGGCCATCTCCTCGGGCACTGTACGCGCCCGCATTTCAGCCATTGAAACCTTAATGGTCTCAGCCGCTTCCCTTAGATACCTGACGTATGTCCCTTTCAGGTTGGAGGATGTCTTGGCGACCTTCTCAATAGTCGCCAAGGAGTCCTGCACTAACCCCTCCAGGGCCGCAGTCCCTTTTCCCTCCTTTACCGATTGGGCAGCTGCCACTTTTGGGGATTTGAGGAAGAAGGCAGCCGTGGCTTCTCTCTTCTTTCGCACCTCTTCCTCAAGCGCCGTTTCGGCTTCGAGCCGCATCTCCTTGGCCTTGGCCGCTTTCAAGTCAGCCTTGGCTTTCGCCAGGCCGATGAAATGACCAGTGGTAGGTGGTCGGCCACTCGTAAGATATGACAGGGCCACCTTAGGCGATGTCACATCGTCGTCCCCGGTGTCACCGCTATCCCTGCGACGCTTACGCCAGAGACCATCCGATGACGCTCGGGATGTCGCCGTATCCAAACTTACTTCCGATTCAGACGCTGTCAGGTCCAGCAACTTTGACCCTACCCATAGGCTGTCGTCGCCGGCCACCTGCTCCGAGCTTACGCTACGTACCATTCCGGTCTGGTGCGTCGCTTCGAAACTGGTGCTTCGCGCGACTTGTCCCGTCCAGTTGTATCTATCCAGGCTTGCGCAGGTCTATCGGCCGAGACGACCATGCTGGGGTCCACGAGCCCGGAGGTATGGCGCAAAAGCGACTACACACCACAGAACTCGTAGCCCCCAGCAACCCCATCGCCGACCACCGAAACTTAAGGAGACATTAACAACACACACACAACACATAACACAAAACATAGACACGGAACAAACAGAAATCAGTACATAACACACGAGACAAAAGCCTCCACGTAGATAAAAGCTCCAGGTGGATGCTCCCGTCTCGTCGCCCGGACAACGCGTCGGACCCGTCTCCGCGTTCCAAGAACCTCTTCGCAGAGGCTCTCTTCACGCCGTCTTGACAAAAATGTCAAGACCCACCGTGGCGGAATTCAAGCTGAGTCCTACCTGCCCCATCCACTGTGCCCTATGCTAATTTCATAGGGACACGCGGAGGAGCTCACCGTGCCAGATCTTTCGCCAACGGCCAACAAGATCCCGCGAGGGGAAGTTGTTGACCGTTGCCCAGGATGCACCGTCCCGAAATACTGCTACTCCCCCGGGATAAACCGTATCCAAGGGGCCCAGCAGCACTCGGGCACACGAGGAGGTAATCTGGCCTAGCACCCCATGATTATGATCCATGGTACAACGGTGGAATTATGTCCAACTGGTTGTTCTATGGGGAAATATCTTTACCAATGATTCAACTCATTTAAAATAATTAATTCATTTAACTAACCTTTTTTTTTTTTTTTAGAATCGGGAAAATCCTTTATGGATACCACCCGGCTCCGGGGGGGGGGGCAGAGTGGTTATGTGGGAGTCCTCGCCTGAAGGGCCTTACTACCCCCCGGGGGGGTGTACCGGAGGAGGTTAAAAACCCCGGGATGAGCAGTCTGCCGCCTAGTCAGGGCGAAATGGGGTAGCGTTAGCAATCACCATTTCGCCCCGGCGGTTGGCCCGTCACCGGTGACGGGCCCCGGCCAAGGAGGGATGACCTGGCTCATTGGGGCCATCCCCCAGACGTGTGGGATCGTGCAAGCCAGTGGAGAATCCCCCGACTCTCCACCGGTGATCCGCACAGCACTAGGATAGAGCGAGAAGGCGCCCGAATCGCCTTCTCCTTCCCACAGTTCGTCTACGCCGGAGCGGGTCGGAGAGGACGTATTCCTCCCTCACCCGCTCCGCGGCCTCTTTCTGCACCATCACTGCCTCGCAGAAAGAGACCACCGCCTGCCACGCTCCGTCGCTGCCGAGCATAGCGTTAACCTCGCTCGGCAGCGACAGATCTGCGCCTATGACCGCTGTGAGGGCGCGCCGCATAGGACTCCATGCGGCGCACTCCTCCAGCGTGTGGAGCGCCGTGACTTAACTAACCTTTTTTTTTTTTTTTTTGATCCGGGAAAATCCTTTATGGATACCACCCGGCTCCGGGGGGGGGGCAGAGTGGTTATGTGGGAGTCCTCGCCTGAAGGGCCTTACTTCCCCCACGGGGGGGTATTAAGGAGGTTACTCACTAAAAACCCGGGATGAGCAGTCTGCCGCCTAGTCAGGGCGAAATGGGGTAGCGTTAGCAATCAACATCTCGCCCCAGCGGTTGGCCCGTCACCGGTGACGGGCCCCGGCCAATGGAGGGATGACCTGGCTCATTGGGGCCATCCCCCAGACGTGTGGGATCGTGCAAGCCAGTGGAGAATCCCCCGACTCTCCACCGGTGATCCGCACAGCACTAGGATAGAGCGAGAAGGCGCCCGAATCGCCTTCTCCTTCCCCCAGTTCGTCGCATGGGACTCCATGCGGCGCACTCCTCCAGCGTGTGGAGCGCCGTGTCTTCTGGTGCTCCACACTCGTGACAGGCGGGGGTCGCCTCGCGTCTTGCGATGTGATGCAGGTACTTGCCGAAACATCCGTGTCCGGAAAGCACCTGCACCAATCGGAAGGTGAGCGACCCGAATCGCCGCCCTACCCACCTCCGGAGGACCGGGCGAATGGCATCCACCGTCCTCTGTCCAGGGACCGGTGGAGCCAGGTCCTCCGTCCACCGCCCCAACAAGGCGGCCCGCGCCCGCCGTCGAAGGCGCGTCACCTCCTCCCACGCTGGAGGCTCCCCGCGGGATCTCCTCGCCGCCACGAAGTGGTACACCTCGGCGAGGATCTCCGCTTGGAGCTCCCAGGGGGGATCACCGGCCAACGCGCATCCCGCAGTCCAGGACACCGTCCGGTACCCGCGTATCGCCCTCGTCGCGATGACCCGCTGCGGACGACGCAGCAAGGCCTTATTGGCGCGACCGAGGGCGTCCACCCAGACAGGTGCCCCGTACAAGGCCATACTCCGGATCACTCCGGAGTACAGGCGACGACATGTGGCGCTCGGGCCGCCCACGTTGGGCAGCAGCCTCCCAAGGGCGGCTGCGGCGCCTATGACTTTTGGGGCCAGTTGAGTGAAGTGGGCCCCAAAAGTCCACCGCCCGTCCAGGATGAGACCCAGGTACCTCATTTGGGTCCCAACCCGGACCAGGACCCCGTCCAGGTCTATCCGCGTTCCTGGAGGGGGTCCCCCCCGAGGCCCATGGAACATTAGGGCCTCGGTCTTGGAGAGGGCGACCTCCAGCCCCAGGGCATTTATGCGGCCGACCACGAGTGTTGTGGCCACCGTGGCCCGCCGCACCGTCTCCCTGAGGTCCCTCCCCTTGACTACGACTAGGGTGTCATCCGCGTAGCACGCAACCCGCATACTTGCGGGAAACGTGCCGCGGAGCACCCAGTCATAGCCAATGTTCCACAGGAGCGGTCCCAACACCGATCCCTTTGGAACCCCGCAGGACACGCGACGTCGCCTCAGACCGTCGCTTCCCTCCACCAGGACCTCGCGGTCCTGGAGGTAGTCGGCCAACAGCCTACGCAGATACAGGGGCACTCCGTGATAGCGGAGCGCCTCCCGTATCGTTCCGTGCGGTAGGCTGTTGAAGGCGTTGGCAATGTCCAGCGAAACAGCCAACGCCTTTTCCCCCCCGCCGACCGCGTCCTGCGTCCACCTCTTGATCCAGAGCAGGGCGTCTATCGTCGACCGCCCTGCTCTGAATCCGAACTGGGCCTCTGAAAGTCCAGGCCCAGTTCCCCCCAGGTGCCGGATGATACGGGAAGCTACTATTCTCTCCAGCAGCTTCGCCGTGTCATCCAGCAGCACAAATGGCCTGTATGCGGCGGGCGAGTCGGGGTCTCGCCCTTCCTTCCGCAACAGGCACAATCGCCCGTCCTTCCAGAGCTTCGGGAACTGACCCGACGTGAGGCACGCGTCGAATAGTTCCCGAAGCTGACCGCCCATCTTCCTGAGGGCGATCGTGAGGACCCGACCAGGAATCCCGTCTGGTCCCGGGGCAGTCTTCTTGCCTCTCAGGCGAGAGACTGCTGCCTCCACCTCTACCTCTGAAACAGGCGGAATGGAGGCCGGGTCCTCCTCCTCCTGGAAGGAGGGCGTGACCATCGGTGGAGGGGTGTAGTGGGGGTCACTGTCGGGGAATAGCCCCCCCAGCATCCTCTCCGTATAAGTCTCCCCGGAACCTATTCCGGGCAGACTTATACGGGCGCCCCCATGGGTCCCTGTCGAGGCCATCCAGCTGTTCACTCCAGCCTAGGGCCTTAGCCCGGCTGATGGCCAGCTTCAGCTCCTGTTTGGCTACCTTAACATCACCATACAGGAGCTGCTCGGCCGCCAGCTGCTCCGCCGGCAGCTGGTCGTCCCTCCGGCCGTGGCGGCGCCTCCTGCAGTGGTAGTAGAGGCGCCGCGTCTCCGAGCATCGCGCTCGGAGATCCTCAATCTCCGAGCACCACCAGTAAACCTGGCGGCGCTCGGGGTGGCGTCGGGACCTCGGCATGGCGGTGTCGCAGACGGCCGTCACCGCCTCCCGGAACCGGCCCGCCGCGACGTCCACCTCCGGGTGCAAGGGGGCGGCAAGCCACGACTGGACGATAGCCGCCTCTTCAGCCAACTCGGCATCGAGGCGACCAATCGCCCAGCGCGCGAAACGCGCTCTCTCCACGCGCCGAGTCCCCCCTTGGTGGGAGGTGGCGATCTCAAACCGGATGTAGTTGTGGTCCGAGAGAGTGGCCACCTCCGCCACCACTCTCACAGGCCTGGACACGTGCTGCGACTTCCGGGGTGGCGAACGAAACGTCCACCACGGACCCCCCGTTGTGTCGCACGCACGTGTGGACCGATCCTCTGTTGAGCAGGGTCAGCCCTACGGCAACCGCCCACTCCCCGACAATCTCTCCGCGGGTGTCAGTGGAGGGGTTGCCCCAGGCCTGGGCCTTGGCGTTCAGGTCCCCCATGAGGAGGACCTGACGTGGCGCCTGCCTTCTCACCGCCGCGGCCACGAGGTCCAAATAACTCTCCAGCTCCGCGACGGTTCTATTGGGAGAGAAGTATGCGCCAACTACCGCATACCTCTCCCACTTGGCCACCACGTACCCCGAACCCCTCTCTGACACCGAGAGGGGGGGTCCGCCACCGGCACGTCCAATTATGGCTACGGAGCCGTCCAGATCCCCAACCCAGTAGGGATGGGACTGGGGAATGTGGTACGGCTCCGCGGCGACCGCCAAATCAATCCGCCACTGCGCCAGGGGCTGCATTAGCAAATCCTGAGCTCTGACGCAGTGGTTTAAATTCGTCTGGAGGAGGTTGTGCTGTCCGACTTGATCCATATCAATCGGTCGTCACAACCTCCATGCTCGCCGCGCGGCGAACTACTTCGGGAGCGGCTTTGGCTGCCGGTCGGGGGATGGCCGGGGTCCTGGCGGCTTGTCCCTTCGTTTTTGGGGGGACACAGTTTAGTCCTGCCATCCTGTGCTCGGCTGGTCGCCCCGACTCTGCGCATATCGCGCAGTGCGGTGCCCTTCTCTGGCAGCTCGCCGCCTTGTGGCCTGCGCCTCCACAACGGAAGCACAGGTCCCCCCTGTCTGCCGACGAGGGACACTGGGGGCGCGTATGTCCGAGTCCCATGCACTTGAAGCAGCGCATGGGACGCGCTGCCAGTGCCACCACTCGCACCGAGCTCCATCCCACTAAGAGCCTGCCCTGTGCCAGCAACACTTTGGCTGCCGGAATCGGACAGGAAACAAGGGAGGAACCGGTCCCGCCGTAGTGTCTTAACTAACCTAACCTTTTACTTTTTTTTTGAAGCTGGGAAAATGCATTACGCATCCCCCCCATTGGGGATAGGGGGGGTATGTGCTAGTTAGCTAGGCTGTAAAATTTGTAAAATAAAATAAATCGATTCTGAACCCTACCATAAAATTGAGATAAGTAATAAAATACAACCTATACAAAATGACGTTTTTACAATAAAAATTACGTCTATTTTACCTAATAACAAAGCAATCAACGAAGCACTCGTAGCGAGGTTTGTCTCGTTCTGCATAAAGCAATTGGGAGCGAACTGTGGTCACACTACATGCATGGGAGGCATTACATTTCATTCTCCTTGTCAGTTTTTGTGCTTTTTCACTTTCACAGTAGAAATCGCGAAACCCATAAAACTAAACTTCGTAGTTCGTTTTTGGGATAGTTAGCATGCTCCTGGGCCACGCTAACGTACAATCTTCGACTGTGACGTTTTACGGCCGGTCCCAATAATCCATCTATCGTCGGTTTACCCTACTTGAGATAGATATTTGACACTGTTTGTATGGACGCTATGTCAAATTTCTATCGGTAGTAAGGTAAACTGTGGATAGATAGATTATTGGGATCCTCCATTAGACATCTTCTAGAAAACTCTACCTAATACGTCACTTTGCTTTATTGTCAATAGCATAGACTATGTTATTATGGTCAACAGTTTCCGCAGCGTACGCGATTGAAGGAATTTGTTAGTATTTTTTCCACACCTTGTGTTACATTATCGAAGTTTTCATACGGATCCCTAACTTTTTTAAATATGGTTATCAGGGAAAATGTAGGATTCTAATGGTAATTTTTCTAACTATTGGTCCAGTAGGACGTAGACGGGGAGTAAGTAATGTATAGTATGTAATTATATATGTGACGAGATTAGGAGTCTATGACTAAAAATGCCTACAAGCGGGTAATGACTGTCATGGGAATCTGCTAGAAATAAAAGTTGAGCCTTTGAGGTATATATCTACACAACTAGTTGCAAGTCGGGAAAAAGTTCATAAGACGTGGTTGAGTCCCGATGGAGCCTTCGAGACTTTTTTTCTAATCTACATAAACAGTTGCGCCTACGAGCAAAAAAGTCTGAAAGGATCAACTAATTGAGCTTCGCAGTTGAGCCTAGCGCCCTAAAAGGTCAAGCCATACGCCTGATAAGCACTACGTTTGCCCATGGCAGTTGCAGTGACACCCAGTGCTTGTATTGTCACCCACTATAGTTTTGCCTAGCACTCCACTGTGCTCGTCACGTAGGGATATTGGTTTTTGAGTCTCTTTCACCCAGTAATTTCACTTGTTACAGCGCCCTTCACGCGAAAACACAGTAATGCTTGCGCGCTATTGACTTGCGGTTGAATATCTGCGGTGGTAATTTAGATCATACAAACAAGTACAAGTACCTTGTTTGTATGATCTGAGGTTGGTACGAAGTCAGTTTAATCAGTCTAGGTGAAGTAGTAGTAGGTAGGAAAGTAGGTTCATTGGCAACGTGCCGCGAAGAGATAAAGCATCCATCGAACGGCTGGTTGTGCAAGGCAGTGTTGACGGTACAAGACCTCGCGGTCGGTCACCAATGCGATGGACTGACCAAATCAAGAACTCGTGGCTTCATAAGTGAGTGTACCAGGATGATGAGGATGAGGCGAATAACATCTGCCCCCAATACTACTACTACTACTACATGACGGCCATGACCGCTTTGACAAGAGCAAATCGGCTGAGAAGAGAAGAAGAAGTATCTTTAATAATAAAACAAAAACGAATGATAAAGGAAAATGTCCAAAGTCTTACTTAGACGGACGATATGAGTAAAAAGCAATGTCTAAGGGTGCCAAGAGTAGTCCAGTGCAGCAAACAGCTTCAATTCGAGGTTCTGGGTGGAATCGCAACTGTTATGGGCAGGCGAAGCGCTCGCAGTAGAGCTTGACTTGGCGATTTTATTCGATCAACAAGTTAAGCAACACTTGCTGTGGTCAGGACTTGGATGGATGACCGCTAGTGGCGTTGTTCAACTGAGCGCCTCCGTGCGTCGGTTTCGGTTGTTTGTATTAGGGCCACAGTCGTTAGGCTATGTCGAAAGCCTGAAAACCTCGACATGGGTTGGCCACTAGCCTATCCACCAAGCCGCACTCGACTCGCGTAGTTGATTATGGCCCAACTCCTCTCTGGCTCGAGTTTCAGCACTGGTAACATAATGGACTGATGATGATGGGCAGGCGTGACCCTCATCCCGTCACTTGATGGTATAAATATAATAATAAAGTACGTAATAATGTCGAGCAAGTATTTATTACACATAAAATAAGTGGGTACAAAAAATAAGCTACAGATTGGAGAGATTACTGAACACGAAATAATGAGAAAACAGTAGGTATGACGCCTTACGCTCACTTGATCCCAGCCTCTTGATTAATTTCATATTAACCTGAAAAGGAAAAAACACATTCATTGTTTAAGATATAAAGCTCCAAAAATGTTAAACAAAAAAAAAGATATGTCTGAGTGAATCTCATTAATAAAGTCGGCAGTAGTTTGATTATGGAACTTCGAGTGAATCGTTGATTTAGTTGGTACCTATATGTATATCTTCTACAGTCCATAGATAAATATAAGTGTGGGTATAAGGTTTACACACTGATATTCACGTACTAGGATTCTATGTATCACAGGAGGCATTAATATAGTGGAAACACATAAAAAACTGGGATCGGAATATCAGTCATTACAGGTCCAAACTTTTTTTGCTTTTTATAATATATTATTCAACCTTAAATATTATTTTCTTTTATTTTTATGTTATTAGGAACCGGTAAAAGCATGCATGAAGCCTACCTGCAGCCTGCATAACAAAGTTGATTGAAATCTTGGAAAATGGTGGCTCTATGTCACTTTTATCAGCACTAGGCTACGAATAATAATAAGTCAGGAACAGTCATCATCATCATCATCATTATCAGCCGGAAGACGTCCACTGCTGAACATAGGCCTCCCCCATAGAACGCCACTTGGACCGGCTACTCGCTTCCTGCATCCAGCGATTCCCCGCGGTTTTTATGAGGTCGTCGGTCCACCTAGTGGGGGGCCTGCCTACACTACGCCTTCCGGTGCGTGGTCGCCACTCGAGAACCTTTCTTCCCCATCGGTTATCAGTTCTGCGAGCGATGTGGCCTGCCCATTGCCACTTCAACTTGCTAATTTTGAGAGCTATGTCGGTGACCTTAGTTCTCCTACGGATCTCCTCATTTCGGATCTTATCACGCAGGGAAACCCCAAGCATAGCCCTCTCCATTGCTCGTTGAGCGACTTCAAGCTTGTTAATGAGGCCCACAGTAAGGGACCACGTCTCAGTGCCATAAGTCATCACTGGCAACACACACTGGTTGAAAACCTTGGTTTTCAGGCTCTGAGGTATTGGGGACGAAAAGATGGATCGAAGCTTCCCGAACGCTGCCCATCCGAGCTGGATTCTTCGTGCGACCTCCTTGTCGAAGTTGGACCTACCTAATTGGACAGTCTGTCCCAGATAGACGTACTCGTCTACAACTTCGAGTGTATCGTTTCCAACAATTACCGGTATAGGTGGAACATGGACATTGGACATGATTTTCGTCTTATCCATGTTCATCTTAAGACCAACCTGTTGGGAAACTCTACTGAGGTCGTTGAGCATGGTGCCGATATCCTCGAGCGACTCCGCCATTATAACTATATCATCGGCAAAACGAAGGTTAGTGATGTATTCGCCATTAATGTTGATGCCACATCCTTTCCAGTCCAAAAGTTTGAAAACATCCTCCAATGCGTTAGTGAACAGTTTCGGAGAGATGACGTCTCCCTGTCTCACACCTCTCTGCAATGGAATTTGTTCCGTACTCTGGTCCTGTAATCGGACTGACATAGTGGCCTTGCTGTATAAACACTTCAACGCTTCGATATACCTATAGTCAATTTGGCATCGCTGCAAGGACTGCAGTATGGCCCACTTCTCGATAGAATCAAAGGCTTTCTCGTAATCCACAAACGCTAGACACAGTGGCTGATTATACTCTTCGGTCTTCTGTATAATCTGCCGTAGTGTATGAATATGGTCTACGGTGCTAAAGCCTCTTCGGAAACCGGCTTGTTCAGGAGGCTGGAACTCATCAAACCTGCGTGCGAGACGGTTCGTGATGACTCTCGAAAACAGCTTGTACACGTGGCTCAAGAGCGATATGGGCCTATAATTCTTCAATAAGGTTTTATCACCTTTTTTGAAGAACAGCACCACCACGCTCTTGTGCCACGTTTCCGGCGTTTTGCCTTCGAAGATGACAGAATTGAATAACTTCTGGAGGACTAAAAGTATCGGTCTACCACCCGCTCTCAGAAGTTCAGTCGTAATTCCGTCCTCTCCTGGCGCCTTGTTGTTCTTAAGCTGTTTGAGAGCCATTCTAATCTCGTACAGGCTGATGTCCGGGATGTCTTCGGTATAGTGTCGGACTAACTTTGCTCTGGTGTCCTGAGCTGCTTCAGTAACGGGTTCGCGCGTCGAGGTATATAACTGTCGATAGAAGCTCTCAATCTCTCTCAGAATCTCAGGCTTGGATGAAACGATACTGCCATTTTCGGTCTTCAGTTTTGTCATTTGGCTTTGCCCAATAGACGAATCCTTTGCAAACACTTTAGAGCCCTGGTTCCGCTCAATTGCTGCCGTAATACGCGCAGTATTATAAGCACGCAAGTCGTGTCGCATGGACTTCCAAATTCGTCTATTGAGTTTACCGTAATCCGACATATCAACTGCGGACTGCAGTCTCATTTCGCTCCGTTCTGCCATTAGTTTCAGAGTTTCTTTTGAGAGTTTTTGAGCTTTCCTGCGGCGTTTGGTCTCACAGAATTCGGACCCAACCGCTTGGACAGTTTCCACGAACCCGTTGTTCAACTCATCCACTGTGTCGCATTCAGCTAAGCACTGAAAACGGTTTTGAAGTTCAAGTTGAAACTTTTCGGGGTTTTGGATTTGGGCACGATTTGGACGGAGCGTAGACTTCACCAGACGTGACCTCTCAAGATTGACATTGATATTCAATGTGCCTCTTACAATGCGGTGATCGCTACCGGTTTTTACCTTGCTGATCACAGAGACGTCATTGAATATGCGCTTATTGGTCGTCATGATGAAGTCTATCTCGTTCGTAGTGGAACCGTCGGGACTCATCCACGTCCACTTCCTGGATGGCCGCTTCATGTAGAAGGAGTTCATCATAAAGAGTCCCTCCTTCTCCATGAAGTCAGCCAGCCTCTGTCCCCTCGAGTTCCGCTGCCCGTATCCAAATGGCCCTACTCTCAACTCATCACGTTTCCTTGTGCCTAGCTTTGCGTTGAAGTCTCCCATTACAACAGTGAAGTAGGTTTTAGAAGTATGCATGGCCCTGGATATATCCTCGTACATACTTTCTACTTCATTGTCTGAGTGTGCCGAGGTCGGTGCGTATACCTGTATAACCTTCAGCGAATACCGTTTGGTTATTCTGAGTATAAGGAACGCTACCCTAGCCGACACACTATCGACTTTCACTACGTTGTTAACGAGAGACTTGCGGACGAGGAACCCGACACCACCCTGGGATTGTTGGTCTCCCTCCCGGTGGAAGAACAAGTTGCCGGAATTTAGAATTATCGTGTCCTGTCCCTGTCTTCGGACTTCAGATAATCCCATGACATCCCAGCGTAACTTGAGCGTCTCTTCCTCCAATTCGACCATCTTTTCGTCGGTCCTGAGCGTGCGTGTATTGTATGTTGCCAGGGCCAGGGGTCGTTTTTGGGATTGGTAGCCGGATCTCTGCCGGAGATTCTTCAGGAACAGTAACTGCGTTAAAAAAATGACCCAACAAAAGTCGTGTTCAAGTAGGCGGGGCTTAAAAGTCGTGTTCAGTACGTCATCAGTCGGAAATTTTTCTTGAAAGCGAGCACACGTGAATTCTTCGCATACATTTTAATTTTTATCATTGTGAACTACAGCTGTGAATCATCATGCCAGCATGTGTTGTGAAGTGGTACAGGATCCATACAAGATTAAAATGTCCTCGAATCACTGTTATTAATAAGTAGTAGCAAAATTATAATTATATTAAAATATGTTCAAATACGTATACAAACCGAGATGGTCAATACTATGCAAAATAAAGTCAGTCTATTTTTGTTTAATGTATATTTCTTACAGAACTGAATATTGAAATGTAACAGCAATGTGTTTTGCATAATTTGTTTTATTTTCATTTTCTTGCCGATCCAATGCAGTAAAATAAATGCCTTACTGCACTTAAGCTAGAAAGACAAGAGTATGACTAGATGCCTGTGAAAACCAGCATTATATACTTACTCCGTTCGTTTTGACGAAAAAAAAATAAAAAAGTAAATTGAAAGTAATTGTATATGTACCATGTTACACAAAACTGCAGATCCTCCCAGGTACAGTAAGAACCTACTGTTTTTTTTAGTTATGTTATTATGTATATCGAATCTTATATTAAGCATTTTTACGCTGACGATTCGTCCCGAAAAAAACATCAACATCACTGAAAAATGGTTTCGCCTATATATACTCGAAGGGGTAAGCAGCGGTGTTTTCAACGCATACATTTAAGTTGTTTGTTTTTTTGTTTGTGCCGCTTGTGTCGCTCGCTATTATTTTGACAGCTCGATACACACAGATGAACACTAGACGTGCTCGGCGACCGTCAAGGGGGATGAAATGTAACACAGATATCGTCAAGGGTGATGAAATGTAATGAAAGTTTTTTCAATGGTGATAAATTTAATATTTATATGTACTCGTAAGTCCTGTCTTTTATTATTAGTGTTTACTGATTGATACACTAAGTAATTAAATTTTCTCATATTTTCTCTTGGATTTCTATTATAGCAATTGCGTTTGACCATGTACATGGAGGTCTGGTCAGGGTGAGGTCTTGGATAAGATAATAAGCTCCTCGAAGTACTAACCCTGCGCAGACGTAGTCGCGGGCACCAGCTAGTTAAATATATTTTTGGTAAAATGAATATGCGAAAGTTTTTTAATCTCACTTCACTACATTGCGAAGAAAGAGTCTCTTCTTATTACTTCTAGACGAAAACTTAATAAATTAATCATAATTGGCGGGACATAAAATTCATTGAAATGCAAAAAGTAACCGATATAAAAAAAAACAAATAAAAAACATTGTTTATATTATTGACATGGTCCAATCCACTTGTTGCATTACATCGTCCACGCCGCTACGACTCAGTTGTCATAGTAGACATTGCTGCGAGCGCGTGAACCAATCCCTGCTTTCCTTCTGAATTTAAACCAATAACCAAAAATTTCTATTTTTAACCTCGGAAGTAATTCGTATTTGGAATCATACGTCGCTTTGGTTTAAAGGACCACTTTTTGTGTGGAATTTGTTCTGAGTTATGCTTCCTGACTTATTATTATTCGTAGGCACTAGGTATCAACTTACTAACATTTTTGCTTACTAGAGTTGTCAAAACTGAAATAGAGTGGCCATTTTTTAAGATTTCAATCAACATTTGTTAGTAACTGAGATACATAATAGCCCTGCTGATGTTAAGGGGTAACCTCTGCCTAAACAGAAGTGCTAAACTACACTGCGCCCGAAGCCCTGAGACATTAAGTTGTTAATGCTAATGTGCCTGTAACTTCGCCAGCAACCATACCAAACCAAAACACAGTATTTCGAACATTACTGCTTCATAGGTATGGTAGCAGTACAGCCCCGGACTAACTCATTTGGAAAGAGTTCTATATACTGCTCCTAAATTGATGTATTCATTTATGATATTCAGAAATAAGTAAAAACATTTCAATATTTTTTTATATTGTAAACCAGTTGCGCCCCGCATTTTCACCCACGTGGTGATGATGATGAAATATGTCCTTTGTGTTATTCCAGCGCCTCTAATTCCTACAATATAATATGATCATTTAGCAAATTTCATCAAAATAGGTCCACCCGTTTGAGTGAGAGGAAGTAACAAACACACAAACACACTCACAAACTTTCGCCTTTATAATAGGTATTAGTGTGATTAAGAACCATTATTACTAAGATTACATTACAACTTTATGATTTTTTTTAATACTGCTTGAATAAAATCTTGTTTGTTACACTTCTAAATAAAACTTTAAAATTGCTGTCATATTATCAATTAGTTAAAGTCAAACCAACCTTAATGTTTCTGATAAGTGTGAACAATAAGCTTGCCCCGAAACCAAGCTCGTAAAAAACAATAAAAATGGATATAGAGTATATAGAGTATAAAAAACGATATTAAAAAATATTATACTATTTACTATAAAAATATTATAATATTATACTATTTATTACTATTATTACTAGAAAGGAAAAATGTAGCAAACGTTCAATTTATTGAAAAATCTATTAAATTTAATAATAAATTTCCTAGATACTTTTTAATAACGTCCAGATTTCGATCACTGATCTGAGACATCACACAATCCAACACTCTACAACAAACATTTCTGCTACTTACACAAATATTTGCCCCGGCCCGAGAGCTACTCTCAAAAACGAATCGGATTTCGGATTTTCTACTATGAAAGTGGAAGAGCTCAAATACAGTCAAGGGAGATGAAATGTAATTATATGTTTTACATGGGGATTTTGTATTTAAGTAGGTTGTGTGTTTTATTATTAGTATTTAGGTACTGATTGGCATTTACTCATAATTTTATATAAGAGTGTTAGCAATTGTTAAGTAGGTACTTATAGTTTGAACATGTAAATATTTAAGAATTTAATATAAAATCTTTCTTTCTCAGAAAACCCCAATAACTGTCCAACCCAGGTTCCAAAACGGCACTTCCACCGCTACACCAAGACCAAGCGAGCGAAGCCGCTGGCGGGTCAGCTAGTATTTTAAATCACTTATATATATATTTTATATATTATGTTATGGTATATTTTATATATTATGTTCTGTTATATGTTAACCAATTGCAGAGGGAAAGCAGGGATTGGTCCACGCGCGTGCTGCAACGTCTACTATGACAGCTGAGTCATAGCAGCGTTTTATTGATTTAGCACGACTTTTATTGGGTCATTTTTTTAAGGCAGTTACTCTTCCTGATATTATTTCTTCGTAGGTCATCATCAGTTTAATATTAAACACTTATTGTAATCACTCTAACCTGTCATTCCATTTCATCCCCCTTGACTGAATTTGTGCTTTGTCACTTTCACAGTAGTAATCGCGAAGTCCGTTAGAGGAAACTTTGTAGTTCGTTTTTGGTAGGCCTCCAGGGATCTCTAGGGTGCTACTGAACCTGGGAGTTTGCTGGGTGAGATCTTCCTACTACTAACTGAGGTAATAGGAGCGTCTAGTCTAAGGTAAATAGCAGAGAGATATAATCTGAGAATATCAGACGGTGCATCGAAAATAGGCTTACCTAGTTACTTTTGGGTAAAACACCAAGCCATTTGCTTAATACTCGTAATACTTATAACCAACTCATCTGTATTATGTTCAGACCTTTTACGTGTTAATTCATAAGGAACTTATACACTTTCTTAGATAATGGGTGTTGCAGGGGAAATGTGTCTGCGTATATTATAAGAGGAATTACTATTTTATTAAAATTCTTTTGAGCACAAAGATACTCATCAGATTGTACTTGTAGACTTTGATATAAAAACATATACAACAATTACAAGTTACCAAACAATAAAAATCGGACAAGTGCGAGTGCCATTTGCATACCGATGATTCCCTACAGCATTATAATATTTATTATAATATAATATATAATTAATGCTCTAACTAAAGACAAACTAGGTGAATGGACAAACCTAACGCTGCCGTTCGATCCCTAGACATTTTTTTTGCACCAACCGTAATGAGTAAAATTGCATAGTTTTTGTCAATAGACTATACATATTTGCGGCTTCCAGATTTTAACTCTGTAGGTATGAGCTGTAAGATACTACTTCTTGCCAAATTTCATGACTCTAGGTCAACGTTAAGCACTCTATGAGTTTCGAGTCCCTTGCGAAGTCGCAAAATATGCTAAAAATGCTACATAGAAGTTGACTCAGAAGTTTGATTATTTGAAGGCTGAAAGGAACTGTAGACACGACTATGTGATATAAATTTCAAGTTGATACCTCTACGCGTTTCTGAGAAAAGGGATCTTGACAACGCCGAGGACCTCAAGTAAAATGTAATAAAATCACAATACTGATTAAAATAAAATATTCCATTATAATACAATTATAATATACGTCTAAATAAATTTCTGCATCATTTGCTTTTTCGTATAGTGTTAAGGCGAAATGAGTGTAGATTAAACAATGTATAGAAAAAAAACGAAAAATTAAGTGTTCTAATAACAGAACTTTGAAAAAAAACGTAGTGTAAATTGAGTATACGGTCTTATGAAGTATGGGATCCAATACACGATTGAGCAAACTTGGCTCGATAGAAAAAAATCGGCATCATTCCCTAAATTTTGCAATTTAACGTGCTCCCTGGGGAAAAGCATTTTTATTCAATTATGAGCAAATACATTTCAATGATTGTATCATATTCGAATTTCCAATGAAATTTACTAGTGAACGATGGACTCCTTTATCATTAAAATTTAATCATTTGTTTGTACGAAATAAATTTAGCACGTATTCAATTGCATCTTCGCATTACATCGTCCAATCTGATAAGCAATTCTCAACCTTATGTAGAGCATCGTAATTGTTTTAAAATTAGGATTGGACCGCGCCTTAATGACTATTAATGGAGCGAAATGGTTAAACGAAATCTGGAAAATAATATAGATAGATATGCTTTTAGATGGAGTTTCATACATTTATCATACCCAATATTCTACAAGAATAAATACGAATGGTAAAAAACCGACATGCCATTAGTAGTGATGCATTTTAAATTACAATCTACAAAACATGTTAAAATTTGATTCTAAAGTATTATTTATTGTAGTAAAATAAGCTAAGTAGTACATTTCCGTACTGGGAGCACATGCAAAGAAGGCTGTCGAACTTTCTTTAAAGGAAAGGGGATGACGGGAACGAGGTCGGGTCTGAAGCAAGGACCCCAAGTTCAATAGCATTTAAACTGGGACGACGGACGCTAGATACACGTGAGTACTATAAAGGTCGTTTTGAGCTGAAGGGAACTTCCAACTCTTTTATAGCAGGATTTATGACCTACTCGTTTTTTGACCAAGCAAAGAAAGGATCAGTCCGCGTTTGTGTGTTTGTATATTTCGCAATAATTGTCTCTATGATAATTGGTTGATTGGTAGTTTGAAGCAACATAATTTATTAAGTTCATATGTGATGCAAACCTTATGGGTTGTCGATGTAGGGGACGTAAGAGACGGAGGAGTACATTTTTAATTTGGTCAAGTTGTGTATCAAATGAAGGAGCTTCCTGGTAAAATTCATAACTGTTCAGATTTATTTTCTGCCTCATAGTTCGTTTGAGTTTTTAGTAGAATTTAGAAAATTATTTTATTTTAGTTGGTGCCTTGGCGAGATTTTTATACAGGGGATATTAAAAGCTTAAGTAAGAAAATCTAAGTAATCCTATCTTAATGACGAGAACGGGAAATCGAAAACCTGTTTTTATAAATTATAATATTTATGCTTTTAAACTAACACTAGCAATTGCAAGAGCTCGTCACCCTGTCATATGTCTTAATTAATTATTTATTATTAATTATTTATCAAGTACATAGGTAATTTGCTTACAGAATACCAAAAGCGCACAATATTTTGACTTCTATATATAAGATCGTATTTATATCGTATAAATTAAAGTTCATCATTAATTACAAATTTATTCCAATCACACAATATAAATAAGAGTTCATCATAACATCATTAATAAAACTATATTTCATCTATCTATTACCTTTGTAATATAATAGATAAGTACGTAGGTATAATAATTTAAACCGATTATTTTTCTTGTTTGTTTGTTTTGTTAAATCGCGCTAATCTCTGAAACTACCAGCCCGGTTTGAAAATATTTTCTATTTGATAGATAGATTAATGAGGAAATAGTATCTATAGACTAGACATTTTTGGCTAATTTTTTATGGATAATATTTTTGTGTTCACCAAAAATCTAAAGGTACATATATGTATGCATTTCTAAAATAATGATCTTAAACCCGTTTAATTGTTTTACTATAATTAAACTACTCGGCCAACAAAATATGTTACATCAAACAAATTCCAAATTAACACCAAGATATAACACTTTTTTATTGTAGTGCGCTGCAAATATTCTATTGTAACAATAACTATTTTATTCTTCCCCGATAAATACTGATCGTGCACCAAATATTCCTGAATGTTACACAAAATAGGTTAGGTTAGGTTAGCATTTTTTATTAATAAAGCTATATTGGACATTAATTGGTGTTTGATTCAAATATATTTTGCAGTGCATTATCTGAAGTAAAACTAAAAAATAAATGCTTGTTTTTAAAATTAGGTGTATTACTATTTTTACAAATTTGCAACAGTTGTTAAATACGAGGGTGAATCAAAAAGTTCTTAGAAGTGCATATATATGAAACCTTTTTGGATCAAGTTCGATATTCAAATTAAAGAGTGTCTATCACACTATATTTATGCAGACTGTCACTTGTTTTTGTCAGTTCATTCGCATGTAATAAATTTTTTTGTGCAACGAGTTGCTAAAAAGTCAAAATTATGGATAAAAGTGAGTTACGTGCGGTGATAAAATATCTCAGTTTGAAAAAAATGTCTACGAAGGAAATTTTTTTGGACATTCAGCAGACATTAGGGGGTGATGCTGTACCCTATTCTACGGTTGCGTACTGGGTGGCTGAATTTAAAAGAGGTAGATCAAGCTGTAAAGATGACCCGCGTTCTGGGCGGCCTTCAACCTCCGTTACAGAAGAAAATGTCAAAAAGGTTGAGAATCTGGTTTTGGAAGACAGAAGAATGACTATAAAACATATAGCTGAGATCCTAAAGATATCTTTTGGTAGCGTTCAATCCATTTTAATTGATTCACTGGGGTTCAAAAAAGTGTCTGCAAGATGGGTGCCACGAATGTTAACCGACGAAAACAAAAAGCGACGTTTGGAAATTTCCAAGCGTAATCTCGAAATGTTCCAGCGTGATTCGGATAATTTTTGCCGTCGTCTTGTCACCATGGATGAAACGTGGGTCCACCATTTTGATCCTGAAACTAAAAGACAAAGCATGTCTTGGAAACGACCATCCTCTCCATCCATTAAGAAATTTCGAGTTGCTCCTACCGCTGGCAAAGTTATGGCCTCTGTGTTCTGGGATAGTGAAGGAATCCTTTTTATTGATTACATGCCAAAAGGCCAGACGATTACTGGACCCTATTATGCAAATTTAATCCCGAAAGTGCGTGAAGCGATTAAAGAAAAACGTCGTGGAAAACTGTCGTTGGGCGTGTTGTTCCTTCAAGATAACGCTCCTGCTCATCGATCGGAAGTTGCGCTCAACGCAATCCGCTGTGCTGGCTTCAATCTCCTTGACCACCCACCATATTCTCCGGACTTAGCCCCAAGTGATTTTCACTTATTTCCAAAATTAAAAGAGGAAATTCGTGGAACAAAATTTCACGATAATGACGCGGTTATAGCTGCCGTAGAGGACTTTTTCGAGAGTCAAGAAAATAATTTTTTTTCACAAGGAATAAGGAAGTTAGAAACGCGTTATTCTAAATGCATTGCATTGGAGGGAGATTATGTAGAAAAATAAAATATTATTATTTAAATCTTTGCATTTTTTAATATTGATTCCAAGAATTTTTTGATTCACCCTCGTAGATGCTCGTTATGACATATTTTAATGAACATATTTTGGTGCACATTCAGTATATTTGGTGGAACACAGGCAAAATTAGGTAAATGAAATTGGAATAAATTGAAGTACTTTTAAATACCATCCATATTTTATTCGAAAAACGTGGGCCTTGATACAGTTGCTTTCTGCCTTAGCATCGAAAACAATAATACCAGAAGAAATCTCGTGACCACGGTCGATGCAACTAGATCGAAACGATGAGGTAGGCAAAATCATGTTTTGATAATAACCTGTGCGCGAAAAAGTCAAAGTAAAGATATTCACATATATCATGAATTTGACTCGCAAAAGTAAACAAGTTCTATAATAATATTACACTAAAGAATGTGTCCTTCATGAAATCTGCCTTAAAAATAATCCGTAAACCAAATGTAATGTTTGCAACGCCGAGATAAAAATAATTTAAAATGTAATACACGATTCAAACCGTTTAAAGCTATGCAATTTCATTGTACCTATAAGAATTGCGAATACAGACCAATATATATGGTCTGTGGTTGCGAAAGATTCAAAATCAAAATGAAATCGTCTCGTAGAGTGAGTCTCGTAGTTGCAAGCATGGGAAGCGGACGTGTCGCAAATTATCGTAAAAATATTTAACTTTCGGATAAAGTGAAGTGTACTCAAAACTCGTTGGACAGAAAATACTAATTCGGTCGGATATTTGGATGTCGCATACTACATTATTGCGCCAAAACGAAGCATAGCTCGTCGCCCCACCACCAGCTTCGCCTCCGCGGGAAGGATACGGGCTGTTACACTGCGATAATTCGTCCTACTCTAACGCAAGTATCTGGCTTTGTTTTTTTTCCACCTCGTACCTAACTCGCCTGTGTAGAATAATGGCCGTTCGTCGCTCGCCAACCCGGGTACCTATTACAAGTTTCGATAGCAATGAGCTGATAGCAACACGTAGCGGATCGCAACCTGAACTGAGACAGTCGATGCTCTCAGAATACATGGATAACTCTGGTGCTCGAAAAAGGAAGGTGCCTGACGATGACTTTTCGAGCAAATTCGAAAAATTCGAGAACAAGATTAAGCTGTTGTTAACGGGTATCGCTGAAAATCATAATAATAAGCTGGATAAAATTTCCCAAGAGCTATCAGTGATTACAGAACAATTTTCTCAAATGAAAGCGACTACAGATCAACTTGCTATGGAACAAACAAAGGTAAGAATAGAGCTAACAACATCAAAAGCTGACTTGGAAACAAAAATTGAAGCTATCAAAAGTGAAATTGAGTGCATCAAAGCTTCCTCATATGTAACATCACCAAATACAAACACAATATCCTATACATATGAAAGCATGGTGACTGAGTTGCACGAGCGTTTGAGCAGGGAAAAGAACATCATTGTTTGCGGTGTGGAAGAAGTAAGTTCTAAAATCAGTGCAGAGAGAATCAAGCATGACACAGACGAAGTAGGCAGAATTATCAGGGTAACTAACATCGCTTGTGTTGAAAATATTAAATGCTATCGCATAGGGAAATATGATGCTGGCAGGTCACGCCCCCTTAAAGTTTGTCTTCCTTCGGCAGATATTGCCAAATCGATATTACGAAACAGTAGCAGCATTTCCAGTAAGTTCCAGAACATTAAATGCTTTTCTGATCAAACACCGCAACAACGGAAACTCTTACTATCGCTGCGAGAAGAACTAAAGAGCAGGACAGAAAATGGAGAATCAGATCTCACAATAAAATATATAAAAGGTACGCCCAAAATAGTTCCATTCCCTCCAAAAAACTAATGACCACTAAAACTAACCAAGAACCGGCTACCTCAAATCACAGAACCTCTGCACAAGTTGGTACCTCAACCGACCCACAACCTTTAACTGCAGAAACTCTAACTGAAGAGATCTCCAGTAACATCACATATCAGCTTACAAATACTCATACTGATGTGGTTCATAATCTAAAATCTCTAAAAATTTTATATTTGAACGCACGCAGCATGGCGAAACCTGGCAAACTAGACGAATTAATATGCATAATACACACTATACCTAGCATCATACACGCTATTGTGATATCCGAGACCTGGATAAAATCTGAACAAGAAGCCAAAAGTCTAGCACTACCAGGGTATGCTCATTATTACAACTACAGATCAGATTCAAGAGGAGGTGGCGTATCAATCTATGCCCATAATAGCGTCAAACATACCCTAATTGAAGACTTATGTGAAAATGACAACCACTATTTGTGGATACACCTTAACAAATTCTGTTTAGATATTGGTGGCATTTATAAGCCGGAGAGGACTAACGATACCAACTTTCTCCAAACTTATACTGAACAACTTGAAAAAAGAAAGCGAGTAATTGTATTTGGGGACTTCAATTACGATTTACTAAAGAACAACAAACCTACTAGAGAATATAAAAGGACTCTGCACGAAAGTGGATACCTGATACTGAACAAAATTGATCGCACCTACTGCACTAGGCAAACATCCAGTACTCAAACTACCTTAGATCATATATGCACCAATCTAACAAACAATAAGTTTCATCTATCAGTTGTGAATTCAGCAATGTCCGACCATAAACATTTATACCTGGAAATTCACAAGTACAAACCAGAAAAGAACCAAAGCATCATATACGAAGCCATAGACTATGACAAATTATATAAAACGATTGCCCTTGACACCATACCGCACTGGGAGCAAAGCTATGAAAAACTAGAGACTAAACTAATAACTGCCATAAAGAATAATAAGATAAAAAAAGTTAAGATCCTGAATCCGCCAAGGTCAGATTGGGTCAATAAAGACATCTTAAATGCGATTAAACGTAGGAACGAAATTCGCAACATGAATACGAAGACTATTACAATATGCAATCAAGAAGACGAATTGATTGAAGAAAAACTACTGATAGCAAGAAGAGACGTAAGAGATAAAATACAAGAAGCAAAAAGAACATATTATTTAAAAGCTTTTGAAAAGTGTAAGAAAAAGCCACTTAAAATGTGGCAGCTAATTAATTCTTTAAGTAGTAACAAAGTAAGAACTAAAAACTCTCTTTCGAAGCTCGAAACACAATCAGGCATTTACACAGCAGCCCCTGACATATGTAATTGTTTCAATGACTTTTTCGCTGCCATTGGTTCTATGCTAGCTAACCAAATACCCTTACCATTCCATGACATTAAAACTTACGACACCTTATATCTTAAAAAAACTGAGTCTGCGGAGTTACTCAATTTTACGCCTGCTTCGTTAGACGAAGTAAGTAAAATAATTGACCAACTTAACACAAACACCAGCACGGGTCTAGATGGAATATCTTGTAAAGCTTTGAAATGTGTTAAAAACTTAATCCTTGAACAGTTAACTGCTACTATAAATATTTGCCTAGAACGTGGTGACTTTCCAGAATCACTAAAAGTAGCTAAAGTGACTCCCATTTTCAAATCTGGTAAAGAAACTGATCCTGGAAATTACCGACCGATCTCAGTTCTACCAATTATATCTAAAATTTTTGAAAGAATCATCTACAACCGTCTAGACCAGTACCTAAAATCAATTAACTTTTTGTATGAAAAACAATACGGCTTTCGATCGAAATCAAATACACTCTCCGCTTGTATGGACCTTATTACAAAACTAAAAACAAAAATAGACAATAAGCAAGTAGCACTTGGCATATTTATCGATTTAAAAAAAGCTTTCGATACAATCAGTCACAAATTGCTTCTACACAAGCTTTACACTATAGGTATCAAAAAAACAGCACTAAAAATTATGAAGTCTTACCTCTCAAATAGATATCAGATAGTAAAAATTGGTGACACGACCAGCAAGCCAAAATTAATAACCTACGGAGTACCACAGGGTTCGATTCTGGGACCACTACTTTTCTTGATTTACATTAATAATATTAAAGAACTTAACTTGACCGGTGATACAACTCTATATGCTGACGATACCTGTTTATTTTATTTTGCTAAGGATATACAAACAGTGATTACACAGGCTCAATTGGATCTTGATACCTTAAACACCTGGTTTAAGCACAATTTGTTGACTATTAATGTATCTAAGACTAATTACATGATTTTTAAGGCTAAAAACAAAAAAAATTCACCGTCCATACCACTATACATAAATAATGAACAATTAAATAAAGTAGATTCAGAAAAATACCTTGGTCTTACTCTTGATACCGAACTTACCTGGAAACCGCATATTAAGCGAGTACGATCAAAATTATCTGCCTTACTTGGGGCATTAAAGAACAATATTCGTTGCTACCCTAAACCAGTGCGATACCTTATTTATAATTCTTTCGTAAAATCTCATTTGAAATATCTAATAGAAGTATGGGGATCGGCTGCTAAAGCTAATTTAGAAAAACTGCAAAGAACCCAAAACAAAATTGTAAAGCTAATCTTTCACCTAAATTATCTAACACCAACAGCTACAGTTTATGATAAAACGAAACTAATGACATTGAGGCAATTATATCACTATAACACTTGTCTGATAGTAAGAAAAATCTTAAAAAAAGACATACATACATCTATAACTTTTACTTTAAAATCCCAAGTTCAAACAAGATCTTCAAGATACCCCAACAATATTTGCTTATCAAAAACACCAAGAACTAAAAATTATGGCTTGAAAAGCATTATGCATGAAGGAGCTCAAATATACAATAAGCTGCCAAAAGATATTAAAGATATAAAATCATTGCTGTTGTTCAAAAAAAATTTAGAACATTTTATACGTAAAAAAGTTATGGCAACGTAAGTTTTTTTTTTCCTCCTTAAAAATATGGACACATTTATGAATTTCTATTTATTGCATTTATATTACTAAAATAACACATTACACTATGACATTACATACATGGTATTTACATTAGGTTTTCCGAGTTAATATAATTTAATTATATTACTCATAATTTATAAATACGAATCAGTTTCAATATCGGATACAATAACGAGTAACCACAGTTAACACACATAGTATGTGTTTTACTTAAAAATCTAAATTTAGTACCTATTAATTTGATACTAAACCTATCTTTAAACTATTTTTGATTAACCAAAATAACGGAAACATCAGAAACATTATAATATTATAATATCATCACTATTGCTAACATATAAATAGCAATTTGTTACACGTAATAGCAACCCACCCGGCTTGTTTACTCACACATGTACACTATCTTTCCTACCGATAATGTAACACACACACACACACAATTTGAATATCATCTTACTAGATAGTACATCTACCCTACTTATCAGATAATTGCAAGTTTTATTGTACGCAATAGTTTTGAAATTTCGACGTAACTATTTAACAATATGTTTACTGTACCGGCCAAACATGAAACATGAATTAGTTACTCGTAGCTACCTAACCTACCTACTTATAGCAATTGTTAAAGGCATTGATTTATATGTTACACTTTAATTTAGATATAAGTATGTTATTTTGTTTGTTTAGCTCAGTTGTTGAACGTCGAATTTAAAGTTTTGTTAATTTTTCTATGTGCTTACTTACAAGTAACTTAATTTGTACCGACCTACTCAAAGAGTTCGCCTTTTTTATGTTGTTTGTAGGTACTTACCTACCTGATAATTTGCAATCGCGTTTTATAATCCAATACTGCTTTGTTTATGTTCCTACACATAATTATCTCATTATAGTTTGTTTTAATCCTATGTTCGCAATTACAATGTATACCTACCTACATTTAAGGATGCTTGTATTTCTCTGTGAAGTGAATTAATATTCTTTAGAGAAATAAATATCTTAAACCGTAACCGTAATCAAAATCATTTATTGAATTCACGAATCAAATACGCACTTATTCTACCGACTTCCAAATAGGAGGAGGTACCTACTCAATTCGACTGTTTTATTTTAAATGTTTGTTACCTCATATCTATCGATAGGGTGAACCGATTCTCAAAATTCTTTCTTTGTTTGAATGCTGGTACTTCCCGTGTAGTGTAGTAATCTAGTACACTCCAATAACTGAATAGAATGGAATTCGGTATACATTTTTTCAAATTGTACTTGTTAACGTCAACTATTCATTATAATGAAAGTACTCTAATACTCTACCGCCGCGTTCCAAAATATATAGAGCTAGGTTAATCACAAAGTTAATTCACTATACTCTAGTAAGTATACTCAGATCAACTACCTGAAGCTGTCTGCTTCCTTTACAGACTATCTCTTCGAGTAGAGGTACGAGTATCTCATCTTTTCAGTGCACCATCAAACATTGACACTCAGACAGTCATTGCCGTCGCAAATACTATAAGTGGAGGATATTTTTGTATTCATGAATAATGGAAGAGAGCAACGATCTTTTGAAAAGGAGTTTGAACACGGGTTTTTTAGATTTCCAGACGAGATAAGTGAACGATTTCATGGTACGAGGGATTTTAAATTTAATATTAATATCGATAGCTTATTGGCGTATGAAATGTGCAAAAGATTTTTCAATTCAATGGTAGCGATTCACTTGTTTAAAAAAAACTAAACTAAACTACCGAACTAAAAACTTATTATGGTGGTCCTTAGTCTGTTTACAATAAAATCCAAAATCAGTTAACATTTAGAATGACACTTCTTAAATTAGGATTACTCTATTAAATTTTGGGTTATTTTAGGTTAGTTCAGCGAGCACCAAGTTACTTGACAACTAAACTGTCTAAAATATGTCCAGAATTGAAGAGAAATATCTAATTTTAGTGCTGTCATTCGGAAGTGTTATAACGATTTCGACTTAAGCCCAAACATAATAAGAACTTTCATAATTAAGAGATTTTAAGTTTAGAGAATGCTTACGGAATCGACATCGGACCAAACAGTGATTTTAGACCCTGGATTAGACTAAGCAGAAACTGGTAAAATCGACAATAAGATAATTCGGAAAACCAGGGAGTTTTAAGTACGCTCCAAGAAGTGGTCGCCGCGATCTTGCATCGTAAACTCCTTGAATATGAGCATCGGATATGCTTGAAACCTAGGTCGATAATGGTGTCGATTCTGTAAGCATTCTCTGAACTAAAAATCTCTTAATTATGGCAGTAAGTACTTCTTTTGTTCAGGCTAAAATCCAAATTAGTAGAACATTTCTGTTCAATAGTGGGCATATTTTAGACAGTTTAATCGTCACGTAACTTGGTGCTCGCTAAACTAACCTAAAATAACCCAAAATTCAATAGAAAAATCCTATTTTTAGAAGTGTCATTCTAAGTGTTAAATGATTTTGGATTTTATTGCTAACAGAATAGGCCCACATAATACATTTTTAGTTCGGTAGTTTAGTTTAGTTTTTTTGAACAAGTGAATCGCTACCATTGTCGGTTCAATTATACGTGATTAAAAAACTTTTCTTTATAATTGACCGACCTTTATCTGACCGTATGTTTGTTAGGTTGTGTGTTGGTCCTCTTGTACAGAGTCGCATTTTCAACCAATCTTGATAAAACTTGGTATGCATGTTCTACTATTCAATATAAATTTTTTTGTTAGTGATTTTTGAGTGGGGGGAGGGTACTTTTCCTAAAAAGGCGGAAAAGTTTCCTGCGGAGCTATAATTTTTTTGTCAGTGATTTTTAAGTGGGGGAAGGGTACTTTTCCTAAAAATGCGGAAAAGTTTGCTGCGGCACTCTTTACCGACAGATTTTAATAACATTTTGGTACACACATTAGGTACCTAACTACCTGATTTAGAGGAATTTCGAAAATAAGCATAATTACTAAAGTTTTGTTGTAAAGATTAAAAACTGGACGATTTTGGTAATAATAGGCAAGAATATTTGGTACCTACCGTCTGCAGATAGTTCAGCCAGACTGCGAAAAATTGCCTCCCCCTCTAGGGTCGTTATAGGCTAACCTACACCTCGATAAGGATATATAACTTCCTCAGAATTAATAAATTAAAATTCTCAAAATGTCCGCAGATTTTCCTTTGAATGGGAGGTTGTACCCCTCCCCCCGCCCCCCAACTCGTACCGTTTGGAAGCTTAAGCTTCTAATACATAACTTAACTAAATAACTTAAAATAACCAACATCAAACTAACAGTTTGCGTTACATATGTTCTGTATGTCGTAAAATTAACACCAGCGCCACGATCCGCCCGTGGTAACATGGTATGCTTTCTGAAAGAACTCTTGTTTCTCTACATTCGCGCTAAGCCTTAGGACCTTGTAAAATCAACATAGCAAAGTATTTTTTTGCGTTGTGTACTCGTAAATGAATACCAGCCAGTAACATTGTATGCTTTCAGAAAATTCTGAACAACCTCCTGTTTTTGAACTAAGTATATATAACAAAATATACCCCTATTCAAACCTACCCAACCTTAGGACATTACCTTGTATAAACAAGATAGCAATCATATTTTATTCTGCGTTGTGTAGGCGGAAAGTAATACCCGCTACAATTTGAAAGATCTCTTTTAACTAAAAAGTATAAATAACTACCTACATTTCTCAATCAGGTCTTAGATTTGGGAAATGCCTTGTAAAAACAGCACAGCAAACTATCTTGTTGCTTAGTACGAGCCACGATCCGTCCGTGGTATCAGTTATTCATTCAGAACGATATATTTTTATAAGTGTATAAAAACTACATTTCTTAATCAGATCTAAGTCTTAGAAGATCGCCTTGTAAAATCGACATAGCAAACGAACTCATTTTGCGTTCTGTAAATTAATGCCAAGGTACAATCCGTCCGTGGTATCATGTACGCTTTCTGAATGACTTCTTGTGTTTTGAACAAAGTTTATAATATTTTATATCGATAACTAATTCCCTAAAAAACTCTATCTTTAGGTGAACGAATAAGTAGACGAGCGTATTTTGATGAATCGCTTCATCAAAGATTATTTCGAATGCTTATATACTTACTGCTTGTTTTCTTAATACTGTGCTCGGCATCCCGAGTCTCCCTCGCCCAGTAATTTCACTAGTATTATACAGGATGTGGCGTAATGAGTGGATAATAGGGTACCTGCGGGTAGGGGCCATTGTGGCGGTTCAGAAAAATATTTGTTATGCTCAGTAAAAGTGCCTCGGTTTTCGAGATATTCGACATTTTCGAAATTTAAGAAATATTTCACCCTTCGTCACTATTTTTGGCGCCAAGACTGCAAATGAAATTTTTTTTTCTATCTATTTTTTGGATAGTATTCTTGGATAGATGTGCTATCGAATGGAAACTATTATTTTTATAACACAAGCACAGTTATGTTTTTAAAATAAGATTTCACTAAAATTTTACTTCCTTTGTTTGTTTTCCTGACCTTTACCCTTCTGTGGTGTAAAAAAAATGTATGGTCACTTGAATGCCAAATTTTTAAAAAATTAGCCTATTTCATCGAGATCCCGAAATGGTATATTACATGGTATTTCCACAAGTTGATTCAAAAGTAATTCCTATTAAAATGGGTAGAGCTAATTATTATAAAATTACAAATAGTATAAAACTAAAATTTACTTCATTACTTAAAATCACCTAAAAACGTTAGTTTAAAATTCGGTAATGAAATAAAACGAAACAATAAATTTTAAATGCATTTCATTTATTACTACCCGCAGGTACCCTATTATCCACTCATTACGCCACATCCTGTATAAACACAGTAATGCTTGGATTAAATTCCTTCGCGACAAAACAGCTGGCGCTTCTGTGGTATCGACCTCTTCAGCCTACCAACTAGTGGTATGTCATGGGACAAGTTTGAAAACTATCAGGCTATTGGTAAAAGACTGGATTTAGATTTTCTGACTGAAAAGTCTAAAAATACATTGTCTTCCCCCTCTAGTTTCGCCGTCCGTGTCCTTTAAAAAATCTTGGTAGTTCGCAGTTTCATATACTCGATATTGTTTTACACTAATTATTTTACTATGGAGGTGAGACACATATTTCGTATCGTAAGTAAACATAGCTAAGTGTTTAATGCATTGCCTTTTGATACTGAACCCCTTAAAATGTGTTTTGGTTATCTATATACCTGGGTTTGTCCCTGCGACGAGGTATGTATAAATTCTATTGTGATACTACTGAAATGTCATCGAATTTAAGAGTCGTTTTTGTCAATTGCAGATTATAACGGAGTGGAATGAGAGGGCATAATGAAACAAACTACATACCTGATCAAGATTATAATACTCTTAAAGTATCAAAATAATATTACAGCTAAATATTATGATAACAAATCAAAATAATACAAAAATAATAATATACTGCATTTGTTTAGGATACCTTTTATATGAATTAAATAAATAGCTCTTGTTTCTGTTTTTTTTATATGAAATCTCATGTGTCAATACTTTAATTTCTACAACTTGTATAATATGTTATAACAATTACAATCTCTAAGTAAATATTTCGAACTAGGAATTACATTGATTTTCAAATATATTCAAAGTATACAATGCAGAGACAGCACATAGATGTAAAGCATATTTCGAGAACAACATTTTGATCTTAGACTAACAACTAATATTAGTCGATACTAATCGACTAATCTTTAAATCCTTATACTTCTGAACTAACTTTACGTAGACTCTGTACGAAGATAATAACCGACTTTCTATAACACTTTTTGCGCTGTTACTGTACGAATAAAACAACTCGCTAATCGATACCACTACATGATTATACGATTACTTACTTCCGCTAATCGATATTACTTATGTTATTTGGTACTGACAGCTACGGCCTATGTGCGTGTCGAATATCAATAATCGATCATGATAATAGACTATCGGATCGATTTTAAATCGACAGTTACTGGCGATCTATACTTGCAACTATGCATAGTTAAAGCATATATCGTCAATATAAGACACTATAAAAGCTGCTATAATCGATTTTGTCTACAGTCAAAATCGACTAAAACCACAAAATGTGTCTCGAATAATAGACACTAGCATCTTTTACGGATTTATGTTGTTTATGTTATGTATTGACTTAATCGACTAATACGTGTAATATCGACTAAGGAAGCGGATGAATGTGCGAAAGTGTTTTTGTTTGTACGCTGTATCTAGTATGCGTGGTTGGAAACGAAAAGAGCAGCCTCAGCGCCCGCACCTGTCACTGATCCGGCGACGTATTTGCCCTGCGACGCCTGACCGTTGGCCTGTGAAAAAAAGAGGTACCTATGTAAAAAAGAAGAAAGTAACTATACGAATTCCTAAATTCAGCAATATTCTTTGAGATACAGATACATGAGGTATTAGCCTAAAACACAAATTACAAAACATTTACTCAATTATGAGTCTATTTATTTTATCATACACAGTGAATCATAATGGATTAAAATAGTAATGTATATTACTATTTTACAATACAATTTGAAAAATTTAATACCGACTTCCATTCTATTCAGTTACTGGAGTGTATCTCAAAAACTATAGGACCGAATTCGATGAAATTTAAATGGGAACACACGGGAAGCACTGTCTTTCAAACAAAAAAAGAATGAACTGGTTCACCCAGTCGAAAGTTACAAACATTAAAAAAAACATACAGCCGAATTGAGTACCTCCTCCTTTTTTTGGAAGTAGGCAGAAAAGTATTAGAGGTATATGAAATATACTATTAGATAAAATAGTCGTCACGTTTTCAATTAGGTATTACATTATAAAAAGCTACATCTTGAATGTACAAGAAATATCTAAAATATGTATCTACTATGTCACTCGGAAACTGACTCTCGGTAGGTAGATATATATATACTCATATATTATTTGGTGTATTGCGGTAGCTCTCATTGAGAGCATTTTGCCAGAGTCAAGGTCGCCATTTTTAGTCTAGTGTGTGTGCGAGTGTGTAGGTCTGTTAAAGGTAGGACCGATAAAAGAACAGGCATTATAAAGCAATATCGGAGACTACTACCTCCTATAGGAACTGATGAAAAAAGCTCAACATAGGCCATACAAGTGGATTCTTTACCATGCACACCGAAGATCTGTGCAGTAGATCTTAAGAGAAAGATGAGTGTTGGCTAACTTTAAAGTAGATCTAGTGAGAAGTCTTCTATCATGGATATATCGATACCCTATCTGACAGATATTGCGTTCCATATAAATAAATACGCCTGCTACTTTCCAATACTTACGGACTTAATTGCAGTCAAGTAGCTGTTGCTATTCTATAGAATATCCCAATCTATTTATTTCTATTACAATTTATTTAGGACTATTGAACTAAATTCAGAAACGGCGGCAGATACTGTGGTGGAAGGTGATCCTCTGGAAGGTTTCCAGGGAGGACGACGAAGGATTTTAGTGCGGATTTGGCTCATTAGTAGCTCTAGAATACTATTTATTAATGAGAAAGCTAGTGAGTGTGTAGGTTTGTTACTCGTTCACGCTGAAACGGCACATGAATATAGCTGAAATTTTAAATGCAGACAACTTATACCCAGGATTAACACAAAAACTACTTTTTATCCCTAAACGAGTGTTTTCCTTGTGATCATGAAGTCGCGGACTACTATAGTATTTTAATATTTATTTTAAGCTGCGCCCGCGGATTCCATCGCTCGCAAAATGAATATTCTACCAGATCACATATCTATTACCCAGATTTTTGATACTGGGTAAGCGGAGCTAGACTTGGCGATCTTAACCATTCAACAAGTTTAGCAACACTTGTTGCGGTCAGGACTTGGATGGGTGACCGCTAGTGGCATTATTCAACTGAGCGCTTCCGTGCTTCGGAGGGCACGTTAAGCCGTCGGTCCCGGTTGTTTGTCTTAGGACAACAGTCATTAGGCTACTAACCTATCCACCAAGCCGCACTGGGCCCGCGTGGTGGATTATGGCCCAAATCCTCTTTCTGAGAGAAAGGCTCGAGTCCCAGCAGTGGGAACAAAATGGGCTGATTATGAAATAGTGGGTCTATCTATAGTAACCTTAACCCTCATTCACTCAGTTTAGCAGACATTAGGGGACTTATTTATACTATACTATAAACCTACGCTTTACTATATTTACGGTCGCTTAGTGGATTGCTGGATTTATCCTTCATATATATATTGATAATTAAAACAAAAGATTTATGAATGAAACGGACGTAAATGTACGTCTCTGGTACACTTAGGTTTAAAAGAGATAGATCGAGGTGTAAGATGATACCCGTTCTGTGGTGTCGCAGCAACCGTAACGCAAAAGAACAACCTTACTAATGTTATATCTATTTGGGCAATATATGTGTATAGTATATATACTCGTATATAATTGACTTATTTACATACCCATTTATTATTGTTCAAATTTTATTACATATTTTGATATAATAATTTAGGACCTTATCTCTTACATCTTTATTTTTAATTAATGCGTGCATATTTTCTTTTGTGACACTATACTTTAATTTCCTGCTCTATATTGTAGCAGTCGAAACCAAACTTAGGACATTCTGTTATGACATGTATCGGTCTCTCCTCGCTTGTAGTCACAGGGGCATGATGGGTTGTCCTTCAACTTGAAGCGGTACGGTTCTGAGACCCACCATGCCTCGTGATTATTTGTGAGAGTATGCTATCTATTTGTACAGTTCTTATTATTTTATAGCTTCCTACTGAGTCCAGGAAAAATAATTTGGTAACAGATGCGATAATTCCTGACATATATCTACGGTTCCATTCGTCAAGCGTTGTTAGTTCGCCTGACGAATGATACCGGACACCTGTCGTAGTTTGGCAGCGTTTTAATGTTTTGTGTTGCGTTCTTAGCCAGGGCATCCGCCCTCCCGTACCCTCTAGGCCCGCGTGCGCTTTGATTCAGTAGAGAATTACTGTCTTATTATTGATTGAGCAATTGGGACAATTTGTTGTGGGCTTCGAATGTGAGGGGATTGAGTGAGCTACCGTTGAACAGGGTTACTGTAAATACCGAACAACTCCTCAGGGATTTTTATTATCTCATCTGCCGCTTTGCATACCAACAGGAGCGCGTTTAGAACCTCGGTGAGCGCGCACTCGGAGTGCAACTTTTCGCACTAACGCTGTTCCGAACCTCAGGGTATAGCGTTCCGAACCTCGGAGCGTCGCAACTTTTTAACCATTTAAATCGATCGGTAAACGGTTGCAACCCGCATCTGACACAACTTTGACCAAACAACAAATTTCTTCTTCTTCTCTCTTCTCAAAGAAAATTAGGTAAGGATCAAGTGACCTGTCAATGTCGAATTTGTCAGTCTGTTTGGGGTTAGAAAACAACCATGGCCGTTCCGTACCTCAGAGCGAGTTAGAAAACTACTAAACAACCGCACTCTGAGGTTCTGAATGCCCCCCTGTTCAGCCTGATACAGTGAGCAAGAGGACGACAGTTTAAATCTTCAGCTCTTGGAAAAGATTTCATTTGGTAGTGTTCAAATCAATTCGAAGTGATACACTCGACGGCACTCAGAAATAGTCGCCAGATCAAATGTTAGTCCATGTTAACTGATCAAATGTTAACCACGAATGTTAGTCCAGTCAAATTAGGATAAAGCGTGGACATAATTCTGATAATTGTCGATTTTTTTAGATTAGTTAGAAAATACAGCCAGAAGTATCTCTTTCTAGCACCTTCGGAACCATGTTAAATATTAGGTATAAACTTTAACGGTCCGTTAATCAGAAAAATTCAAAGAAGTTGGAATAGTTTATTATATTTATGAATAAAGGCTTCCTTTATGTATATTGAATTACAATAATACTTCATCAGTCGAACGACCCAGACACAATAGAAATTTCATTGTTATATTGATAATCGACTGGTGAGGGGATATGAAAAGTCGTGCGACGTATGGAATTTTGTTATCGTTTTTTTTATTTGCATATCTAGGAAATTGCACGGTGCAAACTTTCGATTAGGTATCTAGCATCGTTCAATTAAATTTGCGCCAATGTGCAAGCTGCAAATCATATCTTTTCTACCCACTTCCCAAAAACAGGAGGGTTTTTTCAAGTTGACGTGTATATTTTTTATGTATAATCACGCAAACGTTCGATTTAAAAAATGTTTTTTAGTTTGGTAGAATATACGTCCCAGGTAGTCCCAAAAACAATGTATCATACGATATCATCGAGAGATAGGCGATACTCTTTTCAGTTATTAGATAGTAACTCAAAAACCGATTCTCCGAATTTGATAAAATTTATATGGGACTACCTCGGACGTATACTTCCAAAAAAAAACTGTCATTATTTCATCACCCTTGAAGGTATTTGTGTTACATTTCGGCTACGTTCCGGGAAGGACCGAAATCACTCGCGGCGTTCGCACACCCATTCCCTTAAAAGCCCACGATCATCGTGAGCGAACTCGATACATAACATCGATGATGATCGATGACGTCACCGAAAACGCTCACAACGCTCGCAGTTCGTAGGTGGGTTTTCGCGGTCGTTTACGAGCTGTCACTGTCAAGCATCAAATGTATAGGATTCTATCGATTTTTTACAGAAAAGTTGGCGCGCTTTTCGTGACCGCGTAACCGTTCCGCTTGGGTTGAACATTACATGCATTCATTCTAACCGGAACGCTAAACCGGGGCGCGACAGTTGTGAGCGTTGACGGCGCTTCCCGGAACGTAGCCTTCATCACATTGACGGTCGCCGGGCATATCTAGTGTATCGAGCTGTCAGAATGATATTGTGCTTTTGATTTAATGTATTATAACTTAACTACAAACCACATAGTTATTTCCTAGGCTTTCGCGAGTCTCAAACATACAAAACTTACGTTATCAGACGATGTTAGTTTCATTAATAAATATTTTTTATTAGCGTAATCAAGATGCAGACATTAAACAAATTAAATCGGGTAAACTTATTATTTTTATTCCGTTTACAAATAATATTATAAGAGGAAAGATTTGTACGTTTGTAGCGAAAATCTGAAAATTCTGGACCAATTTCCGAAATCATTTCACCATAAGAATATTTAGAATGCTACATTATCCCTGAGTAACGTGGGATAAATACTATGACTCATCATCATCATCATCCATCACCACGCGAGTGAAATTTCAGAATGTAGCTAGTATAAAATAAATAAGATTTGATCCGTTTAAAGCTGTACAATTTCAACACGCGGAATTAATTTCTTGATAGTTGCTGCAAACATATACGATTAGACCATTACACAACTGCTACCACTACTAATCGTACTATTAACTAATCTGTGATACTGGTATTGATTCGCTTGTGCGAACACTAAACTAAAATACCCTAAACTATGACAGTTCTTATTATGCTAATACTAAAATCCATATTCAGGTAACGCTTAGAATGATTTATTTTTATTTTATTTATTTATTTATTTGTTACAATAAGCACGGCATACACCACTTACACTTATTATTAAAATTTATATGTCAAAATAAGAAATGTCAAGAAAAAATTTAAATTGTCATAAAATATCCTAATTATTATATTTTTTCACAGAAACTCAGTAATAACTTAAAAATACTATGCCATTTGTCACAAAATAAGTCACATTCGGTGTTGGCGTCCAGAAATGCGTTGAGTCTGGTTAGAGAGCGACACAAGGGAGACTGGGCTCGGGCCACGGTGCGACGACTAGGAGTAGCAAACAGCAAGTGCCTGTGGCTTGGCCTGTGCCTGATGTATTTATCAGGAACGTACAGCGAACACAGGAGATTGTGAAGGGTAGGGCAGTCCATGTTGCCTCTTAAAATTTTGCAGCAAGTGGAAAGCTGATCAACCGACCTTCTAACTTCCAAAGAGTTATAACCAAGTTGCCCGAGGAGAAACTTAGTTGGGTAGAGATAAGGGTAATAGCCATATACCCGTTTGTACAAATACCGCAAAAAAGTTGTTTGCACCTTTTCCAACAGCAAGGTGTAAGTCACGTGATACGGGTTCCAGACCACCGCACTTGCCTCCAGCTTACTCCTAACGAGAGTAGTAAACAAGAGCCTGATGACGTTAGGGTCATGGAAATCGCGCGCGTTCTGCAGCACAAAACCTAAACGTCGGGAGGCTTCCTTTGTGGTATTTAAAATATGGTCACGAAAAGATAGGCCACGATCAAACGTAACGGTATTATGGTCGTTAACGTTAACGTTATGGTGGTCACTCTTTTAAGAATATTATCGCAGATTGTATAGTTATAATGTATAGGGTCGCGTTTACAGTCAAAAGTCATGACGTGACATTTATTTGGGTTAAATAGCATTTTGTTCGCTACAGTCCAATTATATAAAGAATTTATGTCATTTTGTAGCATAATACAGTCACTTTGTGTTCTAATTTCAAGAGCTAGCCTAAGGTCATCGGCGTATAATAGACATCTAGCAACATCCACCTTACTAATGAGGTCATTTATCATTATTAAAAACAGCAACGGCCCAAGAACTGACCCTTGACTTACCTCGGAAAGAGTTAAGTACGGTTCAGAGACGTGTAAGCCGTGCTTTACAAATTGCCGACGGTCGCGCATGTAGTCAGCAAAAAACCTAAGCAATTGTGGAGTGAATCCAATATCATATAGCTTTTGTAATAACACATCATTGTCAATTTTGTCAAAAGCTTTTTGAAAGTCAAAATATAACACATCGACCTGTGAACCGTGGTCCATACAGGTCGACACATAGTCAACTAAAGTTAGAAGGTTAGTATTAACCGACCTCCCAGCCCTGAAGCCGTGCTGTTCATCAGATATATACATATGAACCTGTCTGTGGATTTCATAATGAAGGACGTACTCAAAAACCTTCGCAGAAGAGTTTAATATAGGGCGGTATTCTTCAACTGCTTTTTTGTTACTTGACTTTGGAATGGGAGTTACTCTGGAGATTTTCCATTGTGGAGGATACAAACCATCCCTAAGCGATAAATTAAAAAATTGATATAATATAATGTTATAATGATAATTCGAAGCATGTGATTATTCTATTCAAATGTGGGTAGTTTTACATCAGTTTAGACTAGTTAAGAGAGCCCGAACTTTGCACTAAACACACCCACAATTAAACAGAAACGGTCAATTTAAGAATCGTCACTTGCAAGCATTATACGAATTCGGGCTTAAGCATGAACATAATAAGAACTACCATAATTTACTAAATATAGATTTTAGTTGGCTAGTTTAGTTTGGTGTTCTGAATAAGCGAATTACTACCACTTCATTACTAAGTACATACCAATAATAGAAAATAAAGGGCATATAAAACACACACGACAAACAAAAAAATATTTTTTATTTAAAACAATGTATAATTAATGTAAGTACATTAAGGAGAAAAGCATGGAAAACATAGTAATATGTAACTACGACTACTAAAGCACTAAAATGCATGCAGTTTAATGTTAAATATGAGACTAAAATATTTACTAGATTATTTATAATAATTGATTGAACAGTTTTCATCGGACTGCTCGCCTTAAGCCCGTCTAGTGGGCATAGCACGAAAACTGATCGTTTCATTGTACACAACAAACTATCATTTATCTAGTACAACTGTGACTTAGATAACTCATAGCTTGTGCTCTTTTTTGAGCAAATATTCTTGCTACGCCTGCTGATCTTATATTCAAGGTCATAAAGTTGTATATGATTAGCTTATTAGCCTAATCATTAGCTCTATCTGTGATGATGGGTGACGGGATATGATGTACATCCGCCTCTCGTAGACTATGCCAATAACCTATCTATCGCCGGTTTACCTTACTAGAGATAGATATTTGATACTATTTGTATATGGACGTTGTCACATTTCTATTTGTAGTAAGGAAAACTGTGGATAGACAGATTATTGGCACCGGCCGTAAGTCTCAGACCACCCAAATTCGTCCAAAGACTTTGGGCCTAAAATATAACCAGGCTTAACGTGGCCTTCGAAACAGGGCAGTATAACCCGCGGCATATAACTCTCGCTCTGACCGTTATTGCGCAGAAGTCAAAAATTGGGACGAAGGACTCTTGTCTCTCTCTGTCACATCGAAGACGAGGGACTGTTGTCTCTCTCTATCTGCGCAGCTATCCCTTCCACATTTCGCTCAGAGCTAGAGTTATATGCCGCGGGTTATACTAAATGGAAAATGTCACTGGCGGTCACCCATCCAAGAAGTAACCGTATTTTTTTAACACGTAAATAATCTAGTAAATATATCAGACATAAATAATGAAAAAGTATTATGTGTTTTACAATTCGAGATGGTAAACTAAATAATGCAAAATAACTTTTTCGTATCTAAGGTATAACTTACGTATACATCAATATTTTTGATTTTTCTTATACAATAACTTCTAAGTAATATTTTTTTTATATAATTATATTGTAAAATATATTTTTAAAACTATTGCAACTGATTTAAAAATAATTTCAGTTCATATAACAAAAAAAACAATTATTTTCTCTTTTAGTAAGCATGAGACTTAACGAAGTTAGACTTAGATGCAGCTAAAGACGGAATAGAACCGGCTACATACTTGCCAGTTGCTGCAAGACCATTAGCCTAAATAATTTGAATAGAATATTTTGAATTTGGATTAGAAGAGCCGATGCGTGATTGGGCGTGCGCAGGAGTGCGTCGCAAGCAGCGTCGTGAGGAAAATGCGGGTAGAAGAAAAAAACACAATCATTAGTTACTACATACATGGATGATAATTTTGAATACAGATAAGCAAACTCTAACACTGAAAAAACACTACAAAAACAATATAATTAATTATCACAATTACAACTTACTATACAAATTGCTATAGTAATGGCATTAGTTTTATACAATGGGCCGCAAAAAGGGTTGATTGTAAAAAAGCAATAACTTTTAAAATGTTTCTGTAATTCTTTTAAAATAATGTACAAGTAAGCTGTTCATATTGTGTACTTTTTACTCTGGGTAAATAAATTTATCTTATCTAATGAAATAGTAACATTTTGTATTGCCACTGAGCTGTTAATAGCCTGTTATTATAGGGTTGTCATGTTTAACAGCTCGTGGTGGCCATTCAAATACTAATATGTGTAAAAATATGTTTATATATATTCGATACCGTAACACATTTTTCGATAGCGAAAAATGGGTATTTAAAAATAAGGTTTTACTTCTTGCTACATTTTATTGAATTAAACTTATATTTAGTTTATATTTTAAATGGATCACTCGAAATGTATAAAAGTTATAGCATATTTTATAACTGACCCTATATTATGCAGTTCATTCGATTGTGCAATAAACATTAAGTATGGGTGCCATACATGTACGATAACGCAAGATATGTGTACCTATCTCGAGTTATTGTACATGTATGATTATGTGGTTTATATTCAATACGGGACGTCAATTTGGGGTGTGTTCCATTCGCATATTTTTGTCAAGAACGTTAATAATGATCACACTCAAATAAGCTGTTAATAATTCGAGATTTTCCGCAAAATACATATTATAGACAAGAGTCTTTGATCAAGTGTGTTACCAGTGATGACTTATGGCACTGAAACGTGGTCTCTCACTATGGGCCTCATAAGCAAGCTCAAAGTCGCACAACGAGCTTTGGAGAGGGCTATGAACAGGGTTACTCTACGTGATCGAATCTGAAATGAGGAGATTCGTAGACAAACTAAAGTCACCGACATAACCCAGAAAATAATCCAGTTGAAGTGGCAGTGGGCAGGCCACATAGCACGCAGAACAGGTGGCCGATGGGGCCGAAAGGTTCTAAGAATGGAGTCCACGGACCTAGGTCAGACGGATCTGGAGACAGCGTAGGTCGTCCACCGACAAAGTGGACTAACGACCTGATAAATGTAGCAGGACGACGTTGGATGCAGGCCGCTTCCAACCGGTTCTTTTGGAAATTTGTGGGGTAGGCATATATTCAGCAGTGGACGTTTTGCGGCTGAGATGATGATGATGACATAATTTTTGTTGATGTCGTCTATGGGTGAATGGACAGACTTTTGCGCCAAAAATAAGGATCAAAATGAAAACGTCGCGTCATCCGAATAGTTTTTATGGGGCTACGTTTTGCGAGGTTGTTGTAATCATCAAAGACAATTTCGAGCTCTTGATCTAGAAAATTGTAAGACAATTAATAATTAATGATAAATCTGAACCTAAAACTTGACTCAGAGAACTGTCAAATGTGATAAAAATACATTTTAAAATTTTCACCGTCTGATTCGATGTGGTCATTCTTATCCGAGTATTCCTAGCAAAATTATCGTATGTTGAATAGGGGCGAAAAATGTTAACAACGCTCACAGTGATCAAACTAAGCGTTTAGACAAAATTAACGAAAACTATGAAAATTATAGTGAATGGAACACACCCTTGGTAGTATATAAACTACTAAATAAGTTTCTTTAAAAGTAGAGACAGTATACGAGTTAAGTTTTATGCTTGGACAGAACACAATTGAAGCGCGACATTCTACTGTTAGATTTAATACACAAAATTAGTACAAAAAGCAAACATCATGCAAAACTAATACATACTTTCCTGTATTAGAAGGTCCGTCAAAATCTGTTCTATTTACTTAGAACACAGCTGATATCATCAATATAAGAAACGTCTCCTTTAGGCTAGTTGGTAGTTAGTGATCATACGGAAGGCGTACTGAACATTTTAAATTAGATAGTGTCTACCGCTGTATAATTTTTTTTAGGATAAGTTGTTTTTAAATTTTTTATTTGCATTTTAAATTTAGTGAATTTTATTGAAATATTTTGGCCAACGTTAGTATTACTGTAGAATAAAAAAATACATATGTTCGTTTACTAACTTTATTTTTAATAAAGTAAAACTTTAACTTTACTATTAGTATCGATATGATGTCTGCTGAGGATCAGTATAGAACAATGTTTTAAGAAATCCGGTTTCCTCGATACAGGCTTGCCTAGTGAGGAAACCAAAGGACAGTTCTAGTTAGTTTATAAAACTTTCTTGCAAAACACTTATTATATTATATTATATTATATTATATTATATTGTGCTGTACGATACTTTTAAGTTTGTATATCAGATTTAGTGTTTTGCATTAATAATTTTTTTTTTCATTTTCATTTCCATTTCATGCCTTCGAAGCGAGGAGTCACAGGTTCGATGCCTAGCCGTATAGCAACTATTGTGATGAACAGAAATGTTTGTGTTCCGGTCTTGAATGTTTGTGATGACTTAAAATGGGGTGAGTGGGTGAATGTTTACGCTAACAGAGCTAAATTAAGCTAGTATGAGTTAAACCCAAAATTTGCCTCTTTCACGCTATTTCTAGGCTGACTTAGGAACTTACTACATGACTAGCATTTTAAAGCAGTTTATTTCCATATTTGGCATGGACGTTTTTAGGTTTATCAGCGCAGGCGAGAAGTACTGAGGCGCAATTAGTAATGGCTTGTTAAGAAACTTGACAGGTCCAACTAACAATGTCAATTCCTGGGCGCATAACTATTGCTACCAATTACCCTTTACAATTTATCTTTAGCATGCCACTTACCAGCCCAAGCGCGAAGTACTAAAGCTTGAACAGCGTCATCAATTTATACTTGCTAAACTAGATAGGTTCAGACTAATCTAATCAATCCCTGGGCCAATAACCTATTGCGAACCACCACCTATAACTATTTCTCATTAGATAAGTTACCTTGGCACGCTTGATAAGTTCTTGCTGTCCAGCAAGAATATTTTCATTCTTGCCAGCCCAGGCGCGAAGAACGGAAGCTTGGAGAGCCCGACCGTAGCTGAAAGTGAGGGCCCAAGGCCGCTTGAGACCTTCCACGGCGTTGATAGCGTTCAGGTGCACGGATGCCTCTTCTTCGGACTGGCCACCAGAAAGGAATGTAACTCCTGTAATTTTGAGATATATATATACGTTAGATTTTGGTAAAAATATGCGCAAAAAACTTACAATAAATTATCTTTTAGAGGACTCTATTACTAACCCGTAAATAAAACATTACTTTTCACTAATTTAGTTATTTTTGACAAGCGTAATAATTATCTCGTAATGTAAGAGATATTTTTCCAGCCGAAGGTTTGTCAAATATTTCCTGTGTCGAGAGAGGCATGAACATACACATTAGTCATCCATTACTATGCATCACACAAATATATTTTCCAGCCAGGAAGGCCGAAGCAAGGACCTCGTGCTTTATCACTACCAACTAATCTAACGAGACCGTCATAAATCTTCGTAGTCATCCTTATTATCAGATTTAGGCAAAATTTGGTTAGTATACATCCATGATTGCCTTGTTAAGAAACTGTTGATAATACTATTATCCGCCAGATGGCGTTAAATACAATCTTTAAAAGAACGCCATCTATGACATAATAGGAGAACTAGGAAGTGTACTCAGATCAGAAACTAGGGTAAGATTTGACGATGTCCGTAGAGTAGTTGAAACTCCACTCGAATGCCGTGGTCCGTTTTGCGATAATTTTGCTCACAAAGCTATCGTCTACCAAAGCTGGGCCGAGACAAATATCGCGATTTTGACAGCTCGTGGCACTGTAAGCGTGTTGTTAATTCGGACCAGAGTTGTAGCAATAACGAACCAATTGCGCGCGAAAAACAAATTCATAAAAATATCGTGCATAGTGTGAAGGTTTACTATGTGGTGTGTGGATTAAAAAGAAATAATGGAATGGATGGACCGACTTTTACAACTTTTACATCAAAAAGAAGGGACACCAGTAAAGACATTCACTGCGGTCCCAATTGGCCATAATCGATATTAGCGCGATAAAAGTCGGTCCCTTTCACCGTGAGCGTGATTACGATGGCCCACGCTACGTCATCGATGACGTCTTAACTGCCGCCATATTGACGATTACATGAACCATGCTCTACACTATAATCGTCGTGAGCGTTCTGTCAAAAGTGACAGGTGTTTGTTTATTTCTACAATGTATTTACTGGTGTCCCTTCTTTTTGGTGAAAAAGTTGTAAAAGTCGGTCCATCCATTCCATTACTTCTTTTTAATCCACACACTACATAGTAAACCTTCACACTATGCACGATATTTTTATGAATTTGTTTTTCGCGCGCAAATGGTTCGTTATTGCTACAACTCTGGTCCGAATTAACAACACGCTTACAGTGCCACGAGCTGTCAAAATCGCGATATTTGTCTCGGACCAGCTTTGGTAGACGATAGCACTGTGAGCAAAATTATCGCAAAACGGACCACGGCAATTGTTGAAATAAACAAACACCTGTCACTTTTGACAGAACGCTCACGACGATTATGGTGTAGAGCATGGTTCATGTAATCGTCAATATGGCGGCAGTTAAGACGTCATCGATGACGTAGCGTGGGCCATCGTAATCACGCTCACGGTGAAAGGGGCCGACTGTTATCGCGCTAATAGCGATTATGGCTCAATTGGGACCGTACTGGAAAGATCCTACACCAAATAGTTTTTGCACTCAACACGATCATGACGTCATTTAGCCCCTAAGGTAAAGTAAGTATAAGCAGAAACCCGTATTTAGTGAGGTGCTGGCTGTGCCAATGCTTATGCAAAATATTATTTATTTGAATATGATTTGTTAAATTTTCTTTAAATAGTTCTCAAGTGTTATAGGCAAGAAACACAGTAATTTATATGTCTCGAATGGTCTGTAAATGCCTGTCTATATCTATTCACATACTGCGCGGAAACGATTATCATATTTAAGCTATCATTACTTAGATAATATCCTTATTTAAAGTGTGGATTTTATCTAAATATTATTGAGATACTAGTGTTCACAAAAAAGTAAGAATTCCATATTCTTTCTACTAATAATTAGTAGACCCCAAAAATATAATGTACTTATTTTGAAAACCTTGGTATAAGACAATTTAGTTATCGACATTAGAGAAATTGCGTAGATGTGGCAGATAGCGAAACTATCATAATGGCTCAGTATTCAATTATCAACGAGCTTTTGCTGTTCACCGCCAGATGGCTGTTGAAAGAGACAGGCAACCCTGCCTCTAGTATCATGTAAACTTGCTACACATTCTGTAGAGGAAAATCTGTACAACGCATGCTCCAGGTTTTTTCCATGGTTTATAATAATCAGCCGGAACATTTCACTACTTATATAGTCTGCTCCTTTTGAACGCCACAATAGATAACTAATGGAGATTTACGACAGTAAAAAAGGAAGAGTTAAATATTATCATTTATTGAAATACTAGGCTACTCCCACTATGCCATTCTCATAGAATAAGACTTTACTTAACTCTACCGTCTGGAAATATTTACCGAGTGCAATAATGATGGGCGCAACCCTTGCATTGGTATGAAACCGCTATCTCTAGCTACAAATTTCATTTAAATCCTTGAGCCGTTTCAGCTTGAAGTAGTAAGAAACATGTACACATACAAACTGACTTGACTGGCTGTTTGGCGCAGTTGGTAGATTCCTACCTTCTGAGCCGCTGGTCCCGGGTTCCATCCCCGGACAGGTCAAACATTTATGTGCATGAACATGTCTCTTTGACATGTGTCTGGGTGTATATATGTATATCAGTCATCAGGTTACCATAGTCCAGGCTCTGCCTAGTTTGGGAGTTAGTAAGTTGTTCTAGTCTTTCTTTTATACTTGTTGGAAGCAATGTTTTCTAGTCATTTATCTGCAGTTACTTCCATGCCCAGCAGTAACAGAGACTTATTGTTTTTTGCAACTTTCTTGTTCCCTGCTAAGTTCTAAGATACATATGAGTTAACCATTAATCTGTCCGCATCAGGTTTAAGCTATAACAAAAGATTTATGAATGAACTGGAGGCTTGATGATTCGGACGGATTAATGTGTAAGCTACTATCTAGGATGTAGGGTGATTAGCCTACATCCTAGTGTACTATGACAGATTTGTCATAACTACGCTCTTAAGAGACAACTCTTATCGTCAAAACGCGGCTTCAAGCTCAAGATGGGAATCGATCTCATGGCCTTCTAATTGACGGCTGACCCCTGTTACTCTTCGGCTATCATCGCTTCAAAATTATGTGAAAATTGATTACGTACCAGGAACGGCTCCGGGGACGGTTCGGAGCAGAGCGGTGACGGTCGCGCGAGCAACGTCGTTGGGAGTGTAAGTCTTCTTGCACGACTGGCCGGCGGTCACCTGTACACACAAAAACTTATAAACATCTACAATATTCTTCTGTATATATAAAAAAAGGCAATCGTTACTGACTGATCTATCAACTAAAGATTGCAAACCGGGCTCGGTGGCGTTTTAGGCACCCACCGGGCCCGGCCAATCTTACCGGGCCGGTCACTGGACCCGTAGGGCTAATATGTATCTCAGTTGCAAATAAATTGAAATGAAAATTGAATAAAATAGAAAAAAATGGCGGCTCTATGTCACTTTTGTCAGCTCCAGTCATCAATATACTAACATTTTTGCTTACTGAAGTTTTCAAAATTGACATAGAACCGCCATATTTCAAACAACATGGTGTTAGCAACTGAGATACATAATAGCCCTGCCGGTCACCGTACCCGGTAAGAATCTATCTATCTGATATAAGTGTTACGACACGTTCAGTACTTTAAGTTGCGTTATTAGTTTTAATTTTAATACTATGTTTTCAAATAGACACTATATGGAGTAAAGAGAAAAAGACCTACTTGTTTAAACTTACAAAAATGAATAATTACTAATACTAAATCTTACTCTACCGTCCATGAGTAAAAGTAATCAATTCTGTATTAAGTGTGATTTTGAGACTTGAGTGAGACTGATTATTGTTCATAAGCTAGTTTGAAATAAATATTAACCTAGAATCATTGTCTTTTTCATTTTATGTATAGAAATTTTTCATAAAATACTTTGAAGGTTTCATCGCTAGCACTCACCCGGCCAGGCCCGGCGGACCCGGCCGGGTTGGCGTCGAATGCAACCGGCCCGGCCGGGCTGAGAAACAGACCCGGTTGCAATCTCTACTATCAACACTTCTACATCAACAATTCTAATTCTACACACAGCTCAAACCACCGAACGGTGGTTCAATGAAGCGCTGAAGTTTGCCACGCATATAGTTATTATGACGTAACTATCAAATAGGTAGAAAAAGCAAATAGTATCTGTATTTTATATTTAGTAAAATTGACAAAATTACAAATTTCACGCGCTATTAATGTTCATAAAATTATGAAAACCTTCATTTGTTTTATAGCTATTCCACAAGTCAATTTGAAATTTTTAAATTAAATTTAAATAAAATTCATAATACACTACTTGGTCGCTATGTTACGGGGTAAAAAGTTCGTCATAATTTTATATAAGTGTCTGATTAGGCAGAGCGCGGTCAACGCGTTCACGCGGTCAGTTTTGCGTTCGTTGTGTTGTATTACGTAACATAGATATATATACCCACAGGTGACCGACGAGGTCAGCCAGCACGCATCCTGGTTGGTTATATTTATGTAACGTGGTGCAACACAGCAAACGCAATACTGACCGCGCGAACTCGTTGACCGCGCTCTGTTTGAACAGACCCAACATGACAGTTATGAGTTGTCGTAGTGCCTAATTTATTGGACCGTTTAACGCGACATATAAGCATTTTCATGTTTACTTTGCCGGCTGCTCATCGTTTTAATTGGACCAGCAATTCGATTTATATCCAAGATTGAGAATATAATATCGAAATGTTCGGTACATTTCAGAAGTAGTTATATTGGTAAGATTCTAAAGCGCAAATACCAAGGGGGTAGTCGAGCGCGAGCCAACTAGTCTAATTATAGATACGGACTAAACAACGAAAACGTAAATCGTCATGTGCTTTTCACGTAATAACATGAGAAAGTAGCGTGTCTCGCTGGCGATTGTCCAAACATTTATTTATTCTATGTATCTATAGAACATTCCACATACAAGAAGTATAATTATATATATTAGGTGTGAACTTGTGAAGTATTTCATTCATGTTTTGGTATAAGATGTTCAATGTTCAACTATCAAGTGATTAGAAGAGAGTTGACTAAACTAGCGAACTAAAATTTATTTATGGAAGTCCTTATTCTGTTCACGTTAAAATCTAAATTCATGTAAGACTTAGAATCAAATTTCTTTAAATAGGATTCTATTCAATTTTAGGTATTCTTACGTTAGTTTAGCGAGCACCAAGGTAAGTTACGAGTAACCTGTCTAAAAATACCCACAATTGAAGAGAGATATCTAATTTTAGTGCTGTCATTCGGAAGTGTGTTTAAAAACTGCCAGAATATAGAGATTTTTAGTTTTGAGAATGCTTACAGAATGGATACTAGTAGAAGGCCTGAGAGTAAGTACTACACCTGTCCATGACGAACTGTCACCCCCAACATAAAACTGATGTTTTGCGGGGCACTGCCCCCATTCACACAGTAAGCACATACATCACATAGAATCACTGGCTACAATTTCCTATACACTCTTATTAACACAGAAATACTTGCGAACTATTGCTTTGCTGCAGCAAACACTGCGGTGTTACCGATCAAGGTGGTTGCTTGCGTAAAAAGCCGTCTTAGTTGGTACTACCTAACTACCTAGTAACTCGGGTTTCTTGCCCTCTTATGATTCGTATCGCGACCGCGGCGTAAGCATTCTTTATAACTCCATCCTGTCACTGAGTAATCATGTAAGATTAAAGTGATAACATGTATTAGTTCTGAATGAAACCACCTAAACAAGCAACAGTGTTCTCCGGAAGCTGTCTGTGAGAACCAGTCACCATCGTCGACCGCATCATCACTGAACATAAAATGGTAGTGGTCTGAATTTCAATACTTTATAAGGCATAAACTCGTAATAGGGGTTGACATAGCGAATCATAATATCGGACGCCAAACGATGCCGAGTTACGATTTTTAATTCTAATTCAAACTAAATATTCAGTATCTTCTTAAGGCTATATTTCAAAACGGACTACTTGTACGGGCTTGTTGCCTTAGTAGTTTTTTGTAATCTTGAGAAGAAGGTAAATTCATTTTGATTGGACATGGGTACCAAAACACCCAACATCCTTTTAAACCCAATGATGTATGTAGTCCTTATTTATTTCACACTTTGTAATCCGTATTTATTTCACATCGGCAAAACTTTGCGTGTGCTGATAAATATGTATTACTTTATTAGTATATCGGTTTAGGTATTGTTAATTAAGAGCTAATAGCTACTTACGTTGTTAATTTTGTTGTTTTGCCTACCTAGGTTAAATCAATCACAAAATAATTTAAAACAACAAAATATCGAGGTAGGCATGAGACATTTTAGTCAAATCTGGTATGTATTTATTTAGATGGGCGTTACTTGGATAGGCGTTTAATTTTGTAAATTAATGAAACGTTTGAACTGTTACTATACTGGAGGAAGACATTGACAGCTGTAACACAGGTACGACCTAGCACAGTTGTCAATGAATATCAATTGTACCTACTTACCACAGTTTTGTGTTAATTATCTAAATTACATACTTTATTAATTAGAGGTATAGTTAAGACATGTACTTTGTGATCTGAACTGAATAAACATATATTATTAATTATTATTATTAGTCCTCAAAATAATGTTATTATGTTATATTATACATAGTAACAAAAACAAAATACGGGCGCCATTGTAATCTATATACGAGTATATCATTTTGATGTTTGATGGCGTACAATAAAACAGCTTGATTAAAATCTTACACCACCGCAATCTAATATTAAACCTTGTGTAATGTACCTAAAGTATAACACAGCTTACCATGTTGGGCTTGAGAAGGGTGCCCTCAAGGTAGACGTGGTGGTCGCTGAGCGCCTTGTATACGGCGGCCAAAACCACTTCGGTCACCTTCTGGGTGCGGTCCAAGTCGTGGTCACCTAGAATGGAAAATAATATGTAACTTTACTACACATTTTTATCATATTTATTATGTCTTTGCAATTATTACACATTGAGAGAAAACCACTTTAAATGGATTAAATCGCGTTTATATTCTTCGATTTAAAACCTGACGTTTTAAACACTTTCCAGTGACCATGGTGTTGGGTAGACGGTTAAATCAGAATTTGTTATTTTACCATCGACGGATCTCGGGATCAACAATAGGCACTACCATCTGACAGATTAAAGTGTATATACCAAACAAACACGTTGGCTTCACTTATGATACCAGGATTTCATAGCTAAATAGGAGCTTGTTAGTTCTTACCATTGGTAAGGATCTCGGGCTCAACAATAGACACGATGCTGACTTCGGCAGGTTGAAATGTATATACCAAGCAAACACGTTCGCTTTACTTTGATACCAGGAGTTCATAGGTAAATAAAAGCTTGAAAATTCTCACCATCGGGAAGGATCTCGGGTTCAACAATAGGCACGATGCGCTGTGTCCGACAGTTGGTATCACTTGTGATACCAGGAGTTCATAGCTAACTAGGAACTTGTTAACTCTTATTATTATTTATTTGTGGCTTTTGTGGATGAGCCAGCATTGGGCAAGAATCTCTGGTTCAAACTATTAGTTTTTTCTGTAGCTCAACAATAGGAGCGATGCGCTGGCTGTAGACAGGTTGAAGCCTATACCAAGCAAAGACGTTGGCTTCACTTGTCATACCAGAAGTTCATAACTAATCTGAAGTTTGTTAATTCTTGCCAATCGGGAAGGATCTCGAGCTCTCAATAGGCAAGATTCGCTGACTCCGACAGATTGAAACGTATTACCAAGCAAATATGATGGCTTCACTAGTGATACCAGGAGTTTATAGCGAACCAGGAGGTCGTTAATTGTTATTATTATTAGTCTTGCTTTGTGTCTTTTGTGAGCCACCATTTTTAATTAGCATCGGGAAGAGTCTCAAACTATTAGAGAGGTTCAAACTATTAGTTATTCTGTGGCTCCAACAATAGGGAATGATGCGCTGGCTCTAGAGACAGCTTAAAGTATATACCAAGCAAACGTGTTGGCTTCCCTTGGGGTACCAGGAGTTCATAGCTAACTAAGAGCTTGTTAATTCTTATTAGTATTAGTATTTCTTTGTAGCTTTTGTGGATGAGCCACCAATGTTAAATTCTTACCTCTGAAGAATATCTGGCTCAAGTATTAGTTATTCTGTGGCTCAACAATAGGAACGGTGCGCTGGCTTTAGACATGTAAGCGTATATATACCAATCAAACACGCTTCACTTGTTGTGATACCAGGAGTTCATAGCTTAATAGAAGCTGGTCAATTCTTACCATCGGGAAGGATCTCGGGCTCAACAATAGGCACGATGCGCTGGCTCTGGCAGATTGAAGCGTAGCGAGCGAGCACGTTGGCGTTCTCGAGGATGCTCTGGTATGAGGGTGTGTTGCGGCCGATTTTCAACACGCAACGCCACTTGGCGAAGTGGCAACCGTCTTTTTTGTACTGGGCGCAACGTTGGGCAAGGTCATCCAGACCTGTAAAATAGGCAAAGTAACTTGAATAAAAAATGTATTTAATAGTTATTTAAGATTAAGTTCAAGGCTATTCGTTAGATGGCGCTCATTCACTCCTAAAGTTGCACAGGAGTAAATATGTAAATGCTTCAAAAATTATATATTAAAATCACAAAGATTTTGTGCCAGTTCTAAATGTAATTCTAACATTGGCAGTTCAAAAGTTATGTACCTAATAAAATGAATTATGCAATTTTAAATTTTGTGTAGTGGCAGGGTGATGTGTTCAGTAGCTTTTTGCCTACGTCGTGTACGGTTCAATTGGCTTAAATTACTACAATGGGTTTTTTATGGTATAGGTTGGCAAACGAGCAAGCGGCTCACCTGTTGGTAAGGGATACCGTCGCCCACGGACATCCGCAATACCAGAGGTCTCGAGGATGCGTTGCCGACCTTTGAGGAAGGATGATAGGAAGGAAGAGATAGAAGAGGTAAGGTTGGGAAGGAGAGAGAGAGAATGGGGAAGAGGGAATCGGGCTTCCAGAACCTCCCACAAACCGACGAAAGGCAATAGCAAGATGTTACTTCACAACTGTGGTATATGGGAGTGTGGTACTTCCCCGGTTGTGCCGGCCCATTCGGCTGTGGGGTTGCAGCGTGGCACTACCACCGAAAAAAGATCTGCAGAATTTATTCAAGTGGTAACTACACAATGGGTAGGCGTCAGTAATGAACTTACCGTCGGGCGGCCAAATTGCCAGTCATGTCACAAATTGAATAAAAATACTTGTACCCGACAAGCTTATCAAATGCTCTTTCGAAGTACGTACAATCAGAGAGATGGCGGGAAAAAATTTATTATTGACTATCATTGATCATGTTTAATCTTCTAAGATTTGTGTTTCTTTAAGTTTTGACGTGTTGGTAGTAGTGGTGGAATATTAACAGTTCAGTATTCGTAGTGCACGAGTGTACGCAAAGTGTACAAAATGATGAATCGTGTGTTTAGTGTTTTCCTCATCAAACGCATTACGTGTTTTAGTAATGCTTCCACCTCTTTACTAAAGCGTGACTTATGACAAAGATTCTGTGACTGTGTCTTGACTAATAATCATTGTACATGAATAATACTCTCACTTGATGCACTATAAGTAAAACATAATTTAACTTGAAGAACTGCAAATGTTACGAACGTGCCAGTCCAATTAAAAAGGAAAGAGTATAAACAGGCGTAATCATTCTTGATAAAAATGTAGTCACATATGAAAGTCAGTAAACAAGCTGATAAAACACAATTGCCTCCGTTTAAAACGCTCTCCATTCCACATGACATATTCATAAATCAATTGACAGACCGTCTGATTGCGAAGTATTTTTATCAGAGCGGAATGAACAATACTGTCCAAGAAGTACGCCTTTAATATAATCACCAATGAATTTGTCAACAATTTTAAAACATAGGTATATGCACTGTTTGCACCGTAATGTTTAATGTATAAAATTACGTGAAATGTATGGGATCACCTGGTGGGACCTTACTATCAGCTCTTAAAGCAGGTCTTCTAGAAAACTGCCCGGCTTAATCGTACCATGACAACGTCATAGCAGGCCTGCCCAGGCCTGCTATGACGTTTCTGCAACCGCAGAAAACCTTACAACTGTTTTTTTGTACGGACTCTCGTTAACATGACGCTCTAAATCCTCTCAGTTTATCAGCTTACAAATTACTAGCCGTCAACAATGTTGGTTATAGTAAATTGTTAGAATGTCAGATACAACATTATCCGTTCACTTTTGAGGAAAACAACATGCAAACAGTTCACCTAAATGAGCGTCATGGTATGATTTCATTCAAAACTGTTTAAGCCAGGTTAAAGAGCTGCACGGAACTTGCATGGTTTTACAAAGCTGATAGTAAGGCGCATGTATATGCATATTCTGCCGTACCGTCTTAACTGTATATAAGAACGTATGTACGTTCTTATATACAGTTAAGACACGGGGTGGGATGGTGAATAAGTAAAAGCCAGTCATACTATCAACTTCTAGGTAATAATAAGAGAAATGTTCATTCCCATACTAGATTTTCAGTGGTAGGACTTTTGTAGAGTCCACCTAAAGAAGTACCACACCTTTGCCAGTAATTCAACCGTGAAGCGTTACTGTGATTCGTTGGCTTACAGGGGTAAGAGATTTAATATATTTTATCTGAGGGTAACGAGAGCAGTGCATTGCCATTCAGGGTGTTGATCCCTTGCCCACAATCTAATAGTCTCGAGTTTAAACCATTGTTTAAGCAAATTTCCTATATGAAGTTCCATTAAACCATGGTTTAAAATCTTTGGTTTAAGTTTTATAATCAGGATGTTGTAGTTTAAAATTTTGAATGACACTAAACTGTTATGGACAAGTGTAACACTTAACATCAGGCTATCGACTTATTCGTCTCGTCACTGATTAACAAATAAATAAAAAAACTGGAGTTGATTCTTACCTACTAGATAGGAACAGTACTAATATATATACAAATTCACTTTCTTAAATACAAGTACCTAGGTATGCGCAGATACATGCCTAGAATAGGCTTAGGCATTCGCGGGATTCAGAAGAAGGTAACAAATATACTTACTTACAGACAGACTCAGGCGATTTTAGTTTAAGGAACCTCAAAATATCTTTATTTCTTTTTCAAAAAATTGTGTTACATAAAGCAAGTGTCAGGAGTCTCCTTTTACGCATAAAATGCCTGAGTAGGAGTCCCCGCTCTTCCATATGCAGTACATACTAGTAACATTATGTGTAAGCTTCAATGCCTCACTAAAATCACAAACCGTTTTTAATGCTTTTTTGTTTAATGTTGCGTGTGTGGTTTGTGTATGTGTGTGCAAGTGTGCGCGCGTAGGTATGTATGTTTAAGGTTATTAATCAGGTCATAGTATAGATTATAATATATTATTTGTGTACAACCTAAATTGGTATTACTTGTAAAATTTGCCCACTGCTGAACATTTGCTTCCTCCCTAATTTTTAATAAGCGGCCTGCATCCAACGTCAACCTGCGACTTTTCCACCTTGTCGGTGGACGAATTAACTTTTATATACTGCATTTAATAATGATGATTCAGTGTTAACAAAATTGAACGTATCGATGGGTCGCGCTCTAACTATCTGTTCTACAATCTAATCAGTGAAATGGTTGGATTATTGGAACGATAAGCATTAATCTGAAGCACTAACTAAACCACCATTACAAGTCCAAATCAAAGGTGCCGTGTGGAAAAACTGAATTTTGTGGCTTGACAACATAATTTATTTATTTTTTCATTGTCAGTGGACACGTACGTTTGTATTTTTTTTTTTGGTGAGCTTACAGCTATAATTACAATGGTACATGGTAATTAACAATGAAAAGCCAATTACAAGCCTCCACAAGTAACAACTGTTGTAAAAGAATATATTATTGCTTACGGCTTATGTTCAGCAGTGGACGTCCTACGGCTGAGATGATGATGATGAAAAGAATATAAAATAATAGAAATAGTAACATGATAATACAACTGCACAAGTACAATATGAAAAATTTAATACTGTCTTCCATTCTATTCAGTTATTGGAGTGTAACTCAAAAAGTACTGGACCGAATTTGATGAAATTTAAATCGGACCACACGGGAAGCACCAGCGTTCTAACAAATTTTTGAGAATCGGTTCACCCTATCGAAAGTTATGAGGCAACAAACATAGTCGAATTGAGTACCTCCTCCTTTTTGTACGTCAGTAGAAAAATTTACACATAACGAGTGTCGGTACCGGTGTAAGTCATATATAATATTGAATTTGTTGACGCCAAACTACTCGCAAATGGATCGTTGGGCTTCGTGTCAAGTATTTTATTGAAGGCAATAGCTGAACGTATTAGGAAGTAGTTAGGTAGTGCGGTAGTTAGTGCGCGAGAGTGGAGTATGAAGTCGACTGTCAGTTGTATGTTTTTTTAATATGTTTGTTACCTAAAATAATAATGATTATTATTATTTGTTACCTTCTATAAATACATGTTTCACAGTTCTTATAATATATCATAATAACAGATTTCAACCTTTTATTTTACAGGTAGGTAGTAATAATGTATAATTAGGTGTAATACAGTGTAGATCAGTGCTATAGGTCCAAACAGGACAGATACTTCCTGCTTATTGTGAGACATATATCTTAAACTATGTTTTTACTTTTGTAAATATCAAAATTGAAACACTGGGGGGCAAAGTGGCACAATATAGTATTTATATGGTTTACATTATTTAAAAATTAAATGTTGCCATTCCACAAGTTAATTTAAAGATTATTAAAGTGGCCTTCCTGTGTCACCACCAGCAGGGCTATTATGCATCTAGGTTGCTAACAAATGATTGAAATCTTGAAAAATGGCGGCTCTATGTCAGTTTGGACAACTCCAGTAAGCAAAAATGTTAGTAAGTTGATGACTGGATCTGACAAAAGTGACATAGAGCGGCCATTTTTTTCGATTTCAATCAACATTTGTTTGCAACTGAGATACATAATAGCCGTACTGGAATGTGATGTATGAACTTTTTAAGGCGATTGAGGAAAACTCATAAACAACGATTCATGATTTTGTACACTTTGCCTACACTCGTGATCTTTATGAACACTTAATAATCCACCGCACATAATATTGTGTATGAGAACTTCGAAAAAACTAGTACATATGCTTACGATGTTTGGACCTTAGATACTGATTGTGACATAGAACATTTGCAGACTGTTTTTGAAGCGATCATTATTACGGTTAATCCTATTAATATTATAAACGTGAAAGTTTGTATGTATGGATGTATGGATGTTTGTTACTCTTTCACGCACAAACGGGGGGGCTAATGTTGATGAAATTTGGTATGGGGGTAGATGAGGCGCTGGATTAACACATAGGATACTTTTCATCATCATCATCATCATCATCCATCACCACGCGGGTGAAACCGCGGGGCGCAGCTAGTAATCAATATAATGGTATTGATTCGCTTGTGCGTACACTGAACTAAAATTCTCTGAGACTGAAAAAATCAGGTGCCGTAGTCTCTTCCATATCCTACTATCTTCCTTATCACTAATAAGTTCATACCAATAGCCTGGCCATTTTACCCATTGTTGTAATAGTTATAAGTACCATGTTACCCTTCATCCAACATTCTTTCTGTTTTTGATACTCTGCATTTTTATACCAAACAGGCCTCTAAGTGTTGGCTACAGCCCCACTTATGCCTTTGTAAAGGACCGGATGAAATCCGAGATTTTGTTTTGAATTAAAGAAATAATAATAATAATCATAATAATCATAATAATAATCATAATAAATCTTGTATAATACCGCAGGGGCGGCTTTGTGGCGAGCCGTCGGTGAGTGGCGACACCGTGGACCCTGATTCTCCCTGGGGCTAAATGAGACCCCTGACCCCCGGCTTGCCTTTATTGGCTGTCTGAGGGTGGAGACGCAAGAGCAAGTAACAAAAAGCTCCAAGGGTGGAAGTGTTAAAGGGCATAACGCCGGTAGTAGCGCTCTAGTGAAACCGCAGCACACCTCTCGACACCCTTTAGCCATTCACACCAACGTTGCCCCTTTTGTCACCATTGATGGTGGCTTTTATGGGGGGGCCCGTTTAGTGAGTGGCAAGTCACCACCTGCCTAAAAATTTTAAGATGAGACTGAAATTGGCAGGTGCCGTAGTCTCGACCATAGCCCACTATCTCCCGTATCACTAATAAGTACATTTCAATAACCATGCCATTTTACCCATTTTTGTAATAGATAACCTGTAACCTTCCATCCAAAATGTTTCTGTTTTTATACTACATTGTATTTTTATATCAAACAGGCCTCTAAGTGTTGGCTACAGCCCCACTTATGCCTTTGTAAAGGACCGGGTGAAACCCGTGAAATTGGTTGAATAAAAATAATCATAATAATAAACATATATTTATTTCCTCCTCACAAAAGTTTGGTAAAAACAATTTAAAATAATTAGCGAAGAGTGACAAAATAAAACCTAACTATGTGAGGGGGCTGGTGCCCGAAGTAGGTTTTTAAAAATAAAAACCTGTGTCACAGGTCACCAGGTCTCCTCCCACGGATAGCATATACTTTGGCACACACCAGTACTAAACTATCTCATAATTTTTAGTGTATTAGATGTTGAGGGTAGAATAAAACAATATGTGCGTAAGCAAAGTGTTGTGATTGTATCTGTGTGAGTCTGTTTAGTGTCAGTGTGTTAATGAGCATGTGTGTGTTTTGTTGTGTGGCTACGAGTTATATAGTAAGAGTCAGTAGTCAAGATCAACATTTTGTATTTTACTATGATAAGTAATCATATTACTTTATATGAGTATTTATATTCGCAATGTACATTTGGGTGAATGGGTGGGTGAATTATTGTGTGGATAGATGGAAGGTTAAACAACATATCCACATTCGTGTAACATTTAGAATAATAATCCCACTAACATTATAAATGTGAAAGTTTGGATAGATGGATAGATGGATGGATGATTTTAATGAATGTTTGTTACTTAATAACGGCTAAACGGATCTGGTTGTAATTTGGCACAGAGATAGATTATAGTCTGGAATAGTACGTAGGCTACGTTTTCTACTACGTTTATTAATATTATAAACGTGAAAGTTTGTATGTATGGATGTATGGATGTTTGTTACTCTTTCACGCACAAACGGGGGGGCTAATGTTGATGAAATTTGGTATGGGGGTAGATGAGGCGCTGGATTAACACATAGGATACTTTTCATCATCATCATCATCATCATCCATTACCACGCGGGTGAAACCGCGGGGCGCAGCTAGTAATCAATATAATGGTATTGATTCGCTTGTGCGTACACTGAACTAAAATTCTCTGAGACTGAAAAAATCAGGTGCCGTAGTCTCTTCCATATCCTACTATCTTCCTTATCACTAATAAGTTCATACCAATAGCCTGGCCATTTTACCCATTGTTGTAATAGTTATAAGTACCATGTTACCCTTCATCCAACATTCTTTCTGTTTTTGATACTCTGCATTTTTATACCAAACAGGCCTCTAAGTGTTGGCTACAGCCCCACTTATGCCTTTGTAAAGGACCGGATGAAATCCGAGATTTTGTTTTGAATTAAAGAAATAATAATAATAATCATAATAATCATAATAATAATCATAATAAATCTTGTATAATACCGCAGGGGCGGCTTTGTGGCGAGCCGTCGGTGAGTGGCGACACCGTGGACCCTGATTCTCCCTGGGGCTAAATGAGACCCCTGACCCCCGGCTTGCCTTTATTGGCTGTCTGAGGGTGGAGACGCAAGAGCAAGTAACAAAAAGCTCCAAGGGTGGAAGTGTTAAAGGGCATAACGCCGGTAGTAGCGCTCTAGTGAAACCGCAGCACACCTCTCGACACCCTTTAGCCATTCACACCAACGTTGCCCCTTTTGTCACCATTGATGGTGGCTTTTATGGGGGGGCCCGTTTAGTGAGTGGCAAGTCACCACCTGCCTAAAAATTTTAAGATGAGACTGAAATTGGCAGGTGCCGTAGTCTCGACCATAGCCCACTATCTCCCGTATCACTAATAAGTACATTTCAATAACCATGCCATTTTACCCATTTTTGTAATAGATAACCTGTAACCTTCCATCCAAAATGTTTCTGTTTTTATACTACATTGTATTTTTATATCAAACAGGCCTCTAAGTGTTGGCTACAGCCCCACTTATGCCTTTGTAAAGGACCGGGTGAAACCCGTGAAATTGGTTGAATAAAAATAATCATAATAATAAACATATATTTATTTCCTCCTCACAAAAGTTTGGTAAAAACAATTTAAAATAATTAGCGAAGAGTGACAAAATAAAACCTAACTATGTGAGGGGGCTGGTGCCCGAAGTAGGTTTTTAAAAATAAAAACCTGTGTCACAGGTCACCAGGTCTCCTCCCACGGATAGCATATACTTTGGCACACACCAGTACTAAACTATCTCATAATTTTTAGTGTATTAGATGTTGAGGGTAGAATAAAACAATATGTGCGTAAGCAAAGTGTTGTGATTGTATCTGTGTGAGTCTGTTTAGTGTCAGTGTGTTAATGAGCATGTGTGTGTTTTGTTGTGTGGCTACGAGTTATATAGTAAGAGTCAGTAGTCAAGATCAACATTTTGTATTTTACTATGATAAGTAATCATATTACTTTATATGAGTATTTATATTCGCAATGTACATTTGGGTGAATGGGTGGGTGAATTATTGTGTGGATAGATGGAAGGTTAAACAACATATCCACATTCGTGTAACATTTAGAATAATAATCCCACTAACATTATAAATGTGAAAGTTTGGATAGATGGATAGATGGATGGATGATTTTAATGAATGTTTGTTACTTAATAACGGCTAAACGGATCTGGTTGTAATTTGGCACAGAGATAGATTATAGTCTGGAATAGTACGTAGGCTACGTTTTCCTCATCATCATCATCATCATTATCATCTATCACCACGTGGGTTAAACAGCCTAATATTCTTGGGCACAGCATAGACAACATAACAAGATCTCCGCCGACGCCAAGATCGTAATGATGGCTTACTTTCTAGTTCTAAATATATGGTAATTCTATTCAAACGTGGGTAGTTCTACATCAGTTTAGACTAGTTTAGAGAGCACGAACTAACGTGACGATAAAATTTGCACTAAACATACCCCCATTAAACAGAAACGGCAAATTTATGAAATGTCACTTGCAGGCATACGAATTTGGACTTAAGCATGAACAGAATAACAACTAACGTGATTGATTAAAAATAGATTTTAGTTAGCTAGTTTAGTTTGGTGTTCAGAACAAGCGAATTACTATAAGCATCAATCACCATTACGCGTCAAAAGTTGAAACACTAATCTAGGAAAAGTAGACATAATCAAAGATAGCTATTTGTTGGTTTTTTCCCGGCTATACCTATTTTTAATATTAACATGTTTACGAAGAATTGGTTATCAAAGAGATAGCAGAGTCGAGCCCCTCGGCTTGTCTTAATAGCGGGGTCCAAAGGGTCAGTGTAATGTCAACAATGTTAAGGCTAATGCCATCTCAACTCGAGCAGCTTGACTGCGGTACAATTTATTAATTTATTTTATTAACAGTTTAAATAAGACCGGAACAGCAAGACCCAAAGCGGTATTTACCACAAATAACTGCTTGGTATAATTTTACGTTAGTCTAATAAAGAAGTGGGCAAAATCAGAACTAGTCAGACCTAGATAATAACAAACGAAAAAGTGGTCCCCAAACGTCAAAACTAAAAAAAAATACATTTATACCTTGCTTTCCGAGTCGCGTCAAAATCACTTTTAGCGCTGTGATCGCCATTCCAAATCAACGAAAGCGCGACAACGTAGACCCATGTGACGTCATGGATTACGTCACCAAGGACGCCATTTTGCGATTTCAACAACCACGCTACAAACTGAAATCACCGTGAGCAGTCCGTCAAAAATGACAGTTTGTTGATGTGCGCATGTTGCGATAGCTAGCATACGAGGGTGAATCAAAAAATTCTTGGAATCAATATTAAAAAATGCAAAGATTTAAATAATAATATTTTATTTTTCTACATAATCTCCCTCCAATGCAATGCATTTAGAATAACGCGTTTCTAACTTCCTTATTCCTTGTGAAAAAAAAATTTTTTCTTGACTCTCGAAAAAGTTCTCTACGGCAGCTATAACCGCGTCATTATCGTGAAATTTTGTTCCACGAATTTCCTCTTTTAATTTTGGAAATAAGTGAAAATCACTTGGGGCTAAGTCCGGAGAATATGGTGGGTGGTCAAGGAGATTGAAACCAGCACAGCGGATTGCGTTGAGCGCAACTTCCGATCGATGAGCAGGAGCGTTATCTTGAAGGAACAACACGCCCAACGACAGTTTTCCACGACGTTTTTCTTTAATCGCTTCACGCACTTTCGGGATTAAATTTGCATAATAGGGTCCAGTAATCGTCTGGCCTTTTGGCATGTAATCAATAAAAAGGATTCCTTCACTATCCCAGAACACAGAGGCCATAACTTTGCCAGCGGTAGGAGCAACTCGAAATTTCTTAATGGATGGAGAGGATGGTCGTTTCCAAGACATGCTTTGTCTTTTAGTTTCAGGATCAAAATGGTGGACCCACGTTTCATCCATGGTGACAAGACGACGGCAAAAATTATCCGAATCACGCTGGAACATTTCGAGATTACGTTTGGAAATTTCCAAACGTCGCTTTTTGTTTTCGTCGGTTAACATTCGTGGCACCCATCTTGCAGACACTTTTTTGAACCCCAGTGAATCAATTAAAATGGATTGAACGCTACCAAAAGATATCTTTAGGATCTCAGCTATATGTTTTATAGTCATTCTTCTGTCTTCCAAAACCAGATTCTCGACCTTTTTGACATTTTCTTCTGTAACGGAGGTTGAAGGCCGCCCAGAACGCGGGTCATCTTTACAGCTTGATCTACCTCTTTTAAATTCAGCCACCCAGTACGCAACCGTAGAATAGGGTACAGCATCACCCCCTAATGTCTGCTGAATGTCCAAAAAAATTTCCTTCCTAGACATTTTTATCAAACTGAGATATTTTATCACCGCACGTAACTCACTTTTATCCATAATTTTGACTTTTTAGCAACTCGTTGCACAAAAAAATTTATTACATGCGAACGAACTGACAAAAACAAATGACAGTCTGCATAAATATAGTGTGATAGACACTCTTTAATTTGAATATCGAACTTGATCCAAAAAGGTTTCATATATATGCACTTCTAAGAACTTTTCGATTCACCCTCGTATGTCTGTGTGTGCGTGTATTCCACGCCCTGAGCGACGTGAGCGTGATTTCAGCCCATTCCGAATGGCTGACAGATCTCACCTGTCAAACGCGCGATAGTGAATTGGAATGGAAAATAGTGATAATATCGCCAAAATCAGTGTTGACGTGACTCGGAAATCAAGGATAATATTCTTGTGATGGTACTACATATTAGCCTTAAGTAAGTATGTATACAAATGTATTATGACCTCTGGGTAGTAACAGTAGCAATTACAATAAAATAATAAAACTGTAACGGGTCGTGTCTGTATTTTATTAGACTATATTGTATTTTAGTCAGTCAGTAGACTTCACATTGCACTTTAATTTTAGTGATGTTTCCTTTCTATTTTTATCACATTACTTAATCTGTCCGCATCAGGACAAAAAATAACAATAGATTTATTTATGAATGAAACTTGCCTCTAATGAGGCTTGCTGGACAGATTAATCCGACGATATTGCATTGATACATTTTTTATTGAATCTTTCTAAATATTTTTGTCGAGTTATTTATAATCTCATTACAGACTAAATGCACAAAACATCTAGCCGAACTGAGATATTTTTAATTATCGTAATGCACACATTAAATTATGAAATAATGGAACATTGTATTATGTAAGTGGAGCATTGGTACTCAATATTATCATAAACTCAATAAGTACTACTTATCATCCAATCGCATGTATGAACCTATATCACGAAACTAAGGTAACTTTATATATACTCAAATGTAGAGGCCATGAAAATAGTGGAGAACTAGCAAACAAGATGATTTTTTCCTATTGGTTACATCTTTATATCTGGTCCGGAGTTTTAGTACATTACTGCAGCGGCCAGCATAGTTGTGGCCAGGGATAGTACTTTTCTCAAAGCGCGAAAATTTAAACTATTTTAGTAGTTAGGAAGAAGTTTTTTTAAATAGCACATTTTTTAATATATAGGTAGCTTTCTATTTGCAAGCCAGTTCGAAATTTAAAGAAAACTTTTGATATGTTACCTCCTTGGGTGCCATGCCTCGGAGTAAAAGACCGTTTAATTTTTAAATTACACAAAGAGTTTACTATGTAATTTATTTAGACGTTAAAACACGACAGTGGGCCGAGCACGAAAATCTGTGTAAGTGTAATCGCATCGTTTACGTATTTAGTACAAACTGTCGTTTATCTAGTACATTAATGGTACAGATAACTCATAGTTTGTACTGAATACGTAATCGATACGATAACGTTAAACTTAGGCAGATTTTCGTGCTCGGCCCACAGATATGGATATTCATCAAACTTTTGCCGGCCGCTGCTCGCATGTATAAATACATACTAGCAGCTGCACTGGCTTTGGCCAGCAAATTTTAATGTATTTCGAAGAAGGTTGTCAAAATCATGTTCAAATTTCCAAGCATGTTTGAGAAAATTAACTTTTAAAGCCGGGGATTCTGTTGACGCTACATTTCGAGCTACATTCTGAGCTAAAGCAGGAAGCCCTGAGAAACCTAGTGATACTATAAACATACCCTGTGTGGTGCACTCGTCTTCAGATCCGAACAGCGGGACGACACCTTTGTCGACCTTGATTCCGGGGATAATGCCACGCTTCTCCAAGAGACTGACCAGAGGGGTGCCATCATCAGCTTTTTGGTACAGGGTTTCATGGAACAGGATCACGCCAGAGACGTTCTCGGAGATAGCCTGTGGGGAATAACTTCTTGTAGAATAAGCTTAATATAGTGCAAGGCTGCAGTGACAGCCAGAGTTTATAATTAATAACAATTCGTAACTCTGCGAACAGTAGACCTCGCGAGCACAGTCTTATCAGCGGCAATCTTGAACAATAATGCAAAAATGTATATGTTGTTGGCCTCAAATGTTCGTGTCGAATATTACCAAAAATCGACCGGTTTTTAAACTTCACCTAATGTGTGCACCAAATTTAACCAAAATCTGTCGGTAGATAGCCAAGCATCAAACTTCCGCCATTTTTTGAAAATGTACAATGTGTTACGCGCGCAAAATATGTTCGGCTCTGAACTATGCTCGTCTATTTCTATTATGCTATAGTGCAATAGGTAGTCTAATTATTCCATCAGCAGTGCTCGTCAAATGTAAACAACAGTTTATTCTGACTTGGCGATGTCGTCTTTCACAAATGGACTCGTCGAATCCTGGTCTGCATCTAAAGTACGATCTGAAAACGATTTTTAGATTGACCTTTAGTTATAGGTGTAGGAGATCTAGAATTAACCTAATCTGCGGGATGTCCCCAAGATGACCCGCGTTTTATTACGCATTGGCAAACTGCCAGATATAAATGTGTAAGACATTATATTACAATGTTTATTTGTCTGATAAACTGTTACGGGAATAATTAGGTAAGTTTTTGAAGCTAAAATTTACAACGAAGTATTACATTTTTTCGAAGTATGACGAATTCAAGACTCATATTAATCGATCGGTAAGTTCGGTACTTGCACTGCTGGTTCGATGACTATACAGATTTATTAAGCTATTGCATAGCTTCTATCGCGGGCCTTGAGCGTGGAGACCGAATCCAGAAATTCCGTAACGAAAATAACCTAACACCCCCCACTCCGACTCCATCTATCGATGAATAGCAGAACTTTTAATGACTTTTTGAAATATCACGCTTGTCTCTTTAGTTCAGCAACTCGCCTCTAGATGGCATTGGTTAAATAATTATAATTGCATAAGTTGATAAAAACATCTATGCAATAGCTTTACCGCGGCAGTCTCCGAGTGCCACACGTCTTTTTTTTCGATTCAATTTATATATATATTTTTTTTAATAAAATTATTTTCATAGGTTATTAGAATCCTAGCGGCAATAATTTACGGTACGGCTTGTGGCATTGATTTTGTCAATTTTGACGTGGATGGATCTATACTAACATCCGGCGATGCCGACTATAGATCTTGTCGTTTATATATAAGTAGGCATTTTAAATTTTGTGTTAAAGTGCGCGGTAAATACTAAAACAAGTGTCTAAACGCAGCACGAGACGAGCGAGTTTCATTGTTCTACCAAAGACACGAACAAACTATGGCAAATAAATGGTTACGTTTGAAGGAGCACAGCTTTTTAATAAAATACCCTCAAGTATAAAAAATGCTAGATCATTTAGCACTTTTAAGGTTCAATTAGCCCAGAATAACTAAAAAAATAAGAATTAACAATAGCAAATTACTTTAAATAAAAACATTTGTCAAGTGTTTGTTATGATAAGTGTAAATAAGACGAAACGACGGTCAAATTTATTTAAGTATAATATTGTTCTCATGTAAGTGATGTTAATCTTTTTTGAGAATAAATTTCTTTAAACCTAAATATTTATTCAGTTAGAGCTATGCTAAGACATACTTGCGAGGTCTACAGCTCAGCAGATTGAATAGTTATACAGCAGTTATACATACACGAAGTGGTATATGGTATTACTGAATAATATGTTAGTTTGTTGTATTTAAAGAATTACGAAGATCAGATACCAGCTGAACTGGTAATGAGTTTCCCATAGTATATGCCATACATTTAACCGGGATAAGTAGCATGTGTTATTCAAACACATGTTAAAATGTTCAACTAAATCAATAGTCTCGGCGTAAATGAGTATTAAACATCTAATCAGCTTTGAAGCCAGCTTCCGTGTTTATAATACTGAGATGATATTGTGACGTAGGCACACATTCTTAAGGGTGGTATTCCCCTCGTCTAATTTGATCCAATTTTCAACATTTGTTCCAATTTCTTTGTCGGATGCCCATTCCACTCGACAAATATTCTTTGGCCAAGATTTCTTTGTAATGTGCGTGTTAGTCGATTGCTTTAATAAGTGTCCATCGAAAATATCATTGAAATTTTATTGGCATCCGTATTGATTGAAATGTCAAAACCTATACAAAAATAGGTGTTGTTAGTAAATTAGGCGATGTCATCCAATTTGTTTGATCAAATGCACATTGGTATATTTGACGAGTGGAATACCTACCAGTAACAAGTCAACGTCGAATTTATAATAAGGAAAACCAGTTACGAATTGTAAAAGGTCACTACTTTAGTTTGAATATTGATGACGTGAATAAATGAGACACACCTCCAGTGACTCCCAATCATACGTGTCTCGAAACACAAGCTTCGGACACAAATGTAAAACGCCAGTAATATTATTGGTTAAACAGGACACCTCTTAAAGCAGTAATGATTCAACCTTACCATTAAATCTGGTACCACCACGTCAATATAGCAAGCTTAAAATAATATTGGATTACGATAGACGTTTTGATGACGTAGTATCAAATATTTCACGCAATTCGCATACTTTTTCATGACTTTAGACACTAAGTTTCATTGTTCCAATGTTAAATTTTTGAAGATTCGTACTCCCATATCTTAAAGTAGTCATATTACAACGTTTCCATTAAATATGGTTGGTCGTTTTGTGTCGGTGGGAGTAAGATAGTAAGTATGATTATTCTAAGCTTATTACAAAACGCTCCTGATTTATGATAGTTTCGTAAAAGGTGGGAGTAGGCCCCCAGGACTTGCTTGGGTCCGTGTTATGTCTGTATGTGACGACTGACGAACGTAGTGACGGAGGACAATGCCCTGCAGCTGTTATAATTATACAGAATGACCATTATAAGCCGACGATATTTCACGTCTTGATAACAAGTACAATTTGAAAAAATGAATACCGACTTCCATTTTATTCAGTTTTTGGTAGTGTAACTCAAAAACTACAGGACCAAATTTGATGAAATTTAAACGGGACCACATGTGAAGCACCAGCTTTCAAACAAAAAAATAATTATGAGAATCGGTTCACCCTATCAAAAGTTATGAGGTACCAAACAAAAAAAAAGTAGAAAATGAAGCAATTTAGTCCATACTTCTGATTCAGTAAATACTGTATCCAAAGTTTTGTTCTAATCTGCCATGTTTGTGGACTTGTAAGCCCGGTTTACACGAAACCGCACCGGATAAATATAAAAATAGACATTTGGATAGTTTGTAAGAAAAAAAAAATATTTGACATCATTATCTCCGGATACTTTCATACTGCTTGGAACAACTCTCCCAAATTGGACATTAATTGTGCAATAATTTTGTACAACAGTAAATTACGTAAAGCCGAGATGTGTGTCAGGTCTTACTCTGTAGGGTAAGGTAGCAAGTGAGATTACTGGGCGAATGAAACTAAAAGGTGATGAACCAAGTACAGTACAAATACAAAATGCTTTATTTCACATAAAATATGACTTTAGCTATGAAGTTAAAGCCCTGCCTGCTGCTTTAGTACTCACTATTCACTGTCAAGAAGGCAGCGCCTTTCCGATAAAAGGCCACAATGCCACTTAAAACTGCAGCGTTAAGCTCTTGATGGCAATGCAACTGCCGCCGTGAATACGCGAGGAGCTTACCAGCCTTCGTATACGCTCTGAGCCTTCTGCATTGATTTGCACAGTGGTATGATCAGCTTTAAGGCCTAGGTTAGTCTTAAATGTTAGTGCCGTGTCAACGTAACCGGTTTCTCACCGGTGACACACCTCCAGCGGGACTACGTGACCACGAGCATGGAATATTATTAACATTGTGTATGTTGAAGTTTATGTTTTACTCCTAGCTTGATCTATTAGACAATATTCGACTTTTTAGGTCGGGGCATAAGAAGATATAATTGAATTATAAAAGTAACGTGGTTTTCACTAATTTTTACTGAGAAATAAGGGATTACTCGACCATATCCGGTGGTCTTATATAGTCGGATCTATTCGACACGTATTCCGTGAGTAATCCCGTATTTTTCAGTAAAAAAAATATAACTCGAACTGACATTATGAATGTTTTCTTATGGTTTGGGACAATGCATCTATGTTTTTTGTTACACGTGTCTGAACGTCGTTTTTTATCTCATGCGTCCGTAGTTATCGGGAATTGGTCTATGCACACGATAAGTTAATTATCTAGGTACCTAATATTATGTCAATAACGTATAATTCTAATATAATTAATTTATCTAAATATTCAGTAAAATATGTAATTTATTGCTGAGAAAATAAATTCTTTAAGCCGATTCTTCAGTGAACATGTCTTAAGGCATCGACTGTCAAATATTCTAAGTAGAGCATCTATGGTGCTAACAATAGCATTTATGGTTTTGGTATAAAATTGTATAGCAATCAATGACTGCCTCATTTATGAGATAAAATGCATGAGGCTTTCGTATTTTGTGACACAGAATAGCATGATGACAAATTAAAGGCGGGAAAAAATGAGGAAAGCTATCACTGTTTACGAGTGCTGCGTCATTTCCAAATAAGGATACCTCGATATATGAATTTAATCTTCCTTATGACAAATAAACAGTCGAACTCTTTATGGGTGTATAGGTAACATAGGAAAACGAATGTAAATTAGATCAGTACAATCCGCTATCGCGGGAATGTTTTAGATTGTACGTTAGTGCGGCGCGTTGAGATGGCCACAATTAACAATAATTTTAGTTTGTGGCGACTAGTGACTTATCGACCGATATCGGTTGTAAAGCGATCGCTATCTATGTAGAGACGCCCAGAGTAGGTAAATTACCTTCATGTATTGTCACGTAAGTTACCCAGCGTTTGATAATTCAGGATTGATGCTGGTTTAAAGACTGCCAAATTACAGAAGTATTTATTGCTACGTTTACCGTGGCCCTGTTTATCCGTACATACAACTGTTTAAGTTAACATTAAGGCACGCGTGCTGTTAATATTTTCATAGTGGTCATTCGGGCCCACATGCTAAGCTGACTATAAGAAAATATAAATAAATTTCGTAGTGGGCATTTCGGCCCGCGGGCTGAGTGAGGTGTGGGCTAAATTAATATTTTCATATAGGGGTCGTTCCGGCCCACGGGCTAAGCTGACTATTAGAACATATAAATAAATTACGTAGTGGGCATTTCGGCCCGCGGGCTGAGTTGACCAAAGAATCCTGATTATGCACCATGACCACTTTAGTATTTTTAGCTAAGTATATAACTAAAATAAGACCTAAGACACCACGCTTTAAAGGCAGGAGAACCAACTGAGCCAACGGAGCCGTCAAACCAAGGCCAGAGGTGTTCCAATGTGATCAGTATGTTTAGATCTTAAAGTAAGTAGGTTTTTTGTGGTTTTAATGAGTGAACTTTTCCACACCAACCAGATTGGTATGAAGCCGAACAAAAAGGAAATGGGGGGACGATAATGGAGGGCACTTACGGGGTCCGCGCTGAACAGTAGCTGACGGTACTTGCGACGGTTCTCCTCAGTGTTTTCAACTCCGATGTCCTGCAGACGCTTACCCATGGTGCCTGTTGAAAAGAAACAATAAGATGTTCTGTCCCAATTTATAATTTTAGAAATAAATATTCGAGAGCGGGCACAGACTGGAGGGCTAATAAAGGAATTGACTTATCGTGTGAACCCTAGCCAGCTGAAATTATAATGGTTAGTGCTTACACAGGACGCAGGACCAGGTAGCGTGACGTGAAATCAGACCTAATATAGATAAATATAATAAATGACAAAGCCCAGGAGAAGAAAGAAAAATGGAAGATGCAATAGGTTTCTTATTAATATGGAATATTAGCTAAGATATATGGATTATAAGCTTATCGATGGCTAAAACTGATTAAGCCATAAATTAAGGTTATTGGTCAGGTTTGTTCAGTGGGATAACAAATCATAATCATAATCAGCCCATTTTGTTCCCACTGCTGGGAACAAAATGGATCGAGCCTTCCTCTCAGAGAGAGGAGTTGAGGGCCATAATCCATCACGCGGGCCCAGTGCGGATTGGTGGATAGGTTAGTGGCCAACCCATGTCGATGTTTTCAGGCCGCCCGAAGGGCCTCGACATAGCCTAATGCCTGTTGTCCTAAGACAAACAACCGGGACCGACGGCTTAACATGCCCTCCAAAGCACGGAAGCGGTCAGATGAATAATGCCACTAGCGGTCACCCATCCAAGTCCTGACCGCAGCAAGTGTTGCTTAACTTGTTGATCGGTTAAGATCGCCAAGTCGAGCTCCGCGAGGGCTTCAGGATAACAAATGATTTGAAGATTTTAAGAAACAGCATATCTTTGGTCCCTGTGGTAGACTACAAAAATATGTATGAATGAAGTATGTAACTTAACCATACTTCTCGCAATTCCTGGAAAAGTAGTATGATTTCTGAAAAATCTATTGGGCAAATGTGGCGAATGGCGAGTCTGCGGGTTAAAGGATAATTATGTAACAGACCAGCTAGACTCGAGTAAATTACTGTTCTCTGATCCGTCATCTTTGTAAACAAAGAGAGTAGCTCATCTCACATGAGTCGGAACTTCAAAAGTTAGTCAGTTTTTTGGTAGCTAGGACAAGTAACTATTATATCTGTAATTGCTATATTTGCAACAAACAAATATTATTTTTTCTTTTTAATTTAACCTCAATCTGACTAAGCTTGTCGAAAGTTAACACCTCGGAACTAAGAATGAAGGCTGGCTTACAGCGACAGCTTAGGTTCTTAGTAACATGTCTTTGCTTTTGATGGTTAGTAAGCTAGCTCTAAATAGCTAGCTAGCTATTTACCTAAACAGTGCCATACAATTTAAAGTAGAGCATGCTTACTTTTTGAGTTATGAATTTCTAACTTTGGATGAGACAAAACACCTTATATCATCCCTGACTGAAGACTAGAACCAATTTTTCCATAAAGGCAGGTTTTTATTGGTGGTATGTCTGATCCCATAAAGATCCCATAAAATAAACCCTTTGGACTGCCCGTGCTGGAAAAAACACTGGTAGGGCTATTATATATTTCAGTTGCTAACGAATTAGATTAAAATAAAAAAAATGGCGGCCCAATGTCACTTTAGTCAGCTCCAGTCATCAACTTACTAACATTTTTGCTTACTAGAGTTGTCAAAATTGACATTGAGCCATTTTTCAAGATTTTAATCAACTTTTGATAGCAGCTGAGATACATAATAGCTCTGCAGGATTGATATCTAAAGTGAAGCAAGAAAATAGTATCTCTCCTAGAACTTACCAGTAGACTCGTCAGCTGCGAGAATACCCTTGCCAGGAGCAACGATCGCTTGAGCGATCTTCTTAAGCTCCTCCTGCAGCTCAGGGGTGGGGTATTGGAAGTAGGTGCTCATGGTTCCTGTAACAAAATTGGTACAATTAGGCATCACAATGGTCATTGATTAAATGACTATATGCTTTGTAAGAATAAAATAATTTTATGTAAATATGCATGTTTGATAATATTCACTAAAATGAATCCACTTAGTTTCTTTAATTAAAATCTTTGAACAACTTATTTACAAATTACTATTACTGTCACAGAGATTTTTATATATTTTATAAGTCCTGGAAAATGTTTCTCTAGCATTTTCTTGTTATATGTAGGTATACTTATTGCAATTAACAGAAGCCATAAAATAATAATGGACAACATAGAACTGTAGAATCAGTAATCCAGTTTAAACCATTTTAAATAAATTAATGTCAGTACAAATAGAAATAGCTAAATATTACATGACCTAAAACAACTTCGATAATATTTCTAATTCACAAGAAATACAAGTACAATTTGAAAAAATTTAATACGGACTTCCATTCTATTCAATTATTGGAGTGTAACTCAAAAACTACTGGACTTAATTTCCAAGCATTTGAGAAAGAATGGGCTTTAAAACAAAAATTTTGGGAATCGGTTCACGCAATCCAAAGTTATGAGATACCTAACCAAATATTAAAAAAAATACAGTAGAATTGAGTACTTCCTCCTTTTTGAAAGTCGGCAGAAAAAAAGACTTAGAAGAGAATGAGTTATTTACACTTACTAAAATGTATTTTTCCTGTAGGTCTTTATGGCACCACTGACTAAATAAGAATGAGGTATTTACATTAAACATTTTTCTACTAGTGCTCTTATCACTAAGAAAGTAGGTAGGTTCAAGTTGTCGTGTCACCCTTTGAACTGATAGTGGGTTTGATAGGTTCATGTTTTTAAAACAAATCATTAGATAATACAGAGGCACCTACTCGTAGTTTCAAAATAAAATATTTAATTTAGACCTTATTGCATCATAGTGGGTGTGACAGAGATAAGCAAATTCAAGAAAACATTTGTATATGATGTGGGAATGTTTAAAATTAGCCAAATATTCTAAATTGAGATAATATGTAACCTTATAATGAAATAAGTAGGTACTAATATAACTAACATGAACAAAATATTCTTAGTTACAAAATTTTTTAAATGTTTAAACCATTATTTCTAGGAATTCCAGGAATTGTGAGCTTGTTTAAGACAAATCTAACAGGTCCGCACTTAATGTTAACAAGTAGGTATTATGATTACTTTTCCAATGTTCAGTTACATACCCACTTATCACCTACATCATCAGGCTAAACAACAGCCTAACCAGATGCAAGCACAAGAAGCGGGTGATACTAGGATTTTAACAAACCTAAAATCACCTTGACAAATAATGACTGGAAAATTGTATTTCAACTTGAAAGCTTTAGAGCTGTTTTAGATTTCTTTTCGTTCAGTGTTCGCAAAGCTAAAAACAAGCTATTTTTGACCAAGTCCAAAGCATGGTTATTTGTGATAGTTTTTTGACAACTGTCTATTTGACAGCATAATCATGCAATTTTAGGTCTTATGCTCAGTTGGGCGTTCGAGTAGGGTGTGGGCAACAGTGGCAAAAGTGCCAAAATAATGTTTCTGAGCTTTTAACTAACACTTTAACAAAAGAGCCAACAATGGCAATGCCACCAAAACCTCATTGATAATCAAATGCACCTGATGACATACAGACAGACATCAAAGCCTCACCATAATAACTCAAACTAATAGTAGAACATATTTTATTTGCAATACTTAGGATGTAAGAACATAACAAGCTTTTTAGTTGGCCACTTGTAGCGGTAGTGATATTCTCACTCAACTGGCACTCATTGCAACATTGAGAAACTACCATACCAGCTTGACACTAGTACATTATTTTGAAACAGAACAGAACTGTTGTGGACACCTGGCAGCTGCCTGGCCAACTTTCCAATACCTGATAAGCTACCAGGCATGTCTACCGCCTGTAGAATCTACAAGAGGGTTTATTATGATTTTGGTATGCAGCAGTGTAAGTAGATAGCTAAAGATATATCTATGCCGTTAAACTTGGTAAGTTGGGCAGTCTACCTTTCGTTCCAAAACCAGGCATCCATCCTGACTCTGGAGCCCCCTTTTTCTTTTTTCCTTTTCCTTTCCCTTTTGGTGGCATTGTGTAATGTGTAAAATAATAACTTATAAATTAGAAATACAAACTCGACATTTTAAAATTTATAAAACTTTCTATCAAAACTCACCGCATCAAATCAACTGATTTACGTTTCACGTCAATTCGGGAAGGCTCTTATTTTTTAAAAATCGAACTGTCTGTGGGCAAAACTTGAAACTTTCGACTTAAAATTAACTTGCTTTGAACTCAATCTTCCCGGGAAATCAATAAATATTGGAAAAAAACTGTGTGAATTCACACAAAAGAAAAGAGCTTGTTCAGAAAAAGAAAACATGCAAATAATGAAATAAATTAACAGGTACAAATTCTTTTGTCAAAGATCATTATACTCTGTCAAAGATCAAATCAAATCAAACTTGATCAGATCAATCATCAATCAAAGAGATTATACTTTTATATGGGCTTTTGTTTTTCGTTACACATAGATCAGTACTCAAAACAAGGAATTTGTCTAATACTCATTGGCTCAAAATCAATCTATTGACTGTAGCTGTCGTTGTCATTATCTTCTTACCTATTAGTTTGTAATAGGTATTTAAGTAATATCATCACCTGTCACAGAATACTCTGTACACCTGTGCATGTCTTGCATCATGCCATTTAGGTATTGTTTGAGATTGTTTGTGTGTCATTGCATTAGATTTATTGTGGATTTACTAGCTATAGGAAGAAATTATTCAGAAAAGGAGAGTTTATAATTATATTATATTTTTTATTATTATATATATTTATAGCACACTATTAGTTCCAAATCGAGCAAACAGAAATAAAAATTATTCACCCTCCAAATATATCTACCTACTTTATTATAGATAATTTTAAGCTGTAGCTCACTTTTTTGTACTCACATATCCTAACAAGTTTATATTTTATACAGTACGATACATACTTACCTCTAAATTTTGGATTTGGCAACTAGGTACACAAAAATGAAAGAATATTTAATTACAACCTTAATAGTTTGCTATGAACCTAATTAGTTTAAAATTATAGTGCGAGATTACACAATTACATATAATAATATATTAAGTATAAGCATCTGATAAACATAAAAAAAAAAATTATAAATAATTTTAATGAAATTGAAATTTATTGCATCTACTCTTGGAAACATTTAACTAATCAGATCATGAGATTATCCTTCAAGCAACAAACTAACATACATTCCCCTGTTTGTTATAATAGGTAAGTGTAGATAATTATTATAAAGTTCTTTAAAACGTCATTACGTGAGTAAATATAAATGGCTATGAATGTGATCAATAAATGTAATTAAACTTGTTCAAAAAAACAGGTACTCAAAAATAAATTGTGTATGTTCAAAATGAACATGCGGTTGGTTAATGAGTTTATGAGTAACTCAATATATGAGATATCATATAAAAAAATGTTCCAGGTTACCTTATTACTTAATTTTTGATTCACAGTTTGTTGTAATAATAATTATTTTAATGGTTCTACTTATAACTGCGAGTGCAGGTAGGCGAAAGTACAGTGAATTCGACAATAATTTAGGTTCTGCCTAGGCTCCGTTTTTATATTGTAATAGGAATCATCATAGCATAGAAAATAATATTAATTTTAATATATTATAATAACTTTTAAATACAGCAGTACTAAAATTTGTACTGCTACTATATTGTAGGAGTACAAATTTGTGTAATTATTAATTAATACGTGCAAATTCTGTCAAAACTCAACATTATTGTTGTGATTTTATGTAAGTAGTAAAATACTAGGCTGTTACTCAAAGTTGACCTTGAGAGGTCAAGCAAGAAAGTGATGTTACTCTGAAAAATGAAAACTTAATGTTATTGTTTAATAAAAATGAGATACTATCTATATTTCATGACAATATAATAGTCTTAACTGATAAGAAATAACACCTAAACGATACATGACATAATATTTGTATTCTTTGCAAATTGACAATTAAAAATGTAAGTAAAGTAATTGTATAATACATTTGTACCTAGTAGCCTTGCTGCTTTTCTCATTGTGTACCTATATAATATAAAGTAGGATAAAAAGTATGTTTATATAATATTCACAAAAATTACTCTTGATAGAAGCATTGAAAACTGGATGAAATAAAAAGCTGATGTTATGAAATGTCAGAATGAGTGGTACAGGTTATATGAGAAATTATTGTTTTTTTGCATTACATAGCCGTCGGTAAAATATAATAGTTTCCATGTTCAAATTTACATAAAAAAGAAAAGTAATTTGAACTACATAGGTAACCTATCTTTCAATGCATTTAATCTCAAAGTAACAGTTATTTATACTAAATGTAAGCAATTAGGTATAAGTTATACATCATCATAAATAATGAAATACTCTTAATAGCTTACGTTTTTTCTATTTATTTTCACGTTATTAAAACACAGACACTCCCTACTACACTTGTATGGAAATTGGCTATAGAACTGACTGTCAAATGAAAATAAGTCGAAGAGAGGACAAATTCAAAGGTCGTTTGAAGGTCTTGTGATAGCGCAAGGCAATTTCTAGTTGATACAAGCTCCATCTAGCCAACTTGTTCTTAATATGTTCGCTAGATGGCGATATTTTTAATTCAGCATGGATCGGCAGTTTTCTTTCTATTTATACCGTATATAATAATGTAAATTTTGATTTCGAAATATTTTGAAAGATGGTGCTGAAAACAAAAGCATATTGTATGTAATGTATTGTATAGTGACAATTCATTATCCAGTTTCTTTATAATATCACTGTCGATGTAAACCATAAATAAGTAAACCTTACAGTTGGCCAACGGAGCCGTCTAGACAGAGCAATCGTGCTGGGTTTGCGGGGTGCGAGAGAGATGGTAGGGAGCCCAAACTGCCATACACTTGTTTGGGACATGTTGGTCGGGGTTGACACTTTTAATTTGATTGTTTTAAGTGTTAGTTGAGTTGAAATGATTTATAATGGTTCATATATTATTTTACTTGTACTGTGAGAGACTGCATATCTCGTATTGATTTCGTCGATCGTTTAATTAGTATATATGAGATTACATTTTAATGCAGATTCGTTCCCCAAATATCACAATGAACATTCCTAAGCTATAGCAGAAATCGCTTAAAAACTAAAGCGAATCCATTTTCATGTATTATAAATAAAAATTAATTGTGTTATTTTACTATTATTATTATTGTTTTTCAATGCTTATTTGATAATTTTATTGCTAGTTACATTTGTTAATTTTATATTTTATGTTTTTAATGCTGTACGCTATTGGCCAGAAGTACCAGCCTTAGTTTCACGCCTTTGCCCCGTTCTTTTCAACATAGCCTTAAGATCTCATTATTTCGGTCTTTAATTTATAAATATTTAAAACGTTTTTGGGGGTGCCTATTACGAAGATGACAATATATTTGAATATCCAAAATGGCGGACGCTAATGTTTAAATGGCATGTCATTAATATGGGTATCGTTTCCATGGATTTCGGGGATGTCGATTACGAATATCTGTCCTAGAGCATATTATTAGAAAAGGTCATCTACAATTAGGTATTAGTTGTACTAACCTAGCTAATTTGTATTTTTTTGTATTTGGTTAAAATAAAACACGTCGTACATATTGTTCTATTTTTTTTTTCATTTTATTCCTTGTACCTACTCTACCATACACATACTACGAACACAATACACGCAAATATTGAACCAGTTTAATTTAAACAACAAGAAATATTGTAGTGTAGTGACAATCCTACAGAAATACCGCATGCTTACACAAAAGCAGCACTTCTCGTGACATCAAACGCGTTTGCCCACTGTACGATTTTTATGTTGACAATATAATGTGACAATATTATGTAGGTAGGTAAGTCTTGTTTTTGGATTGACGGATAGACATATTATTTTATTATTATTAACAATGGAAATATCGTACAAATATCGCCGTGAACTCATAATTATAAATTGCGACGTTATTATAACAAAGACCATAGAATAAAATTACATCTTGCCATTTCGCAACAAACAACTGGTCGAGTCGAGCTTTTCATCTTCTTCTTTTTGACATTAGAATGTTTGAAGTCCGGGACATTAGATACTCTGCGGCTTATGACGTGACCTCACTCGTAAGAGCTAAGTGGCGCCCCTGGTGGACGATTTTTGACACTAGGAACTGTTGGAGACTATTTTTTTTATATGCAGTGGACTCGTATGGTTTGTATATATGCCATATGCCATTTGTCATGATAAACCAATTTCAGAAATTGACATTCAAGTAGTCAGAGTCCATTCTATCGATACAATGTAAATAAAAAGCCCATATAAAACATTGTTATTCTCGCTTAGTAGAGTAGTAGGTACCTATTCAATTTCCTTGGTAAATATTTTTTTTTAAAACACGCCCTGCCGTGAATGGGAGAATAGAGTAGATTTTAGCGTACCTATACAGTATAAGATGGCGATAATTTGATATAAATAAGTAAACCATAGCTACGTATTATAAACATTGCCACGCATAAGTACCTATCGCACCACTAGATGAAAACGCCTTTAACTCAAATGTTTTTTTCAGAAATGACACAAAAGTGCTATATTTAAGATAATAAAAAGAAAGAAAAGTAACTATTTTCAAAGCTTGTATAATTAATTCATTTGTTTAGTGTCTTTTACAAAGCTTTAAAACACGTTTTATTAGTTACCCTAGTTTGGTAGGGGATTATGTTACTTTTGTATTTTGAGTTACTATAGTTGACCTGAAACATTTATGAACTAAGTTACTTTTCACCTAAACTTATTTTATATAACATTTTTGTAAAAACTGTCGTAGTACTGTCTTGGAGTCAAATTTTTGTCGACATGTTATTTATTGTCCTTCTCTTCTACCGACTTCCAAAACGGAGGAGGTACTCAATTCGACTGTATGTTTTGTATGTTTGTTACCTCATAACTTTCGATTGGGTAAACCGTTTCTCAAGATTCTGTTTTTGTTTGAAAGCTGGTGCTTCCAATGTGGTCCCGTTTACATTTCATCAAATTCGCTCTAGTAGTTTTTGAGTTACATTTTGACAACTGAATAGAGATGAAGTCGGTTTAAAATTTTTCAAATTGTACTTGTTTGCTTCAGATAAACGATTTTTTTCTGTGTAAGCATAACTTAAATTCATTGCGATATCAGATGTGGATTCTACAGTTCGTGCGTAAAAGTGTCTAAAATGATCCTCCTAAGGGAAAAGCTTTACTGTGTCCAAAATATGACGGTACCTAAGGGAAAAGGTTGAAGGCATTTTGGATGCATAATTTCAGTGCTGACGTTTATGCTAACAACTATTTTTAGTCTTTATAAATTTAAGATTAATGTAAAATTTTCCAAAACATTACCTACTAAAGGATCATTTTGTCCACCTAAGTGCCTTAAATGATCCCTTAGGTCAAAACGACCCTAAGGATTATTCTGCCCATCCTACGATTCAAGTTAAAATAAAAGGTAGGTTTATGCATATTTTCATAATTTCTGTTTATATTTATGACTAAAAATTATCATTCAAAAACCAGTTCACCTACTTAAATTCATAAAGCTTTGCAATGACGACGCGACGACGTGTCATGCGATAGATTCGTGCGTCCCGAACACTCCTTGAAAAAGACCACCGGATGTTTGTCTGAATAAAATATCAGATCTATGTCTTCAATGGGATGGTATAAGTTGCATGCTAATTTTCTATGAAAGCTAAAACACAGCTTCCAATTCTACTGCACCACGCTTGCCTTCAGTCGCAACCCCAAAAACATTCCACATTCTATGCGCGTAAATCACTTATTGTAAAATAAAATTAAAACAGTTTTGTAAAAGAACAAAGACAAGTGCAAGTTGGAAGCCGGCTACATGAAGCCGCAGCTAACGATGTGTCGCAGCGACACTACTGGTTTATAAGTATGTAGGTATTTCTATGAAATACCATTCGTAGTTAGCGACACGAAGCTAGCGACGCGTCGTCGAGCTGCAGACGACACTGTCGCCCGACCGCAGATCAGGTAGTGCCGCTCGCTGGTACCAATCTACCTAGTAAAACTTTTGTATCGCTTTTCAAATGTTTGATGCCGTCTGCCGTTGCCGTCTGCAGTCGGGTTCGAAATCATGACTGCAGCGACATGAAGCGACGACGCGACGTGTCGCGGCGACATGAAGCGACTACACGTCTTATGCTGCTGCTACGTGTAGCCGGCGACCAACTTTAGGAATTGTCATTACGGCCTGGAGATAGTGAACGCGACTACTATGGCATCAGATTATTTCTTGTCTTTTTCGTTCTCCTGCCTTGCAAGGTCCTTTTCAAGTAGATGTTGTTCAAATGCTTGTTGTGACTTCAGTTTTCAGCATCTGAAATTTTATAGCTCTCACATAAATCACACAAATATTTTTTTTTCTATTGCTTGGTAGAAGGTTCTTACATTAAACAAAAAAAATCTTTGTATATAAAAATGCACCTCTATTTCTCCTGGTCACGCTGAATTTTAAGAACGGACGGAAAAATCTCGCTAATTCTTTTTTGTTGCATTAATTATTGCCAGGAGAAGGTTCTTATAAAAAAAAAATAGAAAAGATGCGCGAACGAAGTCACGCGCAATCGCTAGTAATGTATAAATTGAATGATGAGGGCTAGTTAGTAACCACGTAGGTATATACATCAATTGATGAATAGTACGTACACCACCTTGAGATTCCTTACCACATTGATAAATTTTTCTAGTAGGTATTCTCGCTCATGAAATAACACTACTTATAATGAACAGTGATTGTCAGAAAACACAACCCCCATATCTCTCAAGGCACAGAATAAATAGTATAGTTCAAGATAAAAGGTTATTTAGATAATTATTTATCATAGTGATTTTGGTTCGGTGCGAGCGCGCACGCAGTTTGCTTTTGACATTGATAAAGTGAACGTATAGGTATCTATCTACCTAGTTACTTAGAAAATATAAAACTATATTAATTATTACATAAGGTAAGAGGATTATCTTAAAACAGTTAATTGAGACCCTAATGATATAAATATTTTCATTTACTAATAATTTTATGTGTGATAATCATAATATGGCATGTGTTGGATGTTTTTGTCAGATTTTCCTTCTGTGTTAGAATATGATTCTTCCCCTTAACGGGGATTTTGAGACTTTTAGGCTCAAAATCCCCATTAAGTGAATTTGTAACTCCAACGGGGATTATAAGTCTCAAAATCTAATGGGGATTTTGACACTAACCCGGTACTACTTATGTTTTCTATGGAAATAGGAAATGGCCAGAAAAATAAAGTCGGAGTTTTCCAAGATTGCCTCCGACTTAGCCCAAGGACTGTTGTCCCACAGTATTAATATTTCACCTACAAGACTGTGGTTGTCCAAACCACCTACGCCGACGGCAGCGTGCCTTCCGAACTTAGAGATGCCAATACGTGCTCTGAGTACAAAACCCTGGTGTCGCAAGTGGCCGTATTCCGCGATTCAACGATTGTTAGCTTCAATAAGTTCATTATCCACTGCGGTATTAAAAATTTAACGTTTGAATATTCGTACCTACAGAGCTAGCATTGTAACTGTTTACATATGCAATATCGCGACCGTTCTATCACATAATACATGTGTTCTGTTTTTGGGCATATTGCTGCGACACCGACCCCCTTTTCATATCTCCCATGTTTCTGAGATCTATGGTTCCGCCGAAGCATGGAAGCGCTCTGTAATTAATGTCAGAAGCGATGATATATCCAAGCCCTGGGTGTTGATAATATGGCTAGGGGCACCCGAAGGTCACGGTCATCCAAGTCGTAACCACATAGTAACAAAGTTTTATAAGTTGAAAACGACAATAAGGCATCTCTCTGAGAGTATTTCGCTTAAATGTGTAGTAAGTATTATCTAACTAAGCCCCAAAATATAACGGTGGCAAGGTTACACCCGCGTGGTGATGGAGATGATGATGATAAATATCCTATATCTGTATGTATGTATATACAGTCGTGGTCAACTAATTAGGGACATGCAAGATAGTGAAGAACAATAACCGGTTATGTACATACAAATATAAAACCCTATTGATTTCTCAGTAACTATTATTTGCATAATTTGTCCGATTATTATGCTTCAAATGGCTGTAAATAAAATAATAAATTAATAGAAAAAAGTATTTAATATCAAAGGTTGAACATGTATTCAACTTTAAGGTATAATTCTGTAGCTGGACATTTAATTAAGGACAGTAAACTATAATGAAAAATAGAGTTAAACAAAACTAATAATCTGCAGTATTATAATATCTTTAACAGCTCCATTTTATTACGTGTAAAATCAGTACCCAGTAGCAAAACCTTTGTTAGTAATTACCGCTTGACACCGATGTGGCATAGACATTATCAGTTTCTGGCATGTTTCGACAGGAATGTTTGCCCATGCCTCACAAAAAGCTTCATTAAGTTCATCTAAAGTTGTGGTACGATAAGTGGCTACTTTTTTCTTGATTTTGTGCCAAAGGTGCTCGATTGGGTTAAGTTCCGGGCTATTTGCTGGCCAATCTAGCACCGATACTGACTGACTGGTAAGAAACGACTTGACTGAACGGGCGGTATGTTTCGGGTCGTTATCATGCTGAAACGTCCATATAATAGGGAGATGCTCCTCAGCATAGAGAAGCATCGTTTCCTCCAATATTGCCTTGTATTGATGTTGGTCTAAGTTACCCTGAACTTTCCTCATAGGTCCCACTCCACGTCCAGAAAATGAACCCCACATTTTAATGTTTCCACCGCCATGTTTCACCTGCTTTTTTGTGAATCTTGGATTCATTTCCGCTTTTACTGGATGCCGTACGTATTGCCTTCCATCTGAAGAAATCAAATTAACCTTGGTCTCGTCAGAGAATAATACATGTTGCCATTGGGCGTAGGTACAATGTCCATATTTACGTGCAAACGCCAAACGAGCATTTCTATGTTCTTTGTTCAACAACGGTACTTTGCGAGCCACTCTTCCGAACAACCCTGCTTCTACCAGACGTCGTCGAACGGTCCTCGCTGAGACACCAGCTCTTTCGTCTGTCCCAAACACTTCGTGTTTAATTAAAATAGAGCCTAGAAACGGATCTTTCTTAGCTAACCTGGTTATCATTCTATCTTCTTGCGGAGTTGTTTTTCTCGATCTTTTTGTTCTGGCCACATTTAAATCTGTGTTATTGCGTCTGACATGTTGCACTGCATTGTATACCATAGTTTTTGAACAATTTAAATATTCTGCTATCCTTCGGTATGGCCAACCATGCTCGACAACAAACTTCATGATAATTTTTCGTAGTGTTGGATCGAAACTTTTATTTTTACCCATTTTTCTTCAAAATATTTTTCAAAACTTAAAATAAATATCGGGATTGCCGCCAAAACTACCACGAAACAATAAGAGAAGAAGTAAAAAAGTATTGAGATTAAAATTTTGAAAATAGAACGCAATATCTCAGTGTCCCTAATTAAATGGCCAGCCAGCATTATTTGAACAAATAGCACTACGATAATCTATCAGCTATACTGTAAAGAGGTTTAATGTTTAAGAAGTTGTTATTGTTTGTATAATCGGGCACATAAATGACTAATTATACTTACATGTAAGAGATATGGAATATGGTTTAGACTCGTTGGAAAATAAAAAATAAATTCACAATTCGCTTTAACCAAAGAGTGTCCCTAATTAGTTGACCACGACTGTATAAGTATGGGCAGCCGTTTAGACGTACTAAGGTAACCAAACAGAGAGACAGAGTGACGTAGTGACAGTTTTAAAAAAAATAGTACGGATGTGTAAGTATAAGTACCATACTATAATAAGTATGTACTTACCTTTTTGTTACATTATTTTAGTACTATGCCGACTTACTTCTCATACCCTGACCCTGCCCTTCAAGAGGAGTTGAAGAAGACAGCAGAAGCTATAGTAGCACCTGGCAAAGGAATCCTTGCCGTAGATGAGGCTAATGGTAAGCACATTAGAAATATCAAAAGGAGTGACGATTTTTTTAACTACTTAAAAAAAGGAGGAGTTTTCTCAATTTCTTTCGAGGTGGTCCCATTTAAACTTTATCAAATTCGGTCAAGCAGTGTGAGTTACGCTCCAATAACTGAAAACTGCTTCGCCTATTTTGATGATATCATCATTGACGGTGAATGACAATCGACCCCGTAAGTAGCAAGTGTCACTAAAATGGCTGTTAATTGCTTTTTACTATAAAATGGGTTGGATGAATGGTGGTGTCGTCGGTTCTATTTTTGGTAATTTTATTTAGTATTGTATTCGGTTCTATTTTTGGTAAAAAAAAATTTATAATGTAAAAACCATGAAAGTTCCGTGCAGTTCTTAAACCTGACATAAACAGTTTTGAATGAAATCATACCATGTCACTCATTTAGGTGAACTGTTTGAATACTTATTGTTTTCTCAAAGGTGAACGGATAATATTGTCTCTGGCATTCTAACAATTTACTATAACAAACAATGCAGACGCCTAGACGCTTGTAAGCTAATAAACTAAGTGGATTTAGAGCGACATGTTAAAGAAAGTCCATACAAAAATAACAGGTGAACGGTTTTTCTGCGGTTCTTGAATAGTAGGCCTGCTTTAAAGTTGTCATGGTATGAATAAACCGGGCAGTTGCCTAGAAGTCCTGCTTTAAGAGCTCATAGTAAGACCCCAATATGAATGATGGTATTAAATTAAATTAAATTATTATTTATTGAGATAAAAACGAAGTCAATCAGTTACATTTACCTCACAAAAACATTAAAAACTTAACTTATTATTAGAAAAATATAATTTTACGTCACAAAGCACGACAGATAACAGATACAGCACAGAACAAAATTATTAGTCAAAATTATTCTCCAGCTCAAGTGAGCTATCTCTATTAATACATCGGTCCCATTGGTCGGGTAAATTCTCACAATATTTGGCAAATATTTCACACACAGTTTTTAATGAGTCAATCATGATGTCACATTCAGTGTTGGTCGCAAGAACTGCATTGAGGTGGCGGTGAGTCCTAACTAACGGGGACATACAGCGCGCAACAGTACGACCAGCGTCCACATGGAAAAGGTCATGTGCCTTACCGCGCCTATTTGCCGGGGTCCATGGGTCGTGCGGCACGAATAGAGTGCACATAAGGTCATGAAGCTGAACGGAATCTAGTAACCCTCTCAGCACCTTGTAACCAACAATGAGCTGACCCAGCGTCCTTCTCAACTCAAGTGAGTTGTAGCCGAGCTGGCCCAGCAAGAACTTTGTCGGGTACATGAAAGGGTAATAGCCGTACAGCTTCTTGTACAATGACCTGAGAAAAGCCTTTTGGACCTTTTCAAGCATTCGCGTGTAGGTGACGTGATGCGGGCTCCAAACGCAAGCGCTTGACTCGAGTTTGCTGCGAACGAGAAAGTTATATAGTGTTCTAAGTACTTGCGGGTTCACAAAATCTTGGGCATTTCGCAGCACAAAGCCTAACCGCTGATAAGACGTTTTAGCGAGGTCAGATATGTGGTCATGGAAGGTGAGACCGCGGTCAAAGGTTACTCCGAGGTCTTTAACACTATTGACTCTATTTATTGTTACATTATCCAAATGGTAATTAAAAATTATACTATTTCTTTTGCGATTAAATGTCATAACATTGCATTTTTTAATATTAAATGTCAATTTATTAATGTTACTCCAATGATATATTCGGTCAATGTCTTTTTGCAAGCCGTAGCAGTCAAGGGGTGATTTTATTTCTAGGAATAGTTTAAGATCATCGGCATATAAGAGGCACTTCGCGGTCATCAGAACTTCAGGCAGGTCATGGATCATTATCTGAAAAAGCAAGGGACCCAAGATCGAACCCTGACTTACCCCTGATCTCGTGTGATATGAGTCGGACATGTGAATGCCATACCTCACATATTGGTGACGATCTTTTAGGTAGTCAGCGAAGAAGTTAAGTAAGCTAGGGGTGAAACCGATGGCAGCTAACTTGCTGAGTAAAACATCGTTATCAATTCTATCGAAGGCTTTTTGAAAATCGAAATATATGACGTCAACTTGCGATCTGCGGTCTAGAGCCTCCGATATGAAATCAGTCAGGCACAATAAGTTCGTGTTCACGGAGCGACCCGGCCTAAAACCGTGCTGCTCTTCGCCAATCTGGTGCCTCACTTGCCTATATATCTCTTTGTGAAGTATATATTCAAATACTTTCGCTAGGGCGCACAGAATGGCTATTGGGCGATACTCCTCCACTAGCGTTCTTTTGCTGCTTTTTGGAATAGGAGTAACTCTAGACAACTTCCATTGTACTGGGTACTTTCCTGTTTTAAGGCAGAGATTAAATAAATGAAAAAGTGGGAGAATCACGTGTTTTTTACTGAGTTTAAGAGCGGAACTGGGTAAATTATCGGGGCCCGGTGAGCTACTTGATTTCAGTTTATTCAGACTGCGCTCAACCTCCACCGGAGTCACAGCCGGAAAACTGACATAACCACCTCTTAGCCCAAATTCAGAACACGAGTTTACTATTAAAGATGGAGATTCCACTAAGAAAACACTAGAAAAATAGGATGCAAATGCTTCAGCAGCTTCAACTCCTGTGCACTCAGAGTTCCTATACGAAACGCAGGGCTCATAACCACCCTTTGACCTCATACAATTAACATGGCTCCAAAACATCTGTGGGCGCTGCTGTAAATTTTCCTCTATTCTAGCTTTATGAGCTAGGTAAGCTTGAGAGATTTGGAATCTCATATTTGCTCGAAATTCCAAAAATATCCTGTATGACTCGTCACTCTTGGATGTTACCCAGGCCCTGTGCAATCTGGATTTACGCCGAATGCCCCTAATAATATCAGCATTGAACCAAACGGGATACCTGCGGGATTTACCAGTCTTTCTAATTTTTTTTGGTGTTGACAAGTCGAATGTCTCGTACATGATACCATAAAAAGCTTCGGTCGCCGTGGACACATCGCTACAATCTAGAACAGGCGTCCACGAAATTTCGGCGAGGGATGACAGAAAAAGAGGAACATCCATCCTAGCAAAATTCCAGTCACGCGTTGTATCAATGTTACTGGGGGGGGAGGCCAGCGCAGCGACTATGCAGTAAACGGAAAAAGAGCGTTATCTCGAGCGCTGGGTGGTAAAGCTTCTCGACCTTGACAAACCCTTCCGCAGCCTTCGCGACGCGCACCTTTCGCGACACACTCTCAGTGCAGTCTTGCGCCAACACTACGTCCAGAATTCCGCCATTATCATTCACAATTCTATTATGTTCTATTAAATTACAAAATGTCAAAAAATAAAAGTAATATTTTTTTATGGAATCAGAAGAACTATTCATATTTAAATCACCTAAAATTAAAATATTATTATCTCTCCTATTACCCAGAAAAGATTCTATTTTACAAAACATGTTTAGGTACACAGCATCTTTGGCCTTAGGCTTTATATAAATTACACAAACTATAAAAGAGGTCCCGCGGTGGGTCACCGAAGCCATAAAAGAGGTCCCGCGGTGGGTCACCGAAGCCGAAGGTATAGAACCTATAGTAGCCAGAACTTCTCGATTGACTATAGCAGTGTTTTTTAATCTGTATGTCGTGACCCCTAGGGGGGGTCGCAAAACCACCATAAACAGGGGGTCGCCGGCAGAAGGAAAAATGCTAGATTACAATAAAACCACAATTTTAGCATAGTATAAAGATGCAACATTATGAAAACTACGAGTGGTCACGTATAAGTTTAGTTCCGTTTAACTAGGCGTTAAACGGAACTAAACTTATACGTGACCACTCGTCTTGACGCAGGCTCACTAGCTGACAGCATCGCGACAACCGCTTAGGGCTCTCGTCGATGCGCATTGCGCATGTTTGTTCGAGTGAGCCGTTTCGAACGTTTGTAGGTAGTTTCCGTACTGTTTCCCTATATTTTTACTGTGATTTTAATGAGAAGTATGAGCTTGTTTAATTTTCAAATGTGTGTCAAATAGTGGTGCTATTTTTGAAACGTTAACAATATAATCAATTTCTTATTGAAGTCTCAATAGTTTTAATATCCACCATTGAAGATTCACACAGGATTCACACACGTAATTTTAATCAGAAGGTACCTAATACTTTTGCAGCTAGGGCTTGTCAATGAAGACAACGATGTATTCATGATGTGTTTTCCATTAAAGATTTAAATTTCGCAACTAGTCCGCTATCTTTGCCTGTCATATCTTTAACTCTATCGCTACAAATAGCTATACATTTTTTCCAATCAACATCGAACTTACCTCTTAAATCTTTGCAAACTTCTCGGGTCTTGCAGACTAATAAGTAAAGGTATCAAACTAAAGAAAATCATTATCTATCAATCTATCAATCAGTAGTCTTTTACATTTTATATTCTTTGTACCTATGTCTGAAAAGGGGGTCGCCAGAATTTTTCAACCTGTTCGGTCACGAAATCAATAAGATTGAAGAACACTGGACTATAGGATACTACGTAAAATCCAACCAATCCAATTTGTACCCAAAACTCAGGTTACAGGTACAGTTCATAAAATATCTTTGTCCCCAAAACTCAGGTTACAGGTAGGTACAGTTCATAAAATATCGTTGTCCCCTCAGACAAAATACTTTTTATTTTGTCTGAGGTTGTCCCCAAGACTCTGGTACAGTTCGTAAAATATCTTTGTCCTCAAACTCTGGTCGAGTTCATAATAGTTATTAGTGCAATAAGAGAGCAAAGTCGTTTTTGCTGCGAGTGCTGATTTCGAATCCTAAATGTGGTGAGGGATTCAAAGGCACGAGATGTGAAAAAACTTTGCTCTCGTGTAACACACATAACTTTTCACTTCAGTAGCGAGAACACTTTAGTTAGGAGATAAAATAATAAACAGGAATAGATTGAAATAACTATTTATTGTAATCAAAATAATAAACATTGTAGGTAGAGGTTACAATTCAATTAATTACATTAAAAAGACATAATTATCTTTTTTGCAAAATTTCTTTAGTTAGTACAAAATTCCGGATGTGTTTGTCTTTGAGGTCGAATTCAAAGTCGGTAGGTACCTACATCGAGAGGGCTGGGTGGCTATTCTCTTAGCTACTGAGCAATTGCCACACTACTGCAACGCTTCTGCGATTGTACTGCTTCTAATGTCAAATTCGGTATCCTGTTATATATTGCTCTCAATTGCAATTGCGTCGCTATTGTATGGCCCATAGATTAATCAGACTATATCTATGGCCGTGCTACGGCTTGCGACTGTTGCCACTTAAATAAGATTGAAAACTTGTAACAATTAAACATCATTCTAAACATCAATACAGTGGTTTTAAAGCAAAACTACATTAAATAATTATTTTGCTATCAAAACACTGTCAAAATATCACTGAAACTGAGTTTTTAATAAATCTTTGTTTACTTTATAATTAAACTCACGTGTTTGTACATTTGCCATTCGTCAAGTTAAATAGTTATGTAATACATAATGTTGCATCAAGTGACATAATTATTCAAGTCATCATCATCATCATCTCAGCCATAGTACGTCCACTGCTGAACATGGGCCTCCCCCAGAAATTTCCAAAAGGACCGGTTGAAAGCGGCTGTATCCAACGTCGTCCTGCTACCTTTGTCAGATCGTCAGTCCATCTTGTCAGTGGACGACCTACGCTGCGCTTGCCTATCCGTGGTCTTCACTTCAGAACCTTCCGGCCCTATCGGCCATCTGTTCTGCGTGCTATGTGGCCTGCCCGCTGCCACTTTAACTGGCTAATCTTCTGGGCTATGTCGGTGACTTTAGTTCGTCTACGGATCTCGTCATTTCTGATTCGATCACGTAGAGAAACCCCGAGCATAGCCCTCTCCATAGTTCGTTGTTCAAGTTGTCAGAGTCAAGTCACAGTTACACAAATAAGTCCTTCGTCAAGTCACTGTCCTGTTTAAGTTACGTTCTAGTAACGAAATGGTTCCATTACCAAGACCAATTACCATCGTCTCATGATTCTAGTCACTTTGCCTACATTTGTGCACCATTACGAACATTTAATGGTTAATAATCCATCACTACTACAAGCCACAAAAACACAAAAGTAGAAAAATTTAACATAATAAACGATAACCATAATTATTGGGCTTTGTCCCGCCATCTTTTTAATACTTTATGAAGCATCGAATACAGACGAAATAGTCTAAATCATCTTTAGCTCAAAAAAAGTCAACAACTACCAATATCTCAGAGTAAGTATATACATTATATAGAGTTGTCACAGTAGTAATAATACACTTAGCAAGTGTGCCAAACATTTGTAAGAGATTTTTTGTAATTCTAGTGAAATGTTCAATGGCGGCCAATACCTCGTATGACGTCACTAAGGCAAAAACAAACAGTGTTGTAATTATAATTCGTTTTGCTCGTTTGAACATGCAGATGGCGAGAAAAAGCTAACAATGACTATTATAATTTATGTTCTTTTGTGTTGATTTTTAAGTTTTGACGTGTAATAGTGGTGGATTATTATAAGTTGATGTTCACAATGGTGCAGTTGAGTGTCAGGTGGTAAGTGAAGTGTATACATTCATAAAACATATTTTTTGTTTTTTTTCGTCAATCGTCTTAGCAAGTTTTAGTAATGCATCCACGTGACTCATACAAAACATCAGTTAAATAACTGACTTCTTTCTTAGAGCATACTCTAACTTGAAAAAAGATTATATTTCTGAAGCTACATAAATAAAACTACATTTAAGCCGCATAATTTGTTCTTTGTAGGGTTGTCGACCTCAAAAGGACAAATCAACCCTTATCGGATCACTTTGTTGCCCGTCTGTTCGTCTGTATGTCTGCCAAGATCCTTTTTCATTCATAAAAAGAAAAAATCTTAATTCCATAAATGTGTAACAGTGATAACAAGATTAACGAATTGACTATTAAATATTATTATAAACGTTGGTATATTTAATCAATATAAAATATTTATAATAAATTGGTTTATGGATCGACAGTTTGTCCTTTGACCTAGTATGTATTTAGTTTTAAAGCAATAATATTAGATGCTTGCTTCACTTGCTTGATTCTCAATCTGTTGATAAGGTACGACACTATCATATTACACGTTTGTTTTTGCCCTTATGACATCATTTCTGCAGCTACTTCCGTTTTTGGTCACCTGACTTTTAGGAACTTTTGTACACATTTTATTTATTCAAAATAAAGTTAATCCAATGCATATTATTTTTTTAAATTAATTGGGTTGTTTGCTCTAAACTATTAAGTTAACATTACATTGCAATTTATTTTTGATTGTGTCAACTACCCTATTGGTTGGGTTTGTAGCATTTCTGTCTCTTACTGGTATACGCTAATGACAACTCTATTTGATACTTACTCTGAGACAGATGTGTACCACTGTAGCAACACAGAGGCACAGTAGATATATAGAGAACAGTACGGAAACTACCTTTAATCGTTCGAAACGGCCCACTGACATAAACATGCGCATCGACGAGACCCATAAGCGGTTCTCGCGGTGCCGTCAGTAGTGAGTGTTACAAACTATTTCTACATCTTAACCTTTTTTATATAATCTAAAATATGAAATGTCACACTTGAATGACTGCTATGTGTTTTGAAATTGTAATAGTGTTCATGTATGATCGATCATAAATCATAATAAATTTGTAAAACATAACACATAATACAAATCTTAGATGGCGGCTGCAAAAGATTATAATATTATTATGAACTATATCGTACTGGGTGTCGTTTTTATGGTTTTCGAAGGTGTCATAGATTTTATTTGGTAACTAGAATTAACTAGATTTAATGTCTACAGCAGAACAACGAATGTTTTATAAAAAAAAAATACCTTAAAACATTAAAAGTGACAATTATGGCTTCACTGGGGCATAGATAATTATTTAATCAACTAGGCTTAGTTTTCATACTGTTGCATCTGTGGCGTTCGAATTTCGGAACGCAGCTTTCTGCGTCCCTCGAACGCATCTTTAGCGATGAGAGACACAAAAAAGAGGAAGAAGAAGAACCTAGCTTGTACCAACAACAATAGTATTTTTACTTCTGCAACAAGTTATAATTACCAACTACCAATATATGTACAGTGTATTTACTTAGTTACCTGACTGTAATACTCACCACTTAATGTGAACGTGTAACAACATAATTATATCTACGGAAACATAAAGTGCCTTTTATTGAAGTGGATCCATAAACGTATCTCACAAAGGCATAAGCATTTACCTGAAAACATCTATAGCAACTCGACAATAGAAGGGGACAAGAACCCCTCATTTGGTGACCCACGAGTGAAGAATTCGCATCCTGCACCGAGATTTAAACCAAAGAAAAATTGCAAGAAATTTTGCATTGCATTGCATTGAAAACTACAAGACACCACAGCTGGTTACCTTCGGCTTCTGGTCCGGCAGCATCTTGTAGTCTAATCATTCGACGCCTGTGTGGTATCCTGAGAACTCATCACCTCGGACTGGCGCATGCACGTACAAACCTTTTCTTTACATACTATCAAAGTTATTTGCTCGGTGATTTGTGCTAAAGTTCTAATTTATTAATTTTATTCTGTCGAACTATTTGATGTTAACTGTTTGTACACTTGCATACATAGTGGCTGTGTCCAATTTCACTAAATTAGTATATATAGGTAATTGGTGCACTTACAAATTAACATTCTGGTAATGAGCCTTCATTGCTCAATTTTTCTATAGGTGGTTTGCAGTAAAAAAAAGTATTATATTGTTAATTGTCAGCCTTAATTGCGCACATAATAATTAGAATATCACATTGGTAAAATTTAAGGTTCAGGCATCATTGGTGTAAACTTGTTAAGAGGCAGCCATCGCTCACTATGTTGTTAAGGTGAAATCTAATTACTAGGGCTTACGTTACCACAGTTGTTGTATATTGTGACTTGAACTATAACAACAGTGTTAGATGACTACTTTATGCCTTATTTAGTTGGCTTTTTGTGTTGGGGAACATAAATATTAAGTTTTTTTTCTCTTTGGTCTACTGAATTTCAAAATAATAAAATATTTAGTTTTGTGTATCACCAAATATAAAATAAAATTCTAGTATATTTAACTGTATTATTGTTTATTGTGGCATTTTGCTCTTGTGTGTTTTACCCTAACTGTTGTGTATGTTAATTGTTTTCACATTTTGTAATAACGGTGAACAGTATCTTTTAAATTAAAAAAAATTTTATTGATTTCATATTTAGTACTCATGGTGAACAGTTTCTTTTAAATTTATTTTTTTAAGTTTTGTAATATAATGGAATCTACCATGCAAACTTTAAATGAGCAAAATGCTTTGTTGCAGCAGCAAAATGCTATTTTATTGGCAGAGTTACAAAAATTAAAAACTTTGCAACAAATTGACAACATTGAGGCAAACACACCCTCTGCGGACCCTCCTTCTCAAGCTCACTCAATATATAGGGTATCCGTCAAACTTCCTCCTTTCTGGCCTGACCGGCCCGCTATATGGTTTGCACAGGTGGAGGCACAATTTACCATCTCGGGTATCTCTGCTGATCAAACTAAATTCGACTATGTTGTTGCACAGTTGGATACCCGAGTAATTGGCGAAGTTGAGGACATCATTCTTCAACCACCTCCTGAAGATAAGTATCGGAATTTAAAATCTGAACTTATTCGAAGGCTTTCTACATCCGAGGAGCAGCGTGTCCGACAGCTTGTTAGTGATGAGGAGCTGGGCGACCGCCGCCCTTCCCAATTTTTAAGGCACCTTAGGTCGTTAGCAGGGAATGCTCTCACGGACGAAAATTTGCTTCGTCAGCTTTGGATGCGCCGCCTCCCACAACATCTTCAGGCAATTCTGGCCGCTCAGTCAGAGCTCTCTCTAGGAAAAATAGCGGAGCTTGCTGATAAAATTTTAGAAGTTTCGCCTGGTATGGCTGTTCCTCGCTCAACTGCAGTATTCTCAGCAACCACTTCTGCCGTCTCGCCTTCATCACTGGACGATATTACGCGGCGCTTAGATGAGCTCACGTGCCAGCTCGCTGCGCTTACAGCCGACCGTAGTAGGGACAGGTCGCGGAGTCACTCGAATCAGCGAAGTCGTTCACAGACTCCTGGTAAAACCAAGATTTGTTTCTACCATAGAAGGTTTGGTACCAAAGCAGTCAAGTGTATTAAGCCTTGTTCTTGGATGCCGCCCGGGTCATCGTCGTCGGGAAACGCGAACAGCAGTCTTTAGCGGCGATGACTGACTGCTTACCGGAGAGTCGCCGACTATTTGTCACAGAATGCTTTTCCAAGCGCCGGTTCCTGATTGACACTGGCTCAGATCTCTCCTGTTACCCGTACCAATGGTTAGCGAATAAGCCATCAAAGTCAAATTATACTTTGGCTGCCGCCAATGGTAGTGAGATTCGCACTTATGGTCATATACAGATGACATTAAATTTAGGATTGCGTCGCGCCTTTCAGTGGCACTTCATTGTCGCTGACGTCAACACCGCCATTATCGGTTCCGACTTTTTGGCACACTATCGGCTGATGCCAGATTGTGCTAATAAAAGGCTTATTGATAGCAGTACCGGTTTATCATGCGTTGCCGCCGTGGCTACTTTGGGTCAGACCAGTGTAAAAGTTGTGTCTGCCCCACCGTCCGAATTTAGTGCGCTTCTTGCGAAATTTCCGTCAATCACTAAGCCACCAGGTCTTATGCGAGAGCCAAAGCATAGTACTGTCCACCACATTCTGACCACTGAGGGTGCCCCCGTCTCCTGTCGTCCTAGGCGTCTGGCACCTCAGAAGCTTCAAGAAACTAAAAAAGTTTTTGATGACATGGTACAGTGCGGGACAGCTAGACCTTCGAAAAGTTCTTGGTCTTCTCCCTTACATATGGTTCCTAAGCGAGATGGTACCTGGCGACCTTGTGGCGACTACCGCGCGTTAAATTCACGCACAGTACCCGACAGATATCCGGTCCGCCATATTGGGGATGTTGGCCATAACATCTCCGGCTGTACTATTTTCAGCACAATTGACCTGGTAAAGGCTTACCAGCAAATTCCAGTTGCGTCTGAGGATATTTGTAAAACTGCCATTATAACACCCTTCGGACTTTACGAGTTTAATTACATGACTTTTGGTCTGCGTAACGCAGGCCAAACATTTCAAAGATTTATTGACGAAGTTGTGCAAGGTCTCGACTATTGCTTTGCTTATATTGATGACATTTTGGTGTACTCACGGGATGCTAATGAGCATGTTCAGCATCTCCATACTCTCTTCAAGCGACTTGAAGACTATGGAATTGTTATCAACCCAGCAAAGTGTGTGTTTGGTGCTTCTGAGGTTACTTTCCTCGGTAACCGCATTTCTGCTGATGGAATGCGACCACCTACAGAGCGCATTCAGGCTTTGAAGGATTTCCCTCTACCTAAGACTGTGCAGGGACTACGCCGTTTTCTTGGGATGGTCAATTATTACCGTAGATTTTTGCGAAACGCTGCAGAATTGCAAGCACCGTTAGTCAACGCAATCGTGGCATCCCAAGGCAAAGGTTCCACTCCAGTCACTTGGACGCCTGAACTCGAAGAAAGTTTTAAGACCTGTAAAGACAGTTTGTCATCTGCTGCTCTTCTGGCTCACCCATTGCCAAATGCTGAGTTAGGGCTTTTCACCGACGCTTCAAACTCTCATGTTGGTGCCTGCCTTCAACAGAAAGTTGGTGATGCTTGGGAACCTTTGGGTTTCTTCAGCAAGAAGCTGAACCCCCGACAGTCCCAATGGCCAGCGTATTACAGAGAACTCTTAGCGATATACGAGAGCGTGCAGCACTACCGCCACGTTCTGGCTGCGCAGCACGTTAAGATTTACACGGACCACAAGCCGTTAGTCTATGCCTTCGCGCAGCGTCGTGAGAGACTTCCACCGGTCCAATTAAATCAGCTCTCTTTTATATCGCAATTCACTACGGACATTACTTATATAAAAGGGGTAGAAAACATGGTAGCGGACGCCATGTCCCGCATCGAAGCTATAAGTTTCGAAGCTGACTATTCCGCCCTCGGTTCTTGCCAAGAATGTGACGACGAATTGAAGAAGTATCGTGACGATGCAAATTCTGCTCTTAAATTAGAGAACATCGTTGTTCCTGGCACCGACATCACTTTGGTCTGTGATACGTCCACAGGACGACCACGACCATTTGTCCCGGAACCTATGCGAAAAAAAGTTTTCACTCAGTTGCATAATCTGAGTCATCCCGGCGCCAGAGCTACCATCCGGCTGGTGTCGGACCGATTCGTATGGCCTGGTGTTGCCAAAGATTGCCGTCGTTGGTGCCAAACTTGTTTAGCTTGCCAGCGAAGCAAGGTAACTCGGCATACACACTCTTTGCCTGGACATATCTCCAGTCCCACATCTCGGCTCAAACATGTCCACATAGACATTATTGGACCTCTACCATCCTGTTCTGGTTACCAATATTGCCTTACAGCTATTGACCGCTATACTCGGTGGCCCGAAGCGTGGCCTATGATTGGCATAACTGCGGAGGAAGTAGCAAGCACCCTTGTAGCCGGCTGGATTTCTCGATTCGGCGTACCCGCTGTAATCACAACTGACCAGGGACGGCAGTTCGAATCGGATATTTTCAGACGTCTTACGGACATGTGCGGAACAAAACGTATTCGTACCACTAGTTATCACCCTTGTGCTAATGGCCTCGTAGAGCGCATGCATAGGCAACTAAAGGCCTCTCTTATGTGTCACGACGTTTCGTGGTTGAACGCATTACCTCTGGTCTTGTTAGGAATGCGCTCAGCTTTTAAAGAAGATTTGCAAGCAACAAGCGCTGAATTACTTTACGGAGAAACGTTAATGCTTCCAGGAGAACTGTTGGTATCTCCCGGACCTACTGGATTTGAGGATCCGTCTAATTTCGTCGTCAAATTAAGACATCATATATCCAAGTTGAGACCAACTCCGGCTTCTCAACATACTAAGTCGTCTCCCTTCGTTTTCAAGGACCTTGCCACTACATCTCACGTCATGCTCAGAGATGATACTGTTCGACGTTCACTGCAGCCTCCATATTCTGGACCTCATAAAGTAATTTCTAGAGCAGATGACGGAAAGACATTGTCGATAGAGGTTAAAGGGAAACAAATGACGGTTAGTGTCGACAGACTAAAGCCAGCTTTTGTCGAAGAACAAAATCCTTCGGGGCATCCTGTTTTGGCACCAGCACCACATGTTTCTGTTCCTCAAGCTGTGCAAACAAGTCCTGCACAAGTCCTTCCTTCTCCACCTGTTCTTTCTGCACCTCTGCCTACTGCTCCTTCCTCGCTTACACCACAGTATACCACACGGTCAGGTCGTAAAGTCCATTTCTCTAAACCTTTTGACCTCTAACTTTTCTTTGTTATTTCTCTACGGATTCTCCTTCTCCGTAGGGGGGTGGTGTGGCGTTCGAATTTCGGAACGCAGCTTTCTGCGTCCCTCGAACGCATCTTTAGCGATGAGAGACACAAAAAAGAGGAAGAAGAAGAACCTAGCTTGTACCAACAACAATAGTATTTTTACTTCTGCAACAAGTTATAATTACCAACTACCAATATATGTACAGTGTATTTACTTAGTTACCTGACTGTAATACTCACCACTTAATGTGAACGTGTAACAACATAATTATATCTACGGAAACATAAAGTGCCTTTTATTGAAGTGGATCCATAAACGTATCTCACAAAGGCATAAGCATTTACCTGAAAACATCTATAGCAACTCGACAATAGAAGGGGACAAGAACCCCTCACATCTTTTAACTGTGACAGAGGTTAGTAGCAATGCAATCACAACTCAATAGTTTACAGAATACCATTTATGTCAAAAACTATCGATCGCAAGCCGCTGGACCGCGATAGAACCTAAATAGCGAGCAGAATACCAAAACTGTCAAAAACGACAATTTTCGTGCAATTGAGTTGCTATATCGCGGTTCAATAGCTAAGAGAATAGCCCCCTGGTATTTGTCTCTCACTCTTTCTAATGGCGGGAAAGAGATAGAGTGTGAATGTTTCTAATTGTATGATTAACCCAATGCTGAATAAGATCGGCAATCTGAAAAAAATAATTAAAAAATTACTTTGTCTCAAAATCGCATTTTGATCTCTGATTTCAGGCAGCAAAACCTACATGTTTGAGCTACTGAAGTGAAAAATATATTTTTATATTAGTAGGTATTATTAACCTAGTTTGGGTAAGTAATTCTAGATAGATTTTGGCAGGTGCAATCGAGTTTCGCGACCGCTTTCGTGTTCCAACTTATGGATAATGTTTGAATAATGGAGAACTACTATAATAAATATTTTCTCATTTTCATTAAGGTATCTTATTATTTTTAATTTTGTCTTATTTTGAGAAAAACAATCCGTGCAATCATGCTTTGTGTGGCTTCTTTTAAAACATCTAGCTAGTTGGAAGCCTCAGTTTCTTACTTACTAAATATCACCGAAAATACTGTGGCGCTACGCTATTTAACCGACTTCAGAAAAGGAGGCGATTATATGTTCGTATATATGTATTTTTTTACGTGTATGTTAATCGATATCTCCCCCATCTAGGGACCAATTCTAAAAAATCTGTTTTCGTTTAGTTGAGTAAAGGTACTCGTACTTATCCGAGGTGGTCCTATTTAAATTGCATCAAATTCGGTCAAGCAGTTTTTGAGTTGCCCTCCAAAAACTGAAAATTGCTACGCCTATCTTGATGATATCACCATTGAGGGTGAATGACAATCGATTCCGTATGTAGCAATGGTCACTAAAATGGTGAAAAAAATTTACTAAAAGAATGGACCGACTTCAATACCAAAAAGTGTGAAATAACTTTTCGAAGTCGGTACCATGCCCACAATATTCTGATAAAAGGTACCTACTTTTGAACTATCATGGCACCGACTTCAATAAGTTATTTCACATTTTTTGGTATAGAAGTCGGTTCCTTTTTATGGTAAAAATTTTTTTTAGTGCTTCCATTCAGAATTGTTGAATGAAACCACTTAAATTTAAGGCGAGACTTTAACCTATACGGGCACATATACTTACAGTATTGATTTGTGGGAAAATCATAGTTGAATAACCTTAATTAAAGCTAGCAAATATTATTAAAACTTCAAATCTCGATGGTACGAGATTTCACAAATATACTATAGGTCTTTCAAATTTGACACAAAAGCACTGAATATCCGAGTCTGTCCACCGAACGATACTATATTGTGTTAAAAAATACTACATAATTATTGTTTCCTTGACATTGCGAAGCTGTTCTGTGCCTCTTAATAAATAACTGAAGCCTTTATGGGACCCATGTGTTCGATTGTATAGCTCGTAGATACCTAAGTATTTGAACGGGTTTATTGTTTTATTTTGCAGAGGGTATTGGCAAACTATTGGCGGCTGTTGGTTTAGAAAACACTGAAAATAACAGAAGGAGATACCGGCAACTTCTATTTACGGCTGATGTGAGTGAACATACTTGAACTATTTTGATTAAAATAAGCTAGCAGGTAATTGTGTAAGTAGTTGCTAATGTATAATACCACTGAACCCCAAAACTTTCAGATGCGCACCTGGGTTCTGTAGTTACCAAACTCACAATATATTTGTGTTATGTATGTATCTACCACCGAAAAAGTTTCCTAAGCTTCCTTTAACGGCCTGCGTCCAACGCATTGAACATTAGGCTACCTTTATCAAGACGTCTGTCTACCTTCTTGGTGAATGACCTATTTTGTGTTTCCCGCGGCCTTATTGTCTTTACGGAGAATGGGAAAGGGCTTCATTTTGACATTTGAATCCCATTCTGTGCGACAACCTGCAAGCCTATTGGCTGGAACCATCAACGGGAATGAGAATGAAGTGACATTTTATATTCTTATTCAAGTTAGACAATAAGGCGGCAGATAGTGATCTCCGCTCCAGATCCTTTCTTAATATAACTATTAAGCTATACTTTCTTCTATGCTGCAGCGTTTCAATAGACCAAAAACGAAAACCGTGCCTACAGTAGGATATCGAATTATTATAATCATAAGTATTACCATTTAATTTACAAAGTACCCACTTTTTGAACGGTTTTTTTATCACTTAAATACTTTTCTGTCGAGCGGGCATAGTGACCTCAGGTTATGATTATATTATTTAAAGAATTCCCTGATTACCTAAGTAGTATAAATCAGTACTCAAAGATCAAAGTAAAAATCTATACCGAATAGCACCTGTCAAAATGCCTATAGCAAAACAATGTTATATACAACTTTGCCGCTATTACGCAGTCAGGCGCTTTAATAGGTAAACAAAAATATTCAACCCAGAATTATTATAATTTATCCAAATCTCCATAGGTTAGATAAATAATTGAAGGATTAATGTTGTTTAGATTTACGAGTCCTCATAAATTTATTTTGTTTGTATTCCGTGCCCAAAAAATATACTTAAGGTAAACCTTGTTTTAGTCACGAATTACAACCAATGGACGCCCGATATTGTTCGTTTCTATATTCAAATTACATTATAGAATGGGTTGTATGAATTGTGAGATAGAAAACGATCGCGATGTTCATAATTGTGCTTTAAAGCCGGCTAGGACTCGCGTAATATTTACCGGAATTCCCAGAAGAATATTATCATATACTTAAGTTCAAAACTGGACGGAGACTATTTCCTTGTCCTAGACGGTCTTAAAGCATAATGTATGTACTGTGCAATTCAGCACTACGTTACACAGAATAAATAATAGTAGGTATTCGGTATATTAGAGCCCATATGAGGCCGCAACCGCAACTGCCGTGGCGGTGCCGGCTTAGAATAGCACCCCCCCAACTCTACCCGTGGGTGCCGTAGAAGCCGGCTAAGGGATAACAAATCAGAAGGTGGGCAGCAGCACCTTCCCAGTCAAACACACACAAACTGCGCTCGCCAACCCGCCTGCCAAGCGTGGCGAGTATTGGCAAAAACCCCTCAATGGATTGGACAAAAAGAACCAGGCCCCCAGTCCCCGGCAGCCCCGCTATTCCTGGCTACGGTAGCGGCCACGGTAACGGTGGGGCAGGGGGTGCTAAGAATCCCCGGCAGACGCCCGGCTACCACCCCCAACGACGACGACTGGCCCTGGTAACACACAACATACGCACGATGAGGACAGACGAGAAGATATATGAGCTGGAAGAAGAAATGAGTAAGCTACACTGGGACATTGTGGGGTTATCTGAAGTCCGTAGAGCGGGTGAGGACACGATAACCCTAAAATCAGGTAACCTACTCTACCACCGGGAGGGCGACCAACAGTCCCAAGGTGGTGTCGGGTTTCTCGTCCACAAGTCCCTTACTAACAACATAGTTAAGATCGATAGCGTTTCCAATAGGGTCGTATACCTAATACTCAGAGTATCCAAACGATATTCGCTGAAGGTCATTCAGGTATACGCACCGACGAAGTCGCACCCGGATGATGAGGTGGAGGATATGTATGAGGACATTAGTCGGGCCATACATACCTCTGAAACGCACTTTCTAGTTGTTATGGGGGACTTCAACGCGAAGTTGGGTAAGAGAAGCGAGGATGAGTCGAAAGTGGGGCAATTTGGCTATGGACAACGGAACCGTAGGGGACAGAGGTTGGCCGACTTCCTGGAGAAAGAGGGACTCTTTATGATGAACTCTTTCTTTCAGAAGCCACCTCACAGGAAATGGACCTGGCTGAGTCCCGATGGTTCCACGAGAAATGAGATTGACTTCATTATGACCACCAAAAGGCAAATATTCACTGATGTCTCCGTGATCAACAGGGTTAAAACCGGTAGTGATCACCGAATGGTAAAAGGCACGGTGAATATTAATGTCAAACTGGAGAGGTCTCGTTTGATGAAGTCTACGCTCCGACCTACTCGTGCCCATATTCAAGACCCCGAGAGCTTTCAACATGAGCTATCTAATCGCTTCGATTGCCTTGAGAACATCGCTTCAGTGGACGAGATCAATAACAGGTTAGTAGAAACTGTCCATACAGTGGGTTCCAAGTACTTTAAACCCCACCGTACAGATAGGCCACAGAAACTCTCCAACGATACCCTCAACCTCATGGCTGAACGACGCTCATTGAAACTGCAGTCTTCGGATGATGCTGAAGCATATAGGCTGCTCAATAGACGAATATGGAAGTCCTTGCGACACGACATTCGGATCTTTAATACAAACCGTATTAAAGAGACGATAGAGCGGAAAAAAGGTTCCAAAGTGTTCGCAAGAGACATGTCTATTGGGCAAAGCCAGTTGACGAAGCTGAAGAGAGGAGACGGCAGTGTAGCATCGACCAAAGCGGAAGTGTTAGGAGAGGTCGAGAGTTTCTACGGACAGTTATACACCTCGGTCGCTAAACCTGTTAGCAGCTCGGCCAAAGACCCAAGAGCCAAGCTGACCCGACATTATACCGAAGATATCCCGGACATCAGCCTGTACGAGATTAGAATGGCCTTGAAACAGCTTAAGAACAACAAGGCGCCTGGTGACGACGGTATCACATCTGAGCTTCTGAAAGCGGGTGGAACACCGGTACTTAAAGTCCTTCAGAAGCTCTTTAATACCGTCTTACTCGAAGGTTCAACGCCAGAAGCATGGAACAAAAGCGTGGTGGTGCTGTTCTTCAAGAAAGGTGACAACACTTTACTTAAAAATTACAGACACATCTCGCTTTTGAGCCATGTTTATAAGCTGTTTTCGAAGGTCATAACGAACCGTCTCAGTCGCAGGTTTGATGAATTCCAGCCTCCGGAACAAGCCGGTTTCCGAAAAGGCTATAGTACCATAGACCACATCCACACGCTACGGCAAGTTATACAGAAGACCGAAGAGTATAACTTGCCTCTTTGTCTAGCGTTTGTGGACTATGAGAAAGCCTTTGATTCGATCGAGACGTGGGCAGTGCTTGAGTCTCTCCAGCGGTGCCGTATTGACTATCGGTATATTGAAGTGCTGAAGTGTTTGTACAAAAACGCCTACATGTCAGTCCGAGTACAGGAGCAGAGTTCGAAGGCAATTCCATTGCAAAGAGGCGTGAGACAGGGAGACGTTATATCTCCGAAACTGTTCACCGCTACATTGGAAGACGTCTTCAAGCTTCTGGAATGGCAGGGACTTGGCATCAATATTAACGGCGAATACATCACTCACCTTCGATTTGCCGACGATATTGTAGTCATGGCAGAATCCATGGAAGACCTCAGTACAATGCTCGAATGCCTCCATCGAGTTTCCCAACGGGTAGGTCTTAAGATGAACATGGACAAGACGAAAATTATGTCTAATGCCCATGTTGTACCTACCCCAATATCAGTTGGGAACTCAGTTCTCGAAGTTGTTGACGAGTACATCTACCTGGGATAAACAGTCAAACTAGGCAGGTCCAACTTCGAGAAAGAGGTCAATCGTCGAATCCAACTCGGCTGGGCAGCGTTCCGGAAACTTCGCGAAGTCTTCTCGTCAAAAATACCTCAGTGCCTCAAGACAAGAGTCTTCGACCAATGTGTGTTACCAGTGATGACTTATGGCACTGAAACGTGGTCTCTTACTATGGGCCTCATAGATAAGCTCAAAGTCGCACAACGAGCTATGGAGAGGGCTATGCTCGGGGTTTCTCTACGTGATCGAATCAGAAACGAGGAGATCCGTAGAAGAACGAAAGTCACCGACATAGCTCAGAAGATTAGCCAGTTGAAGTGGCAGTGGGCAGGGCACATAGCACGCAGAACAGATGGCCGATGGGGCCGAAAGGTTCTGGAGTGGAGACCACGTACCGGCAAGCGCAGCGTAGGTCGTCCACCGACACGGTGGACAGACGACCTGAGAAAGGTCGCAGGACGACGTTGGATGCAGGCCGCTTCCAACCGGTTCTTTTGGAAAATCATGGGGGAGGCCTATGTTCAGCAGTGGACGTCCTACGGCTGAGATGATGATGATGAGGCCGCAACCTTGGTTGCAATTATTGGCCATTCTATTCGTAGCCAACGTTGGAACCAAGTCATAAGCCCATGTGAGGCGCCGGCATAATACGTAACTTGGTCGTTGTCAGATCGTACGGGAATCCATGACAACTTTGGTTGAGATACTCTACGTGGGCCCTTTGAGACCAACGACATGTAAAAATCACCCCAACAAACTCACTCGTATCATTTGGCAATAATGACAGTTACCAAAGTCTAGTATACTTGAAGAAGAATTGTGCAAACCTCACTGTATTCAGGTCTGAAGGGAATTACTAGGCCAATGACACAAGTGGGCGTAGCATGAAAATGAGTGTTAATGTGTTTGCGCAGAGAGTACAAAGTACCATTTATCTAGTACACATGTGGCACAGATAACTCGTATGTAGTTTGTTCTGTATACGTCAACGATACGATTAAGTTTACTCTTATGCAAAAAGAGGCTTGACACTTGCTATCAACCGTCTATATTGTAGTCTCTATCACTTTTTAATGCTCTAAGATTATACTAACAGCAGAAAGCGTTCATAATCTCGTAGTACCTCGTCGATGTACATAATTTATATCCCGTCTATCAGCGATCGTCCATGCTCACACAATATCTCCCTTGAGGGGAGAATTCGTTGTTAAGTTAAATATTCAGCGGTGAAATATTAGCACACCACATCGCCGTATATTGCCTTAATGGCGTACATTTTTCATTGAATTTCATCATTTCCTGCCGAGGCACCTACAATTTATTGTTCTCAGTTTATTATGTAGCTTATGTTGGAAAAATGGGTGCTTTTATGAAGTTCTGGAAAGGTAACTCATAGATACTCTCGTAGATACTTAATGTACCGGTTTTTATTTAGGTATAGGTATTATCTTCAGTATTGTCAGATGCTTACGATATTACAGTGCAGTCTTTAAAGAGTATGTATAAACACGTTGCGTAAATAGTTTATCTCAACCGCTCACGTTGTACTTAACCAGCAGTGCAAGTAGCGACCTTACCGATCGATAAATTTGAGTCTTGAATTCGTCATACTTCGAAAAAACTGGCTATATCGATCTTTAGTCGATCATTGCAAGTAAGTAACAAAATGAAACGATCGGTAGACAAATTCGATAAGCTTTTACGATTATAACGATAACCCTAGCATGGAACTGTTAAATTACGTTTGAGATCGTCTATTTCATCGATTATAACGATTGTTTTGTCAGCTTTGAAAATAACCTCGATATAGCTTATCGACCAGCGACGGGAATGGGAATATTGTTTGGTTGCGTTTGATCTTACTAATATTAAAAACGCTAAAGTTTGTATGTATGGATGAATGGATGTTTGTCCGTTACTCTTACGCTCAAACGGCTGGCCCAATTTTGATTAAATTTGGCATGGAGGTAGATGGGGCTCTCAGTTAACACATAGGATAATTTTCATCAACATCGTCATCATTCATCGCTATGCGAGTGGTATCGCGGGGCACAGGTAGTATTCAATAAAAAATAGAGTTCGGCCTTCTCTTGATCATAGAAGAGCGAAATGCTCGTAGAAATCTTCAAACGCATACAATTCATAATTATCGATATACTGTCGACTGTGATGATCGTAGGAGTCGTCGATATGTCTTCCATACTTTTTAGGCACGATACGATTTTTATCGATCTTAGCGACTCGACAAATTTAACGACTATAACGGTACTTGCACTGCAGTCTCACAAAATAAATTAGTTTGGTATCAGTGGCCGAGAAATACATCCATTAAAACATAAATTGCATCTAAATGTTGAATCAGCTCTCTCTCTTAAACATCTGCAGTTTATTATGAAAAACAAACTATCTTTGTAAAGCTGAACCTATAAGCGAAATGGGTTTATTCAAATATGTCTATTAGTTTACAATATCAAGAAGAACTTATACATCAACAGCTTTTGCACGCGACTTCGACCGTGTGGAATAATGCTATTCCTTCTTAAATCATGATAAAAGATAGTTTATGTATTATTATTCCTCATGTATTGTTTCAGTGGCTGATTAACACATTTGCCGCCAGTAGGCTAATCAAAATTTGCCGCCCCTTCTGACCTCTGCAATTTGATACCTTACAAACAAAAACCGGACAAAAGAACGTGAAAGAAAATATTTTAGAATTTAAAGACTAAAAAATTATTCCTGTTTTTTTAAATAGTCTAATAGGTAAGTCTCTCTTCTTATGGAAATCTTATGAAAAATCCCATCCGAGGATGTGAATTTTTCGTTTTAAAAATTGCAATGTTTGGTATCGCTAAGCAGGCGTTATAGTGCTTTAGAAAGTAATACTATAAAAACTTTATTTAATGAGGAAAATTACATTCAATCTAAACCTGTCCAGTAAATTTTATAAACTAATAATATTTATTCTAAAAAAGTTAGTAAATATTCTGAGCTTCTAATAATAATGTAATCCATGAAATCAATAAATAATTACATACAGCAGCATACGAACTTCTAGCAAGCAAGATACTGTAAACATCATACGTACAGTTTTTATTGTGTCGCAGAATGTTGTATGCACATCGAGGATAAAGCCTGTCTTCGTCTTGGGCGGCTTTAATCCCTCGCTTCACTCAGGACTCTACATAACTCCCTCGCTACGCTTGGTAATTTAATTTTAATCACCTCGCTGCACTCAGGGTTTAACCCAAGAGTCTCCGTTACACTCAGGGTTCAATATACCGCCCATGAAGTAAGACACTGCTTCACTCCCTTGGTGCATAATCTACTATTATTATAATTTGACAACTTTATTATTTGTATGTCAAAATGGCTGGTCACGGCTTGTACCATTTAATTTTACTTCCTGAATTTTGAACCTGTGTATCACAAATAAAATATTTTGAATTTGAATTTGAATTCAACACCATAATTAAATACATAGGGGACCATAATTATATATGTAGGGGATATTTTTACAACCCCCGACATAGCGTAGGTTACACAAGAAGTAATTTTATTTCTGAGCCAAGAAAAGCAAATACATAGTTCAATATGACGAGCTACGAGTAAAAAAGGATCGAATTCCACTAGCAGTTCTAAAATCATAATTTCCGTTATGCGGATCACTGAAATTTATTTTTTCCTCTTGAACACAGACGCTTCACTACGGCAACATCATTTCTTCAGAACATTTCTCCATTAAGTTCGTAGTAAATTTCTTCATCGAACTGGACCTGCAGTTAATTGTCAAGTCGGCCATCAATCTCCCTTCTATCTTTCAGATATACTTACTCAGGATACTTCATGCTGAGCTACTCGGTGTTCTGCATTTTTCCAGTCATTAAATCCTTCGTTCTCAAACTCAGTTCTATATTGCACCCTTTTTACTTTGACAGGTTATGTTAACGGGTGAAGTCTAATTACATTTAGGTATATATTTATTTTTAATTCTGCAAAATAAAAATTTGGACTAATTTGCCGCCCCCTAAAATCTGCCGCCCTAGGCTCCAGCCTACTCAGCCTGCTGGTAAATCCGCCACTGTATTGTTTCAAGCAAGCGGTAAGCGGCAAACGCAACGTAGGTTGCCCACCTCGCATAGGTCGTCTATCCGGCAATACGGCATTTTATTTGTTGTAAGTAAGCCATCGGCTCTTTCGGAAATGTATGAGGGAGGCATATGTTCAGCAGTGGACGTTATATCCTCCTACCTCCTCCTACCTTCCTCATACCTTCGTAATTTTACATCACTGTGTAACCATTTTGATACACTTTGTATTTTAGGGTTAAGTTACCTTAAATTATAAGTTATATTTGCGTGTGTCTTTCGTGAGATATAATTTACTTTGTTCCAGTCTTTATCAGACCACATCTCGGCAGTGATCCTGTTCGATGAGACAGTCTACCAGAAGACCGATGATGGTACTTCGTTCATTGAAGTATTGAGGCAGAAGAACATCATACCTGGCATCAAAGTGGATAAGGATGTCGTGCCATTGTTTTTGTCTGACAATGAAGTTACTACTCAAGGTATCACAGATTAAACAGTATAAAGGGTCACTGATAATCAATTAGCATCCTGTTAAGGGCATATTTTGTACATCAAAACAAACAACATTTGTTCTAGAACTTTTCCCAAAACTAAACAAATTTCTCAAAACTTTTTTTTTAGTTTTTGTGATTCTCTCTTACACTTCATAACTCTACATCGCAGCCACCTCATTTATCTATGTGTAGCCATGCATGTAGCTAACAGCGCGTCGTAGCGTAGCACAGCTACGACGACCTTGACTTGCCGCGTCTCAACCCCTTTCTGCCGCTGCCGCCGCCACCCGCCCGCCGCCGGCCGGGGCTTGTCGGCATAGTGTTAATTATGTTTATACCGATCAAATTGATTTTTTAAATTTGTATGAAAGAATGAAATACGAATTTTTGAAAGTCGTAGAACAAAAGATGTAGTTTTTGATGTACAGAATATACTCTTAAAAGGATGCTAATTGTTTACTAGTACCCCTGTATATGTGTTGGTTTGTTGACAACATCTAATCTATCTATCGATTTAACAATCGACGTTACGTTAGCTATCGGTACCAACATATCCATAGTTTAGCCTCTGGATGCAATAATCAATTTATCCAAAGCTTGCTCCATAATTTCAGGCCTAGATGACCTGGCCAAGCGTTGTGCTGAATACAAGAAGCAAGGGTGCCGATTCGCCAAGTGGAGATGCCCATTGAAAATCGGAGCCTCTACTCCATCGGTGCAGGCAATCAATGACACAGCGCAGGTGTTGGCAAGATACGCGTCCATCTGCCAGAGTGAGGGTCTGGTGCCGATCGTGGAGCCCGATGTACTGTTAGATGGTACGTAAATTTTATACCTTTTTGCTTAATCCTTCATATACCGTGATAATTAAAACAAAAGATTTATGAATGAAACTGACGAATGTATACGTCACTGGGACGCAAAGGGTATAATGATGATGCGGGTTGAAGGTTCACACTAGATCTAGAATAGAAACTGGATCTCAGGGACAGTTGCCGGAACAATCTAGGTGCGACAGATTTTTAAACGTTAGGGTTGTAGTTAGCAAGGCGGACACCAGAAGTGCTCTATAACCATGTTGGAGTTCATCACGACGTTCCCGAAGCTCAAGCGCGAAGTGGGGATCGATCCTATAGCCGTCTAATCGACCCTTCAGAAACTTTGACACACGATTACGTTACTAACCAACACGAGTTGTTCAAATATTATGCATATAACTGCATTGAGGCAATCACCCTGCGAGATATAAGTTGCTACATCGCATGTACCTGTAATTTCTACGGCACCCATACTCTTCAAACCAGAACAGTAATGTGAATTTATTTGCTTGGCGGTAGAAATAGGCCTTATAGTGGCAGTACTTCCCCGAACTAGTTCACAAAGAGTTCTACTACAACTACCTAAATGCTATAATAAATAAATATTATAAAGAGGAAAGATTCGTTTTTGTTTGTATTGGATAGGCTCTGAAACTTCTGGACTGATTAGAAAAAATATTTATTTTAGAATCCTACATTTTCCCTGATGAACATAGGCTATAAATATAATGCAAATAATTAGGGACCCGTACTAAAACTTCGATAATGTAATGTGTGGAAAAAAATCCAAAAAAGGCTATAGGTATATTGCGTACGTTGCGGAAACTATTGACCTTTTAGTATATACTGTTCACAATAAAGCAAAGTGACGTACTACCGTTTTATAGAAGACTTCAATATTCACAAAGAAGTCCACATTACTATAATATCGAACTATTACACTTATGTATTGTATTGTCACAATTAATACTTTTTCATTTTGGAATATGCAATAGTAACGCCGTTACAATCCAGGCCACATTATTCGTACCTTGCTATTAATCCTTATCTACTCTAATAATGAAGAGAAAAGTTATAATATATGCTTGTTTGTTTGTAATGGATACACGTAGATATTACTTAAAACAATTCTTTCACGAGTGTAGCGTACGCTATATTTGATTCATCCTCATCATCATCCTTCACCATGTGGGTGAAACCGCGGAGCGCAGCTAGTGCATAATAAAATTGATTTATTATATTGTTATAATACCTACAGAAAATTCATTACTTTCACAGAGTTTGCATCATTGTTGAATTTTCCTTATGTAGGTTTACCTTGTGCGTGTCATTAACTATACTCGTACCAAAGGGTCTAATTCACAAGAGCAAATCTTGCTACAAAGTTTATTATAGTAGCTATGGATGTATAGCGAGTTAACTAAGTATACATAGGCTGGCACCTAATTGCTTCCAGCAGTTAAATCGAAATTATCCAATCATGTTAGCTTTGTACTAAGTAAACAGAATTCATTAATTCGTATTCGACCGAGTAAACACAAGGGATTTCAATTAAATTAATAACACAACCAACATTATCAAACTCGGTTAATATCCGATTTCCTTCCTGATAGGTTTTCTGTGTTTGTTGTACCGATAAACTTAGTAATGAGTTAGGTACGTAGTTAGTTAATAAGGTAGTAAACTTAGGAAATAAGGAAGATGACAGGTGCACATTACATCTTGAGGGCTTAATGAAAAAATGCGTCAGGATGTGATTTTTCAAAGGCGGGACGTGTTTCTAAGAGACTTCTCTAGGTTGGCATCTGATAGGTAAAGTAACCTTTTTATTGTATGGTTAGCGAAGTATACATGTGGAATTCTGGAACAGTGGGAAACCAAGTGTCTCTGGGGGACACTGCACTGGATGTCACTGTAACTATTTTGGGCATGCGTGACACTTAGATAGACGAATTATAATTATCCATAAGAGTATTATTATCCATTAGACCATAGATCTAAGTAAATAGGTATACCCTTAGAACGAACGTATCGTTGATCTGATAGACAAAATCATAAACTTCAAAAACTAGTAAAATGGTCTTTTGGTCTAGCTAAGTACTAGGACTGCATAAAAACGACACAGTATTTAACGAAGGGTACATCGGGTACATCTGTTTTTTACAAGTAAATGCGCAAATTATTTTTCCTCCTAAACCTAGTAGCTGATTAGCTCAGTTGGATTTCGAAGTATGGATCCCAGGATCGGCCCCTGGCCGGACTGAATACATTGTTTGATGAACAAACATTTTTGATCTCGGGCTCTGATTTTTTTATGTGTGTGTGTGTGTGTCCATCCATACATTTACATTTATATACCTAGACGTTTTGACGATGTTTTGGAGAATCTGCTATAACATTTGATTTTTATATGTAGCTAATACTAGTTATTTTGCTACCAGGCGATCATGACATCGAAAGAGATCAGAAGGTAACAGAAGTGGTGCTGGCAGCTGTCTACAAGGCTCTGAATGATCACCACGTCTTTTTAGAGGGCACGTTGCTGAAGCCAAACATGGTATGAGTAGTTGATGACATAATTACATTTAAATAAAAGTTTTGGGTGTGTAATTGTTTATACAAATGCGGTTTTGCATGACTGCCTCTATAGATGTGTAATAAATTATACTCAGAGCATTCTTTCATGATAAGTGTAGGCTTCTGCAGTGTTTAGTAATTACTCATGTATCCCTCGGGAAGAAAATAGTGATAGGTTTGCCAACGGACTTACAAGTTGCTCACTTGCATAGTTTAGCCACTTTAGTTGGCCATATTACATAAATACCTGCAAAAAGTAATGACTAAATAACATTCCATAAATTTGTTGAGTTCTTTTCGGTGAAACACTACCTACACCAAGGGTTGCACAAATACATCATTCCATATGTATACAGTATCATCGACACTCTTAAAATGAATGATGCAATTGAAATTTCTTGCTTTTATAAATTTAGATACATAACAAGGTATGATTTTTTTTAAATTTAGATACATAAGTACTATAATACAAATATTCTTGTTTAAAACATGCCTTTGCCAGATGGCAAATGGAAATGGTCTTAGCAGAGTAGTCTTTGTACGAGTAGTACTGAACTCTAAAAACAATTGTAATTATAACCAGCCCTGCGAGCAAACATCGTTGCATCTTTGACAACATCCGTGAAACAAATGACCAACCGTGCGATTCTCTAATAGTAAACATCGTTGCATCTTTCACAACATCCGTCAAACAAATGAAGATATGACAAGAAACGTTTGAAAAGCAACCTTATGTACAAGAGCGATATCTCATAAAGTATTTGACATCGGTGAGCTCTTGACGAGCTCCTTGACGAATCATTACAGAATCGCGCCGCTGATGACAAGAAAGGTTGGAAAAACAACCTTATGTACAAGGGCGATATCTCATAAAGTATTTGACATCGGTGAGCTCGTCGACGAATCATTAGAGAATCGCGCGTCTGTATCAAGAAGCTTATACACAACACTGGAGATTGCAACAAGAACATTAGCTTGAAGCAAAAAAATATGACCTTCAATGACGTCAGTTATGTTTTTTGTCTCTTTCTATGGGGTGACCACGCTGGTTTGTAAATTCAGGATTTTGCGAAATAAAAAAACGTAAAACACATGGTCTAAAATTACAACATTTATTTTTAATAGTATTTATAATACAATTACTGGTCATCTACATGTACTGGTCAACTTACTTGAATTATCATCGTACATACAATTTTGAATGGTAGGGAAAAAAGGTTTTACATAACGACCGACAACTTTTGATCTCATAGAATACGATTTATTAAAAATGAGTGCCACATACATTAACAAAATATTTTGGTTACTCAAGCTTCAAAGTATAAACTTCTCTTAAAATGCCAACATCACAATAAAGGGGAGAGATTTATCGCTAGTGTTGATGTGTTGGTAACGATATTACAGTTATCAGAAATTTGTATGTCTTTGAGGAGCTGTACAGTTAAAACAAATACTTTTACTTTATCACGGTAATTTACATAGGTGTCATGATCAGGTGCTAAATAATACACTCAATAATTAATGTCCACATTATTATATTAATGTAATCTAATATAATTTATGTCTCACTTAACTTTAAATAAACCAACAAGAACAAAGTATACAATGTTATATATCTACAATCTTTATTTTTATACAGTATTTACAATATAATTACTGGTAGAGTCATCTATACACACTCTACTACACTACTACTTCTTACTTAAATAACTATTACTACATACTTACATGACTATTGCTTACATAATTATCATCGTCTTACATACAATTTTGAATAGTCGTTTTAATTTAAATGATGATTGAAAACTTCATTAAATCTAAAAAAATAAACGATATTTTGAAGAACAGACGAAACTAAACAAATGGATATGTAAAAATTGATCCTATTTGGCTACAAAGCAAGCTTAAATATGTGTAAATAAGATAGTTTTGTGTAATTTTTGTCTTTTTGTTCGAATTTCTCCTAGAAGTTTTTGACTGTAATTTTTTAAAAACGACGATATGCGTATTTGCAAATATTTATTGGCTATAAATTTGAGGAGCTCAGTTTCATGCAAATCTGAGCAAATAAGTGATTCAGTAATTGGATGACTTGGAACAAATAAACTTTGTAAAGTAGGCTGAAATTTTTGCAACGCTGCTATAACCAGTTTTTCTCTGATATTTTTGACTTGAAGTTGACCCATCGAAACAGCGCGTTTAAAAAGTTGATCTGAGTAGCTCACAATTTGGTAAACAGCATCTGATGCGAAACACAACTTTCCTCTATTTACAAAAGATGTTAATGCTGTATATCGGTTGACATCCAAGCTTTTTGCGTTCAGGTTATAATCATGCTCATTTGAGATGGGCTTGGTAGTCAAAACATCTTTACAATACGGACATGAATTTTTCCGTAAAATTGTATTTACAATATATCCTGAAATATAATACAGAACATTTTGTTGGTAAATACTTTGTTGAGGGCTTTCTAAATGTCTTATCATGTTATTAACGAAATCTGCCTCTTCGTTTTCATTAGTGTTTTGTGTGGGTTCACTCAAAGATCTAGTGCTTTTTCTAAAATCAATTACATGGTTGGTATGAAACGTATCATCGACACAATTAGCGTTGACGCTGGGTTGCACAGAATTGCGAAATAACAATTTTCTTAAAATGTATCGAAACTCGAGAGGACTTGGATTATCTTGAGTTCTACCCCTTGAGCGAACAAGTGAAAAAAATATTTCCAAGTTGTCCTGCGAACATTTGAAGGTTAGAAAATATTTCAACGGATTTTCCGGTAATAAAGTTAATACCTCAAATAACGCTTTGAGTGAACTTATGTTCATTAGGAAACCTAACACAAAAGTTTTTTTAACATGTTGCAAAATTGGTGTAGCACCAATCTTGATATTTTTCATATAATCTTCACAGTGGAGAAAAAAGCTTTGCCACGCGTCTTTATTATATTGAGAAAGAGGAGATTTAAAATGTTTAGCAAAGGGAGAACGACTATTCATGTTATCAAATAGCCTATCTAATGTTCTAATAAATTTTGTGGTAGCTTCACTACCTACGAAATTGAGATTGCCACTATTACGTAAAAAATCAATAGCGTCAGCAACGGAAGAGCTGAGTGTCTGCGCTGCAAGGCGCACATTCATTTTTTTATTTTGATACTCTACATGGCCACCTGTAATTTTGTTGCACAATTTCAACCCTTCTGTCTCTTGAACTTCGTGAAGTTCTTTAATAAATTGAAATGAGACATGTCCATCCATTGTTGTTAAAGTATACTCAGAAAAGGCATTTCTTGCTAGCTTTAACATATGCGCAGCATCTAACAAGCAATATACATTAGTTGACCCATTTGGGTGGAGGAAATATGGTTTAAAATCGTTTTGAGATAAACTGCAGCCTAAAGTTTCTAGCGCTTTTATATTACATTTAGCACCATCGCATGTTATAGAACGCACTGTAATGCCAATCTCTTGTAAGTGTATCAGTATGGAGAGCGTTATTTGGCCAAGCAGTTCACCAGTAAGACTGTTAGGAGTGAAAAAATATCCGATTGGACATTTAAAATAGTTTGAGTACGAAACAATTTGATAGACCAGTGCTTCAGAAGCCAGTTGCTCTGGTTCACTCACAGGAATATTTCCCAAATCCACGTATCCAAAAACCTTTCCTAATTTCGGTGCATAAGCTAGGTCTTTTTTTAACGACATTGAGTCAAAAATGAGCGCCACATTCTTTAAAAATTGTTTTTTTGGTAACTCAAGCTTTAAATAATCTAAAACTTCTGCTAAAATGCCAACATCACAATTAAAAGAAGAAATGCTACGCCAAAGTGTTGAAGTGTGCGGTAAGGATATTATAGTTCTGAGAAATTCGTATGCTTTTGGGGAGTAAAAGTGAACAGTTAAAGCAAACGCTTTTACTTCATCGCTGTATTTGACTACTTTAGATTTAGGGTTGTGGCTAAACACTTTGCAGATATTAGCATAGTTTCCTTGTAAAATATTCTCAATTTCTGAATGGCTAGTATAATTTCTTACTATTGAAATTAAAGATTCCATATCATTTATTTTTTGCTGTTGCCGGGTGACCTTTTGCTGCAATGCTCTTTTGCTCTTTTCCAAAGATATCTCGCGAGGAGTCTTCATTTTCACTTGTACATTGAAATCTTTGAGACATGGTCTTTTTGCTGGCGGTTCGTCTTGAGTGTCAATATCCACCTATGGAAATGAAAGACGACAATATAATTACACTTATCTATATCTATACTAATACAGTCAGTTTGTTTGTTCTTTTTTCATTTCACAATGGAGTAATAAGAAGTGAACTAAGATCACTATCATAGTTTTTATCTATTTAGATTGTCATTAAAAAAATACTAAAATAGATAATAATATTTAACTAAAACAACTAATGTAGAAATTTTAAACTATCGCGGTTATTATAACAATTATTTTGAAAATTATAATAAAGGTATGCGGTAATGAACCCGAATAATTTTCAAAATACTTATGTTTTGCAGTAAAGAATCTTTATTTTAAAGAAATATGACTAATAATAATAATTCAGGAATCGAACCAGAAAAATACTTTATTTTATAAATTAATGCCGTTTTATTTGTCACTACACCCTGAATATTGTCAGTTTAATAATTTAACATAGTACATTTATAATATGTTATTCTTACAGTAGTACTATCTTTTAAAGATCCGGGTTGTGCTTGAGGAGTTTGTTGGGGTGTGACAATCTTTGGTTTCACCAGTGCCCCAAACAACTGCAAGCAAAATAAATAAATAAATGAATTAAATTAAACATAAATAAATAATTTAGGTATTATGATTTTGAGTCGCTAAGCCAACCGTTAGTTATTATAAGTTGATAAGTATAATAAAAAAAAAGTGTTTGACCTCTAAATAATTAACACTTTAAGCGGATTCATAACACCTTTAGCGGCATGGCAAAATATCTTATAATTTAATTGGAGACTAGTTCCCTCTTTCGGTTGATGAGCCAGCAAAGTAAGTAAAAAAATTAGGTAATTATATCCCCACAAGACAAATCTATCATTACTCGACTCTGTCTCGAACATCTCCAAGATTGGTTACACAACTTGTCAATAGAAAGTAGATATTAAATGCTTAAACTAATAACTTACGATATTTTCTTTACATTCTTCTGGAGCTATTTCTTTTTGAGTTGTAATCATGTCAACGGACAATGGAGAGCTAATATTTTCTTTAGCTGTACTCGTAGAAAGGTCCATGCAATCGCTGCATGCCTAAAACACATTTTGAGAATATATAGTTACTTTGTAAATACTTTTGTAATTTTAGTATAATATATTCAGTGAAAAATAATTAATTATACAGTTTTAAACACTCATACTTATCACTCATTATAGAATTAATCACACACAACACGGGTTGAGTATGTGATGAAACACTATTGTGAAAGACAATATTTGGGTAGTATAACTTCAACAATACTGCTCACAGCATCGATGACATCTTGCTATTACTTCAGTTCAACCCCAACCACGGCACATAATACTGTGTAGGAAACGTTGGTAAACTAAAGTAAGTAGCTTATACTTACTTTAAGCTTTCATCGCATACACAACCCTATAGTGGTTAATTATGTAATTAATTACCTTATCCACAGTTGAGGCGCAGTAACAAGAATGTGATAAATAAACAGGTATAGCATTTTTCAAAAGGTGTCCTTTATCTGGGTCGTAATCCTCTGGCTTAAAATGCAAACTGCATATCTTGGCATGTTCATAAATTTTACCCTTGATAGGCACTATCGACAGCCATTTATTTCTTTTTACTTCATTTTGTGGTAAGCTGAAACAACAAAAATATATTGGATACTTTAAAAAAGTATAAATGTAAAAGAAATAAGTCAAAACCACATGTGCTGTTTCATTACCAGAATAAAATCTTTAAAAAGGTGTTCTATATCATCATAATAATGTGTTATTCGCCCTTCGCTATCCGTATAATCTCGTCATAATGGTCACCTTACTTGTTAAGTTTGTTTATTGAATAATTATGAAAGTATTAAGAAAAGAACATATTTAACATGACTGCATATTAAAATGATGATAAGTTTAACGATTTTTGTCATTAAATTATGATTCTAAACGGGTAAATGCATGAGTATTGAGGAATATTGTAAATAACGTCAATATACACTTACCTGTGAAATTTTATGCCAGAATTTGGTTTCCAAACACTTCTGCAATTTTGCACAATACAATACATTCTTTATATTTGGGAACTATTTAGTAATTACTCAACAATGCTAGTTTAATAATTCGAAGCGACGCATTTCTTTGACACATCAGCCATATTGACAAACTGAGTGCTGCCATCATTTTATTATGGAAACTACCCATAATCAGGGAGTGTGACTTTTAAAGAGTGGCTCAGACACTTAATTTATTTATCATAAAATATAATCATTGTCTCATACAACGATGTATATTACGGCTGTTTTTAACTAGAAGGAAATTTTTCAAACACCACACTTGGCTGCTATTCACTAATAGGTTGTGTTGTAGGCCAGCTTTGCCCGAATATGTAGAATATTCACATGAATAAATCGACATTTATACTTCGTTATCAAAATAAGAAATATCGATTGCACGAGACAGAGATGAATATGTTGTGATAAACACATTCATCCATTCACAAGCCGACATGTTGGACAGCAAATCAAGGTCATAGAGGACAGTGCTATAATAGTAAAAGAGGTAAGTTTTTTTCATAGCACCTATAGCGCTGTCCTGTGTGACCTTGATTAAATTTGCAGTCCACCATGCCAGCTAATGAATGGAACCCTTTAAGCTAATTATTAGTTTTAACCTCCCCGACCCGAAGAGGGGTGTTATAAGTTTGACGCCATTGTTTGTCTGTGGCATCATAACTTTCGAACAGAGCAACCGATATGAGTGCGGTTTTATTTAAATAGAAAGCCTGATGTGTGGAGGTGGTCCTTAGCTACACGATCATGCTCTACTCCCTTACGGGGACTCGGTGGTTTTTCACATTTTTTATTTAATTTATCTTTATGCATGTGTACCTAATTAAAAATAAATGTTAAAAATGCTTCCTTTTTTAATTTGGTTGTAAAACGCCTTTGAATATTATTGTTGGTAGTTTATCAAATTATTAGCAAACTCTTGTACAAAAACTATTTTTTTTTTCAGAGAATACATAGTAGCCTTGGGTAAGATTCGTATTAACAATGGCAATACTAAGTGAGGTATGAGAGAGATAGAAAACATAAGTAAAGGTGAATGAACTTGTCTTCAGTCATCAGTTTTAGACGATATCTCCAGTGTTGTGTATAAGCTTCTTGGTCTGTATGTATAACTTATTCTTTTTTTGACAAGTAATTACCGTTATGATAATTGGCAAAGATAAAGTGCGGCAGATACCGGAGCGGCCTTTCACAGGCTGCGCATTATTTGACCGGAGTTTTTACCCTGATCGTGTACTATAGTACAGCTAGATTTGTTTGTATTGTTTTATTAATTATTGGCTTGCGCGTAGTAACCTAACCATAGAGTTCTAAAAAGATGCCGATCCAATCCTGAGTACAAAACCTGGTGTCGATGTCGATTCAACGTATTCTGTTAGCTTCAATAAGTTCATTATCCACTGCGGTATTAAAACTCAACGTTTGAATATTCGCAAGTACAGAGCAAGCATTGTAAAGTGTTTACATGCAATATCGCGACCGGCGTTTAGTCACATAATTCAAAACTTGCGAACCGCTGCGTTCTGTTTTTGGGCATATTGCTGCGACACCGGCCCCGCCCCCTTTTCAAATCTTGTTCCTGTGACCTGTGAACCTAACGCTTCTCGTCGCTTCGTTATTGTCATATCTGTATTATGACTTTGCTCTGACCTGCCGTGCGATTCTCTAATGATTCGTCGATGCGCTCGTCGACAAGCTCACCGATGTTTCAACTTTTTGTTCCTAAATGATGTCAAATACTTTATGAGAGATCGCTCTTGTACATAAGGTTGTTTTTCCGATGTTTCTTGTCATCTCGTTATTTGTTTCACGTATGTTGTCATAGATGCAACGGTGTTTGCTCGTACGGCCGGTCCCAATAACCTATCTATCGCCGGTTTACCTTACTAGAGTTAGATATTTGACACTATTTGTATGGAAGTTATGTCAAATTTCTATCGGTAGTAAGGAAAACCGCGGATAGATAGATTATTAAAGTAAAATAAAGTTAAAATAATATTTATAATAATAATATGGGACAACATCCACACAAAGGCATTCAGGTCCCAAACTAGCCATAGCCTGTACTATGGTAACCTGATGACTGATATACATACTTATATACATATACACACACAGGCACAGCTCAAACAGACATGTTCATGCACACAATATGTTTAACCTGTCCGGGGATCGAACCCGGGACCAGCGGCTCAGAAGGCAAGGGTACTACCAACTGCGCCAACCGGCCTGTCCTCCATTTATAATTATATTATAAATGGAGGACAGGCCTATATATGAATATTGGGATCCTCCATTAGAGAATCGCACGGCAGATCGCGGAAAACAAGATAACTTGTTACGGAATTAGTATATCTTGTAGACAGTTTGTTTTTATGTAAGCTAGTTAATAGTAATTGGCGTTATATTAGCTTTAATTATTGATTAGACATATAATTTGCTTTCCATTACTGGGGTTGCGAATCTACGGCAGAAATTTTGGTTGACGCTATCACTTGCTGATATTTTTTAAAAGTAAAGCTCATCTTAATCGTGCACGACCTGATAACTCACGTTCACGAAAATTATCGAGGCGATAACTATCGGTCCGGCTCTTATCATGTTCGACCACTATCATCTCGCATTACAACTTCTGATACAGACGTGAAAGAGACATCTTTAAAAAAAACTGGCTCACAATATTTTACTAGGTAATTGCCTTTTTTAGCTCAAGGTTAAACACAGCGGTTGGTAATCAAATTATGATTAGGTTACAGAAGTATACAAATTATACCTTATCAATTCCAGGTAACACCAGGCCAAGGTTATGTCAAGAAGTCCACCCCTCAAGAAATAGCCACGGCTACAATTACAGCCTTCCTGAGAACTATACCAGCTGCTGTGCCAGGTATTGTAAGCTTAATAAAACGGTTGTCAATCGATTGGAAACTATTATTTTAAGTTGTCAGATGTATGTATGACATAGTACATATTCGGTTATCGGTTATATATCGGATATAGCCGGCATGGCTATATCCGATATAGCGATATAGCTGATATAGCGAATAATGGCGCTAAACACAAATATGATCTCTCTAGTTCACTAACGGCCGGTCCCAATAATCTATCTATCGCCGGTTTACCTTACTAGAGTTAGATATTTGACACTATTTGTATGGAAGTTATGTCAAACTTCTATCGCTAGTAAGGAAAACCGTGGATAGATAGATTATTGGGATCCTGCATAAAACTCACGTATTAACCTAATAGTTAGTAATTAATTGTTGAAAGTAAAACATTACATAGTGTAACTATATTACTTTGTTCTGTTCAAGATTGTAATTTTAAGATAAATCTGCGGTCAAAGTTGTTGGTACACTAACCAGCAATTATTTTAAACTATTCTTTTGTATTATTTCTTGTTGTGTACTGTTTGTTGAACCTAAAATAAATAAAAGAAAAACAGAACACTAATTATTTTCAGCGTGTTTTTTGTAGGCAATTTTATTAAACCGGTTACTAAAGCGATACCTAGGCGATAAAATAGTCTTGATTAACAAAACGGTTTTTTTTGGCAAAGTATAGTCTTCCTTGGGCGTTATTGCAGATGCCGGAAAGTTAACTTTTTAATTGGCTGCCGAACCTTAAGAGGATTGCTAGTACTTTGCATGCTAAAAGAGAAAACTCTTTTCTACCTCTTAACATTGTATAAATACATCAAAGCACTATACATTTCCTTTTTTAGAACTAAAAAAAAACTGAAAATATCAAAACGTACGGGCATAGTAATGATTCCATGAAAAAAAATCACTGAAATCGTACAATGTTAAGAGGTAGAAAAGAGTTTTCTCTTTTAGCATGGAAAGTACTAGCTATGCAATCCTCTGGTGCACTTATACTAGCAATATTTCGGCTAAAGCTGCTGTAATTGTATATTAAATTAACACGTGCAATGATTTCAGTAGAGTGTACATCAAAAGTGTTGCTCTATATTTCAGTACTTTTTGTACAATTGCACCAATTGTTTCCGAAGTAATTGCCTCTATTAAATGAATACGACGTACTTTACATAGTATACGTTCTTTATTACTTTCATTTAATTTTCGGAAATTTTAACTCTATTATATAGCTGTCTGTATTTTTTGATTATTAAACCTAAGAATACAACCCGTTCGAATGAGCAAAAGCTATGTATACAGAAGATTAGCCACTTAAAGTGGCAGTGGGCAGGGCACATAGCACGCAGAACAGATGGCCGATGGGATGGTCGGAAGATTCTGGAGTGGAGACCACGGACCGGCAGGCGCAGCGTAAGTCGTCCACCGACACGGTGGACAGACGACCTGATAAAGGTCGCAGGACGACGTTGGATGCAGGCCGCTTCCAACCGGTCCTTTTGGAAAATTATGGGGGAGGCATATGTTCAGCAGTGGCTTCTACGGCTGAGATGATGATGATGATGATGATGATAGGTATATATAAAAGTCTGATGGACACACACATTCAAATCCATAGTAGATATCCATGGAATATTTCTAGATATTCATTTTATATTAACACTAGCTACGCCTCGCGGTTTTACGAGCGTAGTTATGGATGATGGTGATGAGGATAAAATTAGAGTAGCCTTAATTAGTCCTTATAACATCAGCTATTTGCCAGTGAAAGTCCCGTTAAATTCGGCCCAAAAAAAATAAATAATTAATTGATTTTTTTAATGTAATAAACCGTACCTATATACTACCGTACCTACTTACTTTACTACTACTGTACTATTTTAAACTAATACTAATTTGGAATTACAAACAGAAACTTCAATTTTATTTATCTGTATAGATAACAGATTATATCTGAATTCAGGGATAACCTTCCTGTCCGGTGGACAGTCAGAAGAAGATGCAACTCTCAATCTCAACGCAATCAATCAGGCCCGGATGAAAAAGCCCTGGGTTCTGACCTTCAGCTATGGAAGAGCTCTTCAAGCATCTGTTTGGAAGACCTGGGGAGGCAAGGATGAAAACGTCAAGGCAGCTCAACAGGAGTTGTTGAAAAGAACTAAGGTATTCATTATAACCTGTTAACGCGGCAGCTAAGTATAAAATATACAGCTGAGCACGTCTCCAAAAATCGCGGGGGAAGGATAGCTGGTTAAGATGGTGACGACTAACCTGGTCTCCCAACTGACACTGCACTTAGCGAGCAACGATCCTCGGTCCTGTATCTCCGTTAATTCGTCGTCGTGTCCAGATAGGAGGTCCAGCCTTGTAGCGCTTTTTCTCGGCTTCTTCAGGTAGTTTTCACCACCGCGGTTGTGGACTGTATTTTATTCGTGGGCGGTTGGAGGCCACTATTACGATGGCAGCTTCCAGTATTTTCTGTATTCCGGAGGATCCCGTCGAGTTACGCGAGGGATAATTCCAAAGGATGGAAAATCCAGAACATTCGATATGAGCGCGGTGCGGTAGCTACGATGGGCAAGGGCCGTTCGCAACGTCTACTTGCGGCGGCGGTGGCAAGCGGATTGCTTGCAGGTGCGGTGGGGTGACAGATAGTCGTCGAAGTATGAATAGGAATAGAGGGTAGAAATAAATAAAGGTGCAAACGTAAGTGGCACGAACATAACCAATACATGAACACTGAGTTAGTCACTTGTATCACGGTGCGTATGACTTATGTTTTACACTAAGAATCTATCGATATATCTAATACCTTTAAACGAGCAATTATTATTATATATATAGATACATAATGTAATACCAACAAACAAGCAATCCTTGATATATATATACTAGCTTGTGCCCGCGACTACGTCTGCCCAGGATTAGTACTTCGAGTAGCTTATTATTTCTCCAAGGGCATACCTATATATCTATACCAAAATTCCAAAAAATATGTACATGGTCAAGCACAATTGCTATAATAGTATTATTTGAGTACATTTAAATGCTTAGTATGTCAATCAGTAAACAATAATAAAAATATAAAATTAATCACCATGGGTAAAAACTGTCATTACATTTCATCAACCTTGGCGGTATTGAGAATAGAACAGAATAGAAATTATTTTATTGCCAACAAATACACACAAAAACATAAAGAACTATTACAAAAACATATTAATGTCTAACACTGATATCAACTAATTATCTCTCTGACGCTTAAGTAATAATGTTTTGAATTTAAGTTTAAAAAGATCAAAATTAACTTTTTTCCTCATAGGAGGTGGCAAGTTATTCCATATTTTCGTGACGCTATTCTTGAAGCAACCTTTAAAGCTAATGGTCCTATGCTTGGGTATGGAAAGTTTTAGCAGAGATTGTGCACGAGTGCTGGCCGAGTGAATGTCTTTAATCCACGTAAGTTTAACAAACAGATACTCAGGTTTTTTATTTCATATCACTTTTTGCGTTATGCATGCTAGGTGAATCTGTCTCCTAGTTTTCATATTTAAAATCTTATATTTTACGAGAAATGGGGTAACATGACCTCTTCTTGGTATATTAAAGCAGAATCTTATGCAGGCATTTTGGACTCTCTGAATAGCATTTTCAGTAATAGCATACAATCTTGGCCCGTAGACTGCACTACAGTAGTTAAAAGGCGATAATATTAAAAGGTCGCACAGCAACAACCTCACCTCTTCGGAGAGGTGTTTTCTAAACCCGTACAATGCAGTTCTAATTTTTTCGTTAACATGCTTAATAAATCTCATCTCGCTATCGTAAATGAGTCCTTGGTTCTTCGCTTCTGAGACAATAGGTATAATTACTCCATAAATTGATAATTTCAGATCATGTCTCTGTTCCTTTTCAATTTGCGATCTAGTACCTAAAATTAACATTTTAGATTTAGATGGGTTTAGAACAAGTGAGTTACGTGAAGCCAATTCAAAGATTTCATTTAAATCGTGGTTTACCAAGGACATGGCTTGTGGAGTCTCATCGGCCTTAAAAGAAAAGTAAATTTGAGTGTCATCTGTATATAGATGGTACTTGCAATGTTTTATATGTAATGGCATATCAGCCCAAAAAAAAAAACAGCAATATAGTTCCTTGTCATAAATATCAGTCTTTCAACTGGCACATTCCCTTATCAATGGAAGCTGGCAAGCGTCATACCAATTTACAAAAGTGGACCTAAAAATCTCCCTGAAAACTACAGGCCGATCTCGCTTCTAGGTACGTTTTCCAAAATACTCGAAAGAATAGTAAATTTTCGTCTAGTAGCGTTCTTGGAAAAACGTAATTTATTATCAAACCAGCAATATGGCTTTAGAAAAGGAAAGTCCACAGAAGACGCAGTCGAACTCTTAGTTAGAAAAGTGGCCTCAAACCTCGATAAAAGGCAAAAATCTATTGGAGTTTTTCTTGATCTCGCCAGGGCCTTTGACACCATTTCAGTGAAAATCCTAATTAAGAAACTTGAACGCTTTGGAATCAGAGGCTTGCCTCTGAAATGGTTTCAAAGTTATCTTAATCAAAGAAGCCAATGCATTAAGTTCGGTGATAGTATCAGTGACACACTTCCAGTACATTTTGGCGTACCCCAGGGTAGCGTACTAGGCCCTACTCTTTTTATTTTATACATAAATGACATTCACACATCAGTTCAAGCGACGTCAGATCTGATCTGCTACGCAGATGACACTGTGGCTTTGTTTCACGGCAAAACTTGGAAATCGGCATTTCACAAAGCAGAAATCGGCATGGCACGCATCAAACACTGGTTAGATTCAAATCTCTTAACTCAAAATCTAAATAAAACCAAGTATCTTTGTTTTCACAAGTCTATAATGTCCGAACCTGATCGCCAACAGTGTCTCAAAATTCATTCAGCATGCAGTACGTCCTCCTGTAAATGCGACGTTATCATTAGGTCTCCCTCAGTTAGATACTTAGGTATCACTGAGGATGAACGGTTATCATTTAAGCAACATATATCAGCTCTGGGTAAAAGAACTCGTAAACTTATACATATCATGAGATCTCTTCGAACTGCTGCTAGTGAGCGTGTTCTTCGGCTAGTGTACGTGTCTCTCTGTGAGTCTATTCTGTCTTACTGCATAACTGCCTGGAGAGGAGCCGGAAGCACGGCTATGTTAGAGGTGGAAAGAGCACAGCGTGCAGTGCTCAAAGTCATGCTCAATCTGCCCTACCGTTTTCCGACTACCGATTTGTACGCAAAAGTAGGTGTACCAACTGTACGTCAACTCTATATACAAAGAGTTACCTTGGCAGTCCACCAAAAAATAAGTTCCTCCTCAGTTACCTCCATATCACCAAAGAGACGACCCCCTCGCGCTACACAACCTCACGTTAAAACTGCGTTTGCACAGCGTCACCCAGAATCCAGATTTCCATACATATACAATAAGATTAATAAAAAAATGTGATATTCGAGACAAAAGATTACGGGAATGCAAAGCAATTGTAACTAAATACTTATGCTCACTCACACATGACGACACAGAGAATCTGCTGAAATTTGTCACCTAACATCTACCATTTTGAGCACTTGAATAGAAACGCAAACAAACACACACACACACACACACACACACACATACACACACACACACACACACACACACACATCACACACACAAACACAAACAAACCTCACGCAAAACGCATTTTTATGAATCACAGCAACAAATCTCGCACCTCATACACTCTGTTCGCCGTATTTGTAATTATCTACACACTCAATCACACCATACTCTCCGCATCATAAAAATGATATTTAAGCGTAGTGATCGTGGGTTCTGCGATACAGGTTCGCCTAGTGCAGGACTCTCAAGCAATCTGTTAACCTTTATAAGTAGTTCTTATATTATTTAAGATATTGGTTTAAATCTAGTTTATTTTATTAAGGTTAAAAATTTTGTTCTTTTGGTAATCTTTTGTATTTTCTCGGTGTATTCTTTGGTAATAAAATATTATTATTATATTATTATTAAACTCCTCTGGTTAGTTTGCCTACACTTGAAGTGAGTTTATTCCCATTAGGAAACTCAGTTTCAACATACTGCTCTCTATGTTTTAGATAAGTGTTAAACCATTTGCACGTTTCTTCAGAAACTCCATAATAAGAAAGTTTAGCAATGAGCATATCTGTGTTCAAGCAATCAAATGCGCGAGAAAAGTCTAGCAAGATAAGGACACTACAAAGCCCTGCATCTGATGCCGTCACTAAATCATCTGTTACATTTAAGAGTGCAGTTTCAGTGCTATGCCCTTTCCTGAATCCAGATTGATGAGAAGGTATAATATTTGTGGAACATACATATTTTTCTAACTGCATAAGTACGACCCTCTCTAAAACCTTTGACATAACTGGCAGAATGCTGATAGGACGCAAATCTTTTAGTTGCTCTACTGACTGTGATTTAGGGATAGGTTTAACAACAGCCCGTTTCCATGAGTCAGGAAAGGTATGAGTTTCTATAGAACGATCAATGATAGCTGTTATTACAGGCAATGTTTCCGATAGTGTAAGCTTTATCATGTCTACACTAACTCCATCGTAGCCTACTGCATTGCTATGGATATTTAGAATAATTTTGCATATGAACTCGGATGAAACCGGCTCGAGTGAGAAAACACTGTCCGTTGCTTATTGTTTCATAAAAAAATTGTGTAACATTTCATTACCCTTGACGGTAGCCGATCACGTCTTGTGTATCGAGCTGTCAAATTGACTTGGCTTTTGACTAAGCTATCAGAAACTGACACAAACTTTGACAAAGTTGAACTGTCATCATTACGATCTTGACGTAGGCGGAGATATATATAAGATATATACATCACCATGCGGGTGAAAAAGCGTAATATACTAGGGCACAGCATAGACAAAATAATAAGATCTCCGCCACAGATATATTTAATCTGTATATGATATGATGTATATATACTCTCTCGGATCTCGGAAACGACTCCAACGTGTTTCGGGGGCGATACATTGATCTAGCTAGGTTACACTATAGAAAACGTAGTTTTATTCGTGTTTTCAGGCAATGAATAACAGCTATATACTAAACTGTTTTACAGCTATACTATTTGACAATAAATGGCGTTGTTAAGCAACACTTAGTAGTTGTTAAGCCAATTAGTGTTTGTTTTGAGGTTAGGTCAAGAAAATCTTTGTGTATTTACAAGCAAAGCTGGATCATCCATGTACTTATTTTTAACGTATAATATTTTCACTTGGGTTCCCTTTGTCGCGAGATGAATGGTCACACACACACGTCACAACATAATAGGCCCGAGAATACTACTCTAGTCGTCACACAAATATTTATGCCAGCCTGGTATCGAATCCCGAGATCTTACGGTTCGTAGACAGGTTAGGTTAATAGGAAATAAAAAAAGTATTAGTGTTTAAAAATAATGAAAATTTGGTACCATCAAAATTTTTATATCCTATCATATCAAGAAAAAAAGTCTGGGTATGTCACATAATTATTATAATATACCCTGTTGCCATATCCATATCTTTTTCTATATAGTCTTCGGGTTAGGGAAACGATAAGCAAACACCATACCCAAATCCTTTTCAATGAAGACGGGGATAGTGTTTACTGTCCTAAAAAAAATGCGGGTAGTCTTTCGGGACTGCCCGTAGAAGTGAAAACTAATTTATTTTTATAGTATTACGTTTTAAAGCACTAACGCCTGCTTAAGCGATCTCAAACATTGAAATTTATAGAGAGAAAAATTCCATCCTCGGACGGGATTCAAACCCGCGTCTTCTGACTATTTTATTTATTTTTAAGACACACAATCAACAACAATAGGTAGTCATGGAAACCATTATCACGCCTAAAGAAGTTTTCACTTCAAAACTACATTATCTATGACAAGACGTTACATGACGGCGACGATGACGAGAAATCCTTGGTTATTCTTCACCCAAAAAGTGCTCAACGGGCCCAAAGAAGTTTTCACTTCAAAAGAAAAAGGCAGTCTTTGGAGACTGCTAATACAAGTGAAAACTAAGTAACTTGATAGCCCAGTCATATTAGGTAAAAAAGAGGCCAACCTCGGAATGAAAGGTAAAAAGCTATAAATTTTTATAAACCTTTGTTTTGTCGTTCTAAATGTTGTCTAAAAAGTCACAAATTTTATCGTGACCGCGTCTTAAGATTTCGCAAATATCTCGGTTTCGATTGCTTAAATGAGATTTGCAAATAGTATAAAAGTTGTAGAGTATAAAATTCTCTACAACTTTTGTTTGAACTTTTTTTTCATACATTCAACCGTTTTTGCGGTAGGCCGTGAAGTGAGAGACCCAAAAAGTGCTAAACGCGCCTAAAGATGTTTTCACTTCATCCAATAAAAATCTTTGTTGAATATTAAATTGTGTACTTCTTTCTCTCTACAGGCCAATGGCTTAGCATCCCTGGGAGAGTTCACTGAAGGATCCATCGCATCAGCGGCGGGAGAACAGTCGAATTTCAGCCAGAACCATAAATATTAAAAATGTAATTAGAAAATGTTGAAGCTGACTTCCACTCTATTATTGAAGATCCTCTAAATTTTTCTTAAAATTAGAAAGACCCAGGAACCCAATTCTCTTAGCTATTGAGCGATCGCCACACTACTGCGATGCTTCTGCTATTGAACTGCCTTTGATTTGATGTCAAATTCGGTAGTCTGTTAGATCCAGTTCTCAATCGCAGTTGTATAGCAATTGCATTGCTGTCTACGTATTGTACGTACGTACTGTATGGCTGTGCTACGGCTTGCGAATTTTGGCAATGAACTAAATTTAAAACTTCGTCCTGGGTGATTTGATATGATTGATTTTGATACGGAATTTTGTTATTCTTTAAACTTACATACAAAAATATACGTGTACACTACTGCGCCGGGCAGAGTATTTGGCATTGCAGTGGTACTCACCAAGACGAGTTACTCATTTTAAAATAATTTAATTTGCTGTAAGCGTAACCACAATGTGAACAGCACACTACTATTAACTGTATACATTAGTAGACGATAGTCACATAGTATATATTGGGTACCTTCTCACGTCTACGTATAGGTACTGCGTACATCAGAAATCACATATTTATTGAGAAGAGTTTTTCTAAAATGTGTAAAATAATCTGAAAAATGTTTTTAAAAGTTTGTATTTGGTTCACCCGTATTAATGGTATGGTATTCAATAATATTTTTTTTTTATAAGAAAAGCTATTTATCTAGAATTGTATTTACATCATTCACGTTGTAATAGATGATAATGATGATGATGATGGTGATGAAAATATTCTATGTCCTTTCCTTGGATGTAATCTATCTCCTTGTCAAATTTCATTACGATCCGTTCAGACGTTTATTCATAAAATGGTACAAACAAACAAGATTCCCTTCGCATTTATAATATTTCTATCTACCCTCCATGGTATCACCCACGTTGTGATGGATCATGATAATAAAAGTATCCTATGTCCTGTCCTGGGATATAATCTCCTTGGCAAATTTCACCGAAATCCGTTCAGCCGTTTAAGCGTGAAAGCGTAAAAAACAAACAAAGAAATAAATAAACAAACAAGCTCATTTTCTCATTTATAATCTTAGGATTAAGATATATAGCTCGAAGCACGAACCCGTTACTAACTCAGCTCATATACCTTACCAGATACCAGATACCACCGATATATCCGATACCGGATACCAGAACCAAGTTAGTTCGACAGCCACACAGACAGTTAATCAGCCTGTGCGAGATTAGAATGGCTCTCAAACAGCATAAGAACAAAAAGGCGCCAGAAGAGGCCGGAATTACGACTGAACTTCTGAGAGTGTAACGCATTCAGCTCTTGAGCCACGTGTACAAGCTGTTTTCAAGAGTCATCACGAACCATCTCGCACGCAGGTTTGATGAGTTCCAGCCTCCCTGGAACCTCAGTGGGCCTCATTCACAAGCTTAATGTCGCTCAACGGGCAATGGAGAGGGGTTTTCTTGCGTGATAAGATCCGAAATGAGGAGATCCGTTACCTACTGAAGAACCTACTGGACCTACTGGAGAACTAAGGTCACCAACATATATATATATATATAAAATTTATATATATATAAAATTAGCATGTTGAAGTGGCAATGGGCAGGCCACATCGCTCACAGAACTGATAACCGATGGGGAAGAAAGGTTCTCGAGTGGCGACTACGCACCGGAAGACGAAGTCTAGGCCGTCCCCCCGCTAGATGGACCCCGACCTCGTCAAAACCGCGGGGAATCGCTGGATGCAGGAAGCGAGTAGCCGGTCCAAGTGGCGTTATATGGGGGAGGCATAATGTTCAGCGGTGGACGTCTTCCGGCTGATAATGATGATGATGATGATAAAAGGATAAACTTTTTACTCCTTAAATCATATTATGATGACATGAGTTTGATGAAAGATTTCGACATTACTAGCTATTAGTTGGCAAAGCGACAGAAAGGTATACTGGCATCGTGCGTTCATATCCCGTTACGGCCTTATTAAACTTGGCTTACACCCGGAGTAGTTAAAATATCCATCTGTCAATTTTTCTTGCTTGCAGTAAATGTCACGAGTGAAAGCAAGACAAAGCATGTTACGCCTAATATAGGTTTACGCAACGTTTATTAATAAAGGCCTTAGAGTTTCATTTTTTTCCAAATTTATTTGCCGGTTTTTGTTTTCCATACTTTGAGTTGAGAGTGTGTTTCTAGTATAATTATTTTTAATACTATTCAAAATAATGGCTTTCTATAAGTATATTTAAGAAAGATGCGATAATTTAGCATTAGAAAAAGAAATTGTAGAATCAATATACTTACATTAAAATTTAAAGGATGTATGTTGGTATTCGCATAGTTTGAGAACTGCTTTATCTACCGATTTATATTTTAAAATGTTTGTGATACAATAGTCGAAATAAGTTTTTACGCAATAGTTACAGTTCTAAATAATAGGGTTCTTACTATGCAACCAAGGGGTACATACGAGTAGCTACTTTGACCTTAGCTCTTCCCTATACGTTGCTATATCTAAGCTATGCTAGTCCCTTATAGCAAATTTATAAGATAATCTAATCTAGAATTAAAAATAATTTTCTTACATATAATGTTTTGTGCTCTGTGAGATGTAGACCTTGCGAGTATGTCTTTGCTTAAAACATATGAAATAAATTGTAATTTGAAAATTAAAAAAAACTGCAGTGCAAGTACCGAACTTACCGATCAATAAATTTGAGTCTTGAATTCGTCATACTTCGAAAAACTGGCTATATTGATCTTTTGTCGATCATTGAAAGTAACTAACAAAATTAGGTGATCGGTAGACAAATTCGATAAGCTTTTACGATTATAACGATAACCCTAGCATGGAACTGTTAAATTACGTTTGAGATCGTCTATTTAATCGATTTTAACAACTTTTGTATTGAAATTCTCGTGAGTTTGACACATCTTTACGGACGGTTAAAAATAATAGTTAGATTTTAACAATTGTTTCGTCAGCTTTGAAAATTACCTCGATATAGCTTATCGACAGGTGAGGGGAATGGGGGATAAGGTTTAGTTGCGTTTGATCATACTAATATTATACACGCGAAAGTTTGCATCTTGAATGAATGGATGTTGGTTATTCTCTTACGCTCAAACAGCTGGACCAATTTTGATAAAATTTGGCATGGATGTAGATGGGGCGCTGAATTAACACATAGAGTAATTTTCATCAACATCGTCATCAGCCATCACCATGCGGGTGTAACTGCGGGGCGCAGCTAATATTCAATAAAAAAATAGACTTCGGCCTTCTTTGATCGTAGAAGAGCGAAATGCTCGTAGAAATCTTTAAATGAAGGAGAAGGACGCATTGTGGACTAAAAACAATTCGTAATAATCGATATACTGACGCAAATATGACGATCGTATAAGTCGAAATTTATCGATCTTAGCGATTCGATAAATTTAACGACTATTACGGTACTTGCACTGCTGAATCGACAAAAAATCTATTTAGTTTTCGAATATGCTCACAAAATTTTACGAGTATCGGTTGAGAAATGCAACCTTTAGAGGAGAATAACCAGACACACGAAAGCGTTTTTGGTCAAGGTTATTGCAGAAACACTTCGCTCGTGGTTCGCACTTGCTGGGCCAATAACGAGTTATTTATTTATTTAACATGCTTATACCCTTTGCCCTATAACTCTTTGTATTGTAGATTTTGAGATAAAAATATAGTACCCCGTAGAGATACCATGATGCCATGATGTTTATTATACAGTCTACTGGGAGTCTGGGAAGAAACCAAGATAAAAGCATTCCGACTCGCAAAGTCTACATCAATTTACTTTGAATACCCAGGAGTACTGCAAGACGTATTGTTGTCTAACATTATCGAGAAAATATCTCCGAAAGTCACAATATAACTAGAAAATTCCACTGGAGGACGTGTTTTTATCAAAATTTAAAATAAAGATTTTATTATGTTCTTGTTATTGGACACTAGCATGTATGGCATTTTTAAACTATATGGCTGCTCATGCAAATAATGTATGTAAATCACTCGGAAACAGACAATAAATTATGAGATCCCTTTTTCGCATAACTTTTTGTTCTAACCATATTGACATAACGAGTTACGCATATTTTTTTTATAATCATTGTTTGACATAAAAGTTTTTTAGCATACTATTGCAGTATGCTTACTCAAATAGCTTTTTGGTATACTATTTCAGTAAGCATACTGAATATAGCCAAAACAATTATGTCAAACTATGATTATGACGAAAAAGTATGCGTAACTCGTTATGCCAAATCAGTTATGACAAAAAAGGGATCCCTAGATAGATACATTAAAAGATTAACTATTAATTGTGTATTTAGACAGAATGTATACATTTTTGTGCCGTTTGGGGTAAACTAGGCCTGTAGGGGCCGTCCGCTTACAGCTTGTATAGGGATCTGGTCAAACATTTAATTGAGGCGACGGGTGACCGAAATGCTGGCGCCTACTTCGGGCAAAAAGTTAACATTGCCATCCAGCATGGCTAAAATTCCCAGCTACTTAGGTTATATAATTAAGTATTTATTTTATTTTTTTATATTCTGTTTATATTTGTATCTTTATATCAATAATTGATATGAATAAAATTTTATTAGAAACATTTTTTATGGATGGATTTATTAGGATCTCGATATATCATGGTATGTATACAATTCATGTTTTAAAACGTTTTAATAAAAAAAAAAATATTATGAAGTCCAACAACATAACATGGTCCCGAGTTTCTTGCCGATTCTTCTCGGTAGGCTCTACATATTTTGAAACGCGGCGGTAATATCTATAAAGTACGTTATAATGAATAATTGACGTTCATATGTGCGCCTTTGATGCCTAAATTTTGATGACTTTGACTTTGCCATGTTTTATAAATTTATCTTAGTATATAAATAAGCATTTTTTTTTTCTTTCCATACTAAACGAGTTTCAAGAAGAAAGGAAAGAAAATGAGAGTCCTATATTCTAGAGCCGTCAAACCCAAGAGAGTATTGAATCCCGTTCGTGTTCGTTGAATATTTCTAATTAAAAAAAAATATATATAATTAATTAGCAATCGTTTGTGCTGTGAAAATCATTCTCACCTTACTTATATATCTTAGCCGGTGGCAATGATTAATGATAGTTGGTTAAGGATTTTAATCTATTTCATACCATGATCTGTACAAACTATTCAAAGCGATTAAAATTACACAAATTCTAATGCTCATTAACTCTTTGCGTCCTAGAGACGTAAATATACGTCGATTTTATTCATAAATCTTTTGTTTTAATTATCACGGTATAGAAAGGATTAATCTAATTAATCAATAACTTTGATTTCAATATTTGAACACTTGCGAAACCTTTTAAGAGGATTGCATAGCTAGTACTTTCCATGCTAAAAGTGAAAACTCTTTTCTACCTCTTAACATTGTCCGATTTCAGTGATTTTTTTTTCATGGAATCATGACATTGTTTACTATGCCCGTACGTTTTGATTTTTTAAGTATTTCAAAGTACTATAAATTTCCTTTTTTAGAACTTAAAAAAACTGAAAAAATCAAAACGTACGGGCATAGTAAACAATGTCATGATTCCATGAAAAAAAAATCACTGATATCGGACAATGTTAAGAGGTAGAAAAGAGTTTTCTTTTTTAGCATGGAAAGTACCAGCTATGCAATCCTCTTAAGTTCTTTAGAGAACTTTATCCTACGCACTCAAATAGTGTACATGAGTATTTGAGAACTTTGGAAAATAATTTAAAATTATTCTTTATGACATAATAAGCACCCCGAATTGATATTTTCGAAAGATCTGCTGTATTTATACATACAAATCAATGTTGAAGTTGAAATTTCCAAAACCGCGCTAATAATGCTAATACTCGTACGGCACGTGTGACTTCACACTCATAGGTATATGTAGTATCTCTACATCGTTTGTGAAGTTAACCGTGATGAAACATTAAACAGTGCGGCTGAAGTTATATTTATAATTTTAAGTCCTTTATTTATATAGCATTATTTAGAAATACTTAAACTTTCGTATTGACATCCCAACCCTTGTTATTATTATAGTATTACTTTTTAAAGCACTAACGCCTGCTTAGTGATCTCAAACACTGAAATTTATAGAGAGAATAATTCAGATCCTCGGACGGATTCGAACCCGAGTCTTCTGACTATCCGTATCAGACGCCATGACCATCTAGGCCACCGAGGCTCGAGGTCTGAGCATCGAATTTTAACTCTCGATAGAGAGTTAATATTGAAACAACCGAAAGAAATATATCGGTTGGATAGCAGTATTAAGGCGTCTTACATGGATAGTCAGAAGTCGCGGGTTCGAATCCCGTCCGAGGATGTGATTTTTTCTCTCTATAAATTTCAATCCTTTATTATATTTATCACATTTATTTTATTTTACCATATTCTTTTTATCAAAAACTGGAATCGACTTCAACACTAAAAGTGTGAAATAACTTGTCGGAATCGATACCATGCGCACGATATTGTGGTAATAGGTACTTTTGAACTATCATGGTACCGACTTTAGCAAGTTGTTTCACACTTTTTAGTGTTGATATCGGTTCCATTTATTAGTAAGTAGGTATTTTTTTATTAATACTTGTTAAATAGTTCAATTTAAATTTTATTGATGGCCACTGGTGACAATGTTGCTAATCAATGTAGTTATCACCGAACAACAAAACAAATCGTTTTCCGTTTTATTATTTGCTTTTTTTAGCTTCATCCGGAAGCCGTGAATTGTGACTTGAAGCTATGCCTGCTAATCTCTAGTAAGAACATATGCCGCGTAATTATTGTCTATTCCAAAACTACGTCGCTTGTTATAAATATTGAAAACCACTAAATTCAAGAATATAATTTAATTAAACAGAGTAAAGTCTGACGTGACTCTGGCACAGTATAAATATAGCGAAACAGTACGGAAACTACCTACAAACGTTCGAAACGGCTCACTCACACAAACATGCGCATTGACGAGAGCCCTAAGCGGTTGTCGCGGTGCTGTAGGTAGTGAGGTCGCATCAAGACGAGTGGTCACGTATAAGTTTATTTCCGCTACTAACTAGGCGTAGTTTCCATGCTGTTGCATATTTATACTATGACTCTGGCGACCAATGAGGTAAGAGCTAATCAAATATTGAGCGATGACACGATGGATCGAGCACTTACGTAAGATAGACAATTTACCTTTATTGTCCAAACCATTTTCCTAATAATTACTATGTTGTATGGTAAAAACACAATGAAGTTAAAGTCAAAATCAAAATCTTCAGTTTTATCGAAATTGAACAAAAATATCCGAGGGGCTGCAATAATGGATCGATGGATATATATTACTCTTTTATGTCAACACCGTTGAATTGATTTGGATCAAAACATTTAACTCCCGCGGTTACCTTATTTAAATAAAATGGACAGGAGTACGTCAGAATATTTTATTTACTGTGAATACCTGAGAAATATCTCATAACATAACCCACTATTTCTCCCAGAAAATGCTCAGTTCCTATGTATATATCTGTTTGATAATATGCGCGAGGAGAGCGACAATTAATATATTATGTAAACCATTGGGTGCAGCTTAGAATATTACCCTTCTCTCTCTGACTCCTCGACCTTCTAGGTGCTATCTCCTACCTAAGGTAAACTGACCGTAACCGTAGGCGTTGTAGAAGACAGCTGTGTTCTACAACGCCTACAGGAAGAGTCAGAGGGGAGAGGGGTACTATTGTAAGCTGGCACGGTCGCCTGTGTATAAGTGTAACACTAGGAGCATCACAAATACGTTGCCGAGTTTTGAAGACTCTGTTGATTCGCCTCTTGAAGAGCCCCTTGTTATAGGAATCCGGAACTTCCGGAAATACCGGGACAAAAGTACTGCCTTTGATTTACATACCTGAATTTTTGTAGGTATGTACCTGTACCTAATAAAAATAACTGATGCAAAAAACGAGATTAATATATACGCAGAACAAAACATGGAAAAGCGATTAAAAATATGAACGATTTAGATTAATTTGAAAAGGGTTCACAAACGGCCCTAAATAAATAAAAATACTCGTAATCTCGGGAAGCTATGTTATTACATTTAAAATCTCCTCTAGTACGCTCGTTTGTCAATATTTTATTTTCAAAAAATGCCACTTTCTATGACAAGGGTAGGTTCGTTATTTTTCAGAAACAGAGTAACGATTCTGTAATTTGCAATTTATCAAATTTATCAGTGACAAAGGCTTGGTAAGAGTTTCGTTTATAGCAACTGTTATATAATCTGTTATTTAGTAGAGGTAAACATGACTTCATTATAATATGACGCGATGTTAGCCCTGGGGTATATGGGGGGTATATTTGGTATGTATGGGGTATATCCCACATGCGCAAGTTCAAGCGCAAGCAAGTGAAGGACATCAGTGAATCAACTGATTAAATCCACTGCATGGCGGTAGGGCACTCCTGGTGACCGGTTAGGTAGCTGGTTTGAAAATCTGTCGCTAAGCATACACCATATACGAGAATAACCACCTTAGAGCATTCCTGGATTGGCCCATCCCTCAAACACAGGCTGAATTTGTCAAGGATAACGGAACCAGGTAGCAGATCTAGAACATCAGACATCTAGTCGAAAAGTGCTATGAGTTCAATACCTTGGTCATAATGTGCCTCATCGACTTTCAGAAGGCGTTTTATTGCGTAAGATGACAATATTTATGGGACATTTTGAAAATGGCACGAGTATCTGAGCGTATAGTGATCTTAATCAGAAATCTATATGATGTTGGCTACAGTACTGTCAAGTTAGGTGATACTACATCAAGTTATTTTTAATTTCAGAGGGGCTTGTGACAGGGATCTTTGATTTCTCCTATTCTATATAACACTTACCTGAAATTCACCATACGCATAGCGTTAGATAGATAGAACGATGGGAATAAAATTGGGGGCGTGAATATAATAGTATTATAAAATCTCTAGGCGTGAGGAGATGGATCTGGTGATTAACAGCAAAAAGACCAAACTTATGTTCGTTGACCGTTTCGCATCAATACAGCGCTCTGATATATTGCAAAAATAGGAAATTGTGAAATAGTTTTGCTACCTTAGCTTTATGATTAACAAACAAGGGAAACGGCGAACCCGAAATTCGACGACGCGTAGGTGTGGGGAAACAACAACAAACAAAAAAAACAAAGATACACATAATTAGAACACTCGCCTTTTCTATTTATTTTAGTGGTCGAATGCTTTGAACTCTTAAAGTTACTAACAGGCAGAAAATAGACGCTTTTGAAGTGTGGTGTTAAGTATCCTCTGTACAGCGTTTCGAACAAACGAATCGATCCTAAAAGAGCTAATGATCGAAAACAATATAAGGCTAATAACGTTTTGTCTTCAATGAGTTCTGCAGTATTTCGACCAAGTAGCACGCAGAAATCCTGTCTGCCTAGAAATGCCAATCGTCACCGAAAAAACTTGACGGCAGAAGGCCAAGAAGCAGGAACCCAAAACAGTGGGCTGACCAGATTACGCGGCAGCTAAATATGCCAGTCAACGTAGCTCTCTATGAAGGCAAAGACCGAAAAAGGTGGAGAGAAGCAGTAAGAAGACTTCAGAAGAGTTATGGTCCTCAATACTGCGGCATGACTGAGGAAGGAGGGGGGACTGAGGAAAAGGGAGGAGGAAGTGTAAAAGCTACTGGCTCTCTGACACTGTGTTCCGGCAACTGTCCGTGAGAGCCGTTCGATAAATCAAGTAAGGTAGTAGTCGGACACTAGCCTATCAAGTGTAAGAAAGTCTTAGTCACGTTCTACGCCAACAAATATTGTAGATAAAATATGAGCTTTACACACCTGAAAATAAGGAGGTGAACAGTGCAATGCTATACGGAAAACTACAGTTCTAAGCTCCTGCCTCGACTTTATTGCAAATTAAGTCCCGATTTTTATAATATAAAACTTTGTGTGAAATGCTAAGTCATGTTGCTAGTATGTGAAAAATAAAAAAGGGTATAAATCAAAAATATCAAAAAATAAACTGGACATCAACCACTACTTTTCCACAATGGTCAAAACTGCAGAATCGACATCCTGGATCTGCAGAAACAAAACGTATAATTTTCGCAGGTCTCCGAGGGTCTTTTAATTAGTCGTGGTAATTTTGTACAAAATTCATTTCTTAACGAGAGCAGCTGAGGATACTTGAACATCCAAAACCCTAAGGGTAGCAAGCAGAGACGGGCGCAGGTTAGAAATATTAGGGCCAAAGTCCAGATTAATTCTATTACATTTTTTTTGTTTCATTATGATACAGCATCATCAATAAAACTCTAAACTTTGTCTTCAGAAAAGAATTCGTCATCATAAACAGGAAGACATGCACTGCCTAACGTAGGTATATCCATCCTCCCTTATATACCACAATGAATGACTATTTCCAAACTGTATTTATCGGGTCCCCCTGATTTTTCCAATGTCGTCGCTTCATCTATAGTGAGGGATCTACTTACGCCACGTTTTTGGCTCGTGGTCGCCACTAGAGAACCTTTGCTGCGCTTATGGCTTCATCGAGCAATGGGCGTATATAAGGGTGGGTTTAGGGGTACAGACCCCAGATAGCATTAGACATCATTAAAATGGCGGAATTTTGATGACGGATACCTGTGCCTGATAATACGAGTACGCGTCGCGACAATTCAGTATCTATATATAGGTAACCTTTGGCTAAGTATAATAAACCTGATAATTTACATATATGATAATTATATAATTTTAAATCAATACTATACGGTCGGGAAAAAATTTCACCAACTTTTTACTGATTGTAAACTATTGAATTGGCCATACTTATTATAATTTAAAAAAGGAGGCACTGATACTTTAGATGAAAGTTGCTGCCTCATATATATATATATGTATACATGAAATTGAAAATGAACCCCTATTTCTCCTGGTCACGCTTTAACTTGAAAACGGCTTATCCGATTTAATTTTTTTTAATGTTTTTTAATACTTCGCAGATGGTTCGTACATTAAAAAATATTAAGAAGAGATAGGAGGTTATCGCGAGGCCGAAGGCCGAGCCTTCTACGCGGGAATTCGCTAGTATACCTATAAAAAGATTTATGCCCGCTACGTATACTAACATTTCATAAAATTGTATTTTAATGTACTTAGGTAAGTAACTATTGTTTGTATGCAGTTGAACTAGCATGTATACATTTTCTGTAATGAGTATGATTTGAGCGTTTAGATTTTTAGTTTCTATCTGGGGACCCCCCCATGTGATAGCTATAGCTACGTCACTGTCGAGCTATGTTGCCTGTACATTGCCATTTCATCTTGCATATACATATGTGCTATGCCAGTGACTATGTGTCTTACAGCTACACTCAGATACTGTTAATGATAACTTGAACTATCACTAAGTAATGACTTCAAAAGTGGTATCTTTAAATTGAGTGATACTCTAATTAAGCACTCATTAAACGTCTCCGAGTACGGCTGTTAGATGCCTAGCAGCTAGTAAGTAAGATTTCTCCCTTGTTAATTATTCCATGGATGGCTCGCCGGCTAAGAAAACAAATTAAAAGTCATGCACATATTTCAAACCAGTCACTACCCAGCTTCGCCGCACAATAAGATCCTCCTTGGTCCAGCCCTATTTCAGCCTGATGGAGGCGCCAGTAATAAGGATGCTGTCAAGAGCCACTTGCCCCCGGCTCGTTGAGCGGAGCTAGCAAAATGTGCAATCTTTAGATCAACATAGACCTTATTTCAAAACAGATATGGTTGAAGAACTGAGAAAGAATTTTCCCTGTTAGGCTAAAGCTGAAGTGTGGTAAATATTTAAATTTCGGTTTTTGTTTATGTTTATGTCTGTGGCAGTATCATATTTTTTTTTGTAGTTGCAGAATATTAAACATATGCTTATTTACTCGAGGTCAATGTTCAGGGATAGGATACACCACTTAAACAGGCCGTAGAATAAAAAGCTGATTTTTAAAGCCGAAATAAGGTCGTATCTCCGACTTGAAGGTAGCATCATGAAGAAACCCACAGAATAGTAGGGCGGTCACTTTCGGATTTATCCTATGAAAACACTTTTTTAATCGTATTCTAGCTTGTACTATAGAGAGCTGGCGGATTGGCCGGCCTTGGCATATAATTTTATAAGATTTTTTATTCTTGGTGCTGTGTTTCTAAATTTTCTATCCGGACCATTTGATGGTTCAGCGGCAGAGTCCAAAATATATTTAACTAGCTGCGCCCCGTGGTTTCACCCGCGTGGTTATGGATGATGATGTTGAAAAGTATCCTATGTGTCATTGCAGTACCTCCTCTACATGCCAAGTTTCATTTAAACCCGTTCTAATGTATTAGATTAGGTAACATACCTCCATAAATGAAAACATGAATTAAACACAATTTACGATTCCACATAAAATGCACGCTAGACGTAAACATACTAGTAACAGTGCAACTTATTGAACCAAACTCTCTCGTTCCATCGTTTGGCGAGTCGAGATCTCTAAAGATAAAGTTTAGGTACGCAGTCATTTCTGCACTAAAATGTCCTGTGTTGCGGAGACACAAATTAATACATCAGAAACATCCAAAACCTGTTAATAAATATTTCTACTCAATATTTTATTATTTTCTGGGACCTGGTTTCGAACCTGCAGTCTCAAACTGTAAAACAGATTCCCTACCAAATATGTTAAAGGAGATTCCTGGCGAAGAGAGGAAACACGAAGTCGAAAAGGTTTTGGTTGGGTAGTGTCACCAGTGTAATAAATTTGTCACAACATTTTTATTCTTATTTCCTTTGAATTGGTATTTGAGGTCATGATACGTCTGTACTGTACAAAATTGTATCTAAGTATGAAAACAATTAACTTACAATAAAATGTAAACACTTACATTTGCTACTCGTAATATAAGAATAATAAGTATAGCTATTTTTGTAGCAACGCTATCAAAGTGAATACTTGATACCGTATGCAGAAAATGTATTTTATACTACACCTGCTCGGAAAGTACCTTGATACTTTATCAAATTTACGGTAGAAAGTACGTCATTGCATATCGAACAAATATGCGGCGAGAAAACGCATCTGAGCGGGAGAGAAAAGTGTATGAAAATCCATTTCTTACGTGGTTTTTCTTTTTTAATTTTGGGTAAGACTATGCGCTGGTAACCTAAATATCAAAAGCCAAAAAGTTTTTACAGTGAGTTTTTATCTCCAAGTTCGCAAAATGACACTGGCCACTAGCTGTGTGTTGGATGGTGTCAAACAATTTGAAAAAAGAACATGTGAAAATTGCAGACGCCATTGGCACCATTTTCAATTTGTGTGTTGTTTGAGGATTCAGTTTTCGTAGAAAAGTAAAATAAAACTATCAAAATATATATATAAGTAGTGCTAGTGATGATGAAGATTTTTTAACTCCGCCGCAGTTGAAGGAAACAGCAAAAATATTGATTGATAACCTTTTACCACAGAAATCAATTAAAAAATATAATAAAACTTATGACGATTTTTTGCAATGGAAAAGTGAAAAAAATGCGGCATCTTTTTCTGAAACTGTTTTGCTAGCTTATTTCAGTGAAAACGCGCAAAAATACAAACCAAGTACGTTATGGTCTATGTACTCAATGTTGAATAGTACTATATTGACAAGAAACGACATAAATATTCAAGAATACAAAAAACTTACAGCATTTCTGAAAAGAAAGTCGGAGGGATTCCGTAGTAAGAAATCAAAAGTGCTTACTACAAAGGATGTTTATTCCTTTTTGCAGAATGCTCCAGATGACAAATATTTGTTAACGAAGGTAAGTTTATGAACAAAATGCACTGGTTTAAAATTTATTACGTACCTATTTATGAGTAGAAATCTACTAGGTTTTCATGTTTGATATTTTAGTTTACAGGTTATTTTGATTTTAGGAGTAAATAGGGCCTGTCGTTCGCAAGAACTTGTGGATATGACAACAGACGATATCGAAATCCTCGAAAATGGAATAATCGTCAATATTCCTAACACAAAAACCAAAATTCAGCGATAATTTGTTATATCGGGCTTATTTTATGAGATAGTGAAGAAATATAACGAAATTCGCCCCAGTGACCCCAAAACCAATCGGTTTTTACTACAATATAAAAACAAAAATGTACGAAACAAGTAATTGGGAAAAACAAAATAAGTACTGTGCCAAGAGAAATAGCTTCGTACCTTAATTTACTCAATCCACTAGAATACACTGGCCACTGCTTTCGCAGAACTTCAGCGACTATTCTTGCCAATACTGGTGCTGATTTAACCACAATAAAACGTCACGGTGGTTGGAAATCGTCCGCTGTTGCAGAAAGCTACATAGAGAATTCCGTAGAAAACAAAACACGAATAAATAACCAAATATCGGGATCGATTAATGTGCATCAAGACTCATCTCCTCAACCATCAACGAGCGCGGCGATGCCAGATGCCCCTCAGCAGCCAGTTGCCCCTTTGGCACCACAGCCTTCTACGAGCGCAGTGCCAACAGCACAGCCAGTTATTCCTCCTACATTATCGCAAACATCTCAAACAAACATTAATGGAAAAAGTGTTACATTAAGCTTCACTAACTGCAACAATTTCAATATAAATTTCAATTAGTAAAGATTTGGTTTTTTATTTTCCTCGTAGGTGTAGTATAAAGCACTATGTATCACTCGAGAGAAAGTGCGATTCCGATCTCGGGTGTTTTAAAGCACTCGCCTTCGGCTCGGGCTTCAAACGACACCCTCGACGGTAATCGGTCACTTTCTCCTCTCGGTGAAAAATGTATTATTATACTACACCTGCTCGGAAAGTACCTTGATACTTTATCAAATTTATGGTAGAAAGTACGTCGTTGCATATCGAACAAATATGCGGCGAGAAAACGCATCTGAGCGGGAGAGAAAAGTGTATGAAAATCCATTTCTTACGTGGTTTTTCTTTTTTAATTTTGGGTAAGACTATGCGCTGGTAACCTAAATATCAAAAGCCAAAAAGTTTTTACAGTGAGTTTTTATCTCCAAGTTCGCAAAATGACACTGGCCACTAGCTGTGTGTTGGATGGTGTCAAACAATTTGAAAAAAGAACATGTGAAAATTGCAGACGCCATTGGCACCATTTTCAATTTGTGTGTTGTTTGAGGATTCAGTTTTCGTAGAAAAGTAAAATAAAACTATCAAAATATATATATAAGTAGTGATAGTGATGATGAAGATTTTTTAACTCCGCCGCAGTTGAAGGAAACAGCAAAAATATTGATTGATAACCTTTTACCACAGAAATCAATTAAAAAATATAATAAAACTTATGACGATTTTTTGCAATGGAAAAGTGAAAAAAATGCGGCATCTTTTTCTGAAACTGTTTTGCTAGCTTATTTCAGTGAAAAAGCGCAAAAATACAAACCAAGTACGTTATGGTCTATGTACTCAATGTTGAAAAGTACTATATTGACAAGAAACGACATAAATATTCAAGAATACAAAAAACTTACAGCATTTCTGAAAAGAAAGTCGGAGGGATTCCGTAGTTAGAAATCAAAAGTGCTTACTACAAAGGATGTTTATTCCTTTTTGCAGAATGCTCCAGATGACAAATATTTGTTGACGAAGGTAAGTTTATGAACAAAATGCACTGGTTTAAAATTTATTACGTACCTATTTATGAGTAGAAATCTACTAGGTTTTCATGTTTGATATTTTTGTTTACAGGTTATTTTGATTTTAGGAGTAAATAGGGCCTGTCGTTCGCAAGAACTTGTGGATATGACAACAGACGATATCGAAATCCTCGAAAATGGAATAATCGTCAATATTCCTAACACAAAAACCAAAATTCAGCGATAATTTGTTATATCGGGCTTATTTTATGAGATAGTGAAGAAATATAACGAAATTCGCCCCAGTGACCCCAAAACCAATCGGTTTTTACTTTTACAACATTTATTAATAAAGGCCTTAGAGTTTCATTTTTTTCCAAATTTATTTGCCGGTTTTTGTTTTCCATACTTTGAGTTGAGAGTGTGTTTCTAGTAAAATTATTTTTAATACTATTCAAAATAATGGCTTTCTATAAGTATATTTAAGAACGATGCGATAATTTAGCATTAGAAAAAGAAATTGTAGAATCAATATACTTACATTAAAATTAAAGGATGTATGTTGGTATTCGCATTGAGAACTGCTTTATCTACCGATTTATATTTTAAAATGTTTGTGATACAATAGTCGAAATAAGCTTTTACGCAATAGTCACAGTTCTAAATAATAGGGTTCTTACTATGCAACCAAGGGGTACATAGCTACTTTGACCTATACGTTGCTATATCTAAGCTATGCTAGTCCCTTATAGCAAATTTATAAGATAATCTAATCTAGAATTAAAAATAATTTTCTTACATATAATGTTTTGTGCTCTGTGAGATGTAGACCTTGCGAGTATGTCTTTGCTTAAAACATATGAAATAAATTGTAATTTGAAAATTTTAAAAAACTGCATTGCAAGTACCGAACTTACCGATCGATAAATTTGAGTCTTGAATTCGTCATACTTCGAAAAAACTGGCTATATCGATCTTTTGTCGATCATTGAAAGTAACTAACAAAATTAGGTGATCGGTAGACAAATTCGATAAGCTTTTACGATTATAACGATAACCCTAGCATGGAACTGTTAAATTACGTTTGAGATCGTCTATTTAATCAATTTTAACAACTTTTGTATTGAAATTCTCGTGAGTTTGACACATATTTACAGACGGTTAATAATAATAGTTAGAATTTAACAATTGTTTCGTCAGGTTAGAAAATTACCTCGATATAGCTTATCGACAGGCGAGGGGAATGGGGATAGGGTTTAGTTGCGTTTGATCATACTAATATTATACACGCGCAAGTTTGTATCTTGAATGATTGGATGTTGGTTATTCTCTTACGCTCAAACAGCTGGAGCAATTTTGATGAAATTTGGCATGGATGTAGATGGGGCGCTGAATTAACACATAGAGTAATTTTCATCAACATCGTCATCATCCATCACCATGCGGGTGTAACTGCGGGGCGCAGCTAATAAAAAAATAGACTTCGGCCTTATTTTGATCGTAGAAAAGCGAAATGCTCGTAGAAATCTTTAAATGAAGGAGAAGGACGCATTGTGGACTAAAAACAATTCGTAATAATCGATATACTGAAGAAAATATGACGATCGTATAAGTCGAAATTTATCGATCTTAGCGATTCGATAAATTTAACGACTATTACGGTACTTGCACTGCTTAATCGACAAAAAATCTATTTAGTTTTCGAATATGCTCACAAAATTTTACGAGTATCGGTTGAGAAATGCAACCTTTAGAGGAGAATAACCAGACACACGAAAGCGTTTTTGGTCAAGGTTATTGCAGAGACACTTCGCTCGTGGTTCGCACTTGCTGGGCCAATAACGAGTTATTTATTTATTTAACATGCTTATACCCTTTGCCCTATAACTCTTTGTATTGTAGATTTTGAGATAAAAATATAGTACCCCGTAGAGATACCATGATGCCATGATGTTTATTATACAGTCTACTGGGAGTCTGGGAAGAAACCAAGATAAAAGCATTCCGACTCGCAAAGTCTACATCAATTTATTTTGAATACCCAGGAGTACTGCAAGACGTATTGTTGTCTGACATTATCGAGAAAATATCTCCGATAGTCACAATAGAACTAGAAAATTCCACTGGAGGACGTGTTTTTATCAAAGTTTAAAATAAAGATTTTGTTATGTTCGTGTTATTGAACACTAGCATGTATGGCATTTTTAAACTTTATTTTTATTAAGTATATTTTTTATTGAACACGGTCAAAACGTCAATAAACAAAACAGGGTCACACGATGTGACCGTCTTTTGTTTATTTTAGTAAGGATGTGTTTTGTTTCTCATCTCAATATACCCGCAAAAAGAGAATGTTACCCCACGCAAAGTACTTGGAGCGCGTGACCCCGAGTAAGTAGAACGTCATCGAGATAAATATACGTTATAAGTGAGCAAGCTGATAATTTGGCAGCTCATAAAAATAAAATGCCTTTATTCACTCGGAAACAGACAATAAGTTAATAGGATCCCTTTTTTTTCGCATAACTTTTTTTGTTCTAACTAATTTGACATAACGAGTTACGCATATTTTTTTATAATCATTGTTTGACATAACTGTTTTTAACTCAAATTGCTTTTTGGTATACTATTTCAGTAAGCATACTGAATATAGCCAAAATAATTATGTCAAACTATGATTATGACGAAAAAGTATGCGTAACTCGTTATGCCAAATCAGTTATGACAAAAAAGGCATCCCTAGATAGATACATTAAAAGATTAATTATTAATTGTGTATTTAGACAGAATGTATACATTTTTTTGCCGTTTGGGGTAAACTAGGCCTGTAGGGGCCGTCCGCTTACAGCTTGTATAGGGATCTGGTCAAACATTTAATTGAGGCGACGGGTGACCGAAATGCTGGCGCCTACTTCGGGCAAAAAGTTAACATTGCCATCCAGCATGGCTAAAATTCCTAGCTACTTAGGTTATAGATTTAAGTTTTTATTTTATTTTTTTATATTCTGTATATATTTGTATCTTTATATAAATAATTGATATGAATAAAATTTTATTAGAAACATTTTTTATGGATGGATTTATTAGGATCTCGATATATCATGGTATGTATACAATTCATGTTTTAAACGTTTTAATAAAAAAAATTAATATGAAGTCCAACAACATAACATGGTCCCGAGTTTCTTGCCGATTCTTCTCGGTAGGCTCTACATATTTTGAAACGCAGCGGTAAGATCTATAAAGTACGTTATAATGAATAATTGACGTTCATATGTGCGCCTTTGATGCCTAAATTTTGATGACTTTGACTTTGCCATGTTTTATAAATTTATCTTAGTATATAAATAAGCAATTATTTTTTCTTTCCACACTAAACGAGTTTCAAGAAGAAAGGAAAGAAAATGAGAGTCCTATATTCTAGAGCCGTCAAACCCAAGAGAGTATTGAATCCCGTTCGTGTTCATTGAATATTTCTAATTAAAAAAAAATATATATTTGATTAGCAATCGTTTGTGCTGTGAAAATCATTCTCACCTTACTTATCTATCTTAGCCGGTGGCACTGATTAATGATAGTTGGTTAAAGATTTTAACCTATTTCATACCATGATCTGTACAAACTATTCAAAGCGATTAAAATTACACAAATTCTAATGCTCATTAACTCTCTGCGTCCTAGAGACGTAAATATACGTCGATTTTATTCATAAATCTTTTGTTTTAATTATCACGGTATAGAAAGGATTAATCTAATTAATCAATAACCTTAATTTCAATAATTTTGCCCTATTAAGAGGATTGCATAGCTAGTACTTTCCATGCTAAAAGTGAAAACTCTTTTCTGCCTCTTAACATTGTCCGATTTCAGTGATTTTTTCATGAAATCATGACATTGTTTACTATGCCCGTACGTTTTGATTTTTTAAGTATTTCAAAGTACTATAAATTTCTTTTTTTAGAACTTAAAAAAACTGATAAAACTTTCGTATTGACATCGCAACCCTTGTAATTATTATAGTATTACTTTTTAAAGCACTAACGCCTGCTTAGTGATCTCAAACATTGAAATTTATAAAGAGAATAATTCACATCCTCGGACGGATTCGAACCCGAGTCTTCTGACTATCCGTATCAGACGCCATGACCATCTAGGCCACCGAGACTCGAGGTCTGAGCATCGAATTTTAACTCTCTATCTAATTTAACCGTCTTACGGGGACGGAACGACATCTATTGAACAGCTTTGACAGCACTATCCAACCGAAAGAAATATATCGGTTGGATAGCAGTATTAAGGCGTCTTACATGGATAGTCAGAAGACGCGGGTTCGAATCCCGTCCGAGGATTTGATTTTTTCTCTCTATAAATTTCAATCCTTTATTATATTTATCACATTTGTTTTATTTTACCATATTTTCTTCTACCATAAACTGGAATCGACCTTAACACTTAAAGTGTGAAATAACTTGTCGGAGTCGATACCATGCGCACGATATTGTGGTAATAGGTACTTTTGAACTATCATATGGTATCGACTGTAGCAAGTTATTTCACACTTTTTAGTGTTGATGTCGGTTCCATTTATTAGTAAGTAAGTATTTTTAATAATTAATACTTGTTAAACAGTTCAATGTAAATTTTATTGATAGCAACTGGTTGCAATGTTGCTAATCAATGTAGTTATCACCGAACAACAAAACAAATCGTTATTCGTTTTATTATTTGATTTTTTTTACTTTCATCCGGAAGCCGTATTGCGACTTGAAGCTATGCCTGCTAATTCCTAGTAAGAACATGTGCCGCGTAATCATTTTCTATTCCAAAACTACGTCGCTTGTTATAAATATCGAAAACCACTAAATTCAAGAATATAATTGAATTAAACAGAGTAAAATCTGACGTGACTCCGGCACAGTATAAATATAGCGAAACAGTACGGAAACTACCTACAAACGTTCGAAACGGCTCACTCACACAAACATGCGCATTGACGAGAGCCCTAAGCGGTTGTCGCGGTGCTGTAGGTAGTGAGGTCGCATCAAGACGAGTGGTCACGTATAAGTTTATTTCCGCTACTAACTAGGCGTAGTTTCCATGCTGTTGCATATTTATACTATGACTCTGGCGACCAATGAGGTAAGAGCTAATCAAATATTGAGGGATGACACGATGGATCGAGCACTTACGTAAGATAGACAATTTACCTTTACGGTCCAAACCATTTTCCTATTAATTATTATGTATGGTAAAAAAGCAATGAAGTTAAACGCAATATCAAAATCTTTAGTTTTATCGAAATTCAACGAAAATATTCGAGAGACTGCAATAATGGATCGATGGATATTTAATTCTCTTTTATGTCAACACCGTTGAATTGATTTGGATCAAAACATTTAACTCCCGCGGTTACCTTATTTAAATAAAATGGACAGGAGTACGTCAGAATATTTTTTTGCTGTGAATACCTGGGAAATATCTCATAACATAACCCACTATTTCTCCCAGAAAATGCTCAGTTCTTATGTATATATCTGTTTGATAATATGCGCGGGGAGAGCGACAATCAATATATTATGTAAACCATTGGGTGCAGCTTAGAATAGTACCCTTCTCTCTCTGACTCCTCGACCTTCTAGGTGCTATCTCCTACCTAAGGTAAACTGACCGTAACCGTAGGCGTTGTAGAAGACAGCTGTGTTCTACAACGCCTACGGGAAGAGTCAGAGGGGAGAGGGGTACTATTGTAAGCTGGCACGGTCGCCTGTGTATAAGTGTAACACTAGGAGCATCACAAATACGTTGCCGAGTTTTGAAGACTCTGTTGATTCGCCTCTTGAAGAGCCCCTTGTTATAGGAATCCGGAACTTCCGGAAATACCGGGACAAAAGTACTGCCTTTGATTTACATACCTGAATTTTTGTAGGTATGTACCTGTACCTAATAAAAATAACTGATGCAAAAAACGAGATTAATATATACGCAGAACAAAACATGGAAAAGCGATTAAAAATATGAACGATATAAATTAATTTGAAAAGGGTTCACAAACGGCCCTAAATAAATAAAAGTACTCGTTATCTCGGGAAGCTATGTTATTACATTTAAAATCTCTTCTAGTACGCTCGTTTGTCAATATATTATTTTCAAAAAATGCCACTTGCTATACAAGTAGGTAGGTTCGTTATTTTTCAGAAACAGAGTAACGATTCTGTAATTTGCAATTTATCAAATTTATCAGTGACAAAAGCTTGGTAAGAGTTTCGTTTACAGCAACTGTTATATAATCTGTTATTTAGTAGAGGTAAACATGACTTCATTATAATATGACGCGATGTTAGCCCTGGGGTATATGCGGGGTATATTTGGTATGTATGGGGTATATCCCACATGCGCTTGAACTTTCAGTGAAGGACATCAGTGAATCAACTGATTAAATCCACTGCATGGCGGTAGGGCACTCCTGGTGGCCGGTTAGGTAGCTGGTTTGAAAATCTGTCGCTAAGCATACACCATATACGAGAATAACCACCTTAGAGCATTCCTGGATTGGCCCATCCCTCAAACACAGGCTGAATTTGTCAAGGATAACGGAACCAGGTAGCAGATCTAGAACATCAGACATCTAGTCGAAAAGTGCTATGAGTTCAATACCTTGGTCATAATGTGCCTCATCGACTTTCAGAAGGCGTTTTATTGCGTAAGATGACAATATTTATGGGACATTTTGAAAATGGCAGGAGTATCTGAGCGTATAGTGATCTTAATCAGAAATCTATATGATGTTGGCTACAGTACTGTCAAGTTAGGTGATACTACATCAAGTTATTTTTAATTTCAGAGGGGCTTGTGACAGGGATCTTTGATTTCTCCTATTCTATATAACACTTACCTGAAATTCACCATACGCATAGCGTTAGATAGATAGAACGATGGGAATAAAATTGGGGGCGTGAATATAATAGTATTATAAAATCTCTAGGCGTGAGGAGATGGATCTGGTGATTAACAGCAAAAAGACCAAACTTATGTTCGTTGACCGTTTCGCATCAATACAGCTCTGATATATTGCAAAAATAGGAAATTGTGAAATAGTTTTGCTACCTTAGCTTAATGATTAACAAACAAGGGAAACGGCGAACCCGAAATTCGTCGACGCGTAGGTGTGGGGAAACAACAACAAACAGAAAAAAAAACAAAGATACACATAGTTAGAACACTCGCCTTTTCTATTTATTTTAGTGGTCGAATGCTTTGAACTCTTAAAGTTACTAACAGGCAGAAAATAGACGCTTTTGAAGTGTGGTGTTAAGTATCCTCTGTACAGCGTTTCGAACAAATGAATCGACCCTAAAAGAGCTAATGATCGAAAACAATAGAAGGCTAATAACGTTTTGTCTTCAATGAGTTCTGCAGTATTTCGACCAAGTAGCACGCAGAAATCCTGTCTGCCTAGAAATGCCAATCGTCACCGAAAAAAATTGACGGCAGAAGGCCAAGAAGCAGAAACCCAAAACAGTGGGCTGACCAGATTACGCGGCAGCTAAATATGCCAGTCAACGTAGCTCTCTATGAAGGCAAAGACCGAAAAAGGTGGAGAGAAGCAGTAAGAAGACTTCAGAAGAGTCATGGTCCTCAATACTGCGGCATGACTGAGGAAAGAGGGGGGACTGAGGAAAAGGGAGGAGGAAGCCTAAAAGCTACTGGCTCTCTGACACTGTGTTCCGGCAACTGTCCGTGAGAGCCGTTCGATAAATCAAGTAAGGTAGTAGTCGGACACTAGCCTATCAAGTGTAAGAAAGTCTTAGTCACGTTCTACGCCAACAAATATTATTGTAGATAAAATATGAGCTTTACACACCTGAAAATAAGGAGGTGAATAGTGCAATGCTACACGGAAAACTACAGTTCTAAGCTCCTGCCTCGAAACTTTATTGCAAATTAAGTCCCGATTTTTATAATATAAAACTTTGTGTGAAATGCTAAGTCATGTTGCTAGTATGTGAAAAATAAAAAAGGGTATAAATCAAAAATATCAAAAAATAAACTGGACATCAACCACTACTTTTCCACAATGGTCAAAACTGCAGAATCGACATCCTGGATCTGCAGAAACAAAACGTATAATTTTCGCAGGTCTCCGAGGGTCTTTTAATTAGTCGTGGTAATTTTGTACAAAATTCATTTCTTAACGAGAGCAGCTGAGGATACTTGAACATCCAAAACCCTAAGGGTAGCAAGCAGAGACGGGCGCAGGTTAGAAATATTAGGGCCAAAGTCCAGATTAATTCTATTACATTTTTTTTTTGTTTCATTATGATACAGCATCATCAATAACGAGCCAAAACTCTAAACTTTGTCTTCAGAAAAGAATTCGTCATCATAAACAGGAAGACATGTACTGCCTAACGTAGGTATATCCATCCTCCCTTATATACCACAATGAATGACTATTTCCAAATTGTATTTATCGGGTCCCCCTGATTTTTCCAATGTCGCTTCATCTATAGTGAGGGATCTACTTACGCCACGTTTTTGGCTCGTGGTCGCCACTAGAGAACCTTTGCTGCGCTTATGGCTTCGTCGAGCAATGGCCGTATATAAGGGTGGGTTTAGGGGTACAGACCCCAGATAGCATTAGACATCATTAAAATGGCGGAATTTTGATGACGGATACCTGTGCCTGATAATACGAGTACGCGTCGCGACAATTCAGTATCTATATGTAGGTAACCTTTGGCTAAGTATAATAAACCTCATAATTTACAAATCAATACTATATACTGTCAGGAAAAATTTCAGCAACTTTTTACTGATTGTAAACTATTGAATTGGCCATACTTATTATAATTTAAAAAATGAGGCACTGATACTTTAGATGAAAGTTGCTGCTTCATATATATATATGTATATTTGAAATTGAAAATGAACCCCTATTTCTCCTGGTCACGCTTTAACTTGAGAACGGCTTATCCGATTTCATTAATTTTTTTAATACTTCGCAGATGGTTCGTACATTAAAAAATATTAAGAAAAGATAGGAGGTTATCGCGGGGACGAAGGCCGAGCCTACTACGCGGGAATTCGCTAGTATAGCTATAAAAAGATTTATGCCCGCTACGTACTCGTATACTAACATTTCTTAAAATTGTATTTTAATGTACTTAGGTAAGTAACTATTGTTTGTATGCAGTTGAACTAGCATGTATACATTTCATGTAATGAGTATGATTTGAGCGTTTAGATTTTTAGTTTCTATCTGGGGACCCCCCCATGTGATAGCTATAGCTACGTCACTGTCGAGCTATGTTGCCTGTACATTGCCATTTCATCTTGCATATACATATGTGCTATGCCAGTGACTATGTGTCTTACAGCTACACTCAGATACTGTTAATGATAACTTGAACTATCACTAAGTAAAGACTTCAAAAGTGGTATCTTTAAATTGAGTGATACTCTAATTAAGCACTCATTAAACGTCTCCGAGTACGGCTGTTAGATGCCTAGCAGCTAGTAAGTAAGATTTCTCCCTTGTTAATTATTCCATTGATGGCTCGCCGGCTAAGAAAACAAATTAAAAGTCATGCACATATTTCAAACCAGTCACTACCCAGCTTCGCCGCACGATAAGATCCTCCTTGGTCCAGCCCTATTTCAGCCTGATGGAGGCGCCAGTAATAAGGATGCTGTCAAGTGCCACTTGCCCCCGGCTCGTTGAGCGGAGCTAGCAAAATGTGCAATCTTTAGATCAACATAGACCTTATTTCAAAACAGATATGGTTGAAGAAATGAGAAAGAAGTTTCCCTGTTAGGCTAAAGCTGAAGTGTGGTAAATATTTAAATTTCGGTTTTTGTTTATGTTTATGTCTGTGGCAGTATCATATTTTTTTTGTAGTTGCAGAATATTAAAGAGATGCTTATTTACTCGAGGTCAATGTTCAGGGATAGGATACACCACTTAAACAGGCCGTAGAATAAAAAGCTGATTTTTAAAGCCGAAATAAGGTCGTATCTCCGACTTGAAGGTAGCATCATGAAGAAACCCACAGAATAGTACGTAGTAGCGGTCACTTTCGAATTTATCCTATGAAAACACTTTTTTAATCGTATTCTAGCTTGTACTATAGAGAGCTGGCGGATTGGCCGGCCTTGGCATATAATTTTATAAGATTTTTTATTCTTGGTGCTGTGTTTCTAAATTTTCTACCCGGACCATTTGATGGTTCAGCGGCAGAGTCCGAAATATATTTAACTAGCTGCGCCCCGCAGTTTCACCCGCGTGGTTATGGATGATGATGTTGAAAAGTATCCTATGCGTCATTGCAGTACCTCCTCTACATGCCAAGTTTCATTTAAACCCGTTCTAATGTATTAGAGTAGGTGACATACCTCCATAAATGAAAACATGAATTAAACACAATTTACGATTCCACATAAAATGCACGCTAGACGTAAACAGACTAGTAACAGTGCAACTTATTGAACCAAACATTCTCGTTCCATCGTTTGGCGAGTCGAGATCTCTAAAGATAAAGTTTAGGTACGCAGTCATTTCTGCACTAAAATGTCCTGTGTTGCGGAGACACAAATTAATACATCAGAAACATCCAAAACCTGTTAATAAATATTTCTACTCAACATATTATTATTTTCTCCGACCTGGTTTCGAACCTGCAGTCTCAAACTCTAAAACAGATTCCCTACCAAATAAGTCAAAGGAGATTCATGGCGAAGAGAGGAAACACGAAGTCGAAAAGATTTTGGTTGGGTAGTGTCACCAGTGTAATAAATTTGTCACAACATTTTTATTCTTATATCCTTTGAATTGGTATTTTGAGGTCATGATACGTCTGTACTGTACAAAATTGTATCTAGGTATGAAAACAATTAACTTACAATAAAATGTAAACACTTACATTTGCTACTCGTAATATAAGAATAATAAGTAAATAGCTATTTTTGTAACAACGCTATCAAAGTGAATACTTGATACCGTATGCAGAAAATGTAGTTTCATTTTTCGCTAAGGGAATGGAAAAGTAAAAATTGCACACAAGAATTATTCAACACTATTTAAAAACTATGATTTTTTCTGCCCGTACTTTTGGGATGATAACCTCGAGGATTCGATTCTGGTTTTGGTTTGTTATGTTTGTAAATACATGTAGTATTTAGTTATTAGTTCCGTAGTTTAGTAGCAGTAGAACTCATTGCGAACGAATTCATCAGGAAAAGTATCACCACCATACAACAACGTCACTTGTGACTTCGTATTTCCTCTTTGTGACGATCTGTTGGCAGAGGTTATCACTTCACACCAATTGGCCCTCATGGTCGTACTGTATACGAATAAAGAGATGAACAAAAAAAAAATAGTTTTACAGCAAAATTACTTTTATCATTTTCCAATGTTTTGTAAGCATATGAAAAAAGTGTACATGGATGGTAATAAATAGAGTTCCGTCACTACCTAGCCCTCCAGGACGAAGCAGATCTGGTTTTGTTATCGATGTAAAGCTAGCAGCGGTTTCACTCAGTTTTAACATAAAAAGCATACTTAAACTGCCATTAGGATTATGCCCATCTGAACCCCCTATTCTGTCCCTATATGGGAACAACCGGTAGTAAATTTTACCACTTGTTAACGATAGGGGGACAGATGAAACGTTTATAGATTTTAAAAGTTTCATCTGTTTCCCCCCATCCGTAACAGGGGGACAGATGGTACACTTTATTACCGTTTTTCCCGATCAGGGGACAGATGGTCATAATCAATTTTAAGTGAATGAGCATTCAGATGAGAGCTGCTCTGGACCAATTCTGAAGCTATGAGAATAGAATAAATGAAGAGATGATAGTATTCAGGATGTGTACGAGATAATGTACCTTATTAATGTACTGACCAAAACATTAATGAAACGAGTAAATACACTTGTCACAGAATACTTAATAGGTACTGGTGTTATATACACGAATATTTATGAACATGCAAACTGCGATAAGGGAAATGGAGAACCTACACATTATAGAGTTCATGGTATATACGAACGTACCAAACATTTGGTGTAAATGTCTGTGTTTATGTTGCGAGCTCAGTTTTTATCGTCGCTCGTATACGTATTGCCGTAAACTTATTTCTCCTGTATGCTGTTATTTTTATTTACATGCAGGCTATTTTCACCTTTCATAATCGTGCACAGCATTGATGACAAGTACAATTTAAAAAAAATTAATACCGACTTCCATTCTATTGCAGTGTATCTCAAAAACTACTAGACCGAATTTGATAAATTTGACCACCCTAAAAGCACCAGCTTTCACACAAAAAAAGAATTTTGAGAATCGGTTCACCCAGTCGAAAGTTATGAGGTAACAAATATAAAAAAAAACATATAGTCGAATTGAGTACCTACTCTTTTTTCGGAAGTCAGTAGAAAATATATAAAAGAGAAATGGAGCATCTGAGTAAGCAAATCGAACAATTATAGAGTGGACTAGCCTTGCACAGCGCCAGGACTGCACGGCCCACCCCAGTAGGTCCTAGTAGTGTTTCTCTAACTTTCGTTTAAGGTCTTATAGTACACCAGGTGACTTGAATGAGGTTATTTAAAGAAAGAAGAGAATACCAAAGCAGGAAGAATATGCTAGAGGGAGAGTTTGTACATAGAGTTCTATAACGTAATAAGATTGATAAGAGGTAACTCTGATGTTCTTGCATTTAATCGATGGCTCAGGGAACGAATGAAAAGAATGAGTGTGTCACGTATAAAAAAGAATTTTAGTGATAAACGTTTAGGGGTTTTGTAGTGGAAAGGAGTTAAGATTCTCTCAGGATAAGAATCGGAAAGTAAGCTTAATTAGATGGTTAGATGGAATTAGAATTATGAATTAGATGGAAGGACTCTTGTGTATGAATCTATGCCTTGTACTAAATTATGTGCCTCAAAGGCAAATAGCAATTGAAATTGCTGTGCTAATGGCACTCGAAACAAAACCAAGCTCCGAGATTTTTTATCTCCGAGCGGACAAGCTCACTATCATGGTAATATGGCAGTATAGTGCACGACAAACTTCAACCAGTTGTACTTGGCACTGTAATAACCGTGTAGCTAACTTATATTAGTATAACTACGTTAGACAGGTGTGATGCCTATTAAGCCTATTAACATCAGTCGTTGTGATTGTCCTCAGGCACAGTATATTATTAAAAACTTTTGTAAAGGAGTTACATACTCTTAACAGATAAACTTCCAAACTTTATCATAATATGTATAGTTACATTACTTTTACTAACTTCTTTCTTCGAACTATTGCGGGAACAAAAATATTCGAGCATAACACGTTCTTTCATAGTTTACCAAAACTCTTGCCATTCTCATAACGTAATTAGTTTCATTAGCTGGGTTCCTACATTAGTAAGCCCCCAAACATCGGCTCTTAATTTGTTAGGCACTTTCTTAACTACTCCCTTGTTCTTTAGGACCCTTATACGTGTTTTTCGTGATAAGGTCAGGAGCTTTACCCAAGCTTACTTAATAGAGATTGTATAAGGAAATACATCAGTCTATCAGAAAGTACCTGCATTTCAAGTGACTATAGCTTCGGGTAGTGAGGGTTGGTAGCCGGTTCAATATCTACCTCGGGCTAGAATGTTCAGTGAAGTTAATATCGTTATAAAAACCACAGCAGGTCACTGTATAGTACCCGCTTGGGTAGCTACCACCCTCGAGATAGAAAACCAACATGTTCCGTTCGCTATCCTTGCGTCTAGTGTGACACCACCTTTAACGCATTGTCACTAACCTTCAAATGAAAGAGTGTTAAAACACTAATTAAATCACACTATTACTAAAAAAACCGCAATCTCAATGTCGCACAACGAACTATGGAGAGGGCTATGCTCGGGGTTTCTCTACGTGATCGAATCAGAAATAAGGAGATCCGTAGAAGAACGATCACCGACAAAGCCCAGAAGATCAGCCAGTTAAAGTGGCAGTGGGCAGGGCACATAGCACGTAGAACAGATGGCCGATGGGTCTGGAAAGTTCTGCAATGGAGACAGGCAGCTTCCAACCGGTCCTTTTGGAAAATAAAGGGCTGGCCTATGTTCAGCAGGGGACATTCTACGGCTGAGATGATGATGATGATGAATACTTAAAAGCACTCGTAGTGGAGCTCGACTTGGCAATATTATCTGATCAACAAGTTAAGCAACACTTGCTGCGGTCAGGACTTGTATGGGTGACCGCTAGTGGCATTATTCAACTGAGCGCTTCCGTGCTTTGGAGCCGTTAAGTTGTCGGTCCCGGTTGTTTGTCTTAGGACAACAGACGTTAAGCCATGTCGAAGGCCTTCAGGCGGCCTGAAAACTTTGACATGGGTTGGCCACTAACCTATCCACCAGTCCACACTGGGCCCGCTTGGTTGATTATATGGCCCAACTCCTCTCTCTGAGAGGAAGGCTTGAGTCCCAGCAGTGGGAACAAAATGGGCTGATTATGATGATGATGAATCCTAAAAAGGCGGAAGTTTGTGAGTGTGTTTGTATGCGTTTGTTACTTCTTTACGGTCAAACAGCTGGACCAATTTTGATTCTTTTTTTATAGATGTAGATAAGGTTAGATTAAAACAAGATACTTTTCATCGTAATCGCAAAAAAATATCCCTCTCTCTAAACAAAACTATAGAGAAACTGAAGGCTTTTAGAGATCCGCAGACTACGCCCATATTAAGTCTGAATGTAATAAGCCCCTTTTGATAAAGCAATCAACTAAGAACGGACCAAGTAAGTTCTTGCGAGTTCTGTAATGTTATTGTTATGGTGCGAACCTTTTAGTGTTATGGGACGAATTTCGTGTGTTTGCTGCCTTAGTTTGTAAAATTTAAACGTTTGTAAAGCACACTTTGCCTCTTAATATTGTGTATTGTATTTCGTAACTTCTCTATTCTCGAAAATATTATAGTACGTAGTTTATGAAGCTTTAACCATCAAAATCGAAGCTCAAAGAAATATAGGTATTTTAATACTCCTTACTCAATTATGTATTGTAGTAATAATTACGTTACGTATAGTTTGACCAAAACCGCTGTGCCGCGTCTTAGCTGTGACAGATGTGTTTCTGAGAGGAAAACCCTTTGAAACTATCGTGTAATCCCTGGCAGTGCATATTTAGGCGGACCCCCGCATCTTACCGCGTATGCCAGACGTGATGCAGCAGTTTCGCTTAAACTATGTCAAAGTCAAAATCATTTATTTAATTTAGGCATCAAAGACGCACTTATGAACGTCATTTTTTTATTAAAATGTACTTTAAAGGCTACCGCCGTGTTCCAAAATATATAGAACCTACCGAGAAGAAGCGGCAAAAACTCGGGGCCATTCTTTTTATATAGATGTTTTTACAATGTTTTTTTTTACTTAGGTATCTACTACAAATATTAGATCCAGTATGTTGCCTTACAAAAGATGACATAATAATGGTATCAGTAGGGCAAGACACGCTACACTTTGACATCTTAGTACACGAGTAGAGATCCTGGAGTGATCAGTCCCATTCTGTTTTATCCTCCAAGTAATCAGAAATTTTGTAATAACCTTTTTGACAGAGTTTAGTGTTAATAGTAATTTTAAACTTATTAATAAGCAAATCTCGGATAACATTGGGAAGTTTATTATGGAATCGTGTACATTGTCCCATAAAATAATGACTTATTCTGTGGAGACGCATTATATGTATAAATACGGATAGCTTGTGTTTATTTCGCGTGTTGATGGAATGAGCATCACTCCTTTTATCAAAACTGCTAATGTTTTTCTTTACATACATTACATTTTCATAGATAAACTGAGAGATAACAGTTAGAATGTTTATGTCTTTAAACTTCTGTCTAAGGGAAACTCTGGGAGCTAAACTGTAGATCGCTCGTATAGCCCTTTTTTGCAGTATAAAAATAGAATTAATATCTGCAGAACATCCCCAGAGCAGTATGTCATAAGTCATAACGCTATGGAAATAACTAAAATAAACTGTTCTATCTGTGTCAACATCAGTTAATAGTCTATTTTTTTTAACAGCATAAGCCGCTGAACTGAGCTTACAAGACAATTTTTATAGGTATCTATATAATCTCCTAATATGTATGTAACATCTACGAGTAACCGCTACATTGGGAGACGCCTTCAAGCGTTTGGAATGGCAAGGACTTGGCATTAATATTAACGGCGAATACATCACTCACCTTCGATTTGCCGACGATATTGTAGTCATGGCAGAATCCATGGAAGACCTCAGTACAATGCTCGAATGCCTCCATCGAGTTTCCCAACGGGTAGGTCTTAAGATGAACATGGATAAGACGAAAATTATGTCTAATACCCATGTTGTACCTACCCCAATATCAGTTGGGAACTCAGTTCTCGAAGTTGTTGACGAGTACATCTACCTGGGACAGACAGTCAAACTAGGCAGGTCCAACTTCGAGAAAGAGGTCAATCGTCGAATCCAACTCGGCTGGGCAGCGTTCCGGAAACTTCGAGAAGTCTTCTCGTCAAAAATACCTCAGTGCCTCAAGACAAGAGTCTTCGACCAATGTGTGTTAGCAGTGTTGACTTATGGCACTGAAACGTGGTCTCTTACTATGGGCCTCATAGAAAAGCTCAAAGTCGCACAACGAGCTATGGAGAGGGCTATGCTCGGGGTTTCTCTACGTGATCGATTCAGAAATGAGGAGATCCGTAGAAGAACGTTAGTCACCGACATAGCCCAGAAGATTAGCCAGTTGAAGTGGCAGTGGGCAGGGCACATAGCACGCAGAACAGATGGCCGATGGGGCCGAAAGGTTCTGGAGTGGAGACCACGGACCGGCAAGCGCAGCGTAGGTCGTCCACCGACACGATGGACAGACGACCTGATGAAGGTCGCAGGACGACGTAGGATGCAGGCCGCTTCCAACCGGTCCTTTTGGAAAATCATGGGGGAGGCCTATGTTCAGCAGTGGACGTCCTACGGCTGATGATGATGATGATGATGATCTACGAGTATCATAATAAAAATAAATAATCTATATTAATCTTATTGGATTATATTATGAACATATCCAGTTGTACCGAATCAGTACGAGACAGAATGGAACCGAATCAAAGCTGAAATCAATTTAAAATCTATGATTTACAAATCGCCATAAATCTAGTTTCATCTGGCTTTAATTCTTATACAGATATACTCTGCTTGAGCGTGGTCTCAACTCACGTATCTCGAGCACGTACCTTACTTGTATGGACATGCGTGCCGAGAATCCTTAGCATTCTGTTTAAGCCGTGAGGACAGTTCAGTTCAGTACGTCTGCGGTACAATCTCATTACAGGCTGACTTACAATAGGTACCCTCTCCTGTTTCATCGTAGACGCTGATTAAGTACTGTAGTTAGTTTGTACTGTCCGAGTCTTTGTAGAAAATAAATGTTAACCTCATGATATTCATCCTATAGACATGTCACTAGAAATGCCGTTTTCTAGTATGCAAGATGTACATTGATCTATGTTTTAGGTGATCAGTTATTAGATATGAAAAACACTTTTAAAAAGCAAATAATTTTAGGGTAGAACTTGATGTCAGACAAGGAGCTTGTAGTAAACGCTGAGAAACAAGCTTTATTGATAATTCATAGCAATTGAAATCTGATGTGAGAAAGAGAGAGATTTCAGTGGATTTAGATTAATTTAATGTTTATTCTCTAGGATAGGTTTCTAAGTAATAAACCTACCTACACTATATCTAGTAAAGGCGTTACAGAAAATGTAACATTTTATAAGTTTTAGTTATTTATTACACACAATATATTATAATTTAGCTAATACTTATTATGTTTGTTTAAACAAATTTTCACGGGTAAAAGGTTTTAAGCGAAATTTCAATATTAGCAGATTTACCGCAATATTTCAAAAGTATTCGTCCGTATACGAATAGACACTATTGATAGGATATAAACTTAAAGTTACGTTGGTAAGAAGATATATTCCAAAGTATTCGTCTAATGCCGCGTACAGACCAAGCGAACGAGACCGAGCGAATGCTAACGAGTGGGATTTGCCGATCAGTATCGCACGCTCGCTTGTTTTCGCTGTTGTGTCCACACTAAAAAAACGTATTGAAGTTCGTCTACAATCGGCGAACCACAGCGAATCCAATGATGTTATATATAAATGGAGGTAGATACGTATTACTGCGCTCGGCTTGCGACATCAACACAAGCTAATTGTCTTGAGTCAACTTAGTTCCAGCCTGTCTGGCAACAACGCAGCGCGTATTCAACATTTAGGAAAAAATGCCTTCAAAACAAGAATGATGTATCTTTTAATTTTTAAGTATTGTTTTTCTTTTATTATCTATCAAAAATGGAAATATAATAAAATAGCAAAAATGTATTATAATCAAAATTAAATCCTGCGACGTTGCCGCCACTTACGCGAACGAGACAAGTAGCGAGCGACAGAGAGAACGAGGCTGTCTTAGCGGTCGAATGGTCGGCCACAGGCGAAAGTTGTTAATAATATGTTGATCCCTTTCTGACAACTAGAATTAATATATCTTCGTGTTCTTTTAATCTTGTCAGTGTAGTTAATGTCGTTGTGCGAGTGGTGTACTATAGCTATATGTAGCAAATTTTATAATTTGCCATGTTTAAACTTCATATTCAAGGAGTAAAACGCCTCTACAGTTAATCTCATTGCTTGACTCACGCTGTATTTTAGTGATCATGGACGAAAACGATGGAGCTGGTGGATGAAGTCGTTATTTAAAAATATATTGTATAATGGAACCCAACTATTGAATGACTTACAAAAAGAGCTGGATTACAATAAATAAATTGATTAATTTTACAAGGATTTTATGTGGTCTTCGCTTCGCTCGCTCTCGTTCGTTTGGTCTGTACGCGGCATAAAGACGACAGCAAAGCCACGAATCAACTAATTGAAAAAGCAAATTTGCGCGGCACGTTTTTTATGTGTATGGTATATCTACATTTTTTATATCAACGTCTAGATACCTGATATATGCGTACTACATACAACATATCCTCCAAAAAACGTAGCCTCAATCCTGTGCTGAAATGTTCATTCAGCTGAGCGCAAGACGTAATCACCTTTATTGCTAGAAAAGGGACCGCTGGAAATTTTGTGCTGATGTAGCTGAGAACGGGACTTAGGATTACAGAGGTTTTTGAGACCTTTTTAGATTATATAAAGAAGATTATCTATTGTACTGATAATCGAAATAAGAAATAATGGTCAAGGTATAAAACTCGTAAGATACCCATAATATATGTATAGATTTGGCCGCCGGTGTACCGGCGCGTGTTTATAGGTTAAGTATCTAAAATCTGCCCTGCAGCCCTCGTCACTTGACATTGACCAGTAGATCTGTTTGCCCATTAGTACTTAGCTTTCTAATTGTGCTCTTCGTAAAAAAACAGTTACATATAAATACCTAATATAATTAAATAAAAAGAGATTTAGGTTTATATATTATTTTAAATTATATTAAAAAAGGTATTATATTAAATATGTCATACAACGATTATTTTTATATGTGAAGGGAAGCCAGCCGTGCGATTCTCTAAGTTGCAACTTTGACAACATCTGTGAACGAAGGACGAGATGACAAGAAACGTTGGAAAAACAACCTTATGTATAGGCGATTTCTCATAAAGTATTTGACATCGGTGAGCCCGTCGATGAACGCAACGACGAATCATTAGAGAACCACACGGCTGATTTGTTCTTAGTGCGCGGGGGGATGGGAGTGAAGTAATTATCCGCTGGGAGTTACATTTATTTTATTGATTGTTGAACCCTACTTGTACCTACTAATATATGGTATCACATTTGTATGAAAAATACCCGTTAAAATAATTAATTAATACTACGATTACAATCAACTTTAGAGCTAAATTCGATGCTCAGATGGAAGTACTTTCGTTTATTGATTTCAGCCAATCGCATCATGTAGTATATTACCACAATAGTACCATTATTATGTATGCAATTTCACCATTTTACCTAAAGCTAGTTCATTGATTCCATTGCTAAAAAAATTTAGAAGCTAGAATAAATAAAATCTTTAAACACGTCTGGACAGCCCCATCGGTATTGTTGTTTTTCCTCTCAAGAAATATTCCAAATTGCAGAAAAAGTGGTAATCATTTGGAGCAAGGCCTGGGGAGGACACATTCTAATCGTAGTTCCTTTTTTTTAGTATTACTAGGCTCCACAGACTCCAGGATGCGTGCCGTTTTTTTATTTATTTCTAATTTTATTACATTTTTTTATAATTTTTTTAAATTTTTTATAATTTATTACATTATTAAATATAATTTTAAAAAGTGACTACAAAGTCATACCTAATTGGGAACATAGGATTTTTATGTTAAATTACTTAAGGGCTATATTATTTCTGGGTTTGCATCAGCATTCAGAGCAGTCCGCACTCCGCAGACAGCACCCGTTCACGAGTTGATGCATGTGGCAGCCATAGCCTTCCTTAACCATATTTTATGGAAATTGGTGACCCGCCACACGACGCCACCGCCTGCCGATACATTTTCGTGAGCAACTCTGCTCTGTATGCTCATACTTTTCTTGGTCAACAGCTTAACTTAAATAACTACTAATGTTAACTTATTCACTTAGGTACACTCCCGTATTGCACTGAAGCAAGGCCTCATTCACTGTTCCAGCATTTCGATCCTTAATGGCCATTTTGAGGTTGTATTCTAACATGGTTTTGGTGTTTAGAACCATCGCTTTCCTCACGAATTGCCAGGCGGCATCGTTCTCCTTTATTTTAACTGCTGTCTGTCGTGATCCAGAAGTAGCATTGGTTGAGATCAATTGGCCAGTCTCGGTTGTTCAATAGCGAGTTAACTTTCGCTGTGGACAGAATTTAGCTATTTCTCCAGGATTCGACCGCTGTAATGAGTGTTTCTGCCGTACAGGATTCATTTTGCATCATAAGTAATAATACAATTCGAAATTCCCTCGTTATTGTGCTACATGTACTGTGTAAGTAAATGCGTGTTTATTGGTGTGCTTTACTCAATTCATACGGACCCTTTTTTGGAAGCATTTAAATATTTCAAGTAAATTAAAATTGTTTTGTCACTCACACCGATGCCTGCCGCTAATTCTGAGGTACTTTGTACGATGTATCTGCTTCCACGATCTTTAATTATTCGTTGTCAACTAGAGTCTCCAGTCGTCCACGAGTCTGTAAGTCAAAACTTCCAGAACGAAAACGTTAGAACCAAAAACTTACCGTGTTTTTTTACAATTGCTTCCCCATGAACATAATTAAACCTTTATTTCTGCAGCGTTGGTGCCACGGTAGATCGTGTACTGAAGATATTGTAAATATAGCGATATTTTATGTTTTCCATATTACAAACAGACCGATGACAAAGAAAAATCAAACGGCTTGAAAACATAGAATCACACTCGAAACACAAATACACAAACCTAGATATGAATTTGTAATTCCTAGCTAAACTCCAGATATTTAAGATCAAAGTGGCCAGTTCAATAAAATGACTATGTAATAATGTTGCAACAAACTTGAACTTAATTTCTACAAACGATAACGATGATAACGATAAGATGACAATAGGCACGTGCTTTACTACATATGACGCAGGTCCGGAAACAACAAAGCTGTGGAAATTCCCGTTAGATGTGTACTTACATGCCAACCTCTTTGGTAATTCAAATCATGGTGATATGTATTTAGGTGTACATAATGGGTGTTTTCGGGTATAGAACTTTAAGTTGGCAACACTTTTTTGACTGGCGGCCATTTTATCAGCTGTCAAGTGATTTACGTTTAGTTTGGTTCGGCATTTTAACATGAATAAACTGACGCCTGAACAACGCTTCCAAATTGTGAAAAATTATTTTGAAAATCAGGGTTCCTGATTTCCCTTTATTCCTATTTTCATAAGCGAAGTTGTTTAGCGATGAAGCTCACTTTTGGTTACATGGATACGTAAATAAACAAAACTGCCGTATTTGGAGTGAAGATAATCCTCAAGTGTATGTTAAGACATCGTTACATCCAGAAAATCTGACTGTTTGGCGTGCTTTATGGGCTGGTGGAATAATTGGTCCGTTCTTCTTTAAAAACGATGCTGGCGATAGCGTTACAGTCAATGGTGATCGGTATAGAGCCATGATAACTCACTTTTTCGTTCATCATTTCATTGAACTACCATGATGTGCAAGAGCTATGGTTTCAACAATACGGCACAACATGTTACACAGCTCGTGCCACAATCGATTTATTGAAGGAAACGTTTGGGAACCGCATAGTTTCACGTTTCGGACCCGTGAATTATCCTCTATAAAGGTAAACATCGAATAAATCCTTGAAATCACATCTCATTTAACCAGGTTCGAAAAGTCCCATTAATAGAGGTAATTCAATGAAAAAGTACTGGGACCTCATTGAAACTCTCAATAATAGAGGTTTCTCATTTATCCAGGTCCCATTTAACCAAGTTTCACTGTATATAGTTATATTGTAGATATAGTATACAGTGATTGTATTGTATAAACTTTAGAGTATAGCTAATCTATGTGTAATGTGTGTGTATAGGTGACCGCTTTTTTTATGATACAGGTTGGCAAACGAGCAGGCCGTTCATCTTATTACTGTTCACCGTCGCCCATGAACATCAGCAATACCAGAGATCCCGAGCCCGGCCTTTGAGGAACGAATAATCTCTCTTCTTGAAGGTTCCCAAGTCGTATCGGTTATCGTTATAGTGGTAGTATGAAGCAGAAATTGCCGTCGGAATCGCACGGTTGTGAACTTCCAGACGTCAACATAAAATCTATGAAACTTCATGTCTGTCGCGATGTCCGATGGCGAAATTCATCTGCAGGTTTTAGAGCGAATTGTTCCTCGGAACACCCCGCCTGATATGTGCAATAAAAGACGCAGAGTGATCCAACATCTCTAAGCAGTGGCAAATAGTCGAGCCGATCGGAGAGAGGGAGAGAGTTTAATCATGTTTTTCACATGATTCATAAATCGTAATCATAATCAGCCCATTTTGTTCCCACTGCTGGGACTCGAGCCTTCCTCTCAGAGAGAGGGGTCGGGCCATAATCCACCACGCACTGGTGGATAGGCTAGTCGCCAACCCATGTTGAAGTTTTTAGTATACATGCCGCCCGAAGGCCCTCAACATAGCATGTTAACCCTCAACTGCTGTCCTAAGACAAAAAACCGGGACCGACGGATTGACGTGCCATCGAAGCACGGAAGCGCTCAGTTGAATAATGCCACTAGCGGTCACCCATCCAAGTACTGACTGCAGCAATTAGTGTTGCTTAACTTGTTGATCGGTTAAGATCGCCAAGTCGAGTTACGCTACGAGCGCTTCATCTGATTACACCTTTCCTTTATTATTAGTGCAGCCGGAAGCTTCACTAATGGAACTTTGAATCTGACGATGTTTTATACAAACTTTCATCCCCTCTTATTATATTACCCTCATACGGGTGATATTTCCAAAAAAATACTAGCTTAGTTGATGCCTACACTGTATAAGGTATCTAAGTGCAAAATTTCAAGTCTCTTGTCCAGCGATTCGGGCTGTGCATTCATTCATATTATATCACACAGTCAGTCAGTCAGTTTACCATTTTTAAATATCCACAGAGATCAGTAAATCCAGGGTTATACAAAATAATTAATGGGTAATATCGACGTGGAGAGTAAGGCAACGTAGTATAGCGTAAAAATAATATTAAAGCCAGAGATATGTGGGTGCTAGACCGAACAATTACATACGAGTTTACTATGACCCAGGTACTGGAGTAGCGGGCCAAGGGACGCTCTTTATTATCAGACTTCAAAAACAGAGGTTTCTCAATTCGACCGTATATAATATATTTTTTTATGTATTTTCGAGGATAACTTAGTTGTTTATGAACCGATTTTGATGACTTCTTTTTTGTTTGGTAGACTGTACTTTAGAATTCGGTCAGCATTTTTTGTGTTACTCTACAATAACTGAAAAATGTTTTGCCTATCTTGATAATTTGATTATATCATCATTAACGGCAATCAATATCGTATAATTAGAAAAGGTCACTAAAAATACGATTTCTTTTACCATTAAACGGAACCGACTTCATCACCAAAAAGTGTGAAAAACTTCGGTGAAGTCGGTACCATGCACACAATTTTGTGACAAGTACAATTTGAAAAATTTTATATTGACTTCCATTCTATTCAGTTATTGGAGTGTAACTCAAAAACTACTGGACCGAATTTGATGAAATTAAATTTGAATTTGAATAAATACACGGGAAGCAACAACTTTCAAACAAAAAAATAATTTTGAGAATCAGTTCATTCTATCGAAAGGTATGAGGAAACAAACACAAAAAAAAACAGCCGAATTGAGTACCACCTACTTTTTTTGGAAGTCGGCAGAAAATATGTACTTTTGAACTATCAAGGTACCGAATTCAACAAGTTATTTCACACTTTTTGCTGTTAAAAGCGGTTCCGTTTTTTTGGAATAAAAATGTTGTTTTGTGTGTCACTGCTTGAATACTGTGTCGTTGCCTACGCAAATCTTTAGAATGAATTTGAGAAATATTATAGGTCGGCTTTGGACCAAACCCATGCTAGGCATAGTAATATCGACCAATATTTTTAATTTATAACCTTTTATGTTTCTAAAATTTCATTTTTAATACCGTCGCATAGAATATTAGCGTGTCAGCGTGCATCCATCGCTTGACACTTCATGTCACTACTACGTTAACAACATATTATAAATAATATACCTTGCAATTTTAGAGAGAAAAATACACATCCTCGGACGGGATTCAAACCCCGACAATCCGTGTCAGACGCCGTGCCCGCTAGTCCATAGTATCCATCCATAGTAGAATTTCAGCTCTGTTAACTGGTATATTAGTAAACGAGGCATACATACGTGAGCGCAGAGCCAATTATAACACCGAATTTTGAAAGCTCAGTTTATTACTTCTACCTGCCGTAAGCCGGCACGGTCTGATTTATATATTGGAGATTTAATTTCAATATACATAAGTATATTTAATTAAAGAGATTTAATTTCAATATACATAAGTATATTGAAATTAAATCTTCAGGTCCTAGTCTATAGTAGCCAAGACTAGGGCCAAAATAGACCATCCGACTATAATAAAGAAAAATACGTTGAGGCTAGAAATCGCTACAATAGAGTTTGTAGGAATGCGCTACGCCGACATGTCTATAACTCAGTAGAAAATGGTGATCCCGCTAAAGTTTGAAAGTTTCTTAGGTCCATGGTAGTGGGAAAATCTCGTCAAGACAATTTTCCAATAAATATTAACATTGATGTGCTGAATAAACATTTATCCTCTTCTTCCGAATTGGATAGACTAAAAAAATCTTCAACCTTGGATTATCTTACTTCAATTCCACATCCCGACCATTCTCCTTTTATGTTCGATCAATTTACCGAATGTTAAGTTAAAAAAGGCGTACTATCCATTTCATCCAACGCAGTAGATATGTGACAGCATCGGTCGTAAGATGATCCTACACATACTGGATGAAGTAATTCCAGTTATCAGTTTCATACTCAACTTTTCAATTACCAGCGGCATATTTCCATCAGCCTGGAAGAAAGCATTAATAACCTCAATTCCTAAAAAAGCCGATTCATCCTGTTAAACCGAGTTTCGACCCATTTCCATTCTTCTTTCTTATCTAAAGTACTAGAACGACTTGTTTATCATCAACTCTCCTCCTTTCGCAACAGGAACGCTCTCCTCAACCCGTTCCAATCCGGTTTTCGTCCTGGTCATAGTACTGTCTCCGCTTTGGTAAAAATCACTGATGACATCAGATATTGTATGAGTAACGGGCAATTAACCGTGCTTACACTACTCGACTTCAGTAATGCCTTTAATAATGTGGATTTTGATATCTTACTTGGACTGTTGCGCTCTATTAACGTATCTCCAACGGTTATTGGCTGGTTTCGTACTTACCTGTATGGGCGCCGGCAACGTATTCGCATTGATGATAACTTATCTACTTGGTGTAATACATCTGCTGGTGTTCCCCAAGGGAAAAAACAGGGATTCCGGTCAGCGCGCTCGAGCGGGACGGACGTGCGCTCAAGAGCTCTCCAAGAATATTCCGATCGGCCTAAAAGTGTTTGCGCTTTTAGTGCCGGTTACCTGTATCGTTTCGATTGAAGAGGATTCAGTGTTGGACTTCGCTAATAGTGGATTTTCTGTGTGCGGATTCGACGTCAAGCCACCGCTTCGTGTACCATTCGGCGCACGGAGGCGTTCGGCTCGGCTCGGCTCGCGTCGCGAAAGAAGCGCGCTCTTATTAGAGCGCTTCGACTCGTCAACCAAGACCGCTCTTCTCAGGGCGATCTCTTGTTTCTTTACTCTTGTTTATTTTAAAATTTCAAGTTTCGAGTCAAACAAATCCACGGTTCACGTGGTCTTCTGGACGATCCTTGCGGTGTTAACGCAATCCAGTTGGGCGTGGACCCGGTGCGTCAAGCCTTTCCCTCCTGAGCGTGGGAGGGAACGGCTAAAACCGGACAGGCCTGCCTTCACCGGCCTTAAGGGTCTCCCCTCGCCGACGGCAGGTATCTCCTTCCCACCCTACCCTATCCTACTTTCCTATTCTCTGGGCAAGTGTTTGGTTGGAAGCCGGGTTTTACTCGGTCTTCTCTCCTCGCTCCCGGAGCAGCTAGGGCCTCGCGTTTAGGCACACATCCCTCTGCACAATAAGACTGGCAGAGGGCACACAGTAGGGACACCTAGGCACTCACTCTCCCGCCTGCACCCGGAGGGAGTGTCACTCATCCCTTACTCGCATCTCGAGTATTCCCCTCGAGATGTCTTCTCTCTCCCTCCCCCGCTCTGAGCCTCCCGCAAGGCGCTTCGCCTCAGGCGTTCGTCTCGTGGGTCTCGAACTGTTACCCGGAAATGCTTTCGGAGTATCTCCAGTCCAATCGGGACATTGTTGAGAGGCCCCGCTTCACGGACTCTCAAATTCCCTCATCCGGCACCCTCCCTCAGAGGGGGCCCTTCGTTTCTTCGGCGTTCAAGCCCTTAGAAAGCCCTCTTTCTCCCGACCCTGCGCCTTATGCGCCCCGCGCTCCCCGCGCACCTCTACCACCCCGCCATCGCTCTCCGGTCCCTCGGACCGTGTACGAACGCGCCTACGACTCAGCGTCCAACTCGGAGAATGAGATGGATGTAGAGTTCTCCCGCTCCCGCGCTAACTCTGTTGGCAACATCTCCAACGACGGGTTCACTACCATCGGAAAGAGAAAGCGCGTCCCCAAAGCCGCCTCAGAGGCTCCCTCCCCGCCACCCAAAGCGGCCTGCACCGCCCCGGGAGCGAAGCCATCAGGCTCTCTCGCTCCCACCTCCCGCGACCCTCTCGCTCACTCCGATGCTCCCGCAAGCATCGCCGCGTCTCAAGACGCCTCCTCTCAAGGAGCGTCAGTAAGGCGCGAGAAACCGCCGCCGCCCTTGTTCATTCAGGACAAGGCGAAGTGGGACATGGTCTCACGACTCTTGGCGGATCGTAAGATCTAATACAAAAGCGCCAGTTCAACCCAACTGGGTATCAAAGTCCAGGTGCCGACCCCAAGCGACCATAGGGGCGAAAAAGTCCTACGCGTTGTCATACGCGGCGTACCAAAAGAGGTGCAGACCGATAGTGTCCTCGCCGACTTGAAGGCACAAGGCTACCCCGTCCGCGAATGCCACCGCATGTGCAGTGGCAAGGACCGCAAACCCTACGACCTACTCTTGGTCATTCTTAATTGCACGCCTGAAGGCAAAGCGATATTTAACATCAAAACGGTCGTGAACCTCTCGGGGATCACCGTCCAACCCCCATACCGAAACAGTTCACCTGGCCAGTGTCAAAACTGCCAACTGTACGGTCATGCCGCCCGTTTCTGCTTCGCCCGCCCGAGGTGCGTCAAGTGCCTAGGGGATCACGGGACAGCCCAGTGTTCTCGCACTAGGGACTCTGCGGACCCGCCAAGTTGTGTCCTCTGCGGCACACAGGGACATACCGCCAATTACCGCGGTTGCCCTAAGGCACCCCGCGTATCCAGAGGGCCGGCTAGGAGGCCTAATCCCCCTCCTCGCCCGGTCACTACCCGCTCTCAAGGGAACGGCCCTAAGCCTAACCCTACACCCGCACCGCAGGCAACACCTGTTGTATCCGCGTCCGCGCCCGCGCGCAACGCTTGGTCCAAGCCCTTGAGCATGGTACAAGCAAGCGCCTCCCTCACCCCCGCCCACCCGCAGGCCTCGACCAGCGCGCCGGCTCCTAAGCCCATACCTCCGCTCTCTAGGCCTCCCATGGCTGGGCTCATGGACGCCCCAGGTCATTCTGACCTGGCGGCCGACATAGCTCTTGTCATGGACTACGCGATGGTCATAGACGTGGACGAAGTACGTGCTATCGCGCACAAACTTCGTACTGCCACAAACGACCAAGACCGCTTGCGAGCCACGCTCACACACGCGGGTTTAATCAGCGCAGTAAGGCGCTACGCCCTCCCCAACGTCTCCCCAACGTTTCTTAGGTATCATCCAATATAGATAGTACACCGAAACGTAGTCAAGTCAAACGTAAAAAGTCCCACTCAGTCACCGTAGCGACTTTCAACGCTGACGGCCTCTCTAGTCAAAAGGACGAAGTTCATGAATTTTGTAAGACCCATCAGGTCGATATCCTATGCGTGCAGGAGACCTTTCTGAAACCAGGTACAGCGAACCCTAGGTTTGCAAACTACCGTTTGGTTCGTAATGATAGAGTGGCCACCCCAAAAAGTGGCACTCTCATCTATTACAAAAGAGCTCTGCACTGTATCCCAATTGTTACTCCACCACTTAGAATACTAAAAGCCTCTGTTTGCTTTCTAGCGATGTCAGGTCATCAACCTGTCATCATAGCCTCATGTTACCTCCCTTCTGGTAAAGAACTATTGCAGACAGACTTGGAAGCCCTCTTCTCTCTAGGAAGCTCCGTCCTTCTGATCGGTGACTTCAACAGTAAACATGTCATATGGAACTGTACTAGTAACAATAGTAATGGTAAAATCCTTGAAGGCTTGGTCAGCCACTTAAACTTTGATATTCTCTCCCCTCTGGAGCCCACAAGATATCCCTATGTTGACAACCAACGACCAGACATACTTGACATAGCAATTCTTAAGAACGTTACCCTCCGGTTGCGCTCTATAGAAGTGTTACACGAACTGACTTCAGACCACCGCCCTGTATTATTGAAATTAGGCCCAAACCCGACGGATATCACCCCTATCACTAGAACGGTAGTGAACTGGAAGCAACTGGGGGAATCCCTCCAAGCTATCAGTTCACCCGCTCTCGATAGAATCCCCGATGACATACAGACAGTAGAAGACGTATCAATTGCGATCGAGGCTCTAAGTGACCACCTCCGCACTGCAGTAGGTGAATCCTCAAAGCAGGTCCAAGTGGCGGATGGTCGCCGCTTCAAACTGCCCGAGGGTGCGAGGAGGTTACTGACAGCTAAGAACGCCGTCACTAGGGCGTTTGACTCGATGTCAACCCCAGAGAATAAAGCCTTCATGAGCTATTTACAGCGTGCTGTAAAGAAACGCATGAGTGAGCTGCGTGATCAAAGGTGGGATTGAGCCAACTCACCAGGCGTACTGGCGGTTGGCTCGAGCTCTGAAATCTGACGGACAACAGACAATACCTCCACTCATTAGGCCACCTCCCCTCTCCATAGCGTTCCATCGACAAAGCTCCCCACCACTCGAATCCCCTCGTGGTCGAAGCGGCGAACTACTCCACTGACATAACCGATCCTCACTTCCTTCCCCCCCGTCACCGTCCAAGGCATATTTTGGGTGACCCGGACGACCCCATCGCAGCCGTTACTTCGGCAGCTTTTCGTCGTCCCAAGGGAACCCCGGTAATGGTTGTAGACCCGACCAGGGCTGTGATCCCGATCGCATTGTAGGCTCCGGCCGAGATCATTTTCGCAGCCCCAGTCGCAGTCGAGGTAATCCACACACACACGATTGTAGTCCCAGCCACGGTGCGGGTGGGAGTATACACCGCGGCCCCGGTCGCGATGTATCCTCCGGCCCAGGTAACGGCTGTGGGCGAGATACTCAAGTTTCTTATTGTAGCCCCTCCCAAAGTACAGTCATGAGTGCACAACGCGACGATCCTGGTCGCGGTGTGGACCCATGTCGCGGAAATGGGGGGAGGCGAGGTATTTCCGTTTGTAGCCCCAGTCAAGGTAGTGATTCCGATAACGGTGTAGGCTCCGGCCGAGGTAATGACTGCGGGCGAGGTACACAAGGTTATGATTTAGAGGTAAACACAGTCAAACACCGAGCTCCCCGGCGAGCTCGAGGCAAAAATTATGTCTTGGTTAGAATCTCTCCAGATATTCATAAAGTAAAAATTCATATGGCCCACTTTCAACGGTACACTTATGTACCGGGGCGATTCTCTCCTACTCCCCTCTCTCCTGGCGACGGCTCAAGCCGTGCGGCCTTAGGCAGTGCGCCCTCTGCGCCCGCATCTGGCTGAGTGCCATCTGCGCTCGCCAACCGTCCGGTGACGCTGTAAACGCCGGTAGAGGTAAACAGCTTTAGACCGTTCTAAAAAAAAAAAAAATGTTCCTCAAGGCGGCGTATTATCCCCTTTATTATTTGCTATTTTTATAAATTCTATTTCTCAAAACTTGTCTTCTTCCTATCATCTCTATGCGGACGATCTACAGAGTTATGCACAGGATCCTTTAGTTCAATTACACACTGCTATCGATACATTAAATAAAGATTTGAAATGTATCTCTAACAGGAGTAAATCTTATAGCTCAACATAAACCCATTAAAGATGCAAGTTATTGTAATTGGAAGTTCCAGAATGATATCTAAGATTGACTGGTTCTGCCTCCCACAAGCTATTTTCAACGGCAATACTATAACGGCCTTAAGCAAAACGGTCAAGAACTTGGGTGTCTACCTTGACAGTCATCTATCTTGGGAACCTCAACTTGCTGAAGTCAGTCGAAAGGTTTTTTCATCAGCAGCATCACTTAGAAGACTCCGTAACTTTCTCCCAACTGCCACCAAAACTGCGTGAGCACAGTCCCTCCTCCTTCCAATACTTGACTACGCTGATGCATGCTATCTGGACTTAACTGAGGAGCAGTTAAATAAGCTAGAGCGCATACAACATTTTTGCATCAGATTCATATTTGGTCTGCGCAAGTATGACCATGTATCTGAATTCCGGTCTATACTCAATTGGTTACCCATCCGACGTCGCCGGGACTTACATGTCCTTTCCCTTCTTTATAATATTCTGTTCTTTCCTCCTACTCCATCTATTCTTAAAGAACGTTTTGAATTTCCCCATCTCTCTAATGATTTTTCTCTTCGTTCTTCCTGTACCCGTCAGTTGAAAACCCCTACTTCCTCGACAACATTTTATCAACATTATTTTACTATTCGAGCTGCCCGTCTGTGGAATGCTCTTCCCGTTGATATTAGACACGCTCAATCAATTGATCTATTTAATAATATTATATATATATATATATATATATATATATATATATATACGAGTATATAATAAATATGTATTGTATGTATGTATGTATTGTATTTATGTATCATATTATTATATATGTACCGAATCTGCGTATGTATGTATATATATATTTCATTGTGTCTGAGCAAACGAAATATTTTGAAATGTAATATGGTAACAAGGCATTTAAAATGATCTATGGACTAAGTTAAAATTGTTTATTTATTTCCATTTAACACCACCATGCGCGAATTTTATTGTATATAAATTTCTATCCATCCCAAGGTTGCCTGCAAGAAATTGCTTATAGCGATAAGGCCGCCCATTGTACAACCTGTTTTGTAAAATATTCTTATTTGTTTTCTTTTATAAGCTTGGTGTTCAATAAAGTATTATTGTATTGTATTGTATTGTATTGTAAGTATAACTCCTGCATGGCTGAAATAGTAGAGTGAACGATATGGATACATTCCTATATCTATTTATTCTACAAACGGTTTCCGATTTGATTAGCAAATTATTGGTGAAAGAACAACTCTCTTGTAACTCCATTGATCGATTAAAGCGATTTGATTACTTTAAATACAAATTAATTAACTACTATCCGTCTTATTAAAAACGTGGACTAAGGATAAAGGAGTTTTGGCACATTGTAAATGAAAAATAATAGGGATTTTTGTACATGAATTTAAATTCCTTTTTAAACTATGGTTTAAACTCGGGACTATGTTTAGTAAACTTTTCATGATAAAACGGTATAAGACTACTATAAGTGCATAGCTGATTACTTGCGTTTAGTTCTATAATATATTATATCTACAGTTTTATAGAGTACATGAATATCTGCAAAACGTTTGCAATTCCATAATAACTCTCTATTGCAGTTATGTCGCAATGAATCAGCTATATATATCACCGTCTTTTCAAGTAAAACATTTACTTATAATTTACACATTAACTTATTACTTACATATTAAAAGCATTATTACATTTAATTATCATTCTTAATGTAACTGTCCTAATTTCCCCACCACGAAGGTTCAAAATAAAGTACGAACAAAATTAAAATGGAATTACATTATCCCAAGGGATAGCAAAAGAGCCGTTTTCCCCTAAAATTCTCCATTTCCTTTCAACATCCCCATTTCCTCAAGAAAAAGTCATAACAACGCCCCATTTGGTCATAAACAGCACTTTATCGTCTTTATTCTTCTGTCGTTCACATTATCGAGTATTTTGCGGGATTTCGAACGAGATATCGGTCATTTCGATAACACAGAGGAAATTCAGTTAATAAAAAGCAGAAAATACGAAGTAAGAAGAGAACAAAGTTTTTAATATTGCGAGGTCTGATTTATCATATTACTTATTCGTAAGAGATAGTGAAGCAATAATTATATTATACATTATATAACTGAAGTATACAAATTTATTTTTATACTTCATACAAATATTTCTTCACTAAAAATTAACCAAAGAGACTTTGATCACATCCTTAAGAAAAGTTTTTTTTTTCAAACTACCTAAACTATACAAATTATTTAATTAACATCCACTATTCTGAGAAATTTTGTTTTATCGTTTCAGTCTCTTATCAAAACTACCGATTTGTATTGTAGATTGTTCTTATCCGTTTTCCTCAGACCATCTGTAAATCTCCCACGGAAAATGTCCGTCAATAAAACTAGTTTGTTTGATAGATCTTTTATAATATGCGTTGCGAAACTCTAGAATGATCTACCCAATGCCATCAGACAAGCTTCATTGTTTAGTAGCTTATTATTGGACGGTGGAATATTCATACGTAAAATCATCTAGGTTTATTTTACCAGACTACCTATGCTTTGAAATTTGTGATTTTTTTTTACAATTTATTTAAGAAATAATACTACTTATAAAGAATAAATGGTACCACCAGGCGCAATCTGATGGCCTGATACTTATAGTAAACAGCTGGTACAATTGTGTTTTTCCATATATTCTCAAGGTAGGAATAAGTAATTTCTAATAAATAATAATAGTAATTATACTCTAATTTGATTAAGTAATATAAAAAACGGGATAACTTCCACGCAAAGTCTTGAACCCAAAACTAGGCAGAGCCTGTAATATGGTTACCCGATGACTAATATACATACACATACACACCCAGACATAATATGTCACATTGACATGCCGTGCGGTTCTTATAAGAGCAAACATCGTTACATGTTTGACAACATCCGTGAAACAAATGACGAGATGGCAAGAATCGTTTGAAAAACAACCTTATGTACAAGGGCGATATCTCATAAAGTATTTGACATCGGTGAGATCGTCGTTGAGCGCATCGAAAAAATCATTAAAGAATCGCACGGCTGTTCATGCACACAAATGTTTGACCAGTCCGACGGGACCTGCCTCTCAAAAGGCAGGGGTCTACCAACTGCGCCAACCAGCCAGTCATTTATTTCATCAAATGATACTTTTATTCAAGTAGTCAAGTCACAATCAGTGCTTTCTAAGTCACGTTCTGCCAGAATCGCAGCGGCGAGGAACAAATAAGGGCGATTTGTGCTAAGTAGATTGGAGCTGCTGGACGACTCCTTATTGGATTTGATTTGTAAATTTATTTAATTAGAAATCAGATAAAATTGTAAATAAAGGATAAAAAAAGAAAAATGAGAAAGGAAAAAATGAGCAAAAATAACACAAACATTTTTACTTTTATTTAAAAGTTTTTTTACTAGATAATAATAATAATAATAATAATAATAATAATAATATGACAACACTCACACAAAGGTCTTCAGGTCCCAAACTAGGCATAGCCTGTACTATGGTAACCTGATGACCGATATTACATACTTATATATGATATTAAATACTTATATACACATAAACACCCAGACACAGATCAAACAGACATGTTCATGCACACAAATGTTTGACTTGTCCGGGGATCGAACCCGGGACCAGCGGCTCAAAAGGCAGGGTGCGACCAACTGCGCCAACTGGCCTGTCTGTGTGATGAGTTTAGATATTAAGTATTTGTAAGATGTTAAGGAGTCGTCTATTAATGAAAATAAAATCACTTGGAAACCTATTTGGAATAGAATCTTGATTTAAAAAGTTTAAAAAATTAAAAAATATATATTTATAGTGTCGAAAAAATTATTAAAATCTTGTATTACCAAAGGCACGGACCTTATGTCTGTGGACCTAACAGCTACTAAAAAAAAGTCACGTTCTATTAAAATGCATGTGGATGCAATAAGTACTAAACTTTTATATGGCGTTTGACGAGAAAAACATAAAAACATGGTTTGTATACTTAGCCTGCACTCGAACAGTATTATTGATATTTTTTATTTAACCTATAAACACGCGCCGGTACACCGGTGGCCGAATCTAAACATTGCACAAAGCGGCGCTGGTACACCGGTGTACCGCAGTCAAAACCCATATCAGGACTGAACATAAAAGTTAACTGTTCAAATATATACTAATAAGCACGTATACATCATTTTTACATAGAAATATAAATTATTTTGCTTATCAGTAGGCTAGTAAAAAAATCAATGGGCGTCGATACCATATCTCTTAAACTTTCGCAGCAATGCATGTGCTAGTGTATTTTTTTCGTGAATAAGTACCATTTCGAGGTAAAAACCTAAGAAAAAGCTTATAATCCTCTTATATTATGGTTTTGTGAGCAATTCCCGTAATTTGATAAAGGCAGCCGCCATATTGTTTTGATAACGAGTGGGACTACGATTTTGAGATCTATTTGGTTAGCGTTAAAGTATATGTTTGTATGACAATTTGTGGATTTATTATGGATAATTTATAAAATAGGTAGTATAGGTTTTCAAAGTCTATTATACCGTTGTGATTGTATGTTTACTCCTTTTACACCTGCTTAAGAGATAAAATTGGTCTTTGTAGAATTTATTTCATTTATAATTTTTTTGTTGCAGTTCAAGTTTTTATGTATTTTTTCGGTTGACTTTACCTCTATAATTTGACTAAAACGAAACAGATAATATAATAATAGAATAAAGGAAGATGTACTGGGTATTACTAACCAGTGTAAATTTACGCCGTTTACAGATATAAAATCGAACAAATAGCTGTTTTACAACGATTTTAGTCCTGCAAACGTTTGCGGCGCGCGCGAATTTTTTAAATAGTGAATTTTCGGAGCTTTTTCCATTAGATTTGGCGCCAAAATATTTTTATTTTTAAGCTACCTAAAGGGTTAATATTAATAAAACTTAATGTAGTTACATTAACACATAATGTCTGACCAATACTATACGTCAATATTCAAGGAAACGCAAATCTAGGAAAATTAAACGAAACCAAAGACAACCACTGTTGGGTTTTTCACGCCATCCGTTTTTTTTTATTTCGGACACTGACTCGGAAAATGTATGGATATAACAATGAAAAAAAAAAGTCAAAATATTAGTTTGTTTCTTCAATTTGTTATCAGAATTATGTAGGTATTATAACTTCACAAATTTTCAAAAATACCTAACCTGATCGTTTCCATTCCCTACGTTCTATTCAACTTCCTTAATTTTTTGGCAACCACGTTCATGACCAAAATTGCTTTTTAACGACTTTTTTCGCTATCTACCCTCAGTTTCTCGTTAAAATTCTATTTGCGTGTTGGTTACGATAAAAGTTTTGCTATTGTAAGTTTTTTTTCTCATTTCTAATCATTGTCGTGACTTAGACGACAATATTCGTAAATTATTTATGTTATGTTCGTAGAATTTATTTACACTAAACTAGCACCAACAGAAACAAAAACGCGAGTAATCTAACTAGATTAGTGAGCAATTCTTGTAAATACCAATACCGCTTCCAAAATTCAGATTATATATTAAATAAATATAATATATAATCTGAATCTTGGAAGCGGCTATTATATATCATATACATATAATATATAATCTGAATCTTGGAAGCGGCTCCAACGATTTTTATGAAATTTAGTATGAAGGGATTTCGGGGACGATAAATTGATCTAGCTTGTTTAAATTTTTAGAAAACGTCGTTATATCCGTGTTTTCAGGCAATAAACAACTGCTACGATATCATTATGGCAACAACTAAACTGTTTTACTGACACAGCAACACTAAAGCTACTTGAAAATAGATGGCGTTGTAAACAACACTAAGCCAATAAGTGTTTGGTTTGAAGTTAGACCAAGAAAATTAATTGTTAATTACGAGCAAGGCTTGGTTATACAAGTACTAATAAGTAAACAAAATACGAATGTTGTTTGTTACGCATACAACATTATCATTTGTTAAGGATAGAACAAAAATTTAATGAGGAACAACTCGATTTTCATTGATCTTTATGTAAATTACCTACGTATATAATAATAATAATAATACCGCAGGGGCGGCTTTGTAGCGAGCCGTCGGTGAGTGGCGACACCGTGGACCCTGATTCTCCCTGGGGCTAAATGAGACCCCTGACCCCCGGCTTGCCTCAATTGGCCGTTTTGGGGTGGAGACGCAAGAGCAAGTTACAAAAAGCTCCATAGGTGGAAATGTTAAAGGGCATGACGCCGATAGTAGTGCTTTAGTGAAACCACAGCACACCTCTCGACACCCTTTAGCCATCCACACCAACGTTGCCACTTTTGTCACCATTGATGGTGGCCTTTATGGGGGGTCCGTTTAGTGAGTGGCAAGTCACCACCTGCTTAAATATTTCAAAATGAGACTGAAATTGGCAGGTGCCGTAGTCTCTTCAATAGCCCACTATCTCCCTTGTCACTAATTAGTTCATATCAATAGCCTCATTTTGCCCATTTTTATAATAGATATACCCTGTCACCATCCATCCAAAATGTTTCTGTTTTTTATACTACATTGTATTTGCTATACCAAACAGGCCTCTAAGTGTTGGCTGCAGCCCCACTTATGCCTCTGTAAAGGGCCGGATTAAATCCGTGATTTTTTTTAATAGAAGGAATAATAATAAAATAAATATTGTGTTAGAGGCTGTTACTTGGAAAATCGATTTTAACCGCTTCAGCTTCTAGCTACTAGTTGCCAACTTACATTCTATATCATCAAATTTCTGCCACGTCAAAACTCTTCTTCTTCTTCGTTGCGCTTTTGGCAGAACGGTCGTGATTATCATGTAGTAGTGTTGGTGGGGCCAGAAGTTATACGCCTCACGATCTCACGCCATTTTTGCCTGTTAGCGGTCATCCTGGTGCACCCATGCAAGGAACCACCGACCGCACACTTGATTTGGTCCGTCCATCGCATCGGTGACCTACCGCGCGGTCTGGTGCCTTCCACTCTGCCTTGGACGACTAGGCACTCTGTGGAGTCGTCTCGAAAACATTTAAACATATTTATCAAAAACTTAACGTAATTAAATGGTGTCCAGAAATATAACATATAAACAGCACTTGTTATTATGAAACTGTATTTCAAATAGGATAGTCATCTTTCTTGCTGAGCCACAGGGGACAGCAGCTAGTGGTACAATATCCTATACAACTACTGCGTACAATCTGTTCGTGCCCGTTTCATACCTAAAGGTTCAAGTTGGTAGCCGGCTACATGAAGCCGCAGCAAACGACGTGTCGCAGCGACACTACTGGTTTCTATGTATTTTATGATTGTAAAAATGTAAGAACGTAAAAGTATGGTACTTATGAAATACCATTCGTAGTTAGCGACACGAAGCTAGCGTCGCGTCGTCGATCGGCAGACTACACTGTCGCCTGACCGCATATCAGGTAGTGGCGCTCGCGGATACATATCTACCTAGTAAAACAACTGGAAAGCTTTAAAACTAAACCTTTCGTATCCCTTTTCAAATGGTTGACGCCATCTGCAATTGCAGTCTGCATTCGGGTTCCAAATCATGACTGCAGCGACACGAAGCGACGACGTGTCGTGGCGACATGAAGCGACGACACGTCGTCTGCTGCTGCTACGTGTAGCCGGCTACCAACTTGCACCTTAATAAATAAAATACGTCAAAAATCACCTTAAGCGATCACCTAAAAGATCAGATCAGTATTACATAGTGTGAAGATATATACCCTGGCTAATATATATATCAATTAATCAAACCCAAGATAAGGAAGTTTTAAAATTAACAAATATATGTTTTTAATTGTTTATTGTGTTGGAATAATAATGTATTAGAAAATAATAATTGATATAAATAATAGGGAATAGACTTAACGTTTTGCATCAGATGTAATTTTCTTTCAGGTATATTGTTTTAATAAATTCAAAATTTATACTTACCGTGCCATAACTTAATCTAAATGAATTTAACTTTAACACGTAATTTAATAATTAAAAGAGTAATAATAGACGATCACAAGCCTTAATAAATTGATTTTAAAGTATTTACTAGTTAGTTTGGAGTAGGTATTATTTTGTAACTTTATATTAAATTAATATGTTAGACAATAGGGTAGACTCATAGGGTAAAGTCAAGGATAGGTTAAAATGGGGTTTGGTTACAATAGATACCTACTTACCCCTAGATAATCAAACCTGCAAGAACTCGAAACTGCGAGAACTTTTGTTCCGCAGCATCTTTATAACTCGCAACTCATACAGTCATAGCTACAAAGTTTCAAAAACATCCATTTGGCAACAATCCCACTCCACAGTATCACAAACAAATAAATCTCAACCGAATCTAGTGCACTGCAGTGTTATAAATACAGTTTTGCACTGTAGGGATGCAGTGGTGTCATAATATATAGGGGACACACTCGTAAAATCCGCACTTACACTGGAAAGAATTGTATTGTTTTCGGAGACCGAACTTTTAGAGAACATAAAATAATAAGTTTAATAGCTTTGCTATCCATTCAAATCGTATCCCATAAACCATAAATTAGAATGTTTACTCAATCATCACTAACTAAATAGGCTATTTGATAATATTCAAAGTAGATATTTTATATATACCTTTATTACAAATTGTGGCATCTTATCGGATATTAGCGTAAAAAACATGGTTCACTTATTTACAAATGTTAAAGTTTGCAGATTACACGAAATTAAATGCAATTATTTGACATTTGCTCTGTGATGGGAACGACCTGTGATTGGTTGTAACTCTGGTGACGTCACCCGCAAGTGAACATTGCTGCCTCGACTGGTAGTGATTCGAACTTTATGTTTTTGGGTGTTATCTTTGAGCTATTTCCGAAAGAGTTTATTGATAGAACTTATAAGTAGGGGCATAAATATTAGTTTCGAATCTCAATATGAAATCAAAATTTTGTGTGAGTTAACAAACTTTATATCAGACGCATTTATGGTTACACTTTTCTTAAAGAATAACTGTTTACTGGAGGTACTGTAAAACTTAAGAAGGTAATTTTTTTTGGCGTAGTCCCATTTTAACCTGTTATTCTAACGAATCATATTTGAAAATGATTAAACATAGATAAACATAATTATAAGTTTTGAAAAGGCATTACCTAGCCAATACAAAATACCGCTAGCCATAAATCTGTTTAACTGCATGTAATATGCAGTAAGGACATTTTTGAAATGCATCAATTAATAACATTTGCAATCAAAGTTGATACGGTATCTTTATAAAAAAAATATTTATTATATTATAAACTAGCTGGCGCCCGCGACTACGTCTGCGCAGGATTAGTACTTCGAGTAGCTTATTATTTCTCAAAGGGCATATCTATCTTTGTACCAAAATTTCATAAAATATGTACATGATCAAACGCAATTGCTATAGTATTTTAGGAGTACATTTAAATACTTAGCATATCAATCATTAATAATAAAATACAGAACTTACGTACATACAAATATAAAATTAATCACCATGGAATAAAACTGTCATTACATTTCATCACCCTTGAAGGTACCTATTTGTGTTATATTCATCACCCGTCTAGTGTATCGAGTTAGAGCTGTCAAATTGACTTGGCTTTTGACTAAGCTATCAGAAACTGACACAAACTTTTACAGAACTGTCATCATTACGATGTTGATTTAGGCGGAGATCTTATTATTTTTGTCTATGCTGTGCCCAAGCATATTACGCTTTTCCCGCTTGGTGATGGATGATAATGATGATGAAAAGTATCCTATGTGTTAATCCAGCGTCTCATCTACCTCCATACCAACCATTTCCGCTGTTTATGCGTGAAAGAGTAACAAAGATCCACACATACATACATCCAAATGCTCACAAACTTTTGCGTTTATAATATTAGTAGGATTGGTTGAAACAGGAAACCTATTTGGATTTAGAGAAAATATTATGGTTCTAAAATAATACTAATACCTAGTATAAATAAAACATTAATTAGTCTTACACGTAGTTATAATATTATATTTCAAATGTGAAATATGTATAAAATAAACGTAGATGGTCATTACTCAGAGATGAATCGATTCGACATCGGAATTCGAAGGTTGAGGTCATTGAGGACAGGTTGAATCCTGCTTGGTCCATTTTAATTTCATGTGTGTCCTTTGACGAAATTTTTGAGTTATATAATACTAAAGCGGTTTCCTGCATGGTGATGGATAATGATGACGATGAAGCGTGTCCTATGTTCTTCCCGAGATAATATATCTCCATGCAAATGTCATTACGATGTGTTTAGCCATTTAGTCATGAAAAGGTAACAAACAAAGAACCTTCGAGTTTAATAGTAGGTGTAGCACAGTGCAATAGTATTAAGCATAGATAACTTGACACTATTTACTATATATAATATCTTTAGGATAGTCTAATTATAATAGGATAGTCTCTGCATTCTCTTCAGTCATGATTTCGCCTTTTTTATGAATAAAACGTATACAACTAAATGGTAAATTTATTGCAACCACTGGTTACGAAGTTGTTAATTTTAGTTTTTATCGAACGACAAATCAAATCATGCGAAGCCGTTTATCAATTTATCATTCGATATTTTTTAGCTTCATCCGGAGGCTGTATTGCCACTTGAAGCTAGGCCTGCAAGTCCCTTTAGAACATGTGACACGTAATCATTCAGAATTCCAGAAATGCGTCACTTGTTATAAACATTCAAAAGTACAAAATTCAACAATATAATTTAAGTATACATTACTCCTACTATGTATAAATTTGACGTGACTCTGGCGACCAATTGGATAGGAGCTAATCAAATATTGAGGGATGACACGATGGGTCGATAGCTGTATATACCAACGAGCACTTACGTAAGCGGGGCAAATTACCTAATGATGTGGCTTACCTAATAATAATTAAGTTGGGTAACAAAAACGGAATGGTGTTGAGAAAGATAGAGACATATAGGCAATCTGCGAGTCCATGGGATCGTCCGTTAACAATAAACCTGGCATGGACGGCATTTAAATAATATTAACAGGAAATTGTCTGAATATATACTACTGTTTATACCTGGACTAACACACAACCTATTTATTCCAGAAAATGTTATGGTTCTATGTATAAATCTGTTAGATAATCTGCGTGTCTCGAGCAACGATTAACATATTATGTAAACAGTGAGATGCCAGCGTAGAATAGTACGCCTCTCCCCTCGGACTCTTCCGGTTGATGTTGTTGACAACTAACGGATAGCAACGCGAAGTAGAAACTTCTAAATAAAACATCTCAAGAAGTAGAAACTTCTAAATAAAACACATCAAAACTGCACTCGTTAACCCGCTCGCCATGTTAATAGTATAGCTAAATAATTACAAGTACAATTCGAAAATTTTTATATTGACTTCCATTCTATTCAGTTATTGGGTGTATCTCAAAAACTACTCGACCGAGTTTGATGAAACTTAAACGGGACTACATGGGAAGCACCAGCTTTCAAACAAAAAAGAATTTTGAGAATCGGTTCACCTAGTCGAAAGTTATGAGGTAACACACATAAAATAAAAATACAGTCAAATTGAGTAGCTCCTCCTTTTTTTGGAAGTCGGTAGAAAATTTGATGATTTTTTACCGCACCTATATTTTTATATATTAATACGTTGCCGACCTTCGAAGCTATTGACTTGCCTTGTGAAGAGTCCCTGTATTGTAGTCTCCCGGAAATACCAGGATATTATTACTACCATTGATTTACTTACCCGTATTTATGTACATATTTTTGTACATCCGGTATATTTAATAGTCATAGTCATATAAAGATATAATCTACGTGAAACAACGACATAAATAAACACAGAACAAATCATAAAAAAGCCAATGAGAAATATGGGCGATATAAAATTAATTAAAAACGGGTTCACAGACAGCCCTAAATAAATAAAATTACTCGTAATCTCGGGAAGCTATGTAATTACATTTAAAATCCCTGAAGTACGCTCGTTTGTCAACATTTTTATTCCAAACGATGCCACTTTCTCTGACAAGGGTAGCTTCGTTATTTTTCAGAAACAGAAACAATTCTATAATTTGCTATTTATCAGAAACTTGCTAAGAGTTTCGTTTACAGCACAATTGCTGTATACATTATATATGTTATTTAGTAGGTTTAAACATGACTTTTGTTATAATACTAGCTGCGCCCCGATGTTACTCGCGAATAAAAAGTATGTACTTTTCCTCTATGTCCTTTTCAGTACCACTTGTATGCAAAATTTCATGATTAACGGTTGAGTAGTCAGTGCGTGAAAGCGTTACAAACAAACTAACGATTAAACACTAACTTAAGTTGGCCCGCCAGCGGCTTCGCTCGCTTGATCTTAGTGCAGTGGTGGAAGGGCCATTTTGGTACCTCGAGGTCCTCGGTTCTCTCCCCGGGTTGGGTAGTTATTGGGTTTTTCTGAGAAAGAAAGATATTTTCAAGTAAAGTCCGGAGTCTTGAACAGTGCCTCGTATAGATGGCAATGGGCTCGCTCCCTATATTATTACCTATATATTAAAACACCGCTGCTTACACCTTCGAGTATATATATATATATAGGCGAAACTATATGTTATGTTGTGAGGGGACGGAGTTAAGGATTATCATAAAAACGTATAAAAAAACCGAGAGAGGAAGAGAAGGCTAGGAAACCCAACTTAAGTAAGAGGCTAGTAAAGGTAGTACCACAACAGTGCCAGATATTCTACAATAACAAGCAATAATACGCAAGCATTACTATATTCAAGGGACTAAAGGGCACTGTAGCAAGTAAAATTACTGGGCGAAACATACTCCAAAATCAATGTAAGAGTAACGAACTCAGTGCAATGCTACGAAACACTACAGTTCTAATCTCCTGCCTCGAAAAGTAATTGTAAATTAAGTCCCGATTGTTAAATAAATTCGTGCGAAATGCTAAGTCATGTTGCATGCATGTGAGAAAATAAACAGGGCAACAACCACATTTCCACAATGGTCAAAACTGCAGAATCGACATCCTGGATCTGCAGAAACAAAACGTATAATTTTCGCAGGTCTCCGAGGGTCTTTTAATTAGTCGTGGTAATTTTGTACAAAATTCACTTCTTATTAACGAGAGCAGCTGAGGATACTTGAACATCCAAAACCCTAAGGGTAGCTAGCAGGGATGGCCGCAGGCTAAAAAGGTTGGGGTCATAGTCAAGATTTTTTTTTATTTCATTATGACACAACATCATAAATAACAACTCAAAACTCTAAACTTCGTCTTCAGAAAATAATTCATCATCATCAACATGAAGACATCCACTGCATGGCGTATAGGCATCCTCCTTAAAATACCACAATGAACGGCTATTTCCAATTTGCAATTTCCTGTTTCCGTGATTATTCCAATGTCCTCAATTCATCTACCTATATTGAAGGATCTACATACTTACTCCACCTTTTTGGTTGGTGGTCGCCACTAGAGGATCTTGCCTCCCTGTTGCGTATCACTTCCTTGTACTATGTTGCTTGCCTATTGCCACGTCAACTTGTATAGGTATACTGTGTTCTATGTCAGTGACTTTGTGTCTTGCAGCCGCACTCACAGACGTTTAATTCTTACTTGAACTACTAAACTAAGCAAAGATTTCAGAAGTGGTATATCTACTTAGTGATACTTTAGGTTATCATTAAACGTCTTTGATTGCGGCTGTTAGGTGCGTAGCAGCTAGTAAGTAGGGATTCCTCGCTTAGCAATATTCACATTGACGGCTCTGCCACCAAGTGAAACGAATTTGTGCCATGCACATATTTCAAGCTAGTCACTAACCAGCCCCGCCGCACGATAATAGCATCCTTGGTCCAGCCCTATTTCAGCCTGATGGAGGCGCCAGTAATGAGGATGCTGTCTAGAGCCACTTGCCCCCGAACCTCGTTGAGTGAAACTAGCAAAATGTGCAATCTTTAGATCAACGTAAGGCTTATTTCAAAAAATAAGGTTGATAAATGGAAAGGCTGAAGCTGAACTGAGGTATATATTTAAATTTTGGTTTTTATTTAAGTTTAAGTCAGTGACAGTATCATAATTTTGTATATCTACAAAATATTCAAGAGATTTCTATTTAATCGAGGTCAATGTTCAGGGATAGGAAAACAGACATTGCTTATAATAGTTTGTAGACTATAAATCTGACGTTATTAGGTTTGTTTAAAAGTAATCTAATCTCGGACTTGAAGGCAATACCATGAAGAAATCCACAGCATAGTAGGTCACTTTCGAATTCAGTTTATAAATGCATTCATTTTTTATATTATTTTGTAATGTATGTATGTGTGTCTATTTTCTTGCATGGACAATGCTTTCGAGCATTTTATGCTGGCGGATATGGCCAAAACATTTTATAAATATTTTCTTCTTGGTACTGTGTATGTACCTATTTTCTCCATCGATCCATGGAATTATGGAAGAGGCGTTCATTCCAATTAACCAATAATTTGCTAATAAAATCGGTAACCATTTGTAGAATAAATGGACATAGGAATGTATCTAACATGTACATTCAAACAAAAATCCAATATATGAATCAGACCGCGCCGGCTTACTGCAGGTAGAATAATTAACTGAGCTTTCAAAATTTGGTGTTGAAATTGGCTCTGCGCTCACGTATGCCTCGTTTACCAATATGCCAGTTGACAGAGTTAAAAATCGATGCTAGGAAGATATGCCTCGGTGGCCTAGTGGGCATGGCGTCTGACACGGTTTATCGCAAGACGCGGGTTGAATCTATGTCCGATGATTATGTATTTTTCTCTCTCTAAAATTGCAAAGCATATTATATTATGTTGATATCGTAGTAGTGTCGTGTTAAGTAATTCAAGCGATGAATGCACGCTATCGAGCTAATGTTCTACTAGAGCAGCGCTATGTTTATAAAAATTATATTTTAGAACTATTAAACTTAAAAAAGTATTTCTCATTATTACTTTGCCCTCCATGGTTTTGGTCGAAAGCCAACTTATATCTCTTGAATTAATTGTGATGTTCGTATTTTTATTCGAATTTGTATGCTCAAGCATACGAATTTTCGTAATCTACGGCTCACTAACAAAACAGTGACATACCATCCACTTTTAGATCCAAAGGGACACAATGTACTTAGCTGAACGTAGTGTCAATATTTTTATTGGTTTCAACGAATTGAAAGATCGACCTTTGCCCCGCTTTTCCACTAGCTGGATCAATGTAAACTCGTACATCGTCCCGTCTACCGCCCACATATCTGGCTTTAATAATACTTCTATGCTATACTACATTGCATCACTTCACAGATTTATTGATCTCTGTGGATATAACATCTGAATATATATAAAATGGTATGACTGGGTGATATAATATGAATGCACAGCCCAAACGATTGGAAATTTTGTACATTATTACAAGCTTGCTCGCAGCGGAGCTTGACTTTAAACCGATCAACAAGTGAAACAACGCTTGCTGCGGTCAGGAGTTGGATGGGTGACCGCTGGTGGCATTATTCAACTGAGCACTTACGTGCTTCGGAGGGCACTTTAAGCCATTAGGCCTGGTTGTTTATCTTACGACAACAGTCATTAGGCTATCGGTGTCGTTGGAGTTACAACCCTTAAAGTGGTGAAACGGGAAGAGAAATTTTGGAATTTTACCACTTGATGCATTTTAACGCCCACTAAGGACAGATTAAAAAAAACTCTTAGGATGTAATGCCATTCACGTCTTTGGCTAGTTACTAATAAACAGGCGAGTGATCTTCATCTGCTTTATCCTCACGCTGTTATGACTTAATGAATATGGAAGTTATTTGGAATAGAGATGGGATATAATATAATGTAATAACCTACCTACGTGGTAGATTAACACCTAGGGCTTTTATTCTAACTCAACGGATAGTTCCCGAGATATAGCGATAACCTTAGTTCACTAATTAAACTTTACAATGTAAACTTATTTTTTTACATTCTGGATAGTTCAATTCCTCTCCGCTGGTTTTCCGAGCACGGTGCAGACCATGCGGCGTGTTCTTACGAGCAATAAAAGGTCTTACCTAAAGGTAAAGGTAAAAGAAACGGTATTTTCCTTCTCCTCTTCTTACCTACGTCTTATAGATTGCATGTTTGGACGAATACATGAGGAACTCCGGTGACAGTATTGTCTGAAGGACGACTCGGGAAGCTTTTGTCTAGCGTGGTACGCATGCATCGTCCTCATGCGGTTCCATCATATTTATGTATATATGCGGACTTTGTAATACTTCTTGGGATGCAGTAATTAGGTCTCAATTGTATGCAAGCTTCTGCGTGTGTGGTTTTAGTATTAATACATCTTTTTGTTACACACTGTATAATTATGTATTTATAGCATTATTTAAAATTATCGATATCTATTATTGATTACCGCATATTGTTATATCTAATTAAAACTCCGAGAGTTAAAACTTAGAGTAGAATCCCGAGCGTTGCGAGGGATTTTTTGAGTAGAACCCTGAACGTAGCGAGGGATTCAAAGTACGTCGGCCAAAAATATATTTATAGTGATATACTCTACTTTTATCACCCTCTATGAGAAAATAAAAGGCGCCTCCTATTTTATTGTAATATTATTATTAAGTAAAACATAGAGAAACAATTAAATTGAAATTAAATAGTATCTTATAATAAAACAACTAAAAAGTTAGATTTACATTTGAGACATTTTCGCAATATTGAAAATTTATTGTTACAGTTTTATTAGGAATATAGATTATTATAGATTTTATATTCTGCGTGTTTGAAATAATGTCCGAACCTGGCTCATTTTGAGGCAAAACGTGAAGGTGAATCGCGTTGTTTGGATGTAGATGGGCGCGGCGACAGTGGCATGGATTGATTAACTGAAGGTTGCAATTTAATGTTTACCACGATGCGTTCACATATTGTCACCTTGTTCTCAGTGGAATCTTCTATATACTCTGCTCTTCTATATACTGCTATAGCACTCAACTTCGAACAGTTAAGTCCGCTCCAGAATCTGCCAAAAGAGGAGCAGAACTATGTCCTGTATACAGCTGGATATCTAGAACTTTAATCAAGGCTTAAATCAAATTTAATCATTCAATTAAAGGCGAACCAAGTCGTCCTTTTCAAATAGATGGGATGAAAAATAAACTTTCACGTCCAAACTCTCAGAATTTTTGATAACACTATATTTTTTTAGGTAATACATAGCCAACATTATTATATAGAACTAAAACATTAACAACCCGTTATTTCAATTGTGTTAGTATATATCGAAAAATATAAAAAAAACGCACAAAATTAATGCATTTTCGCATTACATCGTCCAATATAACAAGCTATTTTCAAACTTATGTAAAGCATCGTAAATTATTTTTAAATTGGGGTTGGACCGCGCCCTAATAGCCGATCCCTTGCTATGCCGTACGTAACATCTAGCGTTATGTAAGCCTACATAGATGTACACCTAAGTGCTCACCTATTTTGCTATAAACATAGATTAGCTACACTATAAAGTTTCACAATACATTTACTCTATACAACTATACATATAATAGAATAGACGTGCTATCTTGAAACACCTTATAGGCACATGAACAACTTAGTCGATAGGGGCTCGAAGTTACCTATCGTAAGTCTGAGATTGGAATCAGGGCTGGGAAACTTTGTGAGTTTGCCAAGTTGATATCGGGTTAGATAGCTATACTGACATGTAATTACCTAAAACAACTGTACAGGTATATACTATCTAAGATACGTCGGTAGAAGAACATTCGCTTCGCAAAAATGAAACTATATTTGCGACATTTCAACATGGCGTCAGAAAATAATTTTGGTGGTACGCCTCTTGTGAAAGAGGGCGTTTTGGTTTGTACCACAGCAGTGCAAGATATTCTGCCGTAAAGCAATGTGTACAAGCATCATTATGTTAGGGCGTGAAGGACACAAGTCAAATTACTGAGTGATAGACACTCAAAACTCGGTTTCGGGGTGGGGAGCGAAGTACAGTGCCATGCACAGCTACAGTTCTAAGCTCTAAATGGCACTGTAATTGTTATGGGCAAGTGTAGTGCTTAATATCAGGCGCACAATTTGCCCTGCTTGCCACTTAATGACACAACAACAATTACGATTTCAAAATCTTCAATTCGTGCTAGAAAGTTCAGAGGGTTTTCTAAAAGGATCTGACAGCAACACGGTCGGAGAAAACAGTATGGCATTTAAATAATATTCTTGCTGTCTCTCCATGATATTTTCAGCACGCATACACTGTCACTCACACAGAGGCTTTCACAAGAGTTTCCCTACTTCGGTATCGGACCCTAAAATTCATCAAAACCAGATGTTCCAGTAAAATAAATATACGTGGTTTTGAAAAAATATTCACGCTTCACTAATGCTTAGGAAGTGAAAACGTTGCAATTTTAAAAATAATAGGTACCATCCGTCCCCATACAACGAATAAAATGAGGTAGAGTAAAAATTCGATGCTCAGATAGGTGCCACGGTAACCTAGCGATCAAGGCGTCTGACACGGATCATCGGAAGACGCGGGTTAGAATACCGTCCGAGGATGTGTTGTTGTTACACGCTCTGAAATTGCAAAGAGTGGTTATTTGAAATTATTTTATGATACGGTATTTTCCTCTATGTTCTCGTTAACAGACACACACTACGTAATTTGAATCTTGAGTCCTTCATATCACTTATTGCCTATTGAAAAAAAGAAAAGCTAATTTATTTACATTATCATCTTCTCGACAGGTATCGGCTAACACCTTAAAACTTTCCCCGCATCTGTCGATAAAAGTTTATCGCTTTTGTAGGTAATGTAATAAACTACGGCCACTTTGGCTTCGGAAAGTTTGTAGCTTGTAACGCTTCTTTCGACGCTGTAGTTTGAATACCAAATAGTGTCTCCTTCAGTTGCTTTCAAAGTTGTATAGAGTTGAACTCTCTGGGGTAACATAAGGACATTTGTTGAGGCAAAATATTGAAATTTCATTATTGAGTTTGGACATCACAATTTATGTGTATCGGTTTTTATGTGTCAATTTATTTATTTGTCCTGACTGGCTGACTGATTTGTCAATGTAGAGCTTATAAAAGGGGCTCTACACTTGAAATTGTAACAGTTGATGTCTTTTATGTTATAAACATCCAATAAAAAAACCTAAGCAGCGGTTCATCTCGACTACTTCATATTTTTATACACTGTTATCAATTTCTTAAAAAGACAATATATGTCTCTGTGTGAGTGTAGAAAATATATGCAAGGTTACATATAGTAACTTTGCATATATTTTCTACACTCGCACAGATTTACGAACACTTATTTATTTCCTATATACAAATAGGTTCTACCCAAGTTTGGGTCCACGTTGAATCGGGATAAAACAAATTATGCATGTTTATCCTGTGGTCATAATCTATCTCTATTAAGCCATTTTAGCACACTTACTAACATCCTCACTCACCTACAAACAAACTTTTTTATTCTCATCTATATCTATCTATATTTTATACATGTAACCAAACCGGACTAAACCAAATTTGCTCATTAAATATTATTTAAAAATTTTATTCGAAGTGTACTTTGTTTTCGATATAGAAGTCAAAAATGTATTATTTACAATTATGTCTGTCTGCCTTTCTGTCTGTTTGTCTGTCACCTGCAGGCGCGTCAGTCTGAAACTACGTGACATATCCTTTTTTATTATATTGAAATTATAATTTGGAAAGTATTTTTTCTACTACCAGCGGGATTCGAAACCGCTTCTACAGAAGCGATAATAAAAATAATAAAAATAAAATAATAACCCAAAAAAACTACTACAGTAGTTTTTTTGGGTTCAGAAGATATACCTTCAGAATATATACATTCAGAATACTTTTTGGTAGAAAGTTTTAGACGATAGAATTTAACGAAGTTTTGTTTCATTTCATTTTATAATATGATTAATCACACTCATAAGTATATTTTTAATGGTTCATCAAAGTGTCTCCCTCTCGCCTGATGATAAGCAAAGTTGAAATCAAGAAGCGATGACCATTTGTGTAGCCGTAAGCGGCACTAACCGCCACCGCTATAATGACCTGAGAGATGCAGTTTCACGCCCCGCTTGAAAGACTCAGGGTCATAGCTGCAAATAAATACGTTCGCCGCCAGAGCTTCCCTCAATTTACTTACACGACAGAGGTATAAACTGCCAAACTTTTTGGTTCGTGGTAATATTATATTATTAACGAGCTGACCCGCCAGGCTTCGTTCGCTTGGTCTTGGTGTAGTGGTGGGACCGCCGCTTTAGAATCTTAAGGTGAGGACCTTTTCCCAGGTCGATCCCTGAAGAACGAATCCAGAACCTCACGAACAGTTCGAGAACAGAGGTCGAACAGTTACTGGGTCCTTCTGAAGAAGAAATTTTCAATAGCTGTCTGGAGTCTGGAACAGTGCCCCGTAGATGCTAAAGGCTCGCCCCTATTACATGGGACCAAAAACATATCGGGCGACACGTAGGTATTTAAAACACCACCGCCTATCCCTTCGATATATCGGATATATCGAAAGTAAAATATAAAAGTTTAATTTCACCAAGTTTTGAGTGAATCGCACAAAACATATTTTCTCCGTAATACAAATGTCAACCTTTTCAAAAACAATGTATTCACCAGAGTCTAACCTAAAAATTCCAATGCCCATTCAGGCACTCAAAAACTTTATATATTGTCTTGTTAGCTTGTCCTTCGGGGTATGTTTCGAGAGGAGAGATGAAATTTCTTTATTTGACTTAACAATTTAGTGTGACAAGAAAAAGCTTTTTTAGTCGCAAACACGTGGTCGCACTACTAAGACTCCGTTCTGGACATATTCCGTCTAACAAATTTTAATTTTTGATGAAGATAACACACTCACCGAATTGTACGGATTGCGGTGTAGTAGAAGATGTGCAGCATGTGTTGGTGGAATGTGTCCGGAACGACGCGTTGCGCCAAAATCAGTTGGTGATTGACGCCAATGTAGGAGTTTGCAACAGTGCCCTGGCTTCTCCCGCTTCGGCAGAGGCCGGGTCACTTATTAAATTATATTTATATATTTTTGGATGATGCCATAGTACCTAGTTGGTCTTATCATGTAAATTTGCTTTACGGGGGTGACATTGTCAAAATGATGACAAAAGTCCCTTAAAAAATTAAAAACAAAAAAAAAAATATTATCTTCAAGTTTGAAAGATACTTGAGGTCACACATACGTATCTGTCAGGGTTATTTGGCCCATATAGTCCTCGCTGCCAATGCTCCTCTACCCCCGTTCTGAGGTATGTGTTTTATGAAAATGTTTGTTGGTTTCTATATGACCCATAAGAAGCCATAACACCATGTCGACTCAGCATTGACTCGAGTCACCTCAAAGTTGACTAGTGAATACTGCCTTAATGCTGCACCGATGAATCAAACCAAACAAGACAAGAGAAGAAGAAGAGGTCCGTTTTTGCGTCGTTTATATATAGAACCCAGGGCAGTTATGTAACTCAGTTGCATCAAATATACTGTAATTTTCAGATACAGTCTAAGTCATAAGTCTCAATATTTCAACCGTCTCCACCATTGGACTCTGGACTTGGCATGTAAACTTAAAAAAATAATGATGTCAGTATACAAATATATAATTTATTTTTCACACATTAGAGCAACTATTTAGATCAGTGACCCACGCCACACGCATAACTAAAGATTTCAAAAGCCACAAGTGATTAGAGAAACTGTTAAGGGAGTAATATATTTTTCAAAGCTTTTTTAGCCTTGGTGTTCAATAAAATGTAATATAAAGTTAACATTTTCATCAAAATCTTTTGACCAAGAACATACCATATCTGCAAGCAAACTCAGTACTTCTTTTTATCTCCGTATCATATTTCATAGCTAACCTTATCTTAAGATCGAATGGGTGCTCTCGAAGGAATATTTTATATGAGTCGTAAATAGAAGACGTCTCAAGAGTAATGTTACGAGGCTCGGTGATATTACTTTGTGTGGAGTTTCAGCTTTGTTCTACATGAGAAGTGTAGTATAATAATATATGTATGTATACGTAGTATGTATACTTGTATAGTGTACGTGTAGTAGGTATGTATCTGGCTATATGAGATCACGCGTGTGCGTGTTAAGTGGCACGGATGGGTGGAGGTATGCATCGAAAGTTGGTTGTTTGTATGTTAATCTCTAAATGCTATATGGATTTGGTTAAAATATTAAAGTAATTAAGTAACTTTGTTTAATTCGCAATATAGGCAATACTTGTTAATTTGGAAAAACATTCGTGTGGGTTAATTACTTTTCCGCCACACGATGCTAGTCGAACAATAAGAAACACTAACTAATATTAAAATATATTGTGACGAATTTCTATCACTCGTGCGGCAAACCATTTGTAGGTAGAATATGAAAACTCTCCCGCTGCGATCAGTCTCCATCAAGTCACGAGACGTGAATCCAACTACCTGCCGGTAGTGGATAGCAACCCGAAGGCAGAATCTGAGAAGAACTCCATCCAGCTAAGCTCACCTCCGGTAGACATGATGGAAATCATGCTTCGGTTTTCGAGACACCTGTCAAGTGGGGAGATAATAGAAAAGTCTTCAATTTGAATACCAGCAAATAGTTAGCAACATCTCCTAAAAGCACTGTAGAGGAAAGTGTTACAAAAAGATTACGTTGAATAATAATAAAAAACAGAAACGACAAAGTTTGGGCAAAAACACACAACCAGATCAATCATCCTTTCCGTCGATTCCCCAGCGAATAATATTCATTTCCAGACACCCGTTCGTTACATATTCGGTAAAATATTTTCCATGTATCGTCAAAATATTACTCTTGAATATAATATTCAACCAAAGATATTACCTCGTAAGAACATGCCTATAGAAATGTAGAATATTGCAATATTTGGTTCCATTACGTCCGATTTGATACCAATATACACGGGTATGTATGGGTTGTGATTTGACTTCGACTTTGAATAGAAACCATGCAGTGTAGTATAAGTAAGGTCGTATAAGTTTGGTATATAACTGTTTTCAACTAACCCAATATATCAATTCTGATGTTTGCAACAAACTATGATATACATGGATTTTTATATTATGGAGTTTACTTCTATTCAGCCCATACGATTTGCGATTTAATTTCTACCTGTGTTGATAATTCTGTATTTGAAAATGTAGTTTATAATAATAATGTTTATTTTTCAAAAAGACTTAATTTATACATAGTTTTCTTAAGTGTAGTTCTTAGACATTAATTTCAGTCATACTGATTCTCAGCGGACCCCAAACAAAGCACAAGGCCTGTATATTGGCATCCTAGTGCGATTTTATCTTAACTAAGTATACGACTACAACATCACATTACAACGTAAATTAATAACAAAGTTAGTAAGATTAGATTAAAGTTTTAGTTTTTTACAATTTAAGATTATTACATATAAATGGATATATTTTAAAATGGATTTAATGTAATATCGTGCAGCGCTGGGTCCGGTTTTGTTGTCACACAGTTGGTGTGCGAGGGAAATGCTCGCAGTCCGTGCGTAAGTGCGCACCGAAATGACACGAACGGAGCGATTTATAAGAACTATAATGCTGTGAAGTCTACTAACAGTATTTATTAGAACGTCGAACGCGTCCACACCTTACAAAAGTCAGAGTCGCACTTAAGTTTTAAAATCTACTTACTAATGTAATACGACGCATTAAGCGCGTCATTTGTTTTTAAAGTTTGACACTGTCACTTGTAACGCATACACTCAAAGACTACAATGAATACCATACACCTTGATTCGCGAATGCGCTTGATCGATACTTACATTAATTTCTATAGCTGACATATTTTGTGAACACAAATTTTTGGCCTCCAATGCAATCGTTTGGATAACTACATCCTTAGGCAGTATATCACGCCCTTCAATATTTTCTAATACCGGTTCCCTACGCGTTGGTATGTACGCAAAAAAGGTAATGTAAGTACAGATGGGAAAAAGGGATCATTTTGTAGGCGATCATGGAAAACTCATTTTTGTCAGTTGTTTTTTTTTTACGTTCTGTTGATAAATATATTTATATATAGTTTTACTTTTTAAAGCACTAACGCCTGCTTAAGCGATCTCAAACATTGAAATTTATAGAGAGAAAAATTCCATCCTCGGACGGGATTCGACCCTCGTCTTCTGACTCTCCGTGTCAGGCGCCATCGACCAACTAGGCCACCGAGAATCTGGTCCGAGCATAGAATTTTTAACTCTCTATTTGACTGACCGTCTTGCGGGGACGAAGCGACATCTATTGGACAGTTTAACTGTACCATCCCACCGAAAGAAGCATTATTTAGAAATACTTGAAACTTTCGTATTGACATCGCAGCCCTTGTAATTTTTATAGTATTACTTTTTAAAGCACTAACGCCTGCTTAAGCGATCTCAAACATTGAAATTTATAGAGAGAAAAATTCCATCCTCGGACGGGATTCGAACCCGCGCCTTCTGACTCTCCGTGTCTGACTCTCATTCTGACACGCAGAGTCAGAAGACGCGGGTTCGAATCCCGTCCGAGGATGGAATTTTTCTCTCTTTAAATTTCTATATTTATATATTTTGTATATATTATTATTCTTTAATCTCAACCTTTATGCTATAGATGAACTTCAAAACTAGTACTGATCCACAGCTTACGAGTAATCTGTGAACTGGCAAACCTTACTAATCCCGCGTGGTGTTTTATAATCTGTTTCTTCTATCTGAGATAAATCCCTGCAGTGTGAATAAAATGGGCTGACTATGTCCATGTAAATGTATTCAGAATAAAAATCAATCCACATACAAACTCTCTGTTAATTTGTTACACTACATTTTAATAAATAATATTACATAAATACTAAATTACATGAACACCGTGGTATAGAAACGAGTTTTTAACAAGATATTAAATAAAGATATGAAAATGTAATATTTCACTGTCTGTCCGTACCTTTACCAATACTTATCGCATTCTCCGCTTCATTACGCACAACATGAAAAAAGCATAAAAGCTGAAAAACGAGGGATCGTATTTGTAGCAATAATTACTTCATACAATGCTTCATTTGTTTCCGTTTTCTGTATTAATTTAACGGTGTTTGTATGTATACCTACATACCACCACTATTTGGATTTGTTTTTATATACATCACAAAAGCAAACATGTTCGCAAAAATAAAATGCTGCAACATTATAACAAAATATTTAAATTGGCATTTTATCGAACTTGCCACTTTGATCTCAAAGGTACAAGTCCGAGAGCGACCGCAGACTGCTAACTGTAGCCCCAGACTGCAGGCGATATATACACTACATGCGGTTTGTATGAATCTCTATGAACGTGATTCCGTACATGGCTGTAAAGCCCATCACACACGATGAAGATACTATAAAATATATATTATCTTAGAGCAGATTCGGATATATCGCTCACCATATAATTCAATGAGCGATCACACACGGTGAATATACTATAATATTTTACCTTAGAGTAGCTTAAGATGCCACCGATATTCGAAAGGCATGTTAACATACGCTAAGACTACTGCAGATCATGAAGATATTTTAAGATAGTGTCCGATACTGATCTTAAGATCAAATACAGGATGTTGACAAAACCGTTGACAAAACGGTTGCAGTAAATGGACGTCTGGTCTTCAGTTACCGAACAAATTTATATTTTCACAATAAAAACTAATAAAGCTTCACATTATCTTATGTACCTATTTTGTTTCGAACCTGTAGAAATATTTTTTGTAAATAAAAATGATACTAACGTCTGACTAACGCGAATGTGTCAAACAAAGGAAATCATCGAAAAAGTGAGACTTTCTATCTACTAACCGAACTAGCGGTATGACAATTTTATCTTAGTAGAATTTAAAAAAATGTTCTATGGGCCTAACCTCCGTAGGTTTTTCTAGATTGTAGGTACTACGTATAGATCAATCAAACTAGGTAACTACCAAACCGATGTTAGTATTCTTGATGAAATAAGGCTATGTTATATTATTAGACTAGCTGCAGCTGCGACTTCGTTCGCGTGGCCCTTTAATTAATGCTTTCAGTATAAATCCCATCAAAGTTGGTCCAGCCTTTTCAGAAAATACCCGGCCTATAGAGGTAGACAGACAAACAATTAAACAACTGGTAGGTATCGTGCAAATAACCATATGAAAGTGCAAGTAAAAGCTGTTTTTTTCTGAAAGATCATTGTAAAGTTTAAATTCACTACGGTGTTTCCTGTGTTTTATGTGATCTTCTATCCATATTTTTCGTTTTTTACTTATAGCTAGTATGACGGTTATATCATATTCACAGTCCCAATCATCATCTCAGGAACTGTCCAACAGGTCTAGCAACAAAATACGAATCATTGCAAAATAAAAAAATATGAACACTCTGTATATTACAGTGTGAACGATCGAGACGTGCGGCTCCCGAGACGGACTCCGATATAATGTACGCTTGCGATATATTATAGTATAAAAGCTGTCACGGGCAGGCGGGGCACTTACCACCAGGCAAACGACTTACACATCACTGCAATTTGTTTTTTTCCTCCTAACATAAGTATATGCTTTTTTATACATTGTAAATGTGTGTTACGAGAGTTATTTCTACACCATTAAAGACTACGATTATCTTCTTTATGTAATCTAAAAAGGTCCCAAATGCGTCTGTAATCCTAAGTCCGGTTCTCAGCTACATCAGCACAAAATTTCCAGCAGTCCCTTTTCTAGCAATAAAGGTGATTACGTCTTGCGTTCAGCTGAATGAACATTTCAGCACAGGATTAAGGCTACGTATTTCGGAGGATATGTTGTATGTTGTACGCATATATCAGATATCTAGACGTTGATGTAAGTAATGTAGCTATGTCATACACATAAAAAACGTGCCGCGCAAATTTGCTTTTTCAATTAGTTGATTCGTGACTTTGTTTGCGGTTAATCTGCTAATATTGAAAATTTTCTTAGAGTTTTTTTACAATGAAAGATTGTTATAATAATCATGATAAGTATTCATTAAATAATATTATATTGCGTGTAAAAATAACCTAATAAAACTTATAAACTCTTACATAACCTGCAACGCCTACACTAGGTATATTGAATTTACGAGTACATTAAATTAATCTGAATCTACTGAAATCTCCCAATTTCTCACGTCAAATTCAGTATAATATGAATTATCTATAAAGCTAGTTTCTCAGCGTATATCTCTACAAGCTCCCTGTCTGACATCAAGTTCTACTCTTAAATAATTTGCCTTTTAAAAGTGTTTTTCATATCTAATAACTGATCACCTAAAACATATTAGATCAATGTACATCTTGCATACTAGAAAACGGCATTTCTAGTGACATGTCTATAGGATGAATATCATGAGGTTAACATTTATTTTCTACAAAGACTCAGACAGTACAAACTAACTACAGTACTTAATCAGCGTCTACGATGAAACAGGAGAGGGTACCTATTGTAAGTCAGCCTGTAATGAGATTGTACCGCAGACGTGCTGAACTGAACTGTCCTCACGGCTTAAACAGAATGCTAAGGATTCTCGGCACGCATGTCCATACAAGTAAGGTACGTGCTCAAGATACGTGAGTTGAGACCACGCTCAAGCAGAGTATATCTGTATAAGAATTAAAGGCAGATGAAACTAGATTTTTGACGATCTGTAAATCATAGTTTTTAATGGATTACAGCGTTAATTCGGTTCAATTCTGTCTCGTACTCATTTGGTACAACTAGATACGTAATAATTTAATCTAATAAGACTTAGTTAGATTATTTGTTTTTATTATCTACTATATCTACATCTACATTAACATTGTAATAAAGAAAAAAATGTTTGTTTGAATTGAATAGGCTCTGAAACTTCTGGACCGATTAGGAAAATTTTTACACTATTAGAATCCTACATTTTCCCTGATGAAAACAGGCTATATAATATTTTCAAAAAGTTAGGTATTAGTATGAAAACTTCGATAATGTAAACCAAGGGAAAATATACGAAAAAAGTCCCGTACGGTGCGGAAACTATGACCATATTATAATATTAGTCTATGCTATTGACAATAGATTAAAATGATATACTATAGTTTTGTAGAAGACATCTACAAAGAAGTCTACATTAACATATTATGTCTAACTATTACAGTTTATGTCACAATAAATACTTTTTAATTTTGAAATATGGAATAGTAACGCCGGTACAAACCAGGTCACATTATTCGTACCTTAGTTTTAAACCTTCTCTACCTTAATGAAGAGGAAAAATATATTATTGTTTGTTTGTTTATAATGGATACACGTAGAACTACTTAAACGATTCAAACAATTCTTTTACAAGTATAAATTAATAAAGCTACATTATACCTAAGTAATATACGCTATATTTGATTCACCCTCATCATCATCCATCACCACGGGTGTGAAACCGCATAGCGCAGCTAGTGATAGATAATTACATATACACGTAATTTGTATAATTACCAAAAAAAAAGGTACTTTATGCTGCTGGTACTTAATACATACATGGGAAGAATATTTAAAACTACTTTTAAAAAAAATCCCACATAATCATCAATATTTGGTCAAACGTCTAGATTGATTCACACCTACAAATTTTATTCTAGGCATTTCCACTATTCATTAAGATATACTACATGCGCGCGGTTTATGCATGAAACTTAACACCCCTACATTGAAATGTATCATTCATAATCATAACATTCGGCAAACTCGCGTCCTAGCTCGTTAGTACATATTATTATTCATTCTGTGCGCTCGGGCATTCTCACAAGACCTGGCCACCGGACCAACCCCGCACCCTCCGCCCTGCCACCGCGACTCGACAATCTCTTTCACACCGAACGCTCGGGTGGGGGGTGTAAGAAAGAGTAAGAGAGATATTTTTTCACTGACGCGAATCATGTGTTTTCATTAATAAGTTGTACATAGGCATGTAGTATTTTTGTTAAGATGGTGTCCATACTGTTAGATGGAATTTTCGAATACTTTAACAATTAATAATTATTTCACTGTGAAGTAATAAAAAATTTTGACTACATATCTACAATGTATTAACACTTTTGTACCGCCCATTTTTTTTTTGATAATTATACAAATTACGTGTATATTATACAATACAGATATAGTTCATATATATGTACAGAATATATAGACATAGTTTAACCGCTGCACCGCGTCTAGCATGTATACGCGGTGAGATGCGGGGGTCCGCCTGCATATGCACTGCCAAGGATTACACGATAGTTTCTAAGGGTTTTCCTCTCCGCACCACGTCTGTTACACCCAAGGCGCGGCACAGCCGTTTCAGTCAAACTATACGGAATTCGGTATGTAAAGTTTTTTTTTGGTATTTTTTTTATATTTTTATTTCGTAAATTAGGTCATTATAAGAAACTAATTTCAATATTTTTGTTTTATATTCAGTAGTTATTTTATAATATTTTTTTGAAAATTTGAATCCTATGACGTCACTTTTTTGCACAAATATGTAGTTGCGTTGAGGAGCCAAGAAAAGCACGCGAGTAAAAAAAAAGAAACTAGAATTTACTTTGACAGATAATAAAATGCAAAAAAGTGACGTCATTTAGAGGTCAATGAAAGTCGAATTATTTCATCGTTTTTTGTTAAAATAAATGGCATCTTATCGTTTTAAAAGGTCAGAGTAGAAAAATAAGGGTTTGTAACATAAAATCTCGAAATGGTTTCGGAATTGGCATAGGTTAATTTTTTTTAGCATACCGAATTATTACTACAATAAATAATAGAGTAAGGTGTTTTAAATACATATCTTTGAGCTATTTTAGCAGTAAAATTTTAATGGATAAAGCTCTTTTTACTGCGTACTATAATATTTTCGGGAATAGAGAACTTGTACGAAATAAAATAAAAACTGTTACCGAGAGGCAAAGTGTGGCTTACAAACGTTCAAATTTACCAAACTAAGGCAGCAATCACACGAAATTCGCCCAATAACACTAAAAGGTTCGCGTAATAACAATAACATTACAAAACTTGCAAGATCTTACTTTCTCATTTCTTAGTTGAATGCTTTATCAAAGGGCTTATACGTGTACGTAACCCCGTAGGGTTAATATGGACGTAGTGTGCGGATCTCTAAAAGCCTTCAGTTTCTCTAAAATTATATTTAGAGAGGCATATGTTTTAAAAAGTACAATTTGAAAAATTTTATACCGACTTCCATTCTATTCAGTTATTGGAGTGTAACTCAAAAACCGCTTGACCGAATTTGATGAAATTTAAATGGGACCACACGGGAAGCACTAGCTTTCATACAAAAATAATTTTGAGAATCAGTTTATCCAATCGAAAGTTATGAGGTAACTGTCTAATTAATATAAGCATAGAATTAAGTCAAGTGTAGTTTGGTGACCATCTAGTTAATTCCGAACAGTTACGATAGATGGCGCTTGTAAATGAGCCCCAAAAGCTGCATCGCGCAAGCGTTTCATTCACGTACGGACATTATGTAATTATAGACGGCGGTTAATTTGAAATTTAATTAGAGGCATTCACAAGCATATATTTAATATAGCAAGTTGAGAGAACAGGTGCATTTTTATTTCCCTGGTAGTACACCACCACTATCAGGCAGGCCAGTAGTATTTTGTACATGGTCCTTCGAGCCGGATTACGGCAAAGGTGTGTTCCAAGACTTTGTGGAAAAAGTCATCACTTCGGTACGGAAGTGGCAACCGACAAGCCAGTCAATCAACATTGACAGCTGAAGGGTGACGTAGTCACAACGGCCGTTGACGAGTGTGACAGTTGGAGCTGTCACTGTCGCGGTCCCCCAGTTGGAAGCGTAGTACCGGAGCACGGCACCAGAGGGCGCTGCGAGTTGGAACGGAATTCAAACCAGTGAAGTGAGTGAGGTTCGGAAAAAACTGTGAGTAACTTTATTAGTATTATACAGTCCACACAGAAGTGAAAAAATTTATAAACAATAATTTAGTTACAGAAAATAGTAACTTTTCAGTTTGTTACTAACTTAGGACTTAGTAATAGCTTGCATGTTAGTTTAAGAAAAGTGGTCGAGACGGGGAACCTATGCCCGATTTTCTAAATTCGGTTAAGTTCCAAACACTTGTAAAATTTTTCGTAAATTTTGAGACTTAAAAAAAAAAAAAAAAAAAAAAATAACTTGTAATACATATTAGAAATAAGCTATTACGATGGAGTCATTATTTAAATTGCAGAATAATAAGAAGTCTGTGATACAAAGGGCACAGATTAACTTTAAAAAATCGCCAAAAGATCGCATCACACTTGCGTATGTCAGTACAAGGTTAGAGTCGCTTGAACAGACTTGGAGTGGTTTCTTAGTAACACATAATGAAATAATCCAAGGGTGTAAAGATGAAACTGGCGACTATTTTGTTAACGAAGTGTACGACTCCACCGAGGAGTTGTACATTTCGTATAAAAGCGAGTTGAAGGAGTTGTTAGATAACAAAGGTTCAAAATCAGTTTCAATTGCCAAGTCAGTTCAAAGTGACCATCTCAAACTGCCAAAAATTACCATCCCAAAATTTTCAGGGAACTATGCAGAATGGCCGACATTTAAAGATTTGTTTGTGTCCCTTATTCATAGTAACGAAGGGCTTGATGATGTACAGCGAATGCATTATTTAAAAGGTTTATTGACAGGTGAGGCCGACCAACTTCTTAGACACATTCCGGTCACCGCGTCTAACTATCAGGAGTGCTGGTCTCTATTAAAAGGAAGGTACGATAACAAGAGGTTTTTATCCAATTGCTTATTGCAACGTTTTATGAGTCAGACCGTGGTGTCAGAAAGCTCCAGTGCCGTAAAGAGCTTATTAGATACAACAATCGAATGTTTAAACGGCTTGAAAAATCTCGGAGTTGACGTTAGTACTTGGGACATTCTAGTTATTTATATTGTAAGCGCCAAACTTGATCCCGAATCCCGCAAACTATGGGAAACTCAGATTAGTTCTCTAAATGAATTACCCAGGTTTGCACAATTCAGAGATTTTTTGGAAGCCAGATTTAGGGCACTGGAGTTTTTAGGTGTATCGTCGGCCAAACCTAAACCTAATGTTAGTGTTTATCATAAACCAAAGGTTCATCATGTTGTAAATTCAGAACCAAATGCTAATGTTAGCAGCACTTGTGCCTTCTGCAAGGAAAACCACAAAATTGCAAACTGTAAGTCGTTTGCAAAGGAGAATTACGATACGCGTCAAGGTTTCGTACAAAGCAATGGGTTATGCTTTAATTGTCTCGGTTCGAATCACTCAGTCAGATTTTGTAGACTTAATACGTCATGTCGGATATGCAAACGAAAGCACCATTCGTTGCTGCACCCAAAGGTTGTCTTAAACTCCAACGCCAGCAGCAGCAATGCTGGAGTCAATGTACATGCAGCAACAGATGAGAGTCAGGCAGCGTCACCAGAGGCGGAATCTACTCCAAATGTAGTTACTCATTTTTCTAGGGAGTTGGTGTCCACGCACGTTTTGTTGGCTACCGCTCTTGTCAATGCAAAGACAAAGATGGGGTCATCACAACTACTGAGGGTGCTGATGGATCAGGGATCCCAGGCGTCGTTTATAACGGAATCAGCAGTGCAACTCCTAGGACTTAAAAGGACGCCAGCCAGATCTACCATTTCAGGAATAGGAGGTGAGAAAGGCAAAACATTGGCCTCCGAGCATACAGTCAATGTGACTATTCACTCCCACCTAGACCCGCAATTCAGTCTTGAAATCAAAGCGTATGTACTCAGTAACATTACGTCTTTATTACCATCGGTGCAAGTATTACCGAGTAATTGGGCCGAAATAGAAGCTATTAATTTAGCAGATCCAGCCTTCCACACCCCTAACAAGATAGACATCTTACTCGGCGCGGAGGCTTACGGTCAAGTTCTCAGAGAAGGGTTGATACAAGGTCCACCAGGCCTACCGGTGGCGCAAAACACCGCATTAGGATGGATCCTATCTGGAAAGGTTTCATCAACCGGTAATACCATTAGTTCTCATCATGTAGTTTGCCATTCGAATCACATTGACGAAAACGCACTTTTAAAACAGTTCTGGGAAATCGAATCAATAATTCCTGGAACTCAAAAGAAGATCTTGTCAGAAGAAGAGTTGCAGTGCGAAAAGATCTACACTCAAACGACACGAAGAGATGAGGATGGTCGTTATGTTGTTCATCTTCCGTTCGCTGATAGTGATCCGCAGTGCCAGTATGGACGCTCTAAAGATCTGGCCACCAAGAGATTTCTGCATCTGGAACAAAAGTTCAAGAAGTATCCAGAAATGGCAAAGCGATACAAAGACGTAATCCATGAATATATTAAACTCGGTCATGTTGAACGCGTACCACCTGAAGAGCTTAGAAAGAAAACAGCAGTATACTTACCACATCACGCTGTAGTACGAGAAGATAAGTCCACTACTAAAGTAAGAATCGTTTTTGACGCTTCAATGAAAGGGATGAATGGAAAGTCTCTTAATGACGACCTCTTGGTAGGTCCCACGTTACAGTTGCCGTTACGTCACATCATTATGAGGTGGAGAACTCATCCCATAAGTCTCTGCGCTGACATTGTAAAAATGTACAGGCAAGTGAAGGTATTCTCTGAACACGTTGATTTTCAGAGATTATTGTGGCGGGACATTCCCGAATCTGAAATGGAGGAATATAAGTTATTGAGAGTAACTTTTGGTACAGCTGCTGCACCGTACCTTGCAGTAAAGACCTTACTACAGACAGCAGTGGATGAAGGAACAAAGAGTCCCGACGTGTCTGAAAAAATAAGGAAAGACTTTTACGTAGATGACCTTATGACAGGTTGTCAGACAGTACAGGAAGGAATAAAGATATTTAAAGAAATGTCTGACATACTTACGAAAGGAGGGTTCCAGTTACAAAAATGGGTCAGTAGCTGTAAAGATTTAAACAAGAAAATTTCAGAAGAAGGAAAGGAACATGGGCAGTTAAAGGAAGAAAAAGATATACATTCAGATGAGGTGATGAAAATTCTAGGAATTTCTTGGAATCGAAATCGTGATGAATTTAATTACTCAATAAATCTACCGGCTCAACAAACACCGATTACTAAAAGAAAGGTCATTTCGGACATCTCCCGCCTATTCGATCCCCTGGGTTGGGCAGCACCTTGTGTTGTCACGTCAAAAATTTTGTTCAAAAGCTTTGGCTTTCAGGATTGGGATGGGATGATGAGTTGACAGAGGAGTTAAAAACAGAGTGGCAAGCTTACCGCGATAATTTAGCAGAGACGTGCAGATTTCGTATCCCTCGATGGGTCCATACAACAGCAGACGACATGATGGTAGAGCTGCATGGGTACAGCGATGCTTCAATTTGTGCGTACTCAGCTGTAGTGTATCTTCGAGTTGTGGATGTACAGAGACACATAAAGATTAGCCTTGTCACAGCTCGTACTAAAGTCGCTCCAGTGAAACAACAGTCCATTCCTAGACTAGAGCTAATGGGTGCAGTTTTGTTGTCAGAACTGATCGCTGAAGTGGCTGACCTTATGAAGATTCCTAGCGAAAATGTTCATCTCTGGACAGACTCAACTGTCGTCTTAGCGTGGCTTAGTGGCCATCCTAGCCGCTGGACTACTTTTGTCGGGAATAGAGTTTCGTTGATTTTATCTCTGTTCGAAAACACTCAATGGTCACATGTTCAATCCTCTCAAAACCCAGCCGACATTGCATCGAGGGGAATCACTCCTCAAGAATTGGCAAGCCATGCATTGTGGGCTCAGGGACCATCGTGGTTGAAGGATGTGACGATTGAATATAAAAGACCTAAGTCCATTGCAACCAGCATGGAATTGAGATCTGTCAAATCGCATGTTGCTATCAACTCCAATCCAGAAGATTCCATGTGGACCAGATTTTCAACATTGAAGAAGATGGTGAGAGTTATTGCATATTGCAGAAGAGTTTTAAAGTGGAAAAAACAGCAACCTGAGGATAGTAAAAGATACGAAGTTTGCTTGCAAAATGAAGAGATAGAAGATGCAATGGAAATTTGCATAAAACATGTCCAACATCGAGAATTCAAGACTGAAATCGATGACATCACAAGAAATGGACATGTCAAGACAAAAAGCAAATTGAAGTCACTGTGTCCAATAATAGATGATGGGATTCTGCGCGTCAGTGGACGCATTGATAGAGCTCCTATAGGGCTGAGCACTAAACACCCAATAATATTGCCACACAATAACCTATTTACTAGTTTGGTTATTGGTGAAGCCCATGAGAGAACACTACACGGTGGTCCTATGTTAATGCTGAGTCAATTACGGACACGATATTGGATTGTTTCAGCTAAATCTCTAGTAAAGGCATATGTGCGCAATTGTGTCAAATGCAGACGATATGCTGCATCATCCCAAACCCAGTTAATGGGTCAGTTGCCAGCGTGTAGAGTAACACCAGCTAGACCATTTTTACGTAGTGGCGTAGATTTTGCTGGTCCAATCAACATAAGGACGTCAAAAGGCCGAGGACAACATTCTTACAAGGGCTACATTTGTGTTTTTGTCTGCATGGTATCCAAGGCAATTCACCTAGAAGCAATCAGCGACTTATCGGCTCAAGGTTTCATTGCCGGGTTTAAAAGATTTGTCGCTAGAAGAGGCCGCGTCTCAGATATGTGGAGTGACAACGGCACTAATTTCGTTGGAGCAGCCAAAGAACTTCGACATCTGGTCGCAGTGGAGCAATCTTCTGTGGCTATCGACATTAGAGAATGGGTGGGCAACAATGGAACGTCTTGGCATTTCATCCCACCTCACTCACCGAACTTCGGCGGCCTCTGGGAAGCAGGAGTGAAGTCGACAAAGGGCCACCTACGCCGCGTAATTGGTGATTCGACACTCACTTACGAGGAAATGGCAACGGTACTGGCACAGATAGAGGCGTGCCTTAATTCAAGACCGTTATCAGTGATGTCTGATACTCCTTCTGATCCAACACCTTTAACACCAGGTCATTTTTTGATTGGAGAACCTCTGATCACGGTGCCTGAACGTAATTACGAAGACTCAAACATATCTAGCTTAAAGCGATGGCAGGTAACGCAGCGTATGGTGCAGGTTTTTTGGAAACGGTGGTCTACGGAGTATTTGACTCACCTGTTGCAAAGGTATAAGTGGACAAGGCAAATTCCTGAACCACGTGTTGGAGATGTAGTCTTAGTCAAAGAAGACGGTTTGCCGCCTGCTAGGTGGCTTCTCGGAATAGTAGTTAAAAAACATCCTGGAGACGATCAACTAACGCGCGTCGTAACTCTCAAATGCAACGGCTCTTTGATTCGGCGCCCCACATCAAAATTGTGTATATTGCCCATCACCGAGTAGATTAGTGCAAAAATATTTGTAAGTAAGTTTCTATTTGTAAGTTGTGTTATTTTATTTATAATTGTCAATGTGAGCGCCCTTGCTTTACGGTGGGCGGTAGTTGTGAAGGACATGTGCCGATGTCCTTGGTGGGCGGTATGTCTAATTAATATAAGCATAGAATTAAGTCAAGTGTAGTTTGGTGACCATCTAGTTAATTCCGAACAGTTACGATAGATGGCGCTTGTAAATGAGCCCCAAAAGCTGCATCGCGCAAGCGTTTCATTCACGTACGGACATTATGTAATTATAGACGGCGGTTAATTTGAAATTTAATTAGAGGCATTCACAAGCATATATTTAATATAGCAAGTTGAGAGAACAGGTGCATTTTTATTTCCCTGGTAGTACACCACCACTATCAGGCAGGCCAGTAGTATTTTGTACAGTAACAAACAAAAAAACAATCGAATTGAGTACCTCCTCCTTTTTTTGGAAGTCGGTAGAAAATCTAATCTACAGCCTAATTGTCTTCATGGATTAACTAATTAATAGAATAAAAATGTCAAAATCTACTACACATACTATGCGGGTTACCATTTATTACCATTTCTTTTGCGGAATAGTACCTACGCGTTGGTTGATACCATTATAATACTTACTATAATGTTTAGTTGATGATTAATTATAATACTGTTATTATATTATTATTAATATTATATTATTGTTGATGAGGATTAAAGTATTATAATGATAATATAGGACAACATCCACACAAAGGTCTTCAGGTCCCAAACTAGGCAAAGCCTGTACTATGGTAACCTGATGACTGGTATACTTACTTATACACATATATACACCCACATAGTTCAAACAAGATATATTGATTTCACACGTTGGGATGCAAATCGTAAGTGGTGAGGAAACCCGTAATTCTGAGTGGTAGGCCGTCTAGGTTGGTACACCGCTTGGTTGGTACCAAATTACTTAAACGGCTTACCACTCAGGGTTGCGTGTTTCCTCACCTCTTTCAAATTGCATCCCAACCTTGCCAGACCCGTCTCTTCGCGGCACACCAGAACACATGGCGCGCCGCAGTGGCAGTTGCCTCGGAGACCAAACCCGGCAATGGGCGCCAGACTCCCGCGTGGATGTCCGTGGTCCCCCTGCGGTGGGTTGGATACGTAGCCCCACCGCCTGCTACGTCAACAACAGGGGATAGGGAGAGCAGCGTGTCGCCTACCGTTCCCCCCCCCCCAACCCCACCTCCTTGAGTCTGCATCGAGCGCCCGAACCCCACCATCTAGAGCCTGCGCCAAAGCGCCCGGGCCCCGCCACTCCTATGTGGACTTGGCGACCAAAGCTCATAGGAGTGGCCCCGCCTGAGCCGGCCAGCGCACCCCAACGCCTGCGCGTCCCCTGGGTTCTCTTCACCTGAGTGTATGTTAACTAGGTCGATGCTGGTGAGTTCAGCAAAGGTGTCACAAATTTTGGATACTCATGTTCTTGACCACTAAATGATAAGAATTCATACTAAGGGCTGTATTCCAGAAGTACACTCAGCATTGAAAAGTGTCTTGAGTATAGAGAAAGTATCCTGTTTTAATCCAGGGCCTTATCTACCAACCAATTTGCATTAAAACTGGACCAGCTGTTTAAGCGTGAAGAAGTAACAAACATACAAACACCCTCACAAACTTTCGCCTTTCTAAGTGTGATTCAACTCGTGTTTTATTTAACACTCTCTTATTTGATGGTTAGTGGCAATGCATTAAATGTGGTGGAAGGTGGTGTGTGTGGTGTAATAATAACTCCACTGAAAATGCAAGCCCGAGGTAGATATTGAACCGGCTACCAACCCTCACTACCCGAAGCTATCGCTTTAAGTTCTTAAGGCTCACGCAGATGTACTTCTTGATAAAATCTCTATTAAGTAAGCTCGAGTAAATCTCCTGACCTTATCACGAAAAACACACAATAAGGATCTTTAAATAACAAGGGAGTGGTTAAGAAAGTACCTAACAAAATTAAGAACCGGTGTTTCGGGGCTCACTAATGTAGGAACCCAGCTAATGAAACTAATTATGTTATGAGGATGGAAAGAGCTTTGGTAAACTATGAAAGAACATCTTTTGCTCGAAGTTTTTTGTTTTGGCAATACTTCGAAGAAAGAAGTTAGTAAACGTAAGGCAACTATACATTTCAGGGTAAAGTTTGGAAGTCTTGTGCTACGATTTCCTGAGCCGTCGATTAATTGCATCATGGAAGCCTTTTAACAATCTTATTTCGTTTGGTAGCTCTATGTACAAACTCTCCCTCTAGCAGAAGCTTCCTGCTTTGGTATTCTATTCTTTCTTAAATAAACTCATTCAATTCACTTTTTTTTATAATGGTTCATCAAAGTGACTCCCTCTCGCCTGATGAAAAGCGAAGATGGAATTAAGAACCGACGACCATTAGTGTAGCCGTAAGCTGCACTATACCGCCACCCTTATGATGACCTGGGAGATGCCATTTCATGCCTCGCTTGAAAGATCCAGGGTCAAGCTGCAAGGAAATACGTACGCCGGCAGAGCATTTCACAATTTACTTACACGACAGCGGTAGGAACTGCCAAACTTTTTGGTTCGTGTTCAGAAGATTTGAACAGTATATGGATGCAATGCTAGGCAGGAACGAGTAGTTCGTGATCGGAATGGTGAAGAAGATATAAGATTAAGGAGCTCTTCAGAACATTCGCCATGAAACAAATGGTAAAAAACGCTTAGAGAAGCTATAGCTCTACGCGTTTGTAGGGGTTCTAGGTGTTGGTGTAATAAGACCTATAACGAAAGTTAACAAAATATGTACTATACGTTTGTACCTAACCTTCCGTGCAGTCCACACGCTATGCAAGGCTATTAAAATCTATTATTGTTCTATTTGTTTACTCAGCTGCTCCATTTCTATTTTATATATTTTTATCAACGCTCACTGTGCTCGACTGTGAAAGGTGAAAATAGCTTGCATGAAACAAAAATAACAGCATACAGGAGAAAAAAGTTACGGCAACACTTATACGAGCGACGATAAAACTGAGCTCGCAACACAAACACAGACATTTACACCAAATGTTTGGTACGTTCGTAGATACTGCCATGAACTCTATAAAGGTTCTCCATTTCCTTTATTGCAGTTTGCAAATTCATAAATATTAGTGTATATAACCGCAAGTACCTAATATTTATTCTAGGACAAGCGTAATTACTCGTTGCATTAATGCTTTGGTAAGGATATCAATAAGGTACTTTATCTCGTACTTGTTTTCTACGTCCTGAATATTTTACATACACGATGAATCTTTGAGACGGGACAGTAAGAGCAGATATCTTAACCGTTATAGTTACAGGAAAACGTTTTTAGGAGACTATCCATACATTTTTAGGGTATACTGAAATTCATTTACAGATTTTGAAAAAAATTTAGTTAGCAAGTAAATGGTAATTTTCTACAAAATATTTTTTTGATGCCAATCGATCCTGTTTCTTATAATATAAATCCCAAAAAACCTTTTTCATACATTTCGGTAAAAGAGTCGAACTTTTAAATTGGCCAAACTTCTTGTTATTGGTAGATCCGCTATAATCCGCCATTAAGAAGTCTGGCAGCAAAAGTAGGTAAGTAAAAAAAGTTTAAATTTCCAACTTCGAATTCTATTCCAATTTTTGGGTATTATAATAGTTATTTCAGGTCATTATTAGGTTTGTGTTGAGAAAATACTAGATTGTTTGTTGCAATATATGTATTTTTTCTTAAAAATGACTTTAAATCACAAACGTTTGTACTTTTGAACCGTAGTATTTTGTAAATAATAGGAACACGGAATTTGCATTAACAATCTAGAATTTTCTCAGCACAAACATAATATTGAACAAATATAACGCAAAAATTCAAAATTAATTCGAAGTTTGATATTAAAGCCTATTATTTTACTTACCTACTTTTTTCAACCAGTCTTTTTATAAGCGGTTCATAGCAGATCTACCATAACAGAAAAATTGGCTAATTTAAAAGTTTGACTTCTTTACCGAAACGTACGGGATAAGTTTTCACGATTTCTGAAATTTCTAGTACTCAAATCTCAGTCGGTATAGTAGAGACTTTTGATCCCTGTAAGAAACGGGATCGATTGGCACCAAAAAAAGTGTTTGTGTAAAATGACCTTTTTCTTGCTGACTGTACATTTTTTACAAAATATGTAAATACATTTCGAATTACCTTAAAAATTTACGGATAGTCTCCTAAAAACTTTTTCCTGTAACTATAACGGATAAGGTACCTGCCCTTACTGACCCGTCTGAAAAACTCATATAATACAGATTTTGTTAAGGAGAACATATCAATAAAAAATCATTTCACAAGCTGTGAAACTCGCATATCAATTACGTTTATTTCATTTAACACATTTAGAAATGTATATGCTGTATTTATATTTCTAGATTTTACTATATTGTATAATATTGATTAGGAATCCAGGACCGTAAAAGGTGACTAAGGAAACATCGAGCCAAATGAGCAGCAAGCCACTATTTTCATCTTCTAATTAGTAGCGTGTTGCTGATCATTGGGCGCTATCCAATAGGATTTGGGTATACTACATACGTGAAGGCAGGAAGGGTTGGCGTCATGCCGGCAATCAGCCATGAAGTCGCACCCAAATCTTTTAAAAGTATAGGTGCAAGTGTAGTAATGAAATAAACATAGTGCCAACCTCATTTCACAGATGGTATAAAAGTAGAAATAAGATTCTGAGAAGTAGTTAAGTTCCTGGTAGTAAAGAATAAAGTATTAACGTACTGAAACAGAATACATTCCAATTTATTGTTTTTCTTCCTTTGAAAACAAGTACAACAAACAAAGTACACTGAATTCGTGACAAAAAGTCTACCATCTAACTTCTAAGTGTTCATCAAAACTTTTCCTTGTTATGCCTTTGTTCTTTACAAAAACAATTTCGAACTCAACCTTTTATGAAAGATTAACGAGGTCTTTCGTAACTCTGTTCTATCGATTCAATTATGTTCTCTTCGTAGAAAATAAGTAACTGATTATGGAAGATACATATCTACATACTAGATACATACTGGGCGTGTGTGGTGGATATGGTATTCCTCCCTAGACATATGAGAATAACGCTCGTGTTCTGGCCATAGGAACGTGATGGTATCATTATACTATACATACTCGTATATTAACATACACATGCCCTGCCTGGCTGACTGGTTAACGCAGAGCAATGGAGCGTCAAACTGAAATTTTGACAGTATATCCTATTTAAGTTGTAAGAGTCCTCGAGTGAAACCGCTGCCGAGACAGCTAGCTTTACATTGATACCAAAATCAACTCTGCTTCGTCCCGTACCTCTGCCATGAGTTGGCAACATAAATGTCATCTATAGTCGATACTCGATCTCGTCTACCTATTAAGCTTGTGATTGGCGTGCTCGCTGTCAATTTTAGTTTTACAATTGACCGCGAGGTGGCACTGTTCATTTTTTCATACATTTGATCGCGGCAGTCGATATCTAGCATCGATTGGTGTCAATGTTGTAAACTCATGGTAGACCTACTGGAGGGCTAGGTAGTGACGGAACTCTATTTATTACCATTCTTGTACACTTTTTTCATACGATTACCAATTGGAATATGATGAAGGTCATTATGAACTAAAAAAAAAACTTATTTTTTTTTGTTTTTCTCACAAGCATATGGACCACTAGGTGTAAAGTTATAACCTCTGCCAACAGATCGTTACAAAGAGGAAATACGAAGTCACAAGTGACGTTGTTGTATGGGGGCAATACTTTCCCTGATGAATTCGTTCGCAATGAGTTCTACTGCTACTAAACTACGGAACTAATAACTACCTACTAAATGTATTTACAAACATAACAAACCTCGAATCGAATCCTCAGGCTAAATCTCTAAAGTACTGACTGTGAAAAATCATAGTTTTCAAATACAACAGTGTTGAATAATTCATGTGTGCAATTTTCACTTTCCATCCGTGGCGTAGAATAAATACATTTCCTTCATACGGTATCAACTACTAACATTAATAGTGTTGCTACAAAAACAAGCTGATATAGCTATTATTATTTTTTTATACTACTGCCCGCGACTTCGTTCGCGTAGTAGGCTCGACCTTCGGCCTCGCCATTACCTCCCACCTTTTTTGATTTTCCTTTCATAAGAACCTTCTCCTGACAATAACTGACACAACAAAAAATAATGAGTGAAATTGTTCCATCCGTTCACGCGTGAGTCGACGACCAAGGAATTACAATAGAGATTCATTTTTATATATATAGATAACGAGATGCAAATGTGTGTCCTTTATTTTTGTAACATTTACATTTACATTTACATATACATTACAACATAACATTTTATTTGTAAGTAAAAATGTTTTACGTACCTAGACACAGTACAGACGGCTAGACAGACGTGTCTTTTGCACGTGTTTCGTTTTTATGTTTTTTTTATTAATAGCGACAGTTGCCCACTCCAGCGAGGAAGGAATTCTTTGCCAGGAATCTCCGTTAGTTTATTTGGTAGTGATTCTACATTCGAGTGTGAGACCGCAGGTTCGATCCCAGGTTGGAGAAAATGATAAAATAGAAATATTTATGAACAGGTTTTGAATGTTTCCGATGTGGTAATTTGTGTCTCCATGCCGCAACGCAGGACATTTAAGTGCAGAGATGATTATGTCAGAACTATATCTTTGTAGTTCTCGACTCACCAAACGATGGAACGAGAAGTTTTGGTTGATTGAAAAAAAATACTAGTCTATTTACATCCAGCGTTATTTTTTATGTGGAATTGTTACTTTTGGTTAATTTATGTTATATATTTAAAAAGATGATTTCCATTATTCCATTGCATTTCAAACACCCCGGTAAGTTGTTAAATTTTAAGTGATTAAGTTTAGTTTTTTATCAATAAGAAAGGAGTCTCGTCTTCAAGATTGATACATCGTGAATTGCGTCCCTGGCGGAACCCAACAATTAACCCTGCTATCTAATAAAGTAGATACATTAGTATAAAATATTTACCTACAACAGTAAAAACTGTAAATTCTATGAAATCCTGGCGAGTCCACAAGCTAAAGTAAGTTAAAATAATGTACCTTACTCGACTGAAATATTATGGCAACATTGTAAGCAACAAAAAGAAAGAACAAAGCTACGTCGTTGAACTGCACTGTTTGAAGTTAGAACGTAGTTTACAGTTTACAAACACCGCTATCTCGTTTCGTTAAACTTTGTAAATAAACGGGCGGTTAAATGTTCAACTTTATACGTGCGAGCTGTGCTGCATTCTATGGTTACAGTGTTTGCGGTTATATAAGGACGTTTATGGAATACTTACTACTAATATATCAATAAGATTAGACGAGCAAGTCCTTTAATCTATGCTATCTATACTAATATTGTAAGAGGAAAGATCTGTATTTTTAATTGTATGTTTGTTACGAACAAACTCAAAAGCTGGACTGATTTCAAGAATTCTTTAAACATTAAAATGCTACACAAGACCTGAATAACATAAGTTCATCATATCTTGATTCATCATCATCATCACGCGGATGAAACGGCAGTTTAATATATTTTGGACTCTGCCGCTGAGCCAATAAATGGTCCAGGTAGAAAATTTTAAGAAAATATGTACATACACAGGGCCAAGAGTAAAAGATATATAAAATTATATGCTAAGGCCGGCCATCCGCCAGCTCTCTGTAGGACGGCTAAAATACGATTAAAAAAAATGTTTTATAGACTAAATCCGAAAGTGCCCGCTAACTATGCTGTGGATTTCTTCGTAATGTTACCTTCAAGTTCGAGGTACGACCTTTTTTACTGCTAAGAACATAAGTTATTCAATGGACTGTTTAAGTGATGTTTGTTGCCTTATCCCTGAACATTGACCTCGAGTAAATAGTCATCAATCAATTCTGTAGCTACACAAAATTATTATAATGTCACTGACACAAACTTAAACAAAAACTGAAATTTTAATATGTACCTCAGTTCAGCTTCAGCCTGACTTAATTTTATCTGTTTTGAAATAAGGTCTATGTTGATCTAAAGATTGCACATTTTGCTAGCTCTGCTCAACGAGCCGGAGGCAAGTGGCTCTTGACAGCATCCTCATTACTGGCGCCTCCATCAGGCTGAAATAGGGCTGGACCAAGGAGGCTCTTATCGTGCAGCGGGGCTGGTTAGTGACTGGCTTGAAATATATGCATGGCTTTGATTCTATTCCCTGAGTGGTCGGGCCGTCAATGTGAATATTAACAAGCGAGGTATTCCTACTTACTATCTGCTAGACATCTAACAACCGCAATCAGAGATGTTTAATGATAACTTAAAGTATCATTAAGTAGAGAGTCCAATTTTGAAATCTTTGCTTAGTGTTAGTTCAAGTAAGAATTAAACGTCTCCGAGTGCGGTTGTAAGACACAAAGTCACTGACATAACACATAGTATACCTATACAAGTTGACGTGGCAATAGACAGGCAACATACGAGTACAACAACGAAACGATACGCGACAGGGAGGCAAGATCCTCTAGTGGTAACCGGGAGTAAGTATGTAGATCCTTCAATATAGATGAATCGACGACATTGGAATATTCACGGGAACAGAATGATGGCATTTTAGAAATAGTGGTTCATTCATTGTGGTATTTAAGGGAGAACGCCTATACGTTAGGCAGTGAATGTCTTCATGTTGATGATGATTAATTATTTTCTGAAGCCAAAAGTTTAGAGTTTTGGATCGTTCTTGATGATGCTGTGTCATAATGAAACAAAAATATGAAATTTTTCTTGACTTTGACCTTAACATTTTCAGTCTGCGGCCATCACTGCTTGTTGCCCTTAGGGTTTCGAATGTTCAAGTATCCTCAGCTGCTCTCGTTAATAAGAAGTGAAATTTGTACAAAATTACCACGTCTAATTAAAAAACCCTCGGAGACCTGCGAAAATTATACGTTTTGTTTCTGCAGATCCAGGATGTCGATTCTGCAGTTTTAATCATTTTGGAAAACTAATGGATTTTGCCCTGTTTATTTTCTCACATTATTGCAACATGACTACGCGTTTTCGGTTTCGAGGCAGAAGCATAGAACTACTTTTTTAATATTATTATCAATACATTGGTTTTATAGTCTGTTTCGCGCAGTAATTTCACTTGCTACAGTGCCCTTTACACCCTAAAACATAGTAATGCTTGCAAATTATTGCTTGTTATTGTAGAATATATTGTATACTACGGTGGTACGAACAACCTCATCCTTAAGTTGGGTTTCCTTTTCTTCCTCGCTCGGTTTGTTATCGTATGTATTTTATAATATTTTAACTCCATTCCCTCACGGAGTAAATTATATTTCGCACATAGATAGTTATAATAAAAAGTCTTATGGTTGGATTGTGTTACTTGCTTATACAATACAAAACTGATAATCAGGAAACGCAAAACTAAGGTGTGAATTCATAGCCTCCTTATTTTCACCTGAAAAAGTTAGAGTTAGAAGTTAAAGCTTATATTGTATCTGCAATATCATAATCATAATCATTTATTTTTCCATATTCATGTGTACAATAGAGATCTATTGAAATAATATGTATTAACAACATATTAAATAATTTAATATGTATTAACAACATGCACCCCTGGTCTCTATATAGAGTTTATTGGACTCTGGGTAGGACTAAAGTTTAATAACTATTATCTTAATATAAAATTAGTTCTAAAGTGATCGTAACAAAATAGTTTTGCTACTGAGTCTTATCTGTAAAGAAGTCTTGTAACGAGTAGTAGCATTTTTTAATAAGATATCCTGACTATCGAAATAAGTTGAATCTTGTTCAATATCTCTTTGATGTTTCAGAATATGATTATAAGTATATTTTAATAGTCATGCCAGAACTGCACATTTTTAAGTTTAAATTTGTAAGGGCTAGTATTGTATCAACGAATTGAGGATATTTTCTGACGAACTTGCAAATCTCTAGGATATATATGGAAGCTAAAGTTAAAATTTGTAATTTTATAAAGTAAGGCTTGCAACTTACAGTTGAGTCTATGTTTGCGATAATTTTTATACACTTTTTAAAAGGAAATATCATTTGTTGGCGTGGAGCGTGAATTAAGACTTGCACTTCATCATATATTTTTTACACTCGATAGACTAATATTCTCGAATATTAGTCTATCGAGTTCGCTTGATTTAGCAGCTGGCTCTCAGCTGACGGAGCATACTGTCAGGTTACAGTTAAGCTGTCCTTGAGAGAGAGTCGCTGTTAGGCTTAGCGACTTTTTTTCAATTTTGTGGTTGGTAGCTATACATGCGGCCACCAGAAGTGGCCTACCGCAAAAGTGGATTTCATCAATTGATTCACTGATGTGCTTAACTGAAAGTTCAAGTTCAAATAGGGATATACACCATAATATGTAGCAGATATACCCCGCATATACCCCTGGGCTATCATCGCGTCATATTATAATAATATCATGTTTACATCTTACCAAGCTTTAGTCACTAATAAATTTTATAAATTGAAAATTACAGAATTGTTATTCTGTTTCTGAAAAATAACGAGCGTACCCTTGTCATTGAAAGTGGCATTTTTTGAACAAAAATGTTGACAAACGAGCGTACTTCAGGGATTTTAAATGTAATTACATATCTTCCCGACATTACGAGTATTTTAATTTATATAAGGCTGTCTGTGATTATATATCAGGAATATACGTACAAAAATATAGTTATGTAAATCAAAGGTAGTAATTATATCCTGATATTATTGGGAGACTACAATTTGGGGCTCTTAGCAAGGCGAGTTAACAGTCTTTAAAAGTCGGCTAAGTATTTGTGATGCTTCGAATGTCGTCCCACAATGTGTACACATTGTCGTCCCATTTTTTTATACGAGTATGTCACCAATATCATACAAAGATGCGCGATAAAAAATATTATCAAAATTTTGTTATATATATATATATATATATATATATATATATATATATATATATATATATATATATATATATATATATATATATATATATATATATTGTAAATACTTGGAATAAAACAAAGCCTACTATTTATCCGTGGGGTGCCAGCTCAGAATAGTCTCTTATATATATACATATATGTAATAGACAGACGATCCCATGGACAGATGGTTTGCCTACAAGTCTCTGTCTTTCTCTTGAACACCATTACGTGTTTGCAACCCAATCTAACTAGTAGTTCTGCGAACAGTAGACCTCGTGGGTAAGTCTTGTCACCGGCATTTCAACTCAATCACTCAAAAAAGCCAACGTTAAAAAATATATTGAAAAGTAGAACATGCATAACAAATTTCGTCAATATTGGTTAAAAAGTTTAACCTTTACAAGGAGACCAACGTACAACTTAACAAACATACGGAAAGATGAAAGTCAATTTGGCCAATTAAAGCAGAGACGTTTTTAGCACATAGTTTTATTAACAGCAATTTTTTGGCATTACTTCAGAACGCATTATCTCGTAACCACTTTACCATGTATGCACATATTCGAAATTCCTCTTCTAACCTAATGTGTGTACCAAATTTTACGAAAATCGGTTGGTAAATAGCTCCAATTTGCTCCTATTTAGGAAAAATACACCCCCAAAAAACATCGCAAAACAAAAATTAAATAGCATATAAAAACATATATACCAAGTTCATCAAAATTGGATAAATAATGCGAGCTGTACAGGAAGCTCCTTACAACACAAATTAAAAAAAATGGCTGTTCGAGCAATCGTTTTACAGTTTTTATGAATTTTATAATTGTAACAAATAGATATTGCTGCATTATTTATGACTGTATTTTTTTTTATGTTATCCATTATTATTATTTTAGTTTTACTGACCGTAAATTTATATTTGATATAATTTTATTATATAATAATTTGAACATTGATTTATATTTAATGGACTTGACATCCCTGTCCTCTTATATTATATATATAAAATTATTGTGCTCTATTTTTAGTGTAATTTTGATATCCCATTGTTATATTAAATTTTACATTTATTATTATATTATTTCACATCTATTTTAAGTAATGTAAGTAGTAACTTGTTGCTGACATGTAAAATAGGATTTTATGAATAAATATGAATATGAATATGAAGAGAAACGAACAACCTAACCAATATACGGACAGTTGAACGTCAATTTGGCTGGTTAAAGCACGACGCTTGAGACGAGCAATAATTATAAGGTAAGCCACATCATTAGGTAATTTGCCCCGCTTACGTAAGTGCTCGTTGGTACATACAGCTATCGATCCATCGTGTCATCCCTCAATATTTGATTAGTTCTTACCCCACTAGTCGCTTTATTAATTAATTTAATCACAAACGGGTTCACAGACAGCCTTATATAAATTAAAATACTCGTAATCTCGGGAAGCTATGTAAAATCCCTGAAGTACGCTCGTTTGTCAACATTTTTGTTCCGAAAAATGCCACTTTCTATGACAAGGGTAGGTTCGTTATTTTTCAGAAACAGAATTACATAATGTAATTTGCAATATATTAAATGTATCAGTGACAAAAGCTTGGTAAGATATAAAAATGATATTATAATAATACGACGCGATGATAGCCCAAGGCTATTTGCGGGGTATATCTGGTACATAAGGTGTATATCCCTCCTTGAACTTGAATTTTCAGTAAAGCACATCAGTGAATCAATTAATGAACATCACTACTGCGGTAGTCACACATTGTCACAAATATGAGATTTGAATTATTTGTGTATGTATTATTTATCTGACCCGTGAAAGCCAACTGCTCTGAAATTTGCCACACATAACATTTCACGTTGGTGGACTAGATTTACTACTAGACTAGAGCAAACGGTAATTCCTGGTGACAAGTGATGTATGAAATGATCCCTTCATTTTATTTAACCTACCCTTTTAATATACCCTAAACGAGGGGTGCAGCAAGAACAAAACTATCTTCTACTAAGTACAGAACAATCTCTTAAGGGTTTCTTGTTGGTCTACTACTCTAAAAAATAAAATCACTCTATTATTATAAAAACTAAAACTCTAGAAGCGGTATTCTGTAACTATCTCACATATTACACGTGTATCTCATAAAGAGTCGTAGGAAACGCTTAGAAATATTATTAAAAGTTACGATTCAAAAGACAGGTATTAAATCCCCTCTTGCCAGTACGTGACGAGGGACCCTGGGAATAGTATTGTCGTCTCCATTTGTTTTGCTACAAAAAATATAGAGCACATCTTTGAGTTTAAGAGCTTTTGACTTATATTTTTATGTTTTACTAGCTGCACCTCCCGGATTCACCTGCGTGACTAAGAATATTAATTCTGAAAACCGCTGTAATATGATGAAAAAGAAAGAATTATTGAAATCGGTCAAATCGTTTTCGAAATTTTGCGAGACTTGACACAGGAATTGATTTCTTATACAAAAAGAATAAATAGTTTTGTAGCGTTGATTGATCGATAGAAAATTCTTTATTTTAGCATAAAATTTTTACTTGCCAAAGTTTAATTTAGTTTCTCATAAAGTTCTACACTCTACATTTCAGTTTTCCTCAATTACTTATTTGGTGATGATACCCACATGGGTATAAAAACAAAAATGAATATTATGATAACGAAAAGTAACAACGATCAAAATGCTGTAAGTAAAAAAGAAACGGTAAATTATGTAGGTTATTTTATAATAATTTCAATAGAAACGATAGAAACCTAATAAAATAACAAAGATTGTTTACCGTTTGCTGGGAAAACCTTATGAACTTACACAATTACTTAAAGAATAACGGCGAAAACAGCCACAATATAAATAGGTAACGTCCAGTGCTATTAATCTTAACGGATAGTAATGGAAGACAATAGGATTTGGCGCTGACGAAGGTAGACAAGTTGCCTGCGAAACTGGACTTGTTTTTGTATCCAATAATAAAATGTTTGGGTAAACAGCAGTTGCTTAGTAGATTACGATTTTAATTAGAACCTTCATCGTGTAATCACGTAATATACTTGCTCTTATCTAAAGTGCTTGTTATGTAATTTGTGGTTTTGTAACCGTTCTGTTCCAAACTTGTTTAGTGGTTGTACCGGAGTAATTTATATTATAATCAAACATGCTTCCCATTAATGCAAAGTTAATGTTTAGAAAAATAACAACCACCAGCTTCTACAAACAACATCCAAGGTCCAACATAAACTAAAATAAAGAAAATTATTTCTACAAAAACATACATCCGCATTGAGCACCTCCACTTTTTATGAAGTTGGTTGAAAACTGTCATTTATTAATTACGAGTAAACGTGCATCAGTTAACGGATAAAATAGTTTTCTGCAGCCACGTACCAGCTTTAGCTTATCACTTGAAGGCTTCAGCACAAGAAAACCGGGACGGGCACGATACGTTACAACAACGCGACCACGCGTGTTTTAACCGACTTCAAAAAGGAGGAAGTTGTATTTAGATCACATGTTTTTTTGTCTATGTTCACTGATTTCTCCCGCAGTTGTGGAATGACGAGATAACCTCTTTTATATCGATGAACGCCAGCTGCACCCTCGAAAAATATGACTCATTGTCACGTTACGCCTGAGCCGTGCGTGCAAGCGAGAGCACGCAGCAATAGATAGAGAGGCACGATCCTTGTCTATATATGAAGTTATCACGTAAAATTATCTTCCGTAAACCGACTTATGACTTATGAGTAGACTGGAGGCTTGCAGTTTCGGACGGGTTAATACAACACGCACGGGCCCTTTGACGAAACTCACGGCGCACTTCCCGCGCTTGGCGCGCTGAAGCCTTTTCTGTTATCATTTGAACCATAGATAAAAAATAATTGATTTATCTATGTCTGAACTGAACTGAAATCAAACGTAGCACATGTTCTAAAAGTTAAAACATGCTACGAAAGTTCGTAGAACGTGCTACGAAAGTTTGGACAACACTTTACGAATGTGTCGTAACCATGAATACAAAAACTCTGGATAGTATGTAAGTACTTTAAAATTTATTTCATTAACAAACATTTTATTAAATATCATAATTATCGTATGATTATGAAAATAATGATATACAAATACACACGTCTTTATATTCCCGTAGGGCGATAAAAGTTTATAAACCTTCGCATTTCACCATCCATGATCTCGATCTTGTCACAAAAGATGAGCAAAAATATCATAAATGTTATAGGGGTGATACTCAAGTCATCGAATCTTATCCATGTGAGAGCGTATATACCAGTCCAATTATGGTACATATTTGGTAATCACTTTTATACATTGCTATTTAATTCCTTAAATATCAATGAAATCTATAAAGATGGAAACACAAGTTTTCGCCGTAATGCGAAATATTTTAATCGATTCCTACTTGTTGTGTCTGCCTTTTTAAAATATAAAGCAAGAACAAAACAATAAATAACTGTTAACTAAACCTATATATATAACACCAACCACCCAGCTTTCAGCCTTCGCGCCGAGCCTCATGTGCTGCACTCCGTACTCGCAAAGAGCTTGCAGATACCGCTGCACACTCGACCTCAAGATGAGCATCTGACAGACTTTACTTATTATACTTTAGCCCGGGTCGACGGTATTCTATTCCTAGTGTCAAACTCATTTAACGAATACAAAATAATATTTTAATATATATAAACCTTAGTTCAGGCTATATCTATTTAGTATAACAGAGATAAAGAGCTGGCCAACAGTGACTCAACCATTTTAGTAATAAATCTGTTTAGCATTCTATACGCAAAGGTAGGGCCAACAAAAACCCTCCGGTTACATTTGTCGATCTGGCAATCGTTCAGCACGTTCGACATTTCTATCCCTTTTTCCAGTTCGTTTACTTCCCGGAAGTGAAGTGAGAAAACTCTTAGATTTCGTACGTCCGACGATTAATGATACTTGACTGCTTTCGCTAAAACACAGTGTCCAAGCTTATGAAAAGATTATAAAAACAATAAAAGTTCATGTTTCTCTTGAAGTACAAAAAGCAAATGTTTATTTTCAAGTCATATGTAAATTTGACATGTTTGTCACAAACATTTTTTAATATTGGCCAGTAGTAATATGGGTAATGAAATTCCCTTATGTTACTACTACAGCAGTTAGTTGTAACACGGATAAAAAAATACCTGTCTTACTACTGGTAGTAAGACTGGTAGTAACATGGGTAACAAATGTTTAAAATGTCTTTGTTATTTTGACCGGTATGTTTGATAAATGGAACCGATTGAGCATTGCAATTTTATTTCAGTAATCTTGAAAAAGTTGCAATGCTCTATCGTACCGTATGTTATAATTGTTAATGTCGGGTTATAGCGTGTATAAAGTAAATACATGTGTAGTGTGTTTATATATTATAATTATTACCACTACACATATTTATATTGTGCCAGTTCAGTACACAGTAGGTAATAATAACCATAACACCAATAAAGGTGCAAATTGGTAGCCGGCTACATGAAGTCACAGCAAACGACGTGTCGCAGCGACACTACTGGTTTCTATGTATTTCTATGAATTGCCATTCGTAGTTAGCCACACGAAGCTATCTACGCGTCGTCGAGCAGCAGATGACACTGTCACTCGACCGCAGATCAGTAGTGCCGCCCGCGGGTACCAATCTGCCTAGTAAAACAACTGAAAAACTTTTAAACTAAACTTTTCGTTTCGCTTTCCAAATGGTTGAAAGTTGAAATCATGACTGCAGCGACATGAAGCGAGAACGTGTCGCGGCGACATGAAGCGACGACACGTCGTCTGCTGCTGCTACGTGTAGCCGGCTACCAACTTGCACCTTAAACTGAAAGTAATTGCAAATAATCAAAGTAGTGACTTTGCAACATTTCTACGCAAAGGTAGAGTCAACGATAACACTATAGCTACATACTTCGTATACGCCCGCCAATCATCCAGTACGGTCAACATTATATCCTTCTTCCGGTTCGTTATATTTTCGGAAGAAGAGTGAAGAAATTCCAGAAATTTCGTATGTCCAAGGATTTATGATGCTCAACCGACTTCGCTATATGAATATAAATTCCGCTTTTATGGAGATGTTTTCTAAATGTGAGCTAGTATTAAGTATAGATAAGTACAAAATCGCTAAATGAGATTCAATTCTGATGTTTTGATATTCATAATCGAGTACTTAATATTTTTTTAGTACTATCATTGATATAGCATGTGATTTGTTTCAGATCCGTACACTTTTTTATGATACATTTTTCCAATAACAATATAGTGTGATAATTTCATAAATTATACCCGTAACTTCTTTCTTAGTTCTGTAGAAACATGCAGAATATGCGTGTGTGGAGAGAAGTCATGATATATATATATATTAAATTTGCAAAGACGAATCTAATAAGAAACATGTGTCAAATGAGATGTTTTTACGTGTAGTATCAAAACCTATTATATCGCCCTCTATGCCAAAAAATTATCTATAAATAAAATGTTTATATAATGGCCATTACTGTTTACATAAAATTGCCTGACTATATTAAAATGTTAGACGGTAATCGTTTTTAAACCAGACTGCATACGTGGTTACTGAACAATTACTTTTACAGCCTGAAAGAATATCTGCATGAATGTTTATCGTGACATAATTATAATTCAGTTGAGTTAAGTATATAATATAGAAATAAACATAACTATTTGTACGCCTGCTTGCAGGTTGAATACATTGACGTCAATCATTCATAAGATCTGAAAATGTATTATGTGTATTCTGACAAATAAATAATTGATTGATTGATTGATTAGTGAACGCATACTATGTAACTATAACTATTTAGTAAAAGCACAAAAGTATTTCTTGCATTGTAGATCATCGTCATTTCTATAGGTGATATTTAGGCCTAAATAGCAGCTTCACTAGGAATCTGTAAGAAAAATGATTTGCTGTATCGGTAGTCTAGTACTCCAGATTTAAAGATCCGCCGTAAATGTTTACGAAATTTTAATTAAATAGTAAAAACGTAATGCCCAAAATTATTGATTTATTTTTTCATTTTAGCAACATTTTACTAAGAACCAACAAAATTTTTAAGAGACACGATAGGGCAATTATTTTCTGAATCATTAAATGTTATTGAAATGCGTTGCAAAAAACAAAATAGGCAGAAATAAATCATTATTATATAGGGTGTTTGGTAGAGGGATCGACAAACCAAGTGAGCGTGTTCGGGGGACCACTTGGAGAATACAAGTTGGCCAAAAAAAATCCCCGACCCCCTAATATGTTTAACTTTTTTTTGTGATTTTTCCCTTTTTCTCCGAAATTGTACCTATTTACCACCATAACATTTGTAAAAACTAAAAACATCCGGTCTAAAACATACTTTACAAATGTTATGGTGGTAAATAGGTACAATATTGGAGAAAACGAGAAAATTCACAAAAAAACGTTAAAAAAAATTGGGGTGTCGGGGATTTTTTTTTGGCCAACTTGTATTCTCCAAGTGGGCCCCCGAACACGCTCATTTGGTTTGTCGGTCCCTCTACCAAACATCCTGTATATATTAGACCTTGATGTCATGGTACGAGTATCTTATCGCCATCCCCATGCTCCCAATCCCAACTCGCAGCATCTTTAATGAAACTCCATGATATTGCGTTTAAGTTTTAATCAAGTTTCAATTATGTTTGGGCGCAGCGAACTCGGTATCTTTGAAACTTGTAAGGTTTTCAAATACCAAACTGTGCTGGTACAATCCTTTTTGTAAGCGAATGTTATAGAGAATTTTGTACATGTTTTATCTAGAAGTATTGTTTGATGAAAAGTTTCTTCATTATTTACATATCTTTTTCTTTATATATATTTACATTTCGCTTTCTTTATGAAATAGAAAGATTAACTTTATTCATTAGCATGAATATAAATATGTATATAATATATAAATAAAAATATAATTCCGTGCTTTGGAGGGCACGTTAAGCGGTCGGTCCCGTTTGTTTGTCTTAGGACAACAGTCGTTAGGCTATGTCGAAGGCCTTCGGGCGGCCTGAAAACTTCGACATTGGTTGGCCACCTAACCTGTAACAATGTAATGATTTCATGAAAAAAAAAAAAAAAAAATCGAACAATGTTAAGAAGTAGAAAAGAGATTTCTCTTTTAGCATGGAAAGTACTAGCTATGCAATCCTCTTAAAGAGTTGTGTAACATAGTTAGTTGTTTTGTTGTTTAACGTAGTATATTACAGTAAGTCAGTTACTAAACATGCTGAGCACCTATGGAATGCGCTGCCTGTCAATATCAGGCAAGCAAAGTCCATTTCGTCTTTCAAAGATATGGTGAAGGAGGAATATTTATCTACGAGTATCACCTACTGAATATTATATTTTATACTGAGTATTGAATACTATAATTTATTATTATGTATTAAAATATTGCATTTATGTTTATATTTCTATTTTTTATTTTATTTTTAAGAGAAAAATCATCAGTATATTATTTAATATGAGTAGGTATTAAAAATTAAATAAAAAATAATAATAATAACTATCTAATCTACAAGCCCCATGGTGGGGGGAAAAGTGGCCAAAAACGCTGGCGGCATTGCCACACTGGATGGCAATGCTAAGTTCTTGCCCAAAATAGGCGCCAGCATTTCGGTCACCCGACGCCTCAACCAAACGTTTCGCCAGATTTCTAAACAAGTTAAGAGCGGACGGCCCCATGGGCATAAAGTTTCGAAACAAACGGCACAAACATGTACATTCTGTCTAAATACACATATTTATGACGTTTGAGGTCTTCCGCTTTAGACGCGGCAGCGCCAGCCCTATCAATCGTCCCAGGGAGATGAGACAGCACACGACGTCCATACATGTAGTATCCCAAACCAGAGGCTGTCCCATCTTCCACGGGACGATAGTCATCCCATCTGGTCTCTTGCCGTCATCGCGCATCAATCCACCACTGCCTCTGAGAAGCAGGAGGAGGACAAGCTATTTTCCAGTTTCCTAAAGCCTCAGTCATATAACTACTCGTAATTTGAATAGAAGGCGATAAAATTGCCTTTACTAATTTTTGAGTACTGAAAATTGATGAAAGGAAAGCGGGTAATACTACACTAGAAATTTTATTTCACCTAACAGTAAGTGAGGTCTGGCGCCAAGTGCGATCGTCAAAATGTGTGTTAAGTATGGTAGTGAGCGTATCCCTCTGGATATTGTCAAGTTTTTGTTTCTGTAAAGGATGATTCCAAAACTGACAACATCTAAGAGAATACATAATTTAGGGACAAAAAGGCAATATCGAATAATAAAATAGGCCATGTGTTTTTTTGTAGGCGGTCCGAAACTGAATTAAAGTTTTGAATTTTGTCATCAACAAAATCTTCAATTGACTCGTCTAGGATTGGAGACCCTAAGAGGCGAAGTGATCGATTATCTAATATTTTGATATTGGGAGCAATTCGTTCAAAAATGTATACTATCTTATTTCTTAGTAGTGTTGTAGAATTTGGAATGAAACGTTCGCATTTTGAAAAGTTGAGAGCCTATTGAACCTATTTTAAAATTATGTATTAGTTTATCATTATTTGTTATTTTATATTATATATATCCTCACTTGTGGAAACTTTAAAAAGCTAATTCTTAGCCATATTATATTATGTATATTGTATACAATAACTTTACTTATAGCTGTTAGTTTTCCTATGATAATAAAATAAAATAAAAATAAAATATTTTTATAATTATCTATTATCTTATTTCCCAGATAAAAATGTTTTTTTATGTACCATCTACTAACTACCGCATTAATAATCAGAACTATCTAATATGGTTGCCTGTAAGAGATTGCTATAGCGATAAGGCCACCAATTGTCCAATCTACTGTAGTGCTTTTTTACTGTATTATGTCTTGTTTTCTATAAGATTGGTACTCAATAAAGAATTTTTGTATTGTATTGTATTGTATAGTAAGCTTTGAAAATACTTACTTATGTAATGTCAATTTGCTACTATGTATAGTTTGTGCACAATAAACATTTACTTCTTTCTAATTGAGTGGAGACTAAATCAATACCTCGTGGTGATCTCAGTGTAGACCCACGTAATATATCTGCCAACTCGTAGACTCGCCAGTCGTCATATTTGGCCAATACCATAGTTTTCTCAGAAATCATACTTTTTTCTTTGCCGTAATCTCCGGGTAACGCCGCAACTGCTAACGCCGCTTAATAATTAATAGCTAACCACGGCACTTTATTAACATTGTCTTTTATTTTACTTATTAAAATTATATTTAAAATAATAATTTAGCCTATTTGGAGGAAATAAAGTTATTACCACTATTGTTTTTAGCCAGATATCTATTTTCACCAACAACCATTTTACCGGTATATATAGTCATCAAAACATTCTGTTTCATAAGATTTTTAAACGATTAATAACAAAATGTTTAATGTATACGTATACGCATGTAAAACTTACCTAATGGTATATTACATAGTATTGAAGTCGAACTAAAAGTTTTTCAGTGACATTTTCATTCTCATGAGCATGATCCCATTTTTCCTCCTCACCGAATATTCATGGCAATACGTTAGGTATTCCTTTTTCCATTCCGCCCCGATAAAACCCGCTTAGAAAATAGTACATCACACAATACATAAATCACTTTCTCATAAGATGGTCAGTGACGGTGGAGGGTGAAGATATATTTATAACAATAATAATTACTACAGGCTTCGTGGCGAGCCGTTGTTGAGCCGGCTTGCTTTAATTGGTGGTTTAGGGGTTGTGACGCAATAGCATGTACCAAACGTCTGGAAGGGTGGAAGTGTTAAAGGGCACACTTCTCGATACCCTTTAGCCAGTCCACACCAACGTAGTCCACACCAACTTTGCCGTCTGTGGTGGCGGCCCTTAAGGGTGAATAACCCGTTTAGTGGGTGGCAAATCACCACCATCACAGCCTAAATATTTTATGATGAGACTAAAATTGGCAGTTGCTGTAATCTCTATACCATAGCCCGGATGTAAACCATAAAGATATTCAAAGTAAATATTCCATCAAAGGTCGTTGTTCATCATGTGGCCAGACACAATAGAAATTTCATTGTTATAATATAACGACTCTTGAAGGGTTAAAACCTAATTCTCGATAAATATTTCCACACTCCCCCTTCAATAGTTAATTTTTACATAAAAAGGGCTTCTTAGTGTTGGTTTTGGCTTCACTAATACCTATTAAAGGACCGAGCGTTGAACCGCACGAAAGACTTTAAATTAAGATAAAATTATAATAATTATAATGTTTTATTGATAATACTTGCAGCTCTCGTTTTCAGTCTGTCCAACACAAGATGGCCGCCCCGCTTCCACAGACACGACGCTTCACTAGAGTAACTTTGATTCCAGAATTACTCTTGGACTTGATGTCGCCATATCGACGACACGACGAGGCAATCATGCGCCGTCATATACATTTGCTTGAAATTATAATTATATATCTATCCTAGATTTAGCCTATTTTTAGCCACTGTACCCTAGTGGTTACTTATAGCTGATGTATGCAGCCGTGCGATTCTCTAAGAGCAAACATAGTTGTATCTTTGACAACATCCGTGAAACAAATGAAGAGATCACAAGAAAGGTTGGAAAAACCACCTTATGTACAAGGGCGATATCCCATAAAGTATTTGACATCGGTGAGCTCGTCGACGAACGCATCGACGTATCATTAGAGAATCGCACGGCTGTAGTGCAACATTGCGTTGAAGGCAACAACGCCGTCGAGGGGATTATAGTTAACATATTTTATAGACTGGGTTCTAGTAAACCCTGAACATTTTAGAGAACGTGATTGCAAGTTATTTAAAAGTGTCGGTAGATTACATATTTTACATTGACCCATCAGCGGCTTCGCTCCCTTGGTCTTGGTGTAGTGGCGAGAGAGTTATTTTTAAATTTCTATAACTTTTTTATCTATGAACTGATTGACATGAAACAAATTTTAAATTTAAAGTGAAGATTATTCCAATACGAGTATATTAGTGAAAACCACATCTAAATCAGGTAAGCCGTTTCTGAGAATAGCGTGCACAAACGTAGACTAACAGATAAACAGAGAAAAATCATAACAGTTATTATTTTTGATTTTATTTTCGTTTATAAAAGCCTCAATTATATTTTATTTCTAAATATATTACTATACAGGGTGTTTGGTAGAGGGTCCGACAAGTCAAATGAGCGTGTTCGGGGGTCCAGTCGGAGAATACAAGTTGGGCAAAAAAATCCCTGACCCTCCAATTTTTTTTAATTTTTTTTTTTGTGAATTTTTACGTTTTCACCGAAATTTTACCTATTTACCACCATAACATTTGTAAAATCTGTTTTAGACCGAACTTTTACTTGAATTTGGTCTCTAATACACCTTTAGGCTACGCAAAGCATAATTGGATACAAAACAGAGCTAACTAACTGATTTAGAGCTCATAGAGTGAAGAAATGAAATAAATTTTACCTCATAGTTCAATTTTCACAATGATCTAAAAAAACACTAATTCTAATTTTAGTACGGTATGGATGGTAGAACGCTGGAATTAGAATATCATCTTGTTCCCTTTCCTCCCACTACACATTGTGTCTTAGCCGTGTTGTTTAATTTTTTTATTTGATGTGGACTACAAAGCATGTTCTGCTATTGGAACTTGCCTTTGTATTATACAAATTGTAGTATAAAATACTAAATATAACAAACCAAATGAGGGTATTATTTAAAACTGAAATACCACATAAGTACCAAACTCCACCGAAACAAATGTGAATAATAAGATTATAGTGGTTATTACAAACCTCAAACAAAACCGTTCAATCTGCCAGCCAAGTTGTAATCCGATTTTAGTTTGTAATAACATTGGAAAGTTAAATAGTTTTAGGATTCTCTCCCGATTCATTACATTTAAGTCCTTAAGCCCTGCCCAACTCAGCCATTGTTATTTTAAATTATCTCAGCAGTCTGTAAAAATCTGAAATGTCGGTCTTAACTTGATAGCCATATACAAAGTGGTAAAGTCCTGAACCCAACGAAACAATTTATATTTACAACTAGCGACTGCCCGCGACTTCGTTCGCTTATATAACCTCCTATCTTTTCTGTTGTTTTTTCTTTCATAACAACCACCTTCTAGTAATAACTCCTAATAATAACACATCAAAAAAAGAATAAGCGAAACCGATAAAGCCGTTCTTAAGTTAAAGCGTGACCAGAAAAAAACAGGGGTTAATTTGTATATACTAGCGACTGCCCGCGACTTAGTTCGCGTAGTAGGCTCGGCCTTCGGCCTCGCCATAACAACCCATATTTTCTGGATTTTTCTTTTATGAGAACATTCTCCTGATAATAATAAACACATCAAAAAAAGAATAAGCGAAATCGGTGAAGCCGTTCTCAAGTTATAGCGTGACCAGAAAAAATAGGGGTTCATTTTTATATACTATTGACAGTCCGCGACTTAGTTCGCGTAGTAGGCTCGGCCTTAAGCCTCGCCATAACCTCCTATCTTTTCTTGGTTTTCCTTTTATAGAACCTTCTCCTGACAATAATTAATACATAAAAAAGAATTAGCGAGATTGTTATATCAGTTCTCAAGTTATAGCGTGACCTGGAGAAATAGGGTTCATTTTTATAGTATAGATAAAATTAAATAGATTTCAATTTTTCTACGCATGTCACAGAAACAGAAATGAAAGAATGGAACTGCGTATTAGTACAGTAGAATAAAAGATAACGGTCTTCACACTTGAAGATTGGAAAACCATAGAGAAACTTTTTATATTATGATGAAAACTAAAAAAACTTTACTTTACTGTACTTTACGAACTCACTATACTAAAATATACTCAATATAGTCATAAAGCGGATACTTTATGACCTCACTATGAACAAAGAACGAGTCTAAGCATGTCATAATTTTAGAGTGAGTTATTTAACTAAGTTAAACTTAGTTAAATAAGTTACACGTCCTCGAACGGGGAACCCGCGTCTTCTGACGTCCGTGTCAGACATCATGATTGCTAGGCCACCGCATTTTTATTATGTATATAAAATAGCTGCGCTTCGCGGTTTTCACCCACGTGGTGATGGATGATGATGAATCAAATTGCCTATGTTGCTCAGAGTGAATGTAGCTTTCCAATGGTGAAAGAATTTTTGAAATCGGTACAGTAGTTTTAGAGTGTATTCATTACAAACATACACATACAATGTACAAATTTTTCCTCATTAATTAATAATTCTTATTAGGGAGTCAGCATAAGAAAAAGTGGACTATTTTATAGGTACGGACCTAATAATATATTATTGCTCACTAACAAAAGGAAATTTAGCTTACTGCCGTGCGATTCTCTAAGACCAAACATCGTTGCATCTTTGACAATATCCGTGAAACAAATGACGAGTTGACAAGAAACGTTGGAGAAATAACCTTATGAACAAGGATGATATCTCATAAAGTATTTGACATATGAGCTCGTCGACGAATAATTAGAGAATCACACGATTGGAGCAACAAAGGTTCAAAACGCTTTTTTATTTACTAAACATATATACACTATAAACTACTACTAAGTATACACTTCTGGTTACAAGCAACATCTCTTTCAAGCTTAATATTGATTACTAGCTGACACCCGCGACGTCGTCTGCGCAGGATTAGTAAGTACTTCGAGTAGCTTATTATCTTCTTCAAAGCAATATATATTAGCTATTTAGAGAATATTAAAGAAACGCATAGAGTAACAATTCGACTGGAATGCCAATATTCGATTTTAAAAGGGAAATTGGAATTGAATATTTTTGTTCTACTCGTAGTTTTGTTTTTTTTAATCCTTGTTTCTGTGATCTGCGGTCTACTATTGTTTTAATTGAAAATTCCTCAAAGTGAATCTGAATGTCTTAAATGTATCTGTGATGGTAGAGCGCGGCGAGACGCAACGACAAGCGCATGCATTCTGGGTTCTGGAAGTCCTGCTATTTTTGTATACAAATCGGTTTTACAGATAATAACCGCATCACCGGACACCGCAGCAGTGTCTGGTGCAGTGTGATATGCGCCTTAAGAAGTCTATGTTTACGTATAGTTCCAATAATAACTATTTAAAAATTACAGTTTCATGTATTTACTTCATAGAAACTAAAACACAATTCGCTAGCTTCCCTTAAGCTATTTCATTACAACAGCTTATTGGCAAACAACTAAATCTAAGGCTTAATTAAATCTCCCAGGCACCGCAATCATAAATAACGAAGCCCAACGTTCTCTAATGAAATCTAAATGTTGGCCTTAGCTTTTCCATTCTCGCCTTAGTACTATCTCGCTAAATGTGCGGTCGCACAAGTCAAAAAAACCAGAAAATAGACCCAATGCAACTAATAATAAGGTCCTAAAAGGGTAGAGAAAATGTATTTTAAAGAAAATTATAAATTTGTGAAGAGGTGTTATGAAGGTAGAAGCTACTATTATTTTACTCTGTGGTAGAAGTAAAAACACTAATTTAGGTTTTAAACGTAAGTTGAATAGATTTTAACTATATAATATTATAAATGCGACAGTGAGTTGTTTGTTTGTTTCTTTTTCACGCCTGAACAGCTGACAGGGTCGTAAGGACATGTAGCAAGGAGATAGATTAAATCCCAGGGAAGTACATAACCATACGTTTTGTCATCAGTATTATCCATATCCATGGATGTTGTCCCCTTATTACGAGTATTATTTTATTATTATTTTTATAATGTTTCATCAAAGTGACTCCCTCTCGCCTGATAAAAAGCGAAGATGGAATCAAGAAGCAATGACCATTAGTGCAGTTGCACTAACCGCCACCCCTATGATGACCTGACAGATGCTTTTCAGGCCCCGCTGGAAAGACCCAGGGTCATAGCTGCAAGAAAATACGTACGCCGGCAAAGCATTCCACAATTTACTTACACGACAGAGGTAAGAACTGCTAAACTTTTTGGTTCGTGGTAAAAAGTTTTCAACAGTATATGGATGCAATGATAGGCGGGAACGAGTAGTCCGGGATCGGAATGGTGAGGAAGGAATAAAATTAAAAAGCTCTTCAGAACATTCGCTTTGAAACAACCGGTAAAAAACGCTTAGAGAAGCTATAGTTCTACGCATTTGTAGGGGTCCTAGGTGTTGAGTGACTTCAGTGTCTCTAATAATATGGACAGCGCGACGTTGCAGTCTATCGAAAGCATCCATAAGGTACTAAGCGGATCCATCCTAGAGGTGGCAACAATATTCAATACATGGGCGCACTTGACATTTATAAAGAAGGCACCGCTAATCCGGAGTAAAGAAACGCCTCGCTCTGTTCAGGACTCCGAGTTGCGGGAAGCTAACTTGATAATACTCTCGATGTAGTCACGCTGGTTCAGGTCACTACGGATGTCCATACCAAGGATGAAGATTACGCTGTACTGATGCATTTCATAACAAGAGACGAAGTACTGCACTCACCCTGAGATACTCAGTTGTTAAGTCACATATGCTTGTAACCACCGGCAACCTTACCCTTCGAACCAGAACACAGAGATGCGAACATTACTGCTTTGCGGTGGAAATCGGCAAGATGTCGGTACTTCCCCGAATGAAGATATTCACAAAGAGTGTTACTGCTGTTAAAATGTATATAAAATATACATTTTAACATGATAATGCTTTACACCGATATGGGCACAATGTTGGCTTTAGCAACCACTGTATTACCTACCTTAGTATATGTCAAAGTTTCATCAGCAGTCAGAATTCAAAAGGAAAGTTGGAAATTCGAAATTAGTTCTCCTAATAACGTAGATGCAAAGGAAAAGTTAAAGCATAGTTCGAGCATTCTTTCATGTCCTAATGAACTCGAATATGAATTATAAGAACTAGCTGTGTCCTGTGGTTTTAACCGGGTGATGATGAATGATGAGAAGTATCCTATGTCTTTTTCCGAGATAATCTACCTCATTCCAAAATTTCATTAAGATCTGTTTAGCCTTTTAGCCGTGAAAAGTTAACAAAAAGTTACTATCGCATGTCTAATATTACATAATATACTAGCCACGCCTCGCAGCATCCCCCACGTATGGATGATAATGATGACGAGTATGAAATTGACATAATGATGTGTTAAAACAGTTTCTCATCTATATAACTACCAAATTTCATCCACATCAGTTCTACCGTATTTGCGTGTTTACAAATAGAGGAAAGTAACCAAATATGGAATACCGTTTTGTTTTTTAGGCATGAAACATGAAACAAATATAAAAAATCTAAAAACTTTTAGTGGTAATTATAAAGAATCATAGCTCCTATCGCATCGCAGCTCCTGACGTTTAGGAATGTTTGTTTGCGAGAAATGCCGGTATTCCAAATTAGAGATACTACTCGTATTCCATATTTGGTTGCTTTTCTCTACCCACACATCCAAACTTTCACATCTATATATATAAAAACTGTAGTCAAGGTGAAATTTGTACATGATAGATAATTTAGAAAAAAATATTTTATGTGACTAGATGAAAGTACCTATAGCAGAATCCGAAAATATCGTTTTTAGAATTTTTGTCTGTCTTTCACATGTGACTTTATCACGCAAAAACTACTGGATGGATTTTGATGCCATTTGCTTGAGTTATGTTCTATGGCATAACAGGTTTCATCACAGGCATTTTTATATTTAGTTTGCACTACAGAAAGAGAATTACTAGTAGGTACTATTAGTGCTACCGAATCCGCTGTACCGCGTCGTCAACTATCGGATTTGACACAGATTATACGAGAGTTAATACGGTTTTCATCTACGCAACACGCCTGTCACACATAAATTACGGCGCGGTACAGCGTTTTTGTCTAAACTGCCGTGCGATTCTCTAAGAGCAAACATCGTTGCATCAACAAATGCAACAATGCAAATGTTTGACAACATCCGTGAAACCAATGACGAGATGACAAGAAATGTTGGAAAAACAACCTTATGTACAAGGGCGATATCCAACAAAGTATTTGACATAGGTGAGCTCATCAGCGAGCGCATCGACGAATCATTAACGGCCGTTTTCAATATTCTATCTATCCACGGTTTCCCTTACTACCGATGGAAATTTGACATAACCTCCATACAAATAGTGTCAAATATCTATCTCTAGTAGTACCAGCGATAGATAGGTTATTGAAAACGGCCGTAAGAGAATCGCATGGCTGCACGTCTGTAATTACATACGTATTGATGACAGTCGATGTAAAATTGAAAGGTTACACTGTCCAAAATAATAATATATTAATATCTATTAACGTAGGCGTTGACATGGTGTTTAGTATCCAAACCATATTGAAATAGGTGGTGTTGACATGGTTTATAACATTAAAGTATTTGTCGCTATATTTAAACCATTGCTGCATTGCTCAGTCGTGGTATATGAATGAATAAAATGTATTGAATTGAATACAATTGGTGGTGAATTAAATGAATTGAATTGAACGAATGGAATTGAATTGCTTTAATACAATAATAAAAAAGGCAATTTTAGAAACAAAAATCCAAAAACTTATCCAATTAACAAGAATTTCATATCCCATTCTAGCGTTAAGAGTTAAAAAAGTCAATCGTCAACATTAAGAATAAAGTCGTGATTGACTGACTGACTGACAGACAGCGCGCAGCAGATTAAAAACATAATGAGAATTATTAGAATAGTATGTAGTAGTAATGTACCAAGAAAGGGTTTTCGAAATTCAACCCCTAAGAGGGCAAAAATGAGTTTTCACGTTTGTATGAAAGTTCTATGTTTTTGAACTTGTGGTGTGAAAATTCTTATTTAGATAGTTTGTTTATTATATCTTTTTACAGGGATGAATGTAAAGTCCTGAAAAGGGGAATGCAACTTTAATGGTAAATTCTTTGTTTCTAAACCTATAGGTGTAAAACGTTGTATTGAGATGAGTTCGTAAAAAAATTAAATATGATAATTAATAATTCGATACAAAAAATTATGTTTCTTTATATTGTTTGACACAGGCAGGCATATTATAGGGGTGTGGAAAGGGCGATTAATCCCCCTTTTCACACTTTGCATGGCAAGTTTTTTTAATTTTTGAACGTTGAAGTGTGCAAAATTGGATTTAGATAGTTCGTTTAAAATAAAAATAAAAACTTTACTTTAATTGGTAATTAATGTCAACTGGTTTTCTCAAAAATGATATAACCGACTGCACAAATTAACCTTTTATTTGCATGTTTCACCTCCAAATCCACCATATTATGTAATATCGACCGTTGTACTGTTTCAAATGTTCAAATGTAAATAATAACCAGTACACAGTTTTTGCTTGATTAGTATGGCTGTTATAATAAAAAGCACACATGAATTTTATGACAGCAGATTAAGGATCGTGGTCTCCAGTGGATAGTGGCCCTCTAATTCATGGGTCCAAAAACATAGCTGCTGATATATGAGTATTTTTGAACCTTAGATGACCTCTGCGGAGATTTACAGGGGTAATGTGATAGAGTGATAGAGATATTATGGTTTGTGTTTCTTTATTAGTTTAGTTCTCTTGGGTGCAACTCATTACTAGGTTTTCGAAATTATATAATGCGAAATAACTCCGATTATAGTCGAAATCAACATTTTATTAGCTCACTAAACATCCTTCCCCACACACGGCCTAAATAAACAAAACAAAACAAACAAACAGCGAAAAGCAAACATTGCACCAGAAATAATAAAAAAGCAAATACAATCTACAAACGGGACGATTTACTTGACAAGCATCGATCGAATATAATACTAGTCAATTAAAAACAACATCAAACTGACATAGCGAAATGGCCATTTAAAATTTATAGGAAGAAACGCCGGGTGTTCTGAAACACATGGTGGTTCTCATTGTGGCTTCACCATTGAAAGTTCTGACTTTGAAAACGGTACACGTCATTGCAAAAGTAATGACAATGAAATAGAAATCGATCATTCTGCTAACGTTAGGTGTGACCGACACACGTATCATACTAATTTAAAAGTCGATTAATTTTGTATGCAGAATAAAAATGGGAACAAAGCTAGCAGTTAATTAAAAAAACAATTGTGTTATGACTTCGTAATTTTTTGGAAGAAGTGAAAAATACCTAAAGGTATGAGGACACAGACAACATTGAAAACATATCTGTAATTTAAACATTTTTAGTTTAAAAATCTATTGACAATTAAAATTACTTAATGAATAATATACCAGTACAAATTAATAAAAGGTTGTATTAAAACGCGTCGTATTTTGTGTTTATAGATGATGATGAACAAACCAAAAACAGTGGGCCTCGTGTCCGATCTTATGCCTAATATCAAATTGATGCAGATGGCAGGACATTTTTTGTTCAACTACTATGATGGTAAGTTTTAGAGCAAAGATACGTTACGTTATTATTACATAGTTTGTAGTATAAAAGTTACTGATACTGTATTTTCTAGAAAACGCTGGCATGAGCATGCTTCTTCGCAAGGTCTACTCTGGTGTACATGCTCTTTTCATCACCGTCCACTTTATCTTTATGGTCGTCAACATGGCCCAATATTCGGATGAAGTGAACGAACTTACTGCTAACACTATCACGGTCTTGTTCTTTGCCCATACGCTAATTAAACTGGTTTTCTTCGCTACGAACTCGAAAAGTTTTTACAGGTAAGTGTACCGCAAGGGAGTGTGTTTGCTCTTATATTGTTATATTAGGAATTAAATTAAATACAATGGTTTGACGTACAGTCACATATCTAATGTCCACCGGGTTATATTTAATGAGCTTTTTACATCCGGGGCAGTTATACATAATATTTATAAAAATATAGTAAAATACCTTATCTAAAGTGAACGTAAGAAAGAAATAGCGGTTTAAAATAGATAGCCAAAATGAAATTGCAAAAATAAATTTATAACGATAAATTTAAATCCTGCAGAAATAAGGAAAAAGAAACCACTTTAAACATCTTGTTAACAAAATAATTGAAAAGAATCCATCTTGTTATTTTAACAAGATTCTTTTATAGATGCCTGAATGAAAATAATACATTTAGTTCACAACACTCTGTCTAATTTGATTACATGAGAGTAATTCAACTTTTTCAGATATCCTCTGAGTTTGCTGACTCAAGTGTCTTAACTATATAGATAGGTAATCAAATTTTAGTCCCAAGTGGTATTTTGTGCATTAAAACATTTTGGCTACAAATATTTTTATGTACCTACCTAAGCGTAAAAAAAATTGTTGCCAAAATTTATACATTTATAGCCATTTCCTACACTTTTTAATGCCTGCTAAGGCAGGCAATAATAATTGCAGATAGCAAATATTGCATAAGCGTTATTTTAGTATCGATATTAATTAAAATACGAATACGTTTTAACGTAAATGAGTTTGTTTCTCTTCACGAGTTAAATTTTAGGCAGCCATCCAAAATAATAAAATATCCAAATTTTTTGGATGGCTGCATAAAATTTAATTTAATTAAAGCTTATGCAATATTTTAAAGAAAGTCTCTATATATATTTAAATACAATTTGAATTGTAGTTAAAAACGAATGTGTCTCATGGATGCAACTTTACGCATCCTTAAAAAAATAGAACCATTGTTGCTCAAGCTAAATGTTGCATTTATTCTGAACACTTAAATTACATGTATTCTTTTTTATTGTATTGAATTTCACGTAAGTTTGAAAACTTGAAACTATTGCTGTGAACCAAAAAAGCAAGTGGTGAGTATTTTGATAATAATGGTTTAGATGTATTCTCCTCGCGTTATTAAAACAAACAGCATCCAACACAGCTATTGTCAGAGAATCACTCAAATTTCATCAAAAGAATTGCTTTTTGCTTTCAATTTTCATCCAACAGGCAATACAATATAAAAGCTTCACCGAATATAATTTTCTGTCGTTTAATTTTATCTCGCTATTACAATAGAGGAAAATTTTTGTCAATATTAATTCAAAGTAATAAAGTGAACTGATTGGCGTGCCTTTGTATTATGCATATAACGATCTGATTTATAATTCGCCTGCTTTTATTACTACTATAATATACTATAGATAAATGAATTATACTCCACATAACTTAACCATACCTAATATATATAAATAACAACCAAAATGATTATACGTAAGACATATAGAATTAATAGTACTTATTTACAAGACGGCTGCGTTCTTTAATGACAGTATTGTTGGTAGTGATGATAATGGCCGAAGGTGCAGCGAGATACAGGTATATGCCATCACAGCGCGGTCAGCATTGTAGCTCTTGATGGACAAGCTAGAATAAAGGAGGCCTTGAGAGCGACAACAGCAAGCGCTGTTATGATGACCAAGCTTGAAGGCCGACAGCGTAGCTAAGCTTAGTTCGAGGCCATAATGTCATGACTAGCAGTACAGTCATTGCGGAACAAGGCTTTTCGTTGTAATTTTTAGCTTAAATAATGTGACTGATTTAAAATAAAACCTGCTTAGTACCTACAGAAAGTATATTCCCTTTGACTCCAATAGCAATACATTTTCAATCACTAATTTCGCTTCATTTTGAATGTCCGGCGGTGTTGAATAAAAACACATTGAATTGGAGAAATCGTCGCTTGAAGAGCTAATTTTTACAATTTTAATTATATATCACGTAAAAATTTATAACAATTGCAAAACAGTTCCCCGCACCTCGCTTTTAGTCTCCTTCCCGCGCTTTTTATAAATAAAGTATAGACTCTACGAGAAAAAGAAAAAAAAGAGAAAACTTATACTAGCTACTATATCTTTCATATAAATGTACAGACATGTTGTGCCACTTGATTTTAGTTTTGTAATCTATTTAAATTACTCAACTTTCAATAAATTATACAGACCAATATTCAGAACAAGTTTATTCATCTTCTCAAACAAATATTTTTCACCAGGACCCTAGCAGTATGGAATCAGTCTAACAGCCACCCCCTGTTTACCGAGTCTGACGCACGCTACCACCAACTATCTCTCTCCAAGATGAGAAAGTTGCTATATCTGATATGCTTCATGACTTGCCTGTCTGTCGTATGTAAGTAACTGAACTCATTTTTATGACTACAAGTTTTAGTGCCTCCGCTTTAAGTAGTTGGCATACTCGTATACCAAGAGTAGTCACCAGCGCTCAAGATCCATATGTTATTGGAGAGTATTTCGTTGTATATCTCTGAGCCACTCCGTTGTCGGTATTTCAACATAGACCAAAAGGTTTTGGCGTATATGGTCAAGTTTAAATGTTAAGAGCCAAGCAATTAACTACCTACGGAACTCTCACGAAGACTGTGACGTGACTGTAATAATTATATTATTTTGTCCACTTTTGATACAATCAAATAAAAAACAGTGGAGTAATCAAGAAACCTTACGGTTCTGGTGTCTAAGCTTCTCAGTAAGATAATCAAAACCCGAATTTATAAGACAGTCATAATACAAATTCTCATGTACGGATGTGAGACCGGGACACTTACACTTAAAGAGGAAAACAAACGGTTAAACTATAGTCGCCCGGTACCCGCGGGGAGGGGGGAGGGGGGCGGAGGGGGGGGGGGGGAGGGGGGGGGGGGTAAAGCCCCCCCTGCATCCCCCCCCGCCGGAGGCCTTTAGTTTTTGAGTAATAATTTTTTTAGTACTTAACCTCACTTTCGGCTATATCAGTATTTTTTACCTATTTTTTGTTTCACACCTAATCTATTAAGGCGGTTCGCTTCTGGCACTTCGCCGGCCGCTGCCGCGGCACGCTCGCTTCGCTCGCTCGGCTCGTGCGTTGTTTGTCATGTTCTAACCTAACCTAACCTATTTTTTGTTTCACACCTAACTTATTAAGGCGGTTCGCTTCTGGCACTTCGCCGGCCGCTGCCGCGGCACGCTCGCTTCGCTCGCTCGGCTCGTGCGTTGTTTGTCATGTTCTAACCTAACCTAACCTATTTTTTGTTTCACACCTAACTTATTAAGGCGGTTCGCTTCTGGCACTTCGCCGGCCGCTGCCGCGGCACGCTCGCTTCGCTCGCTCGGCTCGTGAATTGTTTAGTCGTAGGTCCATCCTTGTGAGTATGCATATATAAGATAGTAAACATGCATTATGTCGATAGCAATATTTTCGAAAAATGTGCCAATTCTGCGAGAGATCTTGGCACCGCTGCCCGATTTAGATTTGCATGATCTTTTTGAGCACACAAATGTACCAAAACTTGTGCATCCGCATGAGTATGACACTTTCATGGATGTCCTGTGGGTTCGACACCGTTTCTCAGTTGGTATGAGACCTTGGTCTTCACTATATTTGATGCATTGGTCTTTAGTGCCCAATTTTCGCACAACGTCAGTTAAATTCCAATGATCAATCACTTCAGTGACGCAAAGTTTTCGTTTGGTTATAAGCTCGTTGTCGTCGTCGTCATTACTCGAAGAAGGTCCGGCGACAGGTTCAACGGGCAGATCAGGAGCCGAAGAAGGTCCGGCTACAGGCTCGACGGGCAGATCAGGAGCCGAAGAAGGTCCGGCAACAGGTTCGACGGGCAGATCAGGAGCCGAAACCGCGTCCGCTTCGGGTATTGTACTGTAATACTCCATTACAGCCAAGTGCAGTCCAGTTTTCAAGCCAAGTTCAAGTCGGAGAGCAATCCAAACAAATCCGGTAAGCAAGCCAAGTTTCAAGTCGTCGCGCAATCGAAGGAAGTCCAGGGAAAAAGCCAAAGTCGTAATAAAAATCGAAAAACAAGAGAGCACACATTCACGAAACTACGAGAGAAACGGAATGAATGGATGACAGTCCATCTGTCAGTAAGACAAAATGGCGCCTTTTTTTTTTCTTACGTTTAACGATAACGATACGTTTCGTTTAACTCAGTTTGACAACTTAATTTGACAACTTAATATTGTACCATTTTCTCAACATTGCGTTCCATTTCACTTTTTTTTATCAAATTTTAATTTAATCATAATTAATTTAAACTACGTTTCCGGCAAAAAAAAATTGCTGGAAGGGCTTCAGGTGGACCCCAATGATACCCCTAAACTCGCACCTTCATCAACATCAGGTACCGGACGGCTATAGCCAACCCAAACAAACTGTTAGTGACAGAGCAAAAAATATTGCGAACGATTTTGGGACCAGTTTGATGAGAGGACGGCAGTTGAAGGATCTGCAAGAACAGTGAAATAGAAGAGCTAGTGGGGGAGCCTAACATTATAGGCGAGTTCAAGTTCCACAGAGTTCGTTGGCTTGGACATCTCGAGAGGTTGGGAGAGTATCGAACAGGAAAGCGCGCTTACTTGGGAATAACGGAAGGGCCTCGCCCAGTCGGCCGGCCCAAATACAGATGGAGGGACGAAGTAGCAAAGGACCTCAAGAAACTCAAAGTATATAACTGTAGCGCAGGATAAAGTAAAGTGGCGTCTTTTAGTATTGGAGGCCAAGACACTGTTGGGTTGCTGTGCCAGCATATTATGTAGTAATCAAGAAAAATGTATTTGGTTGCACTAAGAAGATGCCTGATTCAGGAACCGACACATACTGAACATCGTGAACCGTACGTGAACCTTCTAATATCTAGACTAGACAGTGTCGCTAATTCTTTGCCAAAACGTGTAACTGTATGCTAGCTAGCAAATTGGACTAATTGTGGTAAAAGAATATCATAATATAAATATTTATAGCTGTGTACGTCATACTAATTCACTACTACAATTCTGACGCTAGGAGTCTAATCGTTGTGCGTACTAAGACGCAGTAGTCATAAAGGTTTGTTTTTCAGAGTTGATTAATATTTAAAAAAAAAATTACCGCGGTGTTACCCATAAAACAATCATCATTGTCAACAAGAAAGGATCCATTGCGGATTCTCCTTTTAAAAATACCCCAACATACAACTTGCAGTCTTTAGGTATATACTTACCCTATTGCTCCTCAAAAGTCTACAAGATGCTCATAGAATTGATACTACGAGTATGATAGCTCCGTCGGTAGCACGCTGATGGTCGCTACTTTACTCCCAACTTCAAAATGTACTAAGAACATATAAAATGCTAACTCATTTTTAATATATAGGTACGTATAGATAGGTGCACAATGTGGACATAGCTGCATTATATTTTCTTTGTTTATTTTTATGCCGAAAAATGTAGGATGTATTACTTTGTTACACTGACATCAGTAGGTATGGGCCATTATTATGGGGCCGTACACGTATTTTTTTTATAGTATTACTTTTTAAAAGCACTAACGCCCAAAAACCCAAAAACGCCCACGCTAAAAAGTAAAAAGTAATACTATAAAAAATACAAGGGCCGCGATGTCAATACGAAAGTTTCAAGTATTTCTAAATAATGCTTCTTTCGGTTGGATGGTACTGTTAAACTGTCCAATAGATGTCGCTCCGTCCCCGCAATAGAGAGTTAAAATTCGATGCTCGGACCAGATTCTCGGTGGCCTAGTTGGTCAATGGCGTCTGACACGGAGAGTCAGAAGACGCGGGTTCGAATCCCGTCCGAGGATGGAATTTTTCTCTCTATAAATTTCAATGTTTGAGATCGCTAAAGCAGGCGTTAGTGCTTTTAAAAAGTAACCCTAAGCTTTATTATAAGTTTTTTTGTTGTAATTTTGTATTGAATATTGTTATATAAATCGCAGAATATCGTAGCAAGGGTCGATAAAGGCCTCATTGTCCTTATTATGCAAACACTAGCCAGTGTATTCCATACGTAAATGTATACTAAACTGCTTGTGCGGCGGTAGGTAGTTTATATCATGCTACCAACCAGTTTGTAATTTACCCTCATTTTATAAAACTGTACGCGTTCTCGATGTTAGTATTGCATTGCTTCATGTTACAAACTTGAGTTAATTATTTGCCTAATCAAGTATGATCAGGTGTGCATGAATACCTATATTACTATAAAAGTACCTATGTGTTCACGCGTGCTATTATTTGTGCCATTCTTATGTTTTATTATGTGTTACTTCTTGCATATATATCTTATGTAGTGCGTAGGAAGATTGTATGTACTATTTATTACAATTGTTGTTCTATTTGCTACAAGTTTTAGGAAGTCATTCGGCAGCGTAACACAGAGTAAACCGAGTACGCTGCTGAAATGATTTTGCATTTTTTGTGTTTCTTACAATAATTATATAGGTAGCTATAGAAATCTTTGGATATAATAATGTACCTGTAGAAATATGACAGTTACCATAAACATTGTAAAATAATAAGTGTAAGAATGTATCTTTGTTAAATGAATAATTAAAAATAAATAATTAAATTAAATTCCGATTTGGCAGTCCGAAAAACTTCAAGCTTTAGCTAGTAAATGTAAAAAAGCCATTTAGTTCAAATAAGCAATAACCATTGGGAAGGAAAATTTCTCCTGTTGTGTTTTTAAACTGCAAGTCACATCATCATTTACCATAAGGCGGATCAACAGCCTACCTGATGATGATTTCTATTATTCCAGGCTGGGTCACACTAACATTCTTCGGAGAATCTGTCCGTTTGATTACCAACAACGAAACCAACGAGACCCTCACGGAGCCAGCTCCAAGGCTGCCCGTCAAAGCTTGGTATCCCTTTGATGCAATGAGCGGGTCCATGTACATCTTCGCATTTGTATTTCAGGTAAAAATAAAGAGTTCATTTCGTAATACATTATGAAAACAATTAGAAATATTCAAATTATCAACGGGATAGTCGCCATGTATATTTTCTATGAGTTTCCGTTATTTCGGTACTGGTGCAAGCGCCATGATCACGGATGAACTGAGGAATTGCGGGTAGGTGAATGGTTACAAGCAGACGAAGCGGTCTACCCTCTTCCGTACTCGTTTGTTTTGCGAGGCACCTCTACTATTGTTCGTACTGTTGATTTTTGTTTTATCCCGACACAAAGCAATAACATTACCAGCCAGCATAAAATTGCATATCTGGTAATAAATTGACACCACTCATATTTTTTGGTACAATCTGATATTACACTATGTTTTATTTTTTTAGATTTATTGGCTCCTCTTCTCAATGTCGATAGCAAACCTTATGGACGTGATGTTCTGTGCTTGGCTCATATTTGCATGTGAACAGCTGCAACATCTGAAGGCCATCATGAAGCCTCTGATGGAACTCAGCGCGTCTTTGGATACTTACAGGCCAAACACAGCTGACCTGTTCCGAGTTTCTTCTACAGGTAAAGTTTTGATGATCAAGATCAGAATTATCTTTATTGTTACAAAGGTGCAACCCTGTGGTGCACCCAGGTGTAAAATAACTACCACTGAAGATAAATTATCCGAAATAAAAAGTAGTCTGTTATAGGCCATCATCTGGCTGGTTTAAAAGATTTAACAAACATCTTGTAAACATATATTTATCCATACTGATAAACTTTTAAAATATAAGTGTAATAAGTCAATGGACCGAGCACTTCACCATTATGAAAAAGGAAAAAATCATTTTGCGTAGTCATTAAGTTAATGTGACCCTTTTTTCAACTAATAATAAAGCTAAAATGAAACACTATTTTATTCTCATCAGTAATTTTAGAGATAGATAGTTCAAATAAAAAAACGGTTATTTTTTTAAAGGTATTCAACGTATTATAATAGTGCATTTAATAACAAATGAATGTTGTTTCCATTGGCTTTACTGAATATAATATTTTTTCTAATTATTACTTGTGGCGTATACAAATAATAACATAAAGAAGGCACTGAAAGCAGTACAACCTTATCAACTTTGAGCAACGTTTGATGAATCTTCATATTCTTGCAATGATAATCACAGATGATACAATTTATTAGACAAATCCGAGAAGATGCCAGACACAACAGATGCTGATATCCGCGGTATATACTCCACCCAACAAGACTTTGGCATGACATTACGTGGGGCAGGCGGAAGACTGCAGAACTTTTCGAATAACCCTACCAACCCGAACGGGCTAACCCAGAAACAGGAAATGCTGGCCAGATCTGCAATTAAGTATTGGGTGGAACGTCACAAGCACGTAGTGAGGTAAGCCTTTTAGAATAATCAGATTTCTTTTTTATTTAGCTCTGTATCTGTAGACATAAATCTTCTTCTTAATCGTTTCCTCATGACTGAGGGTCGTGACCACCATAAATGGCTTCTGGACAAGGTTTCTCCAGGTGTTGCGGCACTCGGCTTGTCTTATGGCCGTGGCTATATTTGTCCTCGTTGTCTCTTTGACAACATCAGTCCACCTAGTTGGAGATCTTAAAGACATAAATAAAACCTGAGAAATAATATCTGAAAAATTAAATGTTATTCCCAATCAAGGTCCAAACCTGGAATCTATCCCAACCGGCAAGGCGAGCTAAAGATATAAAAAAATCCTTAAATAATCCCTAAATTATAAGTACATTTTCGTTAACTTATTATGATGTGGTGTACCAAAAATCAAAACAATAGAATCTTTTGACCCATCATCATCATCAGCCTTTAGCAGTCCACTGCTGGACATAGGCATCTCCAATCGCACGCCACTTAGGTCTATCTTGGGCTTCTCGCATCCAGTTTTTACCAGCCGTCTTGCGCAGATCGTCACTCCACCGTGCCTCAGGACGACCTACACTACGTTTGCCGAGACGCGGTCTCCACTCTAGAATCTTTTGATCGGGCTTGCTCTTTTGTTAATAGGAAATGTACCATCATTTAAGAAACCTATTGGTGTATTCATTAGGTAAAAATCACTATGGTTTAAGATTTTACGAAGTGGTAGGACTTTAAGGCAAGTGTTTCTCACAATAGGTATCCATCGCAGTGCTACGTATTGTGCCTTGAAAATGTAGTGTAAAGTATAACTGTGCTAAACTGAACTGTAGCAAGTGGGCTTCGGGAGCGAAAGGAATCGAACATTCCATTCATTCAAGAAAACAGTACAATACCGCACAAAACTTTAAGCGTATCTGTACATATCTAAATTAGACTGCAACCTGTCATGGGCAGGTTGCTCAACAGGCAAACGACTCACCATCTCGTCACAGGTACCACTTTGCTTTTCCGTAAAAATGCGTCATTCAGATACTCACAAATCTGTCAAAGCAAGCCAGACTTTTGACACATTGTATGTGGTTGGTTCGTATAGAAATGGTTGAACGGCGTGGATGACTCTGTCGCCTAAAGTAATTAAATATAGATTCATAATTCATAAATATACTGAATACCATGAAAATGGACATGGTCACGCGTAGAGTCCGCCTGTCTACCCGTGACCATGTTTACTGAAAAGTGTCCGAAACGTCGTCGGTATGCAATAATATAAAAATATACGCCATTTAATCCGTTTAAAGTTGTTTAATTTCAATGTACATGAATCGCGAAAGACTAAGAAATCATTATTGTACCTTTTTCAAAGTAAGTGCTACAATATTACCGATATATAAGAGGATATGAAGCAGCAAGAAGTGGTACGGTCCCTTGCTCTTCGACCACAGGTTAATAATGTAACATATTTCGTATACATTAATTTTGCCTTTCTTATATGTGTTTGCAAGTATAAAGTAGTATGTTCGTAAAATTTTACATAAATAATACACAATAAAATAAATAAACTAATAAATCTACACACATCATTAAAAGTAAAAATAAAAACTTATCTTTATGCCACATGGTGGGAGGAAAAGTGTCCAAAACACTGACGGAATGGCCACGCTAGATGGCAATGCTTACGTTTTGCCCAAAGTATACGCCAGTGTATCGGTCACCCGTCACCTCTACCAAACATTTCGCCAGATTCCTAAAGAACTTGAGAGCGGACGGCCGCCATGGGCCTATATATTTTGTATACCAGTAAACAAACAATGATCATCAGATACAAGTACAATTTGAAAAATTTGAATCCGACCTACATTCTATTCAGTTATTGGAGTGTAACTCAAAATATAATGAACCAAGTTTGGTTGGTTATGGTCTTAGTAAATTTAAAATTTTCCAGGAAGGCAGGAAGCACCAGCTTTCTAATAAAAAAATAATTTTGAGAATCGGTTCACCCAGTCGAAAGTTACAAGCAACAAAAAAATACAGGCGAATTGAGTATTTCCTTTTTGGAAGTCGGTAGAAAAGATGTACGTTGCTAAACATAACATAAATCTCCGAGAACTGTCGTTGGTTGTTTGCATTTAACAAAGTTGTCTCACATCAATTAAGAAGATCACATACGTCTAGCATTTCATGAGCTCTAGAACTTACGTTTCTGCAGGCCAAAGGTAGGTTGAGAGGTTACCGGTGCTCGATTTTACCATGTTTTGCGAACAATGTGCCAAGGTGTTATCCTCCCTCAAATTTTGAAAAATCAAATACGCATCGATTACAACGTCTCTAACATAACCTTCTGTGACCTTAACAAAGTTTGCGAGATCATAGGAAAAGCTAGCAAAAAAATATTGCTATTTTTGCAGAAGCATCTAGAAAACCATCATTCTGTTTGTGGTAAAGAAACAGATAAGTATAAATTAAAACCGCTATCAGGTAAGATATTAATCATTCTTATTAAAACCAATATCAGTAGCTTCACGTGCTTGGATACGTGCATGTTAGTCCTTGAACCATCTTAGGGACAGACACATGTTGGATTAATTTTAATCTGTGATAAGTTATCATTAGTCCCCCAACCGATTGGCTGCAATAAGTGATGACGACAAGAGGCTTGATGGAATGATTGTGATTTCCTTGGAAATGAGGATGCAACGCATGGTACTTTGGCGTATACTCATCTTATGGGCAGGCTGGTGGTGCTTTATCGGCTTAACAGTGCCAATATACCTTGATAGTAGACGCATGGGCCGTGGGGTCACAAGCTGTCGAAGTTTTCAAGAATGTGGCAAAGTCATCGAATGATCACCATTCACTTTATGATGTTTGCAAAAATTTATTCAAAATTAAAAAAAAGTAAAAGGGGGACTTACAGTTTACCTAAGAGAATTTAAACATGTGACCGAAATGGTTATGTGTAATGTTGTATGTTGTACATATTTTTCATTTTATGCGTTATGTTTGTGTCGTCACATATTTTTGTGTCTTTATACACGTAATTTGTATAATTACCAAAAAAATAAAAATGGGCGGTACAAAAGTGTACATTGTAGATATGTAGTCAAAATTTTTTATTACTTCACAGTGAAATAATTATTAATTGTTAAAGTTTTCGAAAATTCCATCTAAAAGTATGGACACCATCTTAACAAAAATACTACATGCCTATGTACAACTTATAAATGAAAAAACATGATTCGCTTCAGTGAAAAAATATCTCTCTTACTCTTTCTTACACCCCCCACCCGAGCGCACAGAATGAATAATAATATGTACTAACGAGCTAGGACGCGAGTTTGCCGAATGTTATGATTATGAATGATACATTTCTATGTAGGGGTGTTAAGTTTCATGCATAAACCGCGCGCATGTAGTATATCTTAATGAATAGTGGAAATGCCTAGAATAAAATTTGTAGGTGTGAATCAATCTAGACGTTTGACCAAATATTGATGATTATGTGCGATTTTTTTTAAAAGTAGTTTTAAATATTCTTCCCATGTATGTATTAAGTACCAGCAGCATATAGTGCCTTTTTTTTGGTAATTATACAAATTACGTGTATATTTTTAATCAGTAGGACGTGCTAACTTAAAATGATGTGATTGTAAATTAAATAAATTGCAATACAGTTTCTCAACAGATGATTTACAAAGATGGTATCTAGTGCCTGTACTTTGTTATGTATCATCATCATCATCATCATCATCAGCCTGTAGCAGTCCACTGCTGGACATATGCCTCTCCAATTGCACGCCACTTAGGTCTATCTTGGGCTTCTCGCATCCAGTTTTTGCCAGCCGTCTTGCGCAGATCGTCACTCCACCGTGCCTCAGGACGTCCTACACTACGTTTGCCGAGACGCGGTCTCCACTCTAGAACTCGTTTACCCCAACGGTTGTCGGTTCTACGGCTAATATGGCCAGCCCACTGCCACTTCAGCTTGCTGATCCGGTGGGCTATGTCGATGACCTTGGTTCTCTGACGGATCACTTCATTTCTGATGCGATCCCTCAGAGAAACACCGAGCATAGCCCTTTCCATAACCCGCTGAGCGACCTTGAGCTTGTGGACCATTCGAGCCGTCAGTGTCCACGTTTCGGCTCCGTATGTCATGACGGGTAGGACGCACTGATTGAAGACTTTCGTCTTCAGGCACTGTGGAATCGGCGAAGTAAGGACTTGACGTAGCTTCCCAAACGCTGCCCAACCCAGCCGAATTCTTCTATTCACCTCGTTCTCAAAGTTGTTTTTTCCCAACTGCAATGTCTGCCCGAGGTACACATATTTTTGAACAACTTCGAGAACAGCGCCGTGTATCGCAATCGGTTCCGGTAGAACATGTTCGTTGAACATGACCTTGGTTTTGTCCAAGTTCATCCGTAGGCCGATGCGTATAGAAGAGTCAGCCAGGTCATTCAGCATCTGTTGCAGGTCCTGCAGCGTCTCTGCCACGATGACGATATCGTCAGCAAAACGCAAGACAGAGATGTATTCGCCGTTGATATTAATGCCACGTCCTTTCCAGTTCAGCGTCTTGAACATTGAATTTGAAAACAATTTCGGGGAAATAACGTCCCCTTGTCTCACTCCTCGATGCAACGGTATGGGACTTGTTTGTTGATTCTGTACTTGGACGGACATGGTGGCGGTTTCATAAAGACATCTCATCACTTGGATGTATCGCCAGTCTATCTGGCAACGCTGCAGGGACTCCAGAACAGACCAGATTTCAACCGAGTCAAAGGCCTTCTCATAGTCCACGAATGCTAGACACAGGGGCTGATTATACTCTTCGGTCTTCTGTATAATCTGCCGCACTGTGTGAATGTGGTCTATGGTGCCGTATCCGCTCCGAAACCCAGCCTGTTCCGGTGGTTGGAATTCGTCGAGTCTACGCGCAAGACGGTTCTTGATCACTCTTGAAAACAGCTTATAGACGTGGATTAGACGGGATATGGGTCGATAGTTCTTCAGCAGGGTCTTATCTCCCTTTTTGAAGAACAGGACGACCATACTCCTACTCCATGCCTCTGGAGTTCTCCCTTCGAACAGGACAGCGTTAAAAAGCTTCTGGAGCTCCTTCAGTACGGTACCTCCTGTTTTTAGTAGCTCTGTTGTAACGCCATCCTCTCCAGGGGCTTTTCCATTTTTAAGCTGTCCAAGAGCGATCTCGATTTCGCCAATACTGACTTCTGGCAAGTCTTCAGTGAAATGGCGTGTTAACGTGGCTCTAGGATCATTTTCGGGATCAGGTCGAGATGCATGCGATGCGTATAATCGGCCATAAAAGTCCTCCACTTCCGAAAGGACTGCCGGCTTCGAAGCAACGACTTCTCCACTAGCTGTGGTCAGCTTCGTCAGGTGGCTTCTTCCAAGAGATTGTACGAACACCTTTGACCCCCGATTCTGCTCGATCGCTCTTTCGATCGAAAAAGTATTGAAGCACCGGAGGTCGTGTCGTACGTTCTTGTTGATCTCTCGGTTTAGAGTCCGCTTTTCTGACGAAGTGATGGGTGGGTTTTCACGTCGTTCCTTCATTAGCCCCAAAGTCTTTTCTGAAAGCTTGGACTTCTTGCCCTTACGCTGCATGTAACAAAATCTCGTACCTTCTTCCCTGAGGACCCGAGACACATTTTCGAGGTTCTGGTTTACGTCTGTGGTGGTTTCCACGGCAGCGAATTGTTTATATATTGTTATGTATACTTATTAATAAAGAACTTTATAATAACAAGTACAATTTGAAAAAAATAATACCGACTTCCATTCTATTCAGTTATTGGAGTGCAACTCAAAAACTACTAGAGCGAATTTGATCTAAATTTTAAATGGGCGACACGGGAAGGATCAGCTTTCAAACAAAAAAAAGAATTTTGGGAATCGGTTCACCCTATCGAAAGTTATGAGGTAACAAACATAAAAAAATATACAGTCGAGTTGAGTACCTTCTCCTTTTTGGAAGCCGATAGAAAACAAGTACAATTTGAAAAATTTAATATCAACTTCCATTCTACTCAGTTATTAGTGTATCTTAAAAACTACTGGGCCGAATTAAATGAAATCCAGCACCAGCTTTCAAACAAAAAAGAATTTTGGGAATCGGTTTATCCAGTCGAAAGTAATGAGGTAAGAAACATAAAAAATAAAAAAAAACACAGTCGAATTGAGTACCTTATCTTTTTTTGGAAGTCTGTAGAAAACTCTTAAGTCTCAAACACAAAATCACTCGTTCGAATTTATAGTAGAAGCATAAGAATAGCTGTTTTATTCTTTATTCTAAAGGATCCTATTAGTATGACGCTACGTATTATAATTTTAAAAACCTACTTGACCGTGACAATCGGCTAATAACATACGATAACAGTTTTTTATTGTGCGATTAACCATGTGCAGGTTAATCGATCAAATGCAAGCGTATGATATTGATCTTGATGAGGGCCACGGTAGCTCCGCCTTTTATTGATATATGGGGTTTTATTTACTTAAGTACCGCGTAATGAGCACCTTGATGTTCTAGGACTCTAGAAATCTATGCAAATACGTTTTCACAAATGGAAACGCAAGCATCGACAGCCGTTGATCACGGATGTCATTTTATGTGAAATTGGTTTTTATGTGAAAGTGTGTACCTATAACAATGAAATAGCACTACTTAAACACATCATGGCAATTATTTTGTTTCTTCTACTTCAGCTACGCGGGTCTTACTGGATTACTGGAGGTTGGCCGTCAAATCAACAAGGTTATCTCTATCCTATTACGAGTACTTTGTTTGATTTTTGCATCTAAAAATCAAAATTCCAATTATACAAAAATACACATGTATTAAACATAAAGAAATATAAGAACTTATTTCTGAAACGGGACATTTATCATATGTTTTATTTATTTCAAGCTTTCGAGATCATCACATCGAGTTACATAACTCACATCGACAGACCAGATATACTTAGGTTCGTAAAGGGAGGATAAATTAAAAGAAATTAGCATGTATAGGCATTATATATAAAGAGGATGGGTTTCAAGTTTCAAGAACCTATAGTATAGTGGGTTAAAATTGCAAAAATCGTAAAAGTTAAGAAAAAAGCTCGCGAACAGATACGACAGTCATGTGTTTCGAGACCAAAATCGAGTTGCAAATGAAATGTATTTCAGTTGCTAACAAATGTTGATAAAAATTGAAAAAAATGGCCGCTCTAAGTTACTTTTGTCAGCTCCAGTCATCAACGGGTGCTGCTTGCGGAGACCGGTTTGCTCGGAATTCTAATGGATACCTAATTTTGGTTTTGTTTTTCTGTTATTTTACTTCTTATAAAATGTTAGGTTTAGTTTATGTTCCCTCATTGTATGCAAAGATGTATATTTAAATAGTTGATTAATTAGTTAAGTTAAGTAAATGTAAAAAAATGCCACGGACCCTGGAGTCTGTGGGTAGAAATATTACAAGTAATAAAAAAACATACAAAAAATGTAAACCGTGCACTCACAAAGATGTCGTTTTTTTCAACATGCCTACTCTACTTTTTTACAGATTGGTAGCCTCAATAGGAGACACGTACGGCACTGCTCTTCTGTTCCACATGTTGGTCTCTACCATCACACTAACACTGCTGGCTTACCAGGCGACTAAGGTAAACATAAATACGCTATTACATCTGAAGATTATCAGTGCATGGTTATAGTTATTGTATGGCAAATCCTGGCCGATAAGGCCAATCCATGGACCGGCAAGCACAGCGTAGGTCGTTCACCAACACGGTAGACAACCGACGTGATAAAGGTCGCAGAACGACACTGGCTGGGTCGGTTCCATGTGGTCTTTTTGACAATATATGGGGAGACCTATATTAGCATTGGACGTCGTACGGCTGAAAGTGACGATTGCAAATCTAAAGTCTAATAAAATAGGCGGATAGGTACTTTTTTGGACTAAACGAACTCTACAGAGCTCTATCTCTCTAACCTTTAGAGGTAATTAGATCAGCAAGCTTTTAAGTGTGGAAACTTCTACACGTCGAAGGTGGTAGTGCGTGAACCTGAGACCGGTACTTCTGGCCAATAGTGTACATCATCAGAAATAAATTGTGTTACCTAGCAATAAGAACTAAAAATATTAAAATTAACATGTATACATGTATTTTTATATATTGGACTCATTTTAGTTTTTAAGCAATTTCTACCATGAATGTTCATTGTGATGATTGGAGAACGTAATCCCTTATATATACATTATAAATATATATATATATATATATATATATATATATAAATAAGTCTAAAAAGGTACGGACCAAAGAGTCTATAGTGTTGTAAAAGAAACAAAAAAAGATGGCAGTGCTACTGGACCTAGAATGACGACTATCTTCTAAGAGCTGCCAACGTATTGTTACGTCCTGAATGACAGGTTTTGATTCTTGACCTACCAATTACCAAACAAGCACAAGCAAGTACCCTCCGAAATTCTGAACTCCGTCATAATGTTATCGTCACCTTTACTGGAACACCAGGGTGGGCTTCAAACTTGCAATCTGTCCAGCCGTGCGATTCTCTAATGATCCGTCGATGCGTTCGTCGACGAGTTCACCGATGTCAAATACTTTATGAGATATTGCCCTTGTAGATAAGATTGTTTTTCCAACGTTTCTTGTCATCTCGTCATTTGTTTCACGAATGTTGTCAAAGGTGCAACGATGTTTGCTCTTAGAGAATCGCACGGCAGTATACTGATTCTTGTAGCTCTGTGCAGTCATCACTTCAGAGGTATGTAATGCACCCAGATAAATAGTGGTATATAGGTACTCGGATTTTCACAACCTCAAGTATTCACCCTTCCGATGAAATATAAAGATACATTTATATATTTTGGTGCTTTTCTAATTTTATCAATGTACGAGTACCTATGTTACAATTTTATGTAACTTATACTGAAATGAAACCACTTTAAGCGGATCAAACCGCGTATAATTGTATTTTATTTTATTCTGACGTTTCGAACACTATCAGTGAACATCGTCACGGGTAGACTGGATCTCGATTAAATCCGTCTAAAATTGTTTATTTCAATATTTGAGAATGACGAAAGCCTAAGAAATCATTACTTTACTGATTTCAAAATTCAAATGTTTTTGTTTTCAGATTAATGGTATCAACGTGTATGCGTTTAGTACAATCGGGTATCTCAGCTACACACTTGGGCAAGTGTTTCACTTCTGCATTTTTGGGAATAGGCTGATTGAAGAGGTAACTTTTTTCTCTGTGTTTTTTTTTTCGAATTTGAATTTACTCGTAAAACAATAAACTATTATTACTATGTATAGCCAAAGCTATGAGTTTTTCTACGACCTTTCAAATTTTAAATCGAATCAAAATCACATCGAATCAAAATTATATTCTTTGCTTAATTGTTATACAGATCATACGCTAAAATAATGTTGATTTAAATTCAAACCTTTCAGTTGTGCAAAATTACAAAGTAATATGATTTATTTGAGCTTGAGTTACAGTAAAAAATGTTTTACCTATTATATTTTATTGTGGATATGAATTGAGGCTAAGGTTATTTAGTTCTTACCATTTAACATTTCTTACGAAAAAAAAATTGTGTTTTTGTAATTAAATATACGATTAATTAAAAAAAACTTAATTACTAAATTCCGCCAGGCTTAATAACTTATTAACTAAGACAAACAAGACTTATTAACAAAGGTGAGGTGAGTAGTTGATGGGAATTGTTCGCACTAAAACTATTCAACAAAGTTAGACAGAACCATGCCTGAAAAATATGATATAGAGTAAAAGAGCGAAAACTGTTTCTGGAACACGTGTTAAGGCACCAACAACTCGACCTTCTCTTCCCTTGAAAATAAGTACATTTTTATTGGTCTAATATTGTTTCTACATCGTCACAGAGCTCATCAGTGATGGAAGCGGCGTACTCCTGCCAATGGTATGATGGTTCTGAAGAAGCGAAGACCTTCGTGCAGATCGTCTGTCAGCAATGTCAGAAAGCCATGAGCATTTCCGGAGCCAAGTTCTTCACGGTCTCTTTGGATTTGTTTGCTTCGGTGAGAAATTTGATAGCACTGTCAACGCGGCTACATAATATGCAATTGACGCTAGCTAGCTTGCGCATTAAATAGTTTTTTTCACTTTACTTTAAACTAGCTTTTTAGCTTTAGCTAAATGACCAAACCAGCTTCAGTGTACCTATCACGTTAGTTCGCCCTTCAGAAATCCAAAAAATTATCTCATCTTTGAAACCCCGTAAAGCCCCAGGATCAGATGAGATCTCAAATATATTGATTTAAAATCTACCAAATAAATGTATTATTTCACTGACCAAGATTTTTAATTCTTGCCTATCTTTGTGCTACTTTCCATTAGCGTGGAAGGCTGCTAAAGTAATAGTGATCCCTAAGCTGGGTAAGCCCCTCTCAGATCCGACCTCCTACCGCCCAATTAGCCTCCTATCGTCTCTTGGTAAACTTTTTGAAAAAATTATCTGTAGACGTTTGATAAAAGCGACTGATCATAGTTTGATTAACGAACAATTTGGCTTTCGACAGGGCCATTCTACTGTCCAACAACTAGCCAGAGTTGCTGAAACCGTGTCAAACAATCTCAATCTAAAACAATCCACGGGAATGTTTCTATTAGATATTGAGAAGGCATTTGACACGGTTTGGCATAAAGGACTCTTGCATAAAATGATATCACTCGGCTTGCCTATTTCGTTAGTTAAAATTATAAAATCCTATCTTACTAACCGTAACTTCAGGGTCCACATCAAAAACTACTCATCCTTTCCCAAACCTGTTCCTGCAGGTGTCCCACAAGGATCAATTTTGGGTCCTATCTTGTTTCTTAATTATCTAAATGATATCCCTGTACAACCTCGAACAGACATAGCCTGTTTTGCAGATGACACAGCGTCATTCACTTCTTCTCCTGACATCGATCTTGTCATTGGTCGCCTCCAGCTCTCTCTTGAGCTACTCCTGGCTTACTTTAAAAAATGGAAATTAAAAATTAATGAATCCAAAACTGAGGCAATAATGTTTACGAGAAAACGTACCATACTCTCGCGTAAATTGAAGATTTCTAATTACAGCATACCCTGGAGTCGCTCAGTAAAATACTTAGGAACAATTCTCGACACTAAGCTTAACTGGTCGGAAAACACTTCTACGCTTTGTATTAAAGGTACCAAGGCCCTAAACGCATTGAACCCAATTTTAAACAGACGTTCGTGTCTTAGCAGTCACACCAAACTACGAATATACCGCACCCTAGTCCGACCCTGTATAACTTACGCTTGTCCCGTGTGGAGTAGTACCTGCCAAACAAATCTCAATAAATTGCAAGTCGTACAAAACAAAGCTCTAAAGTATGCTTTTGCAACCCCATTTCGTACCAACCTTCATAAATTACATCGCAAAGTAGGTCTACCCAAAATAGACGTATACATTTACAAATTATCTGAAAAAATTTTTATACATAAAAATCCCGCTAGCAAAAACCCTCTAATTAATAATTTATGCAAAACACGCAGTAAAAATATCATTTTTATCGATAAATACAATCGATACAAGTTACCACATCACCTATTTCTCGAGCGCGATGAATAGATAGTGTCGCACACATGAGCGTGCGCTTCCCGCTGACGGCTGGCGCGCGCGCCACTGCGACCTGTATTACCAGCCGGTATCGGGTGGCAGTGGCGTGCGCTTCGTGCGCCGGCGGGCCGCGTTGTTCGTATGGGTGACTACCTAGTTCACGACGAGTTCTTGTTGCTAGCTGCGGACGGCCGACCCTGTATGACTATTTGAACAACTTATTTTACTTGCCTACCCCTGTAGGCTTCTTATCCACTAACAAAAATTATGATATAAATGTAAGGGTCCTACTAAAGATTACATGGTACTGTAGTGACACAAATTGCAATTATGCATTTTTGTAGAGCGACTGCCGAGCGCCCCCCTCCGCCGTCAGTCGTCTCCCGTATCGCAGAGCAATTACACTGCACACTAAAATTGTAATTAAGTTAATGTTTGGACAATACAAATCGGATATACATCTACAGGGATTTTATTTCATTAGTGATAGAGCTGGGTCAACTATAGACATAGGAGGACCCACATTGGTGACCCCAGACATTTAGTGGCACGTGTTTTGTTTTATTTTGTGAATTATTACGCAAGCAACAATGAATCCCAGTATGCCACAACTACAGCACGCGACCGCGACTGTACCTGTCAACGTACCCAGTCCTGCGATATCAGTTTCTGGAACAGATGAAAAACCTGATTTAGCTGCAGTTACACTCAGTTCGAAAATACCAGACTTCTGGACGGACCAGCCCCGTGTTTGGTTCATTCGCACGGAAGCTATTTTGTCACCGCAGAAGCTGGGGGATGAAGCAAAGTTTAATATCGTCGTGTCAAAACTAACAAAAGATGCTATCCAACAGGTAACGGATGTGTTAATAAACCCACCGGCAAGTCATAAATTCGATGCATTGCGTAGTAGACTTTTACACATTTTTGAAGAATCTGAAACGAGAAAATTACAAAAATTAATCGGGGAGATGGAGTTGGGTGAGCAGAAACCGTCTCAATTGCTTCGCCGGATGCGCGACCTCGCAAGGGGTAAGGTTCCGGACGAGACCCTGCTGATGCTGTGGCAAGGCCATTTGCCGCAGGCAGCACGTGCGGTATTAACGGTAACAGACTCTATTGACCCGGAAAGTTTAGCTGCTATAGCCGACAAGATACTGGAGACGATTCGGCCTGCAAATGTCATTGAAGTGGCACAGGTCTCATCCAGCGGAAGTGATAAAATAATGGCCGAAATTGCCAAAGTCAATGCCAGACTTGACGATATAGACAGGGGTAGATCAAGGTCAAGACCGCGCAATGAGAACAACCGCAACGATCGCTCATTTTCACGTGCACGCAGTACTTCGCAGCGACGTTCTCCGAGAAGCCCAGATTGGCTATGTTTTTATCATTTTAGGTTCAAGGCACGTGCGAATAAATGCGTAAAGCCTTGCGCTTGGAAAGAGTCGGGAAACTAGCCCAGGTGCAGCCAATGGTGGACGTCTGCACAATTTCGCCTTCCCACCGTCTTTGTGTGACCGACAGTAACAGCGGTTATAATTTTTTAGTGGATACAGGTGCGAATGTGTCAGTCTTACCCGTAAGTAAAAAACTATTTAGTGACAATGTGAGCTCGGACTATAAACTTTACGCCGCGAATGGGACAGTGATAAGGACATTCGGTACAAAATCTATGGTGCTTAATTTGCAATTGCGAAGGCCTTATCGGTGGACATTTGTAATTGCCGCCGTTAAGCAACCAATACTCGGTGCCAACTTCTTAGAACATTATAAACTATTAGTAGATATTAGTGCACGTAAACTGATAGACAAAGTGACTAGTTTAAGTGTTATAGCGCCGATAGTGGACCATTGCGACCCGCCTATTTATACTGTGGACAGTTTACATCCGTATTTTGAACTTTTACAGAAATATCCAGATATAACTAAACCCGCATCTTTCAAGGAGCCGTCGAAGCACTCGGTATACCATCATATTGAGACTACCGGCCCACCAGTGTTCGCGCGAGCAAGGCCCTTGCCGCCGGACCGGTATCGTAAGGTAAAAGAAGAATTCCGTGTCATGCAGGAGATGGGTATCTGCCAGCCTTCTAAGAGTCCATGGGCCAGCCCGCTCCACGTTGTACCAAAGAAAAATGGTGAGTTACGACCTTGTGGAGACTACCGTAAATTAAATGCTGTAACTAAGCCGGATCGCTACCCTATACCACGTTTGCAAGATTTTACGTATCTGCTCGCAGGAAATAAGGTACTTACTCGGATTGACATAAATAGAGCCTACCATTGTATTGACATCGCTCCGGAAGATGTGGAGAAGTCCGCAATAATAACAAGTTTTGACCTATTTGAGTTCAAAAAATTAAATTTCGGTTTACGTAATGGATCGCAAACTTTTCAACGTTTCATGGATACTGTTGTTTTGCAGGGATTCGATTTTACTTATTGTTTCATAGATGATATCCTAATTGCTAGTGAGGATAGTATTAGCCATCAACGCCACCTTGAAATGGTTTTCGAACGATTTAATAAGTATGGTATTTCGATAAATTTGTCAAAATGTTGTTTCGGTCAGCAGAAACTTGAATTTTTAGGTTTCGAAGTATCGACTGAGGGTATACGACCTTTGGAAGAAAAAGTTAAAGCGATAAAAGAATTCCCGAAACCGCAGACGGTTGCAGAGTTACGTCGATTTTTGGGTATGGTTAATTTTTATCGTTCACACCTTCCAAAAGCCGCATCATATCAGTCAGAGTTAAATAGGTACTTGCATGGTTCTAAAAAGAACGATAAGACAAAAATAGAATGGACTGAAACATCCGATATAGCGTTCGAACAATGCAAAAACAGCTTACAAAGCGCTTGCACTTTGTTCCACCCGGTACCGGATGCACCGCTAGCTATTATGGCTGATGCCTCGGACACGTGTGTTGGATCGGTAATTCAGCAGTATGTCAACAACGCATGGAAGCCGTTAGGTTACTTCTCCAAGGCATTATCACCAGTTCAACGTAAGTACTCTGCTTACGATCGCGAACTATTAGCCATATACATGTCTGTTCTACATTTTAGAAACCTACATGAAGGACGATTACTTACAGTATACACCGATCACAAACCTTTAATTTATGCATTTAAGAAAGTAGGTACCGACAAGGAAACACCTAGACGGACCCAACAACTAATGTTCATCAGTGAATTCACGACGGATATTCGATACGTACAGGGCAGCAATAATCAAGTTGCCGATGCACTAAGTCGCAGTATAGACGCTATCGAGTGTCCGACAACTGTCGACTATGCAGCGTTAGCACAAGCGCAAACACGCGACGACTACGTGACGAACGGGCAAGTATCAAATAACATTCAGTTGAAATGCATAACTTTACCAGGTTGCGATAAAAGAGTATATTGTGATGTATCAACTGACTATGTTAGACCTTATGTACCGGAATCTTTTCGAAAAATAGTTTTCAATAGTATGCATAATTTAAGTCATCCCGGAATACGTACAACACGCAAAATGTTAAGTCAAAAGTTCTTTTGGCCAGGCATGAATCGCGATGTTGGTAAATGGGCTAAGACTTGTATACGATGTCAACGTGTTAAGGTGCAAAGGCATACGATGTCACAATTGCAAAAATTTCCATCGTGTGGCAGACTTGAACACGTCCATATTGATATAGTAGGTCCTTTACCTATTTCAGCTCAAGGCTATAGGTACGTAGTAACTATGATCGACAGATGTACGAAGTGGCCTGAAGCTTTCCCAGTTATAGATATAACTGCGGATACTGTTGCCAAGGTTGTGTATGAAGGATGGATATCTCGTTTCGGCATTTTTCGTCGCTGTACTAGTGACCAAGGGAGACAGTTCGAATCAGCCTTGTTCACTCGGCTGATGCGTTACTTTGGAGTGGAGAAAATACGCACTACTCCATATCACCCACAAGGGAATGGAATGGTTGAGAGATTCCACAGATCTCTGAAATGCTCATTAGCAGCCCGGCTGGATTTGACATCGTGGGTGGAAGAGCTGCCAACGGTAATGTTAGGATTACGCGCAGCCATCAGAAGAGACTGTGGAGTAAGCGCAGCGGAAATGGTTTACGGGCAAGCGTTAAAACTGCCCGGTGAGTTTTTTGACATCACCAAACAGCCCGTATGTGAACCAGAAACGATAGTCGAAAGAATTAGGGATACTATCCGGAAATACAAACCTGTGGCTAAATTGCAACAAAGTTCACGCTCGATATTTGTACATCCTGACCTACAAACAACTGACTTTGTGTTTGTAAGAAATGATGCCGTACGAAAACCTTTTCAACCGACGTACAACGGTCCGTACCGTGTCGTACAACGAGGGAGTAAGGTATTCGTGTTAAGAATTAATGATAAGATAGCGCGCATTTCGATCGATCGTCTTAAACCGGCATATGTACTCCAGGACGATGACGTAACCGATACGCACAGAAGCTCATCAAACCCTGTACAGCATAATGAAAAAGGTACAGGAGGTGACGATAACGATGCAGCGCCCAAGGTTACCAGGAGTGGTCGAATTGTAAAAATACCGTCTCGCTTTCTAAACGAAACGTTAGTTAAGTTTAGTACATATTAGTTGAACATACTATATGATAAGCTAGATTATTATGAGTAGATATTGAATGTACCCGAAATATCTTAGTTCAGAGTATAAGCGATAATAAAGTTAAGTGTTTACGTTATGTGTATCGTATTTACAAACGATTTTTTATGTATACTTACTTACGTTACGAGTAGATAATATAAGTCATATATTTAGATAGGTTTACAAAGAACGAAAAATATCATTGTATTACTTAGTAAATAATAAGGTTGCAACTTATATAATATGTATACGTATATGTTATTATGAGTTACGGATCAGCAAATGTAATTATTTCACAAGCATGTTAGTTATAACTATTACATACTTATTACAAAACTGCACGCTTGCGAAATGATAACTCAGCAAAGACGAATAAGGTAGACCGCGTAGCAGCGTATACTTTTGTTTGTTATGAGAATTTTATGGTGTACCCGTGTATCATATTACTTACGTGATTTTGTAATTTTAATTAATTAAATTAGGAAGTTCATGATTTATTGTAAAATTGACGAAATGAGGATGACGCAACAAGTAACATATTTATAACTGGGTTTTGCGAATTTTATTCATTATATGTTTTTGTACTTGCAAGTAGCTGTGCACGGTGTTTATACTTAGTTTTCATAATGGGAAAGACACTAAGTAAAGAAAACAGCGAAGAGCAAATTATCATAGCTCAAAGTGGAAGTCAGGTTGAGGCGCACATGTCGCAGCAGACTATTTTAATGATGGTGATAACGTCTTTCCTGATAGTAGTAGTGCTGTACGTTCTTTGGCGACAATTTCAAAGCCGGGTAAAATCGTGGTTACGGCAACAAATAATGGCCAGCGCATCTCCGCCACAGGTGCATGTAATCCAGCCGGGGGCAGCACCAGCAGCGGTAGCGAGTATCGCGAACCCCGCGCCTGTTGGTCCCGCAGGATACCAGCCGCAGTAGGACGTGACGTAACGTGTCGTGTACTTGCATGAGTAGATAGGTAATCGTCAGCCCAGTGTTATGTACTCAGTGTTACTCTACGTTGCATGATGCGTCATACCTTATCGCGTCGAGTGTACTAGCATGGTAACTTACTTACGTTTTGTTGTGTTTCGTTGTACTATTATTGTTTTGTTCTCTATATTCAAAAATATTTGTATATTTTTTTTAAAAAAAGGGGGGAATATTGTAGTGACACAAATTGCAATTATGCATTTTTGTAGAGCGACTGCCGAGCGCCCCCCTCCGCCGTCAGTCGTCTCCCGTATCGCAGAGCAATTACACTGCACACTAAAATTGTAATTAAGTTAATGTTTGGACAATACAAATCGGATATACATCTACAGGGATTTTATTTCATTAGTGATAGAGCTGGGTCAACTATAGACATAGGAGGACCCACAGTACTATATACATACCTACTTATAAATATACAATTATTAAGCTTAATATAAATAATCCATCCATTTTATATGTACTTAGTAGAACTAGTTATCTTATAAGTTTTTATTAGCCTAAATGACTGAAAAACATTGTATAATTATTATTTTTGTGCTGCCAGGATCTATGTACACTGGTATTTGTGCATTTTTGTATACTACCTTTACCGAATAAAGATATTTTGAAGAAGAAGAAGAAGAAGAATTAATTCGTGACCATTGCTTGAAGCCATGATCACGAACTGAGATCATACTGAGATGATTTACGACCTGGAGGCCTTTTTTTTTTTCCCGGGAAAATCTTTTATAGATATCACCGCCCCCGGGGGAGCACGGTGGTTATGTGGGAGTCCGTATACCCACCAAAAACCCGGGGTGGTCCTCCTCCTTCCGCCTTCATATCGGGACTACAGGAACGGTTTTGTAATCGTCTGCGGTCCCGGCGACGCTGATCCCCCAGCAGAGGATCGCAACCCGTTGGGGTTAGAGGAGACTACTTTCTAACCCCGTCTTCCTGAGGGGCGCACGGAAACACCGCGCGCGCCACCTCGGGGACACAGATGTTTGGACGGCGGACGCCTCCGCATACGCCGCCCCAGTCCCCAACTATGGAGGTCGGAGGAGGGAGTGAAAGATTAACCTCCGACGCCCTGGTCTCTTGTTGCGGATTGGGAGCCCAGGAAATATTTCCCGCTCCCTCTCCGCCACCTCCTTCTTCCCCATTACCTCCTCGCAGAAGGAGAGTGCCTCCACCCATGACCTCTCAGATCTCAGCATTGATGATATCAATGCAGGGAGAGAGAGGTCGTTTCCCACTGCTCTGACGAGGGCACTGCGCTCATCTGCCCAAGCCGGGCATGCCTCCAACGTATGCTGCGCTGTGTCCTCGACACAGTCACAGTGGTGACACTCGGGCGTCGGTTCCCTTCCAGCTATGCGGCAGAGATACTTTCCAAAGCACCCATGCCCGGAAAGCACCTGCACCAGCCGGAAGGAAAGCGGCCCGTGCGCCCTGTCCAACCAATCCTCGAGGACTGGACGGACAGCATCCACGGTCCTGCTACAGCCGTGGGGTGGGCCAGACGTTCTTTCCACTTCGCAATCAACGCCTGCCGAGCTTGAAGCTTGCAAGCATCGACCTCCCTCGGTGCCGGGTTTACACCTCGCAAGCTGAGATCTTTGCGCCATTCAAAAATAGCCGTATTGATCTCCGCCTCTAAATCCCAGGGGGATGAATCTGCCAAAACGCATGCTGCTTCAAAAGAGACGGTCCGGTACCCTCTTATGACCCCGACTGCCATTGCCCTCTGAGGTTTTCTCAGAAGAGCTATGGTGCTGATAGTCAGGGCCTCCGACCACATGGGCGCTCCGTAGAGCGCCATGGACCTTACCACCCCCATATACAGGCGACGACTCTCCGCTTTGGGGCCACCAAGATTAGGCATCAGGCGCCTTAGAGCCGCTGCCACTCCCATCAATCGGGGCGCCATCCACGCGAAGTGCTGCCGGAATTTCCACCGACTATCGAGATATAGTCCCAGATACTTAATCTGGGGCTTTACTTCGATCCTCACCTCCCCGATAGAGATGAAGGAACCCCTTGGTGGTGCTCGGCGGGGGCCATGAAAGCAGATAGCTCCCGACTTGCTGAGCTCCACTTGGAGTCCCAACCTCTCTATCCTCCTCACCACCTCAGCCACCGTCACCGTGGCAAGACGGGCTGCCTCAGGGTAGGTCTCGCCCCGGGCAGTCACAAGCGTATCATCTGCATAGCAGATTATGCTGGCGCCCGGATTGAGAGTCCCTCGTAGCACCCAGTCGTACCCGATATTCCACAGGAGCGGCCCAAGGACCGACCCCTGCGGAACACCACACGACATCCGCCTCTGCAGAACTCTTCCGCCCTGCCCTGGGTACGACACAAACCTGTCAGACAAGTAAGCCCCTACAATTTGGCTTAGATAAGGGGGCACACGGTGGAATTTTAGAGCCTCCCCTATACAGGCCCATGGCAGAGAGTTGAAAGCATTGGCGATGTCGAGTGACACCGCCAGCATCACCCCGCCGTGAGCTACCACCTCGTTTGAGTAGGTTTGGACGCGCTGGATGGCGTCGATGGTAGATCGGCCTACTCGAAGGCCGAACTGATTATCCGACAGGTTTGGACCCACCCCACTGAGGTGTCGGTTAATGCGGCCAGCTATCACCCTCTCAAAAAGCTTGTCCGCTTCATCCAGCATCACTATGGGGCGATAGGCAGAGAGAGTTTCCGCAGGTCTTCCGTCTTTCTTTAAAAGTACAAGCCGGCCCGTTTTCCAGCTGCTCGGGAACTACCTTACCTCAAAACAGGCGTCCATAAGGCGTCTGAATCGGCCCCCAAGAGACATGAGAGCCATGGCCAGTGCACGTCCGGGAACACCGTTTGGCCCCAGGGCCTTGTTTTTGCCTCTCAGCCTCAAGACGGCAGCACCTAGCTCACCCTGTGTCACTTCTGGGACCTCATCTTCCTCCCCATCTATTTGCTCTGGGTGGTGTGGCACCATCGCAGGAGGCTGATGGTCCGCCCTGTTAGGAAACAGTGCGGACACAACATCATCCAATAGCTGGGGCTCTAGAGTTCAGGGGGGGGCTCAGCTTCCCTCTCACCATCCTATACGGGCGCCCCCACGGATCACGACTGAGACTCTCTAGCATTTCCGCTTTTGCCCTCTCCTTTGCATTGCTGATTGACAGCTGCAGAGTCTTCACTCTCTCCCTGTAGACCTCGTATAGCCGTCCCTCCGTACGACTTGGGGGCCTACTCCAACCTTTTACGAAATTATCATAAATCAGGAGCGTTTTGTAATAAGCTTAGAATAATTATACTTATATACATACACGGTCTTACTTTTGGTAGAGGTAAAATCGTGATGAAATCCTCAGCATGGCGGTAGGGTATTTCTGGTATCCGCCTGGCGAGCTACCACTCTCAAGTTTTAAAATCTGCTATCACTATCACCAATCACTAATCTTACCTATCATTGTGTTCCGACAACTGTCATTGAGAGTCAGTCATTATTCTAGGTCTAGAGTGATACCACCTTCGACCTTATTGGCACTACCCTTAAGTAAAATAATGGTGAAACGTGTCTATCCGTGTAAAAAAATATTAGACGCTGACAGAATACAGGTCTAGGGCCTTTATTAATAAACGTTGCGTAAACATAGATTAGGCGTAACATGCTTTGTCTTGCTTTCACGTGTGACATTTACTGCAAGCGAAAAATTTACAGATAGATGTTTTAACTACTCCGGGCTTATTACAAGTTTATTAATAAGGCCGTAGATGTTTAGGGACAGATTATCAATTTTGAAGTTAGTAGATATAGCCATGTGCTCTTAAAAAAAAGAGCCCTTGCGAAGCAGTTTCTACACAATTAGTAATAGCGTCGCAAGCTACCGATCTAGTCCAGATAACGAGCAAAATCGGTTAGCGTTAGCCATGTAAATGAACGATTTTGCTTTGCTACGTCGGTACACAAACATAACATAACGTATAACTCGTGCGACTTCACTGTGCATCTCGCACAGTGACGTCACCATAGCGGAATTCACGCGCTACGGTAACAAACTGACCTCGTGAGGCTAACGCGGTGTGCCGAGCGGGAATGCGGGAGGAGGGGTCGCATTCCTAAAAGGTGCATAGTTAAGTTACGCTCATTATAAGTTTGATAAAGGTTGTACAGGTACTATTCGCTATGGCCATTCATTCACGTAACGCGGGGCGTTACGATTTTTACAATCAATGAAAGGAAATTGTTTTGATTTCACCGTCATTCCTAGAACATATCGAAACACAATGCGTTACGTGTCTGAACAGTCAATTTTAAATTTTATCTTTTTCTAGGTTCTCGGGGCCGTAGTGACATACTTCATGGTGCTGGTACAACTGAAATGAATAAAGGAATTCAAAGTAAGAGGAACTTTAGGATATTTTTTCAAATCTTTTGAATGTTGTGATCGTTAGTAGTACCGTTTGTTGAAATGTTCAATTAATTCAATAAGTAAAAATATAAATATATTTTACGTATTAGCGTAATTTGATATTAAATGTTTAGGTGGTAAAATAAGAGTAATAAGTAACACAATAAAGCTACTATATGATAAATGAATACATTTTATTTAATTATATTAGACATAATATGATATGGTAGATGCGTGGTGAATGGTAACCACACAACGTGCGAGCCGAGCGAGCGTAGCGAGCGTACCGCAGCAGTGGCCGGAATTAGGTTTACCTACACCTTGATAAGGATATATAACGCAGCACTGTTTGGAAAAAAATCTTGCCGAATTCCTATATGTCATGACGAAGCAATGACTTGTCAAAATTTAAAGATACTCGTACTCCGCACTCTGCCCGCGTATTGGAATATGGCACGACTTTTCTCTTTGAGGGGAAGGCCTAGGTCAGCAGTGAGAACGTAAGTGGATCTTTTACTACAACAAAAGTCTAAAGAGACGAGGACAGACAGGCTATATTACAACCTACACACTACACAAGAAAACGGGTCACGTTAAGAAAACTTGCTATGTGGACAATGTTTCGCATCAGACGTTCATAACGTTATTTGATGTCATCATGACACAGTTTTTTAAATGAAACGTACTCGTATTCATGTGAGACAAAAAACTAGGGAATAGAAGACCCTCAGAGAACCTTCCTTTCATTTCTAAATGCACGCTTTGAAAAGATCAAATGGAACTTGGCATATATATTATTATACGAACGGATAGAAAATGTGATGGATGTTAGATTTGTTTACATGAATCACGTAAATTACTTTAGCTTATTCAATTCTTTACTGATCAGTCTACTTTATAGCGATATTATTGTAAAAGTGATTAACTAAAAAGGACTTTGTACAGATTGTTCTACTTTTATAGGTGACCCTTGTCTAACCAAGCTAAGTTTTTAATGAAGCTCAAACAGATCAAGTACCTTATGATTCTTATTACGACGGCTCTGTAAGCTCGAGTTGGTAGTGACACTGGCTTCAACAAGCGGGGTCCCAAGTTCGATCTCCGGTTGAACAAATACTTATGCAATGAGCATAAATGTTTGCACTCGGGTCTTGGTTGTTTGTGATGTGTGTCCATGTCTCCTGCGATGCAGATAATCATATTTTAAAACGGGATTCACTAACGTAAATAAGTCAGATCTTTCCAACTATAGTTTCAACCACATCCGGTGGTCTTTTTCAAGGAGAGTGCAGAACGCTCGCGGTTGCGTCTCGCCTCGCACTGCGGGCAGCAGCTCGTAGCGCGCGTGATGACATGTCATAATGTGGTGCACCAAACGGCGAGACGCTAATGTGAGCGTTTTGCACTCTCTTTCAAAAAGACTAGGATGTGGTTGAAACTATAGTTGGAAAGATCTGACTTATTTACGTGAGTGAATCCCGTTTTTCATATCAAAATGTGTACACACCACGTTAGTTTTCATAACAGATAATCATAGTGTGTTGTGTTATGAGAGCGAAAAGTTAACACGTGAAAAACTTCGCTTTATTAAGAAATTTAAGGAGAAACATAATTTATTACTTATTGACATTTTGTTAGTCTAATGCTGCATACGCAATGTTTACTATTGCTAATAAGTTTGCGTATAACGGCATACAAGTTCAAACATGACTTTTCCGAAGGACTAGATTTAGGCTATACTGGTTCCAATATTGGATATATATTTTTCAACAGTCACAAAGTCTGATAGCAAAAGTCCAAACACGTAGACCAATAGGCCAGCTTATCGAAAAAAAAAGCAGATTGGCCTTAACTGGATTGGACAAAACTATTCGAAATTAATTTCCTTTTAACTCCACGAGAGGCAGTTACGGGGTACTAATGATATACTTAGCCGCCTCAAACTTTTCGTCCTTCCGAAACCCTTCGCAAAACCACAGACTAAATAACAGTCACTTCAGGGAACTGTAAATTTTACTTAGTAAGTATGGTCTACTCTAGATTTTGTATTTTACTTCAAGGGTATCAGAAATGTTGGTAACCACTATAATTACGGTCGATGAGACTCGGTTTTATAGTAACAGCCTCTTAACTTGACAAATTACCGTATATTTTCGTTACGTGGAACTTTAGTTGGGGTTGGGATTGGGAAACTAGAATGATATTATGAGTATTCCTACTAGTTTTTGTTACTGTACCGCCGCTCGTTGGGTTTCCATTGAATTTTCTAGAATGGTCTAGAAAAGTGTTATTAAAGTCGTCAAGAGATGGCGTTGCAATGTTAAAGATCGTGCGTTGTTACTGATACGTATATTTCACTCATTCGGTTTTTAGTAATACTTGTGTTTTTGTTTTGTGTGTGTATTTTTTACCCGACTGCGGTGAAGCACAAAATGAGGGTTATGTCTTTGAACTTGTGGCGTTCAAATTTCTTAAATGCAGTTTTCTGCGGGTCCGGGCATCTTTAAGCGATGACATAAAGACACGCAAAAATACGACGAAGAACCTAGCTTCCGAAAACCATATTCAAATTTTACTTCTGCAACAAGTCTTTAGTTATCCATTGACTTTGTATAAGTAATTACTGACACCTACTGTTAATACTCATCATCAACTGTGAACATAAATGTACAACAATATATACCTAGGCATCTACTGAAACAGACAGTGTTTTGATTGAAGTTGAATCCCGACACGTATCTCACAAATAAAGTTACATCAGCTATAGTAGCTTGACAGTTAAAAGGGGCTAAGAACCCCTCAAACTCTCTATTCGCTATATATATATTAATACAACTATATATTAATATATATATATATATATATATATATATATATATATATATATATATATATATATATATAGTTGTATATCCGCTCGTAACTACTCAACCGCTCAAACTATTGATAAATTATTGTTATGTATTGATGCGGCAGAAGCCATAATATATAATATGTTTTTTAAGAAATAAGTTTTAAGACAAGTTTTAGGTTGTAGTCAATTAAGTTTAGGGTACAATGGGGCTGGCAAACCATGATGGGAAAAGCCCCTAAAAATAAACATTACTTAAAAAAATATATGTATAAATATATGTATAGTATAGTCAATAGATTTGTTTTAATGACGCAAGTGTCAATGGGTATTATGAAATGCTTAAAACAAAGTGGCCGATTATAAGCGCAATAATGCGTAGGCTAATTATTTTCGTAGTTGGGTTAAGGTTTTAGTTTATTTGTAATCCCAGAAAGCCTTTAATGCCATCTAATGAGCAACGAGGAACCAGTTATATGCTATTTATAAAAATAGAAAAATCTTCACGTAATGGAAATCACTGCTACAATTGCAAGGAACTACCTACAACAATAACATTGTCCATTAACAAGTTTCGCCCATGAGACTCGTAAAGCTCGGCTCCAAAACAGTCGTAAAGCGAGATGTATAATTTTACTGGCGATAAACTCGCCCATAAATATTTTAATCTCTAGCTAGAGTTGTTAAGAGGTTTCGTGGCGTTAAGAACAGTAATTTTGGGGTATTAGGGGGGTATCAAAATAACTGATTGTACGCGTATTATATTGAAAGTGGGCTGATTTGAGCTAATGAAGGTTAAAAGCTTAATAACCTTCAAATGTATAAGATAATTTTTTACCGACTTCCAAAAAGGAGGAGATACTCAATTTGACTGTTTTTTATGATTGTTTAGTAGGGTGGAACAAATTTTTTTTTTCCTAATTTTTATTTGGAATAGTTGTAAGTATGTTGCCAATTGTCATCAATTACTTCCATTAAAAATATAAATATTCTGAGACAACGGTAAGAGCCCCCGCCAAGACATCGAACATTTAAAAAAACGTTAATTTAGGGGCTATTTGCGCGGCCTACAAAATAGTACAGAATTTATTAAAATAGGTTTCTTTTATTCAAAAACATATTCAAATATAGTTAACTAGCTGTTGCAATCAAATTATTTACTTTGGCTCTGTGACAGAGGAGCAAAGTGCGGGACGAAGCGGTGGGGCGGCACGCGCCGATCTTTGCTTTTTTTGTGCAGTGTTTTGTTTCAACTAGTGTCGATAATTGTATCAAGGTGAAAGGTCGCGCGTCAATTATTTTCACGAATACTTGTTGATTTACGTTTTTTAAGTGAATCAACATGACTTCTACGAGACAAAAGTTACAATGTCCGATATTTGGTGAAAGTGCAGAGTTAAAAGAGAATATCCTACCTACGTATGAAAATGTAATGAAATTCTATGAATGGGTTCGACAAGACTTAAAAGTAAGGAATAATACAACAAAAGAACCTACGTTTTTGGAAATTGCCGACATAGTTGGAACAAAAATTGAAGAATTGTGGATAAAATCTTCTATCCCAATTGTCACACACAAACGAGTGTTACAGTTACTAAAAGCTATCACTCAAAGTGTTATAATTTGAAAAAGTCTTTAAAGAAACTTAAGAAAGAAAAGTTAGAAGAGTTCCGAGTACAAAGTAGAAAGCTTTTTGACATAGCTGCATGTAAATGTAAAGAATTTGCAAGTTGTACTTGTTTGAGAGAGAAAAAAGTGCCAAAAGAGGAACAAATATTTTTAGAAGACCAACGCACTAACAGACTAATGGCTATAGGAAGAATGGATCTTATCCAGAGTAAAAAATTGCAGAATAGAAGATTACGTGTTCTAAAACAAGAAATCAGGCATACTATAAATACACGAATTGAAGAAATTCCCTCTTCTTCGTATCGGTTAAATAGATCTGAAGTTAGTTCTAACGTCGACCTTCCTTCTTGTTCGTCGGCCGCAGACGGTCTTAACACCGCTGGCACAATGGATCAAAAGCCTATAAAGCTTACGGATGCCAGTCTTCATAGTTTGACGACTGTATGCGATAGATACGGAGTATCAGATCGAGCTGCGGCGGCTATAGTATCATCTGTTCTGTGTAGTAGTACACAGAACAGATCTGATGCCAACTCTGAGGCGCAGTCGACTAACGTCGTGGACAGGATGAAATTAAGAAGAATAAGACAGAAAGTACGCGAGCAAATTTTAACAGAAGAAAGAGTAACAGAAATTCCAGCATTATATTTCGATGGAAGGAAAGACAAGACGGCTAAAACTATTTTAAAAGGATCGAAGAGGTTTAGAGTGATTGTACAAGAGGAACATATTTCGATTATAAAAGAACCAGGTTCTATTTATGTTGGGTATGTGGTTCCAATATCGGGCAGTGCAAGAAATATTGAAAGAGCTTTCTACAGTTTTTTGACGACTGAAAAGATATCACCAGAGAGTTTAATGGCTGTTGGCTGTGATGGAACAAACACAAATACAGGTAAAATGGGAGGCGTGATTCGTCTTTTGGAAAATAGACTATGTCGACCATTGCAATGGATAATTTGCCTCTTACACGCCAATGAGTTGCCATTGAGGCATTTGTTTACCTATTTGGATGGCCCTACTGCAGGACCTAAATTATTTGCAGGTCAAATTGGTAAAGCATTAGAGACATGCGAGACGCTACCGTTGGCCCACTTTGAGAAGATAGAAGGTGAACTACCTCCACAAATATCAACAGATCTCAGTACAGACCAGAAATATTTAAAAGAAATTACTACTGCTGTCATAAATGGATCCTGCCCTCCTGATTTATTGCACAGAAGCCCAGGTAAGCTATCCCATGCCCGCTGGTTGACAAGAGCTAATCGCATACTGCGTTTGTATATTTCTACGGAAAATCCACAACAAAATCTTGTGACTTTAGCCACGTTTGTCGTAAAAACATACGCCCCTGTCTGGTTTGCCATCAAAACACATTCATCTTGCAAAGATGGTTCAAAACATTTATGGAAGCTTATTAACAGCACTAGATATTTATCTGACGAGTTGTTAGCGATAGTGGACCCTGTTTTAATTCGAAACAGTTACTTTGCTCATCCGGAAAACTTGTTGTTGAGTATGATAACAGATTCACGTAAGCACATTAGAGAACTCGCTGCAAGACGCATTTTAAAGGCTCGTCAAGTAAATAAAAATTCTGTTTCGCGCATGTTTGAGGTACCAAAAGTGAACTTAAATGCATGTTCTTACATAGACTTGATTGACTGGCAACAAAATATATACGAACCCCCAATACTGATGAATGTTTCCGATAAGCAGCTACAAGATCTAATTGAAAATGGAGGAGATGCAGTTTTGGCATTTATGAGACTACCTTGCCACACCCAGGCTGTGGAAAGATCAGTAAAAGTTGTGACAGAAGCAGCTCTAAGTGTATGCGATAAGACAAGAAGAGAGGGATTCATAAAGTCTAAATTAGCATCTCGAAAGCTCATGCCAAAGTTTGAGACGAAAAAGGATTTTTGCCATAAAAAATGACGTTATTCATACAGACATAACTTTCTGAACCTGTGTTTACTTTTGAAATAAATGATTCTATTAATTAAAATATACTTTTATTCTAACATTTAAATGCATAACATATTATATTTACTTATTATTTGGTTTATAGGGTGTACTACACAAAATGTCTACAAAAACTAAAAAAATGATATTTCAAGTCTATGGCGGGGGCTCAAGCTGTTGAGCTAGAACTTCCAAATTAAGGGGTATTATTTACAATTATATAATGCAACTTTTACCTGGTATTCCAATTCGAAATTCGAAAAAAAAAAAATTTTTCATACAAAAGTGTTCCACCCTATTGTTTAGAGTTTTACTTTAGATAGGATGAACCGAATCTCAAACTTCTTTTTTGTTTGAAAGCTGATGTTTCCCGTGTAGTCCCATTTAAATTTCATTAACATTCGGTCCAGTAGTTTTTGAGTTACACTCCAGTAACTGAATAGAATGGACGCCGGTATAAAAATTTTCAAATTGTACTTGTTTTACCTAATCATAGGATGGACAAGATATCGAATTTGAGGTGTAAACATCGGGTGCGTTACAATTGGATGGATTTAAACATATTTGTATTTAAATATCGTTCACTGAGTATAATTAAAATGACAGGATACAATAATAACTAACATACAGCTGTTATAATTTATTTGTTGTTCGTTATACAATACAATACAATACAATAACTCTTTAATTGCTTACCACACAAACAAAAACAGTAGGTAAATTAATTATTTAATCTACTTACAAGTAATAATCTTAGATCTATGCTGGTAATACAATTGGCGGTCTTATCGCTAATGCAATCTCTTACAGACAACCTTTGAATGGACAGGACAACGATGACAAGTGTAGACGGTGGTGTGCAACAACATAATAGTTAAAATTAAACAGAATATTTCAAAGAAGAACAATGAGAGGGTAACTTAAATACCTGCACAAATATCAATAATATAATATATATAATATTATAAACTATTTACGTATATATACGTTATATATTTAATTTAAAATTTATAAGATCACTTAACATATCGATCGACTGTAATTACTATGTTTTATAAACAAGTAATCGTTGAACTAAATATGTAATGATATTTATCGTAAGTTTTGATGGTTTGACGTTTATACTTTTGGTATAATTTCGTGAAAAAATCTAGTTTTGTTAAACATACTCGTACTATTGTTTTAATGACTAGTTCAGGGCAACGTCTTAAATAGGTACGACGAAGAAAAATCGAGGAGCAGTATTAGGTGGTACTGGTGCGCCACTATGCAAGAAGTAGAATGTTAGGACATTGTTATGTATTCAAAAATTACTAGTTACTGGCACAGTTATATAGTACGACGATGCAAGAGTATTTACTCTTCTATTGTTTACGTTTGAAATAATCTCTAAGGCCTTTATTAATAAACGTTGCGTAAACATAGATTAGGCGTAACATGCTTTGTCTTGCTTTCACGCGTGACATTTACTGCAAGCAAAAAAATTACAGATATATGTTTTAACTACTCCGGGTGTAAGCCAAGTTTATTAATAAGGCCGTAAAAGTATTATAAATAGGAAAGATTTGTTTGCTTGTTGACTTTAATACGCTCTGAAACTACTGGACTATTTCTTGATGTGAATCCTACATTATCCTTCATAAACATACATGTATTTTTATTTTATTTTTATTTCACTAGGAAAATAAACGGCTGCTTAGATACAAGTACAATTTGAAAAATTTGAAACAGACTTCCATTCTATTCAGTTATTAGAGTGTAACTCAAAAACTACTAAACCCAATTTGATGAAATTTAAATAGGACCACACTGGAAGCACCAGCTTTCAAATAAAAAAATAACTTTGAGAAGAAAAAGTTATGGTAGGTAACAAACCTAAAAAAAAACAAATAACAGTCGAATTGAGTACCTCCTCCTTTTTTGAAGTCGGTAGATAAAGTAAACAACGATTGGATACGCAAAAACCTAACAGTTAATTATGCGTAATAAATGCTCTTACTTACATAGAAACATACTTATCAGGATAACACGCGTTCGCAAAATGACCCTACATTCACAATATGTTTTAATGTTAATTTTTAATTGTAGCTTAGCTGTAATCATCACTGTTTGACCGCCTCGTCATTCAAGGGAATAGAATATATAGGCTATATACAAGGACGTTTAACGTCCTTGGCTATATATATTTAGATTCACCTCAACATACATCAGTGCGCGGGTGAAATCGCGGCCGCAGATAGTAATATAATATGTTATAGTAATTGTATAATAATAATAATAATATTCTTTATTTCAGGCAATAGTACAGTAATAATACCAGCGGCCCATATCGAAAACAAATACCTTACAGACTAACATATATATTTTATAGGGTTAATATAACAAAACTATATCGTACAGCTAGGGATTCATGTTCATTCTCGGCTCCCTGTACCGTCGGAAAACAATCCCTTCAGGCCAAAAGTCTGGTGCCAGGAATGTGTCTCTCAACTTGGCTGGAAATCTGAACACATATGACTTGAAGTATGTCTCGCGTTTTGATTCCAGCCGCGTTATCTTAACCTCAGGTAGGGCCTGAACCGGGATCCTTCCTTCGTCACATCTGTCGCGTATATACCGCACGATCTCGTCTCCTGACGTGCCCTCCTCAAATCGGGAGAGGTATATAGCTGACATCGGCTCTGCAGCATGGATGGCTGTCGTTGCAGCCGGAGCGGTGCCGCGGAAGTTTCGGACTGGTCTAGGTCGACGCTTTTTCTAATGTGTTATAGGATGTAGTTATGTAATAAATAATCATATTAAATAATACGTTTCAATATTTAATATCTAATTGTAATGTCATGTAAATATATGTATTATTTAGATTTTATACTTAGGTTTTATTTTAAAAATATATACTTATTTTGAAATTCGATCAACAACATGATTGGTATCATACGTTTGATTGTTTTTACATCACATATTGCGATCACATATTACCTTGCCGTATTTTATTTGACCGAGCGAGCGAATCAAGCGAAGCGTCTCTGCCTTGTCAAATTGACTTTCATCTATCCATAATGTTTGTTAGGTTGTCCGCTTGTCTTCCTGTACAAAATTATGTGTTACTTTTAAATGAAATAACTTATCAATAAAAAAAAATTTGGAAGTAAACTGTAATAATTAGGGTTGAGTTAATATATAAACAACCCGATCACTTTCCGTGACATGAAAATTATTATCTTTACTGTTTTGATTATGTACATATTTATTCGTAACTACTACAATTGCTTACGCAAATATTGTGAGTTCCCGTATTCATGAGCTAGGGCCTTAAGTAATATCGGTACCCCTTTTAGGACCTCCGTCAATTATAAATCTGTACCTCTTTTTGACTTCTTAATTAAATCTATCTAAGCTATTACAAAATGAACTTTTCGTCTAAACATTAAACTTTATAGCCGGAGCTAATTGACGAATAATCATCTAAAAGGCTTTTAAATTTTATATATTATTAAGTTTTAAACGAAATTTCTCCCCAGCATTTAATTAAACTTCAAAACGTCTTGGTGGGGTAGTAAATAGGATGAAATGTAAGGGGAGGGGACCCCCCTCTTGATTATAGATACCGGTGCTTAATTAAGATTGCGAAATTTTGGCTCAATTTTCCTGGTAGGTATCGGAAAACATAAAATTAATTAGTCACCATCTTTACTGAAAAGGAAAATGTAATTATCCTTATTGGACAGATCAGATAAAACGCAATTCAAATAATGATTAATAAATAAAGATTACCAAGATACCAAAGTACATAGGTAGAGATAGTATGGAGGTACATCTATACATCTATGTAATGATAACAGGCCGTTATCATTTCGGATCCAGCTTAATGATTTTTCTTTCTAATTGTACCTTTGTACATTTGCCATTGCACAAGTTACGTAAGTAGCATCAAGTTTTGGTGGTAGTGCCACGCTGTAACCCATAGGGGTACGATGGGAAGTATCATTTGATCGTTGACTGATTTGGGAATATCATTTATGTAGATTTAGAACAGTAATGGTCCCATAATACTACATTGAGGTACTCCAAAGTAAACGGATCTAGGAGTTGATTTGAAATTAGTTTTCTCTTTACTTTTAGTGCAGATTCTATTAATGCTGGTGATTTGCGTTCTGTTGCTTAGATAAGATTTCAGAAAATCCAAGGCAATTCCCCTGACACCATAGATTTCAAGTTTCTCAAACAATATTCTATGATTCACGAAATCAAAAGCTTTTAACATATAAATATAAAGAGCGTAGACAGGTTTTCTTGGATCTATTCTAGGATACAATATACTTAAAAACTCATAAATTGCTAAATTAGTAGACATATTTTTGCGGAAACCTTTTTGCTCCTGTGTGAATATGTCGTTTCTGTCAAAGTATTTATACAAGTTATTATATATAATTTTCTCTAAGATTTTTGAAATAACCGGAATCAATGCTATTGGCCTGTAATTTTTCATAAAGCGTTTGCCGTCTTTTTTTAAAATGGGTTTCTCTATGGTGGTTTTTAATATTGATGGAAAAACACCTTGCTCTAGACATAAATTAACAATGTAAGACAGTATAGGGGCAATGATTTCAGAAACGTGTTTGAGGACTAGTACGCATATTATTATGTCATCATAGCCTGTAGTTTTGGTATTTTTCATTTTTTTATAATATTGTTTATTTCAGATGGGTCTGTAGAATTTATGTATAAATGGAGTGAAGTGGATCTCAGAATCGACTTGCACCCATAAGGGTGCAAGTCTCCATTCTGAGATTATTAGTTGTTTTATTATGTTTATCCGAATCCATAAAGTAATTATTAAATGATTCTGCTATCTCCTGAGGGTCTGTAATAGTATTATTATCAAAAACTAGTTCCGAAATGTTTTCTGTGAGAAATTTTGGTTTTTTATTATTGATAACATTCCAAGAGGCTCTAAAACTTATTAACAGATCTTAAAATATAGTAATTGTTTTGTGATTTTGAGTCAATTTTATAATTTTGTTGAATCGTAATAAGCTTTATATTTTGCTTTATCGTTAGGTGATAGTCTTTTATAGTCTTAGTTATTTGATAGTCTATATTTCCAAAGAAGGGAGCGTTTGTACTTACTGCATTTTTTACGCCATTTGATAACCATTTAGGTCGATACTTAGTTTTATTTTTTATCTTTATGGTAGGAAAACACAAGTCGTAAAACAATTTGAAAAGATTAAAGAAAAAGTTAAAGGCACCATCTGCGTGGACATATTTGAAAACATCACAGAAGGTAAGCTGACTAATACACTCTTTAAATTTTATAAGATTTTCTTTAGAATAATCTCGTTTGAAGGAGAACCAGTGTTGCAAGTTGAGCAACATGCAAGTGTTTTGAACAGGGCAATTTAAAATTTGAGCTTTAAAAGTTCACAGGTGCACCTCGTATGTTATGAAATATGTTGTCAATACATGAGCCACTACTTGGCCGAGTGGGTTCCTTAATTGATACTTTTAGATTAAAACTTGGTAGAAGTTGTTCAAGTTCAGCAACATATTTATTAAATTTCAAAAGATTTATATCAAAGTCACCACAGATAGCGACGTTTTTATTATTTATTTTATTATTTATTATTTTTTTGTCATTAGTTAGATTGGTTAATATGTCATTATAATTTGAAGAAATTTTATTCTTAGGAACTCTGTAAAGACACCGTACGATTAAGTTGTGGTCTATTAGTTCAATCGCACAATATTCTAAAACTTTGGGGATGTTGTACGTACTTTTGTCTGGAATTTTAAACATATATTTGAGGTTATGTTTTACTAGGATACATGCTTCTCCTCTGCGTTTGTTACGAGTAGAATGTGTAGTTAAAATATAGCTCGGGATATTAAGGAGCTTTTTTATTTACACGTCATATTGTGTTCAGTGAAGCACAAGACATCCATAACTTTGCCTGTTTCTGCAATATAATTTAAGCAAATGGTAAGTAAGTCCGAGTTTCAGTCGGTCTGTGGGAGGTTCCAGAGGCCGGATCCTCTTCCCCCCCCCCCCCATCCCCCTCCACCCTCACCCTGCTATTCCTTCCTCAAAGATTGGCAATCCATCCTCAAGACCTCTGGTGCTGCGGATGTCCGTGGGCGACGGCATCAGTTATTATCAGATGAGCCGCCTGCTCATTTGTAAACCTATCCCATAAAAATTATAATATTACACCTACAAAAGTGTACAAAAATTTTTAAAACAAGTGTTTTTTCTTAGTCAACGCCTCAGAAATTTTAGCAATAGATCCACTTTACTTGTTAACTTGTTGTACTTATTGTCCATATAACAACAAGATCCAAAAACAAACATTTCTGCTCATCACAAATATAAGCCTCGGCCGGGGATCAAACCTGGGGCCCCGCGTTTCGAAGGTAAAGTATCAAATGAGTCAGCTCATTATCTTCTTTTGTGTTCTCTTTTTTTCTCTTCTTCAGTCTTTTTTTGTCCTATGCTTTTTTATTCACACTTGAGCTTTTAATATATATAATAATCATTATTGTATTGTATTGCTTGTGATTTCTCCTTCAACAGTAAAATGTGTCTTTGCCCCTTCACAGTAAATAGTCCATCCCTGTCGATAAATGTTTAAAATTGCCTGAGGAAGGCTTAATAGTGTAAATTGATTGCTCGATAAAGTTCAATTTGCTTCGAGTTCAGGTGAGAACTCTCCCTTGATTTTATTGCCTTTTGCATATATTTTACAGGGCTCGAAGTTAAATTGTAGGGAATGGGATAAAAGGCCAAGGGAACGTTACTCTAAAAAAAGGCATAATTGCTAAATACAATTTTAATTAACTTTCTGCTCTCAAAGTAAGTAGTAGAGGTAGACTTACACGCTACTTTAGGTCTATGTTAATGTGTATACTCTATTTAATTCTATCTATAATCACGAATAGTAAAGATAAAGGACAACGCTGGATGGAAATTATACGGGGGAGGAATATGTTCAGCTGTGGACGTCCTACGACTGAGATCATGATAATGATGGAGGAGGCAAATATTTCTACGGTTACTAGTTAATTGAATGAGAGACATGGTGGTTTTTCCACTATGCTTGTGTTTCATACAAAAAAGGGGTTTGGCAGGGGGACTTTCTATCTCCGAAAATGTTTTCAGCCGTATTAGAATCCGTTATTCGGAGTCTTGATTAGGATTACAGAGGCATAAACTTTTATGGAGAGTTCTTGAGCCACTTACGCTTTGCTGATGATGTTGTAGTGTTCGCTGAGGATGCAGTAGAGCATGGTTACCGAGCTGGTGAACGAAAGTGAGAGATTAGGACTAGAAATTATGGCATCGAAGGCGAAAATAAAACCAATAGCATCCCCTACGACATTGTAGTAGTAGGTACAAAAAATTAAGTATGTGAAAGAGTACATTTACGTTATACAACTAAAATTATTCGTGAATTGCATCGAAAAGGATATCAGTTCAATTACAGAATTATGCACTTGTAATATAATGTCACGATCATATTTCATTGCATTAAATCCTTATTTTGTGTATTTAAAAACTATTTCTTGATTAACCTAAAATGTGACAAACTTTAAAAAAGGAGAACCATGATGGAATGACACAATGGAGACGCCGTGGATTTTTAATTTCGATTTGGGGAAGAGAAAGGATTGGATCACGGATTACGTCCGATTAAAAAAATATTATTCCTAGGAAGGTTCCAATTTGGTGTGCCGAGACACGAAATAATTATATTCCCTGGAAACCTTAGTTGAAGGTGAGGTGTTGAAGTTGGTGGAATAGTGATTTGCACCCGACGAGTCACTCTGGATATCGTCAATTACATTCCTATAAGATATTTTCATATGTATTAATTAATAACAAATCGAGGGTGTTGGTTTGATAAATACTCTCGCCCTGATATATAAAACAAGTTATTGGGGGTATCCCGTGTTCTCTTAGCTCAGAACTGAAGCCTTCGATTAAGCAAGAAGCTAACTGAAACCTTTGATGGAACGTGTGTGTGTGGACTTGTGGTGAAGTGTTATCCGCGAGGTCATGTAATACTTATTATTCTAACTTTATTTATATTTCTGATGTTCCTTTTTATTTTTTAGTTAGTTAGCTAGGCCTTCAGCTAGGTATTCTACCAATGTAAGTAACCATTACATTACACACTTTTAAAATTTACTAGATAAAAAATATGTTAGCAGATTTAAAGTCCGAAAAAAATCAACTAGATGTTATGTTATTACGTGATATATGTAATAACTGATACAATTGTACTGAATTAGTCAACAACTGCCAACCAGAGCCCATTCACGCCGTGAAAATAATTTATTTGCTACTATATTTTGCCGTACTAATGCTGATTAATGAACTCCATTGTACCGTATGGCTAAATGTTGTAATGAAAATTTTAATAGCATTGATTGATATATTTAATGAGAATGTAGGTAGTTTTAGGAAGTCAGTGTTTAAGCAAATGAAAAAATAAGAAGATATCTACAATAGGTTTTTTAACAGCTTGAGTAGCATTTGACACTATGAAAAATAGCATCTTTAATAATAATTTTTTTTTAACTATTTATTTCAGAGAGCTAAAAATGTGCACTTAAGAAATTAAGATGCTATGTTGTAAGTTTGTAAACTGTATGTCTAATTCTCAGCACTCGTACATATATAATAAGGAATTAGTGGTTAACGTCGTTGGTGCTGCGAAATAACCTATATGTAGTTATTGTTCGTTTGTTTACTTATTTGTATTGCATGCACTGTTTGTTGATCCATGAAAATAAACAAATAAAAATAAAATAGCCTTAGCCTTGAATATATATTGGTGATAAAAATATATAATGAAAAACAGGGAAATAATTTTATATATAAAAAGGAGAGTATACAAAACAGCTATACTACCGTGCTTGACATGATCGCTTAGGAGAAAAGACGAAAAAATAATTGCAATTTTCTAGCGAAAGATGAAGAGAAGCATTTTAGGAATCAAAATTTCAGACAAAATAAGTAATAAAACAATAAAAAAGAAAACGAAAGTACCAGATGCAGGGCAGGACAGGGGCAGGTCAGGTCTGCAGGCTAACTAACGAAATATGAAAAAAAAGTTTACATATTGAATGCCTCTGAACGGAAAAGAAACCAAGAGAAAAGATGGAGAGACATATTCTCGAAAATAATCGGACCCAACTGGATGAGGAAGGCAAGAGAAATAAAAGAGTAGAAAGATTTAGGGGAGCCTACGTCGCAGATGTGACTTCTACATTTTTCAATGGCATTCAATGGTTAATCAAGACAACTATGTCAGATTTGTGTTTACTACACAAAAAGTTTTTTTTTCAATCATGTGTTTATTTTATGTGTTCCGGAAGAGATGGGTTGTTTATTTAAAAACTATATTCGTTAGGCGACGTCAGAGAGATGTTACATCTCTGCCTATCATTATGTAACCCCACACGTCATGACATTGGCTAAAATGAATATGAACTTGTACAAAACAAAAACAAATCGTCCAAACTAGATGATCCAGTAAAATGTAATGCATGATACATAAAAAAGAAAATACGTATCGAATACTAAATACCTCTTCCCCTCCTGAAGTCGGCTATAAAAATACGTTTCCTGTTACGTAATGCGCATAGCCGAAGTTGCTGTGGTTTTCTTGGACTACCAAGAAAACCTAAAGGTATATACTAATACTTTTTCGGTGGATAAGGGGAAAAGAGATGGAATGGAACACCCAATCCACATGTTAGTTTTTAAACTATCATGGTCATAAACATTACACAATATGACAAACACAACATGAAGTATTTATCATATATCATATGGGATAGTTACCATGTATATTTTCTGTGAGTTTTCGATATTTCGGCACTGTTGCAAACGCCATGATCACGAATGAACTGAGGAATGCGGGTAGGTGAATGTTTACGAGCAGACGAAGCGGATCATGGCATTTGCAACAGTGCCGAAATATCGAAAACTTTAAGAAAATATACGTGGTATATACATGTACCTATATTATGTATTGGTATGCATCGGGTGCATTTTACTTTAGTCGGTTCTTAAAACATCCAATCTTGAGGACATGGACCAGAGTTCTATGAGAAGTCATTATGAATAAATTAAATGGTAAAACTGAGCACTTGATCTCAAAATTTCATAACGTGCAATAAGCCTCTTTCGTCAGAAAGTCACTTCAAAAATATTTCCAATAACGGAAAAATGCTATAAATATCTGAACAATTTTCCATCTGACGAAATGAAATTGGGACCAAATATAGAGATTCGAGGGCAAACACTTGAATCGCAATTTTATTTCGACGAGCGGTACGCACGTGTAAACAAGAGATGAATGTTATTCAGAAATTCAGAAATTACTTCGTTAACCGCTATCTATATATCGAGGATACTTTTGATTGCAATTAAATAAAGTTAGGTACCTAATACATTTTTGATTTAAAACTAACTTGTTAATCGTGTCATAATCTTCCTGCTCTTACACAAGTCGGTATACAATTATGTTCTATCTAACACATAGTTGTTACCGTATATTAATATACCACCCCTTTTAAGCCTCAATTAATTGTATCCTTAATTTAAGTTAACACTAATTAGTTACTGAACAGTATGTAAAAACATTAATTAATATTAAAAGTTACAAGTACTTGAGTTGACCTGAGTGACTGTGCGAGTGGTGGCGCCATGTTGTAGGGGAAAGGGAAACGCCATTTCTTTATGATACAAGCCGTTGAGGTTGTTACAGCGTTATTTTTAAGTTAGTCTTACTTTAGATTTTGTTACGAATACATGTGTTTGCAAAGTGTGAGGTGTTTCACTTGGATCCTTCAATATTTGAAAAGTGATTTTGGGTTATATTTGTCTCATTTCAATATAATTGAAATTCAATATAAATGAAACAGAAAAATAGATTACACCTGTTGAACCCTTTATAGAGATCCTCATTTAGTTTGGGATATACCTATTAGATCTTAGACATTATAGATTACCTAGTTATGTAGCCGTCTGTATCACGAGTTACAACAATGTAAGTCTGAATCTACAAAGTTGCAGAACTTGGCAAATTATATCGAATATCATTACTGAACAGCCCGTGGCACTTTAGCTCTAAGTTTCATTTCAAATTCAATTAATAAACATTGTTCTTTGTGTGAGGATATGTTAATATAAAAATGTTTTAATAAAAAAAATTAAAAAATTATTAATTTTTCTAGTGGGTAGACTTTACGAGAGACCCTCGTAGACCCGTGGGGGCCGTCCGTTCTCAATTTGTATAGACATAGGGATCTGGCTAAACGTTTAGTTGAGCCACGGATGACGGAAATGCTGGCGCCTACTTTGGGCAAAACGTTAGAATTTCCATCCAGCCTGGCAATGCTGCCAGCATTTTTGATACTTTTCCCTCCACCTTGGAACCTAAAGATTAGTTTTTATTTTTACTTTTAATATTCTATAAAAAAACGTATTTTCTAGTAGATAGGGGAATAACACCCGTCTAGTGTAGAGTGTTTTTCGGTTTATTTTCCACTTGCGCATAAAAGTTCAAATAAAAGATACACAAACTCTTGAACAGTGTGACCACCTAAAAGCAAGCTTATACCGGTGGAGTGTATTGGATCTGATAAAATTAGTTACAAACGAGGTATAAATATGTGTATACACTTTGTGTATGCGCAACATAGCTTAGCACTTTTTTTAAACGTACACATGGTGTACGTGCGACACGCGATGGGTTAAGGTGTAGAAACACCCTAGTACGCGAGTAGTGGCCTGATGACCTTCTTCCCCCCTAGTCTCCTTTTATGTTCGTCCAAAAGAAGGCAATTAAACTGTTCTGTATTCATAAGCCGCAAAATTATAATTATTTACAATGTTTGATTATATTTCACAATAATAATAATTATAAAATGATATGTTTCGTATCAACAAAATGATAACACACATCAATCATAATCATTAAAATAGGTAATTACACTGTTTACACATCTAGATATGGCAATAGTTTTCTATCACTTCGGGTTCGTTTTTGTTATACTTATTTGTTTTCCTTGTTTATAACTTTTTATAAACAAGGAAAATAAATACGTAATCAACATCTTTATGTTGATTACGTATTTAAATGTTTTAGAATCTCAAATAAGATTTGCGTAATCAGATAGCATAGAATTACGTTCGATGGTAAGCAATTTTATTAAATAATTGATGATTAAGATACCTAATATTTTATGATTAAGAATAAAAGTGACTGATAGCTTATATTTAATATCTATTGTTGTATGTCCTTAGTCCTTACGTGACGTTACAAACCTGTGGGTCTAGCACGAATAACTGCGAAAGTGTAACGTAACGTGTAGTTCACGTAAAACAATGCAAACTGTATTTTATCTAGGGCATCTGTGACACAGATAACTCATAGCTTCGGCGCAGAGACAAGTTGACGTTTGCGATCTACTTTTTTGCAAATTGTTCGTGCTAAGGCCAAGACCAGCGATATCTCACAACTATTATTATGCTAAGTTTGAACCGTTTTGTGATAAATAATATTTAGTTTCTAGTTTAAAAAACCTAGACGCCCTTTTATGTTTCCTGTACTGTCATAAATAAATATAGTTTACTTATCTATAAGAAAGCTTCTTCTTCTTCTTCTCTCTTCTTCTTCTAGTATTACATCATCTTTCTAGAGTGGTCGAATGCATGCTTTTCATGTATTTAACCAAAAGCTTCAGAGACCCGAGCTCAAATAACTTGCGAAAAAGTATTCGTCTTGTAAACGTCAACGCGTCCCACTTCGGCCTACAAACTATGAGCTATTTATGACACATTTGCCTTAGATACATGATAGTTTGTATTGTTTCACATCAACCACACGTTACGTCACACTTACACAGTTATTCAAGCTAGGCCCTCAGTTGGTAATTTTTTTTATTTGTTTTTACACACATAACTGTAGAACACATTATTATTACACAGTAACTCAATATTGTCCACACATACTTTGGAATTACTCACAGGATTATTTTATTGGCGCTGGATGGCCACGGTCATAATAAGCGAGTGGCTTACTCACATCGCTATTTGACATAAAAAAAATAGTTATATAAGGTCTGGATAAAACTATATTATATGGAAAATATAGACTATAACAGCGGCGGCTAAGAACATATTCAGCAATTACGATTAATAATGTGTGAGAAGTATTGCTGTCTATTCCGCATACGAAGGTGTCTGTTTGTAATTTTAATTTTGATAATTTCTTATTACCTACGAGTTGTTCGTATTACCAGCTTTATTACTCACGTATAATAGCTGAGTTACTCCGCGGGGGTAATTACAGCCAGGTCCGGAACCGATGGTCTACCTACAGTGAGTGATGGCTTTCTTTTGTTGTATTTGGGATCTGGTGAAAGGTATAAGCTGTACGGATACACAAGGGCTTTATATATATTACCCTAACTGGTAATTTTAAATTCAATTTCAAATCTCGAAATACTGTGCATCATAAATGTTAAAATACATAGTTGTTATTGGCTGAAATATAATGTTCTTACAATTTAGCTAATTTTAATTGTCGTTAGTCGTTGTAAATGGGTTGTTGAACTTTTTTTATTGTACTTTAAATTAATCAGGACACCGAAATACACAGCTAGCATACATTTTAAACTTTTTTTAAGTACTCTAAGCTAAAAAAAAATATGTTTTATTTTAACTTTTAGTTAATATTAAACATATTTTTTTTAGTTTTGGCGCATTAAACATTATTTTCCTAGTATATATTATGGTCTATGCATTATTCAATGGCGGCTTTTACGTCGTATGACGTCACTAAGGCAAAAACAGTGTTGTGATTATAATTCGTTTTGCTTGTTTGGAGGTTGATTGCTTGAACATGCAGATGGCGGGAAAAAACCAACAATGACTATTATAATTTATTTTCTTTTGTGTTTATTCTAAAGTTTTGAGGTGTAATAGTGGTGGATTATTATATGTAATTGTAATTAATGTTAAAACATTGTCACCAGTGTCAGTCAAATTCGATGCTTGGGCAGTAAGCCTCAGTGGCGTAGTTATTGGTCATGGTGTCTGGCACGGATTTTTAGAAGACGTGAGTTCAAATCTAATCCGAGGATGTGAATTTTTCTCTCTAAATTGTAATGTTTAGTATCGCTTAGCAGGCGTTAGTGTTTAAAAAAATTATAATAACATAATTTATCATCTTACATATCACCATAATTAATATTTTTTATTTTTATTTATTAATTTATGATACACAAAACAAATTACAATCAATTTCTCACTTATAACAGATGCTAATACAATTCTTTACTTGATTGTAACTCAAAATTTGTATGTACAGAATGATGGAAGATGCGATGGGAGCATCCATCCGCAAAGCAACGATCTTTGCAGATTAATACCAACAGGTTGATGCAGATATATACATAATCTAGAATCTAAAACTTTAAGCGGGGTAGATAATTCAGACGCAACACCGCTGTTGTGTCTGAACCATTCGGTTTGGGATGGAGGATATCTTTAACAGTTTTTATGTAACTGTTATGCTTAGGATATAATAGTAGTGTATGCAACTGTCATATAATACCTAATTATATGCAGTTGCATACACTACTTTATGTAATCTCATGACATTTTTGTACTTTAATAATCCATCAAAGGTTGGTTGGGCATGTAGGGCATCATAGGGCCAGACACAATAGAAATGTCATTGTTATAATATAACGACTCTTGAAGGGATAATTAAAACATTGTTTTAAAGCATTGTTTTATTAGGAGAATAATGCTTTAATTTAATTTTTTAATTTTCTTAAAGAAGTATGTAAATAAAATATGCCAATGAAAGTCTGTATTTTATTTCATAATTAGAATAATTCCGAATGGGATTACATAAAATACTTTTAACATATTAACACACAATTAGAGGCAGAGTATTTAGTACGTGAGTACTGTGGTGGTACAAACCAGTAACACTACTATCCTGGTACTCTTTTTTCTCTTTGGAGGGTATGTGTGTAAACATCTCACCAAATAAGCTCTTCTAAATTTATAAAGTTTTAATTATAAAAACCCATTGTAGGGTCATAATTTATGCTTAGTTTAACATAACAGAGAGCATACTTCACCTGCCATAATCATTATTTCCTGTAACAGCACTATCACCATTGTTCACTATCTATAATTCAATTCACTAATATAGACACAAAATTTTCACAATGGAGGCATCCCAAACTTTTCTTGAAGTGATAGATGCCCTTAACAAGAGGATGGACCAGTTTGAAGGCGAACTGCAGAAAACACCCTCTGTCGCCAATACCACAGGCACCTTGGCAGCAGATTTTGCAGCATTCAAATCATTCACTGCAGAAGTTATGCGTGGATTTCAGCATCAGATGGGGTTACTGGCACGGAATCTGGATAACATCGAAATGCATAGTCGGCGAAAAATCCTCCTGCTCCTTGGGATAACAGAAGAAAAACAGGAAGATACAGCTGCGGTTGTTATGCGGGCAGTCACTAATCACTTGCATGTGAAAGACTTTAGTTTGAATGATATTAATCGCTGCCAAAGAATGGGCCGCGCCACTACTGATAAGCTCAGGCCTGTCTTGGTTAAACTGAAGGACTTGGATATGCGGAACAAGTTGTGGTTTTCAAAAACCTCATTGAAGGGTACTGGTATAACACTGTCTGAGTTTCTAACCAGGTCTAGACACCAAGCCTTTATGGAAGCAAGACAACGAGTCGGTATTGCAAAGTGTTGGACAAAGGACGGCTTTATTTATGTCATTGGGCCCGATGGTACTCGTCACCGCATCTGCAGCCTTATCGAACTTTAAAATGTTGTACCGGCGCAAGTGTCGGGAACTTTGAAGCCAGTTCCTGCTCCAGGATCGAAAGAGACAACAGCGGCAACATCAAAGTCCAGGCGGGTCGCTGCAGCATCATCTCGAAAGTAAGAATAGGTACATATTTCATTGTACATAGGTAGTTCAGTCACTGTAAAATCGCTTGTCTGGTTTCTCATTGCATATAAATTGTCTACCCTACAGACCAAATATGTACCAAATATGGTACTACGTAGTCTACCTACTTCCTTGTCTAATTAAGTACAGATCGCGCGGCGAGAGTTTGGCTTTGACCGTTATTGCGCAGAAATCAGAAATTGGGTATCAATGGGCAATTAGCGGGGTGCGGGGCGGGTGTGTAGGCGCATGCGGTGCTCTGATTGGCGCTCCAATCGTTCCCTGCCTCTCGCACCGATACGACGTACCGCGCACTCCTGTTGTACAATCACGTTCACAAGTGAATTGCTATTTTCGTTAATTGTTTATTGTTGTCGATTGTTATTATTTGTTGAGTTTGTTTGTTTAAGTTTGTCAGTTAAGTTTTTTTTGTTAAATATTAAAAAGTGATTTGAAAATGCGTAAAAAAAACATTGTTTTAAAAAGGCAAGCACGGAAAATGATATATGACGTGAATTGCTTTTTAAAGAAAGAAGCTGACGAATGTATCGATTCATTGAAGCAAATTCGAAGTCAGATTGAGGAAGTAGCTTCTTTACTCAGTCAGTCGGAGAATAAACAAACTATACAGACTATGCAGGTAATGAAAACGGAAACTGTTTCTAAATTAAATTGTGTAGTCAGTAAATTAGCTTAAATTCAAAAACGGACATCGGAGGCCACTAAGACTTCAATTGGCACTTACAATATCGTAAATCAAGCCAAGAGTTCCGATTTGCTAATTATTTTCAGAACACCTGGAAAAAAACGTCCCAGAGCTAAACCAGTTACGAATATTGATAATTTTGACCAAGGTGTTATAAAAAGATGTATACACAATTTTCACAAGACGAATAATGAACTTCCCACCATTGGGAAACTAAAAAAGAAACTTGAGGAAGATATAAACTTTAAAGGGTCAGAAACAAGTCTTCGTGTAATTGTAAAGGAGTTAGGATTTCGCTGGAAAAAAACAGAAAACAACCGTAAATTACTAATAGAAACATCGAATATCCGATTACAACGCATTGAATATTTAAGAAAAATAAGAAAATATCGACAAGAAGGAAGACCCATTGTTTACACAGATGAATCCTACGTAGATTCATCGCACTCAACAACCAAAGCCTGGAGCGATGGCCCTACGGAAGGACTAAAAAAACCCATTTCTAAAGGACAACGAGTCGTGATAGTCCACGCAGGATCTGAAGCTGGGTTTATACCAAATGCTTTATTAATTTTTAAAGCCGGCACCAAAACAGGGGACTATCACGACAACATGAATTACGAGAATTATGAAAAATGGCTTAGGACACAATTAATTCCCAACCTACCACCCAATTCTGTAGTGGTTGTCGACAACGCCTCATACTACAATAAACAATGGGATTTAGCACCGTCCTCCAATACCAAAAAAGCCGATATGCAGAATTGGCTAACTGATAAAGGCATACAATATGATTCAACAATGCTCAAGCCACAATTGTACAACTTGATAAAAGCTAATAAAGAAAGATTTAAAACTTTTTCAATAGATCAAATTTTAGCAGAAGCAAACCATAGCATATTGAGATTACCGCCTTACCATCCAGACCTCAACCCCATAGAAATGGCATGGGCTACTATTAAACAATATGTAGCTAGCAAAAATGTTAAATGGAATTTACAAGAATGTACCAAACTTATCAAAGAAAAAGTATCCTTAATGGGTGCCCAGGAATGGGAAAAAATATGTAAAAAGGTAAAATATATAGAAGAAGAGTACGCCAAGAGTGACCATGTAGTTGATTTACTTACCGAGCAATTTATAATTCGCGTCGATGATAGTTCCGAAGACAATGATTCTGATGATGGTTATGAAGATGATGATGATGACAACTGCGACCGAGGAAGCCCTGAACCCGGACCCTCAACAAGCAAAAGACGTTGCACAATTTCGTGTCGCGGCAGCACCACTGGACCATGCGGTGATTTCATAGAAGGCGTTAAACCTTTAACTGATTCAGAATCTGAATAGCACTGCGGCTAGGACTTTTTTTTATGTTAACTTTTGTATTTAATAATTATTTTAAGTTTTCTTTTGTTTGTATGTACCAATTTTACATGTATCTTGGAATAAATAATTTTATTAAAAAACAATTATTTAGAATTTTCATCGCTGTCTCTGTAAACTTTAAAAGGAAATAAACATTTTATATAAGTAAAATAACTATCAATAGTTTTAATAAATGAAGTAGTTTATCTATTTCGTATTATTTTCTAGCATTATTACCACTGTACATGAATTTTGACCCACTCAAATATCCAACCTGGTACATAAAAAAGGAAAAGTATTGTGTGCGTGACAGTACCCATGCGCAGTAATCCCCTCCACCCGAAGGTCAAAGCCAAACTCTCGCCGCGCGATCTGTAGTTGCCTTTGTTTTTGAGTACCCAATTTCAAACTTGTAAATTATTTTCCACTTTCATTTCAATTCAATTCAAGTCAACCTCTTCTTCATAAATATTTGTTGACGTTACCAAAAATTTGACAGAAGACAGAATATATTTTTTTTCTTCTTATAAGGACTCTTATGAGTTGTACATTTGTCATTTGTCACGTAAAAATATTAGTTGATATGTCAAGTCCGTGAAGTCGAAGTAACGACTACTTAAGTAGGTTTTTAATTGTAATCTTGTCCAAGCGAATGTCATAAAACTTTGAATATCCATTACTAAATTTGTAGGAGAAATCATATATTTTACTTATACTTTTATATTTGTGTTATAGTTATAGAGAAGGTAATAGCGCTCTCGTCCACATAGTCGGCAGATGGAGTATGCGTAAGTATGTAGTACATACATTTTACACATAGTTAAGAAATTATATATTCTTAGTTTATATATAAAATATGTATTATTATAATTTTTAATATATCTATATTAATAATATTAATGTAATATGTCAAATACTCAAGATAGTAGCAGCACCAGTGACGAATATCTGTCTTTCTTTTCCAATTATACTTTTAACAGTGGAAACGATAGCTTTGTAAGCATTCCTACGCTAAGTGATACCTAAGCGGCTCAGTTCTGTGATGTGCCTAAGAATTTTAATGTACTCCATATAAATGCACAGAGTATTCCGGCTCATTACCCTGATATGCTGGCATCATTTGCAAATGTTCATGCTATACTAGTCTCCGAATCCTGGTTGAAACCTTGTCTCCCGTCCACCTCATTCTCTCTCCCCGGTTTCATACTTATACGTAACGATAGAACCGGCAGCGTTGGCGGTGGTGTGGCTATTTATCTACGTTCTCATTTTCTGTACTCAATAATAAATATGTCACCACAGCCTCCGCCTTGTGATGCCGGTGAACATCTCTTTATTGAAGTTTTACTTTCACACACCAAAATTCTTCTCGGAGTCTACTATAGCCATTCCATAAGAGTAAATTACTTCGCATCTTTTGAAAAGATTTAGATCTTATTCCATCTTATACCCATAATATAATTATGGGAGACTTTAACACGTGCCTAATAAAAAAAGACTTTCGTTGTGCGAATTTGGAATCCATAGTAAATTCTAGCAACATGCACATTTTGCCACTCAACCCCACCCATAACTTTCCAAATTGTAATCCCTTCCTTTTGGATCTTATTTTTGTATCATCCTTACACCATGTTGTTAAAGACGGACAATGTTCTGCTGATGCTTTTTCTTATCATGACCTCATCTTTTTGTCGTATAAGGTACGTCCTCCTAAACCTAAGCCTAAGATACTTCTGCAGCGCAGCTTTGGTACAATTGACATGGAAAAACTTCGAAACGATGCTGGTGAAATAGATTGGGTACAAGTTCATAGCGCCAATAATATCGATGACAAAGTATCCATATCTAATTCCACTCTTACACAACTTTATGGCACCCATGCTAGATTGCGGGCCATAAAAATAAAACACCTTCCTGCACCCTGGTTGACTGAAGACATAAAAAAACTAATGCACAAAAAAGTAGCAGCAAAGTCTAAGTTAAAGCATTGTTCTAATGACGTGAATAAGCAAAAATATATTAAATCTCGAAATCGCTGCAATAGAATGTGTAGGGATGCTCTACGTCGCCACATCCATGACTCAGTAGATAATGAAGATCCAGCTAAAGTCTGGAAGTTCTTGCGATCATTGGGAGTAGGGAAATCACGTCATGATTCAATTCCGCAAGATTTAGATATCAACTCACTCAACCAACATTTCTCTTCGTCATCCAATGTAAATTCAAATGACAAAATAGCTACTTTGACTTATCTCTCTTCTCTCCCTACTCTTTGTAATATAATTTCATGATCATACTTCATTACATTAAATACTTATTTTGTATATTTAAAAACTATTTCTTCGATTAACATAAAATGTGACAAACTTTAAAAAAGGAGAACCATGATAGAATGATAGAATAGAGACGTCAGGGATTTTTCATTAATTTTGATTTGGATTTTGGGAGAGAGAGTATTGGATCACGGATACGTCAGATTAAAAAAAGATTATAGGAAGATTCCAATTTGGTGTGCCGAGACACGAAATAATTATACTCCCTGGAAACCTTAGTTGACGGTGAGGTGTTGAAGTTGGTGAAATAGTGATTTGCACCCGACGAGTCACTCTCGATATCGTCAATTACATTCCTGAAGTCAAGACTTGGAAAGATATTTTCATATGTATTAATCAATAACAAATCGAGGGTGTTGGTTTGATAAATACTCTCGCCCTGATATATAAAACAAGCTATTTGGGGTATCCCGTGTTCTCTGAGCTCAGAACTGAAGCCTTGAATAAAGCAAGAAGCTAACTGGAACCTTTGATGAACGTCTGTGTGTGGACTTGTGGTGAAGTGTTATCCGCCAGGTCACGTAATACTTATTATTATAACTTTATTTATATTTCTGATGTACCTTTTTATTTTTTAGTTAGCTAGCTAGGCCTTCAGCTAGGTATTCTACTAATGTAAGTAATCATAACATTACATTTTGGAGCCTTCAACGAACCACGGATCACGACCCTGAAGATTTTTTATCCAGAAAATTCTAAAATAAGACATACTCGTCTTCCTAATTTTGGTTTTTAATTTGGCTAAGAGTCTCATATGTTAGTTTTTGTTTCTAATATATATTAATTTGTTTAATGTCTTACAGAAACACACAAAAAATTAACGTACCAGAACAAATATTTTATTATGAAAAACAAATAAATAACTGGCAAGTAATTAATAAGAAAAGGTTTGTTAGCAACACATGTATGTGGTGAGTTTTTTTCAGAATTTGTATAACGCTTCATACACCGTAGTTTTTAGTTTCATTTAAATCCATTTTATTCAGACAAGTAAGCGTTGTTCTGGATTTCTGTAAAAGAATGAACAAAATATATTACCTATCTTTTTGATAGTAGGTTAAACTATAACATACAACCTTTCTCTTTTAGTAGTCGGTTAAACTAACAATATTCGTTATACATTTATCTCTTATTTTTAACTACTATTTATCAGTTACAAGTACTTACTAAGTTGTGTGTTCAGATAATTTCAATTGATGAACATATATAAGAGTATAAACGGCATGTAATAATTATTTCGTGAACACGGTTTGAGTTTATTGTATTGTGATATTTGTGATACTCGTGTTGTGATAATATCTATTTATTATTTTGGTCCCAGTGAAGTGTTTGTTTACATAATAAATAGTGACAATGTCTTAGCAACCGTAAATTAAGTCAAACTGCAAGAATGTCAAGCGTATTGAAGTTGTCAAATAGTCAACGTGGAGTCTACGACATTAAAAAGTTTGGTGTTACTTCAAAGAAGATTTTTTTATATTTCTTTGATATATATACAATACCTACCTATGTTTACTCATATAAATAAAGATATTTGAAAGGAAAGCGTTTCATTTAAATAAAATACGAGTATTAAAATTAAAATATTGTTTTAATGTACGAGAAGGTTCTACGTGTTTGGTAAGTGTTCATATATTTACTGATCATTTCATTCATGAGTATTTAGTACATTTAATTTTCATTGGAATATTTTGTGGGTGAATTGTCTTATCAAAGATAAAGAAATATTTTTCTATATAGGGTGTATCGTTGTATACATATGGTATACGCATATTTATTATTGAATTCATACTTCGACTTATATTTCAGGAGTGTACTCTGAAATATAAGTAATATTATATAAAATATTTTTTTTATTGCCACATATGCGACGGCTATATTTAGTAGTATGAACTAAGCTACTTGGTATAATAAGAATACGAGTCTATTATATATCTATTAATTTTATTGAGTTGCATTATTCTAGGCTTAGTCACATTGTCTGTACTGTGACGTTATATGCATTATATGGAATACGTTTTATATATAGATAAGTGCGTAGATCAGTTCTGTTAGACTGGTTATCTATATCGCCTAATTATATTTCCTTGATTTAATAATATGGATTATGGAACGAATTTGGTCGTTCTATATATTGATATTTTAATGGAATGTATATCGTATGACTGTACGATAAGCGTGTTGTGGTTGATTTTTTTGTCTTAAGATATACGACGTCATTTTGCCCACAAAGTAATCCGTCTGATAACTATAATATATTTTTTTTTTCACCTATTTACGTCAGCTCTCTTATCTAGGTAGCTAATTTCACGTGGAAGCGTTAATACAAATTATGATAATTGAAACCAAATCTTACTAACTTGCCACGTCATGAAACTTTTCTAAGAATATCATGTTTATTAACTAATATCTTAATTATAGCTTATTCGAAGTTTCAAAATATTATTATGGTAAATATATACTTGTCGCGTTTGTTTCAATGCTCAATACTGGTACTTATTTTCTGTCGTGTTATGTTCACATTAATTATTGGAATTTTTTTAAAATACATTAATGGTAATTAAACAATTCTCTCTTTGTCTTCTCATGGGTCTTGATATGAGGTCAAATACATTCTCTCTCCTTTTCTATTTTTTTTTACACAATTTTGTTATTTGGCTTTAATTTATAATTGACTTATATTGTTTTGAAGGTGCTAATTTTTTTTTGATTTTTTTAATATAACTCTTTTGTCGTTTCGTTTTAACTGTTAAAGACAATCTTATACATGTTTAATAAGATTATTTTAGATGAATATTTCTATCGTTTTGGTTTTTATTCCAAATTGATATTACCTTTTTTTTTTTAATTATCTATGTTATTTGGTTTTCAATTCAAAATTTATATTGATATTTAAAAATTCTTTATGCTGCTAGTTATGGTTTTAGACTATTTTAGTACAGGATAATATTGTATATCATTCACGTCATTCGCCTCATTTATTTCAAACTTGGGTTCTTTAGGCATTTTTTTTTAAACATGTTAGCTTTTATTTTAATTTCATCTTGTTAATAGTCATTATTAGGTTAATTTCATTAGGATAGATTAGGTTTAGGTTTGACGAGAATGTCTGCCTAATATATGCCTATATTGTATAATTTGATTCATTTCTTGGGATGGTGTACCCAGAAATGCATTGTAAATAATTGATGCTTCGTCTTATGTGTCAAGTGGTGTACCTTGGCATATTCTATATTTTTTATGAATCAATATGGTTCAATATGCCTGAATAGGGCAAAGTTCTTAGAAAGAGAACAATTGAAATACCAATACTTATATTTCAAGGGATGGTGTACCCTGAAATATTAATTTTATTATATGAATTCATATGGTTCAGTATGCCTGAATAGGGCAAAGTTCTTTAAAATAGAACAATTAAATAAGGCCGACTCTTTCAATAAGGTTTAAGGTCATGTAAAGTTATAAATATATTTTTTAAATAGAGCAATTGACCGACTCTTTAAATAAGCTCATAAGGTCATGTAAAGTTATAAATATATATATATATTTTTTAATTATGAAGATATGCCGACTCTTTGAAAAAGGTTTAAGGTTGTATACTTTTTAAATAGAAAAGTTACGCTGACTCTTTGAAAAGGTTTAAGGTTATATACTTTCAATTAGAGCAGTTGACCGACTCTTTAAATAAGCTCATAAGGTCGTATAAAATTGTACATAATATTTTTATGAGGTTTTAATTTGTGGTGCAGTTGACCGACACCCTATAAAAATAAGCTCACAAGGTCATTCTAGAACATGATCTTATTTTGAGTTTGGACCATTGAACTATAATAGCCGTGAGTCCAAATTCATACTTTTGACTGGGGTGTGAATCTTGTGATTGGTGGTATGAATGATGATTGAGTTTGAGGGGTGAGATATGTTCCATAACCTCAAAATTTTTCACTGCGTTAAAAATTTTTCTTTGGTTAGGGGGATAATGTAATATAATTTCATGATCATACTTCATTACATTAAATACTTATTTTGTATATTTAAAAACTATTTCTTGATTAACATAAAATGTGACAAACTTTAAAAAAGGAGAACCATGATAGAATGATAGAATAGAGACGTCAGGGATTTTTCATTAATTTTGATTTGGATTTTGGGAGAGAGAGTATTGGATCACGGATACGTCCGATTAAAAAAAGATTATAGGAAGATTCCAATTTGGTGTGCCGAGACACGAAATAATTATACTCCCTGGAAACCTTAGTTGACGGTGAGGTGTTGAAGTTGGTGAAATAGTGATTTGCACCCGACGAGTCACTCTCGATATCGTCAATTACATTCCTGAAGTCAAGACTTGGAAAGATATTTTCATATGTATTAATCAATAACAAATCGAGGGTGTTGGTTTGATAAATACTCTCGCCCTGATATATAAAACAAGCTATTTGGGGTATCCCGTGTTCTCTGAGCTCAGAACTGAAGCCTTGAATAAAGCAAGAAGCTAACTGGAACCTTTGATGAACGTCATTGTGTGGACTTGTGGTGAAGTGTTATCCGCCAGGTCACGTAATACTTATTATTATAACTTTATTTATATTTCTGATGTACCTTTTTATTTTTTAGTTAGCTAGCTAGGCCTTCAGCTAGGTATTCTACTAATGTAAGTAACCATAACATTACATCTTGATCACTCACCTTTTGTTCTGAGTCAATTCACTGCATGTGATGTTAAAAAGAGCATACTATCAATATCCTCCAATGCAGCAGGCGGTGACGGCATCAGCCGAAATATGATTGTTCTTATATTGGATGAAATCCTCCCTATCCTATGCCATAATAATATATTGAACAATTCTATTTTGGAGGGCACCGTACCATCTTGCTGGAAAGAAGCTCAAATCATCCCGCTTCCCAAGAAATCTAATCCCAAGTCCTTCTCCGAATATCGACCTATTTCTATTCTTCCTTTCCTATCAAAAGTCTTGGAGCGCCTAGTACATAACCAACTCAGTTCCTTCTTCAACCAAAATATGCTTCTTAATCGTATTCTTATCTTAGGGTTTCGAACCGGCCATAGCACTGTCTCTGCACTTGTCAAAGTAACTGATGACATCAGACTAGGTATGGATAACAGACAGATTACCATACTTACCTTACTTGACTTTAGCAATGCTTTTAATTCCGTAGATTTTGACATCCTCCTAGCATTGCTTCGCTATGTTTGCTATGCTATGTTTATAGAGATAAACAACGATAAAACGACGCCAACGTATTCGCATTCAGGATACTTTCTCTTCTTGGTGTGAAACGAATGCTGGCGTTCCTCAAGGCGGCGTACTGTCACCTCTTCTTTTTGCCGTATTTATAAACTCTATATCTTTCTTTCTTACTTCTTCCTACCATCTCTATGCAGACGATCTTCAGATATACTCTCAGGCTCCACTAGATCACTTAGCAGATGCTGTTGATGAGGTCAACGGCGATTTACTTCGTATAGCTAACTGGAGTAGATCTCACGGACTTACAATAAACCCAATAAAAACTCAAGTTATCATTGTTGGAAGCTCCAGATTAGTATCGAAGATTGATTTCACAACTCTCCCCGAAATCGTATTTGGTGGTATATGTGTGCCTTATAGCACTCAAGTTAAGAACCTGGAAATAATCATGGATAACTGTATGTCTTGGCAACTACAAATCCAATCTGTAGCACGAAAAATGTTTGCATCAGCAGCCTCCCTTAACAGACTGCGTAACTTTTTACCCACTGCTACCAAAGCTGCACTTGCACAATCTCTCCTTTTTCCCATTCTTGACTATGCTGATGCCAGTTACATAGATCTCACAGAGGACCAGCTTAACAAGCTGGAGCGTCTACAGAATCTCTGTATTCGGTTTATTTTTGGTCTGCGAAAGTACGACCACGTTTCCGAATTTCGCTGTAAACTTAAGTGGCTCCCTATACGCCTTCGCCGGAATTCTCACATCCTCTCTATTCTGTATAACATATTGTTTAATCCTTCTACTCCCTTTTACCTAAAAGAACGATTTAGATTTCTCCAATGCTCTTCTTACTCTCTTAGGTCATCAGAAAACTTACTTCTAACGACTCCTGAACATTGTACTATATTCTACAACTCTTCATTCACAGTCCAGGCAGTTCACCTTTGGAATGCCCTCCCTACTAGTATCAAACGCGCGCAATCGCTGAATAGCTTCAAAGCTCAAGTAAAAGACTACTATCTCTCTACGTTAAATGTTAATCCCTGACATCATTCATTGTTTGATATTATTTTATATTATTGTTATTTATGTATGTGTAAGTATATATGTTCATGTATGTTTATAGTATAATATATGTATTATATTATTATTACGTGTAGGTAAGTGTAAGTATTGTTATATTTAAGTGTATTTTTATTAATTTGAATTTTACCCTTTTATCTAGTATTATCTAGTGTTACATCTGTTTCATGTAATACTAGGTAATAATATATTTCTTCGTGATGTTGCACCACCGTCCATGTCAATCATGTAATCGCTATCCATCCAAAGGTTGTCTGGAAGAGATCGCTTTTAGCGATAAGACCACCCATTTGTGCCTACTATTTAAGTTGTTTCCTTATATTGTATTTACTTTGGTGCAAATAAAGAGTTTTTGTATTGTATTGTACTCTATCACTTTGGCCCTTGTAGACCCAAATAATCCTACGTGTTGAAGTGAATACTAGATCCATCACATTATTATTATAAATGTGAAAGTTTGTGAGTGTGTACGTGTGTTTGTTACTTCTTCATTCTCAAACGGCTGGACTATTCATGAAATGGTAGGCACCGAGGTAGATGAGGCGCAAGATTAACACATTTCAACATTATCATCATCATCATCTATCACCACGCGGGTGTAACCGCGGAGCGCAGCTAGTCATTTATAAAAATGGCATGTGTTTAAGTCGAATCGCTGCCACTTACGACTTGTACCGCGTCAACAAGTGGTTGTTCTGAAGAAGGTACGACAAGCATTAATTCCACGGACTGCTAGACGACGACGGTCGTGGAGCCTTGGACCTTTTATTTACTTTGTCTGTAATGGAATTTGTGTTTACGATTGCTATAAAACATTTCTTAGACTAGAAACTTTGTAACGGAAGGTGGTAAAAAAAAGGTTATTTTGAATAGGTGGACTAACGATAGAGATTTTTTTGTCCACATTTTTCACACACAGATTTCGTAATTGTTTCATATATTTTAATATGTTTTACAAATATCAATTAATTACTAATAACCAATACCCAGTAAGAACCCCCAATAAAGATTATTACTAATATAGGTAACATCAAAATAAAATAATTTTACAAAAAAATGCCTTTATTCATCGCACATTATCCTACTAATAACAATGTGAAAATGTATGGATGTTTAGATATTTCTTACTCGATCACTTAAAAACGGCTGAATGGATGAAATATGAAGTGGACATAATTCGTATACCAAATTAAGTCATATGCTACTTTTCATACGGATTCATCGAGACATTATCTACCGACTTCCCAAAAAGGAGGAGGTACTCAATTCGACTTTTTTATTATGTTTGTTACCTCGTAACTTTCGACTGAAGTCAAATTCAAATTGCACTTGTTGGTGTTGAAGTTGGTTACAGTTTAAGGAAAAAAAAAATGTTTAATCTTAATAACATGGATCATATTATAAAAACCTCACATTACTTTCACGGAAAGCTATAGTCTGAGGAAGAATTCCCGTAGGATTCATATAGTCAAAATATTCACGGAAGAAAACATGTCTTTTCTAAAATCTATGCCACCAATATATATTTTCTTCCTAGTCCTCCCATCTATATAATACTTTCATTGTTAAGCAATGTAACTCATAAATTGGCTATATCGGTCTCTGTTGGCGGACAAACAAGGCCCATTTCCCCATAGTTTGCTCAACAGTTCCACTCGAATGAGGTACTTATGTCCTCAAATAGAAAGTTATTTTCTATATTTCCCCTTAGCACGTATGTGTGGGTAAATACGTGGATATATTTCCGGGATTAGATTACACGCGTGTGCGTGGATTGAGATATATTGGAGGGGATATGTGCCACAGTGCAATGCAGAAAGAATGACTCGTCAATAATGATTTATTTGCTATGTAAATAGACAGTCTATCTTACTCGTATATCTAATGCTAATGACAAAAGTACCTCCCAGCTACGAAGAAATAGACTATTATTTCTTCGTAGACAGTAGGTATGCTAAGTATCTGTTTTGCTCTTTATACGTTTCATTTAGACATTTTGTTTCGTTGACGATTTGATTTGTATTCAATGTGATCAAGAAGCAAACAAACGAGTGTAGGTAAAGCCGATCGTCCACCGCTTCTAAACTAAGTTTAGCTTAGCTTACATAGTTAAGAGTATAAGCTATTATACGTAGCTTAGCTGGCGCTGCTGTTTCCGGTGGACGACCATGTATGAAAAACTGACTCAACTATGTGAGCTAAGCTAACCTGACTTAGTTTAGTTGGCGGTGGACGATCGGCTTTTACGCCAACAAATAGGATTTATCTGCGGATACGTTTTGAGTTGACGGGTATATTCACAAATCTGCACTTTGACCTGTTGTAGTGTATGGACCAAAAACACTGTTTTAAACTATCACGGTTGTTCTCTATAGTTATATGATTATTAACGGGATATTTACCGTGGTAAGGTTGTGGAGTGAGCTCCCGATATTTCGGCGCAGTTACATGCACCATGTTCACGGGAAGACTGAAGAATGCGGTTGGTCAAAAAGTTTATAAAGTTAGGTGCAGACATAACGATCTACCCTCTTTCTTAGTCTTTTGCTACGGTTATCACTGGAACTCGAACTCGATCCTAAGTCCCGACAAAACACACTCACTGTATCACTGCGTATAGTATTTTGAACACATTTTGACTTTTATTTTTAAAACAACCTAATACTGGATTCCACAACCTTACCACGGTAAATATCCCGTTAATAATCATATAACTGTATGGACCAAAGCGTTAAGCGAAATATTACATGCAGCAGTGATGAACGTATTGAGATGTACTTGTGACGAGAATGAATAGAGTAAGGAATACATTATTGTAGACTAGCTGCTCCCTGCAGATTAATCAGAGTGGTGATAGATAAGGATGATGAAAATTATCCTTCCCTGGGGGTATAATCTACGTCCTTTCCAAATTTCATCGAGATCCATCCAGCCGTCTATAACATAATCACTTTCGCATTTATAATATATGTTTTTTTTCTGCTTTTAGTTAAGGGATATTACTCGTCCAACGACTGTCAGTCCCGTATTTTCTACTCTTAGATCTACACTTAGCAACTTTATTCTTCTTTAGTGGACCTATATACGTCTCGATATAGAAACTTTGCTGCGTCGGATGTTTGCGCAGCTAGGATACTTTGGAATACACCCACTTCAAATTGGTTAAGTCCTAAGTCCTAATAATATTAGTAAGGATAAGTAGTTAGAATAGAGGAAACTAGACAGTCCGAAAAATCTACAGTTTAGCTCCCAGAGTTTCCCTTAGACAGAAGTTTAAAGACATAAACATTCTAACTGTTGTCTCTCAGTTTATCTATGAAAATCTAAAGTATATAAAGTATGTAAAGAAAAACATGAACAGTTTTGATAAAAGGAGTGCTGCTCATTCCATCAACACGCGAAATAAGCACAAGCTTACATGTACATGTAACGCGTGTCCGCAGAATAAGTCATTCTTTATGGGACAATGTATACGATTCTATAATAAAGTACCTAATGTTAAATTTAAATTAAAAATAAACTCTGTCAAAAAGGTTATTACACAATTTCGGATTACTTGGAGGATATAACAGCTTGGGACTGATCACTCCAGGATCTATCTACTCGTGTACTAAGATGTCAAAGTGTAGCGTGTCTTGCCCTACTGATACCATTATTATGTTCTCTTTTGTAAGGCAACAAACTGGAGCTAATATTTGTAGTACCTAAGTAAAAACATTGTAAAAACATCTATATAAAAATAATGGCCCCGTGTTTCTTGCCGCTTCTTCTCGGTAGGCTCTATAGATTTTGGAACGCGGCGGTAGTCTTTGAAGTACATTATAATGAAAAATTGATGTTCATAAGTGCGTCTTTGATGCCTAAATTGAATGATTTTGACTTTGACTTTGACTTTGAATGGTAAAAGTCACGGGATTCCCTTTCACGCTTTTGGTTTCGTATGAGTACTTTGATGAGGGACTTAACACTAAGAAGATGATGAAACGAAAGCCGATAGACGGAATGTAAGAGGTAAACTAATGAAAGTACCAGTCTTTCACGCCACCCTAAGGTTTTATAGATAAACTATAACTATACGCATGAAAAGGGCATTGACGTCTGACAAGAAAAAGTGGAAGAGAAAGATATCCTTCGTTGCTCCAAAAAAAACCAGAATAACGTTTACAGAGTCATAGTATTGCCTTTGTCACAGGTGGTATGGACTTTTAAAACATCACAACAAAATGTATACGTGTGTCAAAATGTTTTAGTAAAACGGGCATTATGCCTGGCGAATGATGATGGACTGATGCGGCTCACTAGCTTCATGCATTACTTTCCGTAGTGTCAGAGGAACTCAATCTACATACAATAATGTGTCGCTACATCAACCAACCCCTTATAAAAAACATATTAATAATAATAAATTCATTTTCGAGAATCGCACGGTAGACCGAGCTTAGTGGTACACTGAAAAACAGCGTCGCGGAAGCATGAAAATTTCACACGAATTATGCTGAGTGTAACCCTTTTGCCAGCAATAATCACCTTATGTAACATTGTCTGTATACAATTTTTTGCGTATTTGTGTGGCAATAAATACATATTTCATTTTCATTTTTAATACATAATAAAATACTTAGAAAATGTGATCATCTAAACTCGTGCTGACGAGTACCGCGCCAGTTAAACAAAGTATATATTATTTTCTTATATTTTTTATTTTCATTTGGATATCCTATTCAGTAAAATTTGGTAAACGTATATTTCATTGGAAATCAATCCTCTGGCTGTCGGATAAATATATATTATTATGTCACTTAGTTTCTTGTAAATTTATGTAATTTCCGACTAACCGTTGCTAATTGACAACCCGAAGCGAAGTTTCCAAATCCACCGCGACATACAAACATGCAAACAAAGTTTGTATGTTTATTCAATAATAACTTACGTATGGTTGATTAGATCTTCATACAATTTTGTAGAGAGGTAGTTCGTATGAATGTTTATTTTTATAGCGTGTAACAAAAAGTAGTAGTTAGTAGTACTAAAAAACTAGGTCAAAGACGACAATGACCTCCAGAACATAGACTAGGTAAACAAGGTGCGTAAGCGGGCTAAACCTAGGGCTGGTGTGCGGCACGGGGAAAGGCCGCATGTAGGGTCAAGGTGGTGATGTGACGACGCAGAGTGCATTAACCCTAACGAACTCCATGAATAGGCACGTCTAATAGGGTTGTCAAAAAGAAATTGAATTATTGTGTTTGAAAATGTATGAAAAAAAATTATTAGGGATTTAATAATTGTGGTACCTACTTTGCCATGTTAATACTGAATAGGTAATGCATAACTAAAATTTATTAATACAATACAAGTAATTTCATTTAAACATTACATTGTTAGTAATTAAAAATTAAATAATAAAATAATAATAATAATGCATAACTTAAGCTGCTTATTTATGTAACTTAAATCATGCAGTCGGTAATTATCCAAAAAGGTAGTAAATAAGTAAAATAAAAATAATTGTCAATTCGTATATTGGACATATCGTGTGAGGGTTCTTGATTTTGGGGCCGTAAAAGAGAGATACTAGTTTTTAATGGGGTCAAGTGGACTATTCAATGCACATTTTCCTTGTGAATATGAATCTTTGGATTTGTGTTTCATATTAAGTCTCATATTTATTTAGAACCTAAAATAAGTAACATAATGCCTTACCTATAAGTTACGATTAATGCTGTCACATATAAACCAAGATGTTGATAAATCGGTACATTCAGAAGTGTTCAGGAGAACCTATCCCACTAATAGTATAAATGTGAAAGTTTAGATTGATGGATGGATGGATGGATTAATTAGTATGTTTGTTACTCTTTTACGCAAACACTACTAAATGGATTTTAATGAAATTTGGTATGTAGATAGATGAGACTCTGAAATAACATATATGATACTTTTTCATCAACATCATCATCATCCATCACCACGCGGGTGAAATTGCGTAGAGCAGCTAGTAGTAAATAAATCAATCAATCAATCATTTATTTAAACCTTGTGGATCTAGGTAGTACATATACATGTGATGTTAAAATTAAATTATTTCACTAGATCCGCTTAATAAGCATACAAGATGTTTACAAAGAATAATAATAAAATTAATACGAAACATGCAAGATTAATACATATAAACATCATTTTAATTTCGTATGTCAAATAAATTTTTAAAATTGTAGCAATTATGTCATAACATAGTATGGAGTAAAAACGTTATGTACAATGTCATGTAAGATTCTTATCTTCTAAAATCTGTTACAACAGAAAAGTCTGCCTTTATTCTGTGTCTTAAGGATAGGTACTCATTATTGGAAAAAACTCTACGTGTGCGTGCAAGGGACGTGACACATAATTTGGGCTCGTTACAGAGGGGCTGGATTTAAGGACCCGTGTAGTGTGTTACGTGCTTAAATGTACCTAGCACATAACTTAATGATCCTGGTGCGAGTTCGTAAAGTCAAATTAAATCAAAAAATATTATTCTTTGTGACACTATACCTTCAGTGAGTAGTAAAAATTTTTCAAAAATTAAAAAGCTGCTGATTTAGCAGTGTTTTTTTTTACTGTCAACACCTGTTAAAAATATCTGATATAGTTTCTAAATATAGCAGTGCCAATTCAAAAACACTAATGAAACACACTGTGCAAACAGAGAACAAACTATGGCGCGCGTCGGCGACCGAATTAGGAACTGTTAAGTGTGTGAATTTTATTTTTAGCTAGATTATGAGATATCTCCCTTGTACATAAGTTTTTTTCAACGTTTCTTGTCATGTCGTCATTTGTTTCACGGACATTCTCAAAGATGTAACGATGTTTGCTATTAGAGAACTGCACGGCTGTACGTTTTGCAATTTCATTATGCTTTACGAGCAGGTGGAAAATTGGTCCATTTTTTCATAAACGGTACCGGTATAATTTTCCCGTAATTGGTGAGCGCTACAGAAAGATGATTGCTGACTTCTTCGTACCTCAGTTGAATGTCATTGATGAGTATATAGCTTTAGTTTTAACAAGATGCCGCAACATGCTATACAGCGGGCAGCACCATCAGTTTTATACGGGAAACATTCGGTGAACGCATAATTTCGCGTAATGGGCCTGTGAACTAACCTCCACAAGCGTGTGATCACATACCTTTAGATAACTTTCTTTAAGGTTATCAAGTCACTAGTCTATGCTAATGTTAAAGTATTTGAAAGTTCAAATTCGATGTGTTATTGCTGATGTAATGCTGTGACCCCAGATGCTCGATTATACTTCACGGTTGCGCTTCATTCGAAGCCGAGGCGCTCATACGCCCGAAATCATATTTAAACAATAATAGCATACAATTATCTTTTAAATAAAACCAATATCAAACTTATTATCATTATTTAAATTTGTTTTATTTCGTTTTGATACCTCTAAAACAATTTTTATAGTACTACTTTTTAAAGCACTAACGCCTGCTTTAGCGATCTCAAACATTGAAATTTATAGAGAGAAAAATTCCATCCTCGAACCCGCGTCTTCTCACTTTCGGGTCAATACGAAAGTTTAAGTATTTCTAAATAATGCTTCTTTCGGTTGGATGGTACTGTTAAAACTGTCAAATAGATGTCGCTCCGTCCCCGCAAGACGGTTAGTCAAATAGAGAGTTAAAATTCGATGCTCGGGCCAGAACCTCGGTGGCCTAGTTGGTCAATGCCGTCTGACACGGTTAGTTCGAACGCGGGTTCGAATCCCGTCCGGGGATGGATTTTTTCTCTCCATAAAAAACTCTAAAAACATTTTTACATGTACACTTGTAGTAAATAAAACTTATATGAACGTATGTAACTGGTTGTATGAAATATATTTATGCTCTTATATCACGCTAATATGATCTCTAGTTTTATTTTACGTTGCACACAGATAAGTATGGTTTAACAAGTATTCTACAAAGTTTGTATTAAACTAGTATACAGCTTATTTCTTGGTTAAAACGAGGGGTTATGCTTTCTGATACTACTCGTATCTCACCTGACTGACACCACAAACGTGTAGGCATCCGCTAATGGGTGAATCTGCTTTATTATTATCCTTACGCAAAATTTCTCATTAAAACCCGAATAACTCAAGCTGTCACACTCAAACCAGAAAATATTACCAATGGCCGATGAAAACTTTTTTAATTTTGCATTTTCTACGGCACAGATGTAATACGGGCTTTAGGCTCGATTAACGCTAATAAGAAACTGCGTCACAAATGACGTGAGAAATGGAAGTTTCGTTTACGAACACCATAATTGGTATCTGTATCTATTCAAAAGATGTTTTTTATGTTTATACGTATCACAAAAACTAAAAAAAATCAATGGAATGATGAAGACGGGCGTTTGTCGCTAGGGCGTTTATCGCTTGCTGCATAGAAGGCATTTTTGTTCGTATTATGTTTGGTCGGTTTTTTGCCGTCATATCAACCAAATCAGCCGTCGTTTTAATATTTACGTAAACTTTCAGATTTACATTTTTATCAGTGACATTCGTTTGTCAGACTATAGTTACCGATTTTGAGTGCGGTAGAGTGTGCGTGGAGTGTGCTGGTATTTTTATAAAATCCACTAGCCCACTAGCCAATTTTTCAAACCGGTCTATTTCATTGATTGAGCAAAATACAACCTTCGTTCGTGTATGTATGAACGTAGGTATTTATCGAGCCATTGAGTCGTAAAATTGAGTTCTGCTCGAAATATACGGGTATTGGTGTCTCAAATTAGAAACCACATGAGTGCATGCAAGTAATCCTATTACTTTTTATTTGAAGCTCAAGGTAAAGGCTCTCGCTTATAGCGGGAAATTCAATATATAGGTACAAAATGGAACAATTATTATATATACGTTTTTTCGCTAGAACTAAGAGCGTATTTTGTTATGTATTATAATTTACTCTTAGATTAATAACATAACGCTTTAGTAATCCTTACTAAAAATATAATACCTATTTAGGAATCTCCTTAAAAATTCGGTGGGATTTCCGATGCCAGATTCAAACAAGAATCTATATACAGTGTGTAATAAAAAGATGAAATAATACTAGAAAGAATGCATATGTATACCTAGTCAGTATTCACATAGCAACTTATCAAAATTTAAATCGCTTATATTATTTTCATACAAGGTAAAAAAAAACTAATTTTGGATAGCCAGACATATAGGGTCAATGCAATCTGAAAGTCAAAGTCAAAGTCAAAGTCAAAATCATTTATTCAATTTAGGCATCAAAGACGCACTTATGAACGTCAATTTTTCATTATAATGTACTTTAAAGACTACCGCCGCGTTCCAAAATATATAGAGCCTACCGAGAAGAAGCGGCAAGAAACTCGGGGCCATTCTTTTTATATAGAAGTTTTTACAATATTTTTACTTAGGTACTACAGATATTAGCTCCAGTGTGTTGCCTTACAAAAGAGAACATAATAATGGTATCAGTAGGGCAAGACACGCTACACTTTGACATCTTAGTACGCGAGTAGATAGATCCTGGAGTGATCAGTCCCAAGCTGTTTTATCCTCCAAGTAATCCGAAATTTTGTAATAACCTTTTTGACAGAGTTTAGTTTTAATAGTAATTTTAAACTTATTAATAGGCAAATCTCGGATAACATTGGGAACTTTATTATAGAATCGTATACATTGTCCCATAAAAGAATGACTTATTCTGTGGAGACGCGTTACATGTACAGATAGCTTGTGCTTATTTCGCGTGTTGATGGAATGAGCATCACTCCTTTTATCAAAACTGCTAATGTTTTTCTTTACATACATTAGATTTTCATAGTTAAACTGAGAGACAACGGTTAGAATGTTTATGTCTTTAAACTTCTGTCTAAGGGAAACTCTGGGAGCTAAACTGTAGATCGCTTGTATAGCCCTTTTTTGCAGTATAAAAATGGAATTAATATCTGCAGAACATCCCCAGAGCAGTATGCCATAAGTCATAACGCTATGGAAATAACTAAAATAAACTATTCTAGCTGTGTCTACATCAGTTAATAGTCTAATTTTTTTAACAGCATAAGCCGCTGAACTGAGCCTACTAGACAATTTTTTTATGTGGGGACCCCATTGCAATTTAGCGTCTATAGTAATTCCTATAGTAATGAAAAATTGACGTTCATAAGTGCGTATTTGATGCCTTAATTGAATAAATGATTTTGACTTTGACTTTGACTACGTTCTGGTTCTGATTGCCACCTTTAACCTCGTTTTTCAGGGATGAACCTGTATCAGAAAAACTTTGGTTACTCATAACTAGGAATTGTTACTGCTACCTGGGACCCCAATTTTCCGTGGGGCTAAATGAGACCCCTGAACCCAGCTTGCCTTAATTGGCCGTCTGGGGGTAGAGACGCAAAAGCAAGTAACAAAAAGCTCCAAGGGTAGAAGTGTTAAAGGGCATAACGCCAATAGTTGCGCTCTAGTGAAATCATAGCACACGTCTCGGCACCCTTTAGACATCCACACCATCGTTTCCCTTTTTGTCACCATTGATGGTGGCTCTTATGGGGGGCCCGTTTAGTGGGTGGCAAGTCACCACCGATGAGACTGAAATTGGAATGTGCCGTATTCGCGTCCATAGCCATCTATCTCCCTTATTTGTATAAGTTCTTATCAATAGCGCTGCCATTATACCCATTTTTGTAATATATTTACAATATAATATTACCCTTTATTCCAAAATGTTTCTGTTTTATACTACATTGTATTTTCTATACCGAACAGGCCTATAAGTGTCGGCTATAAACAGCCCCACTTATGCATTTGTAAAGGATTCAGATGAAATGCGTGAAAAAATACAAATATTAATAAATTTTATTTTCTGATTAATAATTTACAGAAAAAACTCACAACCTACACGCTATGTCATTTTTATTAATCATTTAATAATTAATTAACCAGCGATAGACTGAGCGGCGGCCGACCATCATACTTCAAATATCGCTTCAAACTATGAAGATGACAGGGAGAAAATAAATCTATACAAAATACATCTGTGCGGAACCAATCTTTAATTTAATTGATTAATTAATTAATTTTAATCTTTTTCAATGTTTTCTTTTTTTGTGATTTGTATTTTTGTATGTAACGAATTAACTTACAAAATACTGTACCGATTTCAAAAGAAGTTCTGCCGTTAGAAGGGTACATTATTACTGAGTAACAAAGGCAGTATAATATTTTCAGAAACGTTAGGGACCCGTATGTAAGCCCATGGTATGAAAAAAATACCAAAAAACATCCATATGCCTTGTGCGCTGCGGAAACTATTGACAATATAGCAAAGTAATCTACCGCAGTTTATTGAAAACATCAAAATATACAATAAAGTACGCACTACCATAATGTCTTACTATTTCAGTTATGTCACAATAACTACTTTTTCATTTTAAAATATGCAATAGGGACTACGGAAAATCTTTATATCGCGTACTGCGGAAACTATTGCAATAGAGCAATGTGGTATAGGTAGGTACATTAGTTTTATAGAGACCATCAATGTTTACAAAAAGAGTATCATATCTACCATTAGCCTGACTATTACAGTTAGGTCACAATAACTACTTTTTCATTTAATAATATGCAATATTAACGCCGGTACAAACTAGGCCACATTATTCGTACCTTAGTGTTTCTTACCGTGTTAATCCTTATCTAATCTAATAATAAAGAGAAAAAATTTGATAGTTTGTTTGTAACGGTTAAACGCAAGAACTACAAAACCTGTTCAAATAATGATTTCACCAGCTGTATTATGCCTGAGTAACATACGCTATATTTAATTCATCATCATCGTCATCCATCACTGCGTGGGTGAAACGGCGGAGTGCAACAAGTTCATAAATAATTTCAATGCTATTGTTAGACTCCGCGTTGATTTGTACCTAACTTTAACACTAGCAAGTAAATCGTGTATTGTGACACAACGATCCTGAAATTACGAACTTACATAGATACTTATTTAGAACGGTATAGAATGAACAGGAAAAATACGCAAATTTGTTTTTTCAAGTGTTTAAGTCAAGAGTGCACAGGTAACCTTTTTACTATTTGATTTGGACTCCTATACTTTAACTTTAGGTGAGCGTACAACGTTGTCAACCGTATTTGTTATTTTAGGATCAAGCGGTCTTTGCTTGGCAAGATAAGACAGTACTGGATTAGCAAACTTTTCGAGGAAGTGAGTGAGAGTACTAAGAATTGTGATCTACAATCAAAAACATGCCAGAGTCGCAAATACGCGGCCGCGTAAGTCGAAAATGTTACACCATCTCCTTTCGTAGATAGAGCAGTATTTGCATGTCGCCTTCCGCCGTACGTCCTCGCCTGCACTGCACATACAATGAAGTAAGAATATAAATCTTTAAGAAAAGTCTCGCAAGAAAGCAGAGCTAAATCTAAAAAACCGGCCAAGCGCGAGTTGGACTCTTGAGGGTTCTTTAAGAAATCATCTGACATTATTACTCTAACTAAAAGACAAAAAAGGACAAACTTAACTTTGCCGTTCGATCCCTAGACACGAACATTGCACCAACCGCAAACAATAAGTTTGTTTATACTCGTAGTAAATTAGCTTTTTTTATTATAAAACTAACGTGGACTTTACACATTTATAATATGAGGAACGGGAATCACTCACTCTTATTTACGTAAGGATTCTCGTTCCTCATATTGAAAATAGCTTTTTATTTCATTAACTACATATTTACGGTTTTCCCTTTATATGTGCTGTAAGACATTCCTTTTTGCCAAATTTCATAATTTCAGATCATCGAGAAGTATGAGTACCTTACCCTATAAGTGTTGATACCCTTGTGAAACCGTAACATATTATTATGCGACATAAACATTCATAATCTTTTTATCACGTTGACTTAGAAGTTTCATTTTTAACAGCTGATAAAAACCGATTCAAGTATTTTTATAAAATTTCAACTAAATAGCTTTACGCGTTCCTCAGAAAAAGGATCTTAACATACTAAGACCCATTTGCACGTTTGCTCGGGTTGAATAAATAAGCCTACGAGTTTGTAAACTTGCGTTACTCATATCAATTTTTAACTCTCATTTTGCCTTGCACGACTATAAAAGATCACCGGTTATACTAAACTGACATTTGTAATCTTTATAAAGGAACATTGAATCGTCTATGCGCTTATATTGTAACCTGACCAATAATGAATGAATCAAAAAATTTGTGAAACTTTCTTGTTTATCCTTTGTTTTATGAAATTCGACGACTCATTATTCTATAGGTATTGTCTCGTGTCATTTTGTCCAAAGAGTATTATACAGCAGAATATAACCACAATTTCTTTTGACACAAAACTTCTCTGAACCTAGTTACAGACTTAACCCTCCCACATTGCTGGGTTAACTATCAATAAATAACCTTAGATTTACTCCTAACCTTTAATGGTGCAAGATAAATTAATTCTAAAACCCCGTTTTAGTAGTTGACTCTGAGTTATTAAAGCTAACTCTGGAACGTGCAAGTGGGCCTTACAGACGCACATACTGAAAACAAAGTGATCCAATAGGGACAAATTTTTCCTTTTGAGTTATGTAACCCTAAAAATGGATATTGACACTTGGATACTCAAAACAGCGATTCTCAAACGATTCTTCGACGAGTTCACCAATGTCAAATACTTCGCACTTGTACATAAGGTTGTTTTTCCAACGTTTCTTGTCATCTCGTCATTTGTTTCACAGATGTTGCCAAAGATGCAACGATGTTTGCTCTTAGAGTATCGCACGGCAGAAAAATCATCAAAAACTACTATCATTATATCTGTAATATGTTTCAACATAATCATTGTAGTAGTTTAAGCGGCATAAGAAGAAAAAAAAATACGACAAACCAACGAACAAACATTAGCGTTTTTTAATATTATTTTGTTGGCTTAAATTATGCGGTAGGTAAAGTCAAGTATCTCGACTGACAGGGCAATAACTTTATCTCAGTTGGAATCTTGAAATGATAGAAATCTTGAAAAATGACGGCCTTGTGTCAGTTTTGACCATACAATTAATAAGTACTACGTACATAATTCCATGGTTTTAACAAATTCAGTAATTAGAAATTCATAAATTTCTCACGGGAACTGACATAAAGCCGCCATTTTTTCAGGCTTAAATCAAGATTTGATTGGAACTGAGATACGTTATTGCCCTGATGTTTCATAGAACATTACACCCGACTGCGTTCAAACATACGTAATATTATCTTGATTAGTTTTGTAATTGATAATGATTTCGACGGTAACTTTGAACAATGTTCGTACTTTCACACATTTCGTAGTTATATTATGACTATAGCAATATCTCAATATAACCTTATTTATATGATTGATTATTGCTGCATGCACACAAGAAAATATCAAGCAATATCAACCTTCATCAACTATAACCGTTGAGTTAGAAAGTGCTTACTATAATATATAACATAATATATGTATATATATATATATAATAGCTCAACAAAGTGAGCAGAAGTTGGGTATCTCGTTCTCCCTTCCAAGGCTATTCAATGTGTGGATTTATATTCTTGGAATCTACCGAAGTAAGTATATATACGCATCCGCAAGAAGGCCAATTTTAATATGTTGCCTACCTTCCTGTTTCTTTTTTTTAGTAAATAAAGCAAGGGCTAAATGTAAATAAATTGTACGACACCGTAGATACTTATTATAAATTTAACATTCCCCAGAGCTCATCTAGAATTCAATCAGCTATAAGATTAGATTGCCCAGAGCAACAGTTGTACTCAGAAAGGCATGAAAAGTACTTCTAGATATGAAAAGATGCAATGCAACAAGCAGATTGATTTGTAGGTTAGGTATCTACTGAGGATATAAATGAGCACTTTAATATTTATATATACTAAATTAATATTTTGTACACAAAAACAATATCTGACTCGTTTTTATTATGTCGTTTCCAAGTGTCGTTACAAGTGCCAAATTAGTTGACTATTGCCACATAAACAAACTTTTTCCCGGAGTATCTAATCAGAGCAAAGTCACAATAGGTGCGACGACAAACACAGCAAAGAGGAGTGTGAGGTTAGGCACCACAAAGTGACAGAACTAAATACATCTTGTTAAAAACAATTTAGTAACGCACATTTTTTGGACACTGAACCCCTGAAGAAGGGTCATTTTTTACGTGATTCTCTTGCTTGCTACTTTAAAAAAATTACAATGATATATGATAAATGCAGTGCTCAACGCTATTAGCTCCATTTTTGCACGTCAAAATTTTTCCTTCGCTTGCTAATAGTTGTTTGTAGGTTTTTTTATATATTGTCAAAGCAATAGAACAGTTACAGATTACATAATGATACCAATAGTTACTTGAAGATTCTTTTCTCGTTAGTATTAATTTCAAGCTTTAGTATATTTTATGTTTCGCGTTACTGTTTCACTAATTATCAGGTCAAACACATTCTAGCTAAAAATTTACAAAATACGTCGTTCCAATGTCGTTTCGTTGACTCGTCGAGCGCTAGTCTGACAGCTTGAGTAGAGGCGAAACACGTGTCGAATCGGTGTTGGTTTATTTGGGTTTTCTTGTGTTTTTTATTTTGTATTCTCCCTATTAGCATTTTATGCGGGAGGGACGCCCCCAAATAGGCCAAAATCATTGTTTTCTTTTCAGCGGAAGTGTCACTAAATATTTTTTAATATCGTTTTTTGTCACAAAATCATTCTGCCATGGAATACTACACTCATTACAAAAATAGTTAATAAATTCTTGTCTTACAATCTTGGCCGTATTTGTAATATTCCCATAATTTCTACGACGTAAGTGATTCATATTTGACTGTATGGTGTTAAGCCCGGGTGTAATAGTCCCGTTTTCTTTGTTTTCCTGATAGTAACATTCTGATGGGGCGTAATAATTACGCGAGGATGACATCAGAAAATTGTGTAAAACACAACACGCCATTACTACGGATTCTATTCTGTGAGGATCTAAGTTAATTTGCGTGTGAAAAATTCTGAATCTGGACGCCAATATGCCGAATGCATTCTCAACTATCCGCTTTGCTCGAGATACACGATAATTGTAGATCTTCCTTTCATGTGTATTTAAGTCAATTTGTCGGAAAGGTTTCATCATGTCGCATCTTAAAGGAAATGCATCATCGGCCACGAATACATAAGGGAAGCTTCTGGAACTGTTTTCCAAGCTTTCCGCGTCAGGAATTTTTAAATCATTATTTTGAAGTTTTTGATAAAATTCAGTATTTTGAAGTACACCTCCATCCGAAACCCTGCCATTGGTTTCAAAATCGCACAGCAAGAATTGATAATTCGCATCCACTATTGCCATAAGAACCATGCTATGTTTGCCTTTGTAATTAAAATAATACGATCCACTATTTTCTGGAGGTGTAATATCTACGTGCTTCCCATCAATCGCTCCAAGGCAATGCGGGAAATTCCATCTTTCTTCAAATTGTTTGGATATACATTTCCATTCCTCTTTAGTTCGCGGAAACTGAAATATAAATTAACAAAATTTATATTTTAAGCAGGTATTAGAACATAGTATGTGGCGTTAAACTAATAAACAAATGTTTCAGATGCCAACGACTCCTACAGAGTCCTCCGATACTGAACCCACTGAGCACACAGAAACTGAGTCGGCTGAGCCCACCGATGAGCCGATCGAGTCCACCGATGAGCAGACTGGCCCCACCAATATAAGTGTCAACAATCGGCCACAGTTAAGACCATCAAAAAAGAAAGCAGACTCAATTCTCAGTGATGTACTTTTATCGGTACAGAATCATTTTAAACGACCCGCTATTAAAGAAGACCGTTATGATGTTTTCGCTAAAAGTGTTGCGATCAAAATGCGTGAACTATTTAAAACGCAGCGTCTCATTGCAGAAAAAATCATCAATGATACCCTTTTTGAAGCCGAGTTGGGCAACTTGACTTTTGCACACAAGTTATGTAATGATAATCATTCACAACAGCTTACATTTGCTCAACAGTCACAATATTTACATTCTCCAATAAATTGGTCTGTGTCATCATCATCATCATTGAATCATACATATATACCATCATCGTCTATTCCTTCTGTTTCTCCCACTAATTCAACACCACCCACTGTTATCACACAGATGCAGCCCTTAGAAATACAAGAACAGGAACCTAATCGAGTACAACATTCCATTTCAGATGTAAATGCAGCTACTTACTTAAGTAATTTCCAAATGTAAACGATTTATGTTGACTAAGACGTAAGAGTGAGTTTTATTTCTTTTTTGATTTAATTTAGATAAGTTTGTGTTTGATTTCGTTGTTAAGATAAATATCATTACAATTTATAATAAAATAAATAACAAGTATTTTATTTACCTTTAACCAATCTCTCCAGAGCACCTTATATATAGCTTCGCAAGTTTCGGGAATAATACGTCCCAAAGCCTCCGGTGATATTAATGTCGAAAATTTTAAGTCTTCATAGCTCCTCCCAGTCGCAAGAAACCTCAAAGTTGCGCTTAATCTTTCATGTGGTGATATAGATTTTCGCATAATAGTGTCTTCTTTTTTAAATAATAATAAGAAGTTTTAAATATGTTTCCTCATTCATTCGCAAATAATTATGCCAGTCTTTAGGAGCAAATTTCAATTCATTTAACAAGTTTATATGCGAATATTCGTCTCTTTTCATGAGCCACATTTTACACCATACAGAACGTTTTTTTGTCCTTTTGTGGGCCTTCAAAGCAAACACTAAACCAACAATTCCTAAAGCATCATCTGTAGACATTTTAAAGAAGCACTACCACTCTTCGCCCGGTTCGATACTGAACTGACACCGCTTCAAGTCTGCCTGATGGTGTGTGGTCGCTTGAAAGGTCATGCCAATTTGACCAAACTGTTTGAACTTGTCTGTTTGATCAAATTACTTGAACGTATATGGCAGCCATGCCGATAGGAAGGATGGTATATGGCGGCCGAACGCTGCACGCTTGATTCAATCAGCAGTGCGTCCATATACACCATACACGATCAGTTTAAACTGTCAAATCGGTAGCGACATTCAGTTGAAACCATGACGTCACTAGTGACAGACTACGATGTTTTAGCCGTTTTGGGCATTGTACTCGTGATAAAAGAAACAAAAAAAGAAAAGATCGAGCAGAGTGGTGCAAACACTGGTTAATTAAAAGAAATCAGTGTACTCATACAAATTTATTAAAAGAATTGAGGATTACGCCAAAGGTTATCGTAATTATTTACTAATGAATGAAGTCACTTACATTAAACTTCTATTGTTAGTGACTCCTCTAATTGAAAAGCAAGACACTGTTATGAGATACGCAAAATCTTGACTCTACTGTACTGACGATCGACGACCGTCATACACGCTCCAATCGGCATGATCAAGCCAAAAGAATTCAAATTTGATTGCGTCAAGTATAACTGTCATGCCAATCCACGCCCACACAAGATCAATTCTAACCGATACAATCAGCATCGTCATGCCGATTTAACCATAGGAAGGATGGTGGATGGCGGCCGTAAGTATAATGACTTTTCTCTGGATATCTTTTTGTAGCATAGGTCACATTAGCATAGGAGTCTAGTTCAAGGAGCTGTTATGAAAACTGTGTCACTGATTTCATGCGTCATGTTCTAGGATCGCCCCCTGGCGCATTTGCTTTTCAGCACAGGGACCGCGTGATAAACAATAGCCCATTCTAGGATAGATTACTATATGATTTTACTGATGACATTACTCCTCGGTGTTATAATCGGGCAGTAAACGAGAATAGGCTTATGATGATGAACAAGCTACGTCTTGTGGGAATCAAACCTGTACACAAAATATATTACTTTTGCTGTTCCGTTTATTCTAATTTCATTTATTTTTACAAGTTGTCATATTAACATTTGAGCTCACTTATCAAGTTATGTGCAATTCGTACGCTTGGTAGTAAAAATTGTATAAATCGCCTGCTCATGGTGGGCACCACTCAGACTCACCTACAAGGCTTTGCCTGAAAAGCCTTGTAGGTGCCAGCGTCAAATCTTCAGAGACATCTGACGCTGTGTGTCAAATAAATGATTTTTCTTTTCTTTCTTTTCCATATTATGTCAACCAATACATACTCTTTTGCAAGCACCAATTTGTATCGATGATTTAAATCTTATATCAGTGACGATAAAGGCCACTGGTGGGAAGTACCCTAGGTCGTTTCTTTAACCAGTAGTCTCGTGCTTCCGGGAAGGAATTCTTAGATATGGTAGTTTTAACCAGCGCATGAGTAAGCACATCAGCGAGACAATTTTTACTATACATTTGGGACGGGAGACTACAGGATTCAGATTGGGGAACGTGAGTCGTTCAGTGACTGGTAAAAGCGTAATAATAATAATAATAATAATTATAATGAGATAATTTCTCATCTATTGTATATGGATGATCTCAAGCTCATCATCATCATCATCATCATCAGCCTGTAGCAATCCACTGCTGGACATAGGCCTCTCCAATTGCTCGCCACTTAGGTCTATCTTGGGCTTCTCGCATCCAGTTTTTGCCAGCCGTCTTGCGCAGATCGTCACTCCACCGTGCCTCAGGACGTCCTACACTACGTTTGCCGAGACGCGGTCTCCACTCCAGAACTCGTTTACCCCAACGGTTGTCGGTTCTACGGCTAATATGGCCAGCCCACTGCCACTTCAGCTTGCTGATCCGGTGGGCTATGTCGATGACCTTGGTTCTCTGACGGATCACTTCATTTCTGATGCGATCCCTCAGAGAAACACCGAGCATAGCCCTTTCCATAGCCCGCTGAGCGACCTTGAGCTTGTGGACCATTCGAGCCGTCAGTGTCCACGTTTCGGCTCCGTATGTCATGACAGGTAGGACGCACTGATTGAAGACTTTCGTCTTCAGGCACTGTGGAATCGGCGAAGTAAGGACTCGACGTAGCTTCCCAAACGCTGCCCAGCCCAGCCGATTTCTTCTATTCACCTCGTTCTCAAAGTTGTTTTTTCCCAACTGCAATGTCTGCCCGAGGTACACATATTTTTGAACAACTTCGAGAACGGCGCCATGTATCGCAATCGGTTCCGGTAGAACATGTTCGTTGAACATGACCTTGGTTTTGTCCAAGTTCATCCGTAGGCCGATGCGTATAGAAGAGTCAGCCAGGTCATTCAGCATCTGTTGCAGGTCCTGCAGCGTCTCTGCCACGATGACGATATCGTCAGCAAATCGCAAGTGAGAGATGTATTCGCCGTTGATATTAATGCCACGTCCTTTCCAGTTCAGCGTCTTGAACATATCCTCCATTGCATTTGAAAACAATTTCGGGGAAATAACGTCCCGTTGTCTCACTCCTCGATGCAACGGTATGGGACTTGTTTGCTGATTCTGTACTTGGACGGACATGGTGGCGGTTTCGTAAAGACATCTCATCACTTGGATGTATCGCCAATCTATCTGGCAACGCTGCAGGGACTCCAGAACAGACCAGATTTCAACCGAGTCAAAGGCCTTCTCATAGTCCACGAATGCTAGACACAGGGGCTGATTATATTCTTCGGTCTTCTTTATAATCTGCCGCACTGTGTGAATGTGGTCTATGGTGCCGTATCCGCTCCGAAACCCAGCCTGTTCCGGTGGTTGGAATTCGTCGAGTCTACGCGCAAGACGGTTCGTGATCACTCTTGAAAACAGCTTATAGACGTGGCTTAGAAGGGATATGGGTCGATAGTTCTTCAGCAGGGTCTTATCTCCCTTTTTGAAGAACAGGACGACCATACTCCTACTCCACGCCTCTGGAGTTCTCCCTTCGAACAGGACAGCGTTAAAAAGCTTCTGGAGCTCCCTCAGTACGGGTTTACCTCCTGCTTTTAGTAGCTCTGTTGTAACGCCATCCTCTCCAGGGACTTTTCCATTTTTAAGCTGTCCAAGAGCGATCTCGATTTCGCCAATACTGACTTCTGGCAAGTCTTCGGTGAAATGGCGTGTTAACGTGGCTCTAGGATCATTTTCGGGATCAGGTTGAGATGCATGCGATGCGTATAATCGGCCATAAAAGTTCTCCACTTCCGAAAGGACTGCCGGCTTCGAAGCAACGACTTCTCCACTAGCTGTGGTCAACTTCGTCAGGTGGCTTCTTCCAAGAGATTGTACGAACACCTTTGACCCCCGATTCTGCTCGATCGCTCTTTCGATCGAAAGAGTATTGAAGCACCGGAGATCGTGTCGTACGTTCTTGTTGATCTCTCGGTTTAGAGTCCGCTTTTCTGACGAAGTGATGGGTGGGTTTTCACGTCGTTCCTTCATTAGCCCCAAAGTCTTTTCTGAAAGCTTGGACTTCTTGCCCTTACGCTGCATGTAACAAAATCTCGTACCTTCTTCCCTGAGGACCCGAGTCACATTTTCGAGGTTCTGGTTTACGTCTGTGGTGGTTTCCACGGCAGCGAATTGGTTCTCCAGGTTTAGCTGGAATGTTTCAGATCCTGCAATGGTTTGGAGCAGTGTTGGTCGGAGCCTGGACTTCATCAGACGGACACGTTGCGCCTTGAAGTTGATATTCAGAGAGCCTCGGACAAGTCGGTGATCGCTACCGGTATTGAACCTGTTGATCACGGAGACATCTCTAAATATGTGCCTTTTATTCGTCATGATGAAGTCAATCTCATTTTTAGTCCTAGTGTCGGGGCTTAGCCACGTCCACTTCCTTTGGGGCTGTTTCTTAAAGAAGGAGTTCATCAAGAAGAGCCCCTCCCGTTCGAGGAAGTTGACGAGCATTTGCCCCCTATGATTTCTGCGTCCAAAGCCATGGCATCCTACTACCGATTCGCTGAAATTCTGTACTCCCACTTTAGCGTTAAAGTCCCCCATGACAACGGTGTACTGGGTCTTTGTAGTGAAGTGGAGGGCCCTCGATATGTCATCGAACATATCCTCCACTTCATCGTCCGAGTGTGTCGAGGTCGGTGCGTACACTTGCACCACCTTGAGGCTACACCTCTCGGTGAGCTTTACAATAAGGTACGCTACCCTGTTCGACACACTGGACACTTCCACAACGTTGTCAGAAAGGGACTTGTTTACCAGAAACCCAACGCCACCTTGGGATTGTTGGTCTCCCTCTCGGAAGTACATAAGGTGGCCCGATTCTAGGGTTAAGGTGTCCTCCCCCTCTCTTCGGACTTCACTCAACCCCAGTATGTGCCACCTGATTTTCCCAAGTTCCACCTCTAGTTGCGCCAGATGCGAGTCAAGCCTTAACGTGCGTCCGTTATACGTCGCCAGGGTCAGTTGTTTGTGGTGGCCTCCCGTAGCCCGGAGATTCTTAGCACCCCTCGCCCCGCCGTTACCATGGTCGCCACCATGACCAGGAATAGCAGGGCCGCCGGGAACTAGGGGCCGTAACTTTTTGTTGTCCTGCATTGGAGGAGTTTGCCCGTAATCGCCACGCTGGGCAGGCGGGTTGGCGATCGCAGGGCGTAGCTTCTCGCACCGGTGACGCTGCTGCCCGTCACCAGCCTGTTGCATTTAGCGACGCCTGTTGGGATGGGTATACCGCCATCGGTCGGTTGTCAGAGCCTCGTTCGTCGATCAGCAGGATGCACCGCGTGCAGGTGAGGTTGACTTGGGTCAAAAGATGTTGGCTTGCCCCTTACATTCTTAGATCTCAAGCTGTTTGCAACAAATCGCCAAGACTTGATGGATCTTCTGAAAATTACTGAATCTTTCAGTGATTCTATCAGGATGGAGTTTGGTGTAGATAAGTGTGCGGTCATGCATGTACAACGGGGAAAGGTTGTGAATTCTTCAAATTTAAAACTTTCTGAGACAATTACTCTCACATGTCTTTCTGAAGTTGAAACCTATAAGTATCTTGGTATGTCACAGTCATTGGGTATCGTGGATAGGGACATTAAGCAGACAGTGAAGGAGCGTTTCTTCTACCGCTTAACAAAAGTTCTTAACAGTCTTTTGTCGGGCGGCAACAAGACGCGCGCCTTCAATGGTTGGGTGATGCCCCTACTCATATACTCCTTTGGCATACTAAGATGGACTCAGACTGAACTTGACGCCCTGGATAGGCGGGTCCGTCAATTGCTAACAACACATCGCATGCTACATCCACGCTCGTCTGTTATGAGGCTATACATCCCACGGAAGTGGGGGGGTCGTGTCTTCCTAAATGCCAAGAACCTCCACAACTGTGAGGTGTTCAGTCTCCGGGAGTATTTCCGAAACACCGAGCGTGGGATACATCGCGATGTCATAGCAGTTGATAGGAGCCTCACACCTCTCTCCTTGGCAAACGAGAACTGGCGTAAACCAGTGGTGCTAAGCATCGAAGACGTATGGAAGGGCAAAGAGCTACACGGACTGTTCTACAAGGCCCTAACAAGGCCTGATGTGGACCCGCTCGCCTCAGTGAACTGGCTGCGTTTCGGTGATCTCTTTGGTGAAACTGAGGGTTTTGTTTGTGCTATTGCTGACGAAGTTATCAAGACGAATAACTACCGGAAATATATTCTGAAAGACGGTACGGTCGACATTTGTCGAGCATGCCGCCGTCCCGGAGAGTCACTCAGACATATTATTTCCGGTTGTTCTCATCTTGCTAATGGAGAGTACTTGCACAGACATAACCAAGTAGCCAGGATTATTCACCAGCAACTTGCCCTTCAATATGACCTTATTGAGTCTCAGGTGCCGTACTATAAGTACGCACCTACGCCTGTTCTTGAAAACGGTCGTGCTACGCTCTATTGGGATCGATCTATAATCACGGACAGGACTATTGTTGCCAATAAGCCTGACATCGTGGTGATCGATCGATCTCAGCGCCGGGTAATGCTTGTTGACGTCTCCATTCCTCATGATGAGAACCTCGTGAAGGCTGAGAAGGACAAGCTTAGCAAGTACCTTGACTTGGCTCATGAGGTGACCGCCATGTGGGATGTTGATTCGACAATAATTGTCCCGATAGTAGTTTCAGCAAATGGCCTTATAGCAAAAAGCCTCGACCGACATCTTAAGAGGCTTTCGCTAGACGGTTGGATCAAGGGACAGATACAGAAGGCAGTACTTCTTGACACGGCACGTATTGTCAGGAGGTTCCTCAGTCTGCAGCCCTAACCACTGGTAGTTTGGGTCATGCCCCGCTGCCGATGGCAATCTAGGATTAGGTTTTTTACAATGTTTTTTATTTATTATTTTTTATTGTAGGTATATAGAAATATTGTAAAAAATGTAATTTTAAGAAAAGGAAATAAATAATGTGAATAATAATAATAATAATAATCTTTATTTCAGGCAATAGTAGAATTACACAACATAAAATTACCAGCGGCCCATATACAAAACATATACCTTATAGACTAACATACATAAATATTATTTGATTTCTTAACTAGCGTACAGTAAGTTCAGGATTTATATTCGGTCTAGGCTCCCTGTACCGTCGAAAAACGATCCGTTCAGGCCAGTAGTCCGGTGCCAGGAACGTCTTTTTAAACTTCGCTGGAAACCGGAGCACGTACGGCTTGAAGTTCGTTTCTCTTTTCGAATCCAGGCGCATTAATGTAACTTCGGGTAAGGCCTGAGTCTGGATATTACGGTCATTCCATTTTTTTCTGATGTAATGCACAATCTCATCTCCCGACGTGTCTTTGTGAAATCGGGAGAGGTATACAGCTGACACAGGCTCAACAGCACGGATGGTCGTGGCTGCAGCAGGAGCGGTGCCGCAGTGGTTTCGGGCTGGTCGAACTCGCCGTTTCTTCTTCTCGACAAGGATAAAGCCTTCCTTGTCCACCGTTTTTGTGCTTAATGCGGTTGTATGTTCACACATGGGATTTCGTTCAGTGAACGGTGCATGTGACTGGCGCGCTACTTGCGCGAAAGTTTTCTGGCGCCGGCGGGAGGGTAAGGATGCCTCAGGTGGATGAAGCACTGATGTCCCGGACTTGTTAGGGCTGGCTACGACCACAGAAATACCACGGTAATCAACCCGCGGCGATGTATCAGGGTCAGATGTCGGTGTCGCTAACACCTAAGTTTTTCATCGGTTTGCTCCGAGATGTTCAATTTGAAGCGTATTTCCGTGACATCGGTCCTGAGAAGCGTCATATCCTTTAATAGCTTGCTTACGTCAACGTGATCAAAGGTGACGCAAGGCAAGCGATGCAGATCGCGTGCCACGAATGTCGGAATGTCATCAGGCTCAGTCTCCTTAAACACCCGAAAGATGTCCTGCAGGTCCTTCTTGCCACGCCCGTCTCTTTGTCTCGTGATGAGACGGATGGTGGTCACGGCGGTGTAAGCAAGCGTCTTCTTGGCTGCGACGATGTCATCTTCTGAGTAGCTGGACGTGCAGATCTGCTCAAGACTGAGCTCATCCATCACGTCCAGCTTCTGCTGCACAAACGCGAGTAGCTCATGGATGACAACGCGGTCAGAACGCTTCGCTTCCATGTCGACGCGCTATTTTACAAACACGTTAAAAATCTGGGTCAGCATTGGAGCAGTCGCTGTACGAACGACCGCTCGTGTCAGCGACTTAAAAGACTGTGATGTAATGATTTTGGTGTAATGGACGACATGATGTTGCATGCACGCCATGTTATAAATGCCCATGTTGTTTGGGAACTGCAGCTATTGTGCATTTATATAAATGTCGTATCTAGTTTTTGGAAACAATTTCCCACTAGGCAGTTCTTCAAAACGCTCCATTTCGTGACATTTACTGATTCCGGTAGGATTCTCAAAATCATGTAGCTCAAATTATAGCTATATTTTATCGCCAATTCTTCACTCAAATTTATCCTTTCTTCCTTTATTTTTCTCGTTTAAGCGTGAAGAGCACTATAAAGACACTCAAAAGACAAAGTCTCGGGGTGATGAGCACAGTGCAGTGCCACGGAAAGCAGTTTTAAAGGTTCTCTACAGCTGTAAGATCTGGGTAACGTTGCAATTATAATGGTTAAGCGTATAGCTTAATATCAGGCGTACCTTGCCCATCTTTTCACAAACATAAATAAACTCAGTATGCGTATTTGTTTGTAATCAAAAGTTCACAATCAATCCTTCTTTGACAACCAATTCTTTTGAGTAAAACAAGTCCACAAAACGGTAACAAATCAATCGTTTCAAGAGAAGCTAAGCTAAAGCTCAGCCTAGATTTCCCAACGGGTTCTTAAATTGACAGATGAATTTTCAATTTCATTAGAGCACAATACTCTCCATTCGATCGTAAATACTTTAACGGCTTCGCGTGCTGGGATATACGGGAATATTTTGCAAACATTTATACAGAAGGCTTTGTTAAATATTTATTGATAAATCATACTAATATTATGAAGATGAAAGATTCGTATATATGTTTGTAACGAATTGGCTCAAAAAGTACTGCACGAATTTCAAAAACTCTTTCACCATTGGAAAGCTACACTCACCCTAAGGAACATGGGCTATATAATATTCATCATTATCATCATCATCCATCACCGCGCGGGTGAAACCACGGAGAGCAGCTAGTTATATAGAAGTATTCTCTACTCGATATATCAACACTAAGTATTTCGATACTGGTAGAGGCAGTTAAGGGGGTGTATTCAAAACGGAAGGATATACCAGAGTTCCTACTCTGGTAAGTACAAACTTGTGCTCGAATTCGAGACCCTGTTATCAAGTATCTCAAAGTGGGCCAACTAAATTTAGAACAATTTAACTCAAGAAGATACAAGTTTGAACATCTATCGCTAACTATCCTTAGTTAGCGTAGGTTAGATAGTCGGCCGGTAGGATAGTCGGTAAGTTTAGTCGGCCCACTTTGAGACATTTGACAACAGGGTCTCGACTTCGAGCACAAGTTTGTTCCGAATTCGCCGGGAACTCACGGACTGTCTAATATGTGCAAATTGCGATCCAGTGTGTTTTCATTCTGAAAGCCTCGGTCAAATACCACAACTTCATTTAAAAATTCTTTCACCAGCATTCTATATCTTTAAGATGCCATTGTAATTCGTGCGCTATTTTTAAGATTCTTGTACGATATTATGGCACCCGAGATATTTTGACAGCCGTTTTTTGTGTGATTGAATAACAAAAATCTAAACATACATCGTTTACATTGCTAAAATTATAAACAAGATTAATTACAAAGCAATCTGGCTGATCTCAGACAAATAATATTTGTAAGTTTTATCAAGTACTAGCTGCGTTCCGCGGTTTCACCCGCGTGGTGATGGATGATGATGAATCAGATATAGCGTATGTTACTCAGGCATAATGCACGAGTAGCTTTCTACTGCTGAAATAATTTTTGAATCGGTTTAGTATATTTTGTGTTTCCAAATAAGACAAACAAACAATGGTTTTTTTTAATATAAGTAATAAATATTAAAGTATGAATAATGTGGTTTGTGGTGACAACTGAAATGTTGAAATTTTTTTTTTTTCAATACCCGTACCCATACGACGGTTAAATTCAGATAGAGAGTTAAAGTTCGATACTCGGACCTCGAGCCTCGGTGGCCTAGGGGTCATGGCATTTGACACGGATTATCGGAAGACACGGGTTCGAATCCCGTCCGAAGATATGAATATTTCTCTCAAAAAAAATGCAATATGTAGTATCGCTAAGCAGGCGTTAGTACTTTAAAAAGTTAATACTATACCTGTGATAGTTGACATAAAATATTATATTATAGTTTATAGTGTAGACAAACATTTATATCTTAGATTCTCTCGTAATTACTTAATGGTTTAAGCCACGGTGCGTGTTGGGTAAAGTCAGCAACCTTGTATAACGCAGGTAGTATGTAATGGTAGTAGATGGATGGAGAGAGATATATTGTAGTACCTATTTTTTTCTTGCATACCTTTACCCATTCATTTGTATCATCATCGTCAGCTATCAATATTAATGGCATAAAAAATAACCTTAATTATTATTCTAATATTCCGTATATCGATGGAATCTAAAACTTTCCATGAATATCACCATTTAGCATTTTACTATATTTTTTTGCTGTTCAAATGTATAAAATATCTACACAAATTTATTTTTAAATACACCTAAGTATGTGCATTGTTTGTTATTTTATTACTATTTATTAGGGTTTCGTACCTCAAAAGGGAAAAGGAACCAATTAAAGGATCACTTTGATATCCGACTGTCTGGCTGTCAAGACACTTTTCTCACACGTCAACATATCAAGTTGAAATTTATTTCAAATACTCGGATCCCTACTACGGTCTCTATCAACAGCGAAGAACTAAACTTGTGGGTCATCAAAAGATATAACCGTTTATGTTGCATATATCAGTATATTTTGTAATTTTCCAAAGGAATCCAAACCCATAGGGTACTTCCAGTTGACCTAGAATCATGAAAACTAAATCATTTATATAAAGGAAAAAACTGAAATCTTCAAAACTTATGTAGTTTGATAAAAAGCTAAATTAGAACTACGAATTGAACGGCAAAGTTGAGTTTGTCCTTTAACCTACTTCGTTTTCTACCGACTTCCAAAAAAAGGAGGAGGTACTCGATTTGACTGTATGTTTTTTTTTTCTGTTTGTTACCTCATAACGTAACAACTTTGACATTGACACAACAATTGACGTAAACAACTGGAAGCAATGTTGCTTTATGACCTATGTCACAATAGATATGATTGTATACCTATAATTAGTAAGATATGTTATAAAATACCTACTAGAACGCACTGCCGTAAACCTTCACAATTGTTTGCAACCTTCCGTTGCCGCACTAATGCTGGTAAGCGTTCTCCGCTATATCGGCTGGTACAACTGTATAACACAAATTTCAATAATATTGATATTGCGGCAACGCGACCTAGTATGTTTAAGAATAAAATTATACAACTTCTAGAATAGATAGTACTACCACCTATCACATTATGTACCTAAAGTTAATACTTTTTAAATAATCCGTGGTAAACTGTGCTGATACCATATTTAGTACTATGTTAAATATAAGTTTTATTAGGCTTAAGCTTTTACTGTGGTATTGTTTGTTTACCCCAATAAATAAAAAAAAAAACTAAAAAAAAAAAATTACTTTGGACTAGGTGAACCGATTCTCAAAATGTTTGTTTGAAAGCTGGTGCTTCCCGTGTGGTCCCATTTAAATGTCATCAAATTCGGTCCAGTAGTTTTTGAGATACACTCCAATAACTGAATAGAATGGAAGTCGGTATTAAATTTTTCAAATTGTACTTGTTTAGTTACGTAATAATTTCTTTATTATCTAGTGGTTTTTTTGTTAGATACTCTTTTATTCTACGGAACCGTCGGTGCGCGAGTTTAGATCGCACTTGAATGGTTTTATTCTGATAAAATTATGATACCACTTCTGAACCAGTCCAGTTTTTCACTTTTATCGATTTAACTCTATAATTAGTTTATTTATTTTATTTTATTTTATTTATTTATTTATAACAGAATCTACAGCTCATAATAATACATTAAATAAACTAGTGTATAAAACTTAAAGCCAATAACAGATTCAAATTATTTAGCCTAAATTTACTTAATGCGCCAGTCACTAACAATTTAATAAAATCATGTTACAAAATAAACTATTAAACATTAATTATGTAGTAAGCAGGTATTGTTGTGTGTGTTAGTGTGGGGATATGTGTGTGTATGAGGGTGTGTGCGCGAGAGTGTATGTTTGATGGTGTGTTTTAAATTGATTTTTCAATTACGCTCTAAATATCTACATCATTAAGAATTTTCAGAGTTTCTCGTCTGAAAACCTCCCTGCTATCATGAAAAATATCTGTACATTGAAATCTTTTGTTATAACTTCTGTGTAACCGACTAACAAGTGAGTTTTGACCATAATTAGTTCTTGTTTGTGGGACAGCGAACAGTTTCGTGTGCCTAGTACGAATTTTTGGAACATTGAAACGTAACATTTTAGTCGACAATTCATTACAATCCACGTAACCATTACAAATACCGTGAAGAAAAGACATGTCAGCAAGAATCCTTCGATTTTCAAGACATAGTTATCAACAGAATATTATACGGGCTTATTTTATGCGATAACTAATACGGAATTCCGTTTTTTTATGTCGTCAGGTAACGGAACAAGAACGAGGACCAACATGTGTTAAGTAATAACCTCTGCCTATAACAAATGCATTTCATCACAAAGCACAAGCTGCACTGCTGCGACCATCAGATGAGATATCAGGTCGTTAAATTGCATGTGCCTGTAATTTTATCGGCAATCATACCCATCACACCGGAGTACAGGAATGCGAACATTTCTGCTTCATGGTAGAAATCGGTTTGGTAGCAGTGGTTTCTTTTATGTGCTCTAACTTGGCCTGTCTGAGGTCCCGGGCGTATCAGTCACTCTGTAGATCACGCAAGTATGAATGCATTGTGAATCCAATGCAATAGTTCATCTTGAGCGTATTGGTTCACGAAGTCGTACGCATTAATTAAACCATTACATATGTATGTATGTACCCATAATGATATCCTGTTATAGTTATAGGAAACAGACATTCCCCATTACTAAGATCCTTTCAAAGTTTATTTAAAAAAAGGCGATAAATATTTTTAATCAAGTATAATTTTGACATTCATTTCCTGAAATGTATCACCTTAATTTAGATGTTAATATACTTTTAATAATAAGCAGTAATACGGTAAGCCTAAAAAGCATGTAATAATATCACAGATCTCTAAAACTACTGCTGTACACTGACTTTCCATGGTTTAAACTGTCAGCTGTATTTTTGCAGTAACTGTTGATAAACCTATGATTTAGAAACACATTTTAGGAGGCTTTAGTTATTATTTATTAACATCTCTGATCAACTACACGGTTAGTTCCATTCGGATGGATGCATAAGATATATTAATTTTCTGGAAATTTTGATCTTAACACATTAATAACATTAGAGAAAATTATACAGAATAATAAACAATATGTGTTATTTTATAATCTGCGTACATCATTAACTTTTATTTCACTTTTGACTGTTGAAATATTATTGATAAAACCAAAGAAAATCTGAAGCTCTGTTCAGAACGGGTCTTTATGTGTAGTTGTTCCAAGATTACGGTCCATAGATATTTTAGTTTAGTTGTTGGGTAACACTGGGCGGCAGATTCCCAGTGCGTCAGGTCTAAATCCGTTGGGACACTGGGAGGGGACACTTATGACATTCCTGTTTTCAATTTCTTCGATTTCCTTTTGAGCTTCAGCCTGTCCAAGGTCTTGTCTGAAAAGAAAGAGAAGTTTTGTTGTTCAAGTAAGCATATGTCGCCTGCTATAGGATGTATACATTCTATCTCACTCATATCACTCACATCGGTTGGAGCGTACGCAGAGAAAATTTACTAGGTACCTATAAATTTAAAATACCGCACGTGAGTTATGAAAAACGTTGCTCACATCTCCATTTATTGCCACTAGAAACCCGTAGATACATAGCCGACTTACGTCACTTGACCAAATTGGCACAGTCTAAAGTTGATTGTCCGGAGCTAGTCTCCAAAGTATCGTTGATGTTCCATCTAGACTCCAAACTCGTCAACTCAGAAATCTGCTCCACGTTCCCTCCGCGCGCACTAACTAATTCTCTATATAATACTAAAAAAAATCTATATAATTTCTCTATATAACAACTAAAAACTCACTCATATTGCGTTCGACACTAGCCTTTAACAAAGCTGTCAAGACCATCGATCTATTTTCGTGTAGTGTGGCGTCAATAAGCACAACCTTAGCTGGGCCTTACGCCACTTCACTGGATATCCGTTGAGTATATATTCATTTATAAGTTGTTGTATAATTGTATTCATGAACCATTGCTGCATGGTTCATGTACTGACTAATACATAAATAATCACAATTCTTATTAATTTAATTTTGTATGTTATTTAATTTATTTTTTATCTAATTTGAAACAAATATAATTTTGGATTATTTTTATATGTACATAATGTAATTAATTGTGATTGTGGTTAAGAACTTATGGCCGAAGTCGAAATATACGGTTTTATTATTATTATTAATATATACATTAGTGTTGTTATACTTCGTTGCTAACTGTGGAGGCTTGTAAATGGCTCCTCCGTACCTATATTGTTAATGTGTTGTTATAATAGCCGTAAGCCCCCGAAAAAAATAAAACAAAATAAAATAAAATTAAATAAAAATAAAATAACTACCACTACGATATAACCTTATGTATTACACAACTCCTATCTAGTATAAATAATACCTAGTTGCATTGCTATCCAGAGCCTTAAGGCGCTGCCCAAAGATCCGTAAAACGCTATGTTCTTCGTCGCACGGTTTAGACATACTAATTACTGATGACTTGAAAAAAAAATACACTGCATTGAGAGTTAAAAAAATACATTTATAATAATATTGCACAATATCTACCTGATAACTTGAAGAAAATAATCGCAAACAAAAAAAACAACAGATTTTTTTTATATTTTATCTTCTTCATCCTAGCAATTTCCTGGTTGCATTCTTTACTTCCACCAAGAAGCCCGGGGTCTGCTTTCCTGCTTTTTTCCCTTCACTTCGCACGGTCTTCTGTATCCCTAGTGGTGAGACTATTGGCACACATAATTATCACCCTTTACAATGTCAAGCCAGCACTTCCTGGGTCTACCCAGTCTACCGGGCCCAGACGGAGCCGAATTTTTTTTGTATTATATATTTATATTACAACAATGCAAAATAACATTGTATAGTATATATTTAGTCGTATGGAATAAGCTCCGGGTTACTAATAATGGAACTCTGTGACGGTTGTTAGGTATGGTAATGGTGATGCTTGTTGGATGCACTGCTTTCATAGCCTTTCTAATGACAGAAAACTATGTTGCGCGTTGCTACAATATTTTTGTAATAATAAATGAGGTAGTTTATTAAATTGAAGAACTATCTATTTTTTTACCAATTCTTTTTTTTTATTTTTAACTAATTAACACTGTGAAAAATTTACCGTTTTTACAAACGCACGCTTGTTCCTGTCACGGCCAGTGCTTCACCCCTCCAAATACCTGGTACTGGTATGTTAATATTATTAGGGACGAGCAATTCAACATCAACAACAAAGCTGATAATGATAATTGATAATATTATATCCTGAACAGTCTCAATTCTTCGCTTATCACGCGTAATCTAAAGTGGATGACCGGGTGAGTTAGCGTAAACATTGTTGTTTTATCTTAGTAAAACAGTAACCTACCATGTTAGTGTATTCTTTCAGTTATTTTTGTATCATTATTTTAAAAGAAATAATATTTTTATAGTATTACTTTTTTAAAGCACTAACGCCTGCTTAAGCGATCTCAAACATTGAAATTTATATAAAGAAAAATTCCATCCTCGGACGGGATTCAAACCCGCGTCTTCTGACTCTCCGTGTCAGACGCCATTGACCAACTAGGCCACCGAGAATCTGGTCCGAGCATCGAATTTTAACTCTCTATTTGACTAACCGTCTTGCGGGGACGGAGCGACATCTATTGGACAGTTTAACAGTACCATCCAACCGAAAGAAGCATTATTTAGCATAAGCAGGCGTTAGTGCTTTAAAAAAGTAATACTATAAAAATTACAAGGGCCGCGATGTCAATACGAAAGTTTCAAGTATTTCTAAATAATGCTTCTTTCGGTTGGATGGTACTGTTAAACTGTCCAATAGATGTCGCTCCGTCCCCGCAAGACGGTTAGTCAAATAGACAGAAATAATATTTGTTCAGAATAGAACTAGGAATAAGCTTTTAATAAATTTTAATTGTGGACACCTGCATGGTAAATGGATTTTATTCCCAGAACGAGAAACTGGATGTACCTACTATGTGTATAGATTGTGACGCAGAAATTGCAGGCTAGTCCCATTTTAAGGCACGGTCCAATCCCAATTTAAAATAATTAACGATGCTTTACGCAAGGTTGAAAATCGCTTGTTAGATTGGACGATGTAATGCGAAAATGCCTTAATTTTGTACGTTTTCTTTATATTTTTCGATATATACTAACACAATTGGGAAAACTGCCGGTACTAATTTAGTACTATATGTTGGCTAGGTATTATCTAAAAAAAATATTGTGTTATCGCTGAAAATTCTGAGAGTTTGTTCGTGAAAATTATTTTTTATGAACCTGTTTAGGATTTTTTCTGCGGAGAGCCAGTAATATTTATGAATTCTGTTCGGTTATTACTCTTTGCCTTCTCTTTTTTTCATACAATATTATCGATCCGTTTCGTTACAATGTTTAAAGATTCTGCTTTTTACTAATCAGGATACGAGCGCGCCTTAGTATTAGAAATCAGCTACACCTCGTGGTTTCACCCCCGTGGTTATGGATGATGATCTTGATGAAAAGTATCATATATGCTTCCCCGGGTTATATCTATAACTTTGCCAAATTTGATTAAGATCTGTTCAGCAGTTTCAGATATTAGGGAGAACAAACAAACAGATAGACAAAGTTTTTTTTGTGTGTTGGTAGTACTGTATAGGCTTTCATAAACATTTAGTAAAGCTGTTAACTTGGAGTAACAAACAGATACTATAAATTTAATTAAATGTATAAATTGTACAATGCGAAAATTTGAGAGTGACTGTGGATATGAGTGGTATGTTTTTTACTTTTTCACGTTGAAACTGCCGAATTGATTTTGATAAGATTTGATATAGAAATACTTTATACCCAAGATGAATAAGTAGGCTACTAGTTTTATACTGATTTGGTAGTTATCACAGACCATATACTGGTCTATGGTAGTTACTGTTCGTTTGCGATGATCTAATTCCACTCAGATGACGTCGTGTAAAGTGTATAGTTTTTGTTAATATCAAACAGACCAGATAAAAGGAAGTCCCTCAGCACAGACACAATTACTTTATGGTTCAGTATGTAATTACCTACCGTCCAGATTCCCTTTGCCATCAAGCGAGCATTGGAAAAGGATATATGTATAGCAATATCTTAAATCTCATAGTTGAATGAAGCATTATGGTCTAATCTACTCATAATACATAGGAAAATCTTAGCGACACGACATCTGGACATTTAATAAAGTTAAGTATAAAACTGCGCGGGGATGCCGTAAGGTGCAGTTATTAGAAAAATAAAATAACATAGCTTACAAGTTCCAAACATCTCTGCAGGATCCATTCCACCAAGTCTGTCCTGGGGGGCAATTGGGTGGTACAGTAACTACGTTTTGCGTATCAATGGACCTCCAAATATCACGACAGGCTCCATTCCACCAACTCTGTCCTGGGGGGCAATTAGGTGGTACAGTAACTACGTTCTGCGTATCCGCAGACCTCCATATATCTCTACATGCTCCATTGTACCACTCTTGACCAGAAGGGCAGTTTGGAGGTACAGTTACTACATTCTGCGTATCAATGGACCTCCAAATATCACGACAGGCTCCATTCCACCAAGTCTGTCCTGGGGGGCAATTAGGTGGTACAGTAACTACGTTCTGCGTATCCACAGACCTCCAAATATCTCTACATGCTCCATTGTACCACTCTTGGCCAGGAGGGCAGTTAGGAGGTACAGTTACTACATTCTGCGTATCAATGGACCTCCAAATATCACGACAAGCGCCATTGTACCAAGACTGTCCAGGGGGACAGTTTGGTGGCACAACGACTACATTTTTCGTATTTCCGTATCTCCACACATCTCTGCAAGCTCCGTTGTACCATTCTTGGCCGGGGGGGCAATTTGGTGGTACAGTCACTACATTTTGTGGTACAAACTCTTCACTCGGTCTTGCTGCAATTACTGCTACCAGAGACACAACTAACAACACCAACATTGCTTTGCAAAATGGACGTTTGGAATAAAACAACAATATAGACTGCTTCGGTATAAAGTATTAATTGATTTAGTTTAATGTTTTCCTCTTCGTTTATATCGATAAGATTGTGACGTACGTGATAAGATAGTTGTTTAAAGTACTTAGTACCCTAGACGATCTCAAAATCGCAGCAAGATTTTATAAGTATTCGGACATTATCTGCAACAAGATTGCGGGTAAGTATTAGATAAAGGTAATCAACTTTAAGTCCTTTAATCCTTTGCACGCGGAATGTGTTGCAGTTGAGTTATCAATTTAGTTCTTAAAGGAAATTCTTTTGTTTTGCACGTTGAAATCATTATTGATAATTTTCATTCTCTAATTATGGACAAACGATAATTATGTATAACTGTGATAGTTTACATAGTACAGTACAGCCGTGCAACTCTCTAAGAGCAAACATCGTTGCATCTTTGACAACATCCGTGAAACAAATGACGAGATGACAAGAAACGTTGGAAAAATAACCTTATCTACAAGGGCGATCTCTCATAAAGTATTTGACATCGGTGAGCTCGTCGACGAGCGCATCGACGTATCATTAGATAATTGCACGCTTACAGTCTAGTATTGCGACCGGCTGTTAGCCTATGATATGTCAGTTCTAGGTTCTAGGTCCTAGGTCCTAGGTCCTAGGTCCTAGGTTCTAGGTTCTAGGTTCTAGGTTCTAGGTTCTAGGTTCTAGGTTCTAGGTTCTAGGTTCTAGGTTCTAGGTTCTAGGTTCTAGGTTCTAGGTTCTAGGTTCTAGGTTCTAGGTTCTAGGTTCTAGGTTCTAGGTTCTAGGTTCTAGGTTCTAGGTTCTAGGTTCTAGGTTCTAGGTTCTAGGTTCTAGGTTCTAGGTTCTAGGTTCTAGGTTCTAGGTTCTAGGTTCTAGGTTCTAGGTTCTAGGTTCTAGGTTCTAGGTTCTAGGTTCTAGGTTCTAGGTTCTAGGTTCTAGGTTCTAGGTTCTAGGTTCTAGGTTCTAGGTTCTAGGTTCTAGGTTCTAGGTTCTAGGTTCTAGGTTCTAGGTTCTAGGTTCTAGGTTCTAGGTTCTAGGTTCTAGGTTCTAGGTTCTAGGTTCTAGGTTCTAGGTTCTAGGTTCTAGGTTCTAGGTTCTAGGTTCTAGGTTCTAGGTTCTAGGTTCTAGGTTCTAGGTTCTAGGTTCTAGGTTCTAGGTTCTAGGTTCTAGGTTCTAGGTTCTAGGTTCTAGGTACTAGGTTCTAGGTTCTAGGTTCTAGGTTCTAGGTTCTAGGTTCTAGGTTCTAGGTTCTAGGTTCTAGGTTCTAGGTTCTAGGTTCTAGGTTCTAGGTTCTAGGTTCTAGGTTCTAGGTTCTAGGTTCTAGGTTCTAGGTTCTAGGTTCTAGGTTCTAGGTTCTAGGTTCTAGGTTCTAGGTTCTAGGTTCTAGGTTCTAGGTTCTAGGTTCTAGGTTCTAGGTTCTAGGTTCTAGGTTCTAGGTTCTAGGTTCTAGGTTCTAGGTTCTAGGTTCTAGGTTCTAGGTTCTAGGTTCTAGGTTCTAGGTTCTAGGTTCTAGGTTCTAGGTTCTAGGTTCTAGGTTCTAGGTTCTAGGTTCTAGGTTCTAGGTTCTAGGTTCTAGGTTCTAGGTTCTAGGTTCTAGGTTCTAGGTTCTAGGTTCTAGGTTCTAGGTTCTAGGTTCTAGGTTCTAGGTTCTAGGTTCTAGGTTCTAGGTTCTAGGTTCTAGGGTCTAGGTTCTAGGTTCTAGGTTCTAGGGTCTAGGTTCTAGGTTCTAGGTTCTAGGTTCTAGGTTCTAGGTTCTAGGTTCTAGGTTCTAGGTTCTAGGTTCTAGGTTCTAGGTTCTAGGTTCCAGGTTCTAGGTTCTAGGTTCTAGGTTCTAGGTTCTAGGTTCTAGGTTCTAGGTTCTAGGTTCTAGGTTCTAGGTTCTAGGTTCTAGGTTCTAGGTTCTAGGTTCTAGGTTCTAGGTTCTAGGTTCTAGGTTCTAGGTTCTAGGTTCTAGGTTCTAGGTTAATATTACCTCGGGGCTTAACTTCCAGTGACAGTAACTGAATGACAATAACCATACATACCAAAAAGGTACACTGCACAATGGTAGACTGGCAAGCTATCACCATCATGTTTTGGTTAATAAAACAAACTAGTCATAGCCCTGGAAACGTATGTCCTGAAACCTTTTTATAAAAATCTGTTATGTGCTAATGCATTAAAATCCTGTTGCTAGGCACCTGACGTGCTTAAACAGCTATTCTTATGAGTCAGACGTTATTCTAGATCTGGTGCGATAACACCTTCGACCGCAACAACACTTATGATCAAGTGAGATAGTTGTCAAACAATTAAGATAATAATTATTATGAACAACAACCTGATAATAATTCTTATTTAATTTATCGAACTGTTATTGTTAATAAAGAATATATGTTCATTAAGTTTTTAAACCAGCAATACGTTAGAGAAATTACAATATATCGAAGACCAGCTCAAATAGCCTGCAAATCCTGGCAGCGCAAGACTTACAAGTCTGCCGGAGGCTGGTTCCAATTTTTTTATCTCCTACAATTATGACCTTGGTTACAAGGAGCTACACAAAGACTGTTCTTGCTTAACAAGTCTATTCTCTTACGCCTACAGATTTCCACGTCAAAATAAGTCAGTGAAAGTTGTAAAGTGACTCATATCAGTTCATGCAGTGGAGCTCGCAGTGACCCCAGACTGATGGTGGTTCTGTGAAGGGAAGAGAAAAAAGAGGGAGGAATCCAGGAGAACTTGTCTTTAGTACAAAAATAACGTCAGAACCAAACATACTATTTATATAATTTTAGTCATTCTGTCCCTGGGTTATGTCACACAAGTGGTTGCCGTCTGTAACACCATTTTGGTGGGTAACACGTTCACTAGATATTTTTCTCTATACTGTTTTCCTTATCTGCCAAGAAGATGTGTGTTGGTATGAAGGTGTATATGCGGAATTATTGAATTAGTCTCTTCACATTTCCTAACTAAAAAGGTACTAAGACATAGTCACATAATTGTGGTACGTAATTCCGAATAAAACAGCCTGCAGCTTCGCATGTTTAGCTGATTTTGTAACTAAACTATTGTTGTTTATTTAACGCTTTTGTATTACTTGCTTGCTAAAGACCACAGCGTTGTAGATAGATATACTGGTAAAATCTTTATTGCAACACCACATTATATATAGGATAATATAAAAATACAATAAAAAAATACTCAACAATAAAAAACTTAAAATTAAGTGTCACAATGGGCATTCTTATTGCTCAGAGCGATCTTTTACCTCTGTAAGAAATCGTCTATAAGTTTTTCTACTAGCCTTGGTTGTCTAACCAAAGCAAGTAGAAAAACTTATACTAAGACATAGAGAAAAAAATACTTACATCATATTACAGCAAGACCTCCATCGTTCTGATCATGTGCCTGATAAATAAAAGCCCCAGTTTGCCGCAAAACTGCAAAAACTGCATGGGGCACGCTATCGTGCAGATCAAATCGGCTTATGGCGATGACCGACTCGTTTGTCTCTCTCTGTTCTTCGTGTATCGAGAGGGTACGCGATCCCGTCCTTTAGCCGTAAACACCAACAGCTCATTAGAGTCTCCTTTTCTTCCTGAGTGTATATGCTGTGTTGGGTTAAGATTTGGGGATTTATGCACCGGTATACCTTCCCAGCTGTAGGGACTTAACGCCCGGGGGGCTTGTACCATTTTTACTCTTTGTACTTTACGTCACAAAAAGTTACACTTTATCGCGAGATTTATCAAGGCACGCTTCTCTCCGTGTGAAGTCGTGTGCTGGAATGACGTGCTACCTCGTCCCCGCCATCATCAGTCACCCCATAGGATGGTTGCACACGATGTTGCCGGACTAAAGCTGAAGTTTGGCAATCCAAGCCTCATTAGGCTTAAACGATTGTTCCTTTCGAAGAGATTTTCCCCGTCAACTCGTTCACATCGCCAACTTAGGTTCACTGACTGCAAACAGCCCAGAAGCCATAATTTCGGCTCTGGAATGGTTTATAGGAGCCTTTGACACCAATGAGGTGGCTGCACTGCCGTAATTTTAAAGAAGGCCCTTACTTTGGTCAAAAATTGCATAAATACAGATTCTAAATCAGCAAAAAAATTGTATCTTATGATATTATCCATTTTTGACGTATTACATCGAACCTTGAGATTTTCTAGTTTAAAACGCTATTATTTGAAAATGACGGCATTTCCTACATTTTGCTAGTCTGAATAGCCGTAATTCGCAGTTACGGTCTTATACAGTAGCATATCATAGCATTTTAGATTCGCTATGATAAAAAGCCGCAAATCCTCAATAAGGGCTTTTCGTGTTAGTACTTTTTGAACTGAATGGGTAATGTTGCGGGGCGCTGGCCGAGTAATTTAACTACCTGTTCCCACGTGTTATCAGGCAGTTAGTTGCTCGCTGTGAGGCCACGCGATGCATATTGCGACAATAAACGCCGCTTTCCGGCGGATTCAAGTCAAATTTAATAAGTAAAGGTTCTTGATTAACTTTAAATTTATAGTGTGTATTAAGGACATAACTAAACCAGTGAAATAACAAATGAAGTAGGTTTATACAATTAAAAAATGTTGGCAACTTGATGGTAGGCTTATCAATGGCCGTTCCCGGTCAGTATAATTTCTTTGCTGTAATATACAATTATTATTAACTAGCAACTGCCCGCTACTTCGTTTGCGTAGTAGGCTCGGCCTTCGACCTCGCCATAACCTCCCACCTTTTCTTCTTTTTTCTTTTATAAAAACCTTCTCCTGACAATAATTAACACAACAAAGAAAGAATTAGCGAGATTATTCCATCCGTTCTCAAGTTACAGCGTGACCAGGAGAAATAGGGGTTCATTTTTATATAGATACTAGCGACTGCCCGCGGCTTCGTTCGCGTAGTAGGTTCGGCCTTCGACCTCGCCATAGCTTCCCATCTTTTCTTGTTTTGTTTTTATGTAAGAATCGTATGATATATATAAAGAAGTTTATGTACGAAGTATTGTAAAATATTTAAAATAAAGATGGATTAAATCGGCAAAGCCATTCTCAAGTTATAGCGTGACCAGGATAAAAATAGGGGTTCATATATATACTCGTAGTATATCATTGTCAAGTTCAGATGCTGTCAATTCATTACATCCCACAATAATATTAAATATGAAAGTTTAGATGAATGGATGGATGGATGGATGGAAGGATGGATGGATGCATGAATGTTTGTTGCTCTTTCACGCTCAAACAGTTGGGTTAATTTTGATAAAATTTGGTATGGAGATAGATGAGGCTTTGGATTGATCCATAGGATACTTTTAGTCATCATCATCATCAATCAATACGCGGGTGAAACCGTGGATTGCAGCTATTATATATGTAATGAATTGAAAGCACCTTTACTTTCCATTGCTAATCTGAGATGTGTCTGCCTCTGCGTTATCGAGTATGAACTTTAAAAGGCTTTTACTTCAGGATTAACATTTGGGATAACTTTTATAGCGGTACATGAAAAGTTTCGGCGACGAAGGCGATGCAAGTTCTCTGGGGTTTGAAGTTAATTTCCTGGTACTTATAAGGAACAAAGACATTCCACGCTATTTATATTCTTTGGTAATTACTTTCACAAGTGTAATATTACACAATACAAAAAATAAATAAACATAAAAATATAATTTAACAATAATTTAACTTTTTGGGGTCGAAACTTTAGGCCCAGGCCTAACTTATTTAGGGATCTAGCGAAACGTTTGTTTGAGGCGTCGGGTGACCGAAATGCTGGCGCGTATTTTGGGCAAAAACTTAGCATTACCATCCAGCGTTGCAATGCCGCCAGCGTTTTGGCAACTTCTCCCATCACCATGAGGCTTATAGATTAGTTTTTTTTAATACCTTGTAAATAAATAGATTTGTCTCCCATTTTACAATAATAACAAGTAACATAGCGGTTAGTGTATTTTGCATATTTGCACAGCGTAATGTCATATGGGATATTGCTATGGGGTTCAGCGGCTGATATAGAGACCATCTTTATCCTACAGAAACGTGCTATTCGAGCTATATACGAAATGGGTCCCCGTGAATCTTTGAGAGATTTATTAAAGAAATCAATTTATTAACGTTGCCTTCCTTATATGTATTTGAAAATATAATGTATGTTCGTAAAAAATTACATAAATATAAGTTAAATAGTGATCACCACACTTTTAATACTAGAAATACAAATAGGATAGCTGTACCTAGTTTTAGACTTGCGAAGACTAATAAGTCATCCCCCCGAAGAGTTCCCGCATTGACGTGGCTGGGGGGCTCAGTAGCCGTGGCTTGGATCACCACGGTGAAGCCAAGAGGAACCCAGGGGCCGCGCTGGCGTTGGGGTGCGCTGGCCGGCTCAGGCGGGGCCGCTCCTATGGGCTTTGGCCGCCAAGTCCACATAGGAGTGGCAGGGTCCAGGCGCTTTGGCGCAGACTCGAGGAGGGGGGCCCGGGCACTTTGGGGCAGGCTCGAGGAGGTGGGGTCCGGGCGCTCGGCGCAGACTCGAGGAGGTGGGGTTGCAGGGGGGTCCCCTGTGGCTGACTGACTAGCAGGCGGTGGAGCTACGTATCCGACCCACCGCAGGGAGACCACGGGCGTCCAGACACGCGGAAGTCTGGCGCCCATTGTTGGCGGGTTTGGTCTCCTAGACAGTTGCGGCACGCCATGTGTTCTGGCGTGCCACGAAGAGAAGCGTCCGGCAACGGACAGCCGCGGCGGGTTCGCTGTCGTGTGCTTAATCTGTCCCGCGTTCCCGCCAAAAGCGGCAGTGACGGAATACCCCGGGGTTTTGGTGGGTATACGGACTCCCACATAACCACCTACCTCCCCGTGGTAGGTGGTATCCATAAAGGATATCCCCCAGACAAAAAAAATACTAATAAGTCATTCCTAGGAAATTGTGTGCGTTTTTACAGTAAAATCCCAAAACACATAACTGAGCTCACAGATGGCAAATTCAAGTTGACTGTAAAAAAAGTTTTAATAAAAAAACTTACTGTAAAGTTCGACATTATATAGAAGATAAAGATGCTTGGAATACTCCACTTCTGGCAAGCTGTCACTCTGCCACCCATAAAATGTAATATTTGTAGTACCTAAGTTGAAACATTGTAAACATCTATTTAAAAAGAATGACCCCGAGTTTCTCTCGGTGGGCTCTATATATTTTGGAACGCGGCGGTAAAGTCTTTAAAGTACATTATAATGAAAAGTTGACGTTCATAAGTGCGTCTTTGATGCCTGAAATAAATGATTTTGATTTTGACTTTGAACAAAAGTCGATAGGTAGCTATTTTTATGATTTCATTAAAAGGATTTCTTCATCACATATTCTAAAGGTAAGAATTAAAATCTGAAATAAAAAAGTTTCTTATTCAAAACCCATATATTTTATTATATTATATAATATGTATGTTTTACTTATATTTTTCTATAATAATTATATAATTATAACGTAATTTTGAAACCAATAATAATTATAAACTTTTAATATGCTGCAATAACTTATGCCTTAATAGCATTTCATTATATTATCATAAATCTCTACAGCTGATGCCTACTGCAGTGTTTGTATGCAGTAACAGTAGATAAAAAATAATTAAGACCACACTGTAGGGCTATCGTTATAACCATCTTCGATCAACTACATAGTTACCAATATACGCCATACGACGCACTTCGAAAATATGTAGTAGAACTTTAAAAAAGAGATTACTTGTTAAAAGAGGCTTACTTTCAAATATCTTATGAGAACGTTTAAAAAAATATGAATATATATTTATTTTAAAGTAAAAATCCAATATCGATAAATCAGAGAAAATCTGAAGCCATGTGAAGCAGATACATCTATACGTGTAGTTGTTCTACGATGACGATCTATAAATATTTTAGTTTAGCTGAATGCTTATTTATTTGGGCAACTCTTTGCGACAATTTCCTAGTGCATCACGTTTAAATCCGACAGGACACAATAGGTCGGGTACGTCTAAGAGCCTCCTGCTGGCTATTTCATTGGCATCAATTTCGGCTTGAGCTTCATCCTGTGCTCGGTTTGACATCCTGAAAACAAAAGAGTAGTTTTTTTGTACAAGGTACAACAGTTTCATGCTACAAGATGTATTTAACGGCTGGGTTGTACCTGTTTAAACACCGTTCGCTGTTATAAGAGCTACTCTGATTGAACGTACTGTGAGAAAATTACGACAGTTTAAAAATACGTTATTTCGGATCACGAAAACAATTTCTAGGTTAGTAGATAGTTGCAAAAATAAGCATTACGTTAGCGGCTATACGAAGCGCGGGACAGTTTATAACAATTGCGTTGTCCGACCGACCAACGAAGAGAGCTATAGACTAATTGTAGTAGCTTAGCGCGGGACAGTTTATAACAATTGCGTTGTCCGACCGACCAACGAAGAGAGCTATAGACTAATTGTAGTAGCTTAGCGCTGGACAGTTTATAACAATTGCGTTGTCCGACCGACCAATGAAGAGAGCTATAGACTATATATAGATAATTGTAGTAGCCTTTGCAGTGGTAAGACTTTTGCAGATTCCGCATAAGTACGTAAGTACGACAGTACAGACGTAGTATGCAAATATTACTGTGTTTCATTTTGAAGGGCAATGTTTTCATGAATATAACAGGGCAAGATATTTAACTTAGAATGACGAGTGCAGTGCATTGTCATGCAGGGTTTTGACCTGGTGTAATATGGAACTCTAAATGGCACTGTATTTTGTTATGAGCAAGCGTGATGCTTGGCATGAGGCGAGCGACTTGGTCTTCTTACACCCTCGACGGAACGCGAGCGCTATCTTAACGGTAACTTTGTAAATTTAGCGCTGGCGTTCTGCCGAGTTAACTAAAAAAAACATGTTTCAAGGTCTGAGTCCAATTAAACGATTATGCTCTCTCCAACCCAACACTAAGGTGACTGCTAGCAGTCCACATGGCGACAGTAGGCACCAACCAGTCCTCGCGCCGACAGCTAGCGGACACTCAGCTTTCGCTTACCGCGATAGACACAGTTCGTGATTTGTTTGTATTCAATCAACGCGGCGACCTTAAGCGTTCAGCGCGCGGTCACCTCGCACATCGCTTGTTTGCAACGAGGCAATGCAACGATGTAAGCGAGGCATCAACTACCGGAGCAGTCTGACGCCAGAAATCTCACTGACAGCGAGCTGTCTGCTAATTTATGTTGCAAACTTACGGTATATCTAAAGAGCAATACTTAAAGCTCATATTTGCATTAGATTTTTTTGCCGGGTGGGAGCGGAATAATAATAAATATAAAATGACGTAAAGTTACGTCCACAGAAGGAGAAGGGTTAACAAAGGCTACTTTATATTCCGGAAAATGGTATCCCGCGACACATTATTAGAAAAGTAACTTACTGTCTCCCAGATCGGAACGGTTCTCTGCAAGATCCGTTGTACCATTCTTGGCCAGGTGGGCAATTTGGTGGCACAGTCACAGTATTTCGTGATACAAATTCTTCACTCGGTCTTGCTGCAACAACTGCTAGCAGAGACATAACTAGCACCACCAACATTGCTTTGTAAAACGGACGTTTGGAATATAACAACAATAAAGACTGCTTCAGTATGAAGTAGGCTCCGGAGGTCTTTCAAAACCTTAGCAAGATTTTATAAGTCGTCGTAGATTATCTGCAACAAGATTGCTATATGTAAGATAAATGAAAACTGTAAATACTTTGCACACAAAATGTGATAGGTTGATTTACCCGATTAAATATTCAAAGAACATTCTTAGGTTTTGCAAAGGGGTTTGGGTATAAGAATCTTAATTTTTAAGATTGCGGCCACCTATGATATTCATACAGTAGATCGTATACAATAAAACACTTTTTTGTTTCAACTTTTTTCTATCATTCTTCGGAGCCAAATAAATGAAAACTATGGACACAATAAAACGTACATAAGTTATCGTAGTTTTTGGTTTTTCTTGCACACTCTAGACGTTTAAAACTTTTCCAAAATAGTACCTAGTGTTTGCCAAAAAGACCTGTTGGAAGCTGCCTGCATCCAACATCGTCCTGCGACCTTTATGGATTCGACGATTGGCGTCTTTCTCAAATTCGGATCTGTCTAGTTGGACTGTTTGTCCTAGGAAGATATATTCGTCAAAAACTTCGAGAACTGAGTTCTCAACTGATACTGGGGTAGGCACAACATGGACATAATTTTTTGTCTTGTTCAAAAGCCTTCCTACCCGTTTAAAAACTCTTTGGAGGCCTGCGAGCATTTTGCTGAGGTTTTTCATCGATTCTGCCACGAGTACAATATCTTCAGCAAATCAAAAATGAGTGATTCTGTATGTAACTGGTCGTTGATGTTGATGCCAAATCCATGCCATTTTAGAAGCTTGAAGGCATCTTCCAATGCAACGGTGAAGTTTCGGTGATATAATGTTTTACATGCTTTAAAGTGATTATATTGACGGTTTAACATTATATATTCGAGTATATTTTGAAAAGTATCAAAACTTGTCTTAGAATTCTTGGATCAACTTTTGTAATCAGAAAATGACACCCGGATATGCTCTCAGCTTGATATTATTTCACTTTCAAATTCTTCCCAATTACATAATATCCCAACGAGGTTTTAAAAAAAACTCTGATAAAACCTTTACAAAACAATAGAGATAAAGCGGTAATAACCGATCAGCCGACGTTTGTGGCTCTGAAGTAGCGCTTAATACTTTCGTAGGACTCGTTCGTGGCCGACCTAATTTTGCTTTAAGACCGCTAAGGTGTGGTACAAGTCATAGTCGAGATGCGATTAAAGTTGGAAACTAAAAAAAAGTCAGTTAAAGAAAGATAGATAAAATTTATAATGCTGTATATTATGCTCATTTATCAACGGAAAAAGATTCATTCATTCAAATCAAAGGTTGTGCTGAATAGCGTTTGCTAGTTGCAAACATAATTGCGTATTTTGGCATTGCAGCTGTAACTTGACCAATGCGGTAACTTTTTGCTGGCAAACAGCGTCGATAAACGAAATGCACTATTTTATCTGTTTTCATTCCTTCAAATGTTAATTTCTTCAATTAAACTTACTAAAAGAACTTTGAGTTCGTTTTTATTTAAGCTCATATCAACGCTTATTGTTTTTACGTCATTGTTTTTTAAATGCATTATTTGTACTAGCGATATCTATCAAATTGTCTGCAACGTGTACAATGCATACTAATAATAATGGATATGATCCACTTGAGAACAAAATATGGCGAAATACCTCCGGTTGTACGCCTGAGATACCGTGTGCAATATAAATGCAAGTAAGAATTGGGTTGTTTTGTGTGTTGCTTATTCTGTATAATAATCAACACACAAAACAACCCAGTGAACCAAAAAACGATTCGACATTTCGACATTGCTTATACTGTATTATAAGTAAAGATTTGTATAATTTAGTAATTTCGAAATTATATGAATAAAAGTTCTTAATAACTTAAAGAATGATAAAACATTGTTAACTTTAAATTGTTTACTAAAACGCTGCCTCCTATGCTTTAACATAGCTGGAATGCCTATGGCTTCGCTTCGAACCTCGTTATTGCCAATATCAGCATATCCCTCGGGATTACCTGCCTCGAACTGCACCAGGTTATTTGTACGGCTGCCCTTTCAACGGACCTGTTCATTGGTGAGTGATGAAGGGGAAGCGAGTGAAGTGGTCTTTGGAAAGCAAAGTTTATTTTCAGAAAGCTGACGTTTTTATAAGTCAATGCTTTTACATAACTGCTTGTTCTTTGTAAGCATACGCATAAGCTTAAATAGGCTACGGTTTTCAGGCTGCTTAAATGCCTCCGCGCAACTGAAAAGGTTACTATCGGTTACCCATCCGAGTCATGACTGCAGGAAAGTGTGTGTTTTAGGCTGTGTGAGTTAGTAAGGGGTCTACGGCAATTTACAAGACCTCAGAGTTCATTGTTGGACCCCAAATCTTATTACATGCCACACAATAGGGGACGTGAGGGTTCGGACAATGGTCCAATATAAAAGCCTAACGTTGTTTACGTGCTTTGTTAAGAATAGAATATTGAATGGGTTTGGGGGGGGCTTTGTGGCTGGCTAGCTTAGAAGGACAATAAAGATTTGTATTTTGGAATTATTGTATTTTTGTATATAATGAATAAACTTAAAAACTAATCCATCTTATATAAATTATTTTGCTGTTAGAAAGCTACATTATTACTGAGTAACATAGACTATGTAAATATTATTTAAAAAAAGTTAGCGATCTGTTTTAAAACATCGATATTGTAACCGAAAGTGTGAAAAAACTACCAAGCACATCCTTATATCGCATACGCTGCGGAAACTACCGGCAATAGAGCAAAGTGATGTACTGCAATTATATAAAAAAAAAATATACAGAAAAGTATGTGAGCAGTAGATTCCTTTTATCCTTTTATGGCTAAATGTTATAGGTATGTCGCAATAACTACTTTTCCGTGATAAAATATGCAATGTTAACGCCGGTACAAACTAGGCCTCATGATTCGTACCTTCGTGTTAATCTTTATTTACTCTAATAAAAAGAGGGCAGAGTTTGATTTTACAAACAAACTATGAAATCTGTCCTCTTTCTCGGTTCAAAACATTATTTAACCAGTAGAAAGCTGATGCCTTATACCTGAGTAACATACGCTATATTTAATTTATCATCATCATTATCCATCACCGCGCGAGTGAAACGCAGCAGCTAGTATATTATAATGATAAAACGATAAAAGCTTGTTAATTACGCGTTACCGATAACAAAATCTGTAGAAATGTTCAGAATTCTTCTTCAGGATCTTGTAGTCCGCAGCGATACGCAACGACAAGTGACCCAAGATTATGAATACGAAGTGAATTGTTGTCGATCGTGTTATCGACAAAATGTAAGTTTCTTTTCAATCCTGTTTTATTATAAGTTACGAATATAAAAATCATGAGTTTGAATAACATCAATACGAGTACAATATATACATGCCATGACTCATTCATCAACACAGAGACTTTGCGGCTACAAACTTGAATTTTTTGCAGTAGATGCTTTTTATGTTGTAAACATCGACTGAGAAAGCATATTCGGAAATTTCTCCCCTGAAGGGGTAAGCTAGCGAAGCCGCCGGCAGACCAGCTCATTTCTAATACTAACTTTTGTGTGTAATTTTCTCGGAAACGTACTAGTATATTGCTATATGGTTAGATATAGATGCATATAGATCGTCTTTGTACTATGCTTGATCATACTTAAGTCGCCTTATACAATATTGTGATAAAACATCTAAGGGCAAGACTTCAAATCTACGATTCTTACCTTCTGTGCTCCAGATTTACTATAGTATATGCAAATGGTCGGCTCTCCGTCTCGAAACTGTAATTTCAGCCTAAACGGTAGGTATGTACGTAATCGAATGCGCTTCCCTTAAGTAAAGAAAACTAAATAAAGTATCTAGTAATAGTACTTCTATTTCGTGACTACAAACTACACACATTACTACTACTCCTACTACTACTACTACTACTACTACTACTACTACTACTACTACTACTACTACTACTACTACTACTACTACTACTACTATTACTACTAATGCTGCTACTACTACTACTACTACTACTATTACTATTACTATTACTATTACACTAGCTTAGTTGTTTAACTCAATGTTAAACTAATGAAAATTCCTTAAATGTTTGTGTCTTAACGCAATTGCATGACCCTGTTAATGTAACAAGTACAAGTATTTAAGTATAAAAACAACTTTGAAATGTATTTATTTTATACATATATATTAAGTAATCCAACATGTATATAGGTTGTTCGTGAATCTCTGTCTTGTTTTTTAAAAGCAACTGCATATGATTGTCATTTCAAACTTATCTACGTAACCACAACAATCTATGCATATATTAATGACATGATTCATGAACGTAGATATAATATAATAAGCTGAAACATATTTGATAACCTTGGTGTAATATTTTCGTATTTTTGCCTTTGTATAACACTTTGTCGCGTAGGTAGTTATAAAGTTAGGGAAGATATTGTAGTGTTACCGGCTTACCCCTTACCGAAGGAAGCTGCAGTGAGAGCAAGGATCGTAGATTCGATAAGATTTGACAAAAATTATTGATGGAATTGGTTTTTCTACTGACTTCCAAAATGGAGGAAGTACTCAATTCGACTGTTTTTTAAGCTTGTTACCTGATACTTGCGACTGGGTGAACCAATTTTAAAAAGTTTTTTTTTGTTCGAAAGTTAATGCTTTCCGTGTAGTCCCATTTAAATTTTTCAAATTCGGTTTAGTAGTTTGTGAGTTAGACCCCAATAACTGAATATAATGGAAGTCGGTATAATTTTTTTTAAATTGTACTTCTTCAATCAATGGTAGCATGCAACAGACTTGTCGATCTTCGTTACATTCGACAGACTTACACGAAAATGCAAACCTCTAGCATAGAATTCAACTGAGACATTTGTCGTAAATAATATTTCATCAATCTGCAAGCATTTTTCTTATGTCGACTTTCGGTATGTCAAAATTTTATTATTAAAATCTACAAAATTGTGTAAGTACGCAATAAGTTTATCGAACTGACGATCCATGCTCGCACTGCGGGGTCGAGTAGATTTTTGCATTATATCGTCATTGAAACTATCGTAAGTATTATACATTTTAATGTTATCTGACGGTTTAACTTACCCGGCTGCTCAGTACGTCAGTACTAGTGCGAACGCAGCCGGGTGAGCACGTAGTCCATGAAGAAGTGGCCCGGACGATTACGAAACCGGTCGAGATATTAGACTATACCTACCGCGTAAGTTAAACCGTCAAATAATATTAAAATACGCTTATATTACAATACTTTGTTTTTGTTATGTTTCTAAGACTCAAAATTGTATTGTAGGTATCCAAAGCAGTATGAACTTCCGTATAAAGTTCAAGCGTATCAAGTGCCTCTCTAACTGCGTAGTTAAAATGGAAAAATTCAAGCCTAATACCAGTTCTGGGACTCAATGTTACCGCTGCCAACGCTTTGGACAGAGCTGAGCTGGGACTGAGCGATGCGTGAAGTGTGTTGGATCCCGCGCTGCCAAGAATTGCTCTAAAAAGGACCAAACTTGTCCCGCCCAGTGTTGCAACTGCAAGGAAAACCATCCAGCAAACTTTCATCAATGCCCTGATAGAGTTAATTATCTTAGACGCCTTCAAGAAAAGAAGCAGTTATTACTCAGCAGCAATTACTCTGAAGAAACCTGAAAATAGAGCAGTTGCAGCTCCACAGCCTCAACTTGCAGAACGTACGTGGGCCAATGTTATATCGGAACCTGCATCTAAACCAACTAAGAGCACCTCAAAACTTGGTGAAAATTTCATAGACACTCTCATAGACTACAACTGAAATGTTTGAAATTTTTAATGTAATCCAATCAGTAAAAAACGAGTTTAGGTTTTGTAGCACTATGATGAATAAAGTCATTCTGATTTTAACACACTTAGATCATTATGTATAATACAACCAAAGGCTTTAAAATATTATACTGGAATGCGAACGGCGTTCGTGAAATGATTTCTGAACTTACAGATCTTGCAATATGTGAATTATCTTCAGATATCATAACCATTAATGAAACAAGGATATGATCGCAAGTATCTATTCGTGTCCCAGGCTATACCTGCTTTCGTCGAGATAAGGTTAACAGTCGTGGACAGGGGGTTGCTATTCTCATTAAAAGTAATATTCCGCATTCTTGCGTGACAACTCCCCACACGGCTCATATGGAAGCTGTCGGCGTAGAAGTCACTCTTTTTGCTCAGAAATTAACTATAAAAAAATTTAGACCTTCTACATAGTGACATTCAAGATGAAGATCCAAATATTTTGTACAGAATGGAGTTAAGTACCTTACATCTTCAATAATCCTAAAAACTTAAAACCCCGGTTTAAAATTGGGTTAGTTGATATGATTGTGTGAGTCCGCTTAAGCCATATTGAGTGCGATTGATTGTAAAAAAGTTTTTCGATATTATAGTATTTATAATAGTATTATGTAAAAACAATCAGCATCTACAAATTTACTTTTATCATAGTCATCATACTGCCGGAATTCACCTGTGGTTTGTTTACAGACTTATTTATGGACACTTATGTACCTATACACCTATATGTAACAACGCCAAGCACTTAAAAAATTAACAAGGGTTTTCTTAAATGTAATAGTTAAGCCGCCTAAACGGCACATAAAATAAAACCTCGAAAGTAAATCGAGACAACCAATCTACACTCAAACGTTTACTATAATGAAAAACTGAACTAGACCTTTCATGTGAACCCTAAATTCGGGGAAATACAGTCCAATAAATTTCAAATTATTAAATCAAAAGGTGGAACACTGAATGTACGATTAAAAACGACGCTATATGTAAACCGATAAGGTCTAGTTTAAGTTAAGTAAGACGCTAGTTGAAACGGAGATATATCACAAATTTTTTAGAATTGCGAAGCGATGCTGCTGTCCGAACATAAGGGAGATGCAAACGTGGGCATGGAATGTATTTCAAAGAGGAAATTGCTGAGATTCTTCATGCTATCGAAAGTAACGTGGAACTTGGTTCGCTGAAGCAGAAATAATATCGAACAATTGTATAATAATAATAATACCGCAGGGGCGGCTTTGTGGCGAGCCGTCGGTGAGTGGCGACACCGCGGACCCTGATTCTCCCTGAGGCTAAATGAGACCCCTGACCCCTGGCTTGCCTTAATTGGCTGTCTGGGGGTGGAGACGCAAGAGCAAGTAACAAAAAGCTCCAAGGGTGGAAATGTTAAAGGGCATAACGCCGGTAGTAGCGCTCTAGTGAAACCGCAGCACACCTCTCGACACCCTTTAGCCATCCACACCAACGTTGCCCCTTTTGTCACCATTGATAGTGGCCCTTATGGGGGGCCCGTTTAGTGGGTCGCAAGTCACCACCTGCCTAAATATTTTAAAATGAGACTGCAATTTCAGTCTCATTTTAAAATATTTGGGTGGTGGTGGCAGGTGCCGTAGTCTCGTCCATAGCCCACTATATTCCTTATCACTAATAAGTTCATATAAATAGCCTTACCATTTTACACATTTTTGTAATAGTAATGTTACCCTTCATCCAAAATGTCTGTTTTTATACTACATATATTGTATATTTTATACCAAACAGGCCTCTAAGTGTTGGCCACAGCCCCACGTATGCCTTTGCAAAAGACTGGACGGTATCCGTGAAATAAATTTAATAAATAATAATAATATATTAATATGAGACATCATCCACACAAGGTCGTCAGGTCCCAAATAAAGCAGAGCCTGTAATTTGTTTACAAATGATAGTATAGTTTTTGACCACTATCACACTTGATAGTCAGTAGTGATACGGTCGAACGTGAAATCACTTAAGTCTCTGGCACAGTTGCTGGAATACACTTAGCGAGGACTTTCTTCTTGAGGATGGTAGCTAGCCAGGCAGTTACCGAAGTACCCTACCAGCATGCTGTGGATTAAATTACGATGTAACCTTTATCTTTAGCTCAAGTCCGAGGTGGGGATCGATCCTGGCCTAATCGACAGTCGACCCTTGTTATGGGGTATCAAAGTGATCATCACCAACCTAAATGATTTTATATCTTTGAGGTAAGGTTAAATAGAATATTTTGATAAATAAATACATAATGCTGCATAATTGGATTAAATTTTTCAATTTGTAACTCACTCGACAATTTGCAACTCACCCGATAATTTTTACCTAATGTTAAAGGCGATAGAATATGTTGAATCCTATTTTGTATTTCATGCTACGATTCATAAGTCAGACTATGTTAGTTTGATTCATTAATTTGTAACTCACTCAACAATTTGCAACTCACCCGATATTTTTTACCTAATGTTAAAGGCGATAGAATATGTTGAATCCTATTTTGTATTTCATGCTACGATTCATAAGTCAGACTATGTTAGTTTGATTCATTAATTTGTAACTCACTCGACAATTAGCAACTCACCCGATATTTTTTACCTAATGTTAAAAGCGATAGAATATGTTGAATCCTATTTTGTATTTCATGCTACGATTCATAAGTCAGACTATGTTAGTTTGATTCATTAATTTGTAACTCACTCGATAATTTGCAACTTACTCGATATCATTATATTATTATACTTGGCAAAATGTTAGTGTGTTAAGATTCTATCAATCTCGATAATCTAGTTCACTGATAATTCAATTAACTTCACTTTGATGGGCAGGTAAGTGCACTTAAGCGAACGGATATGCGGCAGCTGGGTTACCTATAGTGTTCCGATAAGTCAGTTAACGACAGTACTCAGTCAATATCAGTGGCACATTGCTGGTTAATTTTATACAGCCTATAGTTCTTTTTAAATATTAGTTTCTGGTTAACCAAGCTTTGCTCGATTTAGATATGAATACAAAATAGCAAGACATGTTCCGTGAGAATCTTATCCCTGGGATTCAGGATTTAGCAATGCAACTGTTACGCCATCTAGTTTGAACGCCACTAACAAAGTTTCGTTGTTGTTCCGTGAGAATCTTGTCATAGCGGATCAGGATTTTGCAATGCGACTATTACACCATCTAGTTTGAACACAACGAACAAAGCATTTTTGCACATGGAATTGCACGTGACGAAACTAATTAGCTTGTAATTTGTTATTTCTGATAAAAAAAATCAGGCTAAATATTATACTGGCATTAAGATGTTGAAAATTTGCCTGTTCCCAATAAAGCAAGGAGAATAGTAAGAAAAAGAAGTAATTGTATAATTTTTTTATTACTTGAGATTAGCTATCTATTATCAGATCGTATTATGTCCCTCTTTGATTAGGTTTTTATTACAGGTCAATCTATGTTCTATTTATACATACAGTGCGTCCTACGACCATGCCTTATGGAAGAGGAAGTACTTGAAATATTGAAGATACATACATAATATTTTCTTGTTTTTGTCATGCTCTTGACATATTACAAGTGCAATTTGAAAAATTTAATACCGACTTCTATTCTATTACTTTGGTAAAAATCAGTTATTGGAGTGTAACTCAAACTGTAACTCAAGATTCATTACTTAGGGAAACACGTGATTAAGTTGAAGACAAAAGTGAAAAAATACAGCTTACAGTGAAACAGTGTTTCGCTTTTTATATTATAAGTGTTTATATTTTATGTAATAAGGTATATAAGAATAAATAGTAAATATGGACTTACACAGAGTGATGAGAAACACCCGTTCACATTAAACACTATGCTTTTATTGTAAACAATGGAAACCAAATTTCTTATTTTATACACTGAATACAAATTACTTTAGTAAATCGATTATAAACTTAAACCATAAAACATTGTTGTACTCGTTTCACTCTTTAGATTCGATACAGATATGGATTTTGTGTGACGGAAGTCTTTGAGAGATGGAAATTGATTATCAAACTTGTTAAAGCCAATTATTACTCCAATAGATCGTGACGACAGATAGTTGACTAATGGGCCTAGCACGAGAATTTGCGTAAAGTAACGTAATCGTATCGTTGACATATACAGTACACACTATGAGTTATCTGTGCTACAATTGTATTAGATAAATAATAGTTTGTGCTGTATACGTCAACGGTACGAGTACATAATACTTACACAAATTTACGTGCTAGGCCCACTGTAAATATGAATTAGGGCATTCACGTATAACAAAATACAACTATTGTGGATGTTTGTAAATACACACATCAAAAAAAAGCTTGCGATCGCTTTAAACAATCGAAATCTGTTTTGTTGCGGTAGATTATATTATTTAAAAAAATACTTAAATTTTGTTACTATTAACGTAAAAATTTACTTAATCAGATTTTTAAAAGAGCGTAAGCTAGGACTGAAAGCCTTTTTATATGGAAAGACATTGAACTGTTTTATATTCTAAATTCTATTTATAAATATAATTAATTTTAATCCTATAATTAGAAATTCTATATTTTTAAATAAATAATCCAAAAAGACGAAGAAGTCAAAATATAATCTACCGCAACAAAAAAGAGATCGATTTTTAAACTGATCGCAATCTCTTTTTATGTGTGTATGTATACAGTCATCAGGCTACCATAGTATAGGCACTGCCTAGTTTGGTACCTTGTATGAATGGTGTCCTATTAAAAATATCAGGATTGTCATTCACGATTATTTTACTGTACAATTCATTACGATCTTAGGTTATGTCGAGCTTATGGAATTGTGTAATATTATTTTGTTTACATCTGATGACATACACCCACGGAGAAACCCAGAAGTTTCGGAATTTATTTCATCTCATGGTACCTGACTTACCTTTTGGGTTTTAGTCAATCGTAGAGCCGGATGATCATACTGACATCTGTTGTGAAGCTATAAACTGTCATCACAATTCATTGGGCACAGCTAATGACATGGCAGATTAAAAAGATAAATTTGTCATTACGAAATTCAATAGAATTTCAGAAATAAATGTGGAGAATAGAGACTTGAATTTTTAATTATATTTAGTTAGTGAAACGGTTGTCTTAATTCTATATTACTTAGAAATCTAAATAGGAAAGATCATGTCTAAAAGACTTCATAAAATAAAACCTAGGTTATATAAGGTACAGACAACAGAAGAGGAAGCACGTAGGTAGAAAAAGCACAACACAGAGTTCCTACTATTACTTACAAATAAACCAACGCAATGGTCAAAGTACCAAACTTTCCTAATTGATAAATATTTACAATTAAGTAAAGTTAAACATTAATGTAGTACTTAACTCATTTAAAGTACTTGTTTGAAAGTAGATAAAATTACATACGTAGTGTAAAAACATTCATTTTTGTGTTATATCATGTATTAGTAATTTTTTTTACGACCAGTAGAATACATGTTTCATAAGTTTTAGCCCACAATTAAAATGGAAGAATTTTCTACAAATCTGTTCGAATATAAAAAAGATTGATAAACCAATCTATATACAATATACCTACGCTTCAGTTTAAAATTGCTTTCCATTGTATTTAACGCATTCCAATTATTCTCGACTACAGTTAATGTAAATCTAAGTAAAGAAAATCAATTGACTATAAAATATTATGTCTATTATGTAGGACAAAATACATATTACAAAGTTATTGCCTACGATTGTGAAGAGGAAAGCCTCATTCTGCTCTAGAACAATAAACTCTGGGATGAGACTAAAACTTTTGAAATGGTTATATATTCAAGTAAAGCAGATAGTTAGTGTTATGCTTACCCATAAAATATAAATAAATTGAAAGACACGATAAATTCCCTTTGAAAAGTAGTCTGACTAACTGGGAGTGTACAATGAGGAAATACTTGCTGCCACTGAAACTTCACGAGTAAGTTTTGATTTGCGTTGAGATAATTGTTGGAGGTGTTTGTCATATGTTTCATTAACTGGACGTATACTTAACGAGTGATTCACTATGTAGTAGCTAAGTATTTAGAAAAAAACTAAAGAGCTAAGTTATTTATGTAAAGGATTTTGTGAGAAAATACGTTTCTGAGAATGATGATAAGCTGTATGTCTGAACACTAAACTTGAAAACTATACGTTTCGCAGTACAATTTAACACGTTCAAACTGCATCTGGCACGGTTTAAATCGAATTTTAGAATATTTTACAAGTATAAATTCATTTCAACGAGCTATGGAGAGGGCTATGCTCGGGGTTTCTCTACGTGATCGAATCAGAAATGAGGAGATCCGTAGAAGAACGAAAGTCACCGACATAGCTCAGAAGATTAGCCAGTTAAAGTGGCAGTGGGCAGGGCACATAGCACCCAGAACAGATGGCCGATGGGGCTGAAAGGTTCTGGAGTGGAGACCACGGACCGGCAAGCGCAGCGTAGGTCGTCCACCGACACGGTGGACAGACGACCTGATGAAGGTCGCAGGACGACGTTGGATGCAGGCCGCTTCCAACCGGTCCTTTTGGAAAATCATGGGGGAGGCGTATGTTCAGCAATGGACGTCCTACGGCTGAGATGATGATGATGATGAAATTCATTTAGTTGTAAGTTGTAATTATACATGTTTGTGTTATATCAAACAGTTTTGTTTAAGACGCTGCTTAGAATACGTTACTACTGTAGTTTAAATTCGAACAAACCTAATTAATAAATAACTAATAATAATAGTAAAAAATGGTCGTAAAAATACTGGTATAATAAATCTTAATCAAGTCAAAATGATGTGAATTCAAAAATAAAGGCCAATCTAGAGTGAGATTTAGAGATTATGATTTGAATACTTATATTATTTCATTACATTTGCTCTTTTTTCAGATATACTTTCCCTCCATACCATTTTCGTGGCTTGTCCAAGTCGAAAGTCTAACGTGAATTTAAACTCTCTCGTTTATTTTATAGTTATAGGAACATACCTAATGAAATAACAGATAATTCCTTTAATTAAATATCAGATAAAGGTCTTCCTAAATAAATATTTTTTTGCTCAGAGATTTGTATAGGTTAATCTGCTATTTTACAAATACTTTTTTTGAGACGTCCATCATCTATGACTAACTCACCTTTAGTAATATCTTGGCACATAAAGTATTATTTAAGTCATAATATCCTCATAAGTTTTTTGAAAATTAAATACTACCGTTATAAACATAACTAATATGTTTTATATACATACTTAACCAATATTACAAATGAACACTATTATTTGTACATAACAGCGTGGAAATAGTTTTGGAAATATAATAAAAACAATACTTAACTATATAACTATTAAAAACTAAAACTAGTCTCACTAACGTCACCATCACACAAACATTTATATTTGTAGTAGCTGTCTGTATTTTTTGTCACTGATCACTGGTTAAAACAAACTCCGCTTTGCCACCAGACAAATCATGAATATAAGTATTGTGATAATCCTGTGATGCTAAACAACCACACACTTGTTTTCATGAGAACCCCCTCCTCCAACTGCTGAGGAGTCTGGAGGAGGCTCTGCGGATCTTCCACCACCACTCCACTCCAAAGAGTCAATCATTTCCATTAGTTCTTTGAAGACAGCGATGACCCTCCAGTTATACTTCGCCGAACACTCTACGTAGCCACATTTCCAATGCTTTCTTACCAAATTTACAATATTTCTTCGTTTCTCCCTTGAGTCGCCACAGGCACTTTCAGCGATGGCCAATTGCTGCAATCCACTTGCAGCTGATGGTGTGTTGCTGCAGAGCAGATCCTGTTTGTTCCCCACGACTAGTACTGGAACATTTCGCATGTCTCTGCTTTCCACCATCTGGTCTCTCAACGTCCTTATGTACTGAAATGTCTCGACGTTTGATAGGTCAAAGACTAGGATGTATGCTGTGGCGTTCCTTGGAAAAAAATAAGAATTATTTATTTTGATATATACTGAACCTTCTCGTCAAGGGAAGGGGATAATACGACTCTAGTTTCTAGGAAGGACAGACTGGGATATAATGTGAAAAGTATTCATGTTTATTCCTTAAGTATCTAGGAAGGATTAGAATAGGATATAAGAAGAAAAAGTATGTATTTTCATTACTCAAGGCTTTAGAAAGGGTAGACTGGGATATTAGATGAAAAGTACCTATACATGTTGGTCGCGTTCAGTGTAGACGAAATAATGATACCTCATTAGCACTCTTGGTGTAATCGAGAGTTAGCTGATGACTTAAAGTCACGAGGTTGTATGGGTGAATTATAAAACATAAAGATCCAAAGATTTATTTTTAGGTTAATGACTCCTGTTTATGCTTAAAACTGAAATTAATGGCAACGCGGATACGTAAAAGTAAACGCCTATGATACGGCATTTTGCATTCGATGCTGGTATAATGATCTAATTAAATGGAACTATAAAGCTTATAGTAATTTTAATTGTTCTTGCAATACACTGAAAACAAAGGGCACCCGTGCATATAATCGACATTAAATCTAATTGTACTAAACGTTTTGCTTTCTAAAACTATAACCAAAAAGTCTAAGTCAACAGATATTATCACTTTCTATCATTTGAGATTGTGGCCAAATGCTAAACTTTACTGAATAAAAAATGGTTCCGTGCTCCTGCCGTGTTTTGACTCTTGCATGACCGAGTTAATCTTAATGGTAATAAGAAATATATACAAGGCCGAAGAAACCGACAAACCTTAGGCCGTAAAAGCGATAGTGCGCCCATTCGTAGTAGGAGTTGATCGGGAAGTAAGGTATCACAGGGACGTCTGTGATCTTCACTTCGTAAAGGTGCTCGTTGATGATCACCGATGGGTAGAAGGTGTGCTTTCTATCAGTAGGCACATATTCTTCTGAGAAGTCGCTCCAGACGAATTGCTGTAACAAAAGACATATATAAATATAATTATAGATATTACGCGAGTCCTAGCCGGTTTTAAGCCTAATTATGAACATAACTCGCGATAGTTTTCTATCTCAAAAAGACAAATAATACATTAATTGCATGGATAGTAAAAAATAAGGGCTAGTCGCTACTCCAGAGGAAAATGAAGCACCTTACTTGCACTCTGAGTTTTACAAATGAGAGATATAATCTAGTTCATGACATGAGTCTTGGACTAGATTTAATTAGACACTTGTCGATTTTAATACTAACTATGATTGTATCTTATGAATTGATATAATCAATAGCCAAAAATCGATCTGGTAACAATTTTGTAAACTTTATTATTAAAAAGTATATCCATAAAAGACTGTACCAGGTGTTGGTGCCTTTCAAAATGATCTAAATCTGGTTAGTAATATCCAACGGTACAAATTAAATTTAATGTTCCTGTTTGTGTTTATCGTAGTAAAAATTTAGCAAACGTAGTACTTTTAACAGAATAAATATCTGTGCTAAAATTTAGAATAGCAAACACGAGTAAGTCTTAGGATACTAAAAAACAGGGAGTTCATCATCATCATCATCAGCCAGTATCAGTGCACTGCTGGACATACGCCTCTCCTAATGCACGCCACTGAGCCCGATCTTCGGCTTTTCTCATCTAGCTGCTACCAGCCACTTTGCGCCGAGTCGCGGTCTCCATTCAAGAACACGTCTACCCCAACGGTTATCGGTTCATCGGCTAATATGACCAGCTCACTGCCAATTCAGTTTGCTAATTCTTTGGGCTATGTCGGTTACCTTGGTTCTCTGTCGGATCACTTCATTTCTGATACGATCCTTCAGAGAAACTCCAAGGATAGCCCTCTCCACAGCTCGCTGAGCAACCTTAAATTAGTGGTCCAGTCGTACCGTGAGTGTCCACGTCTCGGCTCCGTATGTCATAACGGGTAAGACGCACTGATTGAATGCTTTAGTGTTCAGACATTGTGGAATTTGCGAGGAGAAGAAACAGGAAGTTACAACAATAAAATGCCAAGACTCACAAAAAAAAATAAGTTGACTGTAAACAAATGTTAAATTATATAAAAAGCATGTTATTTAGAAAGAAATTTTGACAGACATAGAGTCGCCACTTTTTCGTATTTCAATCAACATTTGTTAGCAACTGAGATACACAATAGCCCTGCAGGTTTTGCTCCATAGATAAACTTAAGGTATACCGCGTGGGCATTCAGTAAATCATCAACCACTCGGGGTTGGTGGGGGTGTCGAGCATCAGCTCCTTACCCTTGGTAGTAGAGCAAATAGAGCAATACTGTATTAGGGCTGGGCGAATTAAACTCTAAAAGCAAAATCTCGGGGTGATGAGTGCAGTGCTTTGCCGTACAGCTCAAAGTAGCACTGCGGTAGTCATCAACATGGTCAGGCGATTAAAACGACCGTCACTTATAATCTTATTGCAAAATATAGAGTGCGTATCCTAAATGTAGATGACAGAGACGGATAGACAGTTTCCGTCTCCGAATCGTTTCAGAGTGAATGAGAATAAGCCTATATAGTATAATATATATAATATATACATAAGTCCCATCTCTGGGACGGTTTGGCAAAATACCAGCTAGAGGCCCTCGAGTGAATTGAGAGACGAGCCAAGAAGCTCATTAGCTATTATCAGTTAGTTGATGTAAAACTTCAAAGTCTAAGAACACCGACACAAAGATGCTAGTTTATCGGTTTTACATCGGATACATTTCGGAGAGTGTTCACTGGAGTTACATGACTTGATTCCTTCATCCCCATTCCATCTAAAAACGTCCATACGTACGGCGATGCGACATCGCTACTTAGTTGAAATTCCACCACACGAGGCGTTTTGCTTCCACGTTCATAATGCGTACAGCTAAGGAGTGGAATTCGTTGTCTGCGTCTGTGTTTCCCATACATACAATCTTGGTGTCTTCAAGTCGCGAGTGAATATGTATCTTCTAGGCAGGCGTGATACATTATAGACTACATCATCACTTAACAGCAGGTGAGATAGCGGTTAAACGCCAGTCTATCGTATCATTCAAAAATTCAGTGTTCTGTAGCTATGTTTCTAGGCATATACTAGTATTCAAGTAGGTATTATTTAAATTCATCATTGGTTATTTATTATTGCTTAGAAATTTTGATTTGTATTTATTCCAAAATATCATCTTGTGGTTTTGAAACATGTTTTTGTGGGTGGACGACTGAAAATAAAAATGACATAAAACATATTGAAAGAAAATATTAACTTGAAACGTATAAAACTACGAATATTTACCAATGAACGACAATAACCTATAAATATAACGGCGTTTTTTTCCTACAAATACTTTTGCCTATAATACTATACAGTAGTATTTATAATAACACTAGCGACTACCTGCAACTTCGTTCGCGTAGTAGATTATTTTGGAGACAATCAGAGAGTTGAAATACATAGAGTAGTTATATAGGAACAACACTGCTCTGAAAACTAACTAGAATTTACCTGTTTACATACCTATGCACATGTATATGCAGTTTGTAATGACAAGGAAAGAATATTCAAATATTATGCGTCATATCTGTTGTTAGAAAGAGATAATTATGCAATTTGTGTTACGGTGTTATTAGCTACTAGTTGATTGGCCAGAGCGCCCGCTGGTGTGATGTTGCTGTGAAAGGGGAGAGTAGGGCAAAACAGACACTCTAATAGGTCGTATTAAGAATTGTTAGTGGGAGTGTAGTCATTTTTCCATAGTTATCGTACACAGTGTATGGTTGTGTATGTGGTACGAAAAATATTTAATGTGCGAATTGTGATTAAAAAATTTCCTGTTGGACAGAACACATCAAATTTTCGATATATTTTTTAGAAATGAAAACACATTGGTTTTATCATAATAAAATATTTAATTACAATTTTAAATTCTTTCGAACAAACTCAATTTATTTCTTTTTTGTCTCTTTTAATCAGGTTTGCACTTTGGATTATTTTTGTGAGTATAATGTACCTATACGAACTTTTAAAAAAGTTTCTAAATCAAATCTGTATTAACTGTATTACACGAATACATAAGTTTAAATATATACTTACTATGACTAAAAAAAAATGATTCTTATAAGATTTTTTTTTTAAAGTTAGTAATCACAATGCATTTTTATACAAAGTAAATCGACCCTAGTTTCCCCTTACACAGTCATGTAATGGTCGCCACGAGACGTTCCGATCACCATTGCGCTGCGATCTCTTTCACTCTCTCACACAAAACTATCCACATATCTCGCTCATCCATTTCATTGAGGCAACAGTCGCCCAAGATAAAACAAAATGACGATATTTTCTATTTCAATCAAAATAGCCATACTTATGCGCTCTCACAAAGCCTGTATAATAAGTGCAGTCTCTAAAGACACAGGAAGGCATTTTGTCCACAACTTTTTCCTTAAAAACACGATTAGCGGTGACGTATTTACCGGACGCTTGGAAGTGCAAGACTGATAGCAACTACGGCAATTACCTTGCATTCGTCTTGTAAAAATGGGGAGTTGACAACTCATCTACAGGTAAAAAAATCTTAGGAGACAATCATGACTATTTGAGCACTCCGCGTCAACATTTGCCCCCCATGTTGATAATAAAAATTATATGTAAGCATTGGTTTACCTGTAGTTTTTTGTTATATTGTGTGTGTATGTAATATTTTTTTTTAACTCGCGGTTAATTCAACTTAGGACCTTAATTTATCAACAAAAGATTGTTGATGCCAAAGTTGAATTTGTTGAATTGAATTTGAACCGCTTTGCATCCTGTTTATGCTGATAACAAAATATTTAAGATTGAAATTTACGTATTGTTGCATTTTGATTAAAATATTTTGATTATGATTCTGTTACATTCCCACACTAGACTAGATACTGCTTGCTACTTTATCCTCGTTTAATCCTAGAGGGATTACAGGACTATATCAACAAAACTGTGTTATATTTCAATCCTAGTCTTAAAGTATTTTTATAGCTATTCTGGCGCGAAGGTACAGAATCCTTGTTCCTTATTAAAGTAGAAACATAAGCTAAAGCTAAGGATTACACTACCTTCTTAACCTGAACATTAATCTCGCCATGTTTAATGGATACCGCTAAAATCCATTTACGCCTCTTGTTACCTGAGACTTATGTCCCAGTACTGATGTATAGCGGAGGGTATGTTCCATTTACCACTTTGCAGAGCATTTCAATATTAATTTAACTATTTAGTGAAGATTCACGCAAATTAATCTGTTCGAGTCTGTTCACGCTACTTTAATGTTCCATATACCTGCTCGAGTGTTATGTGGTGAGAAGAGAAATAAAGTATATGTCAAGATGTAGGCAGCTAGAGGGATAAAATAACACGCTATTCCCAAAAGACAATGTAACATTAGATGCTTTATATCACACACAATTAGAGTCGCGTTTGGAAAACCAGTAAAACAATGTCACGATATAGAACAAAAAAGTAATATCTGCGAAACGCCATTAAAAATAAAGGGCACAATCAACAATGTAAATGATCGTTACAACAACGAGAAAGGATCTCGACTCAAGCGGAGCAAATACATTTTCTCACGTCACATTTTGCTTGATCAAGATAAATCACCAAGCGTTATAACATCTCATATTTCTTCTGCGAATATTTGCCTACTTTAAGAAACTTCAGATGTGTTATACACAAATGTATGTTTTAAGATGTATTTTTAACGCCTTACTTGTTTGTATCAGCAAGCACTAGCAAGATTTGAGACTGCATACCCGAGATATACGGGTATGTAATTATAATTGTTTATTTCGATTATTGTTTATTATTTCTTCGACCAGGATTCGAACCCCCGCCTTTTCAGCATATTAGGCGTCATAACTACATAGTCTACACCGCAGCACCCGAACAAGAAACGCATGTTTAATTTATTTTTGTACCGTCGTAAAAGCAGCGAAGTGCCATCTATCAGACAGCGTGAGAAGTTTTCAGTCGTTAGTGTTATTTTCTGATTAGAATTTAAAGTTCTTTTCGCAGATTGTTTTATTTATTTGTTCTTTTTATATACAATAAGTTTCAATAAAACATGCAAATCAGAGATATAAAGGGTGTCAATATACCAGTGAATTATGTTAGATGGCGCTGTACGTCCATATAACAAGCATATTTATTTATTTATTTATTTATTTATAGAGATACGCCAACAGTGAACATATTACACATTCTTAAAAAATACAAAAAATTTATACATACATAGATCTGATATGAACACCTTTTACAGGCGTATACAACATTCGCCAAAAAAGTGGTTAGACACTAAAACTATATAATCAAATAACATAATTATATGAAATTCTTAGTATTATTTGTCTCTAGTTAAAGACTTTACTATTTTGTTTTTAAAAACATATAAAGAATCATTAAATACATCCAGATCACTCAAGGAAACGTTAAATTCGTTATAGGTGCGACATAATCTTTGTGTAGGGGAGTTAAGTGCCAAATTGGTTCTAGCAGCTTGCCGCCAACCTAGAATTCGAGAAATTCTGTGCCTCGGATAGTGATATGGAACGTTTAGAGAGATTTCTTTTAAAATAGATGGACTGTCAATAAATACATGGATCACTTTATGAAGAAACGTTAGATCGCGGATTTTTCGCCTGTCTCGCAAGGTATGCATTTTAAAATAACTTAGACGACTTTCATAAGGACTTCTGTGGGAAATGCCTTGGCTGGAGAAAGCCAATGATCTAGTAAAAGCACGCTGGACGCCTTCTATGCGCTGAGAATGCACTGCATAAAAAGGATTCCATGCTATGCTCCCGTACTCCAGACAGCTGCGTACCATCGAATTGTAGAGTATAATTTTCGTGAGAGGAGATCTAAAACTTTTAGTGTTACGCCTAATAAAGCCAAGTAACTGTGCTGCCTTTTTTACGGTTACGTCAATATGGGTCCTAAAAGAAAGCTGGCTATCAATAATTACTCCTAAGTCTCGTATTTCACTCACCTCCTGAAGAGTAGCTCCATTTAACATGTATTTAGTATCAATAGGTAATTTCTTACGAGTGTATTTAATATAAAAACATTTTTGAGCATTGAGATGCATTCTATTTTCATCACACCATACTTTTATACCGTTAATATCGCTCTGTATAAGATGGCCGTCGGTAGCAGTATTTATTGATCTATATATTTTAAGGTCGTCCGCGAACATTTTAAAATTACAATGTTTAATATGAGAAGTGATGTCGTTAATAAATATCGAGAAGAGTATGGGTCCTAGGTGCGATCCCTGTGGTACCCCAGACTCGGCAAGAAACGTATCAGACTCGAAACCGTTAATGAAGACCACTAGCTGCCTTCTCCAGAGATAAGATTGAAACCATTTTAAAAAAGATCCGTAGACACCGACCCGTTCCAACTTAACTAATAACAATGGATGACTGACTTTGTCAAAAGCGCTGCTAAAGTCGGTATACACGGCATCGACCTGGCGCCCCTGATCCAATTCCTGAGATAACTCGGACACAAGGACGGCCAAGTTAGTCTCAACCGAACGGCCTTTTTTAAATCCATGTTGATGCTCAGACAGAAGGTGACTGACGTGACGAGATATTATGGGGCATATTAGAGCTTCAAATAATTTAGAAAAACACGACAAAATGGAAATTGGCCTGTAATTGTTAATGTCATCCGCCATTCCCTTTTTGTGCAACGGTATAATCATTGCTTTTTTCCATTCGTCAGGGAATTCCCCAACATATAAGGAACGATTCATAATTAAAGTCAACGGCAGAGCTAAGGCAGAGCCGCAACGTTTAACAAGTAATGGTGGGACTCCATCGGGACCTGGACCCTTGAGGACATCTAATTGTTTAATCTTTTTTAGGACTTCACGCTCTGTAAATCTTACGATGCCTATACAATTATGTTGATGATCGTTGTGAGGAATGACATCATTGGAACCATTCCGAGCATGGCTATGAGACGTAAATGCTTTTGAAAAGTTTGTGGCAAAAAGATCGGCTATTTTCTGACCAGAGTCAGCAATTTTATCACTCAAATGCATCTCGGCGGGAAATGAAGAGCGTTCCTTACGTTTATCTTTTACATACCTCCAGAAGTCCCTAGGATTTTTCGCTATACCATCCTCAGTTTTCTTCACGTATTCGGAATACAAAGTATCATATAACCTATGTGCACGCTCTCTCAAAATATTGAATTCGAAAAGATCACGGGGATTTTTATATTTATGATATTTTATTCTTAATTTATTTTTCTCAGCAAGTAATTTAACTAGGTTTTTGTTAAACCAAGGTGGGAATCGTTTCTTGTTAAATTTTTGTCTTGGGACATATTCATCAATTAAACTCTTAATAATGCTGTAAAATTTAGAAGTCATTTCATTTACCGATGCACACTCGTTTAAAACTACATTCCAGTCAGTATTATTAAGTTTCGACGCAATACTGTCAAAGTCAGCTCGATAATAATTTAATTCAGGAGACACCTGAGGACGGAGATATTTAGGTTCGCTATTAAGCAAGGTGCACAACATGGGGGGGTGTTTAGGGTCGAGTTTACTTATGTGATCTAGTGGTTCTGTCAAGGAAATAGCACTTAATGTGCTAATGGCAAGATCTAATGTTCTATCATCTTCATTACACAAATCGCTAAACTGAAACATGTTAGAAATGGAAACAAAATCTACCAATGCGTTTCCCAAAGAATTTCCGTAGTTAGAAGGTTTTGTGAAATTGTCACATTTGGTCCACTTTATAAAAGGTAAATTGAAATCCCCAACTATGACAACTTCATCGACCTGATTTATATAATTAATAGCGTTATCCAAGAATGCACTCAAAACATCTAATTTGGGTGGAGAAGGGATATAAACTACACAAATCGCAACTTTTTTAATTTTCTTCCCGATTTTCATCTGCACAACGACCCAAATATCCTCAGAACTGGATTCCCAATTTTGCATCCGACTAGATTCAAACTTGCGTGATACCGCTAACATCACTCCTCCACCATCACGCTTAGTAGTAGAAGCACTAGAGCACAAACGGTCGCGCCGATAAACAACATAGCGAGAATCGACGATTTCACTACTGTGCACGGTCTTATTAAGCCAAGTTTCAGAGAAGGCTAATAAATCATACGAATTCTGAAGAATATTGCTGAAAATCGTATTTGTCTTTGTTCTCATACCACGTACATTTTGGTAATAAAGAGTAGCCATTTTTATATATTAAACACCAGAAACACTGCTGAGTGGAAATAGAACTATCTTGTGAATAATTAACGTGTCAACATGAAGAATTTACTGTCCATAGTGCGTATCTGAAGAGCTGAACTGTTTTCATCCTTTCTGGTATACACGCGACCATCTCGTACCCAGACAAACTTGTAAGCTAATTCCTTCGCCTTCTTACGAACAGCCGCATGAATAGCTTTATTGGCTGGACTCAGGTGCTCGGATACAAAAACTGGGACACAGTTCCCACTAATTCCAATGTGGTGAGAATTAATATTATTTAAAGCATTTTGCTTATTGAATCTCTGAACCCCGGCAAGCAGACTGTCTCGAACAAGTCGCGTTCGCAATTTCACAATTATTGTGCGTGGTCTATCAGTATCCTTGTTCAACTTTGCTACTCTAGATGCGTAGATAATATCTACATCGGTGATGGGAAAATCTACAGTCTTTGCCAGTTGTTCCGCTATTTTGACCACATTTTCGGAGCGACTCTCCGGAACTCCGTTTACTTCTATGTTACACTCGCGCTGGTGCTGTTCTATAAGATTCAATCGGCTGGTTACATCTTTCTCCAGATCGTAAACTTTTGCCTGAAGCACATCATTGTTTTTCAGGAGTTGTTCGATAACAACTGATTTTTCTTCCAAGTTCTTCTTAAGTTCTTCGTAGCAAGTGTTAAAGAATATCAGTGATTGCTCAAACGACGACACCTTGTCACCAATACTATGAAGTTTGTTAGTTACGCTTATTAGTGCTAATTTCATTTCCTCTCTTATAATAGAGCGTATATCAACGTTGGAGTCAGAACCTTCATCGGGAATATCATCAGATGACTTACGGCGAGGCTTCGCTTTCGAGGCATTGCGTAGAGTAATGTACGACGATTCATCCGAAGCTTGCGCTACTGGGCGTATAGGCGTGTTCGTATTGTCCATTTTAGGTTGCTTACTTACACAAGTAGGACATTTCCAGGCTTTTTTCTTATCCGGGGAGAACTTGTTAAAACGATTCGCAGAAATATTGCAGCAGTCAAGATCGAATACTGAACTGCACAGGGCGCATCTCATAAAATCCTTAGTTTTAATCTGATTACGACACCCCGCACAAATTGGGGCCATCGTGGTTTCCCTGATAACGTTCCTCAGAAAACAGATAATTTATTGTATCAACCACTGCTCGGTAGACTGCGCCTGCTCGGTTTGGTACAGCAACAGCCTCGTTTAGAGGTCAACCAAAAGTGAGCTTGCCTGATTTGCATCAGTATCGGCAAAGCGTTTGAAATAATTATATTTTGGTTGAACGATTGTTCCTGATGAGTTTTTATGAGCAATGTAACAGCGAGTACTCTGATTAGGCACTTCATAAAAGTTCAAACAAAAAATTCAAAATTTGATTTTGTCTTGTGATAGTGTGTACAGAAACACTCATTTAGCAAGCAATGCCATTTAATATTGTCGTAGGGTTGTCTTGAACCACAGACTTTAAACACTGGTTAATTTTTTTTGCAATAATCCATCACTCTTGACAACAACATGTTGTGAATTGTTCGTAAATACAAGCTAGCGCCGTCAACAAACGTAATGATGGTTTGCACTATGGGTGGTTCAGGCTGAATTAACACTTCACAACGACTATCACACACTTTTTCTATTTTTGATTCGAAAAATTAAACAGAGCAATGCCTAAAACGTCCTTCCACATAAATGGGTTCTACCCTCAATGCAAGCATAGGGTATTATACGTAAATTCGTTTGCTTTTATTTATTTTATTGGTATTATTAGACGTGGACCCCATATGAGATGGCAGGACGAAATCACAAAGATAGCAGGCCCTAATTGGATACAAGTGGCCCAAGATAGAGACAAATGGGCTTCTTTGGAGGAGGCCTTCACCCGGAGAGGGGTTCTTGCAAATAAATAAAATAAAAACATTAGGTTAATTATACCACCTAATTATTGCTAGCAACAATCAGTCCAAAAAATTTTTGTAAGCTAATACAATATAGCAGATTTAGCATAGTTATAATATTTTTTTCATGTACATACTACTATTTTGCAAGAAATAAAAAGGCTTTATATTATATATATATTATTGGACGTAGATGAATTTAATCTAATCATGTCAAGATTTATCTACGTCTAATAACACAAATCATGTATTGATTAGTTACTTTTCCCTTAGTAATTAATCCCTTTAATACATCTGGCATTCTGTTTGAACTTCTAAACTTTTGCGGATTAAATTTGTGTTTTAATTATACTAAATATTATAAAATTATTTATTTTTTACTAGTGTAATATTTGATTATACTAATGGAAATAGATGTCGCTGTTTTTACTTTATTCTTACGCAACTTTATATATCGTTATTATATATATATCAAGGGTCTTCTGACGAGCGAAAAACAGTCAACTGCGACTCAGTGATGGAAATGGCCAAGAGCCGTCATGTTTAGATGTCATACTAATGTGTTAAGGTGGCTCTTTTTTTCAAGAAAATACTAATTAATGGAAACCGGTGTACACGTTTAGTATAGATAGATAGATAGATTAACTCTTTATTGAAACACCACAATACAAATATAATGTTACAAATAAAGAAATAAGAATGAAATAAAAACACAATCAAAAATATTTCACATTTAAATACTTAAAATTAAAAGTGTCACAATGGGGGGTCTTATCGCTCAGAGCGATCTCTTCCAGAAAACCAAGTATTTGCCGCTGAAATTATATAAAGGGGCGACACTTGAACCGTTGAGAATTTGCTGATATGAGATAAGTAAGCTGTAATGATGTGATATGATAAGTAAGTTGTGATGCTAATTTTAGTGAAGCCAGTGGCCAGAAATATTGAGTTTCTACCTTATTGCAACATAATAGCGTGCCTTTTCAACCGACAACTTGTTCCCGTTCTGTTTTTTTGCGCCATCCGTATAGAAATCATATGACAGAGTTAGACTCTCCAGGGCACCGCTCTCGGTAGTCAGCTCGTACCTCTTGGTTACGAGGTGCATGCTGGCTATCCTGTTGGTGCCTTTGTCATAGGGATTATTTTAGTTGTCATGTCCAAAATTCTACGGTAATTTGTGATGGACTGCGTGCCTTCTCATAGATGTCTAGATTTTATACTTAGCGCAGACGCCATTGTTTCTCGTGGACTATACTGCTTGTACGCCATTATTTAGGGGCAGATAACATTTAGAATCGCTGTGGTATAAAAGGTGAGGAAGCGGGTTTCCACGCCTCTTGCCACTGTGGGCTTTTTAACGATTAAAAAGGAGGCTAATCATATCAGCTAACTGTAACGAATACAGATACTATATTATAAACTTTAATAATTATTTTTTTATATAAGCTCCGACCTTGCCTTCGAAACGCGGGTTCCAGGTTGAATCCCTAGCCAGAGCAAACATTTGTAAGATAGATAGCAATACAAATGGTCGTTTTTCGGATCGTGGTGTCTTTTATGATGTGTTATGGTGGTGCTTATGCCTCCCGCGACGCAGGGAGTGCTAATGCGGCGATATGTTACTTTTTATATCGCCAGAAAGTCTTTCAAAACACTTATACCTATTATACTATACATCGAATTTATTTCGTAGGAAAACATGAATAACGTTTTATTTCTCATTATAATTTGGCTCCTCGCCTGCCTTTATCCTCTTTGCAATCCCATTTCATGTAAATGTAATAAAATTTGAGATATAAAGCCTCCATTACAATTTGCTGGAACTCGTATCTTATATCCGAATCCCTTAAATCCAATACATACTGAAGTTTTCACGTCGAACACGAACAAAGCCGGTTGAAATATTTATTTTTAGTCTTAAAGGAAACATAACTGGCATTTTTCCTTATGTATAAGGAGGTTTCACTTCACAGCTTAGGTATGTTCGGCTGCCGCTCTACCTGGGCGGTTTTTGGCTGTAGGTTGCCGTTGGGCTCTCGGCTTATACAGTTACAAGGCAGCGATACTCGCAATGAAATATGAATGCTTGTACTTCACCATAAGGTTTAATTTGGCGTGCATGCTACCTGTATGTAATGCACCCGGTCGTAAGTTTAGGCCTATAAAATACCTAAACTTGAGCTTTGTCCGAGAGTGACGCAGGCTAGTCCACCGGTCCTTTCCTTTCCTCCTGAAATTTGTGGGGAAAGCCTATGTTCAGCAGTGAATGATCTACGGCTGAGATGATGATGATGATGATAGAAATACTAATCAACCTGTATAATACTCGTCTTGCCAACGGCAGGAGCTCCCAGCAGCACCACCTTGATGAGGTCGAGGCTCTCAGGGCTTGGCTCCACACTCGGAGCCCCACCTGCGGTCAGGGTGGAGCCTCCTCGTTCCAAGTAGTCCAGGTCCAGTTCTGAAACAAAACAGATACATTTTGTAGTGAATAAAACAGGTACCTTACTATAAAGTTGTTGAGCAGAGATAAGTGTAGCAGAGTTTACGGCATTTGCTAGGATGCATTTGAAATGCTCAACGAAAACTGGGAATCTGTAGCATATCACATTTTTATGTTATGAGCTTATGAAACTTGATAACGAGATAGATAGATGAACTCTTTATTGCAGCACCACATGATAAAGTGACAAAACAAATGAAAAAATAAAATTAGTTGTCACAATGTGCGGTCTTATCGTTAGCGATCTCTTCCAGACAACGAGCTTAGTGCGTATAGAACTATACTGTAACTTTTAATTGTAAATATAAAAGCTAGAAACACTTATGTAGTGTATATTGGTAATTTATTTATATTTTAGAACAACTGACAACAAACGTCTTGATAATTACCAGTTACCGTGGTTATATGCGAAAGTTTGAATAAAAATATATGTATGCATTTTTTTTGTATATGTTCACCGATTTATTCCCCGTTTGTCGACCGATTCTCAAAATTATTTTTGTTTGTTAGGGTATCATACTTCTGTTGTGGTCGCATTTATATTTTATCAAATTCAGTCAAGCAGTTTTTGAGTAGCACTCCAATAAATGAAAAGTGTAACGCATATATTGATAATATCATAATGGACGGTGAATGGCAATCGATCCCGTAAGTGGCAAGGGTCACTTAAAATGGTAAAAAAAAAACCAAAAAATTAAACCGAATCCTACACCAAAAGTGTGATATAACTTATCAAAATCTTGAGTATTAAAAATAATTTTTGAAACAATCTTAAAATATTTTTTATTACACAGGATACACTTAAATAAAAAAAATCAAATTATTTCATACCAAAATAAATAAGCATAATTTATATAACTGTTTTACAAAGATGCGAGTTATGAATATTATATACTATTTGCATATCAAATTAACTTTACGCGAAGTACCTATCTGGTCATAATAAATAAATAAGTACTTGACTTTGCTCTGACCAAATGTCGTGCGACGGCGAGCGAAGCGAGGACGAGCGTAAAATCATATTCGATCGCAGTTTCATTTACGTAAAGGTTCTGAAGTCAGCATTATTTAAAATGCATATTTTTTTATAGTATATTATATTAATTAGTATTTTGACAGGATGCCATTTGCATATACTATGTGAAAATTGTGAAAGTATTTTTATAGTTATTTATTGGGTGTATTTAATAGCATTAGAAGTTTTGATGGTTTTTATCTACGGTTTAACAGTTGAGTATGTCAAACTGTGTTGAATGTGTAGCTGTGCGATTCTCTAACGGCCGTTTTCAATAACCTATCTATCACCGGTTTCCCCTACTAGAGATAGATATTTGACACTATTTGTATGGATGTTATGTCAAATTTCCATCGGTAGTAAGGAAAACTATGGATAGATAGAATATTGAAAACGGCCGTAAGAGCAAACATCGTTGCATCTTTGTCAACATCCGTGAAACAAATGACGAGATGACAAGAAACGTTGGAAAAGCAACCTTATTTAAAAGGGCGATATCTCAAAGTATTTGACATCGGTGAGCTCTTCGATGAGCACATCGTTGAATCATTAGAGTATCTCACGGCTATAATAATTCGTTGACGAGCTCGTGGACGAGCTCACCGATGTCAAATACTTTATGAGATATCGCCCTTGTGAATAAGGTTTGATTTCTCAGCGTTTCTTGTCAACTCGTTATTGCTCTTAGAGAATCACACGGCTATTCAACCGTGTGATTTTCTAAAAGCTAACATCGTTGCATCTTTGACAACATCCGTGAAACAATTAAAGAGATGACAAGAAACGTTGGAAAAGCAACTTTATATACAAGGGCGAAGTATCGCACGGCGGTATCTTTTGGAAATTTATCATGAATCCATAAAGATGCTTCCAAATTATGGATATTTATACTTTGCCAAAAATAAATATATTTACGAAGTTCACAGAGCGTTTAGTTCATTTTATGGTCAGTAATAGAGTTGTAAAGTAATAAAGCTGTTTTCTGGTTGAGTGGCTTAGTCAAGCAAAATTGTCGCATATAGAGCGACGACAATCCTCGAGCCATTAACGTATCATCACTACATCCATAGCATTGACTGTTTGGGCGGTTTACACGTTGGCAGGTGCCGTTGGCTGCCGTTACGGTGAATAGCGAGCGCAACCACGCCATGCAGCCGTGCGATTCTCAAATGATTCGTCGATGCGATCGTCGACGAGCTCACCGATATCAAATACTTATATAAATACGGCAGTCCAGCCGTGCGGATCTCTAAAGCTTTGGTTTCCTCCAATAACGGTGGCGGCATTAGGCGGACGTAATATGATGGCCGCAAAAAGACGGCCGCAGGCACGTGGAATGTTCGAGACTTCGACGGCCGTCTTTTTACGGTGAAAAGACCACAAAGTACGTGTCAACGGTTACAAATGGACGACCTTGATTTAGCGTTACTCGTATATTTGGAAGATGAGCAATCATCAGAAGACGAAAATAATCGTATGGAGGAAAGTGATTTATACAAATCTCGTACTACCGAAGGTGTTTTTGAAATTTTAGTGCGTCGTCATCTATACTGCAATGACGAAAAGTTTAGGGAATACTTTCGTCTTACACCAGTTTTATTTGATTATGTATTAAATCAAATAAGAGATGAATTGAGCTATAATCCATACAACAGACATCAACAGCCAATATGTCCAGAACAAAAACTATGTATATTTATTAGGTAAGTCTAGACGGAACAAAAACAACATATTTTTACTGTACATATTTATTGAAATCTTGTGGAATCAAAACTATTTGCCCTTGGTCATTTATAGAAATTGTGGGGACTGGTGAAGGAATTGCAATTTGCTCTTGGTCATTTATAGAAATTGTAGGGACTGGTGAAGGAATTGCAGTTTCTGAATAATCACTACCACTTGTGCCGGACCTTGGTGATACGCTGATTAGAGGTGAATCGACGGAAATATGACGCAATTCAGCGTTACCAACCAACGCTCCAATTTGCATTCTAATTTGTGCTTGTTCGTACCTTGGCAGCTTCTTAACAATTTTTGCCATGGAGCTGAAAAAGAGGTCAGTTTCATCCAACTCAATTTGGGGAGATGGTTTTTTGTTAACTATTTGTTTTAATAGATTCAGGCGTTCCTGAGCGTGTGAATTATTTTTCCGTTTCAGGTTACTCTTTATATTGCCATCTTCTTTGTACGTTTTATTAATGTTTTCATTATTGTTACTATCTCCTTCATTATTTTCATTGTTATGATACGTATCAGTACTAATATCTCCTTCGTTATTAAATGTCACATCTTCAGTTTCCTGATTTTGGAATGCTGTTTGGTTTCTGCTATTTTGAGTATTTTCTTCTGGGTTTTCAATGTCTTTTACGCTAGTAATGCTGTTTCTTTGTGAAGAAGGAATGCTGTCGAGGAAAGATAGAAGATCGGATCTCTTTTTCGCTGCTTCTCCACAAGAACCTGTACCAGGTTTTCCTTTTCGTCGAATGTAATAATCCCTAACATAGCACCATCTCTTGTTGCAATCAGTGTCTGCAAGAAATATAATTCTATTAATTACAATATTTTTTTATTTCAGACATTTGGCTACAGGCGAGTCTTTTCGGTCACTTGCGTTTCAGTATCGAGTATGTCATAGCTGGATAAGTGTCATAATAAATGAAGTCAGCGCGGCCATTGTCAAGAAACTGTTGAATTTAATTATTCCATCGCCAACGGAAAATGATCAAAAAAATATCAGTGACCAATATTTATCAAAATGGAATTTTCCGAATTGCGTGGGAGCGATTGATGGTAAACATGTCAGATTGAAGGCTCCCAAAAACAGTGGATCGTTATACTATAACTACAAGGAATACTTTTCTATGGTTCTGCTTGCAGTGGTTGATGCGAATTATAAATTCATTGCCATTGATGTTGGTTCTTATGGCAGAGAAGGAGATGCTGGCATTTACTTAAAAAGTAAAATAGGGAAAAAGATAAAAAATAATACTTTCAATATACCAGCGCCGAAAGCCCTGCCGAGGACAAATAATATTGTACCACATGTTATAGTGGGAGATGAAGCTTTTGCTCTTCACGAAAACCTGATGAAACCCTACCCAAGACAGCAATCTACACATGATTCAACAAAAGCTGTATATAATTACAGATTGTCACGAGCACGAAGAACCACTGAAAATGCATTTGGAATTTTATGTGCTTACTTTAGACTGTTTTTCGTACCTATTGCTACTAATCCAAAAACAACAGATAAACTAATAGTGAGTGCGTGTATTCTACATAACATATTACGAGAAGCAAAAGTACTAGCTCCTGGTCAAAAACATATTGATGACAAACTTCCATTACCTGATGAAAATTTAATACCTATGGCAGAGCATAATGTTCGAGCCAGAGCTAATCCCACTCAAATTCGAGACATATTTAAATCATACTTCAACGGCCCAGGAGCCGTTGAGTGGCAACAAAATTATGCGACACAACACTAAATATTATAATTATAACAAACTAGGAAGCTCGGAGTTATTCGTAGTGCTTTATTTAAAAAGTACCTAAGTATTATAATTTCCATTGTACATACCTGTTTTATTTAGAATCTCCCCGACTTCACACCATAATTTTTGCTTCATCTGTGTCTGTCTGTAGTCTTTATGCTTTACATTATATAATATCTCATGAACCCGCACAAAATCAATTAAAATTTCGTCGTCCTCGCTGCTCCAGTTGTTGAAACTCATTTTTTACAATAAAAAATATTCTGAAAATGGCTTCACCGCTATCGAAAAAAACGTTCACAGACCATCCGACACCGACAAGACGGCCGTCATGCAAATGGCGGCACCGCTTTCTTATGTTGACCGCTCCCTAGGAAACCGCGCCATTTTGTTTACATAGACAACGTTCTCGTGACGTCATTCACCGCTGTATTACGGTCGCTAAATGACGGCACCGTTATTGGAGGAAACCATAACTTAAGCGCAAACATCGTTGCATCTTTGACAACATCCGTGAAACAAATGACGAGATGACAAGAAACGTTGGAAAAGCAACCTCATATACAAGGGCGATATCTCAAAGTATTTGACATCGGTGAGCTCGTCGACGAATCATTAGAGAATCGCACGGCTGATTATTTGTTTCCGAAAATGTATCAGCTAAACATCGACGACATTTGGTTCCAACAAGACACAACTTGCCATACAGCGTGCTTAACTATCAATCTATTGAATCATCAATTTATTGACAACTTCATTTCCAGAAGTGGCTGTTAACTGGCCCCCTCGTTCATGCGACTTAACACCTATCATTTACTTTTTATTAAGTTATGTTAAGTTATTGGTTTATGCCAACAAAACAGCAACTCCTGAAGCATTAGAAGCCAATATTCAAGCCACAATTAACGCCATACAGCCAGACTTATTGGAAAAAGTGGAGAAAATTTGACTAATCAATTCATTCCATCAATATTTCTGTCTTGTATTATTATTTAAAGCTCTTAAAAAACATCCAAAACCATTTCATTTCTACTAATTATTATACTTTTATTAACTACGACTTATTGGCATGTATTATTTACTGGCATTCCTCAATAACTGAGTGCACGACACGATCGCTAATCTCCAAGCGTAAACAAATAAACAAACGACGAAGAAGGTGTCTAGACGTTTGAACCGTCATCGGTCGTCAGTCTTACACCGACTTAATATTCAAGAGAATGCAGCGAGAGCTAGTTCTATAACAAGTATAAAAATAGCTTGAAAAAATACCTCTTTTTAAATATATTTTTTTCGGAAAGGCTAGTGTGTGACAGATATCTCACTTAATAGTCATTGATAATGCGGTAGAAGGTGGTATCACACTAGACCTAAACAGCAGTAGACAGCGATAGGTGTATACAAGACAGTTTTTCAAACTAGAGGGCGCTAGTTAGCCGGAGCCGGAGTTAGGCGGACATCAGGGATGCCCTTCTGTGGATTTCATCAGTATGTTAGATTCACCTAAAACTCAATCCCGAGGTGGGATTGATCCTGTGGCTGTCTAATCGTCGGTCGACCCTTGGAACCCCAGGGCTATCATCGCTTTGAACAATATTTTACTCTTATTTTTATCTAATCCAAATATACAAGCTGCAATTAACATGGTGAAATGAGTACCAATAACAACCAAAAAATTTCCTTCAAATTCCACAGTACAAATCTTACAGTACAGTTACGTACAGTTTGTTATATGCAGCAATACCAGTATGTTATATTGTATACCAACCATTTATGTTGTACCAGTATATATTGTAAAACAACAATTATTTTTTTGGCCCACGGAGCAAGCGACCTGTTCTGTTGAACAGAAGATAAGCTGGAACCGAGGCAAAAAAATAATTATAACCCGCTAAATTAAAGTTATGTTCTGAGAATATAAAAGTAATGTCATGCAAACTTAATTGCGACTTCAGTTATTTACAATCAGAAGAACTATAAATAACTAAAACTTTTCAAAACTGAATAGGTTTCTCACACACACACACACAAACATACTTTCTTTAAAATAATGTGTTACTTAGTTTAAGTAAAGACATATCAATTTGTCTTCATTTACCCTTAAAACTGTCTTCTGTGTCACGGATGAAAGAGACCTGGCTCCTATATTACGGGTCTCGAGCCTAGTTTAGGAACTGCATGTTCTGTCTGTCACTTGTAGACCCATATATTACGCTAACCATGTATTTATAATGATAGTGTGAGGGTACTACACTGCACTGGAGTTACTGCCACTGACCTTACGAAATTCAGTAAAACAATTCAGATCCAGTAACATTTATAGAGGCATTAACTGCTACGGGCACTACAAGTATATATTACACAGCCTCGTGAATTCTGTACACGTTTCAAGACGTTATTAGATACCGAACTATGTGTTGGGTAGACGCTTAATTAAGCAGCATCTAGGGTTGGATATTACAGTAGCATTCTTGTAATAGCTGTGTTTTGGTGTTTATGAGCAAACTTACGAAAATCGACAGTGTGTATTTTTTTCCACCCCTATTAAACAAGTATTCGAGGTGCTTTTAAAATCATTGAAATGGAAATTAGTTTCGTTTAAAAGAAAATCATTATTATTATTATTACCATTTTCAACAGAATATAGAAAAGACGGAAAATAATCTGCGACGGGTATGGGTTCTAAGGATAAGTTCTAAGGATCCCTTTTTCGACTAATTTTAATTTGTCCTAATTTAATTTGGCATAACGAGGTATAATTTTTTTTTTCATAATAATATTTTGAAATGATTGTTTTTGGCATACTATTTCAGTATGCATAAAAATAGATTAATTGTTATTGCCCTAATTTTGATTTGGATAAAGTTATAAGGCATATTTTTATTCGTATAATAGTTATTTGGCATAAAGCTCCGGCTTCTGAGGTACACACCTCAGAATTTCGACAAGTTCAATACTTTGACAATCCGTAACTTTGGAATTACATAGTTCGACAGTCATTGCTTCGACAGAATATATATTCGACAAGGTTTACTCCCACAGAACGTTATGGAGTCACATGAGTAAATAAACGAAACAGACACAAAGCTTCTTAAGAACGTGCAAAATTGATACCTATTTTGGTAGGGGTGTCACAGTAGGTTAAGAGAAATAAAACAAAGCATTTATTTAATAGTCTTATTATTCAGTTTGTTAGAATACTTTACAAACTACTGACTCTAATAATTTTCTTTTTATTATTTTTTTTAATTATTTTTGTTTTTTTAATAACTTTTTGTTTCTTTTAATGGTAAATTCTGAATTTTACATAAACTTTTTTTTAAATAATCTAACGGGAAACACAAATATTATATCAAATTTACAATCTTTAATTTGTTTAAGTATTTCGTTGATAACATTTATTTCAAGATCAAAATATTCGCGAAACTTTTATGATCATGTTAATATATCTGTTGAGGAGTTACCCAGTGAGGAGACTTTCCTGGCTGCAGCATCAGGTTATATGTATCATATTATTAAATTGTCATTAACCTTCGGGAAGTGGTTCAAATCTTACTTGCAACATTTGAACTTAGCACACATACCTACTACATACCATTACCATACCAACCCACCCACACACCTAAAAATGTTTAGTAAAAGCTTGTAATAACAATAAAAAGGAAAAAAATACACCGTGTAGTACCTACCCTCTTATTAAAAAATATCATACAACCCAATAAAATTCCAAAAACTTGCCTTTTCCCTAATTATGTGTAAGTTAATTTAGGCTTTAGAATAGTATGCTTAACAATTATTATGCTTGAAATAATAATTCTTAAATAAAAGTTGGAAAAATTATGCCAAATAAATGTTGTACTATTATCAGGATAAATGAAAATATGGAATGTTAAATTATGAAATACAATTTTATGCAAAAAAATAAGGAGCCTGGGTTCTGAACTAAATGTATTCAGGATGATTCTGGTGACTTTGGAATGACCACTACTGAATTGGCGGAAGTTAGGACTGCCAGGTTCAATATACGGCGCAGATCTGTCATATAACAGTACCCCTCAGTTAAAGGAAAGATTCACGCTTTCAATCAAGTGTATTATTTATTATTAACCACTGCCGTACGAATGTTCTGCGTAGCATTGCACTGAGTGTAAGCTCATCATCACGTTTCAGTAATTTTAGTTTTAGTTGGTTTTGTTATTTCATTCGAAAAAATATTAATAGCTGTGATGGTATACCCACCAAGACGGATTTTTGTATAAGACGCACGCCTAAGGTACAGGTAGACTTCAGTAAACATAAATTTTAATAATATTTATTTTATGAAGAAAACAAACTAAAGTTAAATATCTGTATACGGAAATAATTAGCTCGCAAATTGAAGCGCAGAAATTTGACTTCTTTTTAGGCTTTGCTGCAGTCGGGTAATAAATTAAATAACTTCTAGATTCAGTAACATCGTCGTATTGAATGTTAATGAGATAAATTGAATATTAAATATTCAAAACATGACTAATCCATTTAAAGATTATTTTATATCAAGCAAACTCAACTCGAAAAGTTTCAAATGAAACTCCAACTAACAATCTGTAGCATTGAATACAACAACTTTGTATTTTCCTCAGAAAATTAATTAAAATGAAACTCTACGGCTACATTGAAACACTTTCCAAAGTTTATCCTATTATTATTGAATAAAAGACCTTTATTCTACATTATCTACACTCATATTATGTAAACAGAGGAAATATTTATTAATTGTATTAAATAGGCTCCAAAATTACTGGACCGATTAAAAAAATACTTTCACCATTAGAATCCTACATTTTCCTTGATGAACACAGGCTACATAATATTATCAAAACAATTAGGGATTCGTATGAACACTTCGATAATGTAACCCAAGTTGAGAAAAAATAAAAATAAATTATGTATCACGTATACGCTTCGGAAACTATTGAGCATTTAATCAATGCTATTGACAATAAAGCAAAGTGATGTAATGAAACAGTTTAAAGAAGACGTCTATACAATATCTACAAAGAAGTCCACATTACTATACAATACAATACAAAATTCTTTATTGAGTACCAATCTTATAGAAATCAAAACATTATACAGTAAAAAAGCACTATGGTAGATTGGACAATTGGCGGCCTTATCGCTATAGCAATCTGTTTATACTTTTATTTATTACTAATACTTATATTTTCGTTTATTAAATAATACTATATTACTTTATATTTATGTTTCCAATGTCATTATGTCTTTATAAAATCAGGTGGGACCAACAAGTTCACTTACCAGGAGTACATAGGTAATGGAAAGTAAATTAGTAAAGCTCTTTATAAAATGCCCCGTTGCATACCTTATGTATTATATTTTATGTAGTATAAACGAAACATGAGACTAAAAGTCAGAATCAGAATAAAAAATTAGCCTTGGTAACTACCTTGACATCACGTTTGGAGTCTATTAGTCCTTAGCTATCCTTTCCTACTGATATTACAAATTCACCCGAGGGACCGCGACAACCTTATTCCACGCAGATGTGTGACAGGTTAAGGCCACTGCATAGGTAACGAGATAATACCTCGGACGGGACGTGAACGGGACGGAGATATAACTGTCTCGTTCAAAACTCCCGTGAGAGCCATGTTCCCGTCCCATCCCTGTCTCCGTGACATAATATGCTCTTTCATATACATGTTGTATGAAACCATTATTCCAAAAAGTTCCCGTCCCTTCCCGCCGTATTTTAATAACCCGTCACGTATGCAGCGGCCTAGACGCGGGTAGAGTCTGCAATGAGAAGCGTTATGTCGTTACGGTGAACTAACATGAAGATTCAATTCTGCTCTACGAAGAAAGGAATCAGGAAGAGTAACTGACTTAAAAAATTACCCAATAAAAGTCGTGCTAACTAAATCAATAACATCGTTTACGGCGCCCATGACTCAGTTGTCATAGTAGACGTTGCAGCACGCGTGTGGACCAATCACTGCTTTCCTTCTAAAATTTAAACCAATCACCGCACATGTCTATTTGTAACCTCAGAAGTAATTCGTATTTGGAATCATACGTCGTTTTGGTTTGAAGGACCAGTTTTTGTGTGGAATTTGTTCTGAGTTATGCTTCCTGACATTATTTCTTCGTACATCCAGCTATTATCTGTCGGTCACGCAACTGTCGAGTGTGAACTTCAACTTTAATGGCCTAACAATAAATGAACGCTTCTATCTTTCAATGACGTTATTTAGTACTGCGCAAAGCAAAACTCTTATGCACCGTACTAAATAACTAATTATTAAAATTTAAGCAGCGTTTACAAGTAAGGCTGTATAACTATACAGAAATAAACCAACAGCAATTTCATATTTTTTTTATACACTAGCATAAACAGTAAATAAACACACGCGTTACGTAAAGACGCCTCTCTCTTTGCACAGAGTCTAGTAAAATGTAAAAATAAATCAACGTGATGTTTGTCAACAATGACATATTACATTCTTTCTTAGATCAACCAACAAAGAAGACGTAGTAAAGTTAAACACTTTTTAGATTATATTATATAAAATTAATATAATATTGTACAATAATAATACATATTATAATTGTGTTAACGTGATATTCGAAATCCATTTTAAGTCGAGTTTAGATAAATCTAATAAAACACTTCGGGGAATAAATTACGATCATACGGTTCAAATAACTTTACGTAAAGTATTTTATATTAATTATTTGTGAACCTTATTTCCTTTCTTAATGCTACGGTCCATGGCAGTGTTCTACGACGACGCTACGTTCAAAAGCCCGTAGCAGGGCTTTCAAAAGGGCTACGAGTCTACGATAACAACAACGGGTCTACGAATACGAGCCTCAGTAAGTGACCCATTTAAATGGCAGGAAACATTCTCTAAATGGAAAAGATTACACAAGAAACAAATCATTTAAACGTTTAAGATTAACCTTAACCATTTAAATCACTAAAATGATTTTTAGTTTTGAGTTGAAACATTTGTACACTACATAAACAACCTTTTAACTTCCCACTTAATTACGAAAAGGAATCATAAAAAGTCTACACAGTTGCATGATATTTAATTATACGCAGGTAGATTATATTCAATAATCATTAATAATGAACTGATAACATTAGATATATGCTTAACTCATATTAAAAAACGCCAACACTCGTCATATATTTTTTGTTTGACAAAGACCTTTGTTTCTTTTTATCACAAATATTTCAGTACCAGAACGCAAAATCAAGTATCCCGCAGCTTGTTGTGGCTTTTAAAAAACTCATACAACCTTCCTTTGTGTTAAATTCAATTTGCTTTGTCCTACAATCTTGCGTAAAGGCAGCGTTATTTGAAAATACCACCGTTTTCTATACTTTGCTCTTTGATGTCGAGAATTTAATTTCCCCGTGTTTTCGGGGTATGTGTAAGATTAATAACAGACATGTGTAGAAAATAAATATGTAGGTGTTTTAGTATTTTTGAATGCAAATCGGTGATTTTAAGCGTCACACTTACCCATGATAGTGCAATGTCTTTCTGGATTTTAAACATGAGGTCAAAACCCTGCATGGAAATGCAGTGCGCTCATCACCCTGTAATATAAGATGTTAAATCTATTGTCTTGCAGGGCTATTATGTATCGGTTTCACTCACCATTTGTTAGCAACTGAGAAACATAATAGCCCTACTGATATATATGTCGGTGCATAGCTTTAACCGATGTTATTATTTAGTCAAGCGCCACCTAGTTTAGTTTTGTTGGACTAGAGATGTGGCGCCATCTCTGGTATAACTCTGGTAGCGTTCGCTGTTCGCTGATTGGTCGATCGGTCGGTCGTTGAGAGCCAATTTCCGTTGAGTACTTAGTCATCGTCCGACAGAAGACTGTGGGGGGAGCGCGCGGATACGCTCGGAGGTTCGGAGAAGCTCACTTTGCGTTTGGTCGCGGCAGCGTTCGCTTCTAAGTGGAATACCTTGTCCCCGAGTCAATTCAAGTAGATCTCTAAACACTATGTGCTGTAATAATAAATCTCAGTGTGCCGTAATATAGCAGACTCATTGTACATGTGTTATCTTATTCTCCTCGTCCGCTTAATCCACGCCTAGCCTCGAAATTGGAGCTTGCCATCCTATAAAGATCCTGATGATACGAGCCATGTGCTTTTATATATTATACTTCGCTTGAAACTGTCAACGAAAGAAAATAAATTTTGCACATTACTGCTTCAAGATTCTAATTGTGTTTTAAATCATTCCGATGGTATTGCCTGCATTTAATATATGTATATAAGTATGTATATCAGTCATTACCATAGTACAGGCTCTGCTTAGTTTGGGATCTGAAGACCTTTGTGTGGGTGTTAAAAAAAAAAAAAAATAATAATATATATATATTATTTTAAAATAAATAATTTCTACTCACATGGTGCATGTTCACGTTTAATATATATTAGCGATTCTAATTAATGACAATCAATTGCTGTTCGTTAGTCTCGCTAAAACTCGAAAACGGCTTTACCGATTTGAATAATACTTTTTTTGTTTTGTTTACTCTGATGCACGGGTGGTATAGAAATGAAATTAATCATGATCAACAACATCCATCATCAACAGCAACATCCATCGCATCTAGGCGAAAGCGCAGGACGCAGTCTTCTTGTAAGAAAGGCATTAATTACTGACTGGCTAATCTATTAACACACAGCTCAAAGTACTGAACCGATTGCGCTGAGATTCGCCACGCAAACAGTTATTAAGACTTAGGTATCCTTAAAGAATAGATTTTCCGTAATCACCATCTAAGGGGATGAAACGGGGGCTCTATTTCTCGGTTTCTGTGAAAAAACAATACCACGTGTGTGCAACCGCGGTTGTAACTTGCTACCTATAAAACACTAGACTTGGATTAGAACAGAATTCTGATTCCCAAAAACAAATAAGCAAGAGCCAAACACAGAGCTTGCTTTTCTGTCAGATATCTTAAAAGGTAAACCTATGTCAGTATGTGGTGGTAAGTGTAGATAAACAAACATGGTAAATGGTAGTTTGGTTTGGGACTCGTGTGTGGAAAATCGTTAAGGGTATTATGAGATAAGGGTCAAAGGGTTAATCTGTATGATTTTGTTCAAACTGGGGGTGCTTAGGAGCCAGGGTTCCCGCGTGTAGGTATTATTCAAAAAAGCTATGTTGTAGGAACAAATCTGAAAACTAAATAGGATCATAATCTTTTGTTGACCGGTTAAAAACAAATAGTACTGATGAAAAAGGATTTAAAGACAAACGTGAAAATATTCCAGATTCCTTAATTTTGTATTCGCGTCGTCTTGCTATTTAACGAAAGTATTACAAGAGACAAGGATGTCTATATTGCCAAAAATAAATGTACCTAAATACGATAATATATAATAATAATATAATATTTAATACTTTATTTCTACTTAAGTAGGTACGCAAATATATCTTTGTGACTATTGTACGCATAATTTGATTTTAATTTGAATTCATTGGAGGTGTGTAGTGTTTACTTACGATTTTGTGTTCTTTTTTACAACCGCCGTATATACCAGCAGATTCAGGCATATTTCAGGATCAACATAACAGGGCGGATGCACTTTAGTATTCTTTCGTGTCGCCTTTCTTCTGGTGGCAAGCTGGAGTTTCACTTTGTTCACATTTCTCACCAAATTTTTGTATGAAATGTAGCACTTACGTTTATCTTGAGATTCAATGAGTATATTCTTACTAGACGGAAAATATTGGTAGATTCCGTTTAAATATTTCGTCTTTCATTAACAAACATGCCTTAGGGAATAAAAATTGTTTGTTTACACTTTGACAATCATTCAAGCTTGAAGTTGTCAAACCATAGAAATAATGTGTCCTAACGGATGTGTCAAACTTCCTGGTTTTGTTAATTTTTTGCCTGTTCTAAAGAGTTTCTATGATAATAAAATGGATTTTCCTGGCTGTTTCGAAATATTTTATTTAATTTTGATTTTAAAAACTGATTACAGCCTGACTGCTATAAAAGCGAAAGCTGTTGACTTTTTCGAGGATTCCTACTTCAGATTTGAAAGAAAAATATTAATAAAATATACTATTACTGTCGTCTCCAATTCTTAATCTAGTCTCTCTAATCTAGACCTGACCTTGATAAAAGTGTTTTCTGTCTAAAAGTGGTCTCCATCTAAAAGTGCTCTCCATCTAGTAAAAGTGCTCTCCGTCTAAAAGTGCTCTCCGTTTTAAGTCAATTTGTTTCAAGTGTTTTCTATTCTCAAGTGTCTTCTCGGTAGTCTAAGAGTGAAGTTTTTGTGATCCTCATCCGGCCTTTATAAACTAAGTACCAATATTTCGTGATGAGGAAGACGTGACGTCCCTCTTCAGGTTTCGAGGAGGCTATTTGACTGATTGATTTACCATATATAGTGGTGAAGAAGGCCTGTACTCCATCATCTAGATCTTGTTGTGTGCGATGACCCATCAACCGCCCTCTTAATCAAATAACTTTTACCTAACCATAAACCAGTTCTCCACTACCTACAAGCTGTAAAAGTCTCTGTTTGTGATTTTATATTTCTAACTTGTATATAGTTTGTGCTATTATTTAACTTATTTGATTGCTTTTTGTAAATGAAAGGTAACAATGGTGTAACTTTAAATCTTGTTTCTTTTGTCCTATTTACCCTAATTTGATGATAAATTTTAACATTTTATTCAATTTTACTAACTTATTGTATTGTCAGGGAATTCCTGCGTTAGGTAACATGACAGGTTTTGGCTACTTGAAATTGTACTTTTTTTTTGTATTTGTAATGTAATGGTCTAGTCTGGGACAAATTGTACCTACAAGTAATATATTAAACGACAAATCTTAATCAAACATACAAAATGACGTCGACATTTTTAATTTAACTATGCCGTATTTCAAATGTGAAGGAATGACACACCGCTTGCCATTAGAAAATAACGATGATTTAAATTACAAAATCGAGTAAGTATGCTAAACAGTATAGACAAGCGTATGAAACGCTTATGCTTAAAATAATAAATAATGTGTAAGAGACGAAATTTAGTCAAAATTTAAATATATCACCATATTGTTGAAGCCTTTAATGAGAGGTTAAAATATGTAAAATATCGTGACCCAAACGGTTACTTTGGTAAGGATATTTCATAATCCGAAGGCTTTTTAACAAAATTATCATAAAATAAGTCCGACGGGCACACTGTTGTGCCACTGAGGGAATGTCTATTATTTGTTTTTTCCTTTATATGGTGACTCATACGTTTATAAATTTGCCTTTCCTCAAGTTATTTACCTAAATGTTAATATTTATAGTCGCATCAAGTGAGATTTCCATTCAAGATGCTGTCATCTTGAATGGAAATCTCACTTGATGCGACTATATAGTCAAGATAGTCAAGTTACGGTCACGTACAAAAATATTTCATTCAGTCACTGTCCTCTATAAGTCACCTTTTAAGGTGATATCAGACGTTTCACTCGAATGAATGTTCACTCGAGTGATTGATTCATCCTTCTTTCATTCCATGTTCAGACGGCTTAGGTGGAATGAAATAGAAATGAACATTCACTTCTCTTATCATCCAATATGTCGTCTAATGAAGTCGTGCGTCTTGGATATGGTATTCAGCAAGTTTGTGGTTTCAGAGGCATTGGTAGCTTTTAAAGTTGTCCGAAATCAGCAGCGTTTAAGTATCATTCCACTTGAACATCATTTTACCGCGAACTCAGAGAAAATATTTAAACTAGCGATGTAGCGTAGCGACATTCGTCTTCTGCAGCCGAGTAAACGTTCTCTCTGTGTTCAGACAGTTCATTTGTCGTTCATTCGGAATGGGAGTGAAAGATGCAAATGAAAATATCCAACATTGTCGGATCGGTTCATTAATGAATTCATTCGGCACTCTTGTTTCATTTGGGGCTCAGACGAATCATTTCGAGTGAAAGATGCCGAATGAAAGACAAAAATGAACGAAAAGTGAACCGTCTGATACCGCCTTTAGTACTGGATCCATTACTTTCTAAATGGATGATGAATTACACAAACAAAATTTCATGATTGTGTACACTTTGCTTACACTCATGTACCGTTTAGAACAGCCAAAGGTATAAGGGTAAAGCCACCAGTAACATTTATCAAAATTAAAAGAAACACAAATCTAGGCAAATGAAACACAATGATAGATAGCTATTTTCGGGTTTTTCCCGCCATCTCTGTTTATAGTTTTGTAAGATATGTTATTCGAATGGTTTGTTTTTGGTTATATTAACTGATATACTTGTATTCCTATTCCATATTACTTCATGATGCGACTGAAGTTGGTAGCAAAATAGAACTCACCAAGGTAGACATGTTATGCTGCCATCTTATTGCTCAAAAGCACAGCTGTCGACACATCTACCTGTATTAATTAAAGTAAGGGTATTAGCTAACCAGGTGTAAGAAAGTAGCCTACCAATATGCTGTGGAACTCCTTACTATGCTACTTTCATTGAAAGCTCAAAACCTAGGTAATATTCTCGCCTCACTGTTCCCATACTGTGATCGCTGCATACTCAAATGGCATACAGGTTACAGTGCATCTAAATACTATAAATACATAAATGTATATCACATGTGTACCTACCTCTTCTAAATAATACTACTACGCCCGGCTGCTTAACGTCAAATACAACGGTGTCCATTTATGTAAACCTTAACTATACGCCCATAATCCATACGAATGGACGTTCTTGGACACGTCTATTCCTATGGATTATGGGCGTTATGGATAAGGTTTGGCACAATACTTGTATCTACGCTTGGCAGGCGTTTGAAGATCGCAACTGGTGCCTAAAAGTTTGTGAAATTACCATGGTACGGACATTAGCAAGATTATTTATGCAATAACAACATTAACAAAGAAGTGAAATCATTAGTATAGGTTGTATTTAAAAGTGCTTGCGGTCATTCCTTTGTATTTATTTATGTTGCTCAAGGGCAAGGTAGAGTAAGTTAAAGCAATAGGTAAAATTACTTGGTCATATTCATTATTTATTGTATTGCTTACGGATATATACATTAAATTCGTTATAAATAATTACAACTTGTATATACAGGTATATATAATTAGATAAATTAGATAATCTTTGTTTAACCCTTGAAGTAGCTTAAAAATAAAAATATTTTGGCGCCAAATCGAAAGGAAAATGCGCGCGAAAATTCACTATTTAAAAAATTTGCGCGCGCCGCAAACGTTTGCAGGAGTAAAACCGTAGTAAAACAGCTATTTGTTCTATTTTATATCTGTAAACGGCGTAAAGGACATTGTTCAAATTGGGCTATTCGTGGACAAGATGCTCTTGAGTATTTGATCTAATCAAAAACAATATTTATTTTAGTAAATAATCATCATACATTGTTTTAGTACCCAGATTAATAAAATAAAAGTGAAATATATAAGTATTTTAATTGATATTTTCATTATTTCCGAACTCGTTGACAAATTATATTGCCAGTCAAAAAACTTTGATAAAATCGATTTTGCCCATTTTAATCTTTAAATCGATACAAAAATTGTCCGATTCTTCACAACAATATTCATAAAAGAAGTAATGTAAATCATAAAGAGCCCACTAAAATTAAATGTTCCCACTGCTGGGACTTGGGCCCTTCTCTCGCAAAGAGAGTCAAGGCAATAATCCACCACGCTGGGCCAGTTTTTTTGAAGTGAAAACTTCTTTTGGCGCGGCACATACAGATTATTCGTGGGTTGTGAATTGAATTCTAGCATCACGATCGGGAATGATAAGAGGTCTTCGGCTAAACTCGGGACCATGGTCATCTAGAAATGCGTCAGTATTTCCCATTGGCTATCTAGAAATGGGTCAGCATTTCTACATGGCCATGCTCACAGTCACGCCCTCCGGTTTTACCCGAGTAGTTTCCAAAGTAAGCTATTAAATTCTAAGTTATAAGTTTTCATTTCAATCGGCAGTTCCTATAACTGCCAAGGTTTTGTTTTTATTTTTTTCAAACCATCTATAGTAGCTGGCTGTGAGTGTATGAGTGTGGCTGAGAGTGTAGGTTGGCGCGGAGGCGCAGGACTCACCTAAAACTTAACTTAAGCCTAACATATTTACGCTATGGCATACAACCAGCATGTCTACTACGAAAACAAACTCGGAATGATCGGATCCGACCGACAGCTGAATCGGATTGTAGCCTACCACGAAAAACAGTCGGATCGATACATCTCGGTCGGAAGTTATAGACTTAGGTCGAATGAGGGTCGGATCGAACGAAACGGCCGATCCTATCAACCGACAGATTGTCTTTCGAGGTAGGAAACGTCCGTAGAAACGTAGGAATTCTCGGACTTCGTAGTAGGCCTGCTGATACTTGAAAAAACCTAAGATCGAACTATGTATCTGACTTCTCCATACGTACATACCCGAGTGCAAGCACTCTGTCAAGTGCTATCGAGCTCGCCCGCTTTACGCATGTCGCAACGGGTGGTGACGTGTTACCAACGCGCGCGTGAGAGCGCCCCGAGAGGGCAACGATCTCGGCTCGCGCCGCAGCCGACTTTTCCAGGTTTGGCACTTCATACCTATTCGGAGTGAGGGCGACACCCAACGAGTCGAGTAGTATCTTACTCGTAGTAGTAAAATATAATATATAAGTAAGTGCGCGTGTAACTGTGTCGTCTAACTTACATTAAGGGATGATAACCAAAAACAAAGAGATTGTTATTTCTTTGACGGCTGACTGATATTTAATGTTTTCAACCGAATATGACTGTACTTATGTAATCTGACTAATTGTTATTTTCAAGGGAGCTCCGTTGTCATACTTATTTTAACTACTGTCTGGAATACATTTTTGTTAATATTAAAAAAATAGTCATTAAGAATATAGTATCGATTTCAGCCATCTTATTATTATCGATTTTTTTTCAGATCGATACTCCAATATTTTTACTATGGCAGCACTGAATACGCCAAAAAAGTTTCGTTTTGTTTTGAAATGTTATTGCGTTGTTTTGGATTTGCGGATTGTTTGTTGTTTTGTGTACTCGAGTTTTAAAAATGCGCTTTGACGACCATAGCTTGCCCCCGGATATCGACGACTCTTCTACGCATGATGACTCTGGCCCTCCAATTGATTCCGTTACCCCTGCTTTTCCCGACGACCCCGGCTTACGTATGGACTCCGCTGATACTAATTCTGAAGACTTCGGCACGGCTACGGATGATATGGAATCCTTGATGTCTCGTTGCATTAATTGTGGCGCTGACGTCAGAGATCGGAGGAGACATGGATTGAATCTCATAGAAGTGCAGTTAGTCATAAGACGATGGATTGCTCCACGAACTGTAAGTTACATTTTACTCAAAATCTTTTATTTCTTATTAAAACAGAGGTTCCCTTTAGAGGGGTATACATACACTCATAACAATACCTCTACTTACGTTGTTAACATTATTCTTATCATTTTAGGTTGATGAAAGGAATGTAGTATGTCACTCTTGCTGGAGTTTTGCATTACAAGAATGCCGCGGGCAAGATACAAATAGAAATATGGAGCTTTCTGCTAGTGGTCACCATCGACATGTGTGCGTAAATTGCGGGGTTTCAATTATGAGAACAAGGTCACACATTTTACGCACAGACTCTGAAAGAGAGTTACTTATAAGAAATACTATCATGGAATGGATACAACCACGGGAGGTAAGCAAGTTACTTATTTATGTTAAAAAAAAAACTAAAACACAATGAGAACTATGTGTTGAAATATATACCTATAAGTAGTGGTAGGACTCTTGACAGAGTCCGCCTGGGGAAGGACCACACCTTTGCTAGTTATTCTACCGCCAAGCAGTAATGTGGAAACATTACTGTGTTCCGGTTTGAAGGGCAATGTTTCCAGAGAAATTACAGGGCTTAGAGATGTAACAACTTAGATCTCTGGGTGGCGAGCGCAGTGCAGTGCTAGGTAATGATTTGGACTCTTTTATGTTCCAATAGCTGCGTGTTACTGTGCTGTCATGTGGCAGGCATGTTGCTTACCATCAGGCACATGTCCTGCTCGTCTCGTCTCGGCTCACTCTTTATTTAAAAAAAAAAAAAAAAACTTATATTACATTAATATATTATATTATTAATATCTATATAATAATAACAGCTCATTAAAATGCAACATGATTTTTGCATTATGTACATTATTCAGCTAGCTGAAGATTAAAGTATATACGGAATAAGCAAATGGACTAAAATATTTTTTTTTGTTGTCTTAATAAATAATCTATTTCATTTCAGTTACGGGGATCTGAACATATTTGCCATCCTTGCTGGCAGAGGAGTCGTCGTGCAGTATCTCGACTCTCAGAACCACCGAGCACTCATTCAAGAGAGGCAACAATTAATTTGCCCGATTTAACGAGAGCAGGAGATTCTCAGGCCCATTGCTTCTTCCCTGAATGTGGTTCAGATGAAAGATTAAGAGTCCCAAAGTGGCTGAGAATAAAATTATTTGCAGATTTTAAATATTATGTGCCTACTGGATGCAGAATTTGCATTTATCATTTACAAAATGACAATTGGGTTCATTTGTCGAGCATTCAACAACCAATTCACAGTTTCACTGCAACTCAAATACAAGATTTTGCAACATTTGTAAATGAAATAAACCCAACATTGGATTTCTCCAACATAGATGCGTTGGCAGATGATGTTTTGTACTATTGGGTTGGGTTATCGAAGCAGCAATTTCGGCAGCTCTATGGTGATATTCCAAGATTACCACGGAAAAACGGAGAGTTGGCACTGGCTGCCTATTTAATGAAATTGCGCACAGGAGACACAGATGAGAGGATCTCAAAATTATTAAATGTTTCTCGTATATCATTAATGAGACTTATGAATGAGGCTCGCACAATTTTAAATGATGATTTTGTCCCAAGAAACTTGGGAATAAACCATATAAGTAGAACAGAAATAGCACAAAGAAATCTTTTAATCCCAAACGGCCTTTTTGGTGGTGAAGGGAAGCCAATCATTATCATGGATGGCACATATTTATATGTCCAAAAAAGCTCAAATTATATGTATCAAAAGGATACTTACTCCCTACACAAATACAGAAACTTAATGAAACCATTTGTAATTGTTTGTACAGACGGCTACATAATTGATGTTTTGGGCCCCTACCCGGCCACATCATCTGATGCAAATATAATTTTAAATGAGTTTAATAATGAATCGAAACCTCTACGGCAGTATTTTCAACCGGGTGATGTCTTCATATTAGACAGGGGCTTCAGAGACTGTGTGCCTCTGTTAGAAGAATTACAATATTCTATTCATGTACCTGCATCCCGTGAAGAAGGTGAAACTCAGCTATCCACCCAGGCAGCAAATCAGTCAAGAACTGTAACTATATGTCGCTGGGTCGTGGAAGCTATTAATGGCATATTTAAAATGTCATACAAGCTTCTTCGACATGAATTTTTTAATAGGGCTTCAAAGCACGCCATGACGGATTTTAGAGTTGCAGCTGCATTAATCAACAAGTTCCACCAAAGGGTATGTGACAGGCCAGATGCAGCTGCAATTCTTGAAATTATTAATCAAAATTATTCAAGACAAAACGTGCTAGCAGATTTTGCAGAACAAAATAATTTAAATAGAAGGCGCTCACAGTTTGTTAATATTGATGTTAACATTCATGGTGTACATTTCCCCACAATGGAATATAGCGACTTGATATTAATTGCATGTGGGACATATCAGCTTAAACAAGCGAGATCATATTATGGTGAGCATATTAGAAATGATGGTTCTTATACCATTGAGGTATGTAGAGAGGAAGCAACCAGCAGCCTACTAGAAGGTTTTCCTTCAGCTCAAAATGCAACATTGTTGCGAGCAAAAATACAAAGCCGGCATATAAGCCGTAAAATATACTTTGTGTATATAGTATAATGATAATAATGAAGGAAGGGAAGCAATAATACAATATTGTTGTAATTGCATTGTGGGCCGAAGAACAGTAGGTTGTTGTGCTCACGTCATGACCATTATGTGGTATTTGGGCTGGGCAAGGCATCAAAACAATATCAATCCTCCTGCTCAGTTTCTAGATAATGTTCTTTTGACTTACAATTCAGATTGATAATAAAAAAACCTGTAAAAAGTGTTGTAGTTTTATTAAAAATTAACCTCGTCAACAAATACTTTACATATGGGAAATATGCTAAAGTAGCCTTTCTGCTACTACCAAATTATTATATCCTGATTACTACTGTTAACAGCTATCAAGTTTAATACATAATATCATTGAAGTTAAATGTCCACGTTTAGCCCAAAGTCCCTTATGTTTGAACAATGTCCTTTACACTGGTTACCCAGTACATTTTCCTTTATTCTATTATTATGTTATCTGTTTTTTTTAGTCAAATTATAGAGGTAAAGTCATAAAAACTTGAACCGCAACAAAAAATAACAAATGAAATAAATTCTACAAAGACCAATTTTATCTCCCAAGCAGGTGTAAAAGGAGTATAAATACAATCACAACGGTATAACGGACTTTGAAAACCTATACTACCTATTTTATAAATTATCCATAATAAATTCACAAATTGTCATACAAATATATAGTCTAACGCTAACCAAATAGATCTCAAAATCGTAGTCCCACTCGTTATCAAAACAATATGGCGGCTAACTTTATCAAATTACGGGAATTGCTCACAAAACCATAATATAAGAGGATTATAAGCTTTTTCTTAGGTTTTTACCTCGAAATGGTACTTATTCACGAAAAAAATACACTAGCACATGCACAGCTGCGAAAGTTTAAGAGATATGGTATCGACGTCCATTGTTTTTTTACTAGCCTACTGATAACCAAAACAATTTATATTTCTATATAAAAATGATTTCTAGGCCTATAAGTATTCAAAAAACATCTACTAAAGTGAAATGTATTATATATTTGAACAGTTTACGTTTATGTTCAGTCCTGATATCGGTTTTGATTGCGGTACACCGGTGTACCAGCGCCGCTTTATGCAATGTATAGATTTGGCCACCGGTGTACCGGCGCGGGTTTATAGGTTAAAATCTACCTATAGCACTACTAGCGACCTACAGTTTATGGGAAACAATGCTAAAATAATAGTTATTTCAAGACTATAGATGTAGTCTTGGCTAAATGTTTATTAGTTTTGTATTAAACTGACCTATTTTAAAATAACTAATTAACATGTAAACCATAACAGCAATGACAATTAAAACATAAACTGCAATATTAATCTTTCCATCGAGTTATTGTTCCTGGAGATATACCCGAAGAACTTCATCACTCGCATCTGCACAATCGACGATAGTCTAAATTAAATTTGAAGTTCTTTGAGGATAGAATTATTTGTACGGAACGCTATCCACGGTATCTTCAGTAGTCGTCTCCAGAACCACATCTCCATTACATCGATTTTTCGGCGATCATGTAGTTTTCGTGACCAAGTTTCCGCGCCATAAAGAAACACCAGACATCTCATTAGATAACCTTTGTTTTCTTGGTTATGCGTCTGTTCTTCCAAATCTTTCCTACTATTAGAGTAGATTAGGATTAATTACATTTTGCAACTTTCTCTTCGTCTTTTCTCCTAAGCGACCATTCCTGGCAACCGTAGCTGTAATAGTTCACATATGGCACTGCAGTCTTTTTGTAGATATTAATGTGCTCTATAAAACGTACATCACTTCGCTCTATTATCTATAATTTCCGCATCGTAAGCGATTCAAGGATTTTTCGGCGATACAATTGCATATGTAAACATGAAAATGTATTTATTTTGACATAACTTTTTTTTTTCTTTGTTATTGTTGACATTTTTGTAGGCATTGACGTCTTCTATAAAAAGGTTCAATCACTTTGCTCTACGTCAATAGTTTTCGTAGCGTACGAGATATAAGATTTTTTTTCACACTTTGTGTTTCATTATCGCAGTTTTCATACGTTTCCCTGAATTTGTGCAAATCTCCTATGTCCTATGACCATCAGGAATAATGTAGGATTCTAATTGTGAAAGATTTTTTCTAATCGGTCCAGTAGTTTCAGAGCCTATTCATAACAAACAAACAAACAAATCTTTCCTCTATATAATATTAGTGTAGAAGGGTAGATGTAGATACAATAGGTCTTAAATAAATGTATATGTACTAAAAACAAAAAACCCTGGTGGACACTCTAGAGTTTATTGGACTCTGGGTAGAACTTAAATTTAATAACTATTATCTTAATTAAAATTTGTTTTAAAGTGCCGAAATTAAATATTTTTAGCGACTGAATCTTATCTGTAAAGAAGTCTTGTAAAGAGTGGTAGCATTTTTTAATAAGATATACTTTAATACTATCGAAAAAAGAAGATTGAATCTTTTTCAATATCTCTTATGTTCTGGGATAATTATGATTTTTTATTTTTTAGTCTTATTATGATATGATTGCCGGAATCGCACATTTTTAAGTTTGAATTTGGAAGGGCTAGTCTTTCTTTGTGCCTTAAATCATAAAGTACGGTATAGCAATCTTCAACTGTATCAAAGAATTGAGGATTTTTTCTGAAGAACTTGCATATTTCTAGGATATAATATGGAAGCTAAAGGTAAAATTTGTAATTTTATAAAGTAAGACTTGTAACTTACAGTTGAGTCTATGTTTGCGATAAGTCTTATACACTTTTTTGTAGAGTGAATAAGTTTTCCCACATCGGTGCTATTTCCCCACAAAATGATGCCGTACTGTAACCAAGCGTGACCATACGCAAAATAGGCACATATTCATATACATACTTATATATCTATTTCTATAGCGAGTAATAAAAAAGAGTCAACACCTAACTTAGTTTTTTTTAAAGTGTAATCAATTTGTAATGGTTGTTTTTGGTATGGTTGGTACAAATTAACTTTCAAAAAACAATGCAGTGCATTTTCTTTGTTTTTTGAAAGTTTATTTGGAAATTGTGATCTATTAGCCGGTTATCTATAGGCAAAATTGAGTCTAACTCTTTATTTAAAATTCCACATTACTCGGCGCCGGAATTACTATAGAAATGTCGTCAGCAAATAAACCATAATGCTCTTTTACTATTTTAGGTATATAAGTCATTAATATAAATTAAGAAGAGTAAACATCCGGTCACGATTCCTTAAGGAATCGAACTATTTATGGTTATTGGGTCAGATCTGAAACGCTTTATGCAGCTCGTATTTAAATCAAAATTTTCTATTTCGACGCATTGTTTGCAATCGTTGAAGGGCATTCGAACGCACTACTTATAGTTAAACCTTTTCGCGCCTTTTTTATTTTTTTTCTGTATGCTGTCTCCGTACTAAGAGTATTCCTACAATTAACGTTCCAAATCCAAATCACTTTACTCCCCAGGGAGTTTCATACAACTTTACAGCCCCGCGTATGTAATGCCTTGCTTTACGTAGAGATTGCGTGACATGTAATAGAACATTTTCGAGCAGGTGGTATGAAAAGTTTGTTTAGTAAGATAGGGTAGGAGACTTTATCATATGCTTTGCTCATATCGAGCAGCACTCCTATCGCGTATCGTTTTGTGTTAATAATGCTCAGCGCTTCTTGCATATATTGTACTCGTATATACTGCAAGAACAGTCGACCGTCTTTTCTAAAACCCGTTTTGGCTACACCAAAATTATTGAGTACTTTTCACAAAACGAATAAACTCTTTTACATATGGCTTTCTTGAATATTTTTGAAGACGTAGATACGTTATTAAACAACTTCATACGAATTAAAGCTATCAGAGACCACAATCCCTGAAAAGTTTTCGAAAACTCGGATTGGAATAATTTAAAATATACGCAATTTAATCCGCATAAAGCAAGAAACTCACCCAGTATCTTATTCTGCTTTGTACAATTCCCTCTTTCGTTTTCATCTTCTTTGTCATGTTTCGAAATATTATCTAATCTATTCATTTCATTCAGTTATTTCATTAATTAACACATCTTCAAATTCCCGCATTATGAGTTTGTGCTTGTTATTTCTGTTAAAATAATAAAATTGCTTGTCATTAATGGATTATGGATAATGGAATATTACACACTTGTAAATGAGATACCAAGAACTGTAAAGCTATTATCCTATACAATTGTTGTTGCTTTAATTAGAGTAATTTAATGTTATAAAAAGGCTCTCCAATTACGAATTACTGCTATTAAATGGATCCCATTAATCTCAAAAACTGTCATAAACACATTAGTCCCTCATATTTCAGTTCCAAACACCTTTAACTGTAACATCGAGGTTTCGTATCTCCAAAACTTCAATTATGTATGGAAATTGACACTATCTAGAGTTTAAATAAAAACTTCGTGAAAACCTTTCACGAATTTTTACTCGCTGATTTTGGCGGCAACTTTCTACAAGGGTGACGCGTCTACTCCCAAACGAGGTTTTGGATGTACTGACCCGGGTGACTCTAGCTTGGATATTGCGGGTGGATCAAAAGGTTGCGAAATTAGGGGTTCGGATAATCCGTGTGAAGACCGTGTGACTCTGCGTGTGTGATTGCGTGTGATGTAGAACGCTATATTGTGGGATTGCATGTGTGTGTAGATCAAATTAAATGTTGGGATACAGAAAACCCTTGGCGTAACTTTTTGTCATACGACTTTCAATTATTGGTTGTACATTTCAATCTCTAACATTTTGCGTGAGAATTAGGATTAAATAACACGAGTCGCGATTGATTGTGATGTTAGTTGAATATAGTTGCAAAAATATGCATAACTAACTAATATAAACATGAAATTAGGCAATATTAACATTGTACGGTATGTGAGTGTTTATCGTAGCATTCATTAAAATATCTGGGGAATATCAAAACTTTAAATTATCTTTAATGTAAATATCTTGGTAATTTACGTCTGGAGGTCATTATTTTTAATGAATAGGTAAATTGATCAATGGATTCTGAGGTAAGCGGTAAAAACATTGAGTGTTGCTATTCCGAATTGAAAGTTTTATTTGCAAAATATTAGCATCGTATGACGAATGAAAATAGTCGAATGAAAGTGGTGTGGACATAGTATTGTACGTTATCATCAAAAGGTCAGCATGCAAGTATAAGTGTAGTATTCATCCATTTTGACGGTTCAATTCTCGATATGGCAAAGTCAATTTCTAAGTTATGTAGCGTTCTGAGTGAAGGGTTTGTCGCCGTCCAAGACGAAGACAGGCTTTATCCTCGAAGTGGATACTCTACTTTTCATACCTACTGCGAAACGATAAAAACTTAGAGCTTTAAAATAGCAGTTACTTATATAGTTAAAAGTAAAATACATTAACTGTTAATATTCAAATTGGACGTATTTGTCCCGTTATAGTGGGACAGAGTCTCATGTCCCATATGTCTTTGCAAGAAACATTTTATGGAAAACACTGTTTTAGACTTTCGCGGTTGTTAACTAAGTTATAATTAGTACTCACGAGATGTAGACCACGATTTAGTTGCTTTTAGAGCACCAGATATTTCGGTACATTTATGCACTACGTTGAAAATAATAATATTTCATGAAAGTTGAATAACACCATACACCAGATCGCGGTACGTAACTTCAACTATGACCTTGAATGCGCAGAGAGGGGCCTTGCGTAACCCATAGAACGCGGCGCACAACAATCAAACTCCTTAGGTGCGTCCGTTCAGCAATGGCGGCATTGGTGGCATTGCAATTGTTGGCTCTTTTGTTAAAAAATAACTCTTATTTAGCTTTTTGAACGCTGAACAAAAATCACCATAAACGACATTTTCACACATAGATTCCCAATTTGAACGCCCTTGTGAGCGTTTATTTTCGCCAACTTAAGGCTATTCGAACGCACTACTTATAGTACAATCGCGACATTTTTTTTTCTTCTGTATACTGTCTCCGTACTAAGAGTTTGCCTACAACTAACGTTCCAAATCCACTTTACATCCAAGGGAGTTTCATACAAAATTTCATCCCCGGGGATGGAATTCCTTGCTTTACAATGATATTGCGTCATATCTTATTGGATATTTTGGAGCAAGTGGTATGAAAATACATTATTTTGATTTGTTGTCAATTGTTTCCGCAGCGTACTCGATATGGCTGTGTTTTTTTTGAACCTTGGGATACATTATCAAAGTTTTCATACGGATCTCTATTTTTTTTATATTATGTAGCCTATGTTACTCAGTGATATCTAAAGACAAAATACTTTTACATATCTCTTGCTCTGTAAGTACACCCTTACACCCCTGAATGCCGGGGTGTATGACTATCATTACAGCATAGGTTTTGGAATTTGAAAAAAAAACTGTCATACTCATACTGCACGAAGAATATTTTTAAAAAGTTAATATTTTTTTTCTCGGTATCGATTAATTACTCGAATCGGAATCTAGACAATTTATTTTATAAAGATTTTATTTTAAATATGGAACTATTTGTTTCCACATCGTATGTTAGATGGAATCGATTTAAAAATCAAACTGGCCAGCAAGATTTGACGCGCTTGCGTGCGTGAAAAAAAAAGCAGTCTACTAGTAGGCGCGAAAGCATCGCGAAAATTATTAATTTTCTTGTTTGAGTTCTTTTTCAAAAGTTTTAAACATGTCTAGTGACGAAGACATAGATCTAACGCCCGATTTTATTAAAGAAAGGGCAAAAACAGTTGTCGAAAATATATTACCGCAGAACTCGAAAGAAAGATATGTAAAGGCATACGACGAATTTATGAAATGGCGGTCAGAAAAAAAAGTGAAATCTCTTTCCGAAAGTGTTTTTATATCATATTTTGATGAATTATTTAAGAGGCCACCTTCCAGTTTATGGTGCTTTTATTCCATGCTAAAATCTACAATGATGATAAAACATGACGTGAATTTGTAAGATTTTTCTAAACTTACTGCTTTCTTGAAAAGGCAGTCTGACGGCTTTAAAAGCAAGAAATCGAAGGTATTTACTGCAGAAGAAATACAGAAATTCTTAAATGAAGCTCCGGATGAAATTTATTTAGCAATAAAGGTACCTACGTATTTACTTGCCCTTTTTAATAAGTTACCAAAATATTTCACAAAAATACTATGCGATTTTGGTGCCTTTAATACAACTTATGTCTTTTTTACAGGTTGTTCTAATTTTTGGGATATCGGGAGCCTGCAGAACCGTGGAATTGACAAACTTGACAATAGAAAATGTAGAAAAACAACAAATTACTACTCATAAAACTGCCTAACACGAAAACTAAAATTGACCGGTCATTTGTTGTGCATGAAGAATTTGCAAATTATGTTGAAAAATATCAAGCTCTTCGGCCTGAAAACGTGGATACAAATCGTTTTTTTTCTTAATTACAGTAAAAGAAAATGCCACAGACAAGTAATAGGAAAAAACAAATTTACAGGCATGCCAAAGCAAATAGCCACATATTTAAAACTGAGTAACGTAGAGTTATACACCGGGCATTGCTTTCGCAGAACATCAGCGACTCTATTGGCTGATTCGGGAGCCAACCTCACTCTGTTAAAAAGGCACGGCGGCTGGAAGTCCAGCAAAGTGGCCGAAGGTTATATCGAAGATTCGATGGCAAACAAAAGCAAAATTACTTCTTTTTAGAAGTAATTTTGCTTTTGTAACAGAAAATATAAACTTGAAATCAACACGTCAAAGCACATCATCTGAGCCATTTTTTAATGAAGAAAATAGTACCAGTCAACTGCCGCTATTTACGATGCAAGAACCTCAAGTCACTCAAACTCAAGTCTTATCATCACAAACTCATATTCAAACTATAAATATTCCTAAAAAGAACGTGACCATATCTCTTACAAATTGTAATAATTTTACTATTAATTTTAATTAAATACAAATTTTTTCTTCTTAATAAATGTTCATTGAAACCTGCTGTCTTGTTGTTTACTAACCTCACAATCGATATGTAAAGCAGAGCATATATAAAGCATTTATCTCGGGCGTAAGCATCAATTGCATACTCGGGTTAATTAGCCAAAAACCTCGTATGCAATTGATGTCATACAGCCCTTGGTTAATAATCTACTATTAAAATAGTTCCATTAGTTTTAAAGTTGTCAAGTAAGTAAGTCATTAACCTTAACGGGATATTGATAAAATACATTTTCTCTAGACATTATAAATTCTAAATTGTGTCTGAATAATTTCCTTCACAGTGATTAATATTCGATATAGGATCAAACTCCTTGATCTTTCCTTTGGAGCTTGACAGGTATTTTAGATGATTCCATTTGATCGATCTCAGTCATAAACATTGACGGGGATCACCTTAATCTGTTGGGATCAGCTACCCTCATTCGAGGCAAGTTTCATTCATAAATCTATTGTTATTTTTTGTCCTGATGCGGACGAGTTAAAGCGCGAAGCACGGCCTTGAGATTTATGATCTCATTATCGATAGTATCACGTGGGATGACAGGTGTATAGCGTGCTTCGGACAACAAATTCGTTCCTCAGCAAGATACGTTAAGATAGCAAATCTGAAAGACGTTGCCTACAGTTTTAAAATGTAGATAAATAACATTGAGTGTTCTTAAATGATCACTAGTGTACGTGGAATGTATATATCTAAAAAGCCACTGTCCTCGTCAATGGCCAAAGCTTTAGGACACAATATAGCATCGTTTTACTAAAACGTGACTTGAATAGAACTGTGTTTATTGACTGGGTTTTATGGTATAAGTGACTTGATTCTGACTATTTTCTGATTATTAAAGTCAACTCGAATCAACTGATAGTTTCGCTCGACGGATGGGAAATGTGTAAAGTGTACGCACAAATCAATAACGTTAAATTTTAGAAGAATAAAAATTAAAAAATCGACTTCAAGACTCAAACTAATAAGTAGAATATCAAACCAATGATTTGTTTTCTGCGCTGAAAGTAATTATCAAAATGAGTTCATAACTGGCGGAGTAATCGTTCAACAAACATACAGTAAATTTTAAGAACCTCTTCCTTTATTGAAGTTGGTTAAAACAGTATTGTTAGTATTATGCACTTTGATATACTAGTATGAGAAGCCAATTGGATACGTCCTAATACCAACAACGGAGAAAAATAGTTCTTAAGAGAAATTAAACGAAAACATTGTAAAATTTATGTCGCTATTAAAATTAAAATTAACCCAAGAATCCCCGTTACACTCAGGGTTCAATGTACCGCCCGTGACGTAAGACACTGCTTTACTCCCTCGGTGCATAATCTACTATAACGACAGTTTTAGAAACATCAATGGTAGCGATTCACTTGTTATCAAAAACTAAACTACCGAACTAAAAATTAATTATGGTGGTACTTACTTTGTTAACAATAAAATCCAAAATCATTTAACACTTAGAATGACACTTCTAAAAATAGGATTATTCTATTCAATTTTGGGTTATTTTAGATTAGTTTAGCGAGCAGCAAGTTACGTGACGACTAAACTATCTAAAATATGCCCACAATTGAAGAGAAATGTCTAATTTTAGTGCTGTCATTCGAAAGTGTTATACTAATTTGGATTTTAGCCTAAACAAAATAAGTACTGCTACAACTTAGATATTTTTAGTTAAGAGAATGCTTACAGAACCAACACCATATCTACAATTCATGTCAACAACGTCCCTGATACCATATATCTTACTATTACAGTTATGTCACAGTAACTATTTTTTCATTTATAATATGCAATAGTAGAGCCGAAAAATCCTTAAACTGCGGAAACTATTGACAATAGAGTAAAGTGATGTACTTACATTTTATAGAGGACATCAATGTCTACAAAAAAGTTTACAATACCTTGTGTTTTGCTATTACAATTATGTCAAAATAACTACTTTCCTGTTATGCAATATTAACGCTGGTGCAGACTAGGCCACATAATTCGTAACTTGGTGTTATGCCTTATCTACTATAATAATAAAGAGGAAAGATTTTATAGTTTGTTTGAAACGGACAAACGTAAAAACTAAACAACCGGCTCAAAAAATATATTCACCTGTATAAGGCTATATTCTGCCTGAATAACATACGCTATATTTGATTCATTATCATCGTCTATTACCGCGCGGGTGGGAGTAGGAGTGAGGGCGCTACTGTGCTACAGTAAACATCAACTCCGTAGAAAACATCGGTTTATAAATAGAAAAACAGTGTATTTTGCTACAAAAAATGCAACTAGTGCTGAACTATTAAGTGTTTTTAATAAGGCATAGAAGATAATGTGAAATGGACACGTATAAATATATAAAAACTGTAAACACTTAAAGTGCAAGTAAATATCAGTGTTCTGTTCTGTGGACCTTCTTTGTGAATACAATTGATCAAAATTCAGCCGGACTCCTTCCTATTTGGTACGAAAGTGAATTATATAAATGCAAGTACAAACTAATACCATACGAAAAATATATACAAACATAACCTCAAAGTTTGAACTCTAAAAATGACATGCAAATGTAACTCAAAATTCGATTGACCTACAACGCCATCTAGTAAAAAGAAGTGGTATTCCTTCGACCGTAGCATTACTCTGCCATACAAATCGATCAGTTACGATACGAGGTGTTCTTAATAGTACGAAGGTGCACCACCAGAGGGCGACACGAATACATAAACAAAGCGCAGACATACGAATTTCACCATCATGGAGGAGGTATTAAATGTACTAAAACAAATACAAAAGGAGTTGGATGTACAGAAAACAACGATCCGGGAAAGTGCAGAAAAAGTGATTGAACAAGTTACCCAGCATATTAATATTATATTAGAAGATTTTTTTTTTGCATGGGACAAAAAGCATGAAAAATAAAAAGAATTAGTGGAAAACCAGGAGAAAAGAATCTTTTTCATGGAAAAACAGGCAAGGCAGAGAAATTTAGTTTTCTTCGGTATCGAAGAAACAGAAACGTCATATGAAAACCTAGAAAACAACATTATCAAATGCATAGAACAATATTTCTCTATTAAATTAAACTACTTTGATGTACAAGAAGCAAGACGACTAGGAAAGAAAGGTGACAGACCACGGCCAATAGTTGTGACCTTTTCAACGCTAGGAATAAAAATTAAAATTCTTAAACTAAAACAATTACTGAAAGATACCTTGTACTACATTTAAGCGGACTATCCAAAACACGTGCTAGAAAAGAGGAAAGCATTAAAAGAACAGTTAAAAGTAGAGAGAGAAAAGGGAAACATAGCCACAATCAAATATGACAAACTGATCATCACTGAAAGCGTGAATAAAAGAAAACATTCTTTATCACCTGAAAACACTAACGTACCGAAAGAAAACAAAACCACTCAAGCCAATAAAAATAACAAATCACAACAACAAGGCTCGACAGCCCAGAGATCAAATAGTATCTCAAAAGGAGTAATAAAACCTGGTATCATAAACTTTTTAGTAAATAAAAATACAACTAAGACAAATACAACCCAGAATACAAGCAATACAAATATATAGCAATTAAGCCCCTCCTCCTCCTACATAGACCAAAATAAAAATGAAATTATTAAAACCACAAACATGAAACATCTTCCAACCCGGCTGGTCACCGTGGAAGATTATGACCAAAACCCTCCAAAAGAAACTACAGAGACTGACAACAGGATAAATAAACGATCAACTCAATTAAAAATCGCAACTTATAACGTCAGATCTTTATCGTCATACGAACGCTTACTGAAACTAGAAGAAGCAATACAGGAAATCAATTATGATATAATAGGTATTTCAGAAATGAGGCGACTTGGTAACAAAATTGAGGAATACAATAGGGTAAATATGGTGTAGGCTTCATTATAAATAAGTCTCTTAAAAACAACATAGAGAGCTTTAATGGATTAACAGATCATGTGGCAACGCTAAACTTAAGCTTTCAAGGGTGTATGATATCCATTATACAAGTATATGCACCGACTGACGCAGCGAGTGAGGAAGAAATAGAAGAATTTTATAAGACCATAGACAAATCGATGGAAACGGCATATAAAAATATTATATTAATGGGCGACTTTAACGCGAAGGTTGGTGCTCCCAGGAAAGGCGAGTACTTAACAGTGCAACAGCATGGACATGGCGAAAGAAACGACAGAGGGCAGAGACTTGTAGATCACGCACTTGAACATAATCTTACCATCATCAACACATGTTTCAAGAAAAACCATAACCGAAGATGGACATGGCGATCCCCAAATGGAAAACACAAAAACGAAATCGACTATATTCTTACTAACCAACGAAAAATATTTCTGAATTTTGAAGTCATGAATTTAAACTATCCGTCAGACCATAGATTAATTAGAGCATCAGTAAAAGTGACCAAACAAAAACACAACAGAGTTAAATTTACAAACAAAAAAGCAATACAACTAAATAACGAAGAAGAAATAACAAGATATAATAAAAACCTAAGGTCATTGTTACTCTACCCAACCATCAACTTGCAAAATACTTTAGTACAAACCTATTATGATTAAATAACGGACGCTATCAGCCAGAGCTTGAAAAAAGCTAGAGAAGATGCGAGACATACACAAAAACATCACAAAATACTATCAAATCGCTCAGTTATGTTATTAAAAAGGAGAAAAGAACTACAAGGAACCAAAAATAAAACTCGACTTATGAAGAAAGAACTCTCCGCTCTCTACAAAATAACAAATAAATACATAAAAAGGGATTAACTAAATACAGACAACATACCATAAAAAGGCATTTACAATGCACAGGAAGTACAAAGAGGGCATTTAAGGAACTCCGAACAAGCAAGACTTGGATAGAAGGGCTAGACAAGCAAGGCAGATCTTTATCCAAACGAACTGACATTATTAAGGCGGCATCAGACTTCTATAGGAAATTGTACAGCGATAACACCCAAAAGACTAACACCTCAATTACAATCAATGAAAGCGTTAATGCACCAACAATTAAACCAGTGAACGACATTGAAATCATACAAGCAATTAAGAGTTTGAAATTAGAAAAGAGCCCAGGCTCCGACAACATCACAAATGAATTATTGAAAACAGCACACTTAACATTAGCCGAACCATTAGCGAAACTATTTAACTTAATACTGCAAAAGTCTGAAACACCCATGCAATGGTCTGAATCAAATATCATACTTCTCTACAAAAAGGGCGACCCGAAGGATATTGGCAACTACAGACCGATAAACTTGCTACCGAGCCTTTACAAACTCTTCTCTACCATTATAAATAAAAGAATCAGTAGTACATTGGAAGCAAAACAACCGGTAGAGCAAGCAGGCTTCAGAAGAGGATTCTCTACTGTTGACCATATCCACACACTTGAATTAATTATAGAAAAGTATCAAGAACAACAGAGACCGCTATACATAGCGTTTATCGACTATCAAAAAGCTTTTGATACAGTAACACACATAAGTATATGGGAAAGCTTAAAACAGCAGGGAGTAGAAGAGGTATATAAAGGCCATCAAGAGCATATATAACAACAACAAGGGTAAAATAAAGCTAGAAACTCTCGGACCTAGTTTTCCTATAGAAAGAGGCGTAAGGCAGGGTGACCCGTTATCCCCAAAAATATTTATAGCCATTCTGGAGGCTATAATCAGCAAGTTAGATTGGAGCAAGACAGGACTGTGTATAAAGGGCGATTACTTAAGTCACCTAAGATTTGCAGACTACCTAGTGTTGTTGTCGGAGTCCAGCTCCCAGCTACAAATCATGATCGAAACTTTACACCTAACTAGTGTCGAGGTGGGATTACACATGAATCCCACTAAAACTATGGCAATGACGAATAAGGGGAGAACTTTAATAACAATCAATGGAGAGCCACTTCAATATACAGATAAGTACATCTATCTAGGAAAGCATATCAGTTTTAGCAGGAAAAATAACGAACTTGAAGTCGAAAGAAGAGTACAACAAACATGGAAAAAATACTGGAGTTTAAAAGAAATCTTTAAAAGTAACCTCCCTATAACTATAAAAACGAAAGTTATGAACTCCAGTTTCTTACCATGCTTGACGTACGAATGCCAGACGTGGAAGTTCACCTCAAAACTGAAAAATAAAATTACAACCTGCCAACGAGGACTAGAGCGCAGCATGCTTAAAATAAAGAAACTCTATAAAATACGACACACAAAAATAAGGTCAATAACCAAAGCAACAAATGCATTGAATTATGCACAAAAACTCAAGTGGAAGTGGGCGGGGCATGTCGCGAGGCTTAAAGATCAGAGATGGACCTTAAAAGTAACATTTTGGAAAGGTCCAGGTAAAAGGAGCAGAGGAAGACCGTTGACACGTTGGGATGAAGAGATTGCTAGGATAGCCGGCCCAAACTGGAAACAGACCGCACAGGAGAGAGACAAATGGGTATTTTTGGAGGAGGCCTTTACCCAATATGGGGTTCCTGCTGATACTGTTGTATCAAACTAAATTATGTTAGGCTAGATTAATGATATTTTAAATAAGTTATATAATAGTTATAAAGTAAAGCAGTAATTTCATGTAAACAAAACTAGTTAAGCGTACTATAAATTAGTAAAAAGTAACACAATTTAAAGAAAAGCTAGTTATGTGAAGATAAGAAATTAAAGTTAAGTAACTAAAAAAAAAAATGTAAAGTAGGTAATTAGTAGGAAATAAAAAGGCTTTTTATTTTATTTATTACCGCGCGGGTGAAATCGCGGGGCGCAGCTATCAGTTTATGTCTATGTCAATTAAGGAGGGATTTAAAGGGATTTTAAATGTAAAGTGAGATAGATTGAAAACCAGTTTGAGACTAGGGTAAGCTGATTATTATTTCAACAACAGTGTGTTTCTAGACATTGATGTGAGGTGGAAACGTTTCCTTTATTCACGATGTTTCGGAATGGAATATATTTTAGGACTAATTACTTACGAGTATTTTTTGTACAACTTATGTACGACTAGTATCTGATTGCAACTTTATCCGCGTGGATTAAGATTATCGCAAGCGATCCCTCGGGAACTGACCGCGGATCTACCTCTATTCCAAATTTCATCAAAATTCATTATACCGTTTCAGCATATAGACACGTCAACGAGTAGGTAATGTATTCATAAATTCAGTAATCCATTTAGTACAAATAAAACAGAAAAGACCTATGGTGAGGGGAAAGTGGCCAGAATCCTGGCTGCTGCCAGCATTGCCACGCTTAATAAGCATCATTTGTAGCATCGCTAATATCGCACTAAGTTAGCATTTTGGTCACTTGTCGCCTCTGCCACACTTTTTGACCAGAACCATACGAATAGTTTTAACTTATGCATTTTAAAACTGAAATTCTATACTTGCTTTTACCTTTGACTTATAAAATGATAAAATAAAACCAAATAACCTTTGAAAACGACTAAATCAATTTTAAACAAGCAATTCCTTTCACTATGGCAAAGCATGGCAACCATCTCGCGAAAATACTATTTAGAAAGTAAAAAGAAGTGCGTCGAAATTGGATTGTGTGTACCGGAGCTATGGAGTTATACGAGTATGCTGTCGTATGCAGTTTGTTTGGGAATGTAAAATATCGGCACATTGTTCTTTCATCTTCAACAAAGCTCAGAATTAGGTAACTAGCCTCGTGATAATAAACAATATCGCCTTGTTGACATCAACAAAAAATCTTACAGCATTTCAGCCTTGAAACTATTCAATATTCCATACTTAACTAGCATTAGGCTTTGTTGTTCTACCCTCGGAAGACATTTGGCGAGGGGCCAACGTAATTCCAAATACCCTAGCCATATTTAGTATACGGATTCAGTGAGCCAGACTTTTTGAACCAGAGATGACTTGTAGTGCCAGAATTATGTAACACTATGACGTGCAAAGATATAAGAATTGATTTTTACAAGAACATTTTTCATCACCTTTTGTTGTTTTTTAGTAACTCACCAAGCGACACAAGGTCTCGGGATAAATTGCGAAGATGAGAAAATATCTGGTATAAAATAAGTTTGTATATTTGCTTGAGTATAATATTATTTCGTATCAATATCGATACTCGTATTGTATTTGACTGGTCGGTTGGCGCAGTGTGTAGCAAACCTGCCTTCTGAGCCGTTAGTTTTCGATCCCCAGGCATGTCAAACATTCGTGTGCATGAACTATTTGATCTGTGTGATATGTCTGGGTGTGATTATTTATATCAGTTATCAGGCTACCATAGTACAGGCTCTGCCTAGTTTGGCAACTTGTGTAAGTTAAATAAAGAAAGATTATTTAGGTTCGTATACGAGTCAAACCAGACTCGTTGATAGTCGGGTTGTGAAACGGGGGATTGATATAAACCATATAAGACAGGTATGCATGTCAGAAAATCGGTATTTCAAAAAATCTAAGAAAGAGTGAGCCACATGTGTATGTACAAGAGTTATGTAAACTTTTCTAATTTTATCATCTCATCCCTGTGATGATGATCATTATATGAACAACTGTATTCTCACAAAATACTATTTCATTAATTCATACTGTATGTCGTTGCACTATTGGAAGAGACTTGGCAAGGGGCCAATATTATTCAAGACACTCCAAAATATTAAAGTAGGTTAGTGAAGCAAAGAGTTCAGTAAACAATTTTTTTGAAACTATAATAATCTTATGGCGCTACTTTATAGCACTTTCCAAATGTCATTTTCCAAATTAAATTATCTTACATACATGGTGATGTAAACTTCCCTCCAATGAAACTCCACTTGGTTACATGCACTGTATTTTACTGACTTTTCTTACACTAATTTCACAATATACATGTTGCTCTTGTACCCGATCATCCAGCTCAGGCGCTGGCGATCGAATGACCCTCTCCACCGAGCGTTTGTTCCCACGATGGCTCGATACGCTCGCTTTCCCGCCAACAGCCAAACTTACCACAGACTCTGCATTATTTTGTCTATGACTTCAATGTTGCTAGACTTTAAAACTACAGGAGAGTCGATTCAGTCTCCAACTCGAGCCATCGATAATATCTGGGTTGCAACCTTACAGTGATAAAATTTGTAAGAATTTATAATTTGCTTCTACACCGGTAACTCAGGGCAAACTAAACTTTAATTACAGACCGGTAAAAACGTTAAACGTGTAATATAACATCGTACTCGTATACCGTCTTATTACTATTAGTTTTGGTCTAACTTTTGTGGTGGCTGAACAAAACGGCTCTTGTAAAGATAATGGAAATAGTTTTGTTTGCGTATTAAATCGGCTTTTATAGTTGAACTACAACCCAAAGATCGGCACTGAAATCTCAGAATTGTTTGAGAAGCGATTGTCTGATTGTTGCTGATTGGGCGATTGTTTGATCAAGAAATCATCATCATTATTAACAATCGGAACTATATCTTCAGGTTGTCTATTTATTATAAAGAATTATTATTATATAGAAAGTTGTTATAGCATAATTGCGCATTGGTGTCAATATGGTTAGCAATGTGTAGGGAGCAAAAGCAATTTTAGATACCGATTCGAATGGTTTCAGATAAGGGTTTAAAAATAAACCATACCTTAAGTTTACCTTGTCTTAAGGCCTTTTTTTTATTAACCGGACCCGGACGGATTTGACGGGGTATGTCGGCCTTTACGCGCCAACTGCACCCATAGCAGCAAGCAGACCATACCGACTAAACCACCACACGGTGTTTCTCCGGGCGCCTTTATGTCGGGACAACGGGCACGCTATTGCAATCGTCCGAAGTCCCGGCGGCGTTCACCCTCCCATGAGGACTCCATCCCGAATGGAGTAGGAGTCACTCCATCCCAGCACATGTAAGGGGCGCGTGGAAACACCGCACGCGCCACCTCGAGGTCATGGTCACCACGACCTCTTTTATGGAGGATGGAGGAGAGCTTGATACGCCCTCCTCCTACGCCCTTGTCATAAAGCCTAATTTAAGTCATTACTTTCTCTTTAACTTCAAATGTGTTGAAAGGCTTAAAAATCGGCCCTTAAGATACAGGCAGTAGCATTTCCGGTCTAGTTATGACCACGGTCGTCTATAAGGTCAAGTATGGTGTATACTCGTACTTATCGCAGCATGATGGAAACGTGGAGGTTGCCAAAATTCTATTAGGTTATGCGGAAAGTCCTAATTGTCTCATGAAATATGAAATCAATACGTGAAACATTTAAGAATTGAGCTGATATTACCTCGCGCATAAATACATTAATAGTATCAAGCACTTGCAAAATTTACATTTCATTTTCTTGTAATAGTACCTTGTCATCATCATCATCATCATCTCAGCCGTAGGACGTCCACTGATGAATATAGGCCTCCCCCATGATTTTCCAAAAGGACCGGTTGGAAGCGGCCTGCATCCAACGTCGTCCTGCGACCTTCCTCATGTCGTCTGTCCACCGTGTCGGTGGACGACCTACGCTGCGCTTGCCGGTCCGTGGTCTCCACTCCAGAACCTTTCGGCCCCATCGGCCATCTGTTCTGGGTGCTATGTGCCCTGCCCACTGCCACTTCAACTGGCTAATCTTCTGAGCTATGTCAGTGACTTTCGTTCTTCTACGGATCTCCTCATTTCTGATTCGATCACGTTGAGAAACCCCGAGCATAGCCCTCTCCATAGCTCGTTGTGCGACTTTGAGCTTATCTATGAGGCCCATAGTAAGAGACCACGTTTCAGTGCCATAAGTCATTACTGGTAACACACATTGGTCGAAGACTCTTGTCTTGAGACTTGTAATAATAGTTTATTTTTGATTACGAGATAACGCACGGCTAATGAGACAATCTATACTTACTATAATTAACTTTTTATTTAATATTATATATATTAACTATTTATCTATATTATATTATTATATATTAACAATTTATACTACTTAATATAATAAAGAGGAAGATTTGTTTGTTTATTTGAATTGAATTGAATAGGCCACCATACCATTACAATCCTGCATTATCCCTGATAACCATAGGCTATATATTTTGATTCATCATCATTACCATCCACCTTGCGGGCGAAACCGCGGAGCGCAGCTTGTGGTATTATAAATTAATCTAGCCTCATGCTTGCCATTATACCTTCAAAGACGTTTGGCACGAGGGCCAACGTAATTAGGGATAGCTAATAATATGTATGCATACGGTTTGAAAACGCAATAGTTTTTAATCAGATAATTGTTTACCTACATTACAATTGCATGAATTTTAAACACACTATAATATTAATAATATGAAAATTTGTAGTTTAGACTTTTATCTCGACCGGAAGAGCCCGAGGAATCACGATAACCTCATTCCAATAGGACGAAGTCGTACGTATTAAGTAAAAAAATCATGATTTATCAAATAAGGATATCAATTTCTAACTATACATGTTCTAACTAGTTATTATATAATGAAAATTCAGGTGTGTTTGCAACTGAACTTTTCGTTTGATTTTTGTATAGTATTTCTATTTTATTTATTATTTCTTACTACTAGTTACATGCGCGCAACTCCGCCACAAAATTTAGCCTGTGTGTAATATCGGCTACAAAACCATGTCCACTTCAAATTTCATTTAAATCAAATCAAAGTTTTGGGGATTGAGTAAAAAACATCCAAATAAATATGCAGTGTGTATTGTCGAAATAAAAATGATATCTGATCTAATTACTACGCTTGCCAAAAACCTAATATGTAGCAATATAATATATATTTATTGGTATTCTGCTTCTATTTGCCTGCTCGTAAGACATTAATTCACGAGGGCCAACGGAATCCCGGATACCTAACAATATATTATGTACTCGAATGTACGCATTCAGCATACTAACATTTTTGAATCAGTAATAACAGTTACGGTGCTTATCTGTACTTGTAATGTCGTTTTCACAAAACCGATTTAAAAGTGCAAAAGTACGTAATCTGATGAGTTTGGGTCAGAATTATTTTATACTAGCTTACCCGCAAGCGGGGTTGCTCGTTTGACCTATGGGATACTAAGTCGCAGAAATGACTGCCTCGTTAACGGCTGGTGTGGTGGAAGCGCCGCTTAGGAATTTGGAGGTTCGATCCCCGGTTCAGACAGTTGTTGGGTTTTCATAACAAAGAAATTATTGAGCGGTCCGGATTCTGTAACAGTGCTCCGTAGATGGCACCAGGGTTGGCCCCTGTTACATGGTACCAAACATATTTGGCAAAATGTGGTTATAAATTTCGGAATTTTATTTTGTGTCATATAGGGCCAGTTTTGATAAATAAAAAATACGTGTTTGATATCACATAATTTTCTCGTTACACCTAAGTTACTTGAAAGCGCGCACACATATCAATGGCGCATAAATTCCAGATTAGATAGCTCCTTAAATATAACAGTACAGACTGTTTTCAATACGAAATAAATATTTCTGGGCCCAAAAAAGTTTTTCTGACTGATATTAATACATAAATACGAACTAAATTTTTTTTAAAAAAGCAAAAATATCTATAGATGGGATTCGAACCACGGATAATTCGCCTCTGATGCGTACACTCTCAGACTGAGCCAGTTAATCTTGAATGTAATCAGCGAAAGAACCATAACGTTGCTATAAACTATTCATACTTCTCGATGTTGTTATTACGCTTAAGCTGTTCTTTCCTTGAGTTAAACAGTTTTTTAGCACTCCGATACCATAGAGAGATGAAACATAGCTCTGAATATAAGTTAACTTTTCACCTACCGAAAAGAAAAATACTACATAAAAACCCGCCAAGTAACTTTCGTTTGGATAGTGTAAGAAGTTCTATCCAATATGTTAATCCATAAATTTGTTATAATTACGTCAAGATTCATTTCAATATGTTTCGTAGTATCAGAGTCATGCGCGTACATGAGTACAGACAGACAGACTGACAAACAGATATACAAACATTGTAAATAATATTCTTATCGATGTATCTTTATCTATAACTAAGTACCTACACCTCAAATATAATTATCAAAAAATATTGAATGTACAGAGTTGGCAGAGATAAAGATTTATTTTATGTTCATACATATCTTATTATAGAAGATTAATTGTAATAATTACGTAGCTATATTATTCAATGTCGGTGAAATGAATTAACATTACATTTTATTAAATTAAATTTTATTTAATAATAATGTATTTTATAGTAAAATACATTCTTATACTAAGGTTAGTAGATGAAGTAGTAATCACAGATGAAGTTGTATTAAAATATATATTTTTAACAAACAAAAGTCTAATCAAAAAAAAGAATTTGAAATATTTTATCTTAAAAGTTCTAACCTTAGAGAACCAGCAATCAAAGGCAGATAACGAGTTGCAAACTTCCCCGGAACACGAAAAGGCAAAACTGGGCCTTTCTAAGGATTGTTCCGTTTTGCGGTAAACAACTTTTATCTAATTTGATTTGCAGGAGTTTTACTTTTACTTTATCTTCTTTTACTTCGTATTTTCCCGCGACTTAACCCGCGTGAAATGAGGTTGTCAGAATCACTCGTGAGCTTCCCTTTGTAACGGGATGAAAAGTGTTCTCTGTGTTTGTCCTGGGTATAAGATTTCTCCATATTAACCTATTCCAGCGTGATGAAGGAACAAACGTACACGCTGCTATCCTCTCACATTCACTCGAAAACGTTCGCAAGTGCTTATAGTATGACGTAAATAGAAAGCATACAATCTACGTATCTTGCGATAAATCTTGTACTGATAGATAGAGAGTTAAAGAAAAGGTTAATCAATTAACCATACACGTTGCAGTTCCTGAAAATGTATTGTATTATTAGCCATATATGGCGAATCGCAAGTCAACGGCTTATGCAAATTATGAAAGAATTAAAACTATGATTGGCAACTGTAAGTTAAAAAGTATATGTACAACATGTCTCTAAACTAGATTATTGGAGGTTTGGCTTGTCTTGGCGAGCGCTAGAAACGTTGCTGAAACACTCGTAGCAAAACTATTTTTTTATCACAAGGTCTATATATCCCAAACTTTATGCAGAGCCTGTACTATGGGAACCTGATAGCTGATAAACATATTTATATACATAGACACTGGGCCAGCCGCTATACTCACTGGGCCAACCAGCCGGCCACATGTGGATAAGGTGAAGCATAACTTGTCACGGTCACTATTTGAATAGGTGACCAATATTGGCTTGGACAACGGTCATTTACAACAAGTTATAAGACTTAAGGTTACTAGGCTCCAAGTTTTGAGATGGCCAGTAGCCTATCCACCAACCCGTACTGAGCCCACATGGTAGGTTATAGCTTTAGGCTATGTCTTTTAAATTTTTAACTAAATATATGTCCAAGCTTGAGAATGTAGTATGATTATTATACTTGGCTTTTCCCTTGACATTTCTTGATAGAATGCATACTGATATTTATATATACTTACTTTCATTTAAATTTAATAAATATTATACAAGAAAAGTCAAGATGGTTACGTAAAAAGAATGTATCAAAAGATTTTCCTGGATGTAAACCTCTTCCTTTTTTTCCTTTTTTTCCTCCATTCCTGGATGTAAACCTCTTCCTTTTTTTCCATTCCTGTCGATCTTGTTTCGTCCAATCCCGGCTTCCAGTCTGGGCATCCAGTCCCGGTCTGCGTGTCTCCTGATGTCGTCAACCCAGCGCTGCAGTGGGTAGCCTTGCCCTCTTGTGTCAGTCCAGTGTCTCAAGAACTCACACCCATCGACTCGCACCCGTTCTCACCATAACGTGTCATGTTCACTGTTTCTTCGCCATCATGTCACCCACTCTAGTTATGCTTCTTATCCATTCATTTCGTTTCCGGTCGCGCAACGCGAACACAAGCATAGCTCTCTCCATTCCTTTCAATGCAACCCTGAACTTCTCAGCCGACTTCTTGCGATTAAATCTTTTTACTTGACAGTGGTGTGGCAACAGCGTTGAGAACATTTATCCGGAATACAACTTATTTCTTTCTTTCTTTACATGTTTTTATATCATGATACTTTTCTCAAAATCAAAATCAAATCATTTATTCTGTAAAGCCCTACGGGGGCACTTACTTATTGTCATCCTATTTTATTCTTTTCTGCTCAAATCCACAACTGGATCGGAACGCGACCACGACTGAGAAGATCGGGCAAGAAACTCGGCGAGCTTGTCCTTTACATATTTATATTTTATGCCAATTAACTAATGTATTTACCAATTGTCCGTTTATTTTTGCCTTATAAAGAGACCATAATAATAGTATCAGTAGGGCAGACACGCTACACTTTGACATCGCAATAAACAAGTACATAGATCCCCATCCTCCAAGCAATCCGAAATCTTGTAATAACCATTTTGACAGAGCTTACTTTTAACAGTAATTTTAAACTTATTAATAGGCAAATCTCAGATAATATTGGGAAGTTTATTTATAGCATCGTATATATTGTCCCATACAAAAACGACCCACTCTGTGGAGACGCGCCACATGTTCGGATAGCTTGTGCCTATTCCGCGTGTGATGGAACGAACATCACCCCTTTTATCAAAACTGTTAACACTTTTCTTGAAATATATGAAATTTTCATAGATAAACTGAGAAACCAATCAGAATGTTTATATATTTAAACTTCTGTCTAAGGGAAACTCTGGGAGCTAAACTGTAGATAGCTCGTATAGCCCTCTTTTGCAGAATGATAATAGAATTAAGATCTGCATCCTGCATAAAATCCCCAGAGCAGTTTGTCATAAGTCACAACGATATGGAAACAATCAAAACAAACCACACCGGCTGTGTCTACATCAGTCAATGCACTATTTCTTTTCAACAGCCTAAAGAAGCCGCTGAACTAAGTCTACTAGAGAACTCTATATGGCACACTAAACACAGCAACATACACATTTATAGTGGTGTTACTTATTGTACTCCTGGACCGCACAGACAACAACTAAACCTGTGAACCCGTCTATGTTATCCAATAGTATATATATTTAGTCCCCTTTTTACCATCATTAAATTGACCAAAATGGTCAGTGTGTGCGTGTAGTATGAATAGGCTGGGGCACTCTTAGAACCGAATTAAGTCTGGAGCCATACCAGGAGCACACCGAATCCAGGCTTGACAATGTCTTTTGTACAATGAATATCTCACTCTCTACCGAGAGCTTTTGTATGACTACTAATTTTGGGAAACCAGTCATCGAATGTGATACTGCGCCAACGTTTTTTTTTGAGAAATGTGACCAATGTCATCATAACAAAAACCCTACACCCGTCATGCCCCCTTTGCTACAAGCCACTTCGGACCTTTATTAGTGATTCGGTAACTAATTAAGGCAGCAGTTTCACTTGACGTGTGCTACATGGTGGAGTTTTAAAATGATAATTTCACTATATAGATTCCGCCATAAAAGCCCACATGTAGTGGATAGTATGTGCATATTTGCAAGTAATACTGCAGGGCGCAACCGTTAGATAATGGAAGTCCATTCTATTATACCCGGTGCTAAATATAATTTGAAAACAACTACTCAGTTTCACAAAAAGTTATGCGTTGACACAAATAAACATAATAATTTTACTACGAATTGTGAACCTCTTTTTGCCAGTCGGTTGAGAACTAATAATACAGGATTACAATTTTAAGTTAGGTATACATATTGTCAACGTATTGAACATAAATAATATAATATGTAATACCTTCCCATTCTTTGTATTACAACCGTGTGACGTACAAGCCTGACAGCAACTCGGCGAGAACTACGTGCACAGGTCCGTTTGTACGATTCACGATCCAAGCAGCGTTTATCAGTAAGGGCGCCAATGCGCAGGGCGAGTCCGCCTCAATTCGCAGCCCCTGTACGTAGGTTTTATCTTGCGAAATTACCTGTGATGCTAAGTTTTTATTAAAAAAAAGAGCTATAATTTTAATATAACTTCAATTATCCTGTGTATTTAAATTTTCTATCTCTTCGGTCGTATCTAATTATGCTCAAGTCTAGTAACACCCCATTTATTCATATGTATATTGAAATGGGCAAGACCAGGCAAGCAGACCTCTCATAAATTAGTTTATTAGTCAAATTTCCAGAAAATATCTCTGTTCCTCTCCCATATATTTATCAGCCATGTTCAGTTTCGAGAACATCACACAAAACTGAAATGCAAACATAATTGTTAACAACCAACCTTGGCCCAACCGTGGGCCAATAGGTTTTGTCGAAGAGCCTACTCGGGTCTTCGGGAGGCGGGGCCCATAAGCGCCTCCAGCGAACATCGGCTACGATACGTAGCGCTAATTAATCAAAAGTAACAAACAATACAGTACATAGACAATTAAATTAAGGGTAAAACTCACAATGCCTGGAACATCCAGGCGGCTCCTCGGTCCGTCAAGGTGGGGAAGCAACGTTCGCTCCAGCGACCTTCCCGATCCATCCGTGGGTCATGTCGCAGTGGCAAGTACCTAGCTGATCCAGCCAACCGTAGAATTATCCTACCCCAGACGGCCGTCCTTAACCTAAACACAGTAATACGTAGCCCTCCGATACCGTGTCCGTCCGCGATAACCAAATTCACTTAGCTTCACAATAATAACACAAATATATCGGCGCACATTTATATTAAAGCACTCGACCGCGATGTACTCGCACTCACAATGAAAATACAGTTAAAACGTTTTTACATTAACCATCTTGCAATCGACCGCGATGTACTCCACTCGTTTTTAACACATAAATGTTAATACACCCTCAACCTAAGAAAAAACCATCCGTACCGGTCACTGCACGTCACAGCGTCACGCGACCACACACAGATGACGGCACCCAGGCGACCAGCACCAGTGAAGCGAGACCCGCGACAAATACAGTCTCGAGTTTACAAAACAATAATTAATACAAAAATATACTCTAAAGAGATTCGAACTCTTCACTCCATAGGATGTTTGAGGGGGCCACCAGTCAGACGCCATATCACCGTACTATTCCGACTCATGACAAAATCAAATGACGAACCAAACATCAGTTTGTGCTCTCTTTCCCTTACCAAAATCATCATTTTGAGATTCACCCCAAACATATAGGCACGTTTATTCAAAAATAACCTTTGTTTACCAAAGTGCATGTGGTATGGTTTTCTTATATCATTCAAAAAATAATAACTATATGATATATACAAAAAAAAGACCCATGCGGGCACTGCAAGCATTCAATTATCAAATTGGAGAAGACCAACAATCAGTAAGTTCCGTAAGTAAGTTGTTGGCAAAAAAAAACCCATAACCCGTAGCGTGTGAATGCGACCAATGATAACACAGTCCTGTATGTGTCTTATACCCAACTAGCCCGTTTCGGAGGCTGGACCTCATCAAACTCACATTGATAAAGCTTGCGATGACCCTTGAAAGCACATATTTAACCGATGTATATAAACACATTGCATCTCACAAACACAAAGAAAAGAAATCAATAATCATAAAAAATACGCAGGAATGTTTCCCGAACAAGCCATGACACGAAATAGTTTCTTTTTAGTTTCTGCCTTTTCGGCACGCAAATATTTCCGGATTCCGCCCCACACCCATAAATAGATATATAAATTACCACGACATAGCGAAAGAATGTCGGACGGAAGAACCTTCCACCAAAAGCTAGAAGCGGTTTTCGCAAAGCTTTGCACAGTAGGCAGTTTGAGGAATTATTGTCAACAATATACAAAAATAAATCATAGTGCATTGGACTATAGAGCATTTTGAACGGTTTGTCTGTCTGACCATTTATAAAGCAGACTAACTTCATTGACTTTATGCACCCATGTGCTATACTTTGGTTTTTGTAGGACGGAATAAACTCTGGCACAATGTTGTTACGAGTATTAGCAAGTTTCCATGATAATTATAAGAACTAGCCCCACTTAAAACATCAGTTATATTAAACAACAACTCACTTCTGGAGTAGTCTCTTCTCAATCCACGACAGAGCGCTCGCGTCTGCGGTGACTCACCTCAGAACGCTCGGGATTGCACTTACTGCACACCCACGTCGCACGTCGAAGCTCTCACGTCTTGCACGTCGCATGGCAGAGCCCTCATGCCTCGCACGTCGCACAGCGGAGCCTCGCGTCTCGTACGTTGCACAACAGATCCCCCGTGTCTCGCACGTCGCACAACGGAGCCATCATGTCTCGCACGTTGCACAGCGGAGCCTCGCGTCTCGCACGTTGCACAACCAATCTCTCGCGTCTCGTACGTCGCAGGGCGGAGCCCTCATATCTCGTACGTCTCATGGAGGAGCTCTCGCTTCTCGTACGTCGCATGCCAGAGCCCTCGCGGCTCTTACGTTGCATGCCAGAGCCCTCGCGTCTTGTACATCGCACAGCGGAGCCTCGCGTCTCGTACGTCGAACAACAGATTTCTCGCGTCTCGTACGTGGCACAGCGAAGCCTTCGCTGCTCGTACGTGGCATGCCAGAGCCATCGCGGCTCTTACATCGCATGACGGAGCCTTCACGTCTCGTACTTTGCTCAACGGAGCCCTCACGTCTCGTACGTCGCACAGCGGAGCCTCGCGTCTCGTACCTCGCACGGCGAATCCCTCGCTGCTCGTACGTTGCACATCCGAGCCCTCAAGATCCATGTGATGGCACGCTTTCAATGCCAATTGGGCGATATATCTGTTTTCTATAAAAAAAATTCAGACCGCAACTAACATCTTGATGAAATACAGTTTGGGAACAATTAAACAATGTTTAAATTTAAACAGCTTTACGTGAGTAATCCCACTTCTGATTTGTAACATTTCATTTAACATTATCGCTGTAATAAGCATACTTGATAAGGAATGTATTCCTCAATAAGGTATTGTAAATAAGACAGAGCATTCAGTCATTATTTTACACTTTATTTAACAATTTACTAATCACTTTACCTCGCATCTAATACCATTTCTCTCTGTTCAACAATGTTAAACCACAAGTATAACCTATTCTAATTATTTATTTAAAGTATAACAACATATCCCTTTAAATAAAGATTTTAGTCAACTTGTGCTTAGATTTTACAGTTGTTCCAACATAAATTCGACGCTCAACGTTTCCTAGTGTTCACCTCGGCTATCGACAACAGACTGGCCGCTTTTTTTTTTTTTTTTTTTTTTTTTTTTAGAACGGACTAATGCTGTTTGCCTCTACCGGCATTTACAGCGTCACCGGACGGTTGGCGAGCGCAGATGGCACTCAGCCAGATGCGGGCGCAGAGGGCGCACCGCCTAAGGCGAGCGTTGAAGACGCTTCGCCGGCCGCTTTCCGCCACGCTTACTACTTTTATAACAATATTTTAGCGGTAGAACAACTCTCCTACCGTGATCGTCAACAATGCCACCTTGCGGTGAATTTTGAAAACATCTGCGAGTCAAATACATTCCATTTAAATAATAATACAACAATTTTGCTAATTTCAACCTACTGAAATTAATTTGTCTATAATGTATGTTTTTTTATAGTGAAATAATTATATATTGTTAACAAATAGCATCACTAGTAATGCCGAAACATTTTCTTCCCTTACCACATCTTATGGGGATATTGTAACGGGATCTATCAATATTAGTGTTTACTGTTTGGATCGACTGGTTGTTCAAAGTTACATCAAGATAAAGTTAAAAATATGGCAGGAGTTGAAAGAATGAGATTACAATGAAGAATGCAACCAGAGAGGTGTCTACAATGACGTCATTGCTTACAATTAGACGACATATTATGCTAATCAAATTCAGTTCATAATTAAATAAGATTTCAGTAACCAATAAACATTTCTAGAGTACTTTTCGTAACAGGGAATCCTACCGCGAAAATTAGTGGTTGAACTCATTCCTAGATCTTAAGTAATTTAATCAGTAGTTCGAATATAATCATGTTATGCCACATTTTAATTTGCCAATAAAAAAATATTATGATTTTTATTATTATTTCAGTCCTGAACGACTACGTAAATTTTGATAGGCCGGTTATAATAATTTATTATTATATACATACGTACATTTAACTACCCTCCATATTCGTGTTAGTTAAATGTACTTAGGAAATCAACGTATACCTATATAAAATACTAGAGCAATTATCCTTAATATAAATCAATAATGGGGGGGGGTGATAGTTTAATGTAGGTACATACTTACTAAATTAATGTCCATTTCAAAATACTAATATGGTAAAATTAAAAATATAATAGAATGGCGGTCTTGCTTTTAATTTGGATGCTTTTTGGGGTCTATGAGTAGGCAGTCATTAAAGGTGGGATTGCTCAGATGTCATTCAAGGTTGCATCAAAGGATTCACCTCGGCAGTTTCACGGCTCCACGCTTGAGGTGTATTCATCAAACGTAGGTAAAGCTTGAGGCGATTACAATTTTATTACGATACTATAATATAATATATGTTTAACTTTACCTTCCTAAACGATTTATATTGATCCACATTTAGATACATCAGTAATTTCTCCAATGAATTCATCTGTTTGTTTGTCGAGTTCCTTATTTTTTAATTTAATGTAAAATATATTTGATACTTAAGTGAAATTGTTTGGCTAGTAATCGAAATAAATATATTATGTACTAGCCGCACGATAAAATAATATAGATAGATATAAAAGTATAGTGTTTTAAATGTTAAAATATGGATTAAATGTTATACTTAGATTGCGCATTTCCGCAAAAAGCATGTTCAGCACAAAGACTCAGAAAGTAAAATAAATCTGAAATACGTTTCAACTTTTAACTGGTACCTTTAATTATAAACAAAATACTTCAAGTAAATATGGAACTTTTACCGAACATTTCTGCGAGCAGATTTATTGATAATACCAACAAATTTAAGAAATATATCACCTTATGTTGAAAAATCTATTCTGAGTCTAAGGCAGACATTTCAATATATTATCATCGCCTTTCCCAGAGCAAATGGATGAACGGTTGAATGAGCTAATGTTTACCCCTCGGAAGCTGCAAGTTCATAATTACGGCGGTTCATAACTACACCTTCATTGTTCTCCCCAGTTTTAAACAGCATTTAGTGCTTTTATCTCTCAGGTTTTATCTGGCGGGACACGGCGAGAGAGGAAAGCTTTAAAGTGATATATAAAAGTTGGTCTTTTAAGTGCTACCCATATACTTGTTCCAAAATCCTGTGCAGCTTACTTTAGCTGTTCTCCGTCAAACTATTTCGTAGTACGCCAGCAGTATGTATTTATGTCTACTTTATATTGTGAAAGGCATTATGTATACTACACTGGGCCGCAAATAAGTGATTTAGACACAAAAAAGTTATAAGTAGCTTTTAAAATATTCACGTGCTGTAAAACACACCAAACCGCATAACAAGCTGTATAAACAGCTTGGTTACAATATAAAATACGAAAATGCATTGCAAATGAAACAATTGCGTTTTTATACCGTAGCGCATTTACTTTATATTGCGAAATGCATTATGTATTGACTACACCGGGCCATAAAAAAGGGATTTGAAATCAAAAAAGTTATAACAGCTGTTTAGACAGCTTGGTTACAATTCAAAATACGAAAATGCATTGCAAATGCAACAACTGCGTTTTTATACCGTAGCGCATTTACTTTATATTGCGAAATGCATTATGTATTGACTACACCGGGCCGCAAAAAGGGATTTGAAATCAAAAAAGTTACAACAGCTGTTTAGACAGCTTGGTTACAATTCAACATACGAAAATGCATTGCAAATGCAACAATTGCGTTTTTATACCGTAGCGCATTTACTTTATATTGCGAAATGCATTATGTATTGACTACACCGGGCCGCAAAAAGGGATTTGAAATCAAAAAAGTTATAACAGCTGTTTAGACAGCTTGGTTACATTTCAAAATACGAAAATGCATTGCAAATGCAACAATTGCGTTTTTATACCGTAGCGCATTTACTTTATATTGCGAAATGCATTATGTATTGACTACCTACACCGGGCCGCAAAAAGGGATTTGAAATCAAAAAAGTTATAACAGCTGTTTAGACATCATCATCATCATCTCAGCCGTAGGACGTCCACTGCTGAACATATGCCTCCCCCATGATTTCCAAAAGGACCAGTTGGAAGCGGCCTGCATCCAACGTCGTCCTGCGACCTTCATCAGGTCGTCTGTCCACCGTGTCGGTGGACGACCTACGCTGCGCTTGCCGGTCCGTGGTCTCCACTCCAGAACCTTTCGGCCCCATCGGCCATCTGTTCTGCGTGCTATGTGCCCTGCCCACTGCCACTTCAACTGGCTAATCTTCTGGGCTATGTCGGTGACTTTCGTTCTTCTACGGATCTCCTCATTTCTGATTCGATCACGTAGAGAAACCCCGAGCATAGCCCTCTCCATAGCTCGTTGTGCGACTTTGAGCTTTTCTATGAGGCCCATAGTAAGAGACCACGTTTCAGTGCCATAAGTCATCACTGGTAACACACATTGGTCGAAGACTCTTGTCTTGAGGCACTGAGGTATTTTTGACGAGAAGACTTCGCGAAGTTTCCGGAACGCTGCCCAGCCGAGTTGGATTCGACGATTGACCTCTTTCTTGAAGTTGGACCTGCCTAGTTTGACTGTCTGTCCCAGGTAGATGTACTCGTCAACAACTTCGAGAACTGAATTCCCAACTGATATTGGGGTAGGTACAACATGGGCATTAGACATAATTTTCGTCTTATCCATGTTCATCTTAAGACCTACCCGTTGGGAAACTCGATGGAGGCCTTCGAGCATTGTACTGAGGTCTTCCATGGATTCTGCCATGACTACAATATCGTCGGCAAATTGAAGGTGAGTGATGTATTCGCCGTTAATATTAATGCCAAGTCCTTGCCATTCCAGAAGCTTGAAGGCGTCTTCCAATGTAGCGGTGAACAGTTTCGGAGATATAACGTCTCCCTGTCTCACGCCTCTTTGCAATGGAAAGCGAACTCTGCTCCTGTACTCGGACTGACATGTAGGCGTTTTTGTACAAACACTTCAGCACTTCAATATACCGATAGTCAATACGGCACCGCTGGAGAGACTCAAGCACTGCCCACGTCTCGATCGAATCAAAGGCTTTCTCATAGTCCACAAACGCTAAACAAAGAGGCAAGTTATACTCTTCGGTCTTCTGTATAACTTGCCGTAGCGTGTGGATGTGGTCTATGGTACTATAGCCTTTTTGGAAACTGGCTTGTTCCGGAGGCTGGAATTCATCAAACCTGCGACTGAGACGGTTCGTTATGACCTTCGAAAACAGCTTATAAACATGGCTCAAAAGCGAGATGGGTCTGTAATTTTTTAAGTAAAGTGTTGTCACCTTTCTTGAAGAACAGCACCACCACGCTTTTGTTCCATGCTTCTGGCGTTGAACCTTAGAGTAAGACAGTATTAAAGAGCTTCTGAAGGACTTTAAGTACCGGTGTTCCACCCGCTTTCAGAAGCTCAGATGTGATACCGTCGTCACCAGGCGCCTTGTTGTTCTTAAGCTGTTTCAAGGCCATTCTAATCTCGTACAGGCTGTTTAGACAGCTTGGTTACAATTCAAAATAAGTAAATGCATTGCAAATGCAACAATTGCGTTTTTATACCGTAGCGCATTTACTTTATATTGCGAAATGCATTATGTATTGACTACACCGGGCCGCAAAAAGGGATTTGAAATCAAAAAAGTTATAACAGCTGTTTAGTCAGCTTGGTTACAATTCAAAATACGGAAATGCATTGCAAATGCAACAATTGCGTTTTTATACCGTAGCGCATTTTTCGAAAACTAGTTAAAATGGGTATTTTTATAAGAAATAAAAAGGTTATTCCTATATTTTAATAGGAATTTTAATGAGGTTTTTATTTAATATCATTGCTCAAATATTTTATTTGTATATTTCACATACTTTACCCACATTTTTTGCAACCTAGTGCCATATTATACACTATGCCCTTCGCATAATTATTAACGCATAGGTAGTAAATTTTGGCCGCCAATAATCATAGGCTTCACTGATTTTAATTTATCTACAGGCATAAGCTTTCTAAAACAGTAACATCGTGTGGTACAACAATATCATCAAAATCTTCAGCATAGAGGTAGAAACTTGTAAACATAATAATTTTCACTTAACATTAAAAATGGGCCACTTAAGACCTATGATAGTTTAGTTTACACATGTTCCGGTAGACGTCTTGTCATTTTAGTTTTTTTGTGGTTTGAACCGATAGCTAGTTGTCATTTTAGGTGAAGTGTGATTTTCCCTTGCCTAACAAAAACATTTACCACCATTAGCCACGTAGAGAGAATGAGAGAGAGGATCGTGGGGTAAAAAGGGCCTATCTAGGTCACCCAATAGATCGAAGACCGGTTGTTCGCCCCAGGTACAGATAGGGTGATGTGCTGAACGCAGATCTGAACGAGCTTTGTGGAAGTGACTGGCGAGAAACTGCAAGAGAAACTGCGGAACCAGTGGCGTGTTCTCATATCGGAGGCCTAGACTCACTTTAAACTTTAACTTTAAATGACAACTATTCTCATAATTACGTATTATATTACATTACTTTATATATGTATACTTAAACATGACACGATATTGGTAATCCTGCGAATCGGAATCCAGTGTATCGCGTTCATTACATTCATTTTGAGAGTTGGACATTATCTTTCAAACAGTTTTGTCAAACTTTGCAATGACTAAATTAAATTTACCTTCTTTAAATTTTAATGTATTCTATTACAATTCCAAAAACAAACATATAACTCTATTAAAACATAATTGATACGTATGCTACTCTCAACCAAAACATGAGAAATCACTTAAACATTTTATTTTCTGGCTTCTAGGATTTGCAATGCGTTATTTGAGATTAGTTTTGAATTTTCCGGTCCCAGAGGAGATTCTATGAACAAGTAGTAATTGCTTAACACCCCGACACATTAACAGCGATCCTCCAAACATCTAAAATGTAATAATCGATATATTATCTAATATTGTTTGCGGACGATCGAAAGTAAACTAAGAGTTATAATACATAGCATACATGTTATAATACTTATACATAAACCGACCGTTGTTCAAAAATATAACATATACTTACAGAATCGAGTTGACTGAATTCTCTAAAGTAAATTGGATTTAGAACTTGTCATTAGCTATAACATTAAATCATACAGATAAGTAAACATAGCGTGTTAAATGGCACATTGAAGTTAGTAATTACATAAAGTTTGATATTAAATCATAATCAAGCCCGAGGGAAATAACCTGTCCCCGATCCGGTCCTGAGATGAGATAGATGCCTTTTGGGACTAATACTTATTCTGTGACTGTCACGGGGAGGGTTCGCCGAGGGATGTAATTAACGGCGCTATTACACGTACATCTCGGGGAAATGTTCCACACGCTACGGTCGCTGAAGAGATAAAACATAGGTACTGGTACATACTAACGTTGGATTTTGCGGTTAAAATGTCTTAGTAAAATGTTTCTAAACGTCAAAACTCACCATATAGGTATATGTACCTATTTAGTTTATAGTGTAAAAATATGCTTTTGTGTGTACCTATGTCAGGTGCAGAGGCAGGGCAGGGCCCTACCCATGCTGTGAATTTCACCACGACGTTAACATCACCAGCTCATGCTAGAAGTAGGGATCTGTATCCAGCGGCCGACAGATTGGTAACCGATTGCTGGACTCCCATCACGTAAAGTTGGGTTAAGCATGAAAGATGAGCAAACATCTATTGATATAATTCAAACTGACATACTACCATTCAAACTGACATATGACTATCTCACATAATGATCATAATTTCCGGATTAATCCGTAACATATACCTGCGCTATCTCTATTACAAACTTCATCCTAATCAATTCAGCTGTAGCGTCATGAAGAGGAAACAAAAATACAGACGCACATTATTTAAAATTTATAAAATAAGAGTGGTAGTGGTGAAATGCCAGAAATTGTCAAGTCACTCAAGACCTTTAAGCACAACTTTATTAAGTTACTACCCTAACATTCTTTGTTCAATACTCTACTAAATCCACCAGATGTGCTATTCTTAGTCAACGTACTGTAACTTTTATTTCAAGCTATCACGGTTCATTAACTTACCCTTTCAAGTTTTATCAAGTTACCTTGAACTAAGTAAATGGAATAGATGAAACTTTAAAATTATTTCTAAGTGTACCTAATTGTAAGCCTTCTGTACTTTTCGTGTTCATGAAAATATACTAGGGTAGGATTTTTTTATAGAATTTGTCACATGCCTTTTATATGAAAACTGGTTTATTACCATACCATCACATCTTAACATTAGGTACTGTAGGTAGGGGCAGCTTACGCATTTATAATACACAGCAATTAATATGCACAGCATAAAAATCGTATAGACATTAGTGTGTAATACCCATATTTTACCAACCATGTTGTTGTTGGTCTCGTTATAGATAAGATGAATTAGATGAATATAAAATTATATCTTAGCGACCCTTAGTGGGCTTTGACGACATCTATGTCAGAGAATGGAAATATAAGTACCAACTTTGAACTGAGAATATGTTAATAAGCACTTTTTTAAACTTTCGCGTTTGTTTTCAATAAAAATAATGTTATTTACAGTATGAAAACCGTTAATAATGTCGTCACGCAATCTTGGCGCTTGCAACAGTGTTGAAATATCGGGAGTTCATTACAAACGAATATCATGGTATTCATCCCGTAAATAATAATAAATTAGAACGCCTACAGAATTTATGTATTCGCTTCATTTTTGGTTTACGCAATATATGACAATATATGACCACGACTCAGAATATCGCCAGAAGCTAAAATGGTTACCTATCCGCCTTCGCCGGAATACTCATACACTTTCCCTCCTTTACAATATACTATTCTTTCCTTCTACGCATTCCTGTCTCAAGGAGCGATTTGAATTTTTATCCATCAGTACTTCTCAACCCTTGCGTGTCTCATCTTCTCTTCTGTTAATGACTCCTGTACATTCTTCGAAATTCTCCCACAATTCATTTGCGGTGCACGCTGTACGACTATGGAATGTTCTGCCTCTTCCTATCAGACAAGCAAAATCGATTGGAATATTTAAAAAGATGGTTCAAGAGCATTATTTGTCCTCTGTTTGCTGAAACTGCTTCACATTTCCTGTAATATTGTTATTATATATATATATATGTATTTATTATATTTTTTAGTATTATTATAACATCTTATTTTACATGGGTCTCCTATATGTAAGCATTATATTATTATTTTGTAGTAGTCTATAGTATTGTATATGTATTTATATTATTTAATGTATATATATTTATATATTGATATTTATATAGGTATTTAAGACTCTTCTTTAAGTTATAATTATTATATATCTTTGTTTTTTAACTATTTATCTTGTTGCACACCACCGTCTACACTTGTTATTGTTGTCCTGTCCATTCAAAGGTTGTCTGTAAGAGATTGCATTAGCGATAAGACCGCCAATTGTATTATCATAGTTCTGAGGTTTTCTACTCGTAAGGTAGGTTAATTAGTTAATTAGCCTACTGTATAATTATTTTTTCTTGTGGTAAGCAATAAAGAGTTATTGTATTGTAAATAACAATATGTTTAGTAAAATATTAGTTTACTTTTTTACTGTAAACTAGTGAACTGTAGGTATAAACACGTTCATTTTTTTCCTAATTATTGTAATAAAAAACATACAACTCTATTTAGTTGTATCACAGGCATCTAGGCCCTCTACGTACATGATAGGACGCTCTATCGCCTAATTCGTTGTGATATAACTGATATGGTTTACTGTGCTAAATAATACATGCTATGTTTGCGATCGGGCTTGTTGGCTAAATAGCCAGATTTTATAGATACGGCGATTATCTGCCATGTGGTATTGTCTATAATACCATTAAAATTTCCGAGGTCAGGAAAAAAATTGTAGCGGGTATATTAGTAGCAGTAGAACTCTTCGTGATCGAGTTTGATCAGAGAAGTACTGCCGTCATACCTAATTCTACCACCAAACAAAGTACTGATGGGTGTTTTTTAGGTATGACGACAGTATTTCGGTTTAAATGGTATGGGTTTTTGGTTTTTGTTATCGCGCTCGGCTGTTTACTCCCTAGCGACTGCCTGCGACTTCGTTCGCATAGTATACTCGACCTTCGGCCTCGCCATAACCTCGCACCTACTTTTGGCTTTTCTTTCATAAGAACCTTCACCTGACAACACTTAACACAACAAAAAAATTATTAGCGACATCCGTTCTCAAGTTATTGCGTGATCAGGAGAAATAGGGGTTCAGTTTTATATATATAGACTAGCGACGCGACATTGTTCGCGTGGTAGGCTCGGCCTTCGGCCTCGCCATAATCTTTCATCTTTTCTGAAATTTTGTTTCATAAAAACCTTCTCCTAACAAAAATTTACACAACAAAAAAAGAATGATCGAAATCAGTAAAGCCGTTCTAAAGTTATATCATGACCAGGAGAAATAGGGATTCGTTTTAATATACATACTAGTGATTTCCCGCGACTTTGTTCGCAAATTAGGCTCGGCCTTCGGCCTCGCCATAACCTCCCGTCTTTTCTGCAATTTTCTTTCATAAGAAGCTTTTCCTGACAATAATTAACATAACAAATAAAGCTTTTTTGTTGTGTTATTGCCTCGAAAGGCAGGGAGAGCGGTACCCCGTAATATCGGCACTCCCCTCCCGCCGTGGTGTCTAACTCTCAGCTGCGGTACCGCCCATACGAAACCGCAACCCGCCTCAGTTGCGGTGGCCCCCATACACCACTGCGAACAACAGTGACCGCTCCCATGTCGACTTGGAGGACAAAGCCTTTAAGCGGTCCCCCCTCGAGCTGGCAAGCTATCTCCCATCACTAGTAAACCATTGGTTCCTCTTAGCTTCACCATGGTGACCCAAGCTACAGCTACTGAGCCCCCCGCCACAGCAAGGCGGAAGGGAACCCTCGGAGTGGACCTTGAGCTAGCTTTTTTTTTATCGTGTGGGGAATGCACTTACACATCCCCGCCAAACCCGGAGGAATTCGACGGGGTATGTCGGACTCATCTTTTACGCGCCAACTGCACCCATAGCAGCAAACAGCCCATACCAACTAAACCACCACAAGGTGTTTCACCGGGCGCCTTAATGTCGGGAAAATAGGAACGCTTTTGCAATTTTTTAGACTGTAACTCAGAAACTACTGGACCGAATTTTAAATAGGACCACAAGGGAAGCACCAGCTTTCAAATAAAAAAGAATTTTGAGAATTGGTTCTCCCAGTTGAAAGTTATGAGATAATAAACATAAAAAAAAAAGTCGAATTGAGTCCTTTTTGGAAGTCGGTAGAAAATCTGAATGAAGCTTCTCGCCGAGGTTTTCCCTCTGTGTTACGATATGGGGTTGTTTAAAAAGGGCGTCAATAAATTTCTTAGAGGTTGTTTCTTAGAGCGCATTCGTAACGTCCATGGTGTTGCAAACGTCTATAGGCGATGGCGACAAACGGTCTATTAGGCAGACATTTCTTTCTGATTCTTTTTTGGATTTTTCTTTCGTAAGAACCTTCTCCGGACAAAATATAGCACAACAAAAATAAAAATAATCATAATTGTTCCATCAGGTTACGCATGATACGATAACCAAGGGATTCATTTATAATAATAGATATTATCTTATTATACTTAGGTACATGATACGATACATATATGATAGATAGATAGATAAACTCTTTACTGAACACCTTAAACTAAAACAAAATTTAAAAATATTTAGCTTATATTAGTGAACAATAGGCGGCCTTATCGCTCAAAGCGATCTCTTCCAGACAACCTTTGGATGGAGAGGAGCAAGTTTTGACAAGGGATGGCGGTGTACAATATAGTTCATAGTAATTATATTTATAAATATCTACAATATTATATACAATATAGATAATAAATATGTTCTTACACAATATATACATACAAAAATACATAAATAATAAATATATGGTACATGATTAACTTTTATTTAATTTTGTATAAGTATGTATTTTGAAGTAAAAGTTCCAATATTTTTGATAAATTAGAGGAAATCTGAAGCCATGTGAAGCAGAACGGATTCATAGGTGTAGTTGTTTTACGATGACGATCTATAGACATTTCACGTTATTTTTATGTTCTTATTTTGTTCGGAAACTGTGGGCGGCAATTTCCTAGTGCATCAAGTCTAAATCCGATAGGACACTGTAAGGGGATGCTTACGAGCTTCCTGCTGATGATATCATTTGCATCGGCTTGAGCTTCAGCCTGTTCTCGGTTTGGCATACTGAAAACAAAAAAGTAGCTTTTTATACAAGGTACAAGAATCGTCTGCAATACATGTATGTAACAGCTAGGGTGTTTATTTACATTATTTATGTTTTATTACACTGTTCTTCGCCATTATTCACAGTTATTCTGATGGGGCGTACTGTAGGAAATGTTACTTCAGCTTAAAAACACGTTATTTCAGATCACGAAAACATTCTATAATAGGTAGTAGTAAAAACAAGCATTATGTTTTATTGCACAATAGCTTGACTAAAGCACGGATATACGAAGCGCGGGACGATTTCTAAAAAATTGCGTTGACCAACCGACCAATGAAAGAGTTGTAAACTGTAGTTATAGTTGTTTTTGTAGTGGTAGGACTTTTTCAGAGTCCGCATAAGTACGTAAATACGACAGTAAAGACGTAGCGTGCAAACATTGCTGTGTTTCAGTTTGAAGGGTGATTTTCCACGAACAGTACAGTATTAGAGATTTGACATATTATATCTCAGAATAATGAGAGCAGTACAGTGCTATGCAGGGATTTGAACCGGTGTAGCTAGGAACTATAAATTGCACTGAAACGTTACTGTACTATGGGCAAGCGTGACGCTTAGCATCAGGCCAGCGACTTGCTCGTATCACCCACCGAATTACGTAAAAAACTAGTTTCCTAGTTTTAGCATACTTTTTTGTCCTAATTTAACGTGGTATACATTTATTTATCCTATTAATAGTTACGCACAATATTCACTTAGCATAACATTTAATGGCACAATTTTTAAAGCGTAAGTGCTTTAAGCATAATAATTGTTAAGCATACTATTCTAAAGCCTACTTATGCATGACATTTAAGCATAATTAGGTAAAAATAAAGTTTTGGAAATTTAGGTTACTTTAACAAGTCGCTTACTTCGAAAAAATATAAATCGAAAAGTCATTGATTCGACAGGACAAATATATTCGACAAGTATTTTATCCCAAAAACGCTGCGTTATATGCATATCGAGGTATCGCCTAATACTAGCGCTTCGCCGGCCGCTGCCGCGGCACGTTCGCTACGCTAAGCTACTTCGTTCTATTCAGCCCTGCGATTCTCTAAGAGCAAACATCGTTGCATCTTTGACAACATCCGTGAAACAAATGACGAGATGACAAGAAACGTTGGAAAAACAACCTTAAGTGCAAGGGCGATTTCTCATAAAGCATTTGATATCGGTGAGCTCATTGACGAGCTCGTTGACGAATCATTAGAGAATCGCACGGCAGAACATTCAAAGGTGTGTGAAAAGGACAGCCTATACATGCGAAAGAGAGAGACGATTATACTCGATCGTGACTGTGGAAACTTCCAGAAGATTGTGCGCAGGACGGCTATATGAAAGACTACTAGTGCCTATTCGAATGTTCCAGAAATGTGTGATAAGCATGGCTACTTGTGCCTGTGATTAGGTCTATGGCGAATATACTTACCTGGCACATACATAGCACATATACGATTGTGCAACTCTAAAGAATCTATTTTCTAACTATGAATGTATAATATCCATACATTTTCTTAAAGAGACTTCTCAGAATGGCTTTATGCACTTTCTCAAGATATATGACGTGATTGTCACAGCAAGGCTTCCAAACAGACGCACTCGCCTCCAGCTTACTCCTAACCAGGGCAGTGAACAGCACTCCCAGGACCGCAGGGTCACGGAAGTCTTTGGCATTTCGCAGTATAAAACCTAGCCGCCTGTAGGACTCCCTTGATGTGGCTGCAACATGATCATTGAATGTAAGACCCCGATCAAAAGTCATGCCGAGATCCTTGATGGTGAATACTCTTTTTATGGCAACTTGGTTGATATAGTATGTGTACTGCACTGGAACACGCTTACGCCCGAAAGATATGACAAAATTTATCAGGGTTGAACATCAATTTATTTGCAATACTCCAACGGCTAACAGCATCAATGTCCCTTTGTAATCTGTGACAGTCAGCCTGTGACTTGAGCTCGATCGTGAGCTTTGTTATCTGCATACAATAAGCTCTCAGAAGCTTCCATTTCCTTAAACAAATCGTTAACCATAATTTAAAAAGTAAAGGTCCTAAAATCGATCCTTGACTCACCCCCGCGGTGCAGTATGCACTCTAAACAAATATGCCATACTTCAAAAACTGACGGCGGTCACGCATGTAGTCTGCGAAAAAGTTAAGAAGACGATAAGGGAATTTCACTCGCCCTCAGCAACCTTGCAGTCATTACGATAGCCCCAAAATGGTTCATGTGGGCCTCGTTGATGATCAGACGGTTCTCCTTTGGCTCCCTGAACCCGTTGGCTAATATGGAGGCCATGGTGCGCACTTTAGATTTACATCTATCACCTATGCGGTGGGCTACCTTGCCTTTCAGGTCTTTCGCTGCTTCAGTTGTTCTGGTAACGATTAGGCACTTGTCATCATCGAAGTAACAGACAATCTATGTTGTTTTGCCGCATCCAGTAACCCAATCGATCCAGGTGATTTTCGGAATTGGCCGTATTCTATATTATATTATTCCCCGTGATAGTTCCCACCATCTCGAGGGTTTTCTCCTGCAGCATTATTTTCGTGCATTCGGGCGGTGACTACAAGCGGATATTCTGGAGGGGTGTCAAATGTTAACAGGTCTCTTTGCCGCGTCTCTGCTTCATTTAAGACTACGAAGCCTGCGGTGTCGCTGTAAGCAGCCATATAACGACCTGATATTGTCACTTGGGAAGTGTCGTTGTTATATATGGCTGCATCTGCCTCCTCCAGCCTTACCCCTAACGACTCATCGTTTCCCCAGCGATAAGCTTGCAATATTCTTTAACAAGTCTTACGGTTGACCTCTCTGGTCGCCTTTTCGATCGCTAAGAATTCAATGAATGCGTTAACGGTATGGTCCAAGAGTTGTTACAACGGAACGAAACTTCGCAGTTCGACCTGTCCCATGTTGGCCCTCTATCGATGTTTAATATGGGGCAATAGCTGTGGTGCACTTGATCTCTTCGTAGTGCAAAAAAATTTTTATCCGCATACTCGCAAATATAGATCAAATTGACAGTTGTAAGCATTATTTTATAAAACATAAAATCTTAACATTGACGTGCGTATACGAGTATATATTAGAAATTTGTAAATTTGTGCGAAATAATCCGCAACTGTTTTGAATAGAAAATGCCTAAATAGCCTACAAACCCTAACTGCCCACCTAAACACGAAACCCGGCTGGTGGTACCAACGTCTCCATTAAACTTGTACTCTTCCAGTTATGAGTGTTCATATTTACAACAAGCTGACAGACTCTTTAAAAAATTTAAACAACGAGATTCGACAGAGAAAACATTTTCTTGTTGACAAGACCTATTATTCAATTGACGAGTTTGACGAGAGAAGAAATTTAGAAATAATTAATAATTATATAATAGTAATACTATGACATGCATGACATTCTAAAATTGAACTTCTACTATAATTTACATTAATTCATCGCCTCGTTCATTGGCAGCGGTTCCTACATGTGCCCTGAGCCAGAAAAACCGCACTTGTCTCCCCTCTGCAGGGACCGGCCTGAGAAGCGCATAGAGTTCAGATTGAAATACTGTGCAAGAAGGGTCTGTAATAATAGCTATAATAATGTCTTATGTATTTACAACGCCTACTTTATATTCCGTTAAAATGGTATCTCGCGATACATTATTAGAAAAGTAACTTACAGTCTCCCAGATCTGAACGCTTCTCTGCAAGATTCGTTGTACCATTCTTGCCCAGGGGGACAAAATCGGAATGCAAATTCTTCACTCGGTCTTATTGCAATAGCTGCTACCAGAGACATAACTAATAGCACCAACATTGCTTTGCAAAACGGGCGTTTGAATTACAACAATAGAGACTGCTTCAGTATTAAATATTAAACGATTTGTTTTTCTTTCGTTTATATTGATAACGCTCCGAAGGTCTTTTAAAACCGTAGCAAGATTTTATAAGTCCTCGTAGATTATCTGCAACAAAATTGCTATGTATTAGATGAATGAAATACTTCGCACATGAAATATGATGAGTTGATTTACCAGATTAAGTTATTAACCCGTCCGCATCAGCGCAAAAAATAACAATAGATTTATGAATGAAACTTAACTCGAATGAGTCTTGCTGATTCGGACAGATTAAAGACAATTCTTCTTCTTTTGCAAATTAGAATCGATAAGGATTCCTGATGACTAAACTTAGTAGACAGAATATTGTAATGGCATGTAGGCTTCGCTCTGGGCACATTCCACTCAATCAGTTCAAATACCTCATGAAAAAAGCTGTTTCCCCAGATTGTGAGACCTGCAGCAAAGTAGAAGACACGCAACACTTTTTGGGGGAATGTGTCCACAGCGAATACATTAGATGTAAGCTAAGAGAAAGGGGTATACATGTTTTGGATGTGGGTATATTCCAGAGTATCCTAGCAATGTCCACATCAGACATTGCTGGAATGCTTTACGGCATGTGCTCTAAAATACTGGACAACTCCTCATAAATATGTATGTGACAATGGGGCTGGCATGGTCGAGACGACTAAAAGTCCCTTAAAAAAGGATTTAAAAAAAAAACAAAAGAATCGAACTGATTATGGACACACTATAATTAGTTTGTCTAGGTATATTATTATATTTGAATCCATCAGGAAAAATCTTCTCGCTATTACATAAAAAATTGGAGAATGGGATGTGTTAAAATCATAATGTAGTTATATGTTGTAAACTATAAGTATCTACTGGTGATTGAGAACAGGCCCCAAAAGTTACTTTATGAAGGCGTGATGTCCTCAAGATAATCCCCAAGAAATACTTTCTTCAACTGCTGTGTACTTTCTTATATCAACAATGTCTTGTAGAGTTCGTCGCACTCTCGCAAATGCTATTGAAAACTTCTTAAAAACGAATTTTGAGAGACTAAGCAAAAGTTTTTTCTATTATCCCAGTATTGAATAATAAAAAATAATAGTATTGAATGGTTTTTAAAGGTTAACTCAACAGTTGAAAAATAAACGATTAATTTGATGACAACTAAGTTAAATAATAAAATTACTAGTTTTGTGAGTCGAAATGGGGACAGTTTTCTTTGACAGTTAAATTTAACTCGTAGTTGGAACTTGGCATATCTCTGCGCTGACACGTATTATATTCGAATCACTAGTTCAATAACTATTAAAATTTGACTATAATATCAGTAGTTTTAGACGTTTTAAAGTGAATAAATTGATGGATTAACTTAATTATATACACATGTATATTTCAAAAAGTATTAAAGCATGTCTGAATTTTTGGATCAACTTTTGTTATCAGAAAAATACACCAGGATTATGCTCTCAGCTTAATATTATTTCACTTCAAAATTTCATATCCCAATAAAGTCTCTAACACTGACAAAAGCTTTACAAAAGAGTAGAAACAAGGCGGTAATAACCGACTAGCCCACGTTTGTGGCTCTGATGTAGCGCTTAATACTTTTATAGGACTCGTTTTTGGTATATCCGACCTAATTTTTGCTTTAAGACTGCTAAAGTGTGGTACAAGGTATAGCCGAAATGCGAGGAAAGTAGGCAACTAAAAAAGTCAGTTAAATAGAGATAGATAAAACGTATATTGTTATGCTGTATACTATGCTCATTAATCAACTTAAAAAGATTAATTATGACAAAGGTTGCACTGAACAGCATTCGCTAGTTGCAAACATAGTTACGTATTTAGGTGTTGAAGCTGTAACTTGACCACTGCGGCAGCTTATCGCTGACAAACAGCGTCAATAAACGAAATGCACAATTTTATTCATGTTTTCATCACTATAAAGTTGCAAATAATGTATAAACTGACTAAAATAACTTTGTGATCATTTTTATTTCAGTTTATATCAAAGCTTATTCACACGTCATTGTTTTTAAAATGCATTATTTGTACTAGCAACGTGTACAATGCGGCGCTTGAGAATAACTTGAGAACGACGTATGGTGAAATACCTCCGGGTGTACCGCGCTGTAACGTCACAGTAGAAAAGGAAGGAAAATCAGAGATAAGTAAAATAAGCCCTCAAAATGATATTAAAAAGTATTCAGTGACACTTCCGCTGTAAAAATACTTATGGCTGAGATGCCGTGTGTAGAGAATAAGCAAAAACAACCCAATGTACCAAAGAACGCTTCGACATTTCGATTATGCTTATTCTTCTTTTTTTATCCTGTATTATGTTTTAAGATTTGCATTAACCAACTACTATTTTAGTCATTACAAAATTATACGTACAAAAGCTTTTAATAACATATAGAATGGTAGAACTTTGTTAACTCTAATTTGTTTTCTCGAAACGCTATCTCCTATGCCAATAGTTAGAATGCCTATGGCTTTGCTTCGAACCTCGTTATTGCCAATATCGGCATATCCCTCGGGATTACCTGCCTCGAACTGCACTAGGTAAATTGTACGGCTGCCCTTTCAACAGACCTGTTCATTGGTGAGTGATGAAGGGGGAGCGAGTAAAGTGGTCTTTAGAAAGCAATGTTTAATAAAAATTTCAAACAGTTACATAACTGCTTGCTCTTTGTAAGCATGTACGTATAAGCGTAGATATGCTACTGTCACTTTAGTTCTAGGCCCAGTTTTTAGCCTGCACGAATGCCTCCGCACAGTTAAATATTCCACTATCGGTCACCCATACAATTCATCATTAAAGGAAGTGTGTTTAGCTTAATTGAACAGTTGAGAATAAAAAGTAAATATATAATAAATTAGGTTATCGCGATTCTTCTAGAACTCCCCGTCGAATCGGTATAAATGGTATTCCATTTTTAACTCTTGGGTAAAAACACAGAATAACTAATCTAACAAAGTGTCATAAGTCCAAATTTTATATTCAAAGATGAAGAAGTAAAACGCACGTTCATTCACTCACACTCACATTCACATGCTCACTTGGAAACTTTCGTATTTATATTATAAGTGATAGTAGTAGTAGTAGGGGTAGTTGTTGTAATAATGATAATTATCAATCGCGTCATTTTATAATGGAAAAATATAGCAATAGTAATTTTATGAAAAAACAATTAGTTTAAATAAAATTTTGTAATAATAGTAGGTACGTAGGTTACAATCTTATATGACATAGCTGTAATCAATAAGTTTGGATAAATATTTTTTTAATAGTTTTTAATTAGTTACATATGTATAACGTTAAGTACTGTTCGTTTTCCGAATAAAATAAAATAAAAATTGATTAAATAGCGTTAGCTATAAGGAGGATTAAATCCGTTGTATATGTGTTAACATATACAACGATCTACTGATGAAGTTTCTTTAAGATATAGTTATGCCTAAATTTTGCTATGTCTCTCTATCTCTCTGAGGGTAACGGAAGATGGTTTGAAAATGAAAATTTTGAGCGCACGTCTCAGGGTCTCGGTAGACAAAAATTATAGACCCATCACGTGCTTACCTACACTATACTAGTTCTTGACAACCATTCTGAGATCTACGGGATCATCGGATCCATAGGCTGCAGGTTCAAATTCTGACCAGAATCCATTGCAAGTCGCACTCGGGCATCGATGGAGCAATATATTTGGTCACGTATACTTATCTTTATTGCATGCCCGACTCTCACTTCACCACATATTACTACATCAGGTTACCATAGTACAGGATCTGCCCAGTTTGGGACTTGAATAAAGGCCTTTGTGTGGATGTTGTCCCATAACTATATTAATTATAATTAAGTATATAATTATAATCACAAATGTTTAACCTGTCTAGGTCTTCTCGGTAGGCTCTATATTTTTAGGAACGCGGCGGTAGAGTCTTTAAAGTACATTATAATGAATAATTGATAATAGGTTGATATTATTATTAAGTGCGTCTTTGATGCCTAAATTGGATAAATTATTTTGACTTTGACTTTGACTTAGGGATAGAACCCGGGACCAGTGGCTTAGAAGACAGGGTTCTACCACCAGCGCTAAAACGCCAGTCAAAATATATGTATTTGATTCAATACTTTATTTACTATAATCACAATAAATTTTACGATTGAAAGTACTAACTAATTACGTATAATTATTTAATGTATTTGCCATTTCTATGATAAGAAAAAACAAAACTGGTTATCACATGGTTTCTTGTACTATAATAAAATAAGGGGGTTTTAATAGATATGGTTTCAATAGGTTAAATTCCGTAGAAGAAAGAACTTTTATATTGTAGATAGTTTTTGACAAATATCCTTTAACTAAATCAATTACTGTTTTCTTGTCATGTTATTGGTATTGTATAGGTATGGAACAATATAATAAATAAATATATATAGAATCTGTAGCAACGTGTATCCAGGTGATCCATCCCGCTGGGAAATCAAGCTACTATTTCCCTGTGTTCAGTTTCAGAACAAATCTCGGAAAAAAGTCAAGGACCAGCCGGGTTGACGCATTGGCTCCTGGCTGGCTCGTACGGTGGAATGATTGATTGCGGTTACGGCCAGATATACCTATCCGGTTATTTTCTTTATCAAAGAAGAAGTATAAACGAACTGTGTAAAATTACTGTCAGACTTTTTTTTCTGAAATCCTTTACGGATACCACGGACACCGGGGGGAGCACGTTGGTTATGTGGAAATCTCCGTAGCATACCCACTAAAACGCAGCAATGTCCATCACTGCTGCTAATGCCAGGAACGCGGGAACTCGCCGCGGCTGTCCGTTTTCAGACCCCTCCCCCTTGCAGCACCCCAGAACACATGGCGTGCCGCAACCGCCTCTGGGGACCACACACAGTACTATGTAGGCCTCAAAGCAAGCTTAAAGTTGCACAACGAGCTATGGAGCGGGCTATGCTCGGGGTTTCACTACGTGATCGAATCAGAAATGAGGAGATCCGTAGACGAACTAAAGTCACCGATATAGCCCAGAAGAAAAGCCAGTTGAAGTGGCAAAGGGCAGGCCGCATAGCACGCAGAACAGATGGACGATATGGCTGGAAGGTTCTGGAGAGGAGAACACGGACCAACAAGCGCAGCGTAGGTCGTCCACTGACAAGGACCGACGACCTGATAAAGGTAGCAGGACGTTGGATGCAGGCCGCTTGCAACCGGTCCATTCGGAAATTTCTGGGAGAGGCATATCTTCAGCAGTGGACGTCCTACGGCTGAGATGATGATGATGATACATAGTAACACTTGTTTTTGTTTTTGCCTGTCGTTAGTTAACGGAATAAGCTCGAAACCCACCTTGATAGCAGCCTAGTAGTGCAATGATACACTCTTGTGGGCCGAGCACGAAAATCTGCTCAATTGTAACGTTATCGTTTCGTTTACGTTTTCAGTACAAACTATGAGTTATCTGTACCACTATTGTACTAGATAAATAATAGTTTGTTTTAAATACGGTAACGATGCGATTACGTTACACTTAAACAGATTTTCGTGCTCGGCCCACTACAAGTGTCATTGTGGTCTCCGCCATTACCATATTGTGTTCTTCTTCGACGCTGTTAAACTACTAATCAGTTAAACCTGAAGGGCATCGTAGTAAGTAAAATTACTGGGCAAATGAAGCGACTGAACAGCTACATTTCGGGATGCAGTTGAACGCAGTACAGTGCGGCACAGAACTTCGAACGTCTAAGATGTAGGTCGCACTGACATAACACCTTTTTGTTTGTCCATTGATGGTCCGTTAGCTTAGTCGACAGTAAACCTGCCTTCAAAGCGAAGATTTCCAGGTTTGAACCCTGACTGGGGTAAATATTTTTGTGATGAGTGCATGTGTTTGAATTTCACGAGCATTAGGATAACACAAAGTTTTAGGGTTGTCCATTACTTGTTTTATTAACAATTAATTAAAACAACTGAAGTAGAGTAGTGAGTGTATTTGGTGGTCACAAAATAGTAGTACTATACTAGATACTAGATACTATATTTAGTAATCGTCACTTAACATAAGCACCATCAATTACGTAAATACCGTTTAGGCCAAAATTACAGTCTCGAGACAGAGAGCCCTACATTGGCATACATTGTATAAACCAGGAGCACAGAAGGTAGAAGGGTCCTATATTCATTGAAGTCTTGCCTTTTGATAGTTTTTTACAGTCGTGTATGCCTATAAGGCGAGATACTGGTTTCTAAGAAAATTCTATTATATATCATAGGTATTAGTAGCCGGTTCATTAAATAGCCCCATAGATTGTAAACGGTAAGTTTTACCAAAAGTAATAAAGCCTTTTCTAAAGCTTCTTGCTTTAACAAAGCCTGTATTAGTTTTTTTAAGTTTTCTTGTGCATTAATATTAAATCAATCTTATAATTATTTTTATTTACTTATAAATTTTTTTTGTAGACTTAAACAACCCAGCAAAACCATACGTAAACTAAAGATTAACACGGCTACCATTGCTTTTAATCGTCTTGGGGCCAAAATAGTATTCTGGAGTCATACGTTCAAATTCCAAAGCCGACAATTTTATTTCTCGCACTACAAACAATTGCATTGTTTCCATAAGATGGTGGAAATAAACCCAATGGCTCTCGTTGATATTGATTACATTGCAAAATTTGTATTTTTTCGAGCTTTGACGTTTGAGTGGTGTTAAGAGTTCTTTTCGGTGATTGAATTTAGGCAAAGTACAATAAATAAAACTGTTTTTGAATTTCAAAAACAAAAGTTTCATTAATGTTTCCACAGGTTTACTAGAACGTGAATTAGATAGGACAGTGACTCAATGACAGATATATTTATGCGGCTGTGACTTGACTCTGACTACTTGAATAGAAATATTGATGTAACTATAAACATTTACCTATATAACTTGAGAAATAGCAAATTTACTTTTGTACAAACGTACGAATAGTCTTATAATAAAAAATCAGAACATACGATATCAAGTATTATTTTGATACCATCAATGGTAAATGTGCAAACGATTTCACTTATAAGGAAGAAAAAAGTGCATTATACACAAAATAATAAAAAAAAACTCACGTTGCAATGTATATAAAACCACGTACTGGGGTAAGAAAATTGTTTTACTAAGTATCCCACCTTGCGAAATTACAGAGGAATCTAATAGCCGTTGCAATCTGTAGCAAGTTCCTGTAAAGGAAGGATGTAAATCTTGTCTAGAGCCGCGTAATATCCGGTAGCAGATCCCCTTTACTTACTGAAAGCAGTATTTGAGCACACTACAGATCTTAATGGAACTTCATCGTGGTTTGCATCGCAAGATAAAAAACGAAGTAATAACTTTAACATTTTACAACGTTTTATAGAGTACATTGTATATTAGAGCTGTTGAGTTATCTTGGGTTTATTACTTTTCTCAGTTCTCTTCGCAGTTAATATTAAAAACTTGACAGAAATAAGTCAGGTCTTCAAATTTGTTAGGATAGTCTACATATTATAGCGTATCATTTTGGATAATATATTATTATTAATTGAAATTTTATTTATGTATAATTTTTCTATATAAAATTTTACTTATATGCCAGATTATGGGGAAATATATATCCTGACAGTTTACCTACTCTGCATAGGAAAACATAGAATCGTCGACTGGATACTTTCTTTTTAAATCATTATATGATAACTTTTTTAATACAGCTGATGGTATGAATTCTACGAATTATCCACTAATTATGACATGACATGTTCCTGGCAAGATATTTAGTAATCTAACTTCAAAAGCTTAGATAATTTCACTTTAGTGTGTTTTATGAATAACCAAATTATGATGTAATTAAAATACATTATCATAACATATTACACAATACATAAATGTATATTATATTAATATTGTGTATAAATTACACAATATTTTTGTACCAATCAGTAATATAAGTTATTTTATCCTAATCTAGGATCTCTACCAAAAAGACATTCCATATTCGTTTATAGCTCTTGCAGTTTTATCTGCAGTGCATGTTGGCAAGATACAAAATAAGATGTTCAGCAGGCTTGCGTAATGGTAGACCATAGTTTTAGATTACAGTTAGTGAGTGGATAATCTTACATGACTATTACATCCACAGTCTCATATCGCCCTAGAAACAAGTTAAATGAATTTCCAAGAGACGCACGCATATTATTTACTGTAAAATTTTAATCTGTCATTCTGCATCTAGGGATTACAGATAGAAGTGCAGTAGCAATTTTTCGTACACAATGATTCAGTCGAATTTTAAAGTAGGTATGCATGTGATGTTTTGCTTAATGAATTATCTAATCTCTCAAATGCATTACCTATCTACTGATTGCAAATTTTATAAATTTTCCACAGAATTCAGTGTTTAAACCTACATCCTTTACCTTTTAAGTTTCATTATATATGTATTTAAATGAGATTCATACATCAGAGTGGTAAAAAGACAGCAGTGGGCCTGGCACGATAATCTTCGTAAATGTAACGTAATCATATCGTTGGCGTATACAGTACCAACTTTCATATATTAGTATAAACTGCGGCACAGATGATTAATGGTAGAGACAAACTGAGCCCATGTATGCAACGTATGCAGCGCATTATGACATCTAGACTCTTGACTTTGTATGAAAACAGTTAAACCAGATACATACTTATAATACGTAATATGCGTTGCGTGAAAATAAACTACTTATTCAATATGCAAACATTGACCCTTCAAATCAAGATGGCATATTATGACACAACGGATCGATTACCACACAAAACAAAATTTAGACTACCAGTGACCTTCTGTATGGAATTCTGAAGGAAAATTGCTACTTAATTTTTTTCCGGGGCCCAGTGGTCGCAAAATGGGGAAACCCCTTTTTTTGAGATGACTGAGCTAGACACTAATATCATTATGTGATTAAGTTTAGCGTGAATTCAAATTACTAGTTTGGCCTCGCTGCATAAACAATATGCAGTAATTGTTTATGTAGTTTTAAGTTTATGTCTTTTTCATATTATTTTGATGAGTATTGATGGAATGGATGGAACCCTGAATAGCTGAATATCTTTTCTCGAAAACCACATTTTATTTGTTAATAGGAGGCGGTAGTAAAACCAGGGACCCACCTAGTTTTAAGCCCTGGTATGTTTAAGGTAACCCTGCCTATGTCAGATGCATTTCGTCACAATGAGACGAACAGGTTCTCGTGTGGCGACCACACACTGAAGGACGATGCGTAGGCTGGCCCCCCGCTAGGTGGACCGACGACCTCGTCAAAACCGCGGGGAATCTCTGGATGCAGGAGGCTGGAGGCCATTGTAACATGGTCGAAACGTCGATCGAAAGGTATATATTTTTACCTATATTAAATAATACGTGATAAGTCCCGATAAACATTTAAAATATGTGTTCAAATCGCGAAAGTTTAAAAATTACTATTAAACAGTTTTTCGAAATTAATCCATTTTACTCAATAAATTAATTTATGAAACTACGTCTCAGCGAATCTTCGTTCTCATATTAAAAATTACCAGACTATATTGAATAAACAGTTGAAACAATTATTTAAAGTGAGATTATTATTAATGAAGTATATTTTTATTTGAATACTTATATATAATTTTATATTTTAAACATGGAACATAACAAATGTAACATAGCACTTAATTTTTTATTTTAGTCATAGACACTTCAATTTTTTCATTTATGTGTTCGAAATTTTTAATAATCTTCATATTACTGTATAATATACTTTCTAAATTTTGACTTTTTACTTCATTCATATACATTATTTTGTAAATTTAACTTGCCCAGTGTAACTGGCAATGTTATAATTAAGGCCAATAAACAATTTGAATTTGAATTCGAATTTGAATCTCTATCTTCTTTTTGAACAGAAACTGCATTATGATCGTCATTTCAAACTTTTCTACGTAAACACAACAATCTATGCATAGATTAATGACATGAATCATGAACGGAGATTATTATAATAAGCTGAAACGTATTTGATAACCTTGGTGTTTGATTTTCGTATTTTTCGTAGCCTTTGCATAACACTTTGTCGTGTAGGTATTGATAAAGTTCGGGAATATTTTATTATTGTAGTGTTACGAGCTCACACGTTACCGAATGAAGCTGCAGTGCAAGGGGTCATCGCTTCGATAAAATTTGACGAAAACTATTGATAAAATCGTTTTCGGTAATCACTGCTAGCATGAAACTGACTTCGTTAACTCTCGATAGCTAACCTTCTCAAAGTACCTTATTAAGCAAAACTGATGACTACCATAATTTGAATGCTTGTACTTTATAAAATTTTCAATATTTTAGTGTCAGTTAATATACCATAAGAAAAATACGTGTGTACGAACGAACAATCATTTAAAAAATATACGAAATACCTTTTTATGGTATCTATTTTAAAACTTTGTCAGTGACCTAGCTAGTAACCCTCCAAATTGTATTTGTCTATCTTAAAATAAGCTGTTTTTTAAACTTTCTAATATCTTATTTCTGGAAATTTGAGTTCCTTCGTCAAATAGATAACAACAGGAACCAATACGACTTTGGGATAAAAAGAGACTGCTTACTTCTGTCGTTCTTACACGTCTTACCTGTCGGTGTATGACTGGATTCTCTTCATTATTATCGGCCTGCTGACATCGAGCCAGCCCCAATGTTATTTTTGAAGTCCCTCTAGACTCCCAAACGTGAAACTTCGTCAAGTCCCGTATCGCATTATATTTGTAATTATCTTTAAAGTTTCTTTTATTTGCTTTTAGTGTAAAAGCCTTAGGCAGTCCCTATTCTTGATCGTGTAGGTTTTTAACAGTGTTTATATTGCTTTATTACAAGCTTTACTTTTTTTGTTTTCACATAAACCACATATATGGCCGTTGTTGATATAAAAGCTAGAAAATATAGATTTTTTATGCTTATGTACCTTATGTTAGGTAACTTATAACTCAAGAAGAACTAGTACGATCGAATCTCGTTTCACAGTTACGTTGCTTATTTTTTCAGCAATTTTATAAAGTATGCTTTATGTTAACGTAATGTCTATTGAATTCAATAACTGTGTTCAATGTTGTTTTCATAGTTCGTTATATTTCAATCTATACTAATATTATAATAAAGAAAGATTTGTATTTTTGTATGTAACGAATAAACTTCAAAACTACTTCTACTACTACTAAAAACTCTTTTGCCATTAGAAAGCTACATTACCACTAAGTCATATGCTATAATATTTTTATAAAGTGAGGGATACTTATAAAAACTTTGATAATGTAACCCAAGGTGTAAAAAGTAGGTGTAAAAGAAATAGGAAAAAAACGTAATTATATCGCGTACGCTGCGGAAGCTATTGACAATAAAGCTATAAGTGATGTAATGAAGTTTTCGAGAAAACATCAATACAGTACAATAAAGTCCGCAATATCATATGTCTTACTATTACAGTTATGTCACAATAACTACATTTTAATTTTAAAATATGCAATAGTAACGCCGAATAATCGTTATATCGCGTACTCTGCGGAAACTATTAAATTATATTATATAGAGCAAAGTGATGTACTATAGTTTTATAGAGGATATCAATTTCTACAAAAAAGTATGCAATACCTTCCATCTAACAAACTATACGCCTCATTATTCTTCCCATGGTGTTAATCCTTATCTACTCTAATAATAAAGAGAAAAGGTTTGAATTTGAAATTATTTGTTACGAATAAACGCAAAACTACATAACCGGTTCGAGTAATTCTTTCACCAGTAGAAAGCTATATTATGCCGGAGTAACATTACGCTATATTCGATTCATCATCGTTATCTATCACCGCGCGGATGAAACCGCGGAGCGCAGCATGTTATTAATAAATTGTAAGTGTTAACTCATAGTTTTTATTTAATATGTATACTGTTGGTGTTTCTATATAAAATAAATAAAATAAAATAAAATACGAAAACCATTACATGAGAAAGGTTTAGATAATGTTAAAAAAACCACTATGTCAAGACGTCCTTTAGGTCTCTGGCAACTGGCAAGAAAGTTTTCGGAAGTCTCTATCAGAATACCTGCAATGTATATTATTATGACGAAATCGTCTATACTTACCTACGTTTTGAATTGAATTTCGTTATGTAATTTAACAGTTATAAACGCTGAAGTCCTTACTAATAAATTCTTATTTTAATTATTCTAATTGCAAAACGAGAGATATAGTAAAATGCTATTTTGTACATCATCGTTCCTATATTTCCTATTTTCTAAACGTATTTATAAAAAAGCATGCAAGTTGGTTTAAAAAAAGCGTATTGAAAGGGATGTAGGCGTTTGGATGCTATTAAATAATGTGGGTAAAATGATTCACAACGTTTTTATTGCACCGATTAACATTTTTTTGTAAAACGATATTAACAATAAACACTTAGAAATTCTAAACTGTTACTTATCTACAAATGTATTTATTCTATATAACATTTTCTCTCTATTTGTATCAATAGATAAGGAACAGAAAATCTAACAATAAATAAATATTTTAATGTTGTGGATTTCATTTGTATACAGGGTAGAATGTAATCAACCAGAAAACACGTTTGTTATTTAATGTTTCTCAATTACAAGATTATAGAAAACAACTGTTATAAAATATTCGTGATTCACATCAAAAAACCTTCTGATAAATTGTTGAAATATACGGCTATTGCACTTATATGTGCTATCCGACAGGTACACGGGCAGTTTAGCTTTAGCTAGTGGCCAGCTTCGAAGTATTTAAGCTATTCTAATGCCTCCGACATAGCCTAACGATTATTTTTTATGGCAACACCTAAGACTCATCGTCTTAACGTGCCCTCCGAAGCACGGAAGCAGCCAGTTGACAATGTTTCTAGCGGTCACCCATGGAACTTGTGACTGCAGAAAACGGGGGTCGACCTTCTTAAGAACGACTAGGCTAGCTGCGTTGCAAGGTCTTCAAAATTTATGCGAGAAAAGGTTGAATGAATATACTTATCTCTTTCTTGTACAGTGTAGAGCAAACGGTGTTAGTCTATAGATCATTGTCCTAGAGCTTTCTGTTAATTTACATTTTACCTACCCTATATATATCATACAATTATTATAACGACATGTTTTAATGAAGAGAAAAATTGTCTTTAATTAGGATTTGAATGAGTTACATAATTTTTCATATATCTCTAAGGTGACTGCTCTCGGCTTTTGCAGAGAGGACGTTTTATTTTAATTTTGTAGCCTGTCATGACAAGTATTCATCTTACTAGTAGTTGTGAGATTCGCGATAATTTAAGCGTAATTTTTTTTTATAATTGCCATTGTATAATTAATAAAAACGTACAATTTTGAAAATACCGCTCTTCGATAGTTACTCGAGTAATTAAAAATAGATATGCAAAAACAACTTTCAATTTAGGGAATCATGTGAATAAGTTGAAGAAAAAGGCGAAAGAATTCACCTTAGAGTGAAAAGTGTATAACTTCTTATATTTTAAGTGTTTATACGAGTATTTTATGTATTAAGGTATAAAACAATAATTAATAAATATGGACTTACACACATAGAGTATTCAGAAACACCCGTTCTCTTTATACAGTAAACTTCTATTGTAAACAATTTCTTATTTTATAGTCCCACTGAATACAATTTTACTTTTCAAATCGATTATTAACTTTAACGATAAAACATTGTTGTACTCATTTCACTCGTTAGATTCGATACAGATATGGATTTTGTGTGAAAGAGACGGAAATTGATTTTTGAACATGTTTATCGTTAAAGCCAATTTATACTCCAATAGATCGTGACGACAGATAGTTGACCAGTGGGCCTAGCACGAAAATTTGCATAGGTTTGACGTAATATTATCGTTGACGTATACAGTACAAACTATCAGTTATCTGTGCTACAGTTGCACTAGATAGAATAATAATAGTTTACTATATACGTCAACGATACGATTAGGTTACACTTACGCGAATTTTCAGGCTTGGCCCATTGTATGAAAATTATGGGAAATGAATGACGGTGTTCACGTAACACGATACAATTATGGATGAGTATATGTATATAAGTACGTATACAGTCATCAGGTTACCATAGCATAGACTCTGCCCAGTTGGGTATCTGTAGATCTTGTCTGGATGCTGTCATATTAAATATATCAGGACTGACATCCACGATTATTTTTCTGTCCAATTCGTTACGATTTTAGGTTACGTCGTGCTTACGGACTTGTGTAATTTTAATCTGTTCATATTCTCGACGAAGAACAGTAATTTCGAGTAAGTAATTTCTCGTTGAACCCGCTTTCAGTAAATCGTTGAGCCGGATGATCACATACTGACAACATCTGCCTTAAAACTAGAAACCGACGTCACATTTTATTGGAAACAGCCGTGCGATTCTCTAATGATCCGTCGTTGCGTTCGTCGACGAGTTCACCGATGTCAAATACTTTGAGATATCGCCCTTGTACATAAGGTTGTTTTTCCAACGTTTCTTGACATCTTCTCATTTGTTTCACGGATGTTGTCAAAGATGCAACAATGTTTGCTCTTATCATGATATGACAACTTAAAGAGATAAAACTGTCGTCACTAAATCTAACCGAGTTTCCGAAAAAAAAATAATAGGCATGAATTTTTAATTATATTTAGTAAGTGAGACAGCTTCTTTAATTCTATATTACTTAGAACTCTAAATAGGAAAGACCATGTCTAAAAGACTACATAAAGTAAAACCTAGGTTATATAGGGTATAGACAATAATAGAGGAAGCACGTAGGTAGAAAAAGCACAACACAGAGTTCCTAGTACTACTTACAAATATACCAACGCAATGGTCAAAGAAAAAAAGAAAGTCAAAGTTCCAAACTTTCATAATTGGTAAATATTTACAATAAAGTAAAGTTAAACATTAAAGTAGTACTTAACCCATTCAATATACTTATTGAAAAGTAGCTAAAATTACATAAACAATGTAAAAACATTCCTTCTTATTTTAGTAAATTTTTTTGCAACCGTAAAATGCATAATATTTCTTAAGCTTTCGCTCGCAATCAAAACGGAACAACTTTAAACGAATTAGTTCGAGTAAATTAGAAAAAAAATATTTGTTAAATTAAGATTATATACACGATTCCGTTAAAAATTGCTTTTTTAACGTAATTAATAGTTTTAACAGATATTTTACATTTTCTACCGACTTCCAAAAAGGAGGAGGTATTCGACTGTTTTTTTGTTTGTTACCCCATAACTTTTGATAGGGTGAACCGATTCTCAATAAATTTTTTTGTTTGACTACACGGGAAGCTAGTGCTTCCCGTGTGGTCCCATCATCAAATTCGGTTCTGTAGTTTTTGAGTTACACTCCAATAACTGAATAGAATGGAAGTCGGTATTATTTTTTTCTAATTGCACTTGTTTTTGAAACTACAATCATCTATATCTAATTCAGTTTTAACAATACCTTGGCACATCAATATATTTTCGTCAAGTATAGATGAGTAAAGAGTTTTCTGAAACATATTGCCGAAGTTGTTTAAACACACTAAATAATATTACAAATTTACACTTTTTCATGCTTATTATTTGTACATAACAGCGGGAAAATAAAAATAAAGATATATATAGCAGTTTACTATTACAACTTAATTATTAAAAACTAAAATTAGTCTCACTAATTTTACCACCACTTTCACAAATCTGTAATTATCTGTATTTTTTGTCACTGGTTAAAAAAAACTCCGCTTTGAACACCTTCCACACCAAACAAATTATGAATAGATATATTATGATAATCCTGTGATGCTAAGCAACCACACACCTGTTCTCATGAGAACCCCCTCCTCCACCTGCTGAGGAGTCTGGAGGAGGTTCTGCTGATCTACTACCACCACTCCACTCCAAAGAGTCAATCATTTCCATTAGTTCTTTGAAGACAGCGATGACCCTCCAGTTATACTTCGCTGAACACTCTACGTAGCCACATTTCCAATGCTTTCTTACCAAATTTACAATATTTCTTCGTTTCTCCCTTGAGTCGCCACAGGCACTTTCAGCGATGGCCAATTGCTGCAAACCACTTGCAGCTGATGGTGTGTTGCTGCAGAGCAGATCCTGCTTGTTCCCCACAACTAGCACTGGAACATTTCGCATGTCTCTGCTTTCCACCATCTGGTCTCTCAACGTCCTTATGTATTGAAATGTCTCAACGTTTGATAGGTCGAAGACTAGGATGTATGCTGTGGCGTTCCTTGGGAAATAAAATAATAGTACTTTATTTATTTTGATACACAGAAACATCTCACCGAGGTAATATTCCTCAACGCTCTGGAAAGGGTAGACTGGGATATAGGATAAAAGTATATATGTTGGAAGTGTTCAGTGTATCTACAACCCGGTCACAATATCTGTGCACCTGGCCTCGTGACGTCATATCGGCGATCTGGGTACGGTGTGAAAAAAAAGGTATTTTGGAGAAATGTGGAGGTAAAAAAAAAATTCATTCATTTCAAATCAATTTATTATTGATAAAGGGTTTGTTATTAAAAAACAATAATTTTGATTACAAAAACATTTATTATTCGTTCGCAGTCGTTTGCACAGGTTCGTTTCACCACTACATCTACTACTAGGTCTACAGGTATGGTGTACTGTTTATTTGCTTTCTCCGATTCAAAAAACTTGAGCACTTTCTAGATTAAATTTCTTGATTCGCTGTGTACTTATTGTTTTTCCCATGACTTCAGTTAAACAGCTACAACAATTTTAATAACAACCAAACCAGTCCAAACCTATCAGTAAACAGTCTAAACTTAACAATAAATATTAAAAAACAAAACAACAACAAAGCGAAAACAAAATATCAAAATTATCGGGACGTGTATCGGCAACGAAGATGCTAACCGTACTGTCGCACCGGGGAGTGCGCGGAGAGGTGACAGGGGAAGGGGGAGAGGCGCCGCATTCCAGCGAGGTGCACAGATATTCTGACCGGGTTGTACACTGAGCACTTCGAACATGTAAAACTGACTAGTTATCATTTATCCAAATAGATTAGAACTAGTCAGCACTCCTGGTACAAACAAGATTAAGCTGATGACATAGAGTCAGAGTTACAAGGTAATTATAGTAATTTTAATTATTCAGTCAAATGACAACCCTTGTGTTCTCTATTCAATCAATGAAAATGTGTTATATTAGATTATAAATAGGATGTAGGGACGGGGTATAAATATATGTGTAATAATAATTGGTATTTCTCAATAGTTGTCCTTTTTAAATTCTTGTAGCTTTGAATATGTAATGTAAATGAATTACATTTACATCCGATGAGCCAAAGAGTAAATTAAGTTCCGCAGCACCACTCAATTGGAAGAACGAATCACGGCATCTATACATATGATCGATGTTAACAACATTTAATATTCAATCGGAAAAGGGGTTGATTTCGTTTTAAAGCCTTATGGCTTTTTATTATATGGCCTGGTTATCCAGGGAGTCCAAAAGCTCCATCTTCAACCATCACTTTCTATCATTTGAGATTGTGGTCAAATACAAGACTTTACTGAATAAAAAATGGCTCCGTGATCCTTTCGTGCCTTGAGTCTTACAGGAATGGGTTCAAAAAAATGGTAAAAAGAAATAAATTTAAGTAAAACAAACCTTAGGCCGTAAAAGCGATAATGCGCCCATTCGTAGTAGGAGTTGATCGGGAAGTAAGGTATCACAGGGACGTCTGTGATTTTCACTTCGTAAAGGTGCTCATTGATGATCACCGATGGGTAGAAGGTGTGCTTTCTATCAGTAGGCACATATTCTTCTGAGAAGTCGCTCCAGACGAATTGCTGTAACAAAAGATATATAGTACATTTATTGCACGAAAGTAAAAAATAAGGACTCGTCGCCACTCTAGGGGAGAGTGATGCACCTTCAGTATGAAAATCTTACATAATGAGTTTTATTAATGGTAGCGGATCGCCAAATCTGATACCTAAATGAAATATTGAAAAATGTTCAAAGGAGTCACGGGATCGATTAATATGCAATTTTAAGTAAATCAATAGATTTACTTACAAATAATTTTCCTTATTTAGAAAATCTAACTCGTGTATTTATATCATAATCAGCCCATTTTGTTCCAACTGCTGGAACCCTAGCCTTCCTCTGAGAGAGGAGTTTGGCCATAATCCACCACGCGGGCCCATTTCGGATTGGTGGATAGGTTAGTGGCCAACCCATGGCGATGTTTTCATGCCGCCCGAAGGCCCTCGACATAGCCTAACGACTGTTGTCCTAAGACAAACAACCGGGACTGACGGTTTAACGTGCCCTCCGAAACACGGAATATATTTATATATTATAGCTAATTTTTTTTGGTAGGTGTGATTATGTGGTATTGTTATAAATAGATACTTATGATTAAGGTATGCCAAATACTGGCTATTTGGCATATTTATAGTAAGATTTACGTGAGTGAGAAGTATTGTAGCAAACGAAAAAAAAAATAATGACAGTTCATTATGATTTTTTCGTTAACTTCTGAAAGGCTAGCAACTATTTTAAGGTATCTTAAGGTAGGTAAATATCTATCTAAATAAAAGTTTCTAGCCGTTCAGCATACTTGATAAGAAGATTACTTAGACACTGGTCTTGATCGAGATTAAATTAGACACCAGTCTAGGAGCCGATTTTAATACTAACTATAAACTTATGAATTGAAATAATCGCTAGCCTAAAACCGAACAAGTAACTATTTTGTAAGCCTAATGACTTAAAAATTACACCATAATATAATACTGTACAGTCGCCTGCAATAAGATGTACACATTTCACAATTTTTAAAAGTACTTCAACATTGGTTTTCATAAATTTGGGCATCAAAATTATTCTAAAATGAACAGATTTATATTATTTTACAGTTTGACAAAATCCTTATCTACATTAATATAAAATGTAGTACCGTATCATGGTTTTTTAAAATTATTGAATGTATACATCTTATTGCAGGCGACTGTACCAGGTGCCTTTCAAAATGATCAAAATCTGGTAAGTGATATCAAACGGTACACCAAATCAAAAGTTTCAATTTAATGTCCCGTAGTAAAAATTATTTCTAACAGAATAAATGTCTGTGCTTAATTTTAGAAAAGCGAAGACATGTAAGTCTTACGATACTGAAAACAAGGTTTTACTACAATAAAATCCCAAAAGACTAACAGAAACAAAATACAAAAAAAGTCTGTAAAACATTAAAGGAGAATTTAATCAGTACTCATGGGATTTATACGACGATTTATTCAATTTTGGAGTTCCATGTTCGCGGGTAGATTGAAGATGCGGGTAAATGTGAAAAAGTTCAAAGTGCATTTATGAGCAAACAAAACGGTCTACCATCTTTCTCACTCTTTTACTACGGATACTATTATCTATTTTGAAGATTATGATGATTTGAGCACTCTAGATCAAAATTTGCCATCCAAATAATTATATAAGATAGTAATAGAATATATGACATTGTATTATGTAGTAAAATTGGCTGAGTTTCTTGGCGGTTGTTCTCGGTAGTTGCTCTATTTGTTATGAAACACGATTATAGAGTATTTTGCAGTACATCAATAATTAACGTTCATAAGTATACATCTAGTTCCTCCTGAATATCAGCGCAAAGACTGCCAACCCTAGCAAATGCTCAGTGAGAACTTGAATCCCGGCATCACACAACATTTCGTTGAACAAAAATATTTTGATAGTGTTTTTATTATATTACCACACTAGACTAGATACTGCTTGCAACTTAGTCCTCATTTAATAAAGTTATCATGCTCCCTCAAGGACTTCTGGGTTTTTTTCGAGATAAACATAACTGTGTTATACATATTTCAAACCTACTCTAAAAGAGTTTTTATAGCAATTCTGCCGTTATATGTGAACCATTGTTTCTTATAAAAGTAGATACATAAGCTAAGGTAAGGATTACACTACCTTCTCAACCTGAACATTAAGCTCGCCATGTTTAATGGATACCGCTAAGATCCATTTACGCCTCTTGTTACACCTGATACTTATGTCCCAATAGTTCCATTAACCACTTTGCCTGAGAGCACTTCAAGATTAATTATTACAGAAGATTTAACCATATTAATCTGTTCGTGTCCGTTCACGCAACTTTAATGTATTTTATACCTGCTCGAGTGTTATGTGGTTAGAAGAGAAAGAAAGTATTAGACAAAGTTTAGTATAGACAGAAGGATACAATAATATGTTTTTACCAAACCACAATGTTGTGCAATAAAATATAAATTAGATACATTAAATCACATACAACTGGATTTGCATGTGGAAAACTAGTGAAAAAAGTCACGATATAATGAGAACAAACAAAGTAATATCTGCAAGACGCCATTAGAAATAAGGGGCACAATCAACAATGTAAATGATCGTTACAACAACGAGAAAGGATCTCGACTCAAGCGGAGCAAATACATTTTCTCACGTTACGTTTTGCTTGATCAAGATAAATCACCAAGCGTTATAACATCTCATATTTCTTCTGCTAGTACTTGCCTACTTTTATACTAAATAAGAAACAGTTTTCGGAATTATTATACAAAAATGTATGAACTAAGATTTTTTAATTGACACATTACTCGTTTGTTTAAGCAAACAAGTTATGAGAAGGCCAACTGCCAATAGGTTAGCTGGACATCTACCCATGACAGCAGCGAGATTTAAGACTACATACCCGCGATATACTGGTACGCATTATACTTATTTTTCCAATTATGGTATATATTTATTTCGGTCAGGATTTGAACCCCCGCCTTTTCACTCTATTAGATGACCATCTATACAGGTTGTTTGGTAAAGGGACCGACAAACCAAATGAGCGTGTTCGGGGGCCCACTTGGAGAATACAAGTTGGCCAAAAAAAAAATCCCCGACACACCAATCTTTTTTAACTTTTTTTTGTGAATTTTCTCGTTTTCTCCAATATTGTACCAATTTTGCTTTGCGTGGCCTAAAGGTGTATTAGAGACCAAATACAACTAATAACATCCGGTCTAAAACAGATTTTACAAATGTAAACAGGTACAATTTCGGAGAAAAAGAGAAATATCACAAAAAAAAGTGAAACTTATTGGGGGTCGGGGATTTTTTTTGGCCAACTTGTATTCTCCAAGTGGTCCCCCGAACACGCACATTTGGTTTGTCGGTCCCTCTACCAAACATCCTATATAATAATATAGGAAATTACCGAGGCACACCCGAAAAAGAAACGATTGTTAGAATATATTTTGTCTCAACGACTCACCACCCTGTTTACACTTAGAACAAAATACTTTGAATGAAACTAAGTCGACGTATGCGTAAGTTATAAGCGGCGAAGTGCCATCTATCAGACTGCTTGAGAAGTTTTACAGTCGTTAGTGTTATCTTGTGAATAGAATTTGAGGTTGTTTTCACAGTTTGATCGTATCTAAACTATGGAGAGTAACCCCCCTTGCTATAATATAGTAATTTATCTATAAGATAAGGAAAAATGCCGCATATGTTTCCCAATACGAATAATAAATAATCCAATAGGCTTGGTTCGTGTTTGACGTGAAAACTTAAGTATGTATTGGATTTAAGGGATTCGGATATAAGATACGAGTACGAGTTCCAGCAAATTGTAATGGAGGCTTTATATCTCAAATTTCATTATATTTACATGAAATGGGATTGCAAAGAGGATAAAGGCAGGCGAGGAGCCAAATTAAAATGAGAAATAAAACGTTATTCATGTTTTCGAAATAAGAATAGAAAAGAAAATGTTCGGTGTAAAATATAAAAGGTATTATGTGTTTTCGAGCCTTTCTGGAACTAGGATCCCATGTGTATTGGCACAACAATAGCACATCACAACATCCACTATCCGAGAACGACCATTTGTAATACTATTTATCACACAAATGTCGCCAACCAGGGATCGAACCGAAGACCGGGACATACCAACTGAGTTAACGGAGCTTTCATTTTAGTTGTTGTAGTGACTTCTGTATTGGCTACAGTTAGCTGATATGGTTAGCCTCCTTTTTCATCGTTAAAAATCCGAAGTTCGTTGATCGAGACAGAATAAGTTAAGCATTGTTTGAATGTGGCGTCTGGATGTGACAAAAGGCGTGATAACCGCCTTCTCATTTTGGTTGATAGCACCGCAATGCTAGATGGTCTGCTTGGAAATAATAGTGTACAAGCAGTATTTAATGTAATAAGAGTGAAATTACGCGACCCATATAACTCAAAATCGCAACGTGAAAAGAACAATACAGTTACACGCAAATCTGCAGCTTAAAGCTATGGGTAGCAAAGCAACTGGTTTGCCAATATCAGCACATGATTAAATAACATACTAACAATTGCCATATGGAATAAGGTTACCACGATTCCTTAGGAGCAACATGTTGGATGGATATGTTAATCCTCGACATAAGCTTTATATTCTTTACGAATCTATTCAGCCATTTCAGCGTTAACGCTGTACGGTATTGTGGTAGCTTTAGAGGTATAAAATTCATATCTGACTCCAAAATTATTTATTACGGTTTTTCACAAACCTTTACATAGACAAATAAATATTCAACGTCAGCCATTTTCAAAAGGAGAGTAACAACTTGACGGCGGAACCAACGAGTACATAAACACAGGTGACAGCGAAGACGGAAGACGTTCTTCTTCTTCTTCTTCTTCTTATGTGGCTTTTTAAACGGAAGACGTTGATCCGAGTCGCTAGTCCGTCGAGCCACAAATCACACTGTCAGGCGCTGTTGACGAGCCGGAACAAGTAACATACTTTTGCATTTTTATAATTAGTTAAATTTGCATTTTAGGTCAAGTAAAGTGAATCCTTCCTATGACGTAATAATTAAAACAAAAGATTTATGAATGAAACTGACGTATATTTACGTCTCTGGGACGCAAAAGGAGATTGATTTGAGATTTAGTGCCCACCGCTATCGCTGGTGTGCACGACAGTTACTCCCAGACGAAGAAATAAAAAAAATGCTCGGTAAAAAAATCCCTGTAATATATCACGGGAGTTTTAACCGATTATTGTATAATAATGATAAATCTTTTATCCCCAAAGCCACATCAAATATACTCAAGGTCAAACTGTTATCTAGAAGAATTGTAGAATAATATGCCTCAATCTCACATAGACAGTGCGCCACATAATGAAGATATGATAAATTATATATGACATTCCCTGAGTTTCCCGTTAGCCATGCCAGTGAATATTCTATGAATATATTACGCATTCAAAGACATAATTCGATTGCCTGCGCCGCGATGCTTTCATAATATCAGGCCTTGTTGTGTAAGAAGACGCAGGTGTGTCATGGATTTTTTTCGAGGTTTACGATGTAAGCTGAAGAATTTAATTTGCTTTTTGTTGGTAAAAAACGACAACGTCTACACATAGTCTTCAGGTCCTAAAGGAGTGCCAGTACATGGTAAACTGATGACTGTTACATACTTACATCCATATACAGACACAGGTCAAACAGACATGTGCATGCACACAAATGCTTGTACTGTCCGAGGATCGAACCCAGGATCAGCGGCTCAGAAGGCAGGGATCTACAAACTGATCCAACTGGCTTGTCAAAGTCAAAGTCAAAATCAAAGTCATTTATTCAATTTAGGCATCAAAGACGCACTTATGAACGTCAATTTTTCATTATAATGTACTTTTAAGACTACCGCCGCGTTCCTAAATATAGAGTCTACCGAGAAGAAGCGGCAAGAAACTCGGGGCCATTCTTTTTATATAGATGTTTTTACTTAGGTACTACAAATATTAGCTCCAGTGTGTTGCCTTACAAAAGAGAACATAAAAATGGTATCAGTAGGGCAAGACACGCTACACTTTGACATCTTAGTACACGAGTAGATAGATCCTGGAGTGATCAGTCCCAAGCTGTTTTATCCTCCAAGTAATCCGAAATTTTGTAATAACCTTTTTGACAGAGTTTAGTTTTAATAGTAATTTTAAACTTATTATTAGGCAAATCTCGGATATCATTGGGAACTTTATTATGGAATCGTATACATTGTCCCATAAAAGAATGACTTATTCTGTGGAGACGCGTTACATGTACTGATAGCTTGTGCTTATTTCGCGTGTTGATGGAATGAGCATCACTCCTTTTATCAAAACTGCTAATGTTTTTCTTTACATATATGCCATTTTCATAGATAAACTGAGAGACAACAGTTAGAATGTTTATGTCTTTAAACTTCTGTCTAAGGGAAACTCTAGGGGCTAAACTGTAGATCGCTCGTATAGCCCTTTTTTGCAGTATATAAATAGAATTAATATCTGCAGAACATCCCCAGAGTAGTATGCCATAAGTCATAACGCTATGGAAATAACTAAAATAAACTATTCTAGCTGTGTTTACATCAGTTAATAGTCTAATTTTTTTAACAGCATAAGCCGCTGATCTTAGCCACTAGACATTTTTTTAATGTGGCGACCCCATTGCAATTTATCGTCTATAGTAATTCCTAAAAAGACTGTTGACTCCACGAGGTCCAACCCTGTTCCATTCAACGTTATATACTGTAGTATTAACACCAGCACCGCATTGATAAGGACAAGCATGTGGTCAGAACCAGATAATCTGCCCTGTAAATAATGCAGTGTTAGCAAATAGAGATTATATAGTAGATATAGAATCAAATACGGCTAAAATAAGGTGACGAGTGCACCCCTCCGGCTGACGACTTGCCCGTTATTTACCTGTATAATACTCGTCTTGCCAACGGCAGGAGCCCCCAGCAGCACCACCTTGATGAGGTCGAGGCTCTCGGGGCTTGGCTCCACACTCGGAGCCCCACCTGCGGTTAGGGTGGAGCCTCCTCGTTCCAAGTAGTCCAGGTCCAGCTCTGAAACAAAACAGATACATAGTAGTGACAAATACAGGTACTTATAAGTGGAACAGTGTATAAGTGTAGCAGAGATGAAGGCATTTGCAATGCTCATCAAAAAGTAGGAAAATTATGGCATCTAAGCATATACTTAGAAACACATAACATAATAATGGCTTAGTGAATAAAGAACTATACTGAAACTTTTAATCGTAAATATTAAAGGTAATTCATGTAGTATTCATTGGTACTATAATTAAACATATAGGGTGGTTGGTAGAGGGACCGACACACCAAATGAGCGTATTCGAGGGACCACTTAATAACATTTGTAAAATCTGTTTTAGACCGGATGTTTTTAGTTGAATTTGTTCTCTAATACACCTTCAAGCCACGCAAAGCAAAATTGGATACAAAACAGAGCTAACTAACTGATTTAGTTAAAAAAATTGGGGTGTCGGGGATTTTTTTGGCCAACTTGTATTCTCCAAGTGGGCCCCCGAACACGCTCATTTGGTTTGTCGGTCCCTCTACCAAACACCCTGTATACTGTGGTAATATGCAAAAGTTTCAATAAAGTATATGTTGGATAGCTAACATAGTTATTTTCTTTTTATATACTTATATCATAAAGAGGAAATATTTGTTTGCTTGAATTGAATAGGCTTCGCAGCTTTAGTGTAATAAAAAAAACAGTGAAATAGTACATTACTGCAGAATCTAGTAAGTTAGCCTTCCAGGCCAAGTATGAGTTACCTCACCTGCGGTTCGGTCCTTTTATATACGAGGCCGGGATGGCTTTCTTACTGGTTGAGGCTTGTATAATGCATTTCTCAAAAATTAAAGAAAGTTTTTGCTAATTCGGCCTTAGCTTTTAAATCAGGAGGCGTGCCAATTATTTTTTTGAATCAGATTTGCCTGAACTTATTTTGTAGGATTATCTATGTTCACGCGGTAAATTAAAAGACAATTTTCGCGATTCAATATGAAATCCGCCAGTCGTTGCTTTATTTTTTACTACAAAGTTTGCGTTTAGTTTTGAACATTGTTAACATTACATGTATGTTTTAGTAAAAAAATGTAAATTATTGTTTTTAAATCTCCATGTTAATTTTAGAATGCAAAGCTTTAATCCTCCATGATTTATAAACTGAAATTATTAAATACAAACATACAATCCCGTACTATACTTCTACAACATTATTAAGTACAAAACGCATCGTGCATAGTTTCTCTGCGTCGCGTTAAGTGTCACAGACTATAAAATATATCTATCTCATAAATTATGAGATAGGTATATATTTGGAGCCTCCCTCCTATAACCATATTATAATGGCTAAACTCTAATCTGTGTCTGCTACTAAGTTTTTTTTCTAAGCAGATCTAAAGAGGATGACCTACTGTCCAGTAAGTAAATTACATACTTACAGGACAGTAGGAGTTTCCAAATTTAAAATCTCGCTTCTCACTGGACAGTTGTGAATAAGTCTCCGATAGAGTTAACTTTCTGGATACTTTTTAGAGATTTTATGGAAACATTACATATCTTTTTTGAGAATATTTTCTCAAAAATAGAATGTATAACGCATATGTCATGTAATATCTCTTTAATTAATTTACTATAGCATCAATTACATGACTGTGTTACAAATATGAAAGTTGTGTATCAAATACAATAACTGCATATATCAAATTCACTTTTACGCATAATAAAATAATACATGGCTTTGCTCTGACAAGATAGCTGTACGTACATTATCCATGCGTAGGCGAGCGAAGCGAGGAGGAGCTTAAAATCATACTCGATCGCAGTTTTATTCACTTATCGGTTCTGCACTTAGCATTTTTACTTAACAATTTTGATTGTTGATTTTTAGCTAATTACTGTTTTTAAAAGGATACTATTTGCATATATTTTATTAAAATTCAGTAAAATTATGGTAATATACTAGTACTATTATCAACAAAGACTCATTGGTATGTATTATTTACTGGCATTCCAGAATAGTTGAGTACACGACAAGATCGCTATTCTCCGAATGTAAACAATGGGCGAAGAAGGTGTCTAGACGTTCAAAACGTCATCAATATTCAATAAAATGCATCCATAGCTAGTTTTATTTAGAGTAAAGAAAATAGCTAGACCAAAATCTCTTTATTAATTTTTAGCCTCTATCTCTTTTTTCTACCGACTTCCAAAAAGGAGGAGGTACTCAATTCGACTGTATGTTTTTTTTATCATATATGTTTGTTATCTCATAACTTTCGTCTGGGTGAACCTATTCTCAATTTTTTTTGTTTGCAAGCTGGTGCTTCCCGTGTCCCGGTCCCATTTAAATTTCATCATTTCAGTCCAGTAGTTTTTGAGTTACACTCTAATAACTGAATAGAATAGAAGTCGGTATTAAATTTTTCAAATTGTACTTGTTAAACTTATTTTTCCCTAAGTGTAGTGCCAATATGTCACTTAATGGTCAGTGATCATGCGCTCGAAGGTGCATGCGACCTAATATAGCGACTCTCAAGTACAACTGCAGGAACACACAGGTAAGTGCTTAGAGACAGTTTTTTAAACTATAGGGCACTAGTTAGCAAGGCAAATCCAGAATGGCCATATCACCATGCTGTGGATTTCATCACGATACCTTCACTAAAAGCTTAAGCCTGAGGTAGGGATTGAACCAGTGGCCGTCTGATCAACGGCCGACCCATATTACCCCAAGGCTGTCATCGGTTTGTTTCATTTCATCATCTTTCACAATATTTTATTTTACACTATTACACTATTTATCATAAGCATATATATATACACGCTGCAATTGACATGATCAAATGAATACCAATACCAACTTAATGTGAACACCTACAAATCCCACGGTACAATTATTTACGTAAGCGAAGTATATAAATAGAACATAGAGATTTTCCAGCAAAATGGTACTGCGTAATACAGGCATGATAACAGCTGTCACCGAATTTCATACGAAATAGAACTTGGAAGCCGGTTTAGCCGTTGTTTGTATACAGATAACAAAGCATCACAGGCAGCTACATTTCGTGTTTAAACATTTATACACGAAATATCACATAATAGACAATTGAGCTTTTTGCAAGTTAAACATTCTGTAGGCAAAGTATAAATATATATAAATAGGCGATAAAAGTGGGAAGAGGCTGTGGGTGCGGGCGGTGGACGCTTACCGGCGATTATTACACTGAGTGTCAAAAGTCAATTTGATAGTCACTGTTAGGCGTTGTGATATGCAATACCAATGCTATGACAATTTTGGTAGACATCAAAGTTCGATAGACAATAAAATCTAGTTATTGACTTCCAATGTCGAAGGTAGCCTATAACCCTGCTGACCATTCAACGGTCGAACTCGACGTGCCAGTTTCCAGTGGTCATTTTAACAGTTGCCGAATGTTGCCTGTAGCGTAACATATAATATTAAAAAGTTTAATTCTTAAGCGTTATAAGAGTTTGTTAGATATGATGGAATAGCGAATGACCAATCAATTGTATTTCCCAAATTTTATCAGTATACAGCGTGCTATTTCTGAGTAAGCTCATACCAAACTAAGTAAGTTTGGTATGAGCTTACTCAGAAATTATACGCAGGTTACTTTAACTTTTTATCCCAACTGGTAATTGCCATTGGATCACTATAACCTTTTTTGAACTAGATAAAATCACAGGCTTATGTACTAATATGTATATAATAAGACCTAGTTTTACGTATGAATAAGAAAATCCAGTTTCCTCTAGTATAAGAAAGAAAAGTTAGTGTTAGTTATGTACGAAGATCGTGAGAATAATTGTGTTCCTCATGTTTTATAAACTAGGAAAATTTTCTATCTCACGAGAACATTCTTCCGATATAAAAAGTATGTATTGTATGTATAATTCTGTAGTTCATGTTAAATATTGCAGCTAAATTGAGTCTGGGAAGTTTGCAGGGTAAACCATGTTTATTGAGCTATTGTGTTGTGCGTGACATTTTGATTTTGCCAACGTTGTAGCTGCCTTTGTTACGAATACAAGTATATTAAATTTCGAACATGCGGCATACTATGCGGAATTGATGTTACCTACAGTTTGCCATATTAACCTTATGTGGCATTAACCAGAAGGCTTGCACATCTATGCATGCATTACTGTATGCTGTTGCGCAATTTCGTTGATAATCCCTCAGCATTCTCTCGGTTAAGTTACTATGTACCGTGAAACTATACTCGCATAGGCGAACGTTGCCGGCACCATCTGCTAGCATATTCTAGCAGGTTGCGCACCCGATATGCCAGCAATATGCCCACAGCAAGGACAATAAAGTTACTTAATTGTTTTGTCAACGAGGTCCACAATGTCGACATTCATGTTACGACGACCCCTTGGATATTTATAAGAATATTATATTTTGTTTAAAATTGTAAACGTTTTGGCTGCTAGCTGTTAGTTTACTTTTTGTAATAAATAAATAAATCTAGGTAAATTACTTTAGGTTCGTGAAACAATAATAATTTTTCTGACCTACAGGACAAGCGGCCTGCAGAACAAAGGATTTCATGGAACGGTGATAAAAAAATTAAAAAATGACTCACAAGAATTAAATTTTGTTCAGATAATATAAAAGAAATCTCATGCTAATTTAATTGAATATAATACAAAAGGATAAAATAAACAACTAAAACAGCAGTTTTAGTATCACTTACTATCAACTCAAAAATTTAGAAAGGTAACGATGTACGTGAAGTAATAAATTCATAGTCAATTTAATGCTTACAATTCAGAAGCCCTTTAAGAATAACGTAATATTACTTAATATAAGACGACCTTACTAGTTGTTCCTTTTCAGGGTTTTAGACATTATTGATATTGATTGAACAAAACAACAAAAGAGAACTGCTTCGGGGAACTAAACCCGCCAATGGACTCCCCGATTCTCGGCGCCCGAAGTCCCCCTACGATGGGTCAGATGAGTAGCCTCACTGCCTGCTACTTCGGCCGCGGACCTCCCCCGCGGAAGGCAGGCAGAGCGGCGCCCCTAATTCCATCACTCCTCTCGCGCCGCTCCTTCCAGCTCTCAGCCTTGATGCTGCCCATACGACACCGCAGCCCGCCTCAGTTGCAGTGGCGCCCATATACCTCCGGAACCTAGAGTGACCGCTCCCATGTGAACTTGGAGGACAAAGCCCAAGTTCCTCTTCGTTTCACGAAGGTGACCCAAGACACGGTTAATTAGCCCCCCGCCAAGACAAGGCGGGAACTCTCGGGAGAATGTGTTTTCACGCGACTCGTAACACAGGGAATCCTAGAAAGTGTGTGAACGTTATCTATACGAATATAAAGAGCAAAGAATGTATTTTTACGTAAATAATAAACATAAAAACTACTGAACATAAAAACTACTAAAAAAATATTTTGCTATTAGAAAGCTACATTATCACTAAGTGACATAGGCAATATATTTTTTTCAAAAAGATAGGGATCCCTATGAAAACTTCGATAATGTAACCCAAGGTATGAAAAAGATACAAAAAAATATCCTTATATCGCGTACACTGCGGAAACTATTGATAAAAGAACACAGTGATATACTATGGTCTTATAGAAGATATCAATCTGTACTCGTACTAAAATGTATGTATGCATATGTCTAACTATTACAGTAATGTCACAATAACTACTTTGCCTTCTTAAAATATGCAAAATCAACGCCGGTGCAAACTACGAGATAGGCCACATGATTCGTACCTTGGAGTTAACTTTTATCTACTCTAATAATAATGAGGAAAGACTTGTCTACTTGACTACATAACTGGTTCGAAAAAATATTTCACCAGTAGAAAAATATATTATGCCTTAGTAACATATTTGATTCATCATCATCACTAATCACCGCGCGGGTGAAACCGCGGAGAGCAGCTAGTTATCAAAACAAATACACAACTGTGTATCTAATAGTTCCTCCGTAAACACGATCCGGTCTGTTATAAAAGATATATTATCGACTAAAGAAAGTTTTTCCTTATGTTTGTCAGAGACGATATAAGCACGAGGCCGACCTGGTGTAAGTGATGACCTTTGCCTAGAAAACAGATGCATTTCGTAAAGTGACGATAAATTGTTCAGCGCCGTACCAAATGATGACAAACTTAACCAGCATTTGTAAGTAAAGCCGTAGGTAAGTTGTTTAGTCTCATGTGCCTGTACTTTTGCCAGCAACTATCTTAACGCAGCATTGCGGACATTACTGCTTCAGGGTAGAAAAGGGCATATTAGCAGTACTGCCACGGATAAACTCATTTACGAAGAGTTATATTTCACTAAAACACTATTCTCGAGTTTATGCCAAGGCTTAAAGATTTTTTTTATGAAATATCTGTAGATGTTTGTTCAACCTCGGTATTTTAAACTTTTATTCAGTCTACGTTTTATACTCGTAATATGGCGAAATGTAACTTTTGTTTAGGTTAACAAGACACAGACTCACAGTTTAGACACTACTTACGAAATCGATGCTATGCAGGTCTGAAACGAAGATTTTTTTTTTGTGTGGTGAGTGGCACGCCCAAGGCGACCAACTAATACCATATGATTTATACCATACAATAATAGAAAACAGTAAATATTTACATGTACAGTAACTCCATCGTCTCACGGACTGAGGCATAAACTATGAGTTAATTAAGTGGATTCTTGGGTTCGCATACTTCGTTACATTCTTGTCTTATCCATGTTCAAATTTATTAGTAAACTTACCAATATTGACGTCAATCTATTACGAACTCTAGTACCCTACGATTCAAAGAGTTTAAATTGTTTATACTACACTCGAGAGCAATGAATCCGGGTCACTTAAAGAATGTTAAAAATCTCGGAAACTAAAAATGATAGGTTAATGCAATAAATTGTATTTAATAGACAATGTAATACTCCTTAAATGAAAGTAAAAAGAATATGAGTCACCATACATTTTATTAACACAAAATTACATAAAGAAAAAAACTGCTGATCTCTCCTTAAAACAAAAATAGGAAACATGAAATTTTTGAACTTTATTACGATTTTCTTGAATTTTAATACTTCGTATTGCCTCCTCGTGCTTCCATTACTGCGTTTACGCGGTTTGGCATGCTGTACACCAAGTTCCTTATACGATTTTGGGGAATATTCTCCCATTCCTCTGTGAGAGCAATTTTGAGCTCACGAAGCGTGATTGGGGGAGGGTTTCGTTGTTTTACGCATCTGCCTAGCTCGTCCCAAGCATGCCCGATCGGGTTGATATCCGGGCTGCGCGCTGGCCACTCCATATGAGTAATGTTCATCTCTTGAAGGTAGTCATTCACAATCCTACCTGTATGAGGTCGGGCATTGTCATGCATAAATATAGCATCCTCACCTAAATTGACCATAAATGGACCAACGTGATCATTGAGGATTTCTTCCACATATCTTTCGCTAGTTAAAGAGCCGTTTTCTATGATCACCAGCTCTGTGCGACTTTCAGAAGAAATTCCGGCCCACACAAGTACAGACCCACCACCGTAGGCTACTTTTTCTTCGATGCATGCTTGCTTGAATCTTTCCCCTGGTCTTCGATACACTCTGTGTCTTCCATCGTGCTTGTAGAGCATAAATTTTGATTCGTCGGAGAACATAACTTTTGACCAATCTTCAATACTCCAATTTACGTGGCTCTGGGCATATCTTAGTCTTGAAATACCCACGCTCAGATGCCCACGCTCCAGTTTAGGGCCGTTTGCAGGTCTAAGGGGTTTTAAGTTAGATTCAGCAAGCCGACGTCTTACTGTCCATGCACTTGGGTTACTTCCTCCGAGGCGTCGAAACTGATTTGTGAGTTCAGTTCCTGTGAGAAAGCGATTTCGAAGCATGGTGTTCACCAAGTATCGGTCTTCTCGTGCTGTGGTACACCTGGTTCTGCCCGTTCCTGGTCTGCGTAGGTTAGAACCAGTTTCTTCGTAACGTCGGAGAACTCTTTGTACTGTTGACAGCGACACACCGACAGTCCTGGCTGTATCGCGCTGACTCCGGCCGGTTTCCAGCATTGTAAGTATTCTGGTGCATTCTTCAGGCGTAAGCGACTTAATTTCAGCTTGAATAATGAATATAGAGCACTATCAACATGGTTTATGTACCCACATAAATGACAGATTACAAACAAAAGCAAAACCAAATGCTGTAATTTCGTAGTTCCATCTTCGAAAGTGGCCCTTTTTCAAATTTGATTTTTTTATGATATAACTTTACAATAACTAAGAAGTTTTAATACCTTCATGTAAGGAGTATTACATTGTCTATTAAATACAATTTATTGCATTAACCTAGCATTTTTAGTTTCCGAGATTTTTGGGATTCTTTAAGTGACCCGGATTCATTGCTCTCGAGTGTAGTTGAAACTAATGCCTCCTGAAACTTCTACGGATTGCTGTAAAACATGTCTAATCGAGTAAGTTTAGGAGCAATATTTACTATTAGAAGTAAATGTACTACATTGCTAGTTATATAAAAATTACACAGCTATATATTTTATAGCCTCGTGAATTCTGTACACGTTTCAAGACGTTATAAGATACCGAACTATGTGTTGGGTAGACGCTTAATTAAGCAGTGTCTAGGGTTGGATATCACAGTAGCATTCCTGTAATAATCCTGTGATTAAATACACCTAAATTGTACTCACATTTTATGCAAATAAATATAAAAACAAAAATAGCTGTGTTTTGGAGTTTATGAGTGAACTTACAAACATCGACAATTTATGAGTATTTTTATTCATCATTATTAAAAAGGCATTCGAAGTCCTTTTTTTTTTTTAATTAAAAACTGGTACAACAAAATCGTAAATACTCATTTTGTTTGAAAATAGAAATACAGCGTACTGTTTGGTAAAGCGTTTCTGCAATGAGATTTATGGAGAATCCCAATAATCTATCTATCCACGGTTTTCCGTACTACCGATAGAAATTTGACATAACTTCCATACAAATAGTGTCAAATATCTAACTCTAGTAAGGTAAACCGGCGATAGATAGATTATTGGTCCGGCCGTTAGTTATGAAACAGACAAATAATTTGGTTGATGGTTAGCGTTTGTCACTGTTATACAGGTACTCTCAGATTTCACTTTAAACAAGAAAATACATAAGAAATATTTAATTAAAAATTAGTAAATTTCCATTTGAAAAGTGGGACACTCAGACCAAATAAAAAAGTCAAGACAGAATGTTGTGAACAGAAAAGTGAAGCCGGCAAAACTACGCCTCGCCGTGTACATACACAATTACACACACACACACGCACAACGAAACTACGCCTTGACTCGTCAGTCGAACTAAGCTGCGCGTGGAAGCAACACGTAAAGTAAATCAACAAATTTATCAGTCAAAATGCCGAATTGTGTCGTGAAACGGTGTTAAAACAAACATCAAATTATAAAAAGAAGGATGGAATCACATTTCACACGTAAGTAACTTGGAAAGCAATATTTTAAATAAATAAAATAAAAATAAAGGTTATTGCTTGGAACATAGAAAGTGTTGCCATGGTAAAGCCTGTAAGGTTTACCCTATTATTGGGTAATCTTAATATTTAGTATATGTGTTACGTTAATACGGGTACGTTTTTATAATAGTTTATCAACGTGTTTTAACCGACTTCAAAAAATAAGTAGGTTCTCAATTAGACTTTTCTTTAAATATAATATTGTATGACACTCGACGCAATATCTTTATACAAAACCGGTTTCGTCGTTTGAAAGCAAATTAAAAAAAATAGGCAATTCTTTTTTTTATTTTTAGTTTATTTTCAACCGACATCTAAAAGGAGTAGGTTCGCAATTAGGTTCTATTGTTTTAAATACTTGTTACCTCAGAAGTCCGTTATTTATAAACCGATTTGAACAATTATTTTTTTGTTGGAAACCTGATACCTTTAATATGGACTCGCATTAATTTCACACTGGATTTTCAATTTCGTACATATTGAAGGCGGTTATGTATTTTTGTAAAAATAAACCATATTTCTATTGAAGTCTTTTGTTTTTAGGGTGTATCTCTATTGAATGTTGTTGTGTGTAGTTAGTATGCGGAAAGTTATACGAGATGGTCGACCAGTCTTTGTCATCACGCGATTTTATAAATCAGTCGTAGAAGAAATATGCTAAGCAGGATTCATAGGTACATTAATAAATATTGAAAGTTTAAAAGCGCTTTATACGAAGTACAAAGAATATGAAAAAAGGCTGTTTTTTTATCTACTTATAAATTAAGCCAGGATCATTTGGAGATTCTATTTACGTCTATTAGGATGCATGGAGGGTTCAACGATAACCCTAACGTAAGACAGTTTACAAGCAAGCTACAAAAAATACTATGTCATTTAAAATTAAAATGTCTTGCAAAAAGTAATTGTGTTCCTTTAGAACACATAGCAATACTTAATTGCACTTCAACAACTATAATTATAAATAGCACTTCATCGTCGTATAGAAACGAAGAAGAAGAAGAAACCATTGAAAATTCTTCGTTGCAACTTCTTAATGAAATTGTTAATGAATCATTTGATTGGGCCAGCTGTTTACATGACAATTCATATTATGGTGACTACAGAAAAATGATAATTGGTTACATATCTGGAAGTACAGTGCACTATCTTGTTAAAACCATAAAATGCTCTAAATGTTAAGATGCCTTGCAGACTGATGAGAAACTTTATTTTCACAAGCTCATTAGTTTAAAAAACAAAGGTGGATTTCGCCTCCCGTCTAAGGATCTTTTTGACATTTGTGTCACTTGTGAAGCAGTTGTTCGAAAATTATTGAATGAAAATATTGCAATAACCGCAGAAAATCAACACCAAACTATAGTCTTGAACATATTAAAGAAATTAATTGGAAACAATCCGATTTTTATCAATTTAGAGTCAAAACATGAATATGTTGGGCAGGAACATAAACTTAATTTAATACGGTGTGTAATTGAGAAATACTTAAACATTAGATTCCACCATATTGCTAAATTAGAAAGTATTTCTAAATCAGTGCAAAGTAAACGACAAGCGTACAAAAAAATAATTCAGCATAAAGGTTTTTAAATAAAACTAGCAGTTACACCGAGTAATTTTATTTCTGAAACTCTTTGTCTTTTCTCTTTCACTACCCAATGTCACTACTTTTTACCGACACCTAATGTAGGAACCCTATTATTATATTAAAACTAATAACGTTATAACTTTATTAAATTTATAACTTTAATAATTTGATAACGTTATTTTTATGGGGTAATTTAAATTATCATGGCAGCACCGATTCACGCACTACATGCATAGAAAACCGGCCTCACTGCTCTGTTCACAACATTCTGTCTTGACTTTTTTATTTGGTCTGTGGTGGGACACTGACAAATATAAAAGTCAGTAAATGTGTCCGCGACGGGAAGTTTTTAACTGAATTTACTCAGAATGATTCTGGTTACTTTGGAATCAGAACTGCTTAATTAGCGAAAGCTCGGGCTAACAGTTACTATAAATAAGAGCTTTGCATAGCACTGCGCTGCACTAAAGCTCATCATCACGAGAGTTTGGTTTAGTAATTTCATTTTAGACAAAATACAAATAGTTTTAATGGTATATCGTTACCAATACCGACATTGTTAAGAGAGGCCTGCCTTAGTTAGCTTGCCCGTAGTCCCGACATTAAGGCTCCCGGAGAAACACCGTGTGGTGGTTTAGTCGGTATGACAAGACGAGTCCGACATACCCCGTTGAATCTCCCCGGATTTGGCGGGGATGTGTAAGTGCATTCCCCACACGATAATAAAAAATTAAAAAAAAAAGGCCTGCCTTAGTTACAGATTTCAGTAAAGATAATTTAACACTAATTTATTTGTATAATACTGTAAAGTCATAAAGTTCTTCGATTCAAGATTCATGACAGAATGTGTTTTTTTTCATATACTTCTTTACCTGCGTGACACGTTGACATATAAATCTATGGCCTTTATTAGATGTTGTAACTACTCCGGGTGTAAGCCAAGTTTATTAATAAGGACTTATAAGTTATATTTATGGATGCGTTCCACTACATTGTTTACAATATAATAAGTTTATTCTAATTGAATAATAAATGGCTTTTAGATTCACTACCTAATGTAGTGGTACTGAATATTAATGAGGCGTTGGATATTATCGCTAAATAAAGGCAAACTGCATTGAAATATTCAAAACATGATAAATCCATTAAGAGATTTTGTTATATATCAAGCGAAATCAACTTGAAAAGTTTTAAATTAAATCCAACTAACAATCTGTAGCATTGAATAGAATAGCTTTATATTTTCCACAGAAAATTAATTAAAATGAAACTCTACGGCTCGATTCAAACATTTTGCAAAGTTTATCCTCTCCAGTACTGTAATAAATAGCAAATAAGTCAATATTTCCCTTATTTAAATTTATAGAATAAGCCTTTTATATCCTAAACTTTTAGCGTTACACCCAAAATACACAATTTTCGGCAAGACCATCCATTCATCAATCAAATTGTTAATTTTAAATGATAGGTACGTCCGTCTTTGACTTATTTTGTAAAATTTGGTAACCTTCATTTTCACTCAGTTACTTAATGTTTAAAATAATGGGTTCTAGTCTTTGAGTAGAAAAATAGATTAGAGTTTGGTAAGTCTCTAACTAACCTTGTAAATAAAAGGGTGTTCTACAAGGTTTTCGTCTTCTGATCTTTGAGTTATACCTAAACGGAAGGGAATGACAGATAGGAATATATAAAAATTAAGGTATTTATATTATAACAAAAACACTGGAAACACTATACAATAATTACAGTGTCCGCAACAAAATATAGGCAAAGTACAATACATAGCAACTTTTCATATTTTCTACCGACTTCCAGAAAGGAGGAGGTAAGTACTCAATTCGACTGTATTTTTTTATGTTTGTTACCTCATATCTTTCGACTGGGTGAACCAATTCCTGAAATTCTTTTTTCGTTTAATAGCTGGTGTTTCCGTGTTGTCCCATCTAAATTTTATCAAATTCGGTTCCGTAGTTTTGGAGGTACACTCCAATTACTGATATTTACCAAAGTAATAGAATGGAAGTCGGTATTACATTGTTCAAAGTGCACTTGTAGTGTTACATAAATAAGACAGTCATTAAGTCACTGTCCTGTCTAAGTCGGTACTAGTAATGCGGTGGATGCATTACTAAAACTTTCTAAGGCGATTGATGAGGAAAACGCAAAACAACGTCATGATTTTGTTAACTTTGCCTACACTCATGCACCATTATACACTCTTAAACATAACAAATCAACTGTTCTTTGTGGTAGAAAAATAAAGAGTAAAATTATCCGCTTCACACAGACTATTCGAGTACTGAACACCTTAGCTCGATCATAGGGGTAAGCTGAAAACCAGCCTTGCGGAGACACTTGTGTTTACGCAGCCAGTGTTGAGCTTAACTCCGTTTCCTAAAAATAAGTTTGTTTTTAATCATTAAGTTAGTTGTTGTGATAGTGTAACGACCCCTACCCCTATCCTTATATCCTATTACCTACTATATAATCCTTGTCACTGCACTACTACTGTAATGACTCCCCAACCCTTAATATCACCTGTCACCATTTTAATCTAATCCTTATAAGTAATATTATTGTGATCCGAAGAATGGATATGGCCAAATAGATCGTTTAGTGTAGCTGGTAGGACCGTATGTTGTGATCGTAAAATAACCCTAGAACTTTTGAGGCGTTTAAAACTAATCCTATCTTCCTAATCGTAGAACTAAGTAATATACTAGATTACGCAAAGCATACCTACAGATTTCACCCTGTCTATCTGGCGTAGATGAATGGAAATACTAACAGTTTACTTTGATGCTTAGGTACTGACAAAACTCCCTAGACCTTTTCTTTAACTGTACTGAACCCCCTCAATTTGTTATATTTAAATTAAGAACACAACAGAACTCATATCCGATATATATTTAGATATGTCTAACCATCGCTTACATAATTCACGTTAATAAAGAACAAATCCGCAATTGCATTATAGCATTTCTGACCCAAAGACTACCTAATAATGACGTAATGCCGCTTTCTCCAAGAGATATCGCACTATGAAGGTAAATTAGCAAACGTACCGATTCACCCCAAACGTACATACTTATTGAATGAAGTCGTCACGCGAAACATTACTATCTAACAAATCCTAATCGACGCTTTGTATGATATTAATGACCAGCGTAAACCCATCGCAGTTTAGCTACAAGAGCACATATGAAGCCCATATCTAGAAGATGTCAGTTTGAATGTCTACTAGGTATATCGCTACTACAAGTGCAACCTAGTACCTTACTTGAACTATATGCGAGTCATGATTTATATATAAAACGCCTGCTAAATAAAGCGAAGCAGATATTATAGGTAAGTGTACCCAACCAAGTTCCATTTCTACCCTATATGCCAATTCACCCTAAATCTAAATATACGTATACAATTAGGTTCTGAGTATTTTCTGCATGATAAATATTTCTAAACATAGTTATGTTAACTGTCAAATGTTGGAATAGCTCCAGTGAGATAAAGCTGGTAGTCTTAAGCTAACATGTAGGTACTTATGTTGAACTTAGTTTCAACGTAATAATATGAAAACTAATTAACGTTTGCAGTGTGAATTTGCGGCTATAGGTCCAAGCCCCTCCTTCGCTTGTGACTGTAACGGCTCTACCCAGTGATTTTGGACACCGTTTCCACCGCTTACAGGGCATTGTGGGAATGCGGCATAGATCTGTGACCCCAACCTCGTCACAAATAGTAGAAATTCTTCCGATCTAATTTTGGACTTTCTTCCTCCGCCTATGTACAAATATATACATACATATACATAGAATATATTTATGTATATACGCACATTCTTGAATGAAGCTAATATGAACACTAGAGAGGAGTTCCAGGTGTTAGTCGGTCAGTCTCTGTCTCAAAAAGGGAATAGAGGACTTAATCTTTTATCAACCCTAAGTCTGTAGTGAGTCGGTCTCGTGACTATACCAACATTCACACGCAGCTTACTTTACTTAATTTCCAAGCAACATTCATTCGCTGGTTTAGGTACAGAAGAGGCGCGGTACTCTTTGACGCAAACCACTCCATCCATCATTTCTAATTCATTGCGAAGCTTCCGTATACTAACTTTACCTAGTATATGAAAGCCTCTATAAGGTCCTAGAATACCTAATTACCTAGCCCTATAACGTATTGCCTATTGGAACTTAGCCTGACTAACCCCCGACTAACTAGTTCTAACTATGTTTTATTCGATTAGCCCTAACAAATTCGTCTCTAAAGGAACGGGTGTGGTCGTCTCCTTCTACGCATTATTAGTTCGATCACGTATTAGTTTATACTTTTGCCGAGTCTTACTACGTTCGAAACCGGACTTCCTACTCTGACAATTCCGAGTTTTGCCCTCTGAATGTTTCTAGTTCCCAAGGAAGATTTTACTCTTACATTACCAATTATGAATCTTTGCCGAATGAAGGATTCATTATAATTGTGCTATGAACACTTCTAGTGCGTGGTAAATTACAGTCAAACTGAAGAAGATAACGTCTCTAGCCTTTATTGGTAGATCTCGTTATAATGTACTTATGAACGCCTTAGTCCAGGTAAAATTATAGCCTAACTGAAGAAGATAACATCTCTATCCTTTATTGGTAGGTCTCGTTATAATGTACTTATGAACGCCTTAGTCCAGGTAAAATTATAGCCTAACTGAAGAAGATAACATCTCTATCCTTTATTGGTAGATCTTGTTATAAATGTACTTACGAACGCTTTAGTCCAGGTAAAATTATAGCCACAACTGAAGAAGATAACATCTCTATCCTTTATTGGTAGATCTTGTTATAAATGTACTTACGAACGCTTTAGTCCAGGTAAAATTATAGCCAAAACTGAAGAAGGTAACGTCTCTATCCTTTATTGGTAGATCTTGTTATAAATGTACTTACGAACGCTTTAGTCCAGGTAAAATTATAGCCAAAACTGAAGAAGGTAACGTCTCTAACCCTTATTGGTAATAGAGGTGAGTTACTGGGACTGCTTATGCTTGCCCAAGTAGTGACGATAATTCCCCAAGATAAAGTATTCGGGTAGTTACTTTAGTTTATTTTGTATGATACCTTTTTTCCTAACTCTAAGTTACATTCGGTACGGCGCGCAACAGTCGACAAAGTCTAATAATGTGTTTACTCCAATAACACAAGGATTATCCTCCAAGAGTCGTCCTAGCAAACTCGTTAGTTAACTAAACCCTCGTCACGTCTAGTTTTATTGTCGGCCTAGGTAAGCCCTAAATTCAAAGGTTATACCTTAGTTTTATGTAATTTATGCCGTGATTGAATTATTTATTATTTGTTTGATCATTTATTACTTGTTTGATTATTTATTACTTGTTTGATTATTTATTTGATTATTTATTACTTGTTTGATTATTTATTTGATTATTTATTACTGTTATTAATTCGATTTGTCCTATTGCCCTGCCTACAGTCCTAAATGAGATTTCCTATGCTTTCTAGCGGTGTGTATATATGCAAATCTGGAGATAAATCTCACATTTACATTTAATTGCGCATGTGGACTTCACCCGAGCATGAGGAAACCACAAGTACGTATATTACAACTACTCTGGAAATATCTAACAGCAAAACCCTAGCCTATCGGTCCCTGAAATGTTCCTATTCTGCTATGGTGTGTTAGAACTAGAGATAAATCTCACATTTAAATGCGCATGGAGAATCGCCTCAGCTCAGGGATCTCCAAGTAGGTGTTTCTAACTAATCTGGAAACGTTCAGGCGTCACCCTGATACTAGCCTAGACTCCCTACATTTTACTCTGCAGTGGTTGACCGAAGTCCGACGATAAGGGATACTACAGAGCAAAATAGCCCTACGGTTTCATTAAGACAGCCCCCACTGCAGCTAACATACGGTATCTCGGCGCACTGGGCCGAAGCCACGGGCATCGGAACACTTGCCTTGAACCTCCGAGACCTTCTTATGCTAGTTACAATGGAAGAAGGGGACGAAAGTTGTTCCATTAAACTGGTAACACAACTTCGGGCCGGTCCCACGGTACTCCGCCTAACCCTAACTCGCGGAAACTCTAATCACGGACCGTGCCGTGCCTACACTGGGAATAACATGAATTTGTACCATTCTATAACATATTACTTACAACAACCCCCCGTTTATGAAGCTGATAACCTCTAGAAACCCGCTCAGAATTTAGTGCGTGTCATTTTATCGCAGTGGTCAGTGATCACAACTTTAAAATAACGAACACTCCTACCTCCCACAATGTACACTACCGCGAAGTACGTTTTTATGAAATTCACAGATTTGTCATGGCTAAGTGTTGCTGGCCCGGCCTCACGACCGAATCTCGCTGCTATGCGATACCAGCTCGACGAAAACCACAACGCCTATGCGTTCCACGAAAACACACTTATATTACAACCTACCGCGAAGTACGTTTTTATGAAATTCACAGATTTGTCATGGCTAAGTGTTGCTGGCCCGGCCTCACGACCGAATCTCGCTGCTATGCGATACCAGCTCGACGAAAACCACAACGCCTATGCGTTTCACGAAAACACACTTATATTATAAACTGACACGATTCTAAAACGCCATTTCTAACGAGCAATGTCATTCTCCCCGACCAGACATAGTCCGAATCGCGATAGAAAAACATAGTTCAAGGCCCTTTTACGTATAACAGGGAATGCCCAATTATCAATAATAAAGCCGAGAACTCTCAGAAATGCCCCCCACTATCTTATATTCTAATGGTACAAACTCACTAGGTACACGTCTTCCTACAACGATGGTACGAAAATTAATGATCTCGATTTCTCTCAGACTGTCTCGCATGTCAGCTCAGTAGGCTCCCCCCAACTCCCTTCACATCACTCCACTCGACCAATCGGACGTTTTTTCCACTACGAACAGGTTTTGCTCTAAATCGGCGTGGCGCTGCTATCGCACTACGCGGTCTTTGTCAAATCCAACAGAACTGTTTAATTATTTACTATCCATGCCACCGATCTAAAGTAATTCTAAAATAATTATATTCATTAATAATGTTTTCCACAATTTGTTCATACTCGGTCGGGAATATCCTATTTCTGCACTTACAGCATTTGAAAACATCAACTTCCTTATTCCCGCCCGCCATGATAGCTGACGTCACGCACAACAGCCCACAATGGCGGACAGCCAAAACGTCGTTTTCGTCCCAACAATGACTTTGTTTACGAAACCCATACACCAGATACTTGATAATTCTTTTATGAATATTTAATTCCCAACTGTAATCAGTTTACATCAAAATAATAGATATTTCACGCATTACAAACACTTGGTTTCGTCGACATACTTTGATGAAGTTTATTTTTCCTTCTGACTAGATTTTTGAGGGTACTTTGATACGCGCCCGCTTGGCGCCTCATTTCCGAGAACAGATAAGCGTACCATTTGTTTATGCCTACTTGTCTACTCATGCGTAACGATTTCTGTTTATCAGTTTGTCTGTCTTTTGAATATTTGTCTTATAAAACTTGACTTTCAAAGAACTACCGATTTCGTCTAGGTACTATTAATAATATTATTAATTGATATCAGTTATTTTATATATTTCATACATTCTGATGTTAGAGGAACGGTATTAATTAATTAATTTATTTGTAATAAACGATTAGTTGTTTAACTATATTTGTGAACGTAGCGAAACTCTCATCCGAAGGTTCGGTTCGTTACAATAGTTCTTTATATTTTTTCTACCGACTTCCAAAAAAAGGAGGAGGTACTCAATTCGATTTTTATTTAATGTTTTTTACCTCATAACTTTTGACTGGGTAAACTGGTTTTCAAAATTCTTTTTGTTTGAAAGCTGGTACTTCCCGTGTGGTCCCATTTAAATTTTACCAAATTCGGTCCAGTAGTTTTTGAGATACGCTACAATAAGTCGGTATAATTTTTTTTCAAACTGTACTTGTGTGTATTTTTGGCAATAAATATTTTCTATTCTGTTCTATTCTATTATTAACGGCTAATAATCTACCACTATTGCACTAAACTCAAAGAAACACAACCAAAATCAAAGATAGTCGTTGTCAGGCATTTTTCCTGCCCATTAAAATGGTTATAATTCTTAAATACCTATTTATCGCCACGGCAAACAAAAGCGAAGAACAAAGGAAAAAGATTTTATTGTAGTGGTTATAATAACTCTACTTTTGTGACAAAGAATGTTTATTAGTTAAGTATAAGATCAATAAACTATAATCACTTGTAGCGGGAACTACCTATAGTTGTTATATGCTGTTCAGACAGATGAAGTAAGTTTATTGTGGTTACAACTTCGTAACAGCTAGTGGTTTCAGCTTAGCATTACAGTGCTTTAGAGGGCACGTTTGTGGTTCTCGTTTATTATGTAACTAGTTGACCCACCCGCGGCTTTATTCGGATGGCCTCGCGGGATTCGGCGGCTTTAAAATATAAGTAACCTTTATTATTCAATATTTTTTCATTTAATTACATCAAACAAAAAGATTTTAATTTAAATTTTAAAATAATTAATCGAATCATTACCTACAATACAACCAAAACAAATATTAATTATTAAATACACACATAAAAAAAGTTTACTAAAACATAAAATACTATACCTTCTAAACTACATAATTATATATCTTTTCTTTTGGATACTATGTTGGAATTATTTTTTTCCATTCTTTCGATTGGCATCGTAAAAATATACCTATATTTTATTTTTTTTACATTTCGCACACGATAAATGATTAGGAGTAACTTAGCACAATGTATTATTGAAAACCATATCTAAGTCGGATAAGCTGTTTCTGAGAATATAGTGCACAAATGCACAGACAAACACAAAGATTCTAAGAATCATATTTATTAATTCTTGTTTTGTTTATAAAAGTCCTAATTATATTTATTCACGTACATTTTCCATGTTTAGACAGAGATTCGTTAAATTTGTATTATATGTATAGATATATATAGAAAATGTCGGTTATATTGGATCAGTTGGTAGCATGTCTGAGTTTGTTTAATAGGTTAGGAACGAAACACTCAGTATTGTGTTTCGTTTGCCATAACCGTTTTTAAATTTGGGTATTTGTGGCATATTATTTGCAATACTCTATGTAACTACTATATTTTTTTAAACTCAATATCACTAGGATACATAATTTCTATGCACTGAATATATCGTTTTAATATTAAGATAAATACAACTAATATAATTTAAAATTAAAAATGTGTAATATACTGAAATACTTCAAAAGCCCCCCAGGAAGCTTGATTTAGTTTATATTTGACCATATTTCTGCAGGTATTGTTTGCGCCATCTACGGGCGTTTCTTAACACTTCATGTGATTTCATACAATAAGGCACTGAGGAAATGCACCGACCGCTCGTCGATGGCGCCTCACACACTCGCTGTCAAAACGTCAGTAGAAGAACATATACTATGAAAATTTAACACGCGCTTCGTATGTTCCAAAATTAAAATCGCGCTCGCTAAACGCCAAAAAAAAAACAGCTATCATCTTTGTGAAACCCACTGTTCTATTGGAGCTTTGCCTCCAATGTGATTTTGCGTGCCCATCACCAATCTGAAGACCTGCTGGTGCCGACATACCAGACTGGAAGCAGCAGCAAAAGGCTGGTGCATAGTGTTAGATTGGAAATCACATTTTCTCTTTATACAGACCAATACATTTTCGTAGGGCTTCGCCCCTAGCATTCCCGCTTTGGCGACTCCAGGTATTATTAATTTATTAAAATAAATTTTCGAGAGGTTATAAATGTACGTACATGACATACTATTTTCGATATAACGAAAAGAAAAAAAAATCCAGATAAGAGATTTCGTTTTCGTTCAAATGACTTGCTAACACTGAACGAGTGCAGCTCGTAGAGTTGGTTTGTAAATTAGAAAAGTTGCTGCTGTGATAATTTACATAAGTATAAATTGATTACTTATAGTATACTCAAACCCGGCCATTACGTTACAACTGGCGGGTAAACCGCGGAACAGTACAACCAAAATGCTCAAAACTGTGACACAGACACAACACAGAGACTTACGTGAAGAAGAAGCGTGCGAAGGTACCAAAGAAGTGACAGCTCCTGTGAGTTACAATCGCTATTTGTCAGGTGAACTCATGAAGGGTCCGGCAAGCAGCCGTGCGATTCTCTAATGATTCGTCGTGCGTTCGTCGACGAGCTCACCGATATCAAACACTTTATGAGATATCGCTCTTGTATACAAGGTTGCTTTTCCAACGTTTCTTGTCATCTCGTCATTTGTTTCACGGGTGTTGTCAAAGATGCAACGATGTTTGCTCTTAGAGAATCACACGGCAGACCGTTGGTCAACGACAGTCATGTATGCTATGATAGTGCTACGTGGTACGGTCTGCGATAGTGCTACGTATCGGTGCCACGCGCTACGAGAATGCCACGTTGAATGTGTCTACAAAAACTGCTATGGGTTGCCAAAAACGGGCCCCGAGTCAACGAAACTACTATGGGTTTAAGGATATAGCTACGAATCGATCACGGGGCTCAGTAAGTGAACAATTAAAATGGCAGGCAATAATACGGTAAACAACGGCTCCGCTGAAGAGGAGAAATTTCCAAAGGGAGAACGTTAAGATCAGTGAGCAGAATCAATAAAATTATCAGTTATGCAAGAGTGTATATACACGATAAATTAATCATACGTTTTTATATTATATTATTATAATGTTATTATTATATTAGTTTTATCCAATGAAATCAATATGATATATTTTTTTGGTTAAGATTCAATGTATGTACATGACACAAACAACTAACCTTTTAGTTATTAATAAAAAATATGGGATTACTCACGTAATATTTATCGGATCGCTTAGCACTAAGCGAGACGTCATCGACGCGGTCGTCCCGAACACTCCTTGAAAAAGGCCACCGAATGTGGTCGAAACTATAGTCGGACCTATCCGATAAATATTACGTGAGTAATCCCGTATTTTTTATTAATAATGATTGAAAACCACGTTAGTTTTTATAACAAAATAACCTTTTAGTTTTTCTCTGAACTGCGAAAAGGAACCGCACAGTCGGCTCATTCGCATATATTATAATAATATTTTACGCAGAGAATATTTATATTTAATCACTAGCGACCGCCCGCGAATTCGTTCGCGTAGTAGGCTCGGCCTTCGGCTTTGCCATAACCTCCCATATTTTCTTGGTTGTTCTTTCATAAGAACCTTGTCCTGACAATAATTAAGACCAGGAAAAATAGGGGTTATATATCATACATATATCATATAGATAATCATTGATAATTAACTAAATAACTTTTTGTAAAACTTACGTAGCTAACTAGAAAACGCCAACGCTCATCAGCCAATAATTTGATTGACAAAGAACTCTACTTCTTTTTCTTACACAAAATATTTTAGTAACTAACTAAAACGCAAAATCAAGCATCCCGCAGCTTTTTGTGGCTTTTAAAAACGTATACAACCTTCCTTTGTGTTAAATTCAATTTGCTTTGTTCTACAATCTTGCGTAAAGACAGCGTTATTGGAATACCGCCGTTTTCTATACTTTGCGCTTTGATGTCGAGAATTTAATTTTCCGCATGTGTGCGGGGTATGGGTAAGCTTGAATCTAGACATGTGTAGAATGTAAATATGTAGGTCTTAGTATCTTAGTTGCCCAAAACAGCTCAGTGCCATTCAGAATTTTGATCAACGAAAGTTAAAAATTCTGCATGGAAATGGCACTACACTCATCACCCTAAAGTATTATTTATTTTTGCTGACAAAGTACATATATTTATTTTCTTAATTATAAAAACCGATTTAATCGTAAGTTTCGCTTAAACTCAATACGGTTTGATCGATTTTTTTATTTTTTTGTGTTGTTCCCTCTAAATACATCATCCATCACCACGCTGGGGAAACGGCGGGGCACAGAAAGTCATAACATATTAAACCAACGATCGGAAGAAACTTTGATTCCCAAATACAAATAAGCAAGAGCCAAACACAGAACTTGCAGTTCTGTCAAAAAGTAGCTTAGAATGTAGGTCTCTAAATCTGTATTTTAGCCAATGTCGGTATAATGGTGATAAGTGTAGATAAACAAACATGGTAAATGCGGGTAGTTTGGTTTGGGACCCATGTGTAGAAAATCGTTACGGTTATTATGAGATAAGGGTCGAAGGGTTAATCTGTATGTTTTTGTTCAAACTGAGGGTGCTTAAGAGTCAGGGTCCTCGCGTGTAGGTATTATAAATTATTCAAAAATGTTATGTTGTGGGTTCAGGAGAACAATTCTGCAAACTAAATAGGATCGTAATCTTTTATTGTCTACAAAACCGCCCAAAACCGGTCAAAAGCTAAAAGTACTGATGAAAAAGGATTTAAAGGCAAACGTGAAAATATTCCAGATTACCTACTTGATTATGTATTCGGGTCGTCTCGCTATTTAACGAAAGTATTACAAGAGACAAGGATGTCTATATTACTAAAAATAAAATGTACTTTATACGTCATTTCTATGTTTGTGACTATTGTACGCATACATTGTTTTTAATTTGGATTAATTGAAGGTGTTACCCAATTGTAATTGTATTTTCTTGTATTTGTTATATTATAGTATATAATCTGTGATAAATTGCACCTACATAATAAGTTTGAGTTAAACGACAAATCTTGGGAGATTTGTCGTGGAACATACAAAATGACATGACTAGGCACAGAATTAGTAATTAAAAAATAATTAATTATTAATAAATTAATTAATTAAAAATTAAAAATAATTAATTAATTAATTATTAATTAATTAACTATCTATTAATCAAAATGACTATATTTATACCATAACTATGATTTATTTTCAAATGTGTAGGAATGACACACCACTAGCCATTAGAAAATCACGATGTTTTAAATAACAAAATCGAGTAAGTATGTTAAACAGTTACAAGCATACGAAACGCTAAAACTAAAAATAATAAATTATGTTTTCAGAGAAGAAATCAGTCATAATTTAAATATATTAACATATTGTTGAACCCTTTAATGAGAGGTTAAAATAATGTAAAATATCGTGACCCAAACAGTTGGTTACTTTAGTAAGGATATTTCATAATCCGAAGGCTTTTTACCACAATTATCATTAAAAAAAATCAGACGGGCACACTGTTGTGAGTGAGTCTGAGGGAACGTCTATTATTTGTTTTTTTCCTATGTAAGGGGACTAATACGTTTATACATTTGCCTTTCCTCAAGTTATTTACATAAAACGTTAATATTTATAGTCGCATCAATTTAGTCCGCTTAAAGATGTTTAATTTCAACGCTGTATTTGGTTCCATCTTACCCAATATTTTGTTCTGCTTTGTACAATTCCCTCTTTCGTTTTCATCTTCTTTGTCATGTTTCAAAATATTATCTAATCTATTCATTTCATTCACTTATTTCACTAATTAACACATCTTTCAATTCCCGCATTATGAGTTTGTGCTTAAATGCTTTTTATTTCTGTTAAAACCATTGTTCTTCATTACTGGATACTTAACACACTTTTAAATTGAGACAGCAAGAACTGTTTAGCGATTATCCTATCCAATTATTGTTGCAAATATAAGGGTAATTTAATGTTTAAAAAGAGGTTATCTTTCCAATTACGAATTAGTATTATTAAATGGATCTAACACACAAAACTCACTCATACTTCATTCACTTTAACTGTATCATCGAAGTCTCATATCTCCAAAACACTATTCGGTTTGGAAATTCTCACACAAGATTTTTACGAATTTTACGCGCTGATTTTGGCGGCAACTTTTCACGAGAGTGGCGCGTCCACTTCCAAACGAGGTCTTGGATGTACTGACGCGGGTGACGCCAGCTTGGATATTGCGGGCGGATCAAAATGTTGCGAAATTAGGGGTTCGGATAATCCGTGTAAAGACCGTGTGATGTAGAACGCTATATTGTGGGATTGCATGTGTGTGTAGATCAAATTAAATGTTGGGATACAGAAAACCCTTGGCGTAACTTTTTGTCATGCGTCTTTCAATTATTGGTTGTACATTTGAACCTCTAACATTTTGCGTGAGAATCAGGATCAAAAACACGGGTCGCGATTGATTGGGATGTTAGTTGGATGATCAGTAATATAATATAGTGCATAAATTTGTATAACTAATAAAGACATGAGTTTAGATAATTTTATCATTTTACGTTATATGAATGTTTAACGTAGGTACAGTCATCGAAATACCAGGGGATCAAAGAAATATCAGAGGAATCCAAACTCTAAATTATCTTTAATGAAACTATCTTCTTAATTTACCTCTGGATATCATTATTTTTAAACAATAGGTAAATTAATCAAAGGATTCTGAGGCTAAGCGGTAAAAACCTAAAGTCCAAATTTAGTCTTTTTTTTTTTTAAAATATTAGCATAGTATTCTGAATGAAAATAGTCGAATGAAAGTGGTGGTAGTATTGTTCTTTATTATCAAAAGGTAAACATATCAGAATGCAACTATAAGTGTAGATTCATCCTCTTAGACGGTTCAATGCGATATGGCAAAGTCGAATTCAATCATTTCAATAGCGACTTAACAATAGAATATTTTCGTTGAATTTCTCTTCAGCAATTTTATTCACCGTTGTTGGTGTTAGGACGTATTCACTTGGCTTCTCATATTAGTATAACAAAGGCCATAACACTAACACTAACTAGTCCATAACATTAAATGTTTTTAACCAACTTCAATAAAGGAAGAGGTTCTTATAATCAACTGTATATTTTTTGGTATATGTATGTTGGACGATAACTCCGCTAGTTATAAACTTGTTTTGATGATTACCTTCAGCGCAGAACACAAATCATTACTTAGATTCACTATATAGTTTTGAGTTTGAGTATTGAAATCAGTTTTTGTTAATTTTTTCTAAAATTTAACGTTATTGCTTTGTGTGTACGTACACTTTACACATTAACTATCCGTCAAGCGAAACTTTCAGTTAGGTCGAGTAGGCTTTGCATCAAAATAGTCAGAATCAAGTCACATAATACCATAAAATCCAGTCAATAAACATAATGAATGAATGAATGAATGAATATTTATTTGCTTCAGTTTTTGGTACAATATTGCATAATTGTTAAAGCACATAATACAGGTCCAACAAAACTCTACCTAAACGGCGTGCAAATGTTTTATACAAGATTTATTCTTATGTGTTTTTAGAATCTACACAAAAACATAATAAAAAAATTAAACAGGCAGTAAATTAAAAATAATACGAACTGATTTTAGATATAATAATTAAGAATGTCAATTGATATAATTGTTTGATAAGTCGCTTCTGTCAATTAATACAATTAAATGTCAAACCTTAATATATAATTACCTATGTCAGATTTTTATCATCTAAGAAGTCCTTTATAGAGTAATAACATTTTGTCAATAAGAAATCAAATAAATTATTTTTAAAAGGATTTAGGGCAACTCCCTTGATATTGTCAGGTAAAGTATTGTACACTTTAATCGCTATACAACTGGCATTCCGTTTGGTAAGCTGTAACCGTTGGATTGGCGTGTATAATTTGTAAGGATGTCTACTCTGACAAGCTCTTTTTATGACCTCACAGTGTTTTTCGAATAGGTGTGGTTTTTTTTTACGTACAGACAAATCTCGTAGATGTACAATGAAGGCACAGGAAGAATCTTAAGTTCTTTAAAAAGTGGTACACAGCTATCCAAATATTGCACCCCACATAGGGATCGTATGCATTTCTTTTGCGCAATCAACACCCTGTCCGCCTCATAGCTCCATAGTTCTATTCATGTCACGTTTTAGTAAAACGATGCTACATTGTGTACTAAAACTTTTTAAGGTCATTGACGAGGATAATGGCTTTTTAGATATTATACATTCCGTGTACACTAGTGATCATTTAAGAACACTCAATGTTATTGATCTATACTTTAAAACTGTAGGAAACGTCTAACAGATTTGTCCAATTAACTTATCTTGCGGAGGAACGAATATGTTGTCAGAATAACGCTGTAAGCATGTCATCCCACGTGAACCTATCGATAGTGAGATCATAAATCCAAAGGGCGTGCTTCGCGCTTAAGGTGATCCCCGTTAACATTTATGACTGAGATCGATCAAATGAAAACATCTAAAATATCTTCCGAAGGAATGAAGTTAGATCAAGAGTTTGATCTTATTTAAAATAATAATCACAGTTAGTTACAATTTTGTTAATTTGGGAATAATAAATGAATCTATTTATATATAGATTAATATAAAAAATAATCACAGTCAAGGAAATTATGTAGACACAATTTAGAATTTATAATGTCTCGAGAACTTAATTTCATCAATACCCTATTAAGGTTAATGCAGGTAATACCGAATAGATAGGAACAGAACTTTTTAATTTAATACTAGCGACTGCCTGCGACTTCATTTGCGTAGTAAACTCGGCATTCGGCCTCGCTATAACCTCCCGTCTTTTCTTGGTTTTTCTTTCATCAGAATCTTCTTCTGACAATAATTAACACAACAGATTTAGCGATATTGTTCTATCCGTTCGTAAGTTGTTTCATGCCCAGAAAAAATAGGGGTTAATTTTTATATATATACTCGTATATTGACCATGATTTTCCAAAATGACCGGTTGGAAGCGGCCTACATCCAACGTCGTCCTGGAGTTAGGATAGATGGGGATTATATTATAGATAGATATTAGGCCTATGTTCAGCAGTGGACTTCCTACGGCTGAGATGATGATGATGATGATATAGACCAAAACAGACTATACTAACGTTATAAGCTGGTTCGAAATCTAGGTCGATAACGTTGGCTTATTAAGTATGTAAAGTAAACGAGAAATTTAATTGCGAGAATTTTAAACAAAATTTCGGCCAGAACTTTTAAGATTTTATTTTGTAGCTAAGCTGGATTGAAATGTGTTTCGAGACATTTGGAGAATATTCAGTACATTTTCTTGTAACATTTGTTGATACTTTTATGTCACTTGTTTAAGTGTTTGATGTATGCTTGTAGCATTAATCACGTCATTATAGGATCGGAGATAGTTACGTACTTTGTTAGTTTTAAGTATTTACTATTATTTGCTTATACCATATTAATTTTGAATAAATTTAAACCGAGAGCCTTAATATTGATATAAAATTAATTAACTAGAATAGAATTGAAAAAAAATATACATATTTTACGGTACGGTAATACTGCAAAAGTAACCCTGTCTCGCACAAAATGCGGGTGGGTTCTGGACGGCCGAAAAATCTTGTCAAGTTGTATTTGTATGTTCAGCCGTGACATTCTGTAATGATTCGTTGACGAGCTCACCGATGTCAAATACATTATGAGATATAGCCCTTGTACATAAGGTTGCTTTTCCAACGTTTCTTATCATCTCTTTATTTGTTTCATGAATGTTGTCAAAGATGCAACGATGTTTGCTCTAATGGGGGATCCTTATAATCTATCTATCCACAGTTTTCCTTACTACCGATAGAAATTTGACATAACGTCCATACAAATAGTGTCAAATATCTATCTCTAGTAAGGTAAACCGCCGATAGATAGATTATTGGGACAGGCCGTTAGAGAATCGCACGGCTGGTTATTTTTGTACTATCCGTATACCAGGATAGCATATTTCCTTTTTGTAACTGATTTCTAGAGTCACCTACTATTAACGAGCAAGATTAACACTGTATGTTGTTGGGAGTTATATGTACATTTAAAAAGATGTATTATGGCCTTAGATTTGTACACAAGTTTTATATATTATCATAAAACATCAAAGGAATATTTTGTATCAGTTTCATATTTAACTTAAAATTATTAACTTGCCTTTGCTTTCGACCTACAAAATGTAAGAAAACATAAACGTTCTTTGAAAACGACCTAAGCTATTTTTGAACAAATGCCTTTTTATTATGGCAAAATTAATAAACATCTCGAAAATACTCGTTAGGAAGTAAAAAATGCGTCAAAATTGGGTCGTGAGTTTTGAGCTGTGAAGTAATATGCTGTACAGATATAGATAGATAAGATAGAGATAGATAAGCTCAATGTCGCACAACAAGCTATGGAGAGGGCTATGCTTGGGGTTTCTGCACGTGATCGAATCAGAAATGATGTGATCCGTAGACTAACGAAAGTGACCGACATAGCCCAGAAGAGTAGTTAAAGTGGCAGTGGGCAGGGCACATTGCACGCAGAACAGATGGCCGGACGGAAGGTTCTGGAGTGGAGACCACGGACCGGCATGCGCAGCGTAGGTCGTCCACCGACACGGTGGACAGACGAGGTCGCAGGACGACGTTGGATGCAGGCCGCTACCAACCGGTCCTTTTGGAAAATCATGAGGGAGGCGTCTGGTCTGCAGTGGACGTCCTACGGCTGAGATGATGATGATGATGATATAGATAGGTTTCAAATTTATAAAACTTATTTTGTTTGGGAATTTAGAATAACGGCACATTATTTTTTCATCTTCGATAAAGCTCAATCCATAACTATCCTCGTAATAATAAACAATATCAAATTGCTGACACCACCATAAAACCTACAACATTTCTGCCTTGAAGTTATTCAACAATCCATATTACTGGCATTTTGCTTGTTGTTCTACCCTCGGAAGACATTTGGCGAGGGGCCAACGTAATTCCAGATACTCTAGCCATATTTAGGTATACGGATTCAGTGAGCAAGACTTTGTGAATGAGAGATGACTTGTAGTGCCAGAGTATTATGTAACGCTACGACGTGTAAAGATTTAAGTATTAATACATAATACTTTTTCAAGTATATTTTTTTAATACTTTTGTTGTTGTTTAGTAACTCACCAAGCGACAAAAGGTCTCGGGATAAATTACGAAGGCGAGGAAATAACTTGTTTAAATAAGGCGTTTCTGACTGTTTGTATATTTGCTTGAGTATAATAAAAATAAAAAAAAGACAAAATGTTTGAAGTTTTCTTTGCCTACTGTTCCATATTTGGAGTCCAACGTTACGCTTGATGGAGTTAAACTCGTAATGGACAAGGAAACAGTCTTCCTAGGCATTAAAATTGACGCAAAATTACAATGGGGTCCTCATAAAAATGCCCTGTCTGGGAGACTCAGTTCTGCTGCATATGCAGTACGTAAAATAAGAGAGCTAACAGATGCTTCTACGGCGCGGTTAGTGTATTTTGCATATTTCCACAGCGTAATGTCATATGGCATATTGCTATGGGGTTCAGCGGCTGATATAGAGACCATATTTATCCTTCAGAAACGTGCTATTAGAGCTATATACGAAATGGGTCCCCGTGAATCTTTGAGAGATTTATTTAAAGAAATCAATATATTAACGTTGCCTTCCTTAAATGTATTAGAAAATATAATGTATGTTCGTAAAAATTTACATAAATATAAGTTAAATAGTGATCACCACACTTTTAATACCAGAAATACAAATAGGATAGCTGTACCTAGTTTTAGACTTGCGAAGACTAATAAGTAATTCCTAGGAAATTGTGTGCGTTTTTACAATAAAATCCCAAAGCACATAACTGAGCTCACAGAGGGCAAATTCAAATTGTAACAACTGTAAAAAACGTTTTAATAAAAAAAGCTTACTATAAAGTTCGACATTATATAGAAGATAAAGATGCTTGGAATACTCCACTTCTGGCAAGCTGTCTCTCTGCCACCCATAAAATGTAATATTTGTAGTAGGTACCTAAGTAGAAACATTGTAAACATCCATATAAAAAGAATGGCCCCGAGTTTCTTGCCGCTTCTTCTCGGTGGGTTCTATATATTTTGGAACGCGGCGGTTGAGTCTTTAAAGTACATTATAATGAAAAGTTGACGTTCATAAGTGCGTCTTTGATGCCTAAATTGAATAAATGATTTTGACTTTGACTTTGACTTTATGAGTTTGTTTCAAAATCTTTGTCTGGTATATAGACTCACCCAAAGTTGGGTGAGTCTACAAGTATATTTAAAACAAAAAGTTTTGAAATACTTTCTATCTTTAAAATTCAACCGTTAGAGAACCTGCAATCAAAGGCAGATAACGAGTTTCAAACTTCCACGGAACTCGAAAAGGCAAAACTTGGCCTTTCCAATGATTGTTTCGTTTTGCGGTAAACAACTTTTATCTAATTTGATTTAAAAGAGTTTTACTTTAACTTCTTTTACTTTGTTTTTCACTAGTATTTTCCCGCGACTTAACCCGCATCAAATTAGATTGTCAGGACCACTTAGGAGCTTTCCTTTGTAACTGGATGGAAAGAATTATCTGTGTTTGTCCTGGGTAGAACATTTCTTACTATCAATCATAAAACCTATTCCAGCGCGATGAAGGGACAAATGTACATACTGATTATCCTCTCATCTTCACCAACTTAAAAACATTTGCAAGTACTTATACAGGCTGACTGGTTGAACACTTTACATATTGATATATAGTGCTCAGTACTCGATTCTCGTTCTAATTAAGAAAAAAAAATAGGTGCCTAATATTTACCTAATTTAACTTTAATTGTCTACTCAAAACAATAAACATGGTCACTCGCGGCGCGCGTGTTGTAATAAAATTTGCCTTAGCGCGGCAAGGTAAGTACTTGTTTGTTTGTTACACCGGCGCAGCGCGGCCGGGCGGGCGGCCGACGATCGCGGCATCCTTTGATTCCTGTGAACGCGGCGCGGGCGGCGCGGCCCTTTGGGTCATTAACCCCGTTCGGACGCAGCTTGATTCCTTTGAACGCGGCGCGGCGCTTTGGGTCATTAACCCCGTTCGGACGGTGTCCATAATTTTCGAGTTATAGCACATTCATAGAATGAAGGTTTCCTCTGTAGTTTAACGGTATTTTTTTAATTTTATTTTTTTAAACGTTTCATGTGACCATGAATTATCATGTCCTTGTTTATGTAAAGTGTTCAACCAGTCAGTCTGTAGTGTGACCTAATTAGTAAACATACAATTTACGTATCTTGCAATAGAACTTGTACTAATAGTGGGTTAAAGGAAAGGTTTAATCAAAAGTATGCACTAACGACTTAAAACTAAGACTGACAACAATTCTGCGCGTTAAAAAGTATAGTTACAACATTTCTCTAAACTAGATTATTGGAGATTTGGCTCGCCTTGGAAAGCGCTAGAAACGCTGCTAAAACACTCTTCATTTTTTTAGCACAAGGTCTTTATAGCCCAAACTTTACACAGATCCTGTACTATGGTAACTTAACAACTGATATACTTACATATTTATAAACATACACACACCTATACACAGGTCAAACAGACATGTTTTTGCACACAAATGTTTGACCTGTACGAAGATCGAACCCTGGGCCAAGGCTCAGAATGCAGCGGTGCTATACTAACTACGCCAACCAGCCAGCCATATTTTTTTTGTTGCCTTGACACGGTCACTATTTGAATGGGTGACTAGTAGTAGCTTGGGCAACGGTCTTTACACCATGTTATAAGACTTAAGACAATTTTTAAGCTCCAATTTTGATATGGCCATCCACTGACCCGCACTGAGCCCACATTGTGGATTATGGCTCATATTCCTTTCTCTGAGTACGTACTGAAAGTCTCTGTCTTGGCTTGAGAATGTAGTATGCTTATTATACTTGGCATTTCCCTTAATTTTTCTTTATATTATGCATACGGCTATAGCATTTAATATACTTATATGCATTTAAATACAATGAAAAATAAACAAGTAAAGTTAAGATGGTTAGGAGAAAGAATAAAAAAAAGAGATTATATAAACGGGTGTACGAGTATATGGGTCAAGTAAATGACGTGATGAAGTGAAACAAGAAAAGCTGTGGTTTCTGCCTGCCCCTACGGGAAACAGGAGTCATTTTATGTGGGTATGTATCTATTATGACAACCTACAGAACCAAAAGTTGGTTGCGGTTGGTTGGGTGGTCTATAAAAACTCCACTAGGTAGTTTATCTAATCTTAATCTCTCACGAATAAGTTGGAACGTTAGCAATAATACACAATCCCTAAACTGTAAGCCTAGTGAAACCTTTTTACCTAATATGCTCCTTGACTTTTGTGAGACGCACAAACTAGTAAAGTATAATAATACTTTAAACAAAAATGGCAAAATCCTAGATTTGGTCCTTAGTAACAATAAAAACATCGTAAACTTGCATGCGACCAATGAACCTTTATCAAAAGTAGATAATTATCACCCACCGTTTGTGTTTAGTATATCTTATTACGAAGTGAAAATTGGCGCCAATAGTCTCATTCCGAGCAATAACTATCGTTTCTGTTTTTATAAGGCAGATTATGAAGAAGTAATCAGGGATTTAAACGGCATTGACTGGGATGAAAAATTGGTCGCATGTGCATCTGTTGACGACATGCTTGAGGCTTTTTACACATGTCGTCGCGGCGTTATTGAGAAACATGTGCCCAAACGCTTGCCGAAAAGTAAAAAGCACCCGGTATGGTTTTCTCGAGAGCTAATTACTAAAGGAGAACTATAACGATAACTAATTATCTACTTAAGGAGAAACTAAAGTATAGGAACAAACTGAAAAAGTTCAATAATAATCCTTTGGATAGGTTGTCTTATGACCTCGCCAGGCAGCGCGCCAAGCAGCTCACAGCTAAGTGCTACAAAGACTACATAACTCGCCTAGAATATAGTTTGCGATCTAACCCAAAATTGTTTTGGTCCTTTGTCAAAAGTAAAAGACAGAACCAAAGCAGTTTTCCTGCACAGATGTCGCTAGGTGATAGGACTGCGACAAACGGCAAAGAAGTTTGCAACTTGTTCGCTGATAGCTTTTCTTCAGCATACAGTACAAGCCGTCTGTCCGGTACGAATACTGGAGCCATGACATTACCGAATAATTACTTGACGCTAATACAATTTGACGACGATCAAGTCTTTAAGGCACTAAAAAACCTTGATTCGAGCAAGGGCACCGGTTCTGATGGCATCCCTGCAGTTTTCGTTTTTAGAAGTGCTCCGGCACTAGCACGTCCTTTGCGTATCATTTACAACCGTTCGTTATCCACTGGTGTTTTTCCTCTCGATTGGAAGCTGGCGTTGGTAGTCCCTCTTCATAAAGACGGACCGAAAAATATGGTAAAGAATTACAGACCTATCTCTATTCTCCCAGTTTTTGCCAAAATCTTTGAGCAATTGCTTCACCCAATTTTGACATGGCATTTTAAAAACTTAATCAGCCCTCACCAGCATGGATTCATGAAATCCCGATCAACGGCAACAAATCTCTTAGCATTTATCAATGCTATTACTATTGAAGTCGACAAGCGAGCAGCTGTTGACGCCATTTACACCGATTTCAGCAAAGCTTTCGATCGCGTGAATCACCAAATACTTCTCAAGAAGATTTCAACTTATGGCATAGCTGAACCACTGCTAAGCTGGTGCTCATCTTACCTTTCTGCCCGGCAGTCTACAGTAGTCGCATCTGGCTTTTCGTCCGACCGTTTTCCGGCACTTTCCGGGGTGCCACAAGGATCCCATCTTGGACCTCTATTGTTCAACATATTTATTAACGACATCAGTGATTGTTTCCTCCATTGCAAGCATTATTTATTTGCTGATGATTTGAAGATGTTCAAAGTCGTAAACAGCTTATCTGACATGTTACTTTTACAAGAAGATGTCGATCGACTTGCGTCATGGTGTTGTTGTAACGGTATGGATGTCAACACTTCAAAATGCCATTCAATTCACTTCTCAAGGAAAAAGACCAGAATTCCCTTTAAATATAAGATTAATAACAGTTACTTAAAGGAACTTGACAGCATTCGCGACCTTGGTGTGGAGATAGATAGAGAATTAGGGTTTCACACCCATGTCGATAGCATCTGCTCTAAGGCGTTTAGATCTCTTGGCTTTGTACTGCGTAACTGCAAAGATTTTAAAAATCCAAAGACTAAAATTTTACTTTATAACTCTTACGTTCGGAGTGGCTTGGAGTATTGTAGCGTTACTTGGAACCCTTTCTACGACGTCTACAATAAGAAGCTTGAAAGTGTACAAAAGCGTTTTATGTGGCACCTCGCTTATTCCTGTAATGTTGCGAAGACCATCAGAAGCTACCCGGATAGGCTTAAATATTTTCACATGAGCTCACTCTCGGATCGAAGACGCATGTTCGACTTACTTTTCCTTTATAAACTTGTTAACGGAGCACTTGACGTCCCCGAACTCTTGTCTCTTATGAATTTCCCTGTACCAACAGTATTCACTAGGGCCGCGAGGAGCAACGTCCTAATTAATCCAAAATATTATACCAACCTTGGCAAAAATGCACCTCTGAAAAGATTAATCACTCTACTTAACAAAATGCATAACGAACATTCCTTGGACCTCTTCAGTGGAACTGTTTAGTAGCTTTAAGCGGGCTATCCGCATTATTGACTCAGCTTTATGAAAAAACTACATTTTTAACTTTGACCACGCAATTTAAATTCCTAATTTCTAATTACTACATATTATTATTATTATTTTTTGACTGTAACTGAACTGTAACTTTTATTACTCTTAACTGTGACTATATTATTAATTTCTATGCATGCCGTCTTCGCCTATAATTGTTGTGACATTTAGCTTGATTTGTACTTATTTAACATATATTGTAATGTATTGGTGTACACTACGTTGGCGGACTTAATAAATAAATAAATAAATAAATCTACCTATCAAATTTAAACATTAATAAATGAAGCGTTGTTAGACTTAATAAAAATAACAAAACGAAATACAGTATTTTAGTCGGCGTGTTTTAATTAAACAACAAGATTAATATCTAATTAATCTTGTTGAACTTAAAAGTCAGAAAAATTTACGGTTTATTTATCTTCTGGCGTGGAGCGTTAATATCTTTATCTTATATATAGAAAATCAGTTTCATAGTGATTTCGTTCCATGGAACTAGTGGGAGGTTTTTCTCACTAGTTTCATGGAACCCGGTAATGTACCTAGTGAGTACCTACCGACTTTCAAAAAAAGGAGGAGGTACTCAGTTCGACTGTATGTTTTTTTTAATGTTTGTTACGTCATAACTTTTGACTGGGTAAACCGGTTCTCAAATTTTTTTGTTTGAAAGCTGGTGCTTCCCGTGTGGTCCCATTTAAATTTCATCAGTTTCGCTTGAGTAATTTTTGAGAAACACTCCAATAACTGAATAGAATGGAATTCGGTAATACATTTGTCAAATTGTACTTGTTCTCATCAGTTCCATCATCTGCAAAAGTACGTTTTAAACCAGAAATACGAACCTTTCGTTTGTAGATTAACGTCTATAGGTTTAAGGCCATATTTATAACTGTAATTGTATGAAATTATTAACATATCATGCCTAACCATTTTAATATTTTTTGTACAATAGGTACTGTAGTTTATTCTTCCGTTAACTTTATTCATCTTAACTTATCTAAAATGGCCGATACTTATTTCACCTATCAATTCTACCTCAGCATCTCTTATGAAGCCGTCGTTTATTGGGTTTTTTACTGTCCATCGTGATGTTGGCGTTTGCAGGTCACTTAATGTGGCATCATTGAATTTTCAAAATACTATAGTTATAATAATAACAATAATTGTTTTATTTATTTCATAACTTAGAGGTAGACATTGACTTTTTTAAACTAAAGCAATGAAAACATATTTGATATTTAACAAGTACAATTTGAAAAAAGGTAATACTGACTTCCAATCTGTTATTTATTCGAGTGTAACTCAAAAACTACTAGACCGAATTTGATAAAATTTAAATGGGACCACACGGGAAGCTCCAGCTTTCAAAAAAAAAAGAATTTTGAGAATCGGTTCATCCAATCGAAAGTTTTGAGGTAACAAACAAAAAAAAACAGTTGAATTGAGTACTTCCTCATTGTTGGAAGTTAGTGGAAAATAACTAATAATAATCATTAACATCTTTGTTTTACCTTTGTGAGCCCCCGTAATAGTTAAGCAAACAGTTTATAGTTAAAGAGCTATAAAGATCATATTAAGTAGTTTCAAGCGTCTTTCATGCTAAAAAGTTTGGTTTGGTATAATTTAAAATTGACACTTAATTGTACTATGGTCACATTCATAAATTTATATAAACATATACCTAATTTAATTACTTATAACTTTTAATAACAGCCAAACAAAAACAAAAACATGACATAAAGTTATTTATTACCAAGATTAAACTACCTTTTATTATTGAGGTTAAGTATCGTAAAATTAAAAATGTATAGAATGGCGGCTATTAATCTGGATGCTCTGCGGAGTCTATGAATAGGCAGTCATTAAGGGTGAGTCCCTCAGATGCCATTCAGGGTTGCATCAAAGGATTCACCTCGGTAGTTTCACGGCTCCACGCTTGCGGTGTATTCATCAATTGTAGGTAGAGCTTGAGGCGATTACAAATGTATATAAATATATATAATATTCAATTTTAAAGTGTCTACACACGATGCAATTTCGAATGCAACATGCTGTAGCAATCTGCTGTAATCCATAAAATAGTATCGTATGTATGCGTGTTGTGACTCCATTCCAACATGTTGGACGTCGTATCGTATGTCCTAGCATCCAGCAGATTGTTACAGCAAATTGTAAGCCGCGTTGTAACGTGTCCAACGCGGAATAAAATTGTGATCACCGCTGCAACGCGTGTAGAGTACGTCCAACCGCGACTACAGCATGTTGGAACAGCAGATTGTATTTGGAATTGCATTGTATGTAGGCAGCTTAATGTTTAACTTTACCTTCCTAAAGGAATTGAATGTGCCAATTTATATTGACATTTAGGTACGTGCATAATTTTTCCAATGAATTTAGCTGCTTATGTTCGTATAGTTCTTCAATTTTTAATTTAATGTTATATATAAGTGATTTTTTTGGCTAGTAAATAGTATATAACAATGTACTAGCCGCGCGATGAAGTAGTATAGATAGATATAATAACGTAGTGTTTTAAATGTTAGTTAAAATATAGATAGTACGTTATACGTTGTATTGCGCATTACATTTCAATATAAAAGCACAAAGACTCAGAAAATAAAATAAATCTGAAATACGTTTCAACTTTTAACTGGTACCTATAATTATAACCAAAACACTTCGAGTACATATTGAAACCTTAACCAGCACCTTTCTGCGTAGAGTTTTATTGATAACGTCAACAAATTAAAAAAATAGATACCTTGTGTTGAATAATCTTATAACAATTGCTAAAGCAGACATTTACATATTTCCCGGATAGAATGGATGAACGTCTAATTGTCACCTCTCGGAAGCCGCAGGTACATAATTACGGCGGCAACTGCACCTTCATTCTTCTCCACAATTTTTAAACAGCGTTTAGTGCCTTTATCTCTCGGGCATTATTTAGCGGCACACAGCGAGAGAGAAAAGCTTTTAAGTAGAATATAAAAGTTGAACTTTTAAATGCTACCCGTATACTTCTTATTCTTATTCGTTTTGGGGGCGATGAGGCCTGCACTGACGTCCCGCTTGGGGTGTTTTGTGCATTCCCCCCTGCCAGCATTTACTCAAGCCAGACTAACTTCTTCACATAGCGGAGTATGCAGCAACACATGCTCCACAGTCTCGTCTTTCTGCAGACAGCCTCTACATAGTGCGCTGTCCGTAGCTCCAATCTTGTACAACTGGTAATTTAGATTACAGTGATCAGTGATGATGCCCACCATTAGGCGAAGGTCTTGACGTTGTAATCCTAGTAATTTGTTCGTAGTATTTTTGTTTAGGATTGGAAACATGGATTTCGCATGTTTACAGTCCTTCCTGTCATCCCAATAGTTTTGGTGTTTTCTTTCTGTGTAGCGACTCAGGAGATTCCGCACTGCCATTGCTGAGGGTCTGCAGAGTTCCATTTCCTCAGTGCTACCCTGCTGTTTGGCTCCTTCTTTAGCTAGTATGTCTGCCCTTTTGTTGCCAGCACAAAAGCCATGTCCCTTTGTGCATGATATAATTATTTTGTACTTCTCTGAAAGTCCTTGGAGTGCAGCATGACATTCCGTTAGGACTCTTGACCTTGTTACCGGTCTTCTCAGTGCGTGAACGACTGCTGCACTATCCGTGATGAATGCCAGCAGCTTGTCTTCCTGTTCACTTTGTGATTTCAGGCGTAATATTGCCCTAGCAGCAAGTAGCAGGGCCATATCCTCTGCTTGAAATGACGTTGTGGTTTTGTTCAGGGCTATTGAATTAGAAATTGCAAGTTCTGGTGAATGGAATCCACAACCTGTTCCCGTTTTGTTTTTTGCGCCGTCCGTGTACACATGATAGGATGGTGTTAGACTCTCCAGGGCACCGCTTTCGGTAGTCAGCTCGTACTTCTTGTTTGCGAGGTGCGTCTTGGCTATCCTGTCGGTGCCTCTGTGTGAATCCGGGATTATTTTCGTCGCCATGTCTAAAATTCTACAGTGATTTGTGATGGACTGCGTGCCTTTCCATTGCTTCTTGCTGTATGTGTAGATGCAACGGTGTCAGGCCAAGGATTACATCCAAGGCAGCTGATGGTATCGTTTTAGTGCTCCCGCTTAGCAGAGAGCACGCCAGTCTCTGAGTTTGCTGTAGTTTAGTCATTGTGGTCACCAGGGTTGTCCGGGGCCACCATACAAAGCTTCCATAAGTAAGAGCTGGTCTTACTATGACTGTATAGAGCCATCGACAAAGCTTCGGTTTGAAACCCCAGTCTTTGCATACTGCTCTAGCACTCTGCATCAAAATGTTTGTGGCTTTTGTGGTGACGTGCTCAAGCTGCTTTGTCCATAAAAGTTTGCTATCGAGCCAAACGCCTAAGTATTTCACTTCTTTGGTTAGATCAAGTTTTTGGCCAAACAAGATAGGAAGTGTAAGATTTCCTATTTTTGTTTTGCGTGTAAATAGTACCATTTCGGTTTTTTGAGGGTTGACAGATAGACAGTGGCGTCCACACCATGCCTCTACTACTCGGAGTGTTCTCTACATTTTTTCGCAGAGGGTAGAATCAAAGAGACCTGAGGTCATGATAGCCAGGTCATCTGCGTATCCTTTTTTTTTACACGTATACTTGTTCCAAAATCCTGTGCAGCTTACTTTAGTTTTTCTCCGTCTTTCGCAGTACGCCAGCAATATGTATTACTTGGTAGTCCTAATGGACAATTTACTTGTCTGATGGTAAGTGCAGGCTGTAGTTAGAAATTCATAACACAAAGTTTTGCGGCATGACTGTACCGTAAAACAATACACTTTAACGTTTAGTTACCTACCCACAATGCTATTGCTAAAGTTACAAAATTGTAAAGCAACATCATCAGCCTGTAGCAGTCCACTGCTGGACATAGGCATCTCCAATTGCACGCCACTTAGGTCTATCTTGGGCTTCTCGCATCCAGTTTTTGCCAGCCGTCTTGCGCAGATCGTCACTCCACCGTGCCTCAGGACATCCTACACTACGTTTGCCGAGACGCGGTCTCCACTCTTGAACTCGTTTACCCCAACAGTTGTCGGTTCTACGGCTAATATGGCCAGCCCACTGCCACTTCAGCTTGCCTATTATCAGCTTCGGCCGTGCTGGAATAACGCATAGGCTACTTTTTACTACTACTACTACTCTGAGAGAGATTGAGAGCTTCTATCGACAGTTATATACCTCGACACGCAAACCCGTTACTGAAGCAGCTCAGAACACCAGAGCAAAGTTAGTCCGACACTATACCGAAGACATCCCGGACATCAGCCTGTACGAGATTAGAATGGCTCTCAAACAGCTTAAGAACAACAAGGCGCCAGGAGAGGACGGAATTACGACTGAACTTCTGAGAGCGGGTGGTAGACCGATACTTTTAGTCCTCCAGAAGTTATATAATTCTGTCATCTTCGAAGGCAAAACACCGGAAACGTGGCACAAGAGCGTGGTGGTGCTGTTCTTCAAAAAAGGTGATAAAACCTTATTGAAGAATTATAGGCCCATATCGCTCTTGAGCCACGTGTACAAGCTGTTTTCGAGAGTCATCACGAACCGTCTCGCACGCAGGTTTGATGAGTTCCAGCCTCCTGAACAAGCCGGTTTCCGAAGAGGCTTTAGCACCGTAGACCACATTCATACACTACGGCAGATTATACAGAAGACCGAAGAGTATAATCAGCCACTGTGTCTAGCGTTTGTGGATTACGAGAAAGCCTTTGATTCTATCGAGAAGTGGGCCATACTGCAGTCCTTGCAGCGATGCCAAATTGACTATAGGTATATCGAAGCGTTGAAGTGTTTATACAGCAAGGCCACTATGTCAGTCCGATTACAGGACCAGAGTACGGAACAAATTCCATTGCAGAGAGGTGTGAGACAGGGAGACGTCATCTCTCCGAAACTGTTCACTAACGCATTGGAGGATGTTTTCAAACTTTTGGACTGGAAAGGATGTGGCATCAACATTAATGGCGAATACATCACTAACCTTCGTTTTGCCGATGATATAGTTATAATGGCGGAGTCGCTCGAGGATATCGGCACCATGCTCAACGACCTCAGTAGAGTTTCCCAACAGGTTGGTCTTAAGATGAACATGGATAAGACGAAAATCATGTCCAATGTCCATGTTCCACCTATACCGGTAATTGTTGGAAACGATACACTCGAAGTTGTAGACGAGTACGTCTACCTGGGACAGACTGTCCAATTAGGTAGGTTCAACTTCGACAAGGAGGTCGCACGAAGAATCCAGCTCGGATGGGCAGCGTTCGGGAAGCTTCGATCCATCTTTTCGTCCCCAATACTTCAGAGCCTGAAAACCAAGGTTTTCAACCAGTGTGTGTTGCCAGTGATGACCTATGGCACTGAGACGTGGTCCCTTACTGTGGGCCTCATTAACAAGCTTGAAGTCGCTCAACGAGCAATGGAGAGGGCTATGCTTGGGGTTTCCCTGCGTGATAAGATCCGAAATGAGGAGATCCGTAGGAGAACTAAGGTCACCGACATAGCTCTCAAAATTAGCAAGTTGAAGTGGCAATGGGCAGGCCACATCGCTCGCAGAACTGATAACCGATGGGGAAGAAAGGTTCTCGAGTGGCGACCACGCACCGGAAGGCGTAGTGTAGGCCGGCCCCCCGCTAGGTGGACCGACGACCTCATAAAAACCGCGGGGAATCGCTGGATGCAGGAAGCGAGTAGCCAGTCCAAGTGGCGTTCTATGGGGGAGGCCTATGTTCAGCAGTGGACGTCTTCCGGCTGATAATGATGATGATGATGATGACTGCCACTTCAGCTTGCCTATTATCAGCTTCGGCCGTGCTGGAATAACGCATAGGCTACTTTTTATCATGATTCATCATCAACCATCACTTTTTTGATAATAATAATTAATTTTTTTGGCAACTAAACTTATGTGTTATAACTTATATAACATGTTCATATCTCATACACAAAGTTATTTTTTATATTATTGCACTTATATTATCCCCACACTAGGTTTCCCTGTATTGTGGGGACCGACATTTTCTGTTTCGTTTCTAGTTAAGCGGTATCTCCGCATCTAAATTAATTAAGTTAGTATTTAGTTGTATGTTATGTAATAAATTAAATTAATATATAGTGTTATAATATAGAAGGTGTTTGTGTATGCTAAGTAATTTCAATTACATATGATCAAAGGGGGTACAGCATCTCAACACAAGTCGTAAGTTTCAACATCAGTTAAAATCATGGTGTATTGTTAATTGATGTTCTATTTATTGTTTAAATTTAAGTGTGGATGTAAGCAAGTAACGATAATGCTTTATTTAACTATATGAAGGATTTCCTCACTTTCTTCTTATTCATGCGGATAAAATCACGGAGCACGGCTAGTATCTTGGTACCTAATTTAAAAATAATACTCTACAATTCGATGAGTTTTAATTTAATAACTGGCGGTAGTTATATTTGCAACTCTGTAATCATTTTCTCTGGATATATAAGTTCCTACCATAATATCTTGTGATACGTTTTTCATATGGTCCTTGATAAATAAGCTCACGTACACATAAATCCATTCTGACATCCTTTCAGAGCTCGGATAGATGAGTTTCGGATCACGATCGCTGACACCGCGTTACAGTGATACTTTGATGCTGCCTCGTTTTGATTGAACGTATAGTTTTTGCCATTATAAGCAGGAATGTGCATGACAGCGATCTAAGTATTTATTGTATGGTGTTTCTATTTATCTTTACTTTTTACTTTTATTCTTGTATGTATTGTAAATTCAATTTATGTTAAGCTGTTGTCAACAGTGTGACTAAATAAATGATTCATTCATTTATTCATTCAAACGAAAAAACTCCGCTGCCCCAGGATAGCGGGAAAACTCCAACTATGGCAATCATTGATTTTGTGTAATTTTCCTATTTATTTATTTATTTTTATTTTCATAGGAAAACTTACAGCCTATATACATTGTAGGTCAAAACAACATTCTTGTGAACAAACTGGGCCAATTACAAGTTTTCACATTTAGGTATACATTACTAATATGATTGCGTAGCAGTATAATAAGCAGTGTCATACTAAGATGTAGATACAAAGACTTAGATTGGAAAAGAGAAGTTAAGTTTGAGAACCAAAAAATTCAAGAACCAAGTGCTTTCGCATAGATCGCACACTGTCGAAGAAAACGTCGAAATCATTATTTTGTAAATATTTGTTACAAATGTTGAAGTTCTTATAAAAAAAGTATTCTTTATGTAATTAGTCTTAAAAGAGGGGATAGCAAAAAGAGGGATATGTCTTGTACTTATCAATGATGGCGTTCGAAGCAGTATTTTGCTGAGTAGTTCAGCATTGTCTACTTTTGTATGTATGATATTTAAAAAGTATGATATATCAGCTATAGTTCGTCTTGTTTCAAGCGGAAGCAGGTGATGACGTCTACATCGCTGCTCATATTCGTCGTCAAAGAATCTATATCTACATTCCTATGTAGTATTGCCGGCAGTTCGCTTGTTCCGAACACCAAACTAAACTACCGAACTAAAATCTAAAATTCTCTATGGAAGTTCCTGTTCTATTCGTACTAAAATCAACATTCACTTAGAATGAAAATTCTAAAATATAATATTGCTATTCTATCGTGGGTGTTTTCACATCAGCCGTGCGATTCTTTAATGATTACTCGTCGACGAACGACGAGCTCAACGATGTCAAATACTTTATGAGATATCTCCCTTGTACATAAGGTTGTTTTTCCAACGTTTCTTGTCATCTCGTCATTTGTTTCACGGATTTTGTCAAAGATTATTATGTCAAATAAAAGTGTAATGCTTGCGAATGACATTCCGTATACACTTGTATATGTTTACGAGGCAAAAATAAAGCCCTTTTCGAATAGATATGATTAAAAATGTATTTTCATTTTATCTCTAGTTAATAATAGATACAGATTACGATACATATTGAGCAAGTTAATCCGCTTTTACATACAAAAACAGCATCCCCAAAGGCAAGACTGCCATCATTATTTTTACTAACACTATTTATACACAAATGGCTTATAAAAACATTGATAGAGATAAAAGTCTGACGCAGATCTTCGCGACTCTCGTGTAATAACATTGCTCTCATTTATCCTGCAGGCGCCGAGCCGTCTGGGGCGACATCCGCTACCTTATAACATTATAACTAGCTGCTCTCCGCGGTTTCACTCGCGCGGTGATGGATGATGATGAATCTTATATAGCCTATGTTACTCAGGGTGAATGTAACTTTCCAATGGTGAAATAAATTTTTAAAACGGTCCAGTACTTTTTGAGCTAATTCGTTACAAACATACTTACATACAAATCTTTCCTCTTTATAATATTATAATATATAATACTATATAATATATTATTGTATAGATATATAGATTAGTATGGATATGTAAATATCTCAGTACCGCTACCAGTGCGTTTATTGTGTGAGTTTTGTTCTTTCCTACGCCACAACCGCGTTTATAATAATAATGTGTGTGTGTGTCTTCAAATTATGCTTGGAGCCACATAATGAGTTATGTATACGGCTCAGATTGCGCGAATAAATCCAAATCTACCGAATTTAACACTTAGTTTGTAGATATATTATAGATAACAAGTACAATTTGAAATATTTTATACTTAATTAAATTAAATTAATTTAAGTAAATAAATTTCCTTAATTTATGTTTTTTAAAATGTAATACCGACTTCCATTCTATTCTTCAGTTTTTGTTGTGTAACTCAAAAAGTACTGAAACTAATTTGGACGAAATTTAAACGGGAGCACACGGGGGTAGTAAAAATAAAAATACCGTCGAATTGAGTACCTCCTCCTTTTTGGAAGTCGGTAGAAAAACAGCATTTAAGACCCAGTCTTAGGGTAGAGTGCTCAAAAAGCTGGCAACGTTACCTCGTTGAATACCCAGGCTGATACGTCGCCTGAGGTAAATACCAGCTCTTTGGTCACCTGTAATTTTTTTGAGGCGTCTGGACAGCTCCTTTACTGAACGCCGTGCATCTGGACCCCAAGAACCCATAGTTTCAACCCCAAACGGAAGAAAAATATAATTATCTCCAAGACAAGCATATTTACACCGTTTGAAGAATTAGAATTTCGAAGCAATAATAGCCCAGGTGCTCGGCAGTCACATAGACGGCCACGGGATTGATTCCTGCCTTCCACTTGAGCTTTCAGCGAAGGTGACATCGTGATGAATACCACAGCATGGTACCATCAAGTTTAAATCTGTCACTATGCACCAAACAGTGTGTTCGGGCAGCTGCCCTTGAGAGCCAGTTGTTATTCTAGGTCTAGTATGAAACCATTCCCAACCGCAGGCACGCATCCAGCCCTCAAATAAGGTTGTGGTAACTTTTGGTTTTGGATTGTAGGAATATTAACTCGCTCAAGAAGATACTTAGATATAGTGCATTCCTACACAAAATATGTTTATAAAATTTACGATATTCTGGCCAAGATTTTTCAAATGTATAGTTTAACGTGGGCACAGCTTTGGGGTGAACACTAATACTTAATAAATCTGTAGAATGTTAGTTTGTTCGCTCACAAAAATTATAAAAGTGAACAACCTTCTCTTGGGCATGCCCATTATGCCCACAACGGTGGATCCGCGCTTGTCCAACTGTATTATAGTGATGATTTATCACTATGATACGGCTCAAAACACTACCATCTACTATATACTATATATATCATACTATCATACACTAACTCATTATATTAAGTGTAAAAAAACTGGGAAATACACCGAAGAACTGAAGTCACTCACAATTATTATTGCTCTTGGAATTTGCGTACTGTGGCTACTGTGTGTACTATTATATACATTGAGGCTACTACCTCGCACAGACTGGCTGTCAGACAGACTCACGCACGTGTTGGGACCCGCGTTGTACACCACCTACCGGATCTGGTAGTCACAACACCTAGCCTCTCTTCATTTAAGCATAGACTTAAATCGTGGCTCGTCGGTGTTGACGAATATTCCCGAAAAATTTAATAAAATTTCAATTATTTATTTTCTACTTTGTTTAATTTACACAAATAAACTTATAAATTTAAATTTATAACTATAATTGTAATTATAACTCTATTCTTACACCTACTTACTTATGTTAATATTTTTTTTACATGTAATATTCTTACCAATAAATTGATTATTCTGACTATTCTAACTATTCTACAACTAAATTGAGGTTTTCTCTTTTATTTTATATTATTCTTGATCTTGTATATACCTGATGTACTATCGAATGAGCCTCTATTTTAATTTAACCCCCGCCAGGTGTATGCACACCACACAATTATTTCTTCCATCGGACAACAAGACGCACAGGAACACGTAATCCGTACAGGGTCGAAATTCCAAAAATACGCACGAAGCGCTTCATAATGCGTACGGCTGAAGTATGGAATAACCTACTCGTACCAGCGTCTATATTTCCCGACATACATAATCTGGGATTCTTCAAATACAGAGTGAATATGTATCTTTTAGGCAAGCATGTACCACCGCCGACCGCGTCATCACTTTCCATCAGGTGAGACTGTGGTCAAATGCTTGTTTACAAAATGTAAAAAAAAACAAAGGCAGAGATCGTTCATTGCTACGTATAAGGCAGAGACACATCTGGAGTTAACGACTGCCTGTTGATCACACTAATATTTTAATGGTGAAAGTTTGTGAGTGTGTTTGCATGTTTGTTACTTCTTCATGCTCAAACGGCTGGACCAATTATGGTGAGATTCGGTATGGAGGTAAATGAGGGTCTGAATTAACAACACATATGACTTTTCAGCGTCATCATCATCATCCATCACTACGCGGGGTACAGCTAGTAAAGAGTAAAGTGATGTAATACGAAGTTATATAACAAGACACAATGCTTCAGTACAAGTTTGTTTCAATTTTATTGGCTTTTGTTTTAAGGGCTCTACGTTTGGGAACCCAGGTAAATCTCTATAGCTTTATTGGAAAAGTTTGAAGAACCCAAGTTAAGCTTCAGCCAAACCTATGCATCGAAAGTTTTAGTGAGGGCTTTATTACGAGTACGTCCGATAATGGCTTGCATTTTCGGACGTAGGTAATGTCGCAAATACAACACTACGATATCGCAACTGCACCGGTGTCTTTCGATATCTTCATCCCAACATGCCGCGACATAGTACAGTCGAAGCTTGGACGTTGTTAAATGCAATCGTATATAATAAACATTAATCTTTACGAAGAAGTATTTAGACCAACTAAACCAACTTAACCTTTCGTATTGACATCGCAATCCTTGTAATTTTTATAGTATTACTTAAAGCACAACGCCTGCTTTAGCGATCTCAAACATTAAAATTTATAGAGAGAACTATTTACATTCTCGATACTGACAATAATTCTCGACAATATTTTTAAAAAGTAATACTATATAAAAATACAATGGTCAATACGAAAGTTTAAGTATTTCTAAATAATGCTTCTTTCGGTTGGATAAGTACTGTCAAACTGTTCAATAGATGTCGCTACGTCCTCGTAAGAGGGTTAAAGTCAGATAGAGAGTTAAAATTCGATGCTCGGACCAGAATCTCGGTGGCCTAGTTGGTCAATGGTGTCTGACACGGAGATTCAGAAGACGCGGGTTCGAATCCCTTTCGAGGATGTGAATTTTTCTCTCTATAAATTTCAATGTTTGAGATCGCTAAAGCAGGCGTTAGCGCTTTAAAAAGTAATACCATGAAGAAGTAAGTGCTGATTCTTGGACAAAAACTAACTCGCTATTCGCAATCGCAGCGACTTAATTACGATCAATGTGTGTTACTTCTACTTAGATCTTACCGTCACACTTTAGCCTCTTTTGATATCCATAAACTGTTTACTTGCATACAATTGTTGACCAATCCATGTTTGTCAATAGCCACATTCTTATAAAATAAACTGTTCGAATTGAGATTATACTTAGATGTTTGTTTCATGTAGGGCAGGTTCTCAGTCGCTATTTCAGCGAGAAAAAAATCATCTGCATGTTTTTGCCCAACTCTTCCCCAGCTAAGTTGTGAGCTGCTGAGATTTTTGGAAGGCATAATAGGGCATGCGGGACGTTAGCAAATAAGATCAAGTATAACAAAAGTTACACTTCTAAACCCAATGTCGACACAATATTCAAGCGAAACGCGATCCAATATCATGAATACTTTAAATTAATATTATATGTACATAAAATAAAACTAGAAAGCCAAAAATGTCCCCGGCTAGAATCGAAATGGCCATATTCCGGTAAATTTGTATAAAGTTCACTCGTAGTGAGGGCCTTGGCTGCCAGCCAGAAACCATATCATGTACTAGCATTGAAAGAACAAAGAGCATTTTGCGCAAATTAATCCCGGCTGGGATGCTGTGATCATCTGAAACTGAATGAGCATCTAGATAACATGTGGGGGTAGGTTATAAACTAGTTTTTTCCGTGGGTCAGCTCGTTATTTTTAATTTGCTCGGATGCTGGTTACCTGAATAGTATTTTCGTCGACGTATATTTGTATAGTGGCTGAGTACTTTTTAGTACTCACCTGGACATTTCCATGTTAAAAAAATTGCTGCTTAGGACCTACCGGTCTGTTTTGACAGCCAGTTAAGAGACAGTTACCATGCCAAATCTAGTACTAATGCTACTATAAAATATTGAGATAGGTACTAGGCTGATAGCCTATTATGACATAAATAAGAAGTATGAAAGGATTGCAACACTTTTTTATTATGTTACACAAAACGTTGTACACTGTTTCGCACATAACGAAGTTTCTGTTATGCCACCCACTTGCACAGACTTAAGTTTTTAACATTATCTTTTCTGTATTTTTATATACATTATAAACAAAGAATTACTGGTAAAATCTAAAGAAATAAAAAAAAAATTGCCTATATATCAACACAACAAGTCGTTCGTCTGATCAAAGTGATTTATTGACCATGTGATCATCATCATCATCATCATCTCAGCCGTAGGACGTCCACTGTCAGAATGCCTCCCCCACAAATTTCCAAAAGGACCGGTTGGAAGCGGCCTGCCATCCAACGTCGTCCTGCTACCTTATCAGGTCATCAGTCCACCTCGTCGTTGACCTACGCTGTGCTTGCCGGTCCGTGGTCTCCACTCTAGAACCTTCCGGCCCCATCGGCCATCTGTTCTGCGTGCTATGTGGCCTGCCCACTGCCACTTCAACTGGCTTATGTTCTGGGCTATGTCGGTGACTTTAGTTCGTCTACGGATCTCTTCATTTTTGATTCGATCACGTAGAGAAACCCGAGCATAGCCTTTTCCATAGCTCGTTGTGCGACTTTGAGCTTGCTTATGAGGCCCATAGTGAGAGACCACGTTTCAGTGCCATATGACATAACTGGTAACACAAATTGGTCAAAGACTCTTGTCTTGAGACACTGAGGTATTTTTGACTCTTGTCAAAAATACCGACTATATAGACATCGCGAAGTTTCCGGAACGCTGCCCAGCTGAGTTGGATTCGACGATTGACCTCTTTCTCAAAGTTGGACCTACCTAGTTAAACAGTCTGTCCCAGGTAGATGTATTTGTCAACAACTTCGAGAACCGAGTTTACAACTGATATTGGGGTAGGCACAACATGGGCATTAGACATAGTTTTCGTCTTGTCCATGTTCATCTTAAGGCCTACCCGTTGAGAAACTAGATGGAGGCCTTCGAGCATTGTACTGAGGTCTTCCATAGATTCTGCCATGACTACAATATCGTCGGCAAATCGAAGTTGAGTGATGTATTCGCCGTTAATATTAATGCCAAGTCCTTGCCATTCCAGAAGCTTGAAGGCGTCTTCCAATGTAGCGGTGAACAGTTTCGGAGATATAACGTCTCCCTGTCACACGACTCTTTGCAATGGAATTGCCTTCGAACTCTGCTCCTGTACTCGGACTGACATGTGGGCGTTTTTGTACAAACACTTCAGCACTTCAATATACCGATAGTCAAGCACCGCTTGAGAGACTCAAACACTGCCCACGTCTCGATCGAATTAAAGGCCTTCTCATAGTCCACAAACGCTAAACAAAGAGGCAAATTATACTCTTCGGTCTTCTGTATAATTTGCCGTAGCGTGTGGATGTGGTCTATGGTACTATAGCCTTTTTGGAAGACGGCTTGTTCCGGAGGCTGGAATTCATCGAACCTGCGACTGAGACAGTTCGTGATGACCTTTGAAAACAGCTTATAAAAATGGCTCAAAAGCGAGATGGGTCTGTAATTCTTAAGTAAAGTACTGTCACCTTTTTGAAAGAATAGAACCACCACGCTTTTGCTCCATGCTTCTGGCGTTAATCCTTCGAGTAAGACGGTTTTAAAGAGCTTCTGAAGGACTTTAGGTACCGGTGTTCCACCCGCTTTCAGAAGCTCAGATGTGATACCGTCATCACCCGGCGCTTTGTTGTTCTTAAGCTGTTTCAAGGCCATCCTAATCTCATACAGGCTGATGTCCGCGATATCTTCGGTATAATGTCGAGTCAGCTTGGCTCTTGACCATGTAATAATTTTCACTAATAGTATCAGGACTTATATTTTTAATTTAAAGTACCTCAATAGAAAAAAAGGACACTTGTCTGTCTGTCATACCGATATATACGTTATTTATTTTTTCTATGGAGAAGAGGGTATATCCTGACGTGATAGAGCTATATTATAATAAATACTCGTAAACACAGCGGCTGGTAGAGCAAGGTGTCATCATAAAATATCATGTGACAACCGCAAAGATAAATTTTACCGCGCAGGGACTATAAAATTCTAAGACAGAAACATAGACAAAATAAGTAGAAAATATGCTTATAATAAAGATATTAAGAAAGCTAGAGAAGCATATTTTCTCCCTTTGAGGTTATCTGTCGATTTATGTCGATAAAATTATTATATAATAAGATTTTTATAACGTTAAAAAAAGGTTTTGCTGAGTCCACCTGGGGAAGTATTGCCAATTATTCAATCGTGAAGCGGTAGTGTGAAAACATTGCTGTGCTTGTGTGAAGGGTAATGTGTCCAAAGAAATTACCGAACCAGATGTTTAGCATCTTATATTACAGGGTGATGAGCGCAGTTCATTGCCATGCAGGGTATTGATTGACCTCTTGTAGATTAAAATTTTGAATGATACTGACTTACTCATCTCATCACCGATTGACATAATTAATGCAGTAGAACTCTTTGTGAATGAGTTCCTCCGGGGAACTGCCACTATACCTACCTGTTTCTACCGCGAAGCAGTAATGTTGGCAATACTGTGTTTTGGTTTGAATGGTATTGGTGCCGGCGAATTACAAACACATAAGACTTAGTCTCAAATCACGGGCGCAGTTCAGTTTATCACTTGTGATAAAATGCGTCGTTCTAGGCAGAGGTTACCAATTTACACTAGGTCTCGCGCTTGTCATAATCATAATCATAATCAGCCCATGTTGTTCCCACTCCTGGGATTCAAGCCTTCCTCTCAGAGAGAGGAGTTGGGCCATAATCCACCACGCGCGGCCCAGTACGGCTTGGTTGATAGGTTAGTGGCCAACCCATGTCGAAGTTTTCAGGCTGCCCGAAGGCCTTCGACATAGTCCGACTGTTGTCCTAAGACAAACAACCGGGACCGACGGCTTAACGTGCCCTCCGGAGCACGGCAGCGCTCAGTTGAATAATGCCACTAGCGGTCACGCATCCAACTCCTAACCGCAGCAAGTGTTGCTCAACTTGTTGAGTGGATAAGATCGCCAAGTCAAGCTCCGCTTCGAGCGCTTCAGCTCCGCTACGAGCGCTTCGTGCTTTTACCGTCTCCAAATTGCATTTTTTTTATGTTTATAAAATATTTACCGTTTCAATCAAAATTTTCTTAAACTTTGTTCAATATTTAACTAACGGATATTTATAAAGCTCTTAGGTAATTAATCGCTCGTAATCTTTTGGAACCCCCATATACATCGCAGAGCTTAAAGAAATAACGTTAAAATTGGGTATACAAATGTTGCAACAAAAGATATTAATTAGAAAGAAAGATCTAAGATGGCATACTCCAAAAGTTACAATCTGTGACCTATGTAATTTAGGATTTTGAAATTAAATATATATATAATCATAAATGTGTTTATTATTGCAATGTACATAAAATACATCCTAAAAAGCCCCGAGTATCTTCTCTGTCGTGTTCTTATATTTTCTGTCACCTTAGTTTAGATTTGTCAGTAATCTACAATAGCCTAATTGCAATATCTATTATTGCATCATAATAATCAAAACGCTGTCTAAATATAAACCATCAAACTAATTTGTATCAATAAAAAAGTAATAAGTAAAAATAAATGTATTATCTTTCTGTAATACATGTACCTATATTAAGTGACGAATTAAGTAATATTTGTTCCTAAAATAGCAGATTTGTCAATTGAATCATAACAATCCGAAACCTCGAAAACCTCTTCTGCCCGATTCTTCTATCAGAGCAAATCTGACCTTGGGTATGTTAGGATAAAAGGCTGAGGCGGGATATGGGTTTATCAATTACCCAACAAATGCAATTTCAATAACCAAATAAATAATATATGTAAAAAATTGTAGATCTGTCAGCTAAATTGAATCACCAAATTGTATGAAATCGCTTACCTAAGTATTAATTAAGAATTACTTGAAAATACTATTTTGCCTGCCGCCCGCAGTGCTAAACGAGACGTCGGCGATCGCGTCCCGAACACTCCTTGAAAAAGACTGAAATAATGTGGTTGAAATTATAATCAGACCTATCCGATAAATATTACGTGTGTTTTTGATGATGTGATTTCTAAGTAAAATGAGTGAAAACCACTTTAGTTTTTCTACCGACTTCCGAAAAAAAAGGAGGAGGTACTCAATTGGACTGTATATATTTTTTATGTTTGTTACCTCATTACTTTCGACTGGGTAAAACGATTCTTAAAATCATTTTTTGTAAGCTAGTACTTCCCGTGTGGTCCCGTGTAAATTTCATCAAATTCGCTTTAGTAGTTTTTGAGATACACTCCAATAACTGAATAAAATGGAAGTCGGTATTAAATTTTTCAAATTGTACTTGTTATAACGAATAATACTAAAACATATGACGAGTCATTTACAAAATAAACTACGAGTATCATGAAAGCGTCCCTAATGAATTAATGGTTTACTATTGACTTTGACATCAGCTGCTTCTGTTTTCGAGTAGTGTATAGTTATTGGCGCCCAGCGGTCCAGACAGTTTTGGCTTCGGTCCAGCGTTACTCAATGAAACAGATAGCCATAGTAGGTTTATGTCCAACATCGGTGAAAACTGGCTTGTTCAAAACACAAAACTAAACTGGTGAAGTGATATGTAATGTTTAGTTTTGAGATTCTCTCACGCTATTCAGCTTATTCGCTATTCTAAACTTAAAGACGGTTGCAGGAAATTTACTTATAGAAAAATCTTGGGCCAAACGTGGACTGTTGGACCTGTACCTAAGTAAAAGTGGGTCGAATTAAGAATGTTGTGATTTAAATTTAAATTGGGCCAAATAGGGCATAATATGCGGGACGAAAACATATTTTATTGTGTGGGCCAAACTTCCTTGAGACGGATATGGCATAAATCGACCAATCTCAAACACAATTAAATTGATAGTTCCCTGTTTCCTTTTCGACGTAAACTCATTTTTATTTTGCATAAAAAAGGACATCTTGTATCATGCTTATTATTAGATTCCGTGGATGGTAGCAAAAAATAGCACATACGAGTATATTATCGCAGGTTTTTATGTAGTTAAATATAAGGGTACTTAAGGAGCATTGTTTAGTTTCTTGTTTAACATGAATGACCTTTCAACTGAAGTAGTGTCATTTTGCAGTTCTCTGTATGTTGCTAGGAAAAAATATTACGCTCAAAGGTTTATTTTTCCTTTCATTATGATTAATTATAAATTATTGTAGGTTGCGTAGTTTTGGAATATAATATCTAAATCTGATACAAAAGTGATATTTAACGTAGATATAATTCATTTTTTACATCTCGTTAATCTGAGCAGATGTAAAAGTAGAACTTTCACCACCGTCTCACTTGCACGGGTGCCATATTTATAAAATACATAACTACATCAGTATGATATTATAAAATATATACTTACATTTGAGGTAAGTTTTTCAATATTATTATTATTAAACTTAATACATTATTTTCCCCATAAAAGGACGCAGTAAGGCCTACGCAGACCGGGACGGCATGGCAAGGGATTTAAATTTTTACCAATGGACATTCAAACGTATTGTTATAGAAATACGACATAAATTGCTATGATTTAAAATGATGCCGCGGCATCGAAAGGGATTTCATCGCACGGCATTGAAAGACGCGCCACGGACTCCCGTGGCGGGATGCCGTGGCGTACTGCGGCAGGCAACGGCATGCCGAGGACGCCACCGGCGTTCTTTGTGACATACCGCGGGGTGAGACGCATATAAAATAATTAATAACAATAGCCTGCGCACTTTCTTTGTCTGCAATAACCAATATTAACACCAAATCCCGATCTACCATTTTAAAACCGAGGCAAACTTTGTCGTGCCGCGGCAAGCCGTGGCAAGGCGCTGGAATGCCGCGGTATCTAAGCCGCTAGTGTGCGCTGACCACAGGACATATCTGGTCTGTGGCGCTGACTGAAGGCAAAATCCTTTGCCAACCCGTCCCGGTCTGCGTTGGCCTGTACAATTAGGAATGGGAATCATAAAAGGTGATGAAACCCGACCATGTTAGGCCTCTTATGCAAGAGGTCGTCTTGGTTAGTACTACAGCAGTGCCAGATATTATGTCGCGAAGCAATAGTAAGCAATAATTACGTGTAAGTGTAAGAGTGTTTAGGGCACTATAGTAACTGAAATTACTGGGCAAAATATACTCAAAAATGGCACTGCAGTTGTCATGAGCAAGCGTAGTTCTTAACATTAGGTGCATGACCAGCTGATCTTGTTAAATTGCATAAAAAACATAAAGCCTTCTGTCTTGAATATTGAGCAATATTCTTACTCTACGTATGCTGACTCTTTTCTCTTTCTTTAAGTTTAAATTAGTAAAAAGAATATGTATTAGTATCTTATTAACGCGTCACGTGTCGCGCGTACACCATGTGTACGTTTAAAAAAGTCCTAAGCCATGTTGCGCGTACACAAAGTATATACACATTATTAGATCTCGAGTTTGTAACTAATTTTATCAGATCCAAATACACTGTATACAGTATAAATTTGCTTTTTGTTGGTCAAACTACACTCGAGAGCAATATTTATTGTATATAATAATTATTGTATTTAATAGACAATGTAATACTCCTTAAATGAAAGTAAAAAAATATGAGTCACCATACATTTTATTAACACAAAATTACATAAAGAAAAAAACTGCTGATCTCTCCTTAAAACAAAAATAGGAAACATGAAGTTTTTGAACTTTATTACGATTTTCTCGAATTTTAATACTTCGTATTGCCTCCTCGTGCTTCCATTACTGCGTTTACGCGGTTTGGCATGCTGTACACCAAGTTCCTTATACGATTTTGGGGAATATTCTCCCATTCCTCTGTGAGAGCAATTTTGAGCTCACGAAGCGTGATTGTGGGAGGGTTTCGTTGTTTTACGCATCTGCTTAGCTCGTCCCAAGCATGCTCGATCGGGTTGATATCCGGGCTGCGCGCTGGCCACTCCATACGAGTAATGTTCATCTCTTGAAGGTAGTCATTCACAATCCTACCTGTATGAGGTCGGGCATTAACCTAAGCTACTACTAGCGGGCAACCTAAGATTGCTGAACAAATATGTTATACTCGACTAATCACTTTAATTAGTTATAAGTTTTAGTGTTAAATCTCATTTTAAGTGAACCTTGTTCTTTATGAGAAATAAATTCTTTAAACCCATTGTCATGCATAAATATAGCATCCTCACCTAAATTGACCATAAATGGACCAACGTGATCATTGAGGATTTCTTCCACATATCTTTCGCTAGTTAAAGAGCCGTTTTCTATGATCACCAGCTCTGTGCGACTTTCAGAAGAAATTCCGGCCCACACAAGTACAGACCCACCACCGTAGGCTACTTTTTCTTCGATGCATGCTTGCTGGAATATTTCCCCTGGTCTTCGATACACTCTGTGTCTTCCATCGTGCTTGTAGAGCATACATTTTGATTCGTCGGAGAACATAACTTTTGACCAATCTTCAATACTCCAATTTACGTGGCTCTGGGCATATCTTAGTCTTGAAATACGATGCCCACGCTCCAGTTTAGGGCCATTTGCAGGTTTAAGGGGTTTTAAGTTAGATTCAGCAAGCCGACGTCTTACTGTCCATGCACTTGGGTTACTTCCTCCGAGGCGTCGAAACTGATTTGTGAGTTCAGTTCCTGTGAGAAAGCGATTTCGAAGCATGGTGTTCACCAAGTATCGGTCTTCTCGTGCTGTGGTACACCTGGTTCTGCCCGTTCCTGGTCTGCGTAGGTTAGAACCAGTTTCTTCGTAACGTCGGAGAACTCTTTGTACTGTTGACAGCGACACACCGACAGTCCTGGCTGTATCGCGCTGACTCCGGCCGGTTTCCAGCATTGTAAGTATTCTGGTGCATTCTTCAGGCGTAAGCGACATAATGTCAGCTTGAAGAATGAATATAGAGCACTATCAACATGGTTTATGTACCCACATAAATGACAGATTACAAACAAAAGCAAAACCAAATGCTGTAATTTCGTAGTTCCATCTTCGAAAGTGGCCCTTTTTCAAATTTGATTTTTTTATGATATAACTTTACAATAACTAAGAAGTTTTAATACCTTCATTTAAGGAGTATTACATTGTCTATTAAATACAATTTATTGCATTAACCTAGCATTTTTAGTTTCCGAGATTTTTAGGATTCTTTAAGTGACCCGGATTCATTGCTCTCGAGTGTATTCAAGGGTAGTATTTTTTATTTGCACTTTTATGCGTAGGTCGAAAATAAACGGATCAACGGACACGGGACGGGTTAATGAATAAGATATTACAACATTTGCCTCTATGTTGTTGCTACTCAAGACAGACTCTTACTTAAGCCCACCGCAATTACGAATACATCACAGAAACTAGAGGCCGTTGCAAATAGAAATGTTATAGTTTTTACTTCATCTTATGAAATATGAAGTAATGGATCATAAATAGGCACGTTAACATGCAATAGGGTGTTACAAAGTTAATTATTTTGTTCTAGATATTGCACACAGTTGGTAAAGTTGTAGGTGTGTGTTTATATTATTATTTATATGAAATGGGTTCGTATGAATCAAATATTTGAATGTGGTGAACTGCCTGATTAACGTGCCAGAAGGTTCCATTTACTTACAATTACTAATCGACTTACACAGTACTTTCTTCCGCAAACGCGCTTGAAATGTGTGTGTTACTATAATCAGAATTTACGGAGAGCTACATTCCAAAAGGATGTTAAGCTGCGACATCATAGGCAGACCGTTTGCTTGTGTCCTGTCCTACTTATAGTGTAACAAAATCAATCGTGGTGAATGCTGTCATTTTAATCAGGAAGGAAGAATTATCGGCAGGGCTCGTCTATCTCCCCTATGATAGCGGCTTATTTTTTAAGATTTATTTCAATACGGTTTACGCATATAACAGTTATATCGTAAGGCGATCTGAAGTTTCTTCTATATGGAAAATGCAGATTCGTAGACATTAAGTGAGATGATAGGGTGTTATAATCGTACCGAGGAAATCTTGCAAATATCAATGATACATTAGTGTTCATCACAGTGTGACACAGATAAAAGTCAAATGTGAAGGTACAATCGTGAAATTCGTAGCTCCAAAAAACTATCCAAAGTTTTTTGTTTGAATGCGCGAGCGTATCTACTCGAATGTATATCAAGGTCAAAGTCAAAATCATTTATTCAATTTAGGCATCAAAGACGCACTTATGAATATTATATTTACATTACCTCTGAAAATAACAGAAAACCTCAAAAGAACGGAATCGGATCGGAATGTGACCACGACTTAGAAGATCCGGCAAAAAACTCAGCGGCTTTGTCTTTTTACATATTTTTTTATCTCCAATTAGGTACTTAATGTCTCCAGTGTGTTGTTGTATAATGTTCCCAAGTAACATTATTTCCAAAAGTCTTAAAATTCGGCTTTTCGTAAACTTAACATGGCCGGCTCTATTTTTCTTGGCTAGGTACTCACGTATAGTATACTTTTTATCGGAATGCCGAGACGCCCTGGTGCCTTGCGATGACGTTCTCCTTTTGTAACGCATGATGAACTCTGGCAACAAAGAAAACATTCTCTTATTTCAATTTAGTAGCAAACACGTTTAATAACTAGGCATATATGATATGCAAGTTATCGATGAGTACGGCACAAAAGACCATATTCACTCATCATAAAGTTCTTCCTAACGGACCGTCGTGTCATCGTTCGAGTCAAGGAGGCTTTATCATCTGAGTCGGCGGTACTTGCCGGAGTGCCCCAAGGTGCTGCCTTTCAAGGGCATAGCCCTTACCCCCTTTTTCCCCGCCCGGCGTAAGCTGCGCGAGATCAAGACCCAATTTGTTTAAGAACTTCTATAGTTTTAGTAAGTTACCAATCAGGTAATTTTGTTATAACTTAGAACACTCTTAGAATTGAATTTAATGAACGATCTGATGGAGCATTTAGTTGGGCATTTGCTAGTGCCTGCCTGGCTAGCAACAAACTTCAAGATTGAAAAAAAATCCCCTAGCACATGACGTATTTGAAGAGCTGCCTTTGAGAGACAGTTGCCGTTGTAATTTCAGTGATTTCAAAAAAACGTATAAGTTTAGAGTTTTAGATATTTGAAATTAAATAATTTTAAACGGATTTAATCACGTTTCTTTGAAATAGCTTTATAAGCAATCCTGTCGTTTCGATCACTTTTCTGCCATCATGGTATAAGATCTTTAAACCAAAAATCTATTTCAGCATCATTATCAGCCGGAAGACGTCCACTGCTAAACATATGCTTATCCCATAGAACGCTGCTTGGACCGGCTATTCGCTTCCTGCATCCAGCGATTCCCCGCGGTTTTGACGAGGTCGTCGGTCCACCTAGCGGGGGGCCGGCTTACACTTCGTCTTCGGGTGCGTGGTTGCCAGTAGAGAACCTTTTTTCCCCATCGGTCTGTGGGCGATGTAGCCTGTCCATCATGAAAATCTATTTAAAGTTATTTAATTTCAAAGAATAGTAATTGCAACTTGAAAACCATTTCAGATAGTTGGTTAAATAGTTAGCTTACGCAACTAGGAATCGTCTTTGAAATCATACGTATAAAGTGATGGGCCCTAAAGTAATACTAAGAAAATTATTCAGGAACGTATTACAATGTTCAGGTACCTTCTAGTAGAATAAATGTAATAGATGACATGAGTCAGATCCTTCTGAAAAAAATCCACACATGTGGGTACCACCACAGATATTCTGCCTTTAAACAGTAGAGTGCGAGCATCACAGTGATTAGGTTAGAAGGGCAGAAGCAAGTGAAATTGAAAGGCTATTAGTACTTAAATAGTCTAACCATGACTGAATCGGTACAGAGTCACATACGTTTTTCCACAGCTGTAGCTGTGGTAGCAATCATAATACGGGATAAATTCCTCTCCCTATTTGGTATTCATCGAAGTGGAGAATTTGATTTCAATCTCATCACAGTACAAAGATCAAAGTTACAACAGTTAGACACTTTGTTTTGTGGAACGGAGATAAGACAAAGGCTTTTCACTTCGCCGGTTTAATAAGACGTCGTCATGGTAACCAGACATTTTCTTATAAGTATTTTGAATTGTTTGTAATGGGCCTGGCTCAAAAGCTTAATATTGTACTTATTTGCTTGTAGCGTACAAGAGAGTGAATTATTAACTTATCAAACTGGATGACAATTGTTTGTTGTAAAGTTGAACATGGCTATATTAACTGAAAACTGTTTGAATCGTTGGAATAAAATAATATAAAGTTATACGCGATTTAATCCGTGTAAAGTTGTTTAATTTCAGTGTATAAGAATCGCGAAAGCATTATTCATTATTACATATTTATCATTATTTAATAATCTATATATCAAATGAACCCCTATTTCTCCTGGTCATGCCATAACTTAAGAACGGATGGAACAATCTCGCTAATTCTTTTTTTGTTGTGTTAATTATTGTCAGGAGAAGGTTCTTAAGAAAGAAAAACCAAGAAAAGGGGGAGGTCAAAGACCGAACCTACTACGCGATATATTATTATTATAAAATCTAGTATTATATTATTTTGACCGATTATTAGGCAGAACATTTTGACACTCAGGCCCAGGGCCTTAGAAGCTTGTTTATTCCGGTCGGCTTTTCTCACAGCTTTTATTATACTTGCCAATAATGAAAACTATAATCTATGTCTATACAACTAAAAAAATCGAAGTGTCTGTTTATGATGTCAAAATAATATATATTTACTAAATGCATATAAAATTATATACGGTACTGTAAACAATAAAATGTTTTATCTGTATGTCTGCCAAATTGTCTGTTTGTTTATCTGTATGTTTTTTTCGTCTAATCTTAGAATGATTTCTATGATTTTGACTATTAATAGCTAACTTGCTGTTTGTAACGGAATTTACAGCGTCATCGGATGGAAACTTTTACTATCAGACAGCTGACGTTATAAAGGGTAACTTACTGTTTTTTTTTATATTAGGGTCTACGCATAATCAAGACCCATGACCTTATCACATAATCATAACTGTATTGAATAGTCATTTATTTTACACTCATTAAGTAATTATTTATTCCGTTATGTGAAAGGACGAGTAGGTATATTCGATAGCTTGATGTTTGTTTTTTTATACAGCAACGGACTAAAAGAAAATACTTATTCTTAATCGTATTCTTGCAAATACTGTAAAAGTTTTGACGACGTTATCGTAAAGTTGGTAGTGATCCTGCCTATAACGAGGGGTCCTGGGTTCGATCCTTGGTCCGGGCAAACAGTTAAGTGATGACCTGAAACGTTTGTTCTTAGGTATTAGACGTCTGTGGTATGGCAATGTGTGTCCTTATCTCCCTTGAAACAAGGAATCATAATGTTAGGAGTAAGAATTTATGAACGTCTTGTTTATAGTAGTTTATGCAACTGTCATATTATAGAGGGTATTAAAACATGAGTGTAGTTTTGAGCCGCAGGCGAGTTTCAAAATAAGATTACACGAGTGTTTTAATACCTAATTATATGCAGTTGCATATACTACTTTATTTAATCTCATGACTTTTTGCTACTAAAGTTTTATCCAACAAAATATTACTCAAATTCGTATGTACGGAATAGCGCCAAAATGGAAAAAGTCTTCTTCTTCTTCTTGTTTGAAGCTTCTTGTTGGAACCAGCTCGGAACCAGCGCGTAGCGCGCGCAGCGCTCGGTAAACATTTAGAATCGTGGCGCCTGAATTCAAGGAGGAGGGGGAGGGGGTTCGGGTAGTGCCCCCCCGCAAACCCCACCCGCCGGAGACCATTAGTTTTCGAGTTATGTTTGTTTAAGTATTTTGAGGTTAAGTACTGCATTTCGATCTACTACCACCCCCGCGTCGGCTCTGCAATCCGACAAGACTGCTTGAAATCGGGGTGCTATGAGTCGGTTCTGTCACTGACTTCGACCTATTCTAACTAACTATAACTAACCTATAGGTATGTCACAGACAAGTGACTTTGCCAATTCATTAGATAGCTACTGATATACTATTGTGCACAAATTTGGAACAAAAGTAGTTTGATGAAGCGCTGGCCGGCCGCTGCCGCGGCACGCTCGCTACGCTCGCTCGGCTCGCGCCTGGTGGGTCACAGTTCAAACCTAACCTAACCTATAGGTTTGTCACAGACAAGTGACATAAGGTGAATCACTCTGACCCGGACAATCCTTTTGTAAGTAGTGATGGGACTCATACTCAACGCATCGAGTCCCAATGGAGAGCAGTGAAGCGTTATTTTAAAAAAGACAATTATAATAATACTGAAAATTTCACTAACTCCATCATAGAGTATTTATGGAGAAGAAATGTGACTAAAAATAAAAAAGACCCATTCATCGAAACTATAGTAACGGAATGACGCGAGTATTCCGACAGTGACATTACGCTATCTTCGATGTTTGCGTTCCGTTTCAAGAACTTACATACAACGTACATGTCAAAAAAGACTAAAAGTTACCTAGAAACGTTTCGTTTTACGCATTAATGTCATTTATGTCACCTGTCACTATCAAAATTACGGTGTTTTATTGAAACTTTAAAAAACTATTTAGACTATTTTGGCGTGTCTCCGGCAGCTAAAATGTTGTAAATACGCTTTATACAAACCCCTTCAACCCACCCACAGTTTTTGTTTCACCAAATTCAGGGGTCACGATTCTGAAGCCAACCCAAAAATTGTTTTAGAGTATCGTTTTGTTAGGAGAATAATGCAGTAATTTATTTTTTTTAAATTTATAAAGAATTATGTAAATAAAATATGCCAATAAAAGTCTGTATTTCATTTCATAATTAGAATATTACCGAATGAGATTATATAAAGATATTCACGTCCCAGAAAAGTAACTCTGAGGGAATGTGTATGTCTACGTGGAGGAGCGGGAAAGGGGGAGCTTCGGGCACATGCTAGTTGTGATTAAACCATAAGGTAATCTGTGATGATAACGGGCCCCCCAAAGCATGGATCACATGAACATTCTACGCAGTCACCCATCCAAGGTAAGACCCCAACAAGCTTCGCTTATACTAGCTTATCAGTTACTAACGACAACTGGAATAGTTCCATTTGGAACACTTCCAATTGGCCTGCGTGTGACATGATGGATTATTTTCAAACCGGCCCAACGTGGTTTAGTGGATAGCTTGTGACCAGCCCTGGATGTCTGAGTCTTCAGTTCGCCCTATATGGCCAAACGACTGCTGTGATATCAGCTAACGTGCTGTCATATACTATAATGTAACTTCTATATAGTATACTAGCTGTACTCGGCGGGTTCACCCGCGTGGTGATGGATGATGATGAGGATGAAACAAATACAAAGTATGTTAGTCGGGCATAATGTAGCTCTAAACTCTTGAAAGAATTGTTTGGATTGGTTCAGTAGTTTTACGTGTATTAATTATAAAGAAACGCACAATCATTATACATATATTTCCTCTTTATTATAAGAATAGATAAGGTATTATAGTAACAATTAAGGTACGAATAATGTGGCTTGGAATGTACCGGCGTTACTATTGCTTATTTCAAAATGAAAAAGTATTTGTTGTGACATAACTGTAATAGTTAGACATTATGGTAACGTGGACTTCTTTGGACGTCGTAGTACGTCACTTTGCTTTATTGTCAATAGCATAGACTAATATTATATGGTAAATAGATTCCGTAGAGTACGAGATATAAGGACTTTTTTGGTTTTTTTTCCACACCTTGGGTTACATTATCGAAGTTTTCATACGGATCGCTATTTTTTTTTATATTTAATAGTTTATGTTCATCAGGGACAATGTAGGATTCTAATAGTGAAAGATTTTTTCTAATCGGTCTAGTAGTTTCGGAGTCTATTCAATTTAAATAAACAAACAAATGTTTCCTCTAATTAATATTATAAAAAAATACATAAATAATAATAATAATAGTGTAGACTACTATAATAACAACTTATTACGATCACGCAAACAAGAACCTTCCTGCATATACCATATAAGTAAAACACTTGAGTGTTAGTATCAACACAATTTAAAATAATAAAACAGTTTCAGTGAAAAAAAAACTCGAATCACCACCGGTAGTATGTCGTGGGAAAAGCTAGGATTTTAACCCCAAGAAGCTTGACGCCTCTGGTACTAACCTTCAGTTGAGATTTGACATTAAATTCCATAGAAAAATTACTCAGATCTCTGCGTACATTACTCTGCCTCACTGCTGAGCATATGATACTTCTAAATACGGGCCTAAAACGATGCAATGCCACAGAATAAAAAAGAATACAAGTACAATACTAAAAGTTTTGTCTACTCACTCATATTTATTTTCCATAAGTATACAGCCACGTACGAAATGTGAGTTTAATAGGCAGTTAGTTTACAACTGGATTACACATTTTTAAGTAACAACGCGCGTTAATAACGATCATTGATTCCCAAAGATAGGCCCGTATCCCCCCAACTATAATAATACGCCATAGTTTGTTGACCCTTTTGACTACACTCATGAGTCTTGATGATACGAGTAGTTGGATAAGTTTGTTAGGAACTCGCATCGAGTAGGGAAGAAATTCTTGCGAATGAAAAAGAAACAGTTTTATTTTATTTCATATTGGCAGAACAATAAACATAAACATAAACATATATTTATTTCCTCCTCACAAAAGGTTGGTAAAAACAATTTAAAATAATTACCGAAGAGTGACAAAATAAAACCTAACTATGTGAGGGGGCTGGTGCCCGAAGTAGGTTTTTATAATAAAAACCTGTGTCACAGGTCACCAGGTCTCCTCCCACGGATAGCATATACTTTGGCACACACCAGTACTAAACTATATCATAATTTTTAGTGTATTAGATGTTGAGGGTAGAATAAAACAATATGTGCGTAAGCAAAGTGTTGTGATTGTATCTGTGTGAGTCTGTTTAGTGTCAGTGTGTACGCAAGAATGTATCTGCGGTGTGTTAATGAGCATGTGTGTGTTTTGTTGTGTGGCTACGAGTTATATAGTAAGAGTCAGTAGTCAAGATCAACATTTTGTATTTTACTATGATAAGTAATCATATTACTTTATATGAGTATTTCAACAATATATGTATTGTTCTAACAACTATAGGTGCTTCAGACAAACTCCCTAATATTATTATCCAGTTATTGTACTATAGGCAATATAAATATATTTTTAGTTGTAGGCACGTCAAAGTACTTGAGATGAATAATACAGTTAATGCATTGAATATATATTATTGTAGGTTTCACTCTCTCCGATATCAAAGATAGTTCAAACGAGTAGTACGTTTTACAGGATAAAATCAATCATTATTATTATGAAGGTTTCTGGATAAGTTTTAGTAAAATGTAGTGATAATTTCAAATCAACCTATTAATAGTAGTTTTATATGATTAAAAGTAATTGAAGCGTTTCAAGGACCGAGGTTAACAAGCAAACCTATCGCACCTCAATTTGCTCAATTCGTCAAAACCAACGCTTATTTGTTTGTATAGTTTGGTAATAAAATTAAATGGCTGTATAAGAAATTAGAGATACTAACAGAAACATATATAATATTTCGTATCGAATTAATGTTAGGAGTAATTAGAAAATACAGTAAAAGTTAATTCAAATAATATGAAGCCAATTCAACTGTTTGCGATGAATTTTACTTACCCAGCACATACCTACATGGGGGCCAATTTTTGTTGCACAAAAGAGTAGTACCTTTTCTAGAATAAACACCATCATAAGTATTATGAAAGTGAATGGATAAGTTTTAGTAAAATGCAGTGATAATTTAAAATATACCTATTAATAGTAATTTTAGTTGATTAAAGATCACTCAAGCGTTTAGAATCAATTTGCTCAATTCGTCAAAACCAACGCTTTTGATTTGTTTATAAAATTGTATTTGAAAAAAACATGTGTTAGTAAAATTAAATCGCTGTATAAGAAATTACAGATACTATTAGAAAAATATAGAATATTTCGTATCGAATTAATGTTAGGACTAATTAGAAAATATAGTTAAAGTTAATTCAAATAATATGAAGCCAATTCAACTGTTTGCGATATATTTTACTTACCCAGCACATACCTACATATAGGGCCACTTTTTAGGGTTTGGTAAATACCCGTTCCGAAAGTTTGAGAATCTTTGACTAGTGTGAAGTAACACTTACCTTTCACAGTGTGGTATGTTATTTCTTCAATAATTTCTAGCACAACCTTTGCACAACAAGACTAATAACTACAGATATGACACAACAAGGAAGACTAATAGCAACAACAGTTTTAACAACAATTTAAAAAGATATTCCAAACACTAAAAACATTTAGAAAATACTATATTATTGTGCGTCGTCAGACTGATTTTTTCTCTCGAATATTGTTAATTTAAGTCATAACTCCGATCTAGTATGGTTTACAATTTACAAATAACACTGTTTCATTCATAATTTGATAGAAAAGAAGGAAAAATGTGGGCAAAACATTTCGTTCCAGATTTGGTGCTTTGACGTTTGATTCTGGGGTTGTCATGCAACATAAATGAAACTTTCTAAGATCCTCACGAAATTAAATAAAACAATAAACACGTTCGTTGCGCATACATAAAAATAGTTATAATGTGATAAATTAATATATTCATTTAATTGTATCAAAAATAAATATACAATCAAATTGTGTTACTAATCTTCTTTGTTACAAAACTAGTATTAAAAGCATATGAATACATACCTACGCATATTATAATATTTATTTATCCATCAACATAATTACTTAGTGTTAGGAATACTGAATTAAAACTAATTCCCTAACTATTAGAAACATCCCTTACAACCGGAGCTAATAATCTATCTATCGCCGGTTTGCCTTACTAGAGATAGATACCTATTTGACACTATTTGTATGGGCGTTACGTCACATTTCTATCAGTAGTAAGGAAAACCGTGGATAGATAGAATGTTGAGATCTATTCATTAGTCTTGATGTGCATATTGACTTGACATTAGCTTAATAGCATAGTGTTATCACAAAAAACCCATAGAATTGAATTATTTCAATCCTTTCATTTCCAAACATTCTCAAATAATATTACGAAAAAAATCCTAAAAACGAGTAAATTGCCAATCAGAAAGAATGGCAACACAGCACGCATGCGCAAAAGGTTTGTATCTTCGCGCCAGATGCTCCCTCAAGGCAAGGCACAATTTGGCAGCTTTATTGATCTCGCTACCATGAGGGAGGCTAAAACCTCATTTACTTATGATAGATCGCCCCGGCAGATGTGAATTGATCTTTAGGTGATTTATATTCGTTCAGCGTTGACCTATTCTGAATTTTGCATGATCATGGCATGATACGAGTAGGATTTATAAAAGGCTGTATTTTTTACAGATCCGGTCTCTAACACAAATAAGAGCGTAGTACCAACTTGATGTTTAGAAACTTATGATTATGATAGGTATAAGTATTCCTACAAAAAAAATTAAACATAATATCATACAATTCATATATTATTATTTGAAACATTTTTAGTATTATTATAGGTTTATTATACAAAAAAGTGATTTTTTGAGAAGGGACAGTAAAGGCAGGTACCTTAACCATTATATTTACAGGAAAACGTTTTTAGGAGACTATCCATAAATTTTTAAGGTATTCTGAACTGCATTTACAGATTTTGGTCATTTTACACAAAAACTTTTTTTGATACCTATCGATCCTTATACTTAGAGATCAAAAGTCTCTACTGGACCGACTGAGGTTAGACTATTACAAATGTCAGAAATCGCAAAAAATTGTTTCCATACATTTCGGTAAAAGAGTCAAACTTCTTGTTATGGGTAGATCCGCTATAATCCGCTATTAAGAAGACTGGCAGCAAAAGTAGGTAAGTAAAAAAGTTTTAAATTTCAAACATCGAATTCGATTCGAATTTTTGGGTTATTTCAGGTCATTATTATGTTTGTGCTGAGAAAATTCTAGATTGGATCCCTGGATTTTTCACTGGTTCTGCAAAATAATCCCATCGACTTTTCTACAAATAAATAAACTTTGAGAAATAATATGAGTCATTAATAACAGTAAAGTAGGCATTTAAAATATCACAAGTTCAAGACAACTTTTCTATGGCGCGAATTCTTACAATAAACATTATAATATTATGGAGTGTCCCGCTACTTACCTATTACTATCCAGAAATACCACTACTTCTAGAGGCCTATACAAAAAGAAAATAAAAGAAACTTAAAGAATAATTAAAAATTGTAAGTAGTGCGATACGTGAATGATGTAGTTTCACTGTCGGAGTTTCACTTTCTTGCGATAATATTAAACAATTTAATACAACACCTGCTGAAGGTTTATAACTTGATTCTCTATTATGATCGATGGAACCTTAATAAAGCCCATCCAATTAGTGACTCGTTCCTTCCATGGGAAAATAAATGTTATATAGTAGTATTTGTATTATTAGCCTCCTGGATTCAAATTAGTTTTGGAGTTTTTTACTATAACACTTAAGTCCATAATCCAATCTCCAGTCTTCTCTGCATATTCTTTTTAATTTTTCTTGTCATTTTTCAAAAATCCCACTAAAATCCAATCCTTGTCTTGTCTAAACTAAAACTAAAACGTAGTGTTTATATTATCTTTGGTCTTGTCTTATTCCTCTCCATTCCAATCCTTTTTTGTCTGACTCCCTCATGTCATTCATAATTATTATTTTCCTCTATCACTGGTCAGTATCGAATAAGTTTTTAATATAAACATACAATTTATTTAATGTGATGAATGATACGAAATTATAACATACTCGTAACATAAAATAAAGCACTTATAAGTATCTCACTGCAATATTCAAGCTTTTTTATTGTTTAAACCTTTTTTATGATCCATCAATTATAATGAATGCATTTAATATATACTTCTATACTAATATTATAAAGAGGAAATATTTGTATGTAAGTATGTTCGTAACGAATTGGCTCAAAAAGTACTGGACCGATTTCAAAAAATATTTCACAATTAGAAAGCTACATTCACCCTTAGTAACATAGGCTATATAAGATTCATCATCATCCATCACAGCGCGGGTGAAACCACGGAGAGCAGCTAGTAGTTAAATAAAATACCTAATACACTTTGTTACTTTACCCAGTTAATGCAATTTCCAAAATAAAAATTCGATGATCACGTTTTATACCATCATTAAACACGTGAATATTTGTAAGTGAGTGTGGATATTTTTTATGTAGGCTTTAAGGGCTAAATGAATTTAGATACACTTGGAATTATAGCTTTTGATACTATGTCATATATTCCACTTAATATCCAAATCGAATGGGTGTTTCCTGAGGAATCACGCAAGCATATTCCACGCGTACCCGCGTACGCGTGGTAGTAGGAAAAGACGTGGTACTAGTACTCGTAGTGATACTTGGCATAAGTTGGTATTTTAGTAGAAATCCATAGTATTGAAGATAAACAATTTAAAAACATATTTATTTACTATCAAAACCGACTTTACTCAAGTAGTTAGCCGAAAGTTGTCGGCCTAGGTTTCACAGCAGTGGTTGCCGCGATCTTGCCGCGTAAACCCTGAGGATGCTCGAAACCTAGGTTGACAACTTTTGCTATAGACCAGGGTAGCCTTTAAAAATAATAAAAAGTGAAAAAAAATAATAGTAGGATGAAACCCATTAGAAAAAGAGGAGAATATTATAAAAATTAAAGGAAAAATAATTTACGGGCGATCTGAGGTCGGGAAGGGGATGGGGGGAGTTTTTAAAGGTAAAAAACGGTTTTTATCGATTTCCGGCAAAACTAAAAGTCCTATGGAAAAAAGTCAAATGGTAAAGTTGTAGGTAATAAAAAGATCTAAAACTTTTGTATATACACTTTTTTCACATAACCTCATATATTATGTGAAAAATTAAAATACCAAGTTTGTGGTTTTTTATTATTATCTTTTACAAAAAAACATTTTTATTTCACTAAATTTGGTGAAAACTTACCTTTTTATGTCCTAAATACGCTGTATGTATTTATTTTTTCACCTTATTTTGAATTAATATCGAAAAAGCACCCTAATTTTCAATCAAAAATTCACCCGTTAAAAAAATCAGCTTTTTTCAAAAAGTCGGTATGTTTTCTGTTTGTTGAAATCTCTACTTTCCGATGGTGAAAAAAAAATATATGTTACTATAGTAAATCTTCTCAGAAAATGCAAAAAATCGAAAAAATTTCGAATTCGATTTTTTTTTAAATTATTATATACAATTTAGAGCAACAGATTGGGGCTGGAAGCAATATCAACGTGGAATTATGCCCAAATTTACACAAAAGGAATTAATTCCGGAAATATTGCTTAAAACTATTTGCTGAAGCTGTGAAACTAGATGTAACAGTTTAAAATGTGGTTGCCGAAAAGATGGTTTGAAATGCACAAATTTATGTTCAAATTGTCATGGTTCTGAAAATTGCTCCAATATTTAAAAAGAATCTTACGAGGAAGTTAGTGATTCAGAAGAAATTGTGGATGAAGAACCAACGCAGTCTGGAAATAATATTGGAGAGGAAGAAGGTGATAGTCATAAAGATTTCGAAGATCTACTAGAATCGGAGAGGTTTGACGAATCTAACGATGAAGAAATGCCATCAAAAAGACAAAAACTAATGGATAAGTGATCAGAATTGAAGATAAGGTATTTATGAATGATAAGATTAATGTGTTTAAAAATATTGTAATGAATAACGTAATCAGAATAAAGTATCTACATTTAATAGTATGATTTACATTTATATTTATATATAATAAGATTTTCTATGACATATGTAATTAGGATTAAATAAATCAACTTTTTAATTGAAACAAATTGCAAAAATCACATTTTTTTGATGAAATTATTCACAATAATTAAAAAAAATATCGAATTCGAGTTTTTTTCGATTTTTTGCATTTTCTGAGAAGATTTACTATAGTAACATATATTTTTTTTCACCATCGGAAAGTAGAGATTTCAACGAACAGAAAACATACCGACTTTTTGAAAAAAACTGATTTTTTAACGGGTGTATTTTTGATTGAAAATTAGGGTGCTTTTTCGATATTAATTCAAAATAAGGTGAAAACATAAATATTTTTTTTTTCAAATAAATTACAGCGTATTTGGGACATAAAAAGGTAAGTTTTCACCAAATTTCGTGAAATATAAATGTTTTTTTTTTCAATTCAATTCAAATTCATTTATTTCAGGTAATTCACACCCATATTGACATAAAATACATAAATCATTCATATATTAAATCACATAAAAATAATACAATATATCAATGTCAAATTAAAATAAATGAAATGTCAGTAAATAATAATAGAAATAAAAATAAACATACAACAGAACATTCAAAATCATTTATCATACATAAAAAGCAAAATTTGGTCACTTCATACAAAAACAAATAATAATATATAATGTAAACAAAAGTCAGTCCTGCAATCAATATTTTCTCCTCGGCATAGGTACTGTGATATGTCTATCGCAGCAGTGCCGGATGTACAAACAGTCAAACCTTCCCGCTATCATTGCCTACTGGCAATGATAGCGGGAAGGTTTGACTGTTTGTAAAGTACGGCGTTAGAGCTGGCCCACACTCTACGCACCAAGGACGCCGCGCGCTTGCGCATGGTCGCGTGGAAGCAATCAGTTCGCGCTTCCGCGAACATACCCGAGGCGTTGCAGAACCGGGGCAGCCCCATCACCGCCCTGAACGCGTTGTTGAATTGGACGCGAAGGGCGCTGTAGCTTTTTCCAGTGTAATCAGCCCACAGGCTACACGTGTAAAGCGATGTACAGTACGCCTTAAATAGCGTAACTTTGACCTCATTAGAACACCGTGCAAACCTGCGGGCCAGCATATTCGCTCTCACGGACAGCGCCCTTCGCTCCCGTTCAATGTATGCGTGATCCCTGAGATCAGCTGAGACTATATGCCCCAAGTATTTAAATTGTTCTACCCTTTCCAGGGCAACACCGTTTAACAGAACAGGTGGTATGCTCTGAGGGCATTTAGCGCTTCCAGACTCAAAGACCATACATTGACTCTTCGTTACGTTATATTTCAAACCATGTCCACACGCGTACTCCTCACAAGTCCGTATCAGCTTTCTCAGGCCGCAAATTGAGGCACTCAACAGCACCATGTCGTCAGCGTAACTCAAATTGTTTACACAAACACCGTCTATGTGGCAGCCGACATGTTGATTGCTGAGCGCGACGATCAGCTCATTTACATACAAGTTGAACAGGGTTGAAGATGTCACCACCCTGCCTGACACCGCATTCAAGCTGATACGGATCCGACATTGCACCCGCCCATCGTACACTGTTGAACTGATGCGCATACCAATATTGGAACATACTGATGAGTTCATTTGGCAAGTTAATGCACCTCAGCTTGTCCCAAAGACGGTCATATGACACCAGGTCAAAGGCCTTAGACAAGTCGAGGAAGCACGCATACACGGGAGTCTTACGTTCTGTGTTGTATTTGACGGTATGCTTTAAACACAGTATAGCACTTTCCGTAGACAGTCGAGGGCGAAACCCGAACTGGTTATCGTGCAGTGTTACGTACTTATTCAACTTTGTATTAAGCAAACCGTCATACACTTATGCTATTACAGTGGCGAGAGAGATAGGCCTGTAGTTATTTTTATCGGTAAGGTCACCCGTTTTGTTCTTCACTACAGGTACTACCACTGCATGCATGAAATCGTGCGGTAGGTATGAATGGCCCACACATAGTGAATAAAACATAGCCAAAACTCTAGAGATATGAGGCCCGGCGTGCTGCAGGTGCTCAATGCTGAGTCCATCATGCCCCGGGGACTTGCCTCTTGTGCTAAGCTTTATTGCGTTTGCTACGCTTTTGCTATAACGGGTGTCACTACTTTTTGAATGTTCACGTCAGCTTTGAGCGCGTGCTTAGCCGGACCTAGTGGGGATTTCACGGTGAAATGGCTCCTAAAAGCATTCGCAATCTCCTTAGGGTCACTCAAGCCGTCGACGCTCACAGGAAGTCCAGGTCGCACGTTTATCTTACTTGTACTCTTCCAGAAACCTCGAAAATCCTCTTTAGAATGTTTTACCGCAAGAGCATCCATTCTGATTTGGTCCTGATGATCTTGGCACCACTTTAATCGAGATTTAAACACTCTCCTGCTTTCACACATCTCCTTGTATATAGGGCCGGATTTAGGCCTCCCACAGAAAACCCATTCTATAAACTTAGACCTGGCTAACCCGTGGGCCTCGCTGACATGCTTATTCCACCCTGCTATGCGTGGGCCATCCCGACCTTTACTCGTGCTTTCCCGACCTGCCACCCCCATGGCCCGAAGGGCGGTCTCAATGTCAGAGTACAACTTATTTAGAATGCGCCTGTGACCAAGGCCATCACAAAAATAATTCGCACAATTTACACACTCAGCAGGAAAATCAATCAAACTTAGTCTTTTATGACACTCTTTGGTATATTTATCCACTTCTTCCTCACCCCTTACCCCCCATACTACATCCTTGTTTACAATAATTTTAGGCGAAACTTTGGGGGTTAGTAAGCTCAAATTACATTCAACAATAAGTGGGAAATGATCAGACCACAGAGTGTCATAATTCACACGCACATTAACTACAGATTGTTTTGCCGAGTGAGTCACTAAACAGTGATCCAGCCAACTGCCAGATCCGTGCACTTCACTAATAAAAGTAAAGGTACCAGAATCTAGCCCCAGCATGTCTACGTCAATACACGACCATTGCTGCTCGGCACTCAGATTCATTAGTTCACTGTAAAATAACTCACCCGGGTTTGCATTAAAATCACCTAGAATTAACACAGATTCTATGCCATATTCGTCAATTATCGCGCTCACGGTACTTAAACAGTCTGTAAACTCCGGTAAGTTAGCGGCGGAGTTAGTTGGCAAGTAAACACTCATCACTATCACAGGCCGATCGGCTGTCGTAATTTTGATAGCACAAATTCGAGTATTATAGCACGGCAACACAGATACCTGCTGGAACGCCGTATATCGATACAAAATGCCTACTCCCCCCCACGGCCGACCACAGACAATTTCAGTTATCTGCACTGCAGACGTCGCTGTATACCCAAAGCCGCTGTCTATCGTGCTGAAAAACGGGATATCATGAGGCAGCAACCATGTTTCCTGCAGGCATATGATGTCACACGTGCGACACAAGTCTCTGATGCCATCAATGGAGCGTTTTATATTTTTACAGTTGTAACTCGCAAAACGGTAAAGGTTTCCATTATTTGGTTTGTTTTGGCCGCCGGCAGCACTTACTCCGTTCGTTTTTCTTGTGTTAAAGTTCACAAACCTTCTAAATATGGCACTTGCCGGCCATAATTTTTCGTCCATATACATCGACAGATTAGACTCCAATATTAAAAATTTAAATGCTTTGTGGCCTCTATCGATTTTCATGTGTATTTTTTCTAATGACACATTTTCTTGTGTTTTCTTATGTATATATTTTACTATATCACTTTCTGCCGTAGAACTATGTACATTAGTAATAAACATAAGAATTTTCCTCTCGGCCGCTTTGAATGTACATTCCAAATCTCTGGCTGTACCCGCCTTTCCCGCGAAACGATAGTCCGATCGTTTTTTGCGATGCGTTACTCTCTGCCAACTTTCGTTATCGTTACTTGTTAGTTGATTCGACGAATCTTCGTACAGTACACATACGGAAGTCTTTCTAATGCATGTTGTTTTGACGCGCCACTGCAGTCAGCCTTATCTGTTGCCGTCAGCTGATTCGCCACCTGTACGAGCGGGCGTGGTATTTGTGACGTCACCGCAGAACTCGATACACCGGTTTGTGCAATCTCCTCCTGACTCACCGGTGGCGGCGGCGACGGGCTTGTCCCTCCTGCGCTGCCACCGACGCCCGCGCTGGCCTGACCGCGTTGCTCACAATTAGTTTCCTGCTCGGTTGATCGTTCTCCGTCTACCCTCATTTTTCTATACTGTGATAACGGTTCAGTGTTTAATGACACATTGTTATTTGCAAATGACTCGTTTATCGAAGTATTAAGATCATGTGAAAGCCCCACAGGGCCACTATCCAAAAATGCCCCTCGCTTCGTATTCACTTTGAATGCTGATATTGGTGGTAAGGAGTCGTTTTTTATGCGAATTAGTTCAGTCTTCAGTTCTTTCACAGTATCAAGTGTAGCATAATTAGACTTTATATCTTCAATCTCAGTTTTCATTGTTAACATTTCCTTCAAAAGCTTGGAGCAGACGAAATGATCGACCAAGATCGGCGGCAACTTTTCCAGTTGCCGAGCCACAAACACTGGGAGGATGTCGGGCTCGGTAGATTTGAAGAGACTTATTATGTCAACTAAGTCACGTTCTTCTTTCCCGTTGTTTTTCCGATCAATTTTTCTAATATCCGTTGGTATCGAATCAAACAGTAGTGATTTCGAATTTTTGATTTCATCGCTGGTAAATGTCGAAACACAAATTCGTACTAGTGACACTTCATCCATTACCGACACTTTGTTCTGTATATATGACAGCATTTCGTCAATATCCATGTTACACACGTTACATTTTAACGCTCGTCATTTTATTACAGTATCTACAATACGCAAATCAGCGCACGAAATACAAAAAACACGTCCGTCACTTAGGGATGCGCGTGCGCGACTGAACTGACTTTTTGTAAAAGATAAAAATATAAAGCCAAAATCTTGGTTTTTTGAATTTTTAACATAAATTTTGAGGTTATGTGAAAAAAGTGTTTATACAAAAGTTTTAGATCTTTGTATTACCTACAACTTTGCTATTTGACTTTTTTCCGGAAATCGAGAAAAACCGTTTTTTACTCTTAAAACTCATCTCCATCCCCTTCCCGACCTCAGATCGCCCGTAAATTATTTTTTCTTTCATTTTTATAATATTCTCCTCCTTTTCTAATGGGTTTCATCCTACTATTATTTTTTTTGGTTTTAAAAATTATCGACCCTGGTCTACTAGTTACGTGAGTAAAGTCGGTTTTAATTTTAAATAAATATGAGTCAAACTCGCGAGAATTTTCAAAGAACCAGAAAACGCACAGTAAGTACACTTACACATAGTTATTCGACTTGCTGCAGCGGAAAACAGGCGTGACATAAAAGTAAGTATTCTAGTGGGTATTTTTTTTGGTAGGAAAATGAAATATAGTAATGTTACTCCTAATTTTTAAATAGGTAATTTAAAAATTACCGTTAGTTTAAAGTGAGGTATACTACAAAGAAGGATTTACGATTTCTGATTTGTTTCGACCTAAATACTAGACGGTCTCTCCCAAAAATATATTAGGTTTGAAATATGCACTTGCGGAAAAAAATCAACGCTTTTTAGTTTTATAAAAGGTCAACGTTGCGGCGACATAATTTTAACACACTTACTACAGTATTAAACAGAAACTTATTAATATCTTACTAAAAATATTTGCTAAGCCACGTGTAACTCGTTGTATAAGTTCAAAAGTGAGTAACTTTGGTTTTATCCTTTATTTTTAGTAACATTTCTTATGATTTGATGAAACTAAATATAGAAGATATTTATACCAATTTCAAAATTACGTAAACCAGACAAGACCAGAACTGGTCACTTTTGGGCACATAATTTATGGTCATCTAATTTGTACGTATTTTAATTTAAATTGTAGCACTAGCTACTACATGTGTTACTTCTGTATATAATAAAGTTATCGCTGTCCTTCTATAACTATCCAAGTCCAAGCTGACATAAAATTAACCTATATAGTAAAACGCTGTTTTAAACTATCACGGTTGTTCGGGATATTTACCGTGGTAAGGTTGTGGAATGAGGTCCCGATATTTCGGCACAGTTACATGCACCATATTCACGGGAAGACTGAAGAATGCGTGTTGGTCGAAAAGTTAAAAAGTTAGGTGCAGACATAACGATCTACCCTCTTTCTTATTCTTTTGCTACGGTTATCACTGGAGCTTGAACTTTATCCTAAGTCCGGACAAAACACACTCACTGTATCACTGCGTATAGTATTTTGAACATAATTTGAACATTTTTAACCTATATAGTGTTAATGAAGGGTACCTAAAATCAGTTTCTGGTAAATTTAAGTTGGTTAAAAATCAACTACCTATCACTATATTATTAAAAAGAAGACGTACGGGACATGGCAAGACTAAACAACAAAATATTCACCTCACATATGTTACGAAACATTTTTATTTTGTCCCATTGTCCCAGAAAAATGTCATAAATGAGAAACGAGCTACAATTTGCGGTCGTTATCTCCACGTCCCAAACACAACTTTACCGTCCCGAGTAATCAGTTATCTTGATTGCTACCGTTGATCTCTTTTGGCCTTTCCAAGCATATACATGCTTCATTTTATTTATGCAATTATGACGAAACGAGTAAGGATTACGTTTGCCCATGACGGTTGCAGTGCTACCCATAGCTTAGAACTGCAGTTTTGCGTAGCACTGCACCCCGAGTTCGTCACCACGAGACATAAGCCTTTTTCCTCCAATAATTTCACTTTCTACAGCGCCCTTCACACCCAACACAGAAATGCTTGTGAGCTATTTGCTTCGCGGTAGAACATCTGGCCCTGCGGTGGTACCAATCAAGACGAAGTCTTGTTCAAGAGGCCTACAGCCTAGAAAGATAGATAGATAAACTATTTATTGCAACACCAGAATACTGAAAAATAACACTATAAAAAAAATTAAGATAATTTTGAAAACATTATGCAAAACTTATGATTATGGGTCACAATGGGCGGTCTTATCGCTTAGATCGATCTCTTCCAGACAACCATGAACGAAAAAAATAAAAAAGGTATGAACTATAAAACAAACGACTATTGGGACGACCTCATGCAGTGGCGCAGCGGGCGTGAGTCCGCCTGCGACACAGGAGGTTGCGGGTTCGATTCCTGTCTTAGAAAAAATTTGTGCACGATCTGCAGAAATTTGTTCCGTTGGTCTGGGTGTTTTCTATGTATAATAAAAAAATTATCTATGTATAGAATGTATTATCTTAGTATTATATATATATATATTTATCTAGTACCCATGACAAAATCTTTGAGTAGCTTACTTTGGGGCTAGATGGTTCTGGGCGGATTGTCCAAAAAAAATTATGTAACTTATGAGTGTAGATACAATATATATATATATATATATATATATATACACATAAATATGGCATAATAGTATACATATTATACCTATACGTATAAATATTATATATCTAAACGACATACATACACACATAATATATACATTCTAATGTATATACTAAATAATAACGATAACAATGAAAACAAGTTGCAGATGCAGCACGCAGCTAATGCGAGAGGTAAAACGCTTTGACACTTTGTTTGAAAGTGTCCGAGGAAGGCGCACGTCTAATTTCTCCAGGTAATCCCATAGGCGAATAGTTTCAACACTAAATGAGGAGTCAAAAAACGTGTTGCGATGCACCGGAGTCCTCCCCGAGTAAAAGTATTCTTTGCCGGAGTCCTCTCAAGGTTTCCTCTTTAACCACACGTCAAGTCGCAGTTCCTGGAAAAGTAGGTTGATTTCTGCGAAATCTATTGTATTATTGTCCAAATACGGCGAATGGTGAATGGAATCTAGGGGTTAATTCAAAGTTCTCAAGAACAAACCGAATACAAGAAGTTACATGTGTAAGTTACATTCACTTCTTTACCATTCCGAAGGAGTCTGCAGAGACCATAGATTAATCAGACTATATGCAGAGACGTTATAGCACTCACACATGCCGGTCAAATTCTAGATCTTTTTTATTAAGAAACCACAGTACACATAATGTAACATAATTAATAAGCGTTCTATGGATGCAAACAAGAATAAACTTAATGTCTTCGGGATAAATAGAAATGACGTTGGCACACTGTACAAGGAAAAATAAAATAACTTGATCTGTAGAAGTCAAATCAGCAACTTACTTAATATGCAAGCCCAGTCCATGGCGTCTCGTTTGTCTACTAATTCCCTTCCTTATTTGCAAATTAGTTCAACGACTCATGTTAGACTCTTAATTAGAGATAAAATGGTAATTTAAATACATTATTTACGTCAGTGTATCTAGTTTGTTTTGCCCTAATTATAATTACGTGTCTATAGGTATATTATACATGATTGTATATAAGTTATTTTTTAATTAGTGCACAATATTGAATGGGGTAGTCTGTAATCGATAACTGGTCATTATAGTGAAAGAAAAAAAAATACATTTTTTTTAATATTATGAACCCATACTCAATGCTCCGCAGATTGAACCATTGCGCGATAGAACGTACAACGGCACCGGCTGGTCAACGTTCGGACGCCGTTGTACCTATTCTAAGCGGGTAGGTATGTTTCGAGTAGATACTGCTATCTTTTCTGTTAGACAGAAGATTAAAGACATAAACATTCTAACTGTTGTCTCTCAGTTTATTTATGAAAATCTAATGTATCTAAAGAAAAACATGAGCAGTTTTGATAAAAGGAGTAATGCTCATTCCATCAACACGCGAAATAAGCACAAGCTATCCGTACATGTAACGCGTCTCCACAGAATAAGTCATTATTTTATGGGACAATGTATACGATTCTATAATAAAGTTCCCAATGTTATCCGAGATTTGCCTATTAATAAGTTTAAAATTACTTTTAAAACTAAACTCTGTCAAAAAGGTTATTACAAAATTTCGGATTACTTGGAGGATAAAACAGCTTGGGACTGATCACTCCAGGATCTACTCGTGTACTAAGATGTCAGTGTAGCGTGTCTTGCCCTACTAATACCAATATTATGTTCTCTTTTGTAAGGCAACACACTGGAGCTAATATTTGTAGTACCTAAGTAAAAACATTGTAAAAACATGTATATACAAAGAATGGCTCCGAGTTTCTTAACGCTTCTTCTCGGTAGGCTCTATATATTTTGGAACGTGGCGGTAGTCTTTAAAGTACATTATAATGAAAAATTGATGTTCATAAGTGCGTCTTTGATGCCTAAATTGAATAAATGATTTTGATTTTGACTTTGTGATAAAGTGGTGTGTCGCGGCGTACGTTCAAACGCACTATGGCTCTTAGCTGTAAAGCGGCGAATATAATAAAAACATAATAGTAAACAATATATGTAATTTATTTATTTTACTTTCATGACTAGTTATCGATTTCAAATCACCGCGTTCAGTATTGTACACTAATTAAAAAATACCTTATATAAAGTATCTAAGAATCTACTTATACTATAAAATGGCTAGAAACTGTAATATCATCTCATTAATAATGCTACACTAGGCATGTATCAAATGACGTTAAAAAAACTACCGGAAACGAATAATAGAATAAACGAATGAATGAATATTTATTTGCTTCAGTTTTGGGTACAATATTGCATAGTTGTTAAAGCACATAATACAGATCCAACAAAACTCTACCTAAACGGCGTGCAAATGTTTTATACAAGAATAATACCTTAGTGTTTTTAGAATCTACACAAAATTAATAAAAAAATAAACAGGAGTCATTAAAAATAATACAAACTGATTTTAGATATTAAGAATGTCAATTGATATAATTGTTTGATAAGTCAGTTGTGTCAATTAATTCAAATAAATATCAAACCTTAATATATAATTACCTATGATACATTTTATCAACTAAGAAGTCCTTTATAGAGTAAGAACATTTTTTAAATAATAGTCAAATAATTTCTTTTTAAAAGGATTTAGGGCAAATCCCTTATTATTGATAGAAAAAAAATTCAATATCTAACTTGCAATAATGGTGAAATTCTAAAATTTATCGTTAAGATCTACTTAACTTACGTCATATCCCCAAATACTTAGGCAGAGCTTCAAATTCATATTAATTTTAGGTTCCATGTTTTACAAGTCACACCGTTATCACCGTTTACGCTCGATTCCGTACATATTCATTATTATTTTCACACCAGAGCCTTTATTCGTTATTACCACTCATACAAGTAACGCGGCGCGCTAGACCATCTTCAAGGAATGACCGTGCAATCCATACAAATTGGCGATGATTCCTTGAAGATACCGTAACGCACTTCGTAACTTGTTGAATAGTCATAGCGAATAAGGCCCTTGGCTCGACAATAACTCTTACATCCCTAACCAAAAGTAAGCTTCTTGTATCTTGTATAGGTAAACAAGAACGGATTAACAATTGCATGATTTATCATTAAGAGCTCGAGTTTGGAAATTGGAAACTTACTTATATAGAGACCTACTTCAAAGAGAATTTGGTATTCCCATGGCTAGAATAAAAATGTTATCTGATGTCGGGAAAAATGCCCTATAATAGCTAACGTTGATTATGTTTTATTTTCCAAGATTGGAAGAAGATTGCATAGCTAGTACTTGTCCAAACTAAAAGAAATAACTTTTTTCTACCTCTTAATATTGTCAGATTTCAGTGATTTTTTTTTCATGTAATTTTTTACTATGCCCGTACGTTTTGATTTTTCAGTATTTCAAAGTACTATAAATTTACTTTTATCTTTATTCCTTTATTATAGCTATGCGTTCCCTGATCGTTGCATTTGTGTGGGCTAAGTGAACAGAATCTTAAAACATTTTTTTTTGTTTTCCTAGTCAATTGCCTTATGAAGTTTTAGAACCAAATGCATTCACCGCATTACTAGAACGCAGGTAAACAGGACAGTGATTAAATTATTAACTTATTTATTTGACCTATGATTTGCCTCTTGACTCTTTTGATGGAAATCTAACTTGATGAAACGAGAATTATATTTCACATAATATTATCTGAAGAATGGCAAATGTACAAAAGTACGAGATCAAAATGTTAAAGTAAGAAAAAATATCAAATATCAACCAATGACTACACCAAAATAAGTGTGTATGGCACAATAACTGGACTAAATACAAATGCCAACTTATAATATTACTTTTTTGGCGGGAGATTCAAGAATGTTTTTTTTTTTTTTAATTTCCTAAACAAATAATTATTCGGGTGAATACGCGTATCTTTAAGGCTTCTTGACCGTTCAGTGTCCGCGAATCCCAACAATGTACCAAATTACAATTTACTAAATATATTTTAGAGGACTGGATTAAACATCTTATATTTTCTAGTAGATTTGCTTTCATTATCTCGCAGTAAGCTTGCAAAGTAGAGCACTGTATTGTAATAATGTATTCTTTGGAAACATAGTTTTATTAATAATACCGGTAAATATTTGTTAAACCCTTTGCGCATGCATAGTTACTATTTATCTTCCGCAAAATACTGCAGCTTCGATTTGAATGGAACAACAATGCTATCCTATGAATCAGATAAAACATTAGTGAGGGGTCAAGGACTCAGAGACGCGATAGTGCACATTCATCCAATCGTATTCTGGCCAGTCCGGCGCACGCGCGGCACTAGCGAGACGTACGGTATGTTTTTTTGTTCTCTTTTTGATTTTCGCGCGTTTTGTTTAAATGTAATCTATGACATGTGAAAACATTTTTTTTTCCGTTGTTTTTGGTTTGTTTTCTCAACGTGGATTACGTTTGTTACGTTCTCAACGTTTTTTTGTGTGTATTATGTGGTGTTTTTTTGTTAGTTTCATACATATTTAAAAGACAGACGACATTTAGACGTGTTCTTTTTATATGGTGTAATTACACTCGAGAGCAATGAATCCGGGTCACTTAAAGAATCCTAAAAATCTCGGAAAATAAAAATGCTAGGTTAATGCAATAAATTGTATTTAATAGACAATGTAATACTCCTTAAATGAAGGTATTAAAACTTCTTAGTTATTGTAAAGTTATATCATAAAAAAATCAAATTTGAAAAAGGGCCACTTTCGAAGATGGAACTACGAAATTACAGCATTTGGTTTTGCTTTTGTTTGTAATCTGTCATTTATGTGGGTACATAAACCATGTTGATAGTGCTCTATATTCATTATTCAAGCTGAAATTATGTCGCTTACGCCTGAAGAATGCACCAGAATACTTACAATGCTGGAAACCGGCCGGAGTCAGCGCGATACAGCCAGGACTGTCAGTGTGTCGCTGTCAACAGTACAAAGAGTTCTCCGACGTTACGAAGAAACTGGTTCTAACCTACGCAGACCAGGAACGGGCAGAACCAGGTGTACCACAGCACGAGAAGACCGATACTTGGTGAACACCATGCTTCGAAATCGCTTTCTCACAGGAACTGAACTCACAAATCAGTTTCGACGCCTCGGAGGAAGTAACCCAAGTGCATGGACAGTAAGACGTCGGCTTGCTGAATCTAACTTAAAACCCCTTAGACCTGCAAACGGCCCTAAACTGGAGGGTGGGCATCGTATTTCAAGACTAAGATATGCCCAGAGCCACGAAAATTGGAGTATTGAAGATTGGTCAAAAGTTATGTCCTTCGACGAATCAAAATGTATGCTCTACAAGCACGATGGAAGACACAGAGTGTATCGAAGACCAGGGGAAAGATTCAAGCAAGCATGCATCGAAGAAAAAGTAGCCTACGGTGGTGGGTCTGTACTTGTGTGGGCCGGAATTTCTTCTGAAAGTCGCACAGAGCTGGTGATCATAGAAAACGGCTCTTTAACTAGCGAAAGATATGTGGAAGAATCCTCAATGATCACGTTGTTCCATTTATGGTCAATTTAGGTGAGGATGCTATATTTATGCATGACAATGCCCGACCTCATACAGGTAGGATTGTGAATGACTACCTTCAAGAGATGAACATTACTCGTATGGAGTGGCCAGCGCGCAGCCCGGATATCAACCCGATCGAGCATGCTTGGGACGAGCTAGGCAGATGCGTAAAACAACGAAACCCTCCCCCAATCACGCTTCGTGAGCTCAAAATTGCTCTCACAGAGGAATGGGAGAATATTCCCCAAAATCGTATAAGGAACTTGGTGTACAGCATGCCAAACCGCGTAAACGCAGTAATGGAAGCACGAGGAGGCAATACGAAGTATTAAAATTCAAGAAAATCGTAATAAAGTTCAAAAATTTCATGTTTCCTATTTTTGTTTTAAGGAGAGATCAGCAGTTTTTTTCTTTATGTAATTTTGTGTTAATAAAATGTATGGTGACTCATTTTTTTTTTTACTTTCATTTAAGGAGTATTACATTGTCTATTAAATACAATTTATTGCATTAACCTATCATTTTTAGTTTCCGAGATTTTTAACATTCTTTAAGTGACCCGGATTCATTGCTCTCGAGTGTATTTTTAAATACGTTTAAAACTAAATGATAAATTGGTTGAAAACATCGAAATGATTTACTTTACTTAATCAATTTACTTACCTATTTTATTTAAAGTGTTGGTACTTGAATTATTAACATTACTTTACTGGAATTTTTAAGCTTACCGCGTTAGGAAGAGTTATGAATTGGTACATACCAATAATGTTCTTTTTGTTAAAAGTTTTTAAAATTTGAAGAGTTTTTTGTGATATTTATTGACGTGTTCATTTTACTAAATTTTTTTTTTTTTCGTAAAGTATGTTTGGTTTTTAATTTCCATATTTTTTATGCTTTGTTTTTATTGTCTTCACAATTTTATAATATGCATATTTTACATCCCTACCATAGTCAGTTAAATTTCAAAATGTAAAATCTTAACGAAACTTCCTGGACTTATAAACGGCATTACTGATTTCAATCATCTGTTTTTAAGTTTGGTAATACTCGTACTTTGTGGAAGGTTCTTACTTTATAAAAACTGAGAAAAGATGGTAGGTAGGCCGAGCCTACTACGCGAACGATGTCGCGGGCAGTCGCTAGTATTTAAATATTATATACACGCCTATCTGTGGTGTACTTTTCTACCGACTTCTAAAAAAAGGAGGAGGTACTCAATTCGACTGTATATTTTTTTTTATGTCTATTACTTCATTACTTTCGATAGAAATAACCGATTCTCAAAATTTTATGTTTGAAAGCTGGTGCTTCCCGTGTGGTCCCATTCAAATTGTATAAAATTCGGTCCTGTCGTTTTTGAGTTACACTCCAATAACTGAATAGAAGGGAATTCGGTATTAAATTTTTCAAATTGTACTTGTTTGAATTGATAATTATTTGGAGAGGCGAGAAAAACCTCAACAATGGCTATCGTTGATTTGTTTAATTTTTCTAGATTTGTGTTTCTTCAAGATTTGATATGTAACAGTGACGGATTATGAACTGTTAAGTGCTCGTGGTGCTGCACGAGTATCTGCAAAGTGTACAAAATCATGAAAAGTTGTTTTTGAAAACACAAACTCTACTACTCAATTCACTTAGAATGTTTTGGTAATGCATCCACCATTTTAATAGACTTGACATAACTAAGGGCCATACTACAGAAAGACACTCGGCGGTGAGTCGAGGCTTGAGTACAGATCTGAGTTAACTGTGCATGCCATTTACTGTCAAATCTCTCCTCATGTCGAGATTCACAAGTCAGCGTCGTTCTGGAATAGCGGCCTTAGATATATCAAATATGTAACCAACTTATTTATCCTTTTAACCGTCAACCCGGCGATAACAATGGATGTCCTATTATGTCTGGTTCAGTGACACTTGTAAATTCTGTGACTGTGACTTGATTCACAATCTAGGTGCTTGAATAAAAATCTTACCTAACAACTATAATTAATAACTTGAGAGATGGCAAAATGTACAAACTCATGAGTCCACTTATGAAGAAAATATATAAGAATTAAGAACATTAAAAATCTTGTCAAACATTTGCGAGAACAAGTACAATTTGAGTAATTTAATACCGACTTCTATTCTATTCAGTTATTAGAGTGTATCTCAACTACTGGATCGAATTTGATGAAATTATATAAATAAATGGGACCACTCGGAAAGCACCAGTTTGCAAACAAAAAAATAGTTTTGAGAATCGGTTCATCTAGTCCAAAGTTATGAGGTAACAAATACAGAAAAAAAACGTCGAATTGAGTACCTCCTACTTTTTGGCAGTCCTTAGAAAATCAGCGGGGCTATTCTGTATCTCAGTTGCTAACAAATGTAGATTGAAATATTGAAAAATGGCAGCTCTATGTCAGTTGTGACATCTCCAGTAAGCAAAAATGTTAGTAAGTTGATGACAAAAGTGACATAGTGCCGCCATTTTTTCGATTTCTATCAACTTTTGTTAGCAACTGAGATACATAATAGCCCTACAGGTAACCGAATACTATTTAATATAAATTTAAATAGGAGCTTAAGTAACATATTTAACTTACTAAGTAGTTATTTTTGTACTATCCATTAGTGTTTATGACTTACAATTGCTTTATGTGTTTCTATATCAATAAAAGAAATAAACTCATTAAGAGAATTCATTAATTTAAATTAACACTTAGACTAACAGAATGGAGTACACTAAGGTCCAAAATTAAATCCTGTCAAAAAATATAGACGTATCATATTTTTATTATATGACTTATTATTTGGACTAGCAGTAATTGCGTTTGACACCGATTGACAGAAGACGCGGGTCCGAATCCATATGTGTGTATTTTACTATCTTAAATTGCAATGTTTGGTACTATATTTATTTTCGTTTATATGTTTACATGTGAATGGTAAACTTTCGGAACTTGTTAACGTAAGTTTACCAGTGAGTAAGTGAATTCAGTTATTATAATAGACTAAGAAGGTATGCAAATAAATATGAGTACTAACATTATACGCGACATACAGAACCTGTTTAGATAATTATTTTATTAAGTGCGTTACTTCTTTATCTAAAACAGTCACGGCCTTATTAATAAACTTGGCTTACACCCGGAGTAGTTAAAACATCTATCTGTCAATTTTTCGCTTGAAGTTGTCACGCGTGAAAGCAAGGCAAAGCATGTTACGCCTAATATAGGTTTACGCAACGTTTATTAATAAAGGCTTCAGGGCATACACTGGCAACAGAACATTTCTAAGAAGTTTATCCACTTATATTATTAGTAATATATGTTTCCACTTGAAATTTTACTAGCATTTTTCTCATATATCGTGGAAAGTTTAGCAATATTGCATACAAACTACTTTCGGCACCAATACGATCAAGCGTATTCACTATCACTCAAAAGAATTTAAAATTTTAGATTGCCTACATCGTAAGCACTTTGTCATTACTCTTCAAATTGATAATAAATGTAAGCAGAATGTTTTTTATCTAATTATATAACTTTTTTCGTAATAAATACTACTAACATTATAAAAGCAAAAATTAGGATGTATGGATGTTTGTTACTCTTTCACGTATAAAGTACTGAATGGATTTTAATGAAACTTGATATGTAAATAGATGAGGTAATAACATAGATACTTTTTCATCATCATACACCATCATTTATTATTGCTTTAAAGAGTAATGACAAAGTTGTCATTACTCTTTAAATCAGTAATAAATGAGCGGAACGTTTTTATCTATACTTTTATAACACTTTTCGTAATAAATACTACAAATATTATAAACATCATGATCATCATCATACATCATCACGCGGGCGTAACCGTGGGGCGCAGCTAGTATAGGTATATATATGTATATATACGTTTAGGAAAATCACCTTAGTTTACACTTTCGGCTGGTTATAGTGCACGAATATAATCGACTTTTCAATGATACTATTCCTTCGATATATGAATCGACCTTAAAAGGCTGCTTTTTAGCAAACCCATGCGCCTTAAATTAATTATAATACAACAAACTACCATCAGACAGGTCGATTGCTTTATCGGAAATGACCTAGAACTCTAACATCGATTTCCTCTATATAGTTATGTATAAACTTTTGCTTTAACTTCATGAAACAAATAAACGCGTGAGATTTAAGTGTATTAGCAAAGTACTTAAAGCGCGCAGCCCACAGTAAGTAGAACGTCTTCACGATAAATAGGCGACAAAAGTGCGAAGAGGCGGTACGGTGGGGGCGCAGGGCGCTTCCCGGCGATCATTACGCGAATGCCGGCAGAACGGTCGGGGTTGGCAGTTTTAAATATTATTGTTTTCTGTTGTGTAGGTAGGCTACCAACAAAAAAGATGGATCGAAGATTTGTTCGTAGATGCGATGTTGACATCCCTACACGCGTCTCGCGCTAAGCCTGACGTAGCGTTAATAACCTACGAAGAAATAATGTCAGGAAGCAATACTCAGAACAAATTCCACACAAAAAGTGGTCTTTCAAACCAAAACCACGTATGATTCCAAATATGAATTCCTTCCGAGGTTACAAATAGACATGTTCGGTGATTGGTTTAAATTTCAGAAGGAAAGCAGGGATTGGTTCACGCGCGTGCTGCAACGTCTACTTTGACAGCTCAGTCATAGCGGCGTGAACGATGTTATCGATTTAGCACGACTTTTATTGGGTTATTTTTTTAAGGCAGCTACTTTCCTGACATTATTTCTTCGTAGCTAATAACTATTTAAGTATGAAAGTCGAGTATCTATTTCTACATAATAAAATCTCAGAATAGAGAAGTATTCTGAGATAAAATGAAAGCAGACTCGACCAAAATGTCGTAGGTAGTTTGCGCCACCGCTTTTGTTCCAGTCATAAATCGTTTTATTGCGTGTCTATTATTGCACAATCAATCAATCATAGATAATCCAATTCGAAGCAGAATTTGAAAATGCCACGCAAAATGAAATCAAATTACAAAACTTACTTACTTTTTGTATCTATTTTGAATGAATTGTTCCATATTATAATCTATTCTAATACTCTACTCTAATATTACAAAGAGAAGAGATGTTTTTGTTTGTTTGAATTCAATAGGATCCGAAACTACTGGACCGATTGGAAAAAATCTTTCACCATTGAACCCTAAATTATTCCTGATGAACATATGCTATATAGGATATTTTCAAAAAAGTTAGGAATCCGTATGAAAACTTTGATAATGTAACCCAAGGTGTGAAAACAATATCACATCATCATATAAAATGAAGAGGAAAGATTTGTTTGTTTGTTTGTTTGAATTCAATAGGCTCCGAAACTAGTGGACTGATTTAAAAAATCTTTCATCACTAGAATCCCACATCATCCCTGATGAACATAGGCTATGTAGTTTGATTCATCATCATCATCATTCATCACCCCTCGGGCGAAACTGTGGAGCGCAGCTCGATCTTTTATTATACAGCCTTGTTAGCCTAGGCCTTCGAAGCAACAGGTCCCAGCTTCGATCCCGGGCGGAGTAATTACTTGTGTGATGTGCACAAATGTTTGTTCCCGGATCTTTGATGTTGTGGTGTTAATGTGTCCATGCCTCCCGCGACACAGGGAATCCTAGTACCGAGGTGTAATGTGTGATTTTTTCAGCTCACATTACTTATTTACCACTAGCTACAGCCTTCGGTTTTACCCATGTGCCGGTGAATGATATAATAATTCCCCTGGATATAATCTATCTCCTTGCCAAATTTCTTCGAAGTACACTGAGCCGTTTAGGCGTGAAAGCAAAACAAACAAACAAACTCAATTTCGCAAAAAAAAATTAAAATTATATTTAAAATAATATTCTTGCTGCGCCCCGTGGTTTCAACTGCGTGGTGATGGATATGGATGATGATGAAAAGTATCCGATATCTTTCCTGAGTGTCTGATATATCTCCGTATATAATTTCATCGAGATCTTTCGAGCCGTTTAGGCATGAAAGCAAAACAAACAAACAAACTCAATTTCGCATTAAAATAATATTCTTGCTGCGCCCCGTGGTTTCAACCGCGTGGTGATGGATATGGATGATGATGAAAAGTATCCTATATCCTTCCGGAGTGTCTGATATATCTCCGTATATAATTTCATCGAGATCTTTCGAGCCGTTCAGGCGTGAAAGCGTAACAAACAAACAAACATATAACGTAACTTTTGCATTTATAATTTAAAGATAAGATATTCATTAGTGTAGTTAGGATTATGGTAATAGGTTCGTATGCGTCATATTCTAATACATACTTACTATCACGTCTATACATATATCTATCGGCTCGAAATAGCTCGGCAGCTATATGGGTTGTCCCGAAACTCAACGATAACCTTGTAACGGGCGAGAGGCCAAGGTATTCTAGTTACAAAAAAAAATAAGAAACATACCCATATCACTTAGCCAAGCAATAATAGACATTTTTCAAAAAAGTTGAATAAAAATACAGTAATTTTTTTGTGTGCTATTAATCGCAACTACAATTCAAAGTACTTAATAAACATTGTGCACAAAAAATAAGGTTTGACAAATTGAGGTTTACAAATTTATGGTCAGAGTTAACTTTAACACTCGATGTTGGAAAAAATATTTTTATGTTTATTTTTTATAACTGGTATACCTTGGCCTCTCGCCCGCTACAAGGTTATCATTGAGTCTCGGGACACCCTGTAATTAACCCTTCAAGAGTCGATGTCATTATAACAATGAAATTTCTTTTGTGTCTGGCCGTGCGACCTTGATGCATTAAAGTGCGTGTTTATTTTGCATTGATGTATTTTTTATATCTTAAAGTCTTTGGTTTGTGTTCACAGTGCTTCACCAGCGTGGTGATGGACGATGATGACGAATCAAAAATCAAAATATATAGCCTATGTTACAAAAGGATTAATGTAGCATTGTAATTTGAGTGGTTTTTAAGTTCATTCGTTACTAATAAAATCTTATTACAATTTCATAATCTACCGACATCCAAAAAAAGGAGGAGGTACTCAATTCGAATGTATTTTTTTATGTCTGTTACCTCATAACTCACGATAAAGTGAACCGATTCTAAAAATTGTTTGAAAGCTGGTGCTTCCCATTTAAATTTCATCAAATTCGGTGCAGTAGTTTATGAGTTACACTCCAATAACTGATTTTACTAAAGCAATAGAATAAATACCTACATGTGGAAAAGTCCTTTCGAGGCAAATAAGCAGTTCATTGAGAAGTCAGTAGGTATTAAATTTTTCAAATTGCACTTGTTTGTATGGATATGTATAATTTAATACTAATAGCATTAGTCAAAGATCATAGAAGTCTTTGGTTTGAGTCCACACTACTTATAAGGAACATAATGTATAAGGACTTGTGAATACGAGTAGATAATTTCCTCGTAGGTCACGACTATTAGTACAAGCGGTGGTCGCGCAAAAGGTTCTTTTATAGAAATTACGTACATGTATAACTAGCTACGGTCCGTGGTTTTACCCACGTGGTGATGCACGATGATGATGATTAATGTGTTACTAAGTGATATTTTAGCATTCGATTGCTGAAAGAATTTTTGAAATCGGTCCAGTAGTTTCTGAGTGTATTCGTTAAAACAATACAAATCTTTCCTTTTTTAATATTATATATTATACATATATAAAAATGAACCATTATTTCTCCTTATCACGCTATAATTTACGGATGGAACAATCTCGTTAATTATTTTTTGTTGTATTATTTATTGTCAGGAGAAGGTTCTTATGAAAGAAAACCCAAGAAAAAATGGGAGGTTATGGAGAGGCCAATGGCCGAGCCTACTACACGATCTAAGTCGCGGGCAGTCGCTAGTCTATCTATCTATATATATACATATATATATATATATATATATAAATATGAACCCTTATTTCTCTTCTCCTGGTCCCGTTATAACTTGAGAATGGCTTTACCGATTTTATTCATATTTTTTTAAAACGTTTTCTAATACTTCGTAGAAGGTTCTTACATTTAAAAAGTAAGAAAAAGCGGGAATTTATGGCGAAGCCGAAGGCCGAGCCTACTAAACGAACGAAGTCACAGTCAGTCGCTAGTATATAGTATGATTGGACTTACGAGTATTATTTTGAAGTGTAGTGAAGTTGTACAGTTGTATGAAATACTCAGCGAGCGCGCTTTCAAATATCTACACAATTAGTTTTGTATTTTTCTAAAAAACATATTAAGAGCTTGTACAAAAATTGAGCTCACTAAAGTATTTGAATGCTTGCTGTGAGTAACACACATTTTTGTTGTAAAAATGTCTTCCATAGAAATTAGAATGCAGTTGATTCATTCCATCAAAGGGATCGTTTCGAAGGTGTTTTTGGAAAATATTGCATTTTTTTCCTATCTAGGGTAATTTTTTAATAGTATATCAGTGAACATATCCGAATAAAGTATTTTGTGAACATAATACTTAAAAAACAATGTAAACCGTTTTCAAAGATCTATTTTTAAATATTCACGAGGACGAATTGTCACATTTAGAGCAAAATATTTTGTCCTATTGATCAGTTTATAGTCAATAGGTAACCAGACCTATTCTGCCCAAAAGTTCCAAAAGAAGAGCAACATCCTACGTGTGTAAACTTTTTGAATAGGAAAAAAACCTGAAAGAAAATCAATAATTTGAACAAGTAGATACAATTTCAAAAATTTAATACCGACTTCCATGTGTTCAGTTATTGGAGTGTAAATCAAAAACTACAGGACCGAATTTTATGAAATTTAAATAGGAACCGCACGGGAAGCACCAGCTTTCAAACAAAAATTTTGAGTCGGTTCACCCTATCGAAAGTTATGAGGTAACAAACATAAAAAAATACCGTCTAATTGAGTACCTTCTCCTTTTTAGAAGTCGGTAGAATAAAATGATGATATTGTATAAAACTGTCGTCAAAGCTAGGTTTAATTAAAGAGGAGGATGCAATACTAAAACTAGGGCGATCGATGAGGAAACCCAGAATACAATTTTACAACTTTTCCTACACAAGTGCACCGCCACCAACACTTGACGGTCATCAATACTCCACCATTACACGTCAAAACTAGCGGAAAAACATATCTAGGAATATTAAACAGAATCCGTAATCGTCATTGTTGGGTTTTTTCCCCGCCCATTTTCTAGCGGATTTCTCATTTGTTTCCTTTTAGACATTTAAATAAAACCGCTTTGGCTTTCATGTAAAACGTTTGTTCTATTTTTAAATGACGACATAATAATATGAGTCATCATTATTAGGATTTATATCGCCGAAAACACAACAAACCATGGATTTTATACTTATTTGTATTTTTACGGGTCGCTGCTCGCGTTTCTGACTGACTGAGAATTTATAGTAAATTATTGTTATTACTATTAATAATGTTATACCATTATCTAAGAAGATTTTATCAAAATAGTTATAGACTTGCGTTTATAAAAAAAAAACTAGATGACACGGCAAACATTGTTTTGCCATATAGATTTGAAATTGTAAATTGTATGTATTTTTCAATGCTTAATCATAATAAAATAAAAATAAAAAAAATCTTAATAAATAAGTAGGGCTGGGTCACCCTTATCATTTATAGTTATAAAAATATAGATGTTGGCCGATAAGACCTATTGAATATACACACAAATTTCATACAAATCGGTCCAGCCGTTTTGGAGGAGTTTGATAACAAACACCGCAACATTAGAATTTTATATATATATAAGAAAATATAGTATGTAATTACTAAGCATAATATTATCCGATAAACTCGATCGTGGGTACATTTATAATCGTGCATTATGGTCGCATAAATTAATCAGTTCAAAAATATTTATTTTTACTAATATAAAAACATTGAGAATGGATGCCATGGACCTCTGTACCTATTCTTATGCCAAAAAAGATTTCGATTATTCAAAGAGATCGCATTTTTTTTATATGTGTATGTCTGTTCCTATGTCCGCTATTACTCAACCGATTTTCATAAATTATACATAATCAGATTAGTTTTGATGGCTCGAATGTCACTGGGTACCTACATTATTACCGACTGCGACGAAACCCAAAAGGAGGGCGGACTTTTATACTTTTATACTTTTATAATGATAAAGGCCTACCACGCACAAGACGATAATGATGCCATTGGAAGGTTCGTGAGGAAGGCGATGGTTGAAAGACCAGAGACCATCCGCGAATATAATCTGAAGATGTCCATTCGAGATAGGAATAGCGTGGTGATGGAGAGCCTGCTGAAATGGGATGTGGGTAACGTCCTCTATGTCTTGATGTAATTAAGTTTCCTTATGAGTTTAAGTCAAAAAAAAAATAAGAATAAGCCAAAATAAAGACATTTTAAATATAGGTAGCTTTAAATGATTGAACGCATGGCAGAGTTGACATAAATTACCTCAGTAAACAAGCTGCTTGAAGCCAAAAAAAAACGTAATTGACGAGTATTGTTCACACACCATACAAAATTCGATTCAAATTAGCCTGATGTAGGTAAAATTAGAGAACTGTAAATGCTAATTGCGCCATATTTGTAGCATTACAACGGTTATGGAAACATTATAACGTATGAGGTGCTAAAATTTGATAATTGGCTGTTAGGTTTTATGGTGTTTACACTTAGAATTGCTCACTGCCACGCAACGTTTCCCTGAGTCTCGTCTGAGGATTGCATAGCTAGTACTTTCCATGCTAAAATAAATAACTATTTTCTACCTCTTAACATTGTCCGATTTCAGTGATTTATTTTTCATGCAGTCATCACATTGTTTACTATGCCTGTACGTTTAGATTTTTCAGTTTTATTAAGTTCTAAAAAAGTAAATTTATATTACTTTGAAATACTGAAAACATTAAAACGTACAGGCATAGTAAACAATGTGATGATTACATGAAAAAAAAAAACACTGAAATCGGACAATATTAAGAGGTAGAAAAGAGTTATTTCTTTTAGTATGAAAAGTACTAACTATGCAAGCCTCTTAACTGAGTGCGGCAAAGCTTAAAAGGAGAGTTATGCGTTTGAGCTGTATATATACACCAAATAAAAGTTCGTGATTACTAGCGCTAGCTGATTATTTTTTTTAAATAGAACTTATCAACAATTTATTAATAAAAGGTTTATAATCAATATAATATAAGTCCTCCACTAGCTCGAACACATCCGGCGATCCTCCTGGGCATGCTGAGAATCAAGTTATCCAACATTTCTTGGGGTAACCTGTCCCATTATTGAATAGCGGCTTCCCTGAGCTCGGGCACTGTCTGAGTGACTGACGGTTCCAAACAGCTAGCTTAAAAGCGTGCCACGTGTACTCTATTGGGCTTAAGTCAGGCGAGCCGGCAGGCCAGTCTCACCTTGTGATGACGTTTTCTCGGAGAGCAGCATTGACTCTTTGAAGTTTGAACTCGATGGGCGGGCACATTACCATCGACCAGTACAAATCGGTGTCCATGGTTTACTCGGAAAGGTCTGACAATTCCATCAATAGCAACTGCTTTATACATGTCTGCTGTCACGAAGCCTCAGTAACAAAAAGATTTCGATTATTCAAAGAGATCGCATGTTTTGTATGTGTGTATGTATGTCTGTTCCTGTGTCCGCTCATACTTACTCAACTGATTTTGATAAATGATACAAAATCAGATTCGTCTTGGTGGATCAAATGTCACTGGGTACATTATTACCGCCCCCGCCTCACCCCTAAAAAATCCTGTCGGTCCATGCACCAAACATCCTGTATAGTGTTCCCATCTGCAATGAGTAACCATTGGCATTCCGATCAATCATGCTCACGAAGAGGTGCTGCAAGTGGCGGCGTCGTGTGTCGGGTCGCCATTTTCCCTCAAATATGGTTGAGGAAGCACGGACCCTGGAGTTTGTGGGTAGAAATTTTAAAGTAATAAAAAATGCTAATTGGCATTTTTTTTCTTTTCGAGTGTTCAGCTGTTAGTTTGTTTTCTTCTTAATTAAATTTAGACCAACTGTTGCCCGGTAAGTATTCCATGGTTCCGGTGTATAAGCGTTTTGTGGTTAATAATACATACTGTAATAAATCTATAATTCAAAACATCTTATTATACCTGCCTGCATTTGAATAAATACGTACCTACATTACTTATACGTTTTGGTTTCATAAATAGTTAATATTTATTGTTGTAGTTAGGTACATGTCTAACTTAAGCCTCATTACAATAATTGTCTACCTAATTTGTGGTCAACGATGTTGGTTATTATTTCTTAGTTAGAGGATACACTTCCCATTTAAATATGTGAATATTCTGAAACATTTTGTTAGTCCTTAAAAATGAAATTTAAATTAAACATTAGTTAGACATTTCTGCCACTTCTTAGATAGGTGAGCGATGGTGACCTAAGATGGGTGATTACCAAACTTCTAGCCTCCTAACTTCCAATACCATGGATCTCGATTTATATTTTCATTTTTTCATTTCCAGTTTTCCAAATATTCTAGGTTACAGAAATATTTTATTTAAACAAACAAATCCCTGTTAATAAGAATTATACTTGCGCGTGACAGGTTCAATGGCAACCAGGACTATGAAACTTTTTATAGCGCTCTTTATTCTGAAAATTTTGTAATTGTGGCTCGTTTGACCACTAACTTTACTTACCTCACTTCAGTGCGTTTCAAACGCAAATATACATAGCTCAGCCGCCTTTCGTGGCAGTTTCCGTTATGCTGCGACAAAGTATTGGAATAGTATTCCGCCGCCAATAAGGAACCTGCAAAGTATTTATGGTTTTAGAAACAAACTTAAGGTCTTCATTTACCAGCTTCGAAAAAGTGAAGAATGCTTAAGGAATGACACCATAGTAATAATGAATGTATATGTGTACATATAATTTAATGTATTACAAAAGTAATTGTAGATATATAATTAAGTAAGTTAATCGTAATTAAGTATTTCTAGAATAAGTGGATAAAATTATAGTTATAATCTAATTATTAGGAAACTTTAACTTTGAGCCGTGTAAAGGATATATGTTTATTTCATTAATTGCCCTTGTTATTAACTTCGTGGTACGTCTACCCTCTATTCGCGTAGTATCGTACGTGACGTCACCTGCCGGTCCCAACAGAATACCAGCGCTGATTTTTATAATCAGCCTTATGCTGCGTTGGGACCGATTTTGTGACAAAATTATAGGTGTGTTACTGTCGTTATTTTTAATTACCTGTAATATTTTTAAGTACCTATACTGTCCTGATTTTATTCATTTGTACACCTGTATTTTGCCAGAAATAAACATTTCTGTATTATGTATTCTATTCTAAATATACAGTAGTTCTTGGATACTAATACTTGGAGGCATTATATCTTGTATTCGATTGCAATATGGTTGTTTGTATTTGTATGTTCATCGATATCTTTTGTGTATATATACAAATGGGGACATTTGTAGACTGATTCTCAATATTATTTTTTTTGGTAGAGTATACTTCCGAGGTGGTCCCATTTAAATATAATCAAATTCGGTCAAGCGGTTTTTTAGTTACACTCCATTAACTGAAAAGTGTTTCGCCTATCTTGATGATTGACGGTGTATGACAGTCGATTCCGTAAGTAGCAAGTGTCACTATGAATGGTGAACATTTTTACCAAGCGCAAAATAGTGATAATAGGTACTTTTGAATTATCATGGTACCGACTTCAACAAGTTCTTTCACACTTTTGGCATTGAAACTTTCCACTTTTTGGTAAAAAAAAATTCAGACAATTGTTACTATTTTCCTTGTCCTAAATACCTTATGCGGACTATTCCGTTAATTAAAAAAAACTTAAATAATGCAATTCGGATTAGCCGTTTTTAATTGATGTGGTTTTTTGAAGTGATATGTCTTGGCTATTTATGAGAGCTATAGGTAAGATTTCACGTTGCTTATCAGAGGTAAAGTCAGCAATGACTAATGCGCAGAGAGAAAAATACTAGAACCGAGTTATAAAATTAAAAACAATAGTGACAAGATCTATTGAGTTAACATGATAAGCTGATTATCTCGAGATATTGACAAATGTTCCACATAATGTAGTCTGATGTAACTATAAATACGTCAAGATCAGAGGAAGAACCGGCCAATTGACTCACACAACTTAGGGATGGGTTCCCGACCATGATTACGATGAAAATTTGTTCAAATTTCGTTATAAAACTAACGTGGTCTTCAATCATTTTATAATTTTGCTAAAAACTGCTAAGCGAGACATCATCGACCCGGGTATCCCGAAAACTCCTTGGAAAAGACTACCGGTACCGTACCGTATGTGGTCGAAACTAGTCTGCTATTTATCCCGTAATGTAAATTATCCCGTTTTTTATATCAAAATAGATGAAACCAACCGTAGGACCTAAATATATTAATGAAAATTATATTTGTGATATGCAGGCTGACATACGGACATGACGAAAGTATAAAAGTTGCTCTAGTTTTTATTTACGGAACAATAAATAAATCGCCAAAAGTATGATTACTTTATTCGTATAGAGTTTATTCCGTATTTTCGTAATATTTTACAATAATTACTTTACTATTTTACAATAAAAAAATGTGTTCAAAATACTATACGCAGTGATACAGTGAGTGTGTTTTGTCGGGACTTAGGATCGAGTTCGAGTTCCAGTGATAACCGTAGCAAAAGACTAAGAAAGAGGGTAGATCGTTATGTCTGCACCTAACTTTTAAACTTTTTGACCAACCACCCGCATTCTTCAGTCTTCCCGTGAACATGGTGCATGTAACTGCGCCGAAATATCGGGAGCTCATTCCACAACCTTACCACGGTAAATATCCCGTTAATAATCATATAACTTTATATTTTACAATGTTCTTTATTCTCTAATATCTATTTTACCCGAAAAGTTACAATAACATTACGCTCGAAATAATTTCAAGAGAAATAGTTATTCACTAAGGTTGCCTTTTTAGGAACGGTAGGTTCATTGGTGATCGTATATCAGACAGACGCACTGAACAATCTTAAGGTGCTGTCATATCACGATGTCGATAAAAAAGAGGGTTTTTAAAGCAGTTTATCTCATAAGCAGCGATTAATTTAAATCTAAAAAAATAATGTGACATATATAAGACTTCTGAGTACACATTGACGGAATTAAAAACATATTTTAAACTATTACAGTGCATTAAAAAATTCAAACATACCACTTCATTTCACCTTTAAAACAGTTTTTCTCTTTATTCACTATTATATTTGTTATGAAACACACATCATAAAATAGCAATTTTTAATACACATACATTGACGGATTATTTTTTTATTTAAGAGTGCACATTATTTTTTTTATGAACTTTTAACGTTTTTACGAGATGCGCTTGCTTGATTTCAAGTAAGGGAAATTAAGCGCTGAGCTGACAGCGCCTTAATAAGTTATTTGCGGGACTGTAGAACTCTCTCACTACTACACCAAGACCAAGCGAGCGAAGCCGCTGGCGGGTCAACTAGTCACAAAAAAGTGTCGCGCCCACTTTGCCTCTCTCCTTTACTCATACGCAAGTCAAACTCAATACTCATAACAACTTTTCTCTCCTCAGTGCGCTTTTACTGCGGCGCAGAGCCACCACGTACAAAATGATTTTTTTTTTTTTATTTACAATGCACCATACTCCAGTGCTTTAACAATATTTATACAGTGAGATAAACACTTAAGTGAATACTGTTGGTTGTTTTTTATTATATTTAATAATTATATAAAAATTTCAAAAAGAAATCTCATACTTATATCTTCCATGTAGAGACATTATCGACAGTCAAGTTATGCCTCGAGTCCCATCACTAGCAGTGCAGGAAGTTACCTCGGTGGCAACTGTTGACCTTACCGCACCGTATACAAGCATGATTTAGTATGACTATAAAGAAATTATAAAATAGGTATATTTTCTACTATAGCTTCTGACCGCAACTTAGCCCGCATGGAAAAAGATCACGATCCCTTGGGAACTATCTATTGAGCCGCGGATGAAAAATTGATCTTGGGTATATGTTATCTTAAGGTGCTGTCATATCACGATGCCGTTAAACATTAGGATTTTAAAGCAGTTTATCTCATAAGCAGCAATTAATTTAAAGCTACAAAAAATAATATGACATTTATAAGACTTCTAAGTACACATTGACGGAATTAAAAACATATTTTAACATACTAGAGTACATTAAAAAAATTCAAACATACCACTTAATTTCACCTTTAAAACAGTTTTTCTCTTTATTCACTATTATATTTGTTATGAAACACATATCATAAAATAGCAATTTTTAATTATTTTATGGATTATTTTTTTATTTAATCTGTCCGAATCAGCAAGCTTCATTCGAGGCAAGTTTCATTCATAAATCTATTGTTATTTTTTGTCCTGATGCGGACAGATTAAGAGTGCACATTATTTTTTTATGATTTTTTACTTTTTTACGAGATGCACTTGCTTGATTTCAAGTAAAGGAAAATGAAGCGCTGAGCTGACAGCGCCTTCAATCCAAATTACATCCAAACCCGTTGGGCTATTTTAGCGCTGATTAACAAACATACACACACACAGATAACTACGCATATAGAGTATTAGCAGGAAGAACACCCGCAGATAAATACGATCTTATTTGTAAAATCAATGACGCAGCAAACTGATCTTAAATACAGATAAGGTTAGTTGTAGTGCGGCTTCGGGGTTATGGCGGCCCACTCTATTTCTCGAAAAGTAACGCATTGTATACATGTCTATGCAACTGCCCTTAATTATTAATATAAACTTTATTAATATTAAAATGCTAAAGAGTTTTTTTATTTGCTTGTTCGAACGCGCTAATCTCAGGAATCACTGGTCCTACTTGATATAAAGTGATATTGATAGTGATAATAATATAAGGTATTGAACCCATTTATCAATAGGCTTTATAAATATCACGCTATGCAAGCGAAGCCGAAGGCAAGTCAGCTAGTGTATAATAAAGCCTCACTTGTCCAAAGTCAGAGGTTCTAAGCTTTCTCTTAGACTACACGAAAAAAAAGTATATGTGATTAATTTTGTTTGTTAAGCAAAAGATATGTAGCGCTACTTATGGCCACATCTAAGTAGTGCGTATTCTATTAGGTATATTAATATCTGTAACTAATCACGATGATCAAAAGTAAACTGAAAATTATTTCACAACAAAAAACAAACTTGGTACATAATGGTAATAGAAAGTTAATTTATGCATATTTTCGACAACACTAATTTTTAACCGACTTCCAAAAAAAAGGAGGAGGTACTCAATTCGACTGTATTTTTTTATGTTTGTTACCTCACTTTCGACTGGATGAAACGATTCTGAAAATTGTTTTTTGTTTGAAAGCTGGTACTTTTTACTTTTAGTCCCATTTAAATTTCATCAAATTTGGTCCATTGGTTTTTGAGATACACTCCAATAACTGAATAGAATGGAAGTCAGTATTTTTTTTTTCATTTCTAGGTACTTGTGATGTGTTTCTTAAGCATAATATACAATTACCTACACACTATAAAGTACTAATAAATATTATTATAATTACTGAATTCGCTTAGGAAGACTAAGTCTACGTTCCGGGAAGCGCCATCAACGCTCACAACTGTCACGCCCCGGTTTAGCGTTCCGGTTAGAATGAATGCATGCAATATTCAACCCAAGCGGAACGATTACGCGGTCACGAATAGCGCGGCAACTTTTCTGTCAAAATAGATAGAATCCTATACATTTGATGCTTGACAGTGACAGCTCGTAAACGACCGCGAAATCCCACCTACGATCTGCGAGCGTTGTGAGCGTTTTCGGTGACGTATCGAGTTCGCTCACGATGACCGTGGGCTTTTAAGGGAATGGGTGTGCGAACGCCGCGAGTGGTTTCGGTCCTTCCCGGAACGTAGCCATAGTCTTACTAACCTACTTGGTGTTTTGATTAGGGTTATTGAAAAAAATGCATACAATTCTAAAATAATAGAAGGTATAAGAGAAGGTTCTAAAATTTGATGCGAGATTTAATAAAAAAATGTGGACCACCACTATTATGTGAACTCCATTTCACAATTATGACAATTTCACTGGTTTTATTAAGCCGAGTATTAACCAAGCACATGAATTAAACAACGCCGATAACATTTTATATCTAACAATATTAAATACACTATTCAAAACCTTCAAAATACCTTGTATACCTTAATCAGAAAATTATAATTTTAAGTACCCATAAAACTTTTGAATTCATTCTATTAATGTTCACTGCATTTCTACTAGTAAATATTTAATACAATATACAATCAAAGTACGTAAGAATATGGGGAAGGAAGCATAGCAACCTATGCCAGTAGACGTAAGCGAGAATTACGACTAGACCACTTCTTTGGTAGGTACCTTCTTACGAATATAGCATGCAGCATTAAGCAGATGTCGCAGTTTTCCAAAGGTCAAACTATAAAAGTAAAGTGATTATAGATTCCCTGTTTGAATATGATCACTTGATAATATTATACGTAGTAATGATATTTATGCTCTTGAAGTAAAATGAGTTTTTTTACTTGTGTATGTCATCTATACAGGGTGTTTGGTAGAGGGACCGACAAACCAAATAAGCGTGTTCGGGGGCCCACTTGGAGAATACAAGTTGGCCAAAAAAAATCCCCGACACCCCAATTTTTTTTAAACTTTTTTTGTGAATTTTATCGTTTTCTCCAATATTATACCTATTTACCACCATAACATTTGTAAAGTATGTTTTAGACCGGATGTTTTTAGTTTTTCAAATTTTACAAATGTTATGGTGGTAAATAGGTACAATTTCGGAGAAAAAGGGAAAAATCACAAAAAAAAGTTAAACATATTGGGGGGTCGGGGACTTTTTTTTGGCCAACTTGTATTCTCCAAGTGGTCCCCCGAACACGCTCATTTGGTTTTTCGGTCCCTCTACCAAACACCCTATATAAATAAAAATGAATCCCTTTGTGCTAAGGGAAAATCAGGAAAAAATCTCACTTCTGTGTCCATGAACTAATATGTATATCTAGTTTTGTTGGTCTAGATTAAACCATCGGACCATGATGGGATTAACTTATCACAGATTAAGCCGCGTTTTGATGATAAGAGTTGACTCGTAAGTGTGTATTATGTCAGAGTAGCCTAACCCCTAGTCTAATATGATCGCGAACAAAGATTTCAGAGTGCACTCGGCTACTCGGTTCCCACGATACAAGCACCATCCGAGTGGCCGTCAGTACACTACGTCAGAGTCAACTCTTCAAAACGCGACTTTACCGTCGAAAATAGCTCTGTATGAACACTCTAATCACGCTGATATAATAAGCTCACTATAAGAAGGTCGTTTAGCTATAAATAACAACCTCTTTAAAAACTATGACATTTTCATGGTCATAATTAATGCCATATTGATATTTATAATCAGTTTTATGGCTACACATGATAATCATATTTACAAGCAGCTGGTACACTCACATATTTTGTAAGTATATATAGTAACAGGCTAGGATCCTATACTTTGTCCTTCGTCAGGATCTTATTGAAAAGGTTTTATACCTTATCCCTCACTTGCAGGCATATACTCATTATTATTGTAATTGTTTACTGAGAATTTACTTGTTTTTGTTTATCTGATCCTCTCAGTAAAACGTAGTGTTTATATTCTCTTTGCCTCTCAGAGTTATGGTGACAGTTATCTATTCATTAATTGAAACAAAAGTTTTTCACTAGACACAAAGAATTCAGAAGAATACTTTTTCCCACGCATTCAAACAAAATCTTAGTTATTTTTATTATAATCCGATGACGACACATACCTACAAGCACAACTTGATTGAAAAGTCAGTGCTCTCATAAACGCGGAACTCCTGATGACGTCACTGAAGGTTGAAACGTGAGGATGCAAAAACTATGCTGAGACCATAAGTAGATTAATATCTGATGACTTTAGGTATATTCAACACAAATAGTTTTATATTCCGATATAATGGTGAATTATATACTTGGACACCATGTTTAAAAATTCTAGATTGTATCGTAGATATGACTCCGAGGGCCTACACTTGACCTGCACTTTGCTAGATAATAATAGTAAGTTGCCAAGTTAAAATGTTAAAGTTTAGATGTTAAGTAGGATGTTAAGTAGAATGTTAAGTAGGATGTTAAGTAGGATGTTAAGTAGGATGTTAAGTAGGATGTTAAGTAGGATGTTAAGTAGGATGTTACGTAGGATGTTAAGTAGGATGTTACGTAGGATGTTAAGTAAGATGTTAAGTAGGATGTTAAGTAGGATGTTACGTAGGATGTTAAGTAGGATGTTAAGTAGGATGTTAAGTAGGATGTTAAGTAGGATGTTAAGTAGGATGTTAAGTAGGATGTTAAGTAGGATGTTAAGTAGGATGTTAAGTAGGATGTTAAGTAGGATGTTAAGTAGGATGTTAATTAGGATGTTAAGTCAGTGAAATTAATGACATATAACAATAATAATTGACATCAGGACCAAAATATATGAATGACTGTTGGTATTTCTGATAATAAATATATAAATAAAATAAATAAATATTTTATGGTGATAAGTAGGATAACATTTATTCAACATAACTAAACTGTGAAAGTAATTAAAGTCAATATTAAACCTCAAAACCCTAAGCTAAGCAGCTGAGCTTGTATTATACGGGTCTGGATTCCCATCTATAAAAAGACTTTGAATATAGATCCAATAGCACTGATAAATTATATTCTTTTGTTAACTTATCACAACCCTTTGCGTACCCGAGACGTACATTTACGTGCGTTTCATTCATAAATCTTTTGTTTTAATTATCACGGCATAGAAAGGGTTAAATAGTCTTTGTCGTGAATTTCAATACATATAATTATATACTAGTTGACCTGCGGCTTTCCTCGCTTGGTCCCGGTGTAGTGGCGAGAGTTATTCTTAAAATTTTAATCACTTTTTATTTATGAACCGATTGACATGAAACAAACACTAAATATTGAGTGAAGGTTATCTCAATATATTAGTGTAAACCGCATCTAAATCGGATAAGCTATTTCTGAGATTAGCGTGCACAAACGCACAGACAGACAACAATAATTCTAACAATAATTTTTTTTCACGTCCGAATAATATTTGTCTCATATATCTTCCATGTACAGACAGCGATCCATAACATTTTTATTATATGTATTGATAAAGTATCACTATTAAACAGAATCTTAAATACGTCATCGCAGAATAAAAACGTCCTCTGCTATGTAGATAGAATTCACAAATTAGACTCACCAAGAACTAAAATACTCTAACTGGACCGTGATCCTGTGTTTGAGCGCCTCGTTTATCTGCGTATTAAATTTCATCTAAATCCGTTCAGTGTGAAATCAATACAAATTTGCGATCATTTCCTGAAAATATCATAGTGCGCCGCGTTACTTGTTTGAATTGCTATAACCATTCAACAAGTAATGCTTACGATATATAATATGTTAGTTAGATCGATTTTGATGTTTATAAAGACCTCAAGGATATTGTATGAACTTACTTACAGAACAGTCAGTGAAATCTTAAAGAACCAAAAGAACTATAAATCCTGAGGATGCCTCGTGTAGAGGCGAAACACGTGTCGAATCGGTTTTGGTTGATTTGGGGTTTCTTGTGTTTTTTATTTTGTATTCTTCCTATTAGCATTTTATGCGGGAGGGAGGGTGGTGCATGCCCCCAAATAGGCCAAAATCATTGTTTTCTTTTCAGCGGAAGTGTCACTAAATATTTTTTAATATCGTTTTTTTGATAATGGATTTCCGCAAAGTAACGCCTGAATCAATAAAGTAACCAATGAAATCTTAAAATATGCCCTTTTCGCTTAGAATGATTAGTTGATAGCGTCAGGGTAGACCGCCAGGCTGATGGCCGGATGACATTGTAAAGTATGTTGGTCATTACGTACGAAAAAAAACATGAACGATATGAGGCCTGTATTCAGCAGTTAGAATGGGATAATAAATTTACGGTTTTTCTTCTTCTAATAAAACAAATGAACGTATATCTTTGGCTGGATGTGATATCTACGGTAGACCGCATTGTCGCTTAGACTGGTCAAACGCTTAGCTATCATTGTATCAGTTTTGAAACTGAAACCGATACAAGCTCAACAATGATTTCATTACTGTCAAGTAGTTATTTAGCATTTTGATTTGAGACGTATTGTATGCAAATCATCGCAATATGATAATAGACGTCACCATATCTTATTTTGTAATCATTACGTCGAACGTGGGCGATGACATGAATAAAAGATATTGTACATTATAGAGCATCTGATTCTATTAACATTATGTACAATGACTTGTAACCTAAATCAATGATCAGATAATAGGCCTAAATGACTTCATTTACAGGTTTTTCGTTTGTGTCAACGAGTTTACAGTAAATTTCACGCCACATTGTAAGGCATAGCGTGAAGCATTATATGAGTTAGCTATTTTGCTTTATGGATGGTATTTCGTTTCAGGACAAATAAATTCTATATATATTTAGCCAAATTTACTAGTCGAAGTGTCAGCGGAGCAAAAGCCGTTTTTATGATGCTAACGAGACGAAGTCGTGGGATTATCTAAGAGCAAACGCCTTTGCACCTTTATAACATCCGTGAAACAAATGACGAGATGACAAGAAACGTTGGATAAACAACCTTATGTACAAGAGCGATATCTCAGAGTATTTAACATCGGTGAGCTCTTCGACGAACGCAACAAAGAATCATTAGAGAATCGCACGGCAGTTCCTTAACGCGAAAAGCAAAGAAATAAAGTTCGCATGACGCATTGGTGACGGATAAGTGTGTTCGCTTAGGGGTTGTTCGTCAAATACCCATTACAAGCCGAGACGTTAATGGGGATTTGTGGAAGTACACAAATCCCCATTGATGGGGAATGTAAATGGGGATTTGTGGGACAACCCTCGTATTCGCTCTTCGGCAACGGTGCCGGCACTTAAAGTCTCTGCTTAAACAACAGATTACGTATTTTTTGTCTCAAAGCTGCACTCAGAGATGTTCAATGATTAACCTATCACTAAGTAAAGATTTCAAAGGGTATATCAACTAAGGTTCTAATACTAGGTTATTATTATTAAACGTCCGATTGCAGCTGTTATTATGAGATCAGTCAAAATCGCTCACATCCGTTTAAAATTTCCTTTGTTCTCACCAAAATCTATTCGATTTATCTCAAACATACATCTGGTCCCGTGCTACATATATCTGGCTTAACAGATCCGCGAACAATACAAGCTAAATACCAGTGTATCCTATCACGGTATACCTTGACATTAAACGTCGGTACAATTGCGGTTGGAGTTTAGAAATAGTATAAGGTCAGTCTGATCTTAATACCACTGAGTATGTGACAGCTTACTTTTAAAATATAATACAGATCACGACGCTTTGGCATCGTCATCGCGATAGGGCCTGTATGTTTATAGACTTCTTTATACTTTGAGTGAAAAAACTATTGCATTGTTCATATTTATAACTGGGTATGTTCGCCGACAGGCTTGATTGTGTTTATATACGGCCTGGCTGTAATAAGCGTGTCGCACCCCAATACTGGTAAGGAAATGGTAGATTTTTTTAGTAAATTGTATTAATTTTGAGGCTCTCAGCTGTCGCGGTACCAGACACTATAGATCAACTATTTCATCCTGGTTAACAACAGTACTCCTGTTGATATGCACCTAAAGTGTATTTTATAGGATATGTAAGTAATATGCATAAATAATAATATGTATAATACAATACAGTACCATACAATAATTCTTTATTGCTCATAACCAAACATACAAAAAGTAACTTATCAAAATACAATCTTAATTTAGGGTAGTACACTGGGCGGTCTTATCGCATATAGCGATTTCTTACAGACAACCTTTGGATGGAGAGTATCATAAGAAGCGGTAGACTATGCTTTATAACTGCTATATGACTATATTGTATAATACCTATGCATAAAGTATGTTTGACAGGCCGGTTGGCGCAGTTAGTAGTACCCCTGCCTTCTGAACCGCTGGTCCCGGGTTCGATCCCCGGACAGGTCAAACAATTGTGTGCACGAACATGTCTGTTTGATGTGTGTCTGGGTGTGTATATGTATTTAAGTATGTATATCAGTCATCAGGTTACCATAGTACAGGCTCTGCCTAGTTTGGGACCTGAAGACCTTTGTGTGGATGTTGTCCCATATGTATTAAAGTTTCAGCTCTTATTATGATTTACTTTCTCCATTGATTAAATTCTTTGTATTTTTGCCGTTTTTGTGTTGACATTCTCTATTTAAAATTTTTGTGTGAAGCGTACAATCATACACATGCACTAGGTTTCCAGGAGTCACAGGAGGTCTGTACTGAACACAATTATCACATCACATCATCCAAGACTCGGGAAACTTAATATTTCTGATCATCACACAAATATTTGCCCTGACCTGTGATCAAACCTGAGTCTCTACGCTTTGAAGGCAGAGTCACTACCAACTGAGCTTAAGGGCCGACTCTAGCCTCTCAGCCGGAGATACTTTAGACCTATCATAACGCAGGATTATTTTCACGGTTTATTTCCCTGTGAAAAAATCAAATTTTTTATTTCTTATATGTAGGGAGGTATATTATCATGAGAAAACGTCAAATGGAGAATATATTATCGTCACCTCAGCCGTAGGAAGTCCAATGCTGGACATAGGTCTCCCCCATAATTTTCCAAAAGAACCAGTTGGAAGCCGCCTGCATCCAACGTCGTCCGTCGTCAAACTTCCACCGGCTATCGAGATACAACCCAAGATATTTAATCTGGGGCTCTACCTGGATCCTCACCTCTCCGATAGAGATGAAGGAACCCCTGGATGGTGCTCGGCGGGGGCCATGAAAGCAGATGGCTCCCGACTTGCTGAGCTCCACTCGGAGTCCTAACCTCTCTATCCTCCTCACCACCTCAGCCACCGTCATCGTAGCAAGACGGGCAGCCTCAGGGTAGGTCTCACCCCGGGCAGTTACAAGCGTATCATCTGCATAGCAGATTACGCTAGCGCCAGGAACTGGTCAAAGACTCAGTGCCTCAAGACTAGGTTAGGGTAGGTCTAACCTAGTCTTGAGGCACTGAGGAGAAAATATACTTGGAGATAATTATATGTTTCTTTCGTTTGGGGTTGAAACTATGGGTTCTTGGGATCCAGATGCACGGCGTTTAGTTAAGAAGCTGTCCAGATGCCTCAAAGAAACTACAGGTGGCTGAAGAGCTGGTGCTTACGTCGGGCAACGTATCAGCCTGGCAATTCAACGAAGTAACATTGCTAGCTTGTTGGGCACTCTACCCGTAGACAGGGACTTAAATGCCCTTTTCTTATCTATAGTTTAGACATATTTTTGAAAATTCGTTTTATTGTAATAGGTAGATTCTCTACCATGTTATACTTCTATATATATATTATATAATATTCCTGCCGAGTAGCCGATTTCCACGCATATGGAGCCGTGAAGCACCATTTGTAGTTCATAAAATGCAACAGGTAAAAATGACTCATTACTAAAGCAAAGCCTCAAATTATAACGGTAAATAACGACAAGTTTTCTTTACGTCTGACAATCTTTGTCGTCGGTTTTCATGAATCATAGTTCATTCATCTGCAATTTATATAACCGATGTAAAACAATATTGTATGTGAATTAAACCATAGCAATTTGATGCCCTAAGGCCGATGCATCACGCAAATTTTACATTACTGCGTTGCCATTTAAAATATTATACATAAAATATTATCATGTTTTTTTTAATGCATATGTCTGTAACTAGTTGTTCTATAAGTTGACGTGCTTATTATCAACCATTATTGTCTTCTCAAATCTTACCTATATACTTATCTTTAAAAACTCAAATCATAAAACATCTTTCGAAGTTGTATCAATTCTTACAGGTAGCCATATCGTTCCAACAATATAGGTAGTTAATGTTTTAGTTAAGATGTCACATACAGGCAGTCAGACAATTTTATACATATTAGTTATTAGAAGAAACTGAGCTAAAAAACCGTCGAATGACCTAACTGAAATGGAATGTTTTTAATATATTTATTAATAATGTGTTTATTAATTGTAAATGTAATGTAAATAGAGTTGCCGGGTGTTACAGCAACTTAAAAATTACACTTCCTTCAACATCTCCATCGGCCCGCTTAAATCTGCTCGGTTGCATTTTAATAGGACGAGGTGATGTACTGCACAGCTGGGGTGGTCACTGTCGATTGTGTCAAAAAGATACCCTTCGCAGTAAACTGCAAAAACACCATTCATAGAAAAACGTACCAACATATTCCTTAAAAGTTACCGTGATAAAAATGATGGCCATCACGAGGCTGGCATGGTGCGACAAAAGTCCCTAATAAATAAAGACATAAAAAACAATACATTCCTATTTATAGCTACTATAAAGTTTATGGCAATATCATATTATTTTAGAAGGCACCGAAAACAAATTTAAACAAAATAAAAAACAAAGAAAATGAATGAAACATAAGAAACTGTGCTATCAGTAGAAACAATTATCACATAAATTTCTTAAATCTAGAGAAATCAACATTTAAGAATACTGACTAATATATTTTCCCAAAATCTATTTCACTTTAAAAAAACTGCATGATGTGTTTTTTATTATCTATGATGTGTGATTAAAATATTTTATTCTTCACAAGTAGCGATAGGCCTGCTTCCTTACATGTCACAAAAAAATTCGTCTAAGAAGTACAAACTTCTGCCGTGCGATTCTCAAAGAAGAAAGAAAGATTCGACGAGCTCACCGATGTCAAATACATGAGATATCGTCCTTGTGAACAAGGTTGTTTTTCCAATGTTTCTTGTCATCTCGTCATTTGTTTCGATGTTTGCTCTTACAGAATCGCACGGCTCACTACATACTTCTTCAGGGATGTAAGAACATGATAGTTTGTTTGAAATATAGAAGCATATAGGCTAGGTTCATTATTTATATGGGTTTATTTAAGTTGCCTGCCAGTGTTACGAGTATAACACTGTATCGTAAATATGATATAACGTGGTTATGTTTTTTATGATGTTGGTGATGTCATTATGTAAACCATAACCATACGAATACATTACTTGCACAATTATAATGCAGGAAATAAATTCAATAAAACAACTCGTTATGTACTAGTAGAAGAACTAACTACTTCCTTATTAAGTAGTGCTACTCTTTTGAAAGTTTAGAATCGTTCATCAACAACATAATATGTATTAAAATTCCCATGTTTGTACACCGCTAGGGATAGCCCATTTACTTACGCCAAAACTCTATGGCAAACGCAAAACGCTGTCGATCTCTTCATCCAGCTACTGCCAGCAGGCAGTCTGCTGGCTAGTTGTCTTTCCACTTGGCCACAGGGTGTCCTACACCTTTTCCCAAACGCTGGCCTCCACTCAAGGACTCATCTACTCTTTAATCATCGATTCTTTGAAATATTCAGACTGAAGATTGCCACTTTAATTTGTTTTTTTTTAACTATGTCGACAGTTTTCGTACTGTTGTTAAAACTCACGTTCATTGTAATTTTGCAAAAATTAAACGGGTTTAACGTGAGACTTGACTTGACGCGATATCGATCGATCAATAGATTCGGCTTCGTCCGGAAGCCTTCTTCAGCCGTGCGATTCTCTAAGAGCAAACATCGTTGCATCTTTGACAACATCCGTGAAACAAATGAAGAGATGATAAGAAACGTTGGAAAAGCAACCTTATGTACAAGGGCGATATCTCATACAGAATGAAATATAGTAATCTCATAAAGAAATGCTCTAATCTAAGAGAATCGCACTGCTGATAGCTAAGTCAAAAGCCAATTTTTGATAGTTCGATATACTAGACGTGCTCGGCGACCGTCAAGGGCGATGAAATGTAATGACAGTTTTTTCCATGGTGATTAATTTTATATTTGTATGTACCTACGTAAGTCCTATATTTTATTATTAATGTTTACTGATTGATATACTTAGTAGGTACCTATTTATATTTACTCATATAATTTTATCAATAAATTGTCGTAAGAGTTTGAAAAAACAAGTCTGCCACACATACTTTATAGATATACTAATACTAGGTACATCTGGCGGCAATATTTGGTAGATATGCGTCTGAATAAACACATAACTCTCCTTTCGTAGGCGTTCCGAAAACAGTGCAGAGGCATACAACGGATAAAGTGCAAAAAAATCTTATGGTAAACGTAATTAATCATAAAACACACCGCGATTCGTGGTACAAACTATCTGTGCCACAGTTGTGCATTACAAATTTAAGTTTGTACTAAAGTCAATCGTTTTACGCCGACGATACGATTACTTTAAGATAGTAAGATAGTAGGTCATAGGCACATATCACACTGAACCGGACATCGCTCCGGATGTTTGGAGTGATGTAGTTTTGAACTGTGACTGACTCCGCACTGAGGTGTGAGGTTTTTGTATACAAATCAAACTTTTAAAGTCAAGGTTAGGAACTGCATCACCGGACACCACTGTAGTGTGATATGTGCCTAACACCCATAGTCTACCACTTAAATTTGCGTAAGTATCATAGCTTGTTATTATTGCTATCAATATGGACGGACCGCAGCCACCGTAGTGTGGTCAGAACTTTACTTTGTTTGCACATCAAAGTACAAAGCTAACCTAAAAGAGCCTAATGAGGCCGTCTCACAAAAAGGCCCGGGCGTAAAGACCGTGCTCGAAACAAATCAAAATGTTTATTGTACCGAAACGTAGTCAAGTTATTTGGACGTAGATTGGCCTTTGAAGGTTGTAATAGAATGGCATTGGCTCAATTTCGCCTTTTGTATATCTGTTTCTTTGTGTTAAACAAAAAATAAAGGCTAGCGGAAAATGTTTACTTATGGTGAAGATAAAAAATATGGTTTGGGTTGTGGTTTGGTTATTGATGCATTGATGATTAATGGTGTTAAGTCATAATTATATACTCATATTTAAACAGGCTAACGAGGGATTAAAATGCTGCATTATAAATGTATAAGATGTATATAATTTATAATAAACTAGCTGCTTAACGCGGTTTCATGGTGAATTATTAATTAATTATTAATTAGTATTCTAATTTGTATTGTTATCCTTCCCCGGGATGTAATCTATACCTTTGTCGAATTTCATTACGATCTGTTCAGCCGTTTAGTCTTAAAAAGGTTACAAACAAACGGCTTTTTTTCGTATTTATAGTACTAGTATAAATATATGAAAGTATTTGCTTAGTAGATAATTATGTTGTAAATATCTGTCTTTGTGAGTATTTCAAGCTGTGAGTTAAGTTGAGTTTAACATGTTGAGTTTAAAAATGTGGATGTTTCTACCCTGGTGTATTATATTTAGTAAGGTATACTCCGTGAAATAGTGTTACCGGATTTCTTTATAAATCTTTTTACGTCATCTAGGTGTATAAAAGCATATAGGTACTCTCTAAATGACTTCTTTCTTTTCTCATTCTTACATTTCACACATCTAAAGACATTTCGTTTCCCGTTCACTCGCGGTTCGCCATATTTGGCCAATAATACAATAGATGTCGCAGAAATCAACCTACTTTTTCAGGAACTGCAACGTGTGGTTAAATTAAAAATGGTTGAAGGAAAAGCTAAATGCTTAATGCCTCCAGCTGCATTTTTCATAGCTAAATTAAGATCCTTAAGCGTTACTACCTGTCATATTTGTTTGCACTTAGATTAGTTTTGCTTTTTATAGGATAATAAATTTCTATAATACCGGATAATTGTTTTGTAAAAATGATTGTCTTCTAAAAACTTTTAATGGCCGAACGAGTGAAGCGTCTTAGTTTCGAGATTGACAAAAAAAGCTTTTTTTCCGTCTGTCTGTCTGTCTGTTCTCGCATACAGGATTTTTTCAACCGATTTGATGACGATGACCAAAATCGGCAGACTTATATTATTTTTATTTTTTCTTGTTCACGATTTTATATGGCGGAGAAAATAGTAAGGAAATGGGGGAAGTTTCCTGTAGCGTTATTTATCGATGGATTTCGGAAGGACATAATTTTTCACAAACAAATGAAAAAGAAAAACATTCGTTGCAAAATATCCATATAGTGGAGGGGGGAAGAGGGAGAATTTTAGGGGGAAGGGGAAAGTGTGCGTTATAAGTATATATAGCATGGTTATAAAGGCCTGCGAGGTCTACTGTTCTCACAGAAATACTAGTTTTATTTGGTATTTGACTAGATAGTATTATTGGTCAGGTTGTCTCTGTTTAGGTTTTTCATGGTTATAAATAAATTATACAGAAATTCCCAATTCATTTCAGAATCAGGATGGAGCAGGCAGCGTCGTTTCCAGAGCGATGGGCCCGCGACAACCTGAATCGCGATCCTACTCCTGATGAGCTCACAATCTTAGGTCTCTTTCCTTCGACCTGTGACGGAGATGAAGAACAAGCCAGCAAAAGAGCCAGAAGATACTACCAAGCTAGAGGCCCTGGAGGTGCTACAGATTTATGGCACAAAAGACACCCTGATGATGAAGACATACTCTCTAGCTGTCAAGATGCGTAAGTACTCTCTTAATGAAAAAAAGCTACCTACATGATTTCCTTTTCTGTTGCAAGTAGTCTAGCTTGGTAGCATCGCTAGCCCAGATGGTAGCAAACCTGCATTCAAACCAAGGAATCGCAGATTTGATCCAAAAAATCATTTAGAACATAATTTGTGTGATGCAGAAATACTTAAAATAATTGGATCTTGGATCTCCTGGTAGTTCTAGCGGAAGAATGAGTGTGTGAACGTTTCTGTAGGTAATCTACAGTTTTAGGTGATGACTTCTGTCTGATGATTAATACAAGGCTATGATACAAGAAACGTCCAGATGGTATGAGTTCAACTTCAACTTTAGCTTTATACAACTATAAAAGACAAGACTTACAAGTCGCGCACCAGATAGTAAGCATTATAAAAGCCTATGACAGCTGCAGTGCCACCCAGAGCTTAGAACTGTAGTTTTAGCACTGCATAGCATATGCAGTACCAACGCACAGTTTTTGGTGGTAGTGCCACGCTGTAACCCCACAGTCGAATGGGCTGGCACGACCGGAGAAGTACTACACTCCCACATAACACCGACGTGAAGTTAGATAGTTTGCTATTGCATTTCGTCGGTTTGTGGGAGGTTCCGGAGGCCCGTTTCCCCCCTTCCCCATTCTTCTTCTCCTTCCCCCTCCCTCTCTACCTCACCCCTTCTATCTCTTCCTTCCTATCATCCTTCCTCAAAGGTCGGCAACGCATCCTCGAGACCTCTGGTATTGCGGATGTCCGTGGGTGACGTTATCACTTATCACCATCGTGTGAGCCACTTGCTCGTTTGCCAACCTATCCCATGAAAACAAATATATGCAGAAATGAGCACTGTTACCCTGAAACATGGGTTTGGAGTCTCTTCCCAGTAATTTGCCTTGTTTCAGTTCTCTTCACGCCATAACACTATAATGCTTGCGCACTATTGCTTCGCGGTAGAATGCCTGGCACTACGGAGGTATCAACCAAGACGGCTTTTTCCACGAGATGCCTACTACCTAGCAAGTCAGGTTTTGCTCGCCTCGACGAATCATACTCTGACGGTGGAACGATTATTCTTTCCTTAAGGAGCAACAGTTTGTGTGAACTACAAGCTATGAATGGGACTTAGGATGCGTTCCTGTAAGCACCGTCAGTGCTCACGAATGTCGTCCCAGTTTGGCGTTCTCTTTGGGATCAGTGCTTATAATGCCGAACCAGAACGGAATGCTCACACAGTTAAGAAAAGCGCGTCAATCTTATGTTCATTAACTCTTATGAATCCTATACAGTTTTGACAGTGACTGCTCCTACCGTCAGAAAAAAGCCACCTTTCACGCGCGAGTGCTTGTGTGCTTGAAAGGGAATGGCTGTGCGACGATTTGGTCGTTTTCAGGTCAAAAAGGAATACGACCTTCCTCATTTTATTGCGTTATACAGTTCCACGGAAAACTTCAGATACAGCTTAAGTTTTTCTTGATACATTTTCAGGCTCATTGTGCCGCTGCGAGCTCGTGGCATCAACGGCAAAAGAATGACCATCGTTCGACTTCCGGCGTCCCCTTCTCAAGATAGATCTCTCTCAGCCAAAGCACTGCTGTCCAGATGGCTTATGATTCTTGACATAAGGTAACATTATATAAAACACATTTCTAAATTGAAGACAGGCGTAGTTCTAAACCCGAAGTGACATTATACTGAGAAAAATATTACCTCCTAAAATAAAAAACTGTCTTGTATTCGGGTAAAAAAAAGTAAATTTTCATGACAGTTGCAAACATTTTGCTGTACGTGCAATTATAATTATTATAAGATACACGGATTAGGAAAACAACATATATAAATAATATCAGCAGTATTTCGTAAGATACACTTCGAAAATTCTTGGAAACGGCAAAATAGCACAGCTTGTGCAGGAAAGTTTCTTTAAAACTAGTTCTCAAAAATGTGATCTTTTTAGGTTATTTATTAACGTGGTAGTAACATGGTGACGTAATCGTCCTTTTGATAAATTTTTACTCAATGGCCTTTATTAATAAACGTTGCGTAAACCTTATATTAGGCGTAACATGCTTTGTCTTGCTTTCACGCGTGACATTTACTGCAAGCGAAAAATTGACAGATAGTTTTAACTACTCCAGGTGTAAGCCAAGTTTATTAATAAGCCCGAATATGTTTATACGAGATTGCTTTACACTGTGTGACTTTTGTTATTAGACCAGTGCTATGAAAGGGTTATATTGTCTTTACAAACCTCAACTCTTTACAAACCTTATATAACCAAAACAAAAACATTACAAAAAAGATGTAACAGTTACTTTCGCTCGCACACGAGTACATCTACAGCATTACTTCATCTTTTGTTGTATCAGACACACTTTTCACTCCATTATGCCTATGATAATACAAGTAAATTATTACAAGTTAAAAGGAAAACACATTCAGATTCAAATATGTTTATTTCTTTCAAAGACATACATGTCAGAATAAAGGTGCAAGTTGGAAGCCGGCTACATGAAGCCGCAGCAAACGACGTGTCACAGCGACACTACTGCCGTGCGATTCTGTAATAATTCGTCGATGCGCTCGTCAACGAGCTCACCGATGTCAAATACTTTATGAGACATCGCCCTTGTACATAAGGTTGTTTTTCCAACGTTTCTTGTCATCTCTTCATTTTTTCATGGATGTTGTCAAACGTGCAACGATGTTTGTTCTTAGAAAATCGCATGGCTGGTTTCTATGTATTTGTATGAAATACCATCCATAGATAGTGACACGAAGCTAGCGACGCGTCGTCGAGCGGCAGACGTCACAGTCGCTCGACCGCAGATCAGTTCCGCTCGCAGGTACCAATCTACCAAGTAAAACCTGCTACGTGTAGCCGGCTACCAACTTGCACCTTAATATTTAAACAAACAGAAAAATCATTTAACCGAGGATACCTATTTTTACTTAGAAATACAGGATTACTAACGGAATAGTTATAGAATAGGACTGACTCTAGTTCCGACCTCGCTGGCGTGCTAAGCGAGATGTCATCAGCGGGCGTCCCGAACACACCTTGAGAAAACGACCACTAAATGTATACCCTATAAAATATATACCAAATAATTAAGATAGATTTAGAATCAATATTCTACTCGGCCGTTTCAGTGGGAAGAACTAACATACACACATAGTTAACCACTCGCAAAACTATAATATTCGTTTAATAATATACATTTATAAACTTAACTTATAACTTACTTGAATTTCGTTGTGCAGCTTCATAAACCTATAGAGAAGTCAAAGAATGAAAGTATTCTGTTCAAAATTCAACGTGTCCCTAATGCCCCAGTCTCGAAGTCTTTTAAAGATAAGAAAGACTCTTTTGTTGTCATAATAGAGTATCTCGGTGCTGCGATGTGGAGATGATTATCGGTTTTTCTCTGTGAGGCGGTATTGGATTGGAATATATATATGAAAGAATAAATGTTATAAACACCAACATATTCCGTAGCTATATATACAACCTTCGATAATAACGCACAATATTAAACGGTGGTTTGGAATTGATAAAATAAATATATAAGTATCTATTTTTATTATTGTAAACCCATATTAACTGTGTCGTCTGCGTTAGGTCGCGCAATGGTTATTAACCGCGGAGCAAAAATATGGATTCATTATAATAAAAACATGTTTTTTTTTCTTTCACTATAATGATCAGTTATCGATTCCAAACCACCCCATACAATATTGTACAATAATTAACAAAGACCTAAAATTGTTAAGAATTAGACTGTTCCACATGAATTGTCTAAATACTGACGAAGAGATGTGAAGTCATGCTCCGGCTAGTCCCCTGCAGTTATTGTATCACATCTTTTCCGATTTCATACTTTGCCACTTAAAATTGCATAAAATTATGATGTCAAATAAATATGCAGTTGTCAAAAAACGATCTCAAACAACCATGCTCCGGATGGGGATCAAAAATTGCACCTTTTGGGGACATAAATAACTCTTTAAGGCTTTGCGAACGCTGGACAAAAAGAGTCCAAAGCAACATTTTCACCCACAGATTCCCAATTCGAAATATGCAATAACTGCATTTTTGAATGTGAGATGAGTACTAAAATTGTATACTTATATGTTGTACTCAAAACTCTCAACACGTAAAAATTACTTATAACTGAAAAACCGACCAAAACTAGTTTTAACAGAACAAGTTGGTCAAAAGTAGTTATGTATCTGAAAAGTGGCTGTCGAAACTCCAGAACAAAGCCAAACTTAGCAGTAGATTTTCAATCATCAAAAATATTACTGTCCAAGGCCTTCGTTCTAAAGTACTTCTGACAAGTATTATTATTTAAAGTACTTTTGACTGGTCAAGGGTTTCGACTGCAACATAATAATATAACTTCGTTACCAGCATCTTATTTTCTAACAAGGGTTTTCTGTTTATTAAATACTAGCGACTGCCCGCGACTTCGTTTGCGTAGTAGGCTAGGCCTTCGGCCTCCATGACCTCCCACCTTTTCTTGGTTCTTTCATAAGAGCCTTCTCTTGACAATATTTAACACAACCAAAAAGTAATCATCTAAATTGTTCCATCGGTTCACGCGTAATGCGATGACCAAGGGGATTCGAGATTCATTTTTATATAAATACTAGCGAGTGTCCGAGACTTTGTTCACGTAATAGGCTCGGCCTTCAGCTTCGCCATAACCTTCCTTCTTTTCTTGGTTTTTCTTTCATAAGAACCTTCTTCTGACAATTATTAACACAACAAAAAAAGATTTAGCGAAATCCGTAAGACCGTTCTCAAGTTATAGCGTGACTAAGAGAAATAGGGGTTCGTTTTATATATTAGAAGATCGTTTAATACTTCTCTAATACTTACTTTTAGAATATTATGTACGTATCAGTCTTAATTAAAGTACGTTTTTCAATATCCAATATATTTGTTTTCGTGTTTCCAGGCTACGTGAAGACCCAACCCCAGGGGACGAAGTCGTTTTCATTGATGTCACTGATCTCCAACCATCACATTTGAAGAACCACTTCAAAGGCAGCTATTGGAAAGACTTCGTTTGGTGCATGAAGGTGAGATACAGCTTTACTAGCTACGCGTCCCCATGCATGATTAATCCCACATATAGCTTGTGATGAGATAGCCATATCGTTTTTTTGTGCCACAGGCGCTGTGCCAAATTTCATCAATATTGGTTCAACAATGGGGGCTAAGTAGTCAATTATAAAGCAACTACAAACCAATAACCAAATAGTCTCAAAAGTCAAAACCATTTATTCAATTAAGGCATCAAAGACGCACTTATGAACGTCAATTTTTCATTATAATGTACTTTAAAGACTCTACCGCCGCGTTCCAAAATATATAAAGCCTACCGAGAAGAAGCGGCAAGAAACTCGGGGCCATTATTTTTATATACATGTTTACAATGTTTCTACTTATAGGTATATACTACAAATATTACATTTTATGGTGGCTACGTGACAGCTTGCTAGAAGTGGAGTATTTCAAGCATCTTTATCTTCTATACAGGATGTTTGGTAGAGGGACCGACAAACCAAATGAGCGTGTTCGGGGGCCCACTTGGAGAATACTAGTTGGCCAAAAAAAATCTCCGACCCCCCAATCTTCTTTTCCTCTTTTATCTAAAAAAGATTGCTAGTGGGTTTTTTTTATCACTGTGAACGTTGAACTGTGAGGTAAAATATATTTCATATTTTCACTCTATGAGCTCTAAATCAGTTAGCTCTGTTTAGTATCCAATTTTGCTTTGCGTTGCCTAAAGGTGTATTAGAGACCAAATTCAACTAAAAACATCCGGTCTAAAACAGATTTTACCAATGCTATGGTGGTAAATAGGTACAATTTCGGAGAAAAAGGAAAAATTCACAAAAAAAAGTTAAAAAAAATTCGGGGCTAGGGGATTTATTTTGACCAACTTGTATTCTCCAAGTTGGCCCCCGAACACGCTCATTAGGTTTGTCGGACCCTCTACCAAACACCCTATATAATGTCGGACTTTATAATAAGCTTTTTTTATTAAAACGATATTTACAGTCAACTTGAATCGCATTTCTATAAAATTAAATAGTGTGTCGATATTACTCAAAGCACCAGAGGCATAACATACAGATGGCTCACATATATGTTCCATTTTTCAGAATGCCTACCCCCTCCGGTTCTCAGAAGTCCATGTCATAAACACAGAACGTCTCAAAACCGTCTCTCTATTACTGTTACATATTGGCTTGTATCCTTGGAGACGCAAAGTGGTTCAGATACACTCTGATGGGGAAGATGCGATGGGAGATGGGTTTCCTATCGACGGGCTACCGTATGAATATGGAGGGAGGGCTGGTGCTATGAAAGATCTTAATGGTAAGTATAACATTAAATTTTAATGCCTTCTTTTCTACCGACTTCCAAAAGTAGGAGGTACTCAATTCGACTGTATTTTTTTGTATGTTACCTGATAACTTTCGATACGGTGAACCGATTCTCAAAATTCCCGTGTGTGCCCATTTAAATTTCATCAAATTCGGTCCAGTAGATTTTGAATAACACTCCAATAACTAAATAGAATGGAAGTCCGTATTAAATTTTTCAAATTGTACTTATTATTTTATTAGTAGGTAGTACAAGCACGAGGCCCACCTGGTGTTAAATGGTAAACCTCTACCTATAACAGATGCATTTTGTGACAAGTGGCGATATGGTCCGTAATCCTGTGACCCATATATAATAACCTTTCACCCAGAACGCAGTATTATGAACATTACTGCGTCGCGGTAATAAGATAAATATATGTGGCAGTATTTTCCCAGACGAACTCATTCAAAAATAGTTCTACTGCTACAAAATCATCGTACATCTCGTATATGATATGTAAGTACCGAATCATACTACGATTAGATGTATTCAAAGCACAGACCATATAACCACTTGACTGCTCATACGGCTTCCCCTCAGCTGCCAAGACTATGACAATAAAAAGCTAACGTATCGAACCAACACGTCAGTACCAGTTTCCTAGTATATATTTTAGTCTATGAGTACCAGTTTGACTTCGCGTGGAGAACAAGCGGCAAAAAAATTTAAAACAAATTCAATTATGCCTTATTGTACAGTAAAGTGGTACCGAAAAAACAGGCAGACATCCAGGTATGCAAAGGATGGAATTACATTTCACAGATAATTTTAGTTTATTAATTATTGGAAGAAAACAAAATACACAAATGAAGTAATTAAACAGTGACTCAAAAATAAAAAATATATGGGAACGCGTTGATGTCTTTTTGCCACCCTGTACTGTTCTTTGCAGTTGTAGATAACGCCGTCTCTTTTATTCACTGGCACGTGTAAATTAGTGCGGTACTAATATTAACTGGTAATTTATCGATTGTATATATCGACTGTGAGGAAAATAATTCTTCTATACAATATATTCATTATATTAAGAGTGCATAAAAATACAAATAAATATTCGGTGTTTTATTTATACCTTCACGTTATCATCAATTATGTAGTAACCTTTATATATCTTTATAGTATTCATTTTATAAGCACTAACGCCTGCTTTAGCGATCTCAAACATTGAAATTTTAACAACAACAATTACAAGGGCTGCGATGTCAATACGAAAGTTTAAGTATTTCTAAATAATGCTTCATTCGGTTGGATGGTGCTGTTAAACTGTCCAATGGATGTCGCTCCGTCCCCGCAAGACGGTTAGTTAAATAGAGAGTTAAAATTCTTTGCTCGGACCAGAACCTCGGTGGCCTAGTTGGTCAATGGCGTCTGACACGGAGAGTCAGAAGACTCGGGTTCGAATCCCGTCCGAGGATAGAATTTTTCTCTCTATAAATTTCAATATTTATATATCTTATCTAATAATAATGTAAATAAACACGCGAAAAAAACCCGAGTGTAATATGAAATATAATAATAATGGTCTTAAAATGAATTACTATGGACATATAATTAATATATTTTTAAATAAAATCACTATACCTAGCTCTTACTCTGTTTGTGCCTCTTTAAGTGACTATTTAGTTTGACTAATTGGATAATTCTACTACTTCTTCTCTGCCTAGCTGGCATCTTTTTATATGATTTAGATATACACACATAGTTATTTTTAACAATAACACGGAACCGGCTTCTAAAATGTTAAACCCTATATTAGTAAAGGGCATAAATATCCAATAAAAACACCACACTGTAATTTCTTCTAATGTTTAATTCAATAGTCACAACTTCCAACAAACCCAAAATATAATACTAATGAAGTAATATAATGAATCGTACTAACTAAATAACCAATCGAAACTTAAAAACTCAATAAGCACTAACGCTTTAAATTTAGAAACACAACCACTAAACGAAACAGTCTTTAAAACAACTAAATATTACCAAATCATTATAATTCTCACACATAATTACCAAATTATTATAAATCTAGCACATAAATCAGAAATATACTCAGCTTCTATGAAAACCAAAATGGACGCCGTACACGTTAACCAACTTTGCCTAGCCGCCAATCTGGCTTACTCAATATTCGGAGACCAAATGTCCAGAAAAATGTTCTTCGTCGTAAAAGTGTTCTTCCGGATGTCGGCCCACCGGAACTTCATGGTAGCCAAATACTTCGCTCTCGTTGGCTGGCGCTGCGGACTCGCAGTACTCTCGGAAGTGACGTTCTATTCAAACTTGCTTTTGCATCGTCGCCATCTTGTGCCGGAAGTAGCGCAGTGGATTTCATTTTGCAGCTGGCGCCATGTTTTGACTTGCGGAAGTGATGAATAAATTGACAATCTGGTGTATTTCCTTTAACTCAATCAGTGCCACCTTGGATCGATGAAATGTGATGACTTATACCGGATGTTTATTACAAAAAGTAAAAATGCGAGTCAGTAAAAAATATATATAATTTGTAGGTCTCGTCCTTACATTGACAAATTTTACGGTAGTACAAATCCAGTATTGTATAGAATGAGGTGTTGTATCCTTGTATTCTAATGACTGTATAATATACAGTGCCGAAAAAGTATATAAATATAATCTAATTATTTGTTTAAAATCATTACTTAATCACATTATGTGTAAAGGCTTTGGATACTTTGTACAACTAAAACTATTTTAAAATGATAACGATGTTGTTTTACTGTGGTAAAAAATATATAATTATTTGATGGTGGTATTAAGTAAGTACTTACATACTGAATAATCAGTAAGAATATGATAAACAGACAGTGATAACTATTTTTAAAACGCAAAATATACATACTCAGATCAATGTTTTCTGTTTCACCGTGAAACATCGAATGAATTATTAAGATAATTTCATTAATAGAAGTTTTTTTTACATAACCTTGTTTGCTTAATACTTACATACATATTTCAGATCTTTGTACAGTTAAGGCAAACGATAATTTGTAGTGAACTTTATCGACAACTAAGGTGATTACATAATGCTGTACCACAACACTATTTAGGTACTATGAGTAGAGCTACATTTTGAGCCGGCCAATCAAAACCCTTTTTTGTACGTACCCCCCCGACCCGCAGTGGTGACATGTATTCTTAGAAGAAATTGAACTACACGCAGTCAAGTGGTTATATGGTCTGTGATTCAAAGCAATAGAACTAGATTTACCTACCTATTCATCGAGGTATGAATAACGCACACCATCCCTTGAAAAGGTCGCTTCGAAACACGGCTCAAATCACCCGTGTATTTTGTTTTCCATATTCATACTGTGTGTTTCTGCTACGTTGGCTACGTAGATTCCCAGGACTGAATGCCCTGCATGTTTAGCTGAAAAATGAACAAATAGCAAAGTCTTTAATACTTAAAAACTTTTTGAACGACTGTAAAAGCAGTCATAAAATAATATATGAGCAAAATTTACAACTTTCTGATAGTATAGCAAAGTTACTCGTATTATAACTTTTCAAAATATAAATGTATGTCTTAAACATAAAATTTTGTTTACGAAAGTTTGAATTCAATTCAACGATCAAAACTTTTTCATTTCATTGCATTATTCATATATGAACACAAGTCAAAATCATTAAGAAACTTATTTTAAATTTTTTTTATTTTGCGTAGGTATTCCACTAAGTAAGGTCGCTTTTTCTGTGTAATGCAATTATTACGAATCAGCACCGATTGATGGTAACCTTTAATTTGATTTGATATTCGAACAGATATTAAATAGTTGAGACATTTTGTGGGTGACCTGCAGTGCGATTCTCTAAGAGCAAACATCGGTGCATATTTGACAAAATCCATGAAACATCGACGAGATGACAAGAAACTTTAGAAAAAACAACCTTGTCAACAAGTGTGATATCTTTTGCTTGACATCGGTGAGCTCATTGTCGCTAGCAACTACGAGTTATTCCTTAGAAAATCAATCGGCTGGTTAGCCTGATGAATAACTCACGGTCCTACTGAATTGCGAACACTGTATTTCAAAATTCAAACGACATAGACTTAATAGTTCTAAATCTCAGTAGGTACCAAACAATACAAATTAGCAGCATTTCGAGGATGTAATAAAAAAACTTTCGGTCAGGCTTGCATTATTTAATAATGTGATAATAATATGGTGTGAAAAAAACTCTTTTAAATAGAACTCATTTCGTTTACAGATGAATGGACAAAAAAGCTGCTATCTAATTCCAAATGGCTGCAAACAGAAGAGCGCAAATTCTACGATACAGATCTCAAACCAGAAGTGCGGACCAGAACCCGACATCGAAGTGCAATGCGGACCTTACGGGGAGCTATCGGTTCCTATGATATGATCACTAGAACCCATTCGTGCAAATCTCTACATAAACACGATGATTTGGATGATGGTTTATATGGAGCATATAGGACGATTAAGTTTACTGATAAGTTTTATATTTGACCTTCATAATACTCGTACCAGCCAATCGCAGTTCATCAGGTCAGATTTGGTTTTAATCCTAATAAATCTGAGTCACAATTAAGCTTTAGAGGGATATTTGAACTAATAACCAAGCACTGTACGGCTTCCTCATGATAGAGCTTAGAAAAGGACTTTTTTAAAAGTCGCGAATACGGAAAAGGGCCAACCTTCAAAGTATACGTTTTCTTTTTTTAGAACTTAGAAATACTGAAAAAATCAAAATGAAAAAGTCACTGAAATCGGACAATGTTAAGAGGTAGAAAAGAGTTTTCTCTTTTAGCATGGATCTTTTGAGGACCTATACTAGGTAGGTGGTAGGTACCTTAATACATAACCGTAGAACTTATTCTTGCAATTATCTGCATACTTGTTTTAATAGCTTGCCAGGATTTTATATAAGGTTTATAAGTTTTGTATTATGTTATATTATATATTCTACTAATATTAGTAGAAGCGCTCGTAGCAGAGCTTGACTTGGCGGTCGTAACCGATCAACAAGTTAAGCAACACTTGCTGTGATCTTGGACTTGGATGGGTGACCGCTAGTGGCATTATTCATCTGAGCACTTCCGTGCTTCGGAGGGCACGTTAAGTCGTCGGTCCCGCTTGTTTGTCTTAGGACAATAATCGTTAGGCTATGTCGAAGGCCTTCGGGCGGCCTGAAAACTTCGACATGGGTTGGCCACTAACCAATCTGTACTTGGACCGCGTGGTGGATTATGGCCCAACTCCTCTCTCAGAGAGGAAGGCTCGAGTTCCAGCAGTGGAAACAAAATGGGCTGATTATTATGATGATGATATATTCTAACAGTTAATATCATCTTCAATAAAATATCAGCAGCTTCAGCTTTAATACTAAGAATAGAATAGCTAAGAGTCACGTTAAGGAGTTATTGCGTTGTCGGATGTTATAAGCGAGTACTTTCGAATAATTCCTCGTGAAACTGTTTTATATTTATACTTTGATCATCCCGGAGAGAAGGTTTTGCTATGTGAACTTTATTTTTTTGTTGCATAATATAGGATCCTATAGCTCACCGCAAAGTCACGATTATAACGTAAAGATGATTTGGATGAACTCCACGTCGCCACATGATAACCGCATAATAGATTTACTTATGAGGTTTTTATTTGTAAAACCAATCAGTCTTTATAGCAATATAGCTCATATATCAGTAAGATTGGTATAACATACAGTTTTAAATTTTATTCTTACCAAGACATTTACACTTTTTTTGTTTTTATCTGTAAATCCTAAGGCATTAAACCCAAGTGGTTCGTCATAACCATAAAAGTCCGTGAATCGAACTCTGATGTATAAACAACTGAACAAGACTTTACTGAATTAAACTTGTTTAATAAGTAAAAATTTGTTTAAGTTTTAATTGTCATATATACAACTAAACAGCCGTGCGATTCTCTAAGAGCAAATATCGTTGCATTTTTGACAACATGAAAAACAAATGACGGGATGACAAGAAACGTTGGAAAAATAACCTTATGTACAAGGGCGATATCTCATAATGTATTTGACATCGGTGAGCTCGTCGACGAATCATTACAGAATCGCACGGCTGAGAGAAAGTCAGAAAAGCTGACTTAAATTGAATTGCAATGTAGTCCTTATTGTGCGCTTACTTGAGCGGTTTGCTGTTTAGGAAGAATCCTACGTATTAGAAAGTATATAGGCACAAATATTCTTACAAGTCTTTAAAAGGATGATTTAGAATAAGGCTTCTACAGAGATAATGTTTTATATTAGTTGATAGTATTGTTCCTAGTTTTCAGTGTACTAATCAGATTTATTCAACCTCAGTATGTGAATTTAGTTATGTCAGTTATTTCCTACGAAGAAATAATGTCAGGAAGCATAATCTCAGAACAAATTCCACACAAAAAATGGTCTTACAAACCAAAACAACGTATGATTCCAAATACGAATTACTTCCGAGGTTACAAATAAACATTTTCGGTGATTGGTTTAAATTTCAGAAAGAAAGCAGGGATTGGTCCAAGCGCGAGCTGCAACGTCTACTATGACAGCTGATTCACAGCGGCGTGAACGATGTTATTAATTTAGCACCACTTTTATTGGATCATTTTTTAAGTTATGATATTATTTCTTCGTAGGTTATTTCAAAAAAGCTCTACGAAATGAAAATAATTTACAAATCCAATCTTATGACAGCAAGATATAAGACAGTATTATTATCAAAGAAAGTTATATAAAAGCAACAAATACGATCCAAGAAAAAGTATTTAGTGATTGCGTAGTTGGCAGCCTTACATTGCATAGATTTTATAATTGTGGTTTCTTTATTTTAAGGATTTGCTCCAGATCGTGCGCCAAAATGGAAGAGATTGCAAAATAAAGATTACCACGATTCAGATAATGGTATGCTACAATAAATGGTTTAGTCATTGAATATACAACTTATATTGTATTAATTATATCGTAATTGTTCTGTGATATAAAAATATATGGCAAAAAATCGTAGTATTTTTTCCTGGTTACTGGCCCTTTAATTGTGTTAGTGTTGTAAGAACAGGAAAAATATTTTTTATTAATAATTGAAATCTTATTTAGAAAACTTCGTCCATTAGGCGGGTGCCACACTACTCATTATTCCCTTTTTTACATTGGTATTTTGAAAATATGTATATAAATAAAATATGAAAATATTCTTGATAAACGTTTTATTACAATCTTTAACAAATACATAAAAGAGTAATATTAAAATACCGCTAATCTATAAGTACCATGGTAAAGCGAAAAGTGGCCAAAATGCTGGCAGCATTGCCAAGCAGGATAGTATTCCTAACTCTTTGGCCAGCATTTGACTCACCCGGCGCCTCCACCAAAATAAAATATGAACAGTCGTTTAACTTAAGTTACGATTTTTCTTGATTGATTCGAGTTGAAATGAAAACATTGAGAATATTACACGTATCTTTGAGGGATAGGTTGAGAACTACCATGATATAGAAGTAGAGTGCAATGAAGATGTGCAGAAGCTTAGATGATTTAGAAGAAGGTTGACTAGACAGGTAAAGAATGCGCGATTGCATAGGTAAAAAACAAATACCTTCGTGAATATATTTCGACCAAACAGGAGATGTTCTGGTGAAAGACTAAAATAAGAGATGAAGCTGGCAAGCATGCATGATGAATAATGATGAGTGCTTGAATGCACTTCATGCAGAATATCAGTGCAGGATTTATTGCCACCAATCTGCATTAGAGCGTGTGAAACAAAAGAAGATTGTTATGATCGGTACAAGTAGAAATAGGTGGTACCTATCTGCTTAGATCCCTTCGAGAAACAGGCGTGATTTTATATATAATGATGTGTAAAATTAACCTTTAAGATTTGGCCCCGGACAGGTCAAACATTTGTTTATATAGCCTTGTCTGTTGGACCTGTGTCTGGGTGTGTATATATATTATATATGGTGTTTACTCGTATATCAGTCATTAGGTTACCAAAGTACAAGCGCTGCCTGGTTTGGAACCTGAAGGCTTTGTGTAGATCTTTGTGTAGATAAGTTACATAAAAATGTTGTTTCCTAACATACTTCATATAACTAAGCAATAGAGTGCAAATTAGTGTAGTTGAGTTGAAGAAAAGTTAATTCTCCCGCAATAGAAAATATGCTTTCTTAAAATTATCAGTAAGCCAAAACCATTATTGCGAAAAGGTACCTATTAAACTATACAAATCCATATTAGTAAACAACTTAGTATGAACCATCAGATATGAAGCTGACGGTACATTTAACGGGAACAGAAATGAGCTGAGATAAATAAAACAAAATGGCGGTGCAATTTTGGTGAGTGCATCGCTACTTTTGTACAGAAACGTAATGAGGACAGAGGAAGGGGTTATATTCAATAGTTATTAGTTAGAGTAAGTCGAGTAGTAGAGATTACTTTTATACTGTGATTGTAAAACGTACCACACATAGGACCCAATTTTACTATCAAGTGGTTATGTGTTATCAGCCGGGTGCTTTTTTGATAAATAACAAGTAGGAAAATAATTTTTAGACTAGGTACCTACCTAAAAAATTCTACGAAGACGTGGCTTCAAGTAGGAGTGAGCAATAATATCGTGCACTTTTGATTATATATTGGTCCCACTGTATATCAAGTGAGATAACAAGTTATAACACGAAAAGACGCAACAAAGGATCTATGCCTCGAAGTCGAAAGGAGTGCCACGTAGGACTTACGATGTGTATATTTCTGTTGTTACTAAATAAAAACCACATTTTTACTATGTCTCTTAGTGGCACTTTTATTAATATACGTAAAAACAATAACATAAATAAAATGCATAATTATGTAGTATTCTTGTTCTTATGGTTGGTCTGGAAGAGATCACTCTGAGCGATAAAACCGCCCATTGTGACGCTTTGATATTTCTTTAACCCATCTTATACCGTGATAATTAAAACAAAAGTTTTATGAATAAAACGAACGTACATTTACGTCAATAGTACTCAAAGGATTAATTGTCCTGTAGTTATTTTGTGAATGCAATATTTTCCTATGCTATTATTTGTACTTTTATGTTTCAATAATCATCATCATCATCATCTCACCCGTAGGATGTCCACTGCTGAGCATATGCCTTCCCCATAATTTTTCAAAAGGACCGGTCGGAAGCGGCCTGCCCCCAACGTCGTCCTGCAACCTTTATTAGGTCGTCTGTCCACCGTGGCGGTGGACGACCTACGCTGCGCTTGCCGGTCCGTGGTCTCCATTCCAGAACCTTCCGGCCCCATCGGCCATCTGTTCTGCGTGCTATGTGCCCTGCCCACTGCCACTTTAACTGGCTAATCGTCTGGACTATGTCAGTGAATTTCGTTCTTCTACGGATCTTCTCATTTCTGATTCGATCACGTAGAGAAACCCCGAGCATAGCCCTCTCCATAGCTCGTTGTGCAACTTTGAGCTTATATACTTGTTTCAATAATGAGTTGATCTAATCAATCTAATGTCATTTTACTTTTTCTGTGTGACTGTAAAACTGGTGATCAATAAGTGCAATGCAATTTAAAGAAAAAATGTATTATGCAAATTTAAATTTCTTGTGGACACTAAACTTAAAACAGTAATAATTTTCCATTTGCGCCATCTTCTCACCCCCTTACATGTCCTTGGTCCGTTCCTGCTACGACATTCAGTGAAAGGCTCTAGAGACAGCGTGTGATAAACTAAGTGCGCGAGGCATTACTTCGTGTTCGGAGGCTTTCATCACGAATAAGCATTATGTAGATGTTTTTACACAAAAAGGACAATTTACGATTGATTGTAGTTATTAAATAAATGGGTAAAATAGATATAGTGGACTTGATTTGAATACGCGAGTTGAGAGTGTAATTTCGTATTAGTCACTATTGTGAATCGTGGTTTCGCCTCCAATCTCACTTCTCACTACTTTCTCGGAAATTTAAAGTACCTTGTGTTGTTCCGGTACTTGTAATATCATGAATTTCATTAAAATCCAACTAGAACCAAGGAAAAAAACGAATAACTTGGCGATCTAATTAACACAGCCTGTCCCTGGATGGGATGCCATAGTTTCATATATTTGAAACTGTTTCAGTTATAATTCGACTGGTGGTAGTTCCAAGATGTAACCGGGTTACATCCGAATGGGCCGGCAATACCGGGGAAGTACCACAATCCCACATAACACTGACGTGAAGTAACATAACTCGCTATTGCGTTTCAGTCGGTCTGTGGGAGGTTCCGAAGGCCTAATTCCCCCCTTCCTTTCTCCTTCTCCCCTTCCACTCTCCTTCTTCCCTCCCTTCCCCCCTCCACCATCACCCCTTCAATTCCTTTTAGAGGTCGACAGCGCGTTGACAACTCAATTGATGTTGCAAACGTTATAGACGTTTGCAACATTTCAGTTCGCAATTGGCGACGGTGACTACTTTCCTTCAGGTGGGCTGCCTGCCTGTCTGCCCACTTTTGGCAATTAAAAAAAGTAGGTAGTCTGTATTGTCTGTTTAAGACGCGGTCCAACCCCAATTTTAAAATAATTTACGATGCTTTACGTAAGGTTGAAAATTACTTGTTAAATTGGACGATGTAATGCGAAAATGCGTTAATTTTGGACGAGTTCTTTATATTTTTCGATATACACTAACACAATTGAAAAAACTGCTGGTTATTACTTTACTACTTTACGTTAGCTATGTATTACCTAAAAAAATATAGTGTTATCGCTGAAAATTCTGAGAGTTTGGACGTGAAAGTTTATTTTTGTGGACCTATTCAGGATTTTTTTCTGCTGAAAGAGAGTTATATTTATGAATTCTATTCGGTTATTACTCTTTTCCTATTCCTTTTCTAACTATTGTATATTTTTCATAATATACTATTGATCTGTTTCGTTACACTAGGTGTTTAAAAATTCTGCTCTTTCTTTAATCAGGGTACGAGCGCGCCTTAAGTAGGATAATCTGAGAGAACACTATGGAAAATTAAACTATTGTGCGTAACAAGCACAAGCATCGTCTAAAAATCTTTGCTATTGTATTTCTGTGAGGCACTGCAAATTTAGTGCAGGCGATACCTTGCTATTTATTACGTGATTTATTCATCTTACCTCTTCTACCTACTGAAGATTCAAAATAACATCAAGCTTTTTTGTTCTCTGTACACTATATCGCTGGAAAATAATAGTAGATTATGCACCAAGGGAGTAAAGCAGTGTCTTACGTCATGGGCGGTATATTGAACCCTGAGTGTAACGGGGACTCTTGGGTTAATTTAACTCCATAGCGCAGCGAGGGGATTAAAATTAAATTCCCGAGCGTAGCTAGGGAGTTATGTAGAGTCCTGAGTGAAGCGAGGGGTTAAAGCCGCCCAATACGAAGACAGGCTTTATCCTCGAGGTGCATACTCTACTTTTCATACCTACTGCGAGACAGTAAAAACTCAGAGCTGTAAAATAGCAGTTATATATTTAAAAGTAAACTACAGTTAATATTCATATTGGACACATTTGTACCGTTATAGAGGGACAGAGTAATATTTTTGGAAGAAACATTTTATGAAAAACACTGTTTTAGACATTCGCGGTTGTTAACTAAGTTATAATTAGTACTCACGAGATGTAGACCACGATTTAGTTGCTTTTGGAGCTCCCGATATTTCGGTACAGTTACATGCACCACGTTGAAAATAATAATATATTTTAATTTCAATCAATATATAGTATTATCTATGACTTCAACTATGACCTTGAATGCGCAGAGAGGGGCCGTGTGTAACCCATAGCAACCGGCGCACAACAATCGTGCGTTCGTTTAGCAATAAGAGCATTCATTGGTGGCGTTGCTATTGTTGGCTCTTTTGTTAAAGCGTTCGTCAAGCTCAGCTTTGGTGGCAAAAATAACTCATTTTTAGCTTTTCAAACACTGAACAAAAAAAACCATAAAAATTTTCATTTGCGTGACATGTAATAGAACATTTTCAAGCAGGTGGTATGAAAAGACCATGACGATAGATATAGGTAATAGACTAGCTGCGCTCCTTGGTTTCATCCGCGTGGTAATGGATTATAATGATGATGAATCAATATGTTTCATGGAATATGTAGCATTCTGATGGAGAAATGTTTTTTAAATCAGTCTGATCATAACTGTAGTTGATACGAGACAGGAGTGGTACGTTGCGTAAATTATAGTGTGAGAACATTCACAGATTAGCTATTTGCGTCCCAGAGACATATGTATTATGTATATACGTCAGTTTCATTCATAAATCTTTTGTTTTCATTATCACGGTAGTGGTACCATAAGCATTTAGCCTCTGTGATCTACCTGTATTAGTACAATAGGTATTGCAGCGCCCAAAATATGCATTGAAGGACGAACACGTAAATGTGGGCTGAGCCGGCTGAGGCGAAACCGAGGCACATATATGTAAGTCTATAAATGCCTAGTTGTGGCCAGGCTTGTTACGTTTCACAAACAAAGCGCGGTAATTAAAAATACAATTACTTTTCAAAATCAATGACGAACAACGAACAACAATAATTTTTCCCGCGATAAGGTGCTCATTTCTTTTTTTTTTCCTTAAAAAGCTTTATAATTGCAAGCCATTCGAAATTTTAATAAAACATTTGTATGTTACCTCCTTGGTTGCAATGTTTAGCAGTGAAATATCGTTCCATTTTTAAATTACACGACAGAAATGAGATTGCTATGTACTTTTTACATATTTCATTTGGTCGCTGACCATTATTTCTATGACCACGACTGATATGGATTTTTCACAAAATTCGCCCTGTTTACATAGGTCTAAATTTATGGAATTTTCATACGACTTTTGGCGGCCGCTGGTCACATGTATTTGGCATTTTAAAAAGGTTTTCAAAAAAAATGCTTCAATTTCCAAGCAGGTTTGAGAAAAAATCATTTAATTACTATAGAATTTCCCAGGAATATACTAGTTATAAGACTACGCCAGTTGCATCAAGGTCAACAAACAGTTATATCAGTATGTATTTGTATGTTATTTTTGTGTGTATTATTGTGTTTCCATCGTTTGAGCCAGAGCATCGTACAGACATAGTAATAGGCAAGTACTCTTTGCCGAGCATAACGGCCTTCAATTGAAAAACGGAATGGTAAAGCATTCGCATTCATATTGGATATCTTCGGCATCCATATCGGAAATCTTCGGCTTGCCGTCGCATGCCCCCGGTATTGCGATCCGTTGTTCAAAAGTATTCCAGTCAGCCAAAGCATACTACTTCAGCCTGAAGCAAGCCTTCAGCAGACTCCTATGACGATATCAACTAAATAAGAGTTATAATCATCATCATAATCAGCCCATTTTGTTCCAACTGCTGGGACTCGAGCCTTCCTCTCAGAAAGAGGAGTTGGGCCATTATCCACCACGCGGGCCCAGTGCGGCTTGGTGGATAGGTTAGTGGCCAACCCATGTCGAAGTTTTCAGGCCGCCCGAAGCCCTTCGACATTTTTTTTTTTTTTTTGAGGGGGGAAATGCTCTGCACTTCCCTTCCGCCACGGGGGTGACGGAAGGGGGCGTGTGGGGCTCAGACCCACTAAAACCCCCCCGTGAGCAGTCCTCCGCCAAGGTGGGGCGAGACAGGGTCGCGAAGGCCTTCGACATAGCCTAACGACTGTTATCCTAAGACAACCAACCGGGACCGACGGCTTAACGTGCCCTCCGAAGCACGGAAGCGCTAAGTTGAATAATGCCACTAGCGGTCATCCATCCAAGTCCTGACCGCAGCAAGTATTGCTTAACTTGTTGATCGATTAAGATCGCCAAATCGAGCTCCGCTACGAGCATTCGTTGAGGTGTTCGTGCTTTAAATAATTGTCATATAAACAGAGTTATAATGTTTGATATTTAAAGCACTAACACCTGCTTAGTGAGACTAAACTTTTCAATTTTAGAGAGAAAACAGTTAAAGGTCTAAAAGCAACGTCAATAATTAACGTGAAAAGTAATTAATTGGCTACGTGGAAATTAAATCCCACGAGTCCAAAATATATTTCTACCACTTTGCCAAATAACTTGGTATTATAGTACTACTTACAATTGTTTACAGCCTCTGTTCGTTTTTACGTGGATGTCCAAAACAGTAATCTGGATCCAACTCGTGCATTAAGCGTTTTTTTTATAGTCCAAAATAAAGCCTATGTTAATTTTGACCTTGCATGTAAATGTAAACATTTTTAAAAACAATATGTATGGTTAATATACACTATATATAAAAGGAAAGAATTGTTGGTTTGAATTAAATAAGCTCTAAAACTACTAAACCGATTTGAAAGATTCTTTGACTATTAGAATCCTACATTATATCTGATGCACATAGGCATGAAACAGTTCCAAATAAGTTAGGGTTCCGTATGAAAACTTTGATAGTGTAACCCAAGGTGTGTAAAAAATCCTTATATCGCGTACGCTGCGGCAACTATTCACAATAGAGCAAAGTGATGTAAAGCAGTTTTATAGAAGACATCTAATTTCGAGATTCGAGAAGAAATCGACATTAACACTTCATGTGATTTCATACAATAATGCACTGAGGAAATGCACCGACCGCTCGTCGATGGCACCTCACACACTCGCTGTCAAAACGTCAGTGGAAGAACATATGAAAATTTAACACGCGCTTCGTATGTTCCAAAAATTAAAATCCGCTGTCGCGCTCGCTAAACGCCGAAAAATAAACCGCTTCTCGCTTGTGAAACCCGCTGTTCTATTGGAGCTTCGCCACCCAATGTGTTTCTGCATGCCCATCACCAATCTGAAGACCTGTTGGTGCCGACATACCAGACTGGAAGCAGCAGCAAAAGGTTGGTGCATAGTGCAAGATTTAAAATCACATTTACTCTTTATACAGTCCAATAAATTGTCGTAGGGCTTCGCCCTTAGCATTCCCGCTTTGGCGACTCCAACATCCATATCTACAAAAAATTGGCGTTACTTTATACGTTACTATTACTGTTATCTCACAATAACTACTTTTCCATGTAAAAGTAACGTTGAAATAACCATATATCGCATACGCTTCAGATACTTGACAATAGAGCAAAGTAATCTATTACAATTTTGTAGAATACACCAATGTCTACAATAAAGTTATAATACAATAGAAAACAATACAAAAACTCTTTAAAGGCACCAAATAAATCACAAAATAATAACACACTTAATTAATAGGCACAAATGGGCGGTCTTATCGCTAAAAGCGATCTCTTCCAGACAACCTTTGGATGGATAGGGAATACAAGACTGATATGTACGGTGGTGCAAAATCATAAAGAAATATTTTATTACTAAATAAAAGGTTAGAATTTAAATAAAATACACTTAAATATAACAATACATATACTTACATGCAATAAGAATATAATACATAAGTATAACCTTACTTGAACTTAATATATAACTATCCATAATAATAATAATATCAATCAATCAATGGTATTTAATCATATTTAACAAAGAGAGATAATAGTCTTTCACTTGAGCTTTGAAGCTATTCAGCGATTGCGCGCGTTTGATACTAGCCGGGAGTGCATTCCAGAGGTGAACTGCCTGTGAAGGAAGAGTTGTAGAATGTAGTACAATGTTCAGGAGTCGTTAGAAGTAAATTCTCTGATGACCTTAGAGAGTAAGAAGAGACTTGGCGATCAGTTAAGCAACGCTTGCTGAGGTCAGGAGTTGGATGGGTGACCGCTAGTGGCATTATGCAACTGAGCGCTTCCGTGCTTCGGGGGCACTTTATGTCGTCGGTCCTGGTTGGTTGTCTTAGGATAACAGTCGTTAGGCTGTGTCGAAGGCCTTCGGGCGGCCTGAAAACTTCGGCATGGGTTGGCCACTAACCTATCCACCAATCCGCACTAAGCCCGCGTGGTGGATTATGGCCCAACCTCTCTGAGAGGAAGGCTCGAGTCCCAGCAGGGGGAACAAAATGGGCTGATTATGCTATTATGATGACAGTTGCAGTGCCACCGGCAGCTTAGAACTGCAGTTTTGCGTGGCTCTGCACTGCGTTTATCACCCCGAGACATTCGTTTCTGAGTACGTTTCGCCACTTTTCTAATGATCTCGATAAGATATAATCGTTTTTTTTATTTAAAATGTTTATGACGTTAACATTACAAATTATTGTACCTATAGTGAGAATCTGACATACTAGGAATCTGGTAAGTTGGTCATCTGATATTTAAGGAATCTGGTATAAGAGAATGAACGATTCCACCTGCTACAATTCGCTTCATACATACTTGCGCAATACAAAAAAGTAGATCATATTGCTATGTGGCTGAGTAAAGAGATTAGGTACCCAGCATGTCAGGTTTCCTCGTCATTTACGATTCGCATCGCTAAGACGGAGAAAATATTTTTTAACTCCGTCCTTTCACAGAGAGCATCGTCTCCTTACTGATGTAGTATTGTAGTTTTTTTTATAGTTTCAGCTGATTCTAGTAGGGGCTGGCCGTACGTATTTCCACCTAATATAATGGTGTAATAATATGAATATCTCCGTCTGCAGCAGCAGATGGATAGGTTCAGGAATAGAACATTTTCTACCACCAACCACGCTTCAGATTTTCTTGACGTAAGATTCAAACTATGGTGACCGGCATCGGCCAGCAACCAGTTTGATTTGAATTGAGTGAGTTGAATCTTGTATTGAATGAATTGAGTTAATTCAGTGGCCGAAACTCACACACCTTTCATTGCATCACTGATCAATCAGATAATAAATAAAAATATGCGATAAAAAACGCATTGTAAAACGTGTTGTAATCAAATTATTATTATTAAGAACCGGCTAGAACTTGCATAATATTTAGAGAGGTAGCCTGCGTTCACCGCTGTGCACTAAAGAATGTAATGAATACTGGCTGTGCACAACAGTGACTCCCAGACGAGGAACTTCAAATAAATTCGAATCTGGTCGGATAATATTTCCGGTAAACATCACGCAGATACTAACCAGTTATTAAAGGATAATTATGAACATTTGTGATAGATTGCTATCTCAAATTATTATTAGTAGCAGTGGAACTCTCTGGAAACGAGTTCGTCTGGAAAAATACTGCTACTATACTTATTTCTAATTATTTCTATTATACTATATCTATTTCTATTACACGAATGCGACTGGAAAAGACTTAACTTGTCAGGACCATCAAACAGAGAAAAGTTGCGTACTTAGGTCATGTTTTACGGCACAACCGGTATCAACTGCTGCAAACTATAATGATGGGCAAAGTTGCAGACAAACGGAATGTTGGAAGAAGGAAATTGTCCTGGCTCCGCAACATCAAACAAAGACAAAGAGGAGTTTAAAAGGATGACGGCCAGTAGTGGAGAGGCACCAAAAAAAGAAAAAGATACCTATTTCTCCACGAATAAGTAATATTCGCATTGAAGTGTGCCGGTGATATTACCGGCACAAATGAGATGTAAAAACATAATATCTCATAGCGATGGGCGCAGTGTAATTTGTAACTTGTGACGAAAAGCATCTGTTATAGGCAGAGGATACTGTTTAACACCAGGTGTGCCTCGTGCTTATACCGTCTTCTAATATTATAAATATACTAGCCGGCCCGCCAGCGGCTCCGCTCGAATCAAGAAGAGCAGTGACATACCGACAGCACTCTCTACCTACCGGGTCAACTATATTTCAAATCATCCGGGAACCCATTGAAATATACACACAAAATTTCATCCAAAACTGTCAAGCTGTTAGAAGTAGTTAGGTGACAAACGCACAGAAGAATTATATATAGATAAGTGACAGCCCGTGATTTCGTTCGCGTAGTAGGCTCAGCCTCCGGCCTCGCCCAATCCTCCCATCTTTTCTTGCTTTTTCTTTCATAAGAACCTTCTCCTGACAATATAACACAACAAAAAATAATTAGTTAAATTGTCCCATCACTTCGTGCCTGATGCGATGACCAAGAGAAATTGGATTCATTTTTATATGTACTTAGAGATATGTACTCGTATTTGTATATTCTATTGCACTCGCATTTACACTTACTTTGTTGCTCTTGTCATCAGTTAACTATAGAGATCATTCGCAGTAAGAGGTATGATCATTAAACAGACAAGTATGGACTTTCTAATATACAGTTTGTTTCATTAGCGGGTGTTTGGATATAGCACGAGAATTTAATTATATACGCACGCCGCGCGCTCTAATGGTAGCACGCGGATTTTATATCCCATTTCTTAGCGTGCATTGCGTACGCTACAAAAAAACTATGTTTATACATTCCGGTACCCGACCAACTTTTTTCTCGGGCACTTAGGTTTTTACTCCCTAGAAGTAAGAAGGATGGTTGACCAGCTCACCATCTGCCTCAAAGTGTTAAGGGGATCGATTGACTGTTTACTCTTGCACAATCTATTGTGTGCTATTCGTCCCAGATGAACTAGAGATCCGAGTAAGTAGGCGTGACCATAACAGGCAACTTTTTCATGTTGAGGGGGGTCATACAGAAGTGCGATCAATGTCTCCTCTAGTTCGACCTCTGCGCCACCTCAATGGAGTGCATTGAGGTGGCGCAGAGGTCAACAACAATGACAACACTGATTTTGACATTTATTGTGATAACTGGTCTACCATTGTACCTGCAGTGATAAAATATTGTGAAAACTTAACAGACCAGTAGTGTAATACGGGAAATCCCGATAGTAGTGTAATTAAATTATTATTATTATCATTTTCTTTATTAATTATTATTATTAGTCAACAAAATTCACGGATTTCATCCGGTCCTTTACAAACGCATAAGTGGGGCTGTAGCCAACACTTAGAGGCCTGTTTGGTATAAAAAATACAAAGTAGTATAAAAAACAGAATTTGGGATGACGAAGACATGGTATATCTATTATAAAAATGGGTAAAAAGGCAAGGCTATTGATATTATTTTATTAGTGATAAGGGAGATAGGATGGCTATGGACGAGACTACGGCACCTGCCAATTTCAGTCTCATTTTAAATATTTAGGCAGGCCCCCCATAAGGGCCACCATCAATGGTGACAAAAAGGGCAACGTCGGTGTGGATGGCTAAAGGGTGTCGAGAGGTGTGCTGTGGTTTCACTAGAGCGCTACTACCGGCGTTATGCACTTTAACATTTCCACGCTTGGAGCTTTTTGTTAGTTGCTCTTGCGTCTCCACCCCTAGACAGCCAATTCAGGCAAGCCGGGGGTCAGGGTTCTCATTTAGCCCCAGGGAGAATCTGGGTCCGCGGTATCGCCACTCACAGACGGCTCGCCACAAACCCGTATTTTATGCGATTATTATTATTTTTATTATTTGTGTAAGTTACCTCACTGACTTTATTGATTATTTATCGAGATATTATTTGAAAAATCATTAAGACAAAAACCTTTTGACGTCACTTATATAATACTAAAATTGATGATATCAAATCGTTGCTAGTTTCCCTTAGCCATATCACTTGCAGTATCACCAGAGTTTAAATTTTCAACTGGTATTTTCATTATATTACATACTTATATAAATTTTAAAACACTAACGCTTGCTTTGCCGAACGAATTTTGTAATTTTTGAGGGCAAAATACACGTCCTCGGATCGCGTTTTCCTACAATCCGTATCAAACGTCAATACGAAAGTGGTTTTTTAACAATTCTTCTTGCGATCACTTATTTTAGTGACCCTTGCTACTTAGGACGGATCCCAATAATCTATCTAACCACAGTTTTGCTTACTACCGATAGAAATTTGACATAACGTAGTGTCAAATATCTATCTCTAGTAAGGTAAACCGGCGATAGATAGATTATTGGGACCGGCCATTAGGCGACTGTAATTCACCGTCAACAAAGGTATCATCAAGATAGGCGAAGTTTCTTTTATTGGAGTGTAACTCAAATCTGCTGGACCGAATTTGATGAAATTAAAATGGGAACACGTTGGACGGCTCTTTCAAATAAAAAAAATTGATTCTGTCTACAAATGATGGAGAAAACTGAGATTATACACAAAAAAATACATACAGTCAAACATAGAACCTCCACCTTTTTTGAAATCGGTTAAAAACAATTTATTTGACCCTAGCACAAAAATCTTCTAGACTATAACGTCATCGTATACATCACAAACTATGAGTTATCTGTGCCAAAATTGTACTAGATAAGTGATAGTCTGTACTGTATACGTAAACGATACGATTACGTTACCCTTAAGCTCGTGCTAGGCCCACAAAACCTTTTCGCCTACATTGGCTACAGCCGTAAAAGTGTACTACGACAGAGTAGCCTCCATCCTATCGCAAACAATTATTGTCCAGAGTGCACTACGTCAGAGTCAACTCTTATCGTCAAAACGCAGTTTGATAAATTTAAAACTAGGATATCGGGGAGACGCAATGTTCATCGTTATCATTATCAGCCGGAAGACGTACATTGCTGAACATATGCCTCCCCCTGAACAACGCCACTTGGACCGGCTACTCGCTTCCTGCATCCAGCGATTCCCCGCGGTTTTTATGAGGTCGTCGGTCCACCTAGCAGGGGCCGGCCTACACTACGCCTTCCGGTGCGTGGTCGCCACTCGAGAACCTTTCTTCCCCATCGGTTATCAGTTCTGCGAGCGATGTGGCCTGCCCATTGCCACTTCAACTTGCTAATTTTGAGAGCTATGTCGGTGACCTTAGTTCTCCTACGGATCTCCTCAGTTCGGATCTTATCACGCAGTGAAACCCCAAGCATAGCTCGTTGAGTGCGACGTATTGCTTAAACACCACTAAATATTCGTACCAGGTATCAAAATAGATGCCGCAAGACAAATCATAAATCTAATTAACTAGGCCTTAAACTCAGTTATTTCATAATATTAATTCGATAAGTAGATACGCATTTAATAAATAGGATATAAAGGCTCAATTTTTAAACCCTGTATCTTAAGAAATAGGGTTGAATTTGCTTAGATATTATTCATTGTGAATACCAAGTAGTACGTGCATGAAGCACGCAATGCGTCACGCACTAGTAAGGGGTTGGGGTGACCATCATTATGAAAAATTTCTTATCGTAGAACACAGTAGGTATATTTTGTTTTCTATTAGTAATGTACAAGTAGTCATACATACGACTGCAATAAATATGAGCAAATGCGTAGAACAAAAAGGTCAGTAATAATTTAAAATATACGAAACTGACTTCCACTATAAGTGTGGGATACTAAATACGTACAATAAAACGTGCACATCTACACGTGAAACTATAATTTAGTCTACCTATCATGTACTTTATTTTATTATTCTGTCACATAAAATAAGTTTAAAATTAATGTACAATACAATACGAAAATTCTTTATTTATAGCCAATCATAAAATAAAAACATAATATAATAAAAAGCGCAGAAGTACATTGGAACAGTACATTGGACAAACATTGAAACAGTACTCGTACAAAACAGTAGATTGGACATGCTGTTTAAACTATAAAAAATATATTTAAAATATACAATAAAAATCTAATAACCTAAAATATAATAAAATTATAGATATATCACAAACGCTAATATTATCAAGACGACAATTTGTAAGTGTGTTTATATGTTTATTACTTTTCTACGCTAAAACGGCTGGACTAATTTTACAGAAGTAGACAAGACAAAAATTACAAAAAAAATATAGGTAAGTAATTTATAAGCGATTAATCATTCTTTCAGTGCCAGTCGAAGCTTAGATCTATAGTTTTGTAAGACGTTGGCTGCAATCATCGTTGGAGTGATAATTGCAGTCCATACTTTTCATCATCATCAACACTACGTGTGATTTGAAACCGAATCACAGTGTACCATAATACTGGATAAATTAGCATGGAGTTTTCTTAATACATGTCTCTCCGTCTAGCTACCACTGCGTCTCCCATGTTAAAGTCAACGTTGATCGCATTTAAAAGTCATGATCTTGTCATGAACCAATTTTCATAGTTTCACTTAATATCTCTAAAACCAACTTAGTTTAAATGCAAATGTAAACCTGACTGTCCATCTTTTCACTAAATACTTATTGAGAAAGAGCTGTTCTCTAAAATCGGTCTCTATATAATATACTACATATTATCCTGCGTATACAGAAATAATGGTAATAATAAAGAAAACAGCAGCTTGCTTTATTGCAGCGCCAAATTTAGCAACTGTTGCGTAATCCGCGTGTTTGTATCCATCAGAAATTGTAAACAATGATAGAAATCTACTGTAACGGCGACTTATTGTGAAAACTAACTAAGGTTGTACTGTACATATTTTTTAAAGAACAAATACAATAACAGCCAAATTAGCTAGCGTACTATTGCCACCTAAACTAACTTTTGCCCAGATTATCTAGGTGCCACGAAGAGCGAAGCGAGGAGGATCATTTAGGTAACTGAAGTGTAGCACAAAAAAAATGTGAAAAAGTATATCGCAAACGTCAAAGTTATTTTTTATTTTGTTATTGTTTGTCCTTATAATAACGCGATGATAGCTTCTAAGCATCAGAGTCGGCATTTGCTAAAATTTGCTAAAATCGTTTTAGACACCTATTACTTATTCTGTGCACCTGCAGGGCTATTATGTATCTCAGTTGCTAACAAATATTGATTGTAATCTAGAAAATGGCGGCTCTATGTCAGTTTTGACAGTTCCAGTAAGCAAAAATGTTTAGTACGTTGATGATTGGACCTGCCAAAAGTGACATAGAGCCGCCATTTTATTCGATTTCAATCCACATTTGTTACCAACTGAGATACTACTATACTCGATGGTCGCAACAATAAAACTAGAACCTAGATTAAAAATATGGAGCTCTTTATTGAAGCACTACAGTTAATGTATAGTTCTATTTATAACAGGTATATTATAAAGTATCTTCTCAGTCGTGGTCGCGTTCAGATCCGGTTGCAGATTTAAGAAAAAACAAGTACAATTTTAAAAATTTAATATACCGACTTCCATTCTGTTCAGTTATTGGAGTGTAACTCTAAAACTATTGGACTGAATTTGATGAAATTTAAATGGGACCACACGGGAAGCTAGCTTTCAAACAAAAAATACTTTGAGAATCGGTTCACCTTATCGAAAGTTATGAGGTAAAAAACATTAAAGAAAAACCAATCGAATAAGTCGAAATGAGTACCTCCTCCTTTTTGGAAGTCGGTAGATAAATGTATAATTATAATTTGTAAGTACCTCCGTAGGGCAGAATAAATGATTTGATTTAATATTACAAGTAAAAGTAAGTATAGGTACATAAAAATACATAAACAAATATACATACATTACATACACAAAAATACATAAACAAACATACATTTCATAACAAATTAAGCGACACAATGGGTAGTCTCATCATTATGAGCGATTTCTGGGCCTGCCTTCGTATCGAAAACACTTTAATTAAATTAATGTAATCAGCTGACGGTTAAGTCTAGAGCCTGAGGGTAAACGCTACCCATGAAGTTGCAGTGTCACCCAGACCTTAAAAACTGTAGTTTTAGGTGATACTAAGGCCAACTTGCACGTTTACTCGGGTTGAATATATAAGTATAATAAATAATATAAGTCTACGAGTTTGTAAACTTGCGTTAGTCATATACATTTTTAACTCTCATTTTGCCTTGCACGACTATAAAAGATCACCGGTTTTGCTAAACTGACATTTTTAATCTTTAGATGGGAACATTGAATTGTCTATGCACTTATATTGTAACCTGACCAATAATGGATGAATCAAAAAAATTAAACTTATATCTATCTCTTTGGCACTACAGTACAACGTACTATACTTATAGATTTTCTTGTTTATCCTTTGTTATATGAAATTTGACGACTTTTTATTCTATACGTATTGTCTCGTGTCATATCGTCCAAAGAGTACATTATGCAGCACAATGTAACCTCAATTTCTTTTGACTCAAAACTTCATTTACCACATTTCTGGGCTAAATATCAATAAATAACCTTAGATTTACTCTTAACCTATAGTGGTGCAAGCTAAATTAATTATAAAACCCCATTTTAGCAGTTGACTCTGAGTTATTGAAGCTAACTCTGGAACGTGCAAGTGGGCATTACAAGAGACCAACTATTTAGTGGGTCGGGTTTCCTAGCCTCTTACGATTCCCATTTAAATACCGGCAGATATTGTAATATATTCATGGATCACTCATTTCATGAAATGCAATCTTTTTAGATATGCCTTCCTGTATTTTGTATTTAAAATCATTTTATATAATCTCATTCGGTAATATTATAATTATGAAATGAAATACAGACTTTTATTAGCTTATTTTATTTACATACAAATTTAAAAAATAATTTAAAGCATTATTCTCCTAACAAAACAATGCTTTTCTCGTCCCGACCAAGGATTTTTTTTTTTTAGAACGGACTAATGCTGTTTGCCTCTACCGGCATTTACAGCGTCACCGGACGGTTGGCGAGTGCAGATGGCACTCAGCCAGATGCGGACGCTGAGGGCGCACCGCCTAAGGCGAGCGTTGAAGACGCTTCGCCGCAAGGAGAGGAGTAGGCGACTTGCTCAAGGGCACCACTAGGGTACGGACCTCGGCTTGGGCCGTCGCCAGGAGAGAGGGGAGTAGGAGAGAATCGCCCCGGTACATAAGTGTACCGTTGAAAGTGGGCCCTATGAATTTTAACTCTACGACTATTTGGAGAGAATCTAACCAAGACATAACTTTTGCCTCGAGCTCGCCGGCGAGCTCGGTTTTTGACTGTGTTTACCACTAAATCATAACCTTGTGTACCTCGCCACCCCCCATTTCCGCGACATGGGTCCACACCGCGACCAGGATCGCCGCGTTGTGCACTCATGACTGTACTTTGGGTGGGGCTACAATAAGAAACTTGAGTACCTCGCCCACAGCCGTTACCTAAGCCAGAGTCTACATCGAGGCCGGGGCCGCGGTGTAGACTCCTGCCCGTACCGTGTCTGGGACTACATAGAAAACCAGTGTTACCTCGTCCACAGCCATTTGCTGGGGCGGAGGATACATCGCGACCGGGGCCGCGGTGTATACTCCCACCCGCACCGTGGCTGGGACTACAATCGTGTGTGTGTGGATTACCTCGACTGCGACTGGGGCTGCGAAGAAGATCTCGGCCGGAGCCTACAATGCGATCGGGATCACAGCCCTGGTCGGGTCTACAACCATTACCGGGGTTCCCTTGGGACGACGCTAAAGCTGCCGAAGTAACGGCTGCGATGGGGTCATCCGGGTCACCCAAAATATGCCTTGGACGGCGACGGGGGGGAAGGAAGTGGGGATCGGTTATGTCAGTGGAGTAGTTCGCCGCTTCGACCACGAGGGGATTCGAGTGGTGGGGAGCTTTGTCGAAGTGGCGGCGGGAGCAGTCTTTCATATACTGCGTAATAGAGGGGAGGGTGAAATCGCAGTGCAGTTCGGCATAAAGCGCATAAAGCGATTTTGAATCACTTGAAGTTTGTGGAGGTCGTGTTTCTGAGCATGGGCGAACGCTACAGATGCGTAAGTCATGATTGGGCGGATGCAAAGTTTGTAAAGAGTCGTCTTATTTCTAAGAGACATTTTACTGTTTTTGCCTATGAGGGGATTAAGACGACCCATAATGAAGGCCGCCCTATTGCGAACAATCTGAATGTGTTTCGCGAAAGTGAGTTGGCGATCTAGAGTGACGCCCAGGTATTTGGCAGATTTAGCCCATGGGATGGGTTCGCCGAATAGGACTATGGGTGACGGCATGAGATTCCGCCGGGTCTCAGTGAAGTACACTGCTGCACTTTTGCTAGGATTTACTGCAATCCGCCATTTACGAAACCATGCACCGATTACGGTGATGGCTCGTTGGATGGCGCATCTCTGCCTGACCTTGAACCAGCCAGTAGAGTAGATTGCAGTATCATCCGCAAACTGAGCGATCTGAACATTAGGTTCAGATCGTGGGATGTCGCTGCTGTACAGCGAGAAGAGAATGGGTGAGAGTACAGAGCCCTCCCGACCAAGGAGGTTTCAATTCAATTTAAGTACACATTATCTGTGGTGAGCGCGCTGTGCGCGCAACGCGCTGGTTCCGAGCCAATAGACCAATAACAGACTTTTTCCACTGATATTGGCAAAATTATGGTTACGCGCACAAGCCATACAAACAAGAAGAAGAAGACTTTTTCCATTTTGGCGCTATTTCGTACATACGAATTTGAGTAATATTTTGTTGGATAAAACTTTAGTAGCAAAAATGTCATGAGATTAAATAAAGTGGCGTACATGCAACTGCATATATATTACATAATATTTAGGTATTAAAACACTCGTGTAATCTTCTTTTTCTCCATTATATGACAGTTGCATAAACTACTATTAATTGACCAGTAGATGTGTTACATTTGAAAATATTAGATTGAAGTTCTGAAGTCAAGAGAGGAAAATGCAAAAGAGCGGATTCCGATCAGAGAATTCGTCTCGTCGATCATGAGACTTTCCATTCTCTTAGTGTCAAGGTAGGATGGTGTTGAGAGCATGGTGAAAATTGTTAAAAAGATGGAATAAAGAGGAACTGACCTTTCAGAACTCATAGTGTAATGTAAACTCGCCAGGTCATATTTTTTAGACCCGCTAGCGGCATCGCTCGCGTGGCCGCGCGGGATACGGATAATTACAGTTTTTTAACTATCCCACGGGATCACATTAATTTACCGGGATCAAAAGTATCCTATATGTTGACCAGGGATATAAGCTACCACCATAAATAATTTCATTTAAATTGGTGCAGATTCGGAGATTAGCCCTTACAAACAGACAGACGAACAGACAAACTGACAGACAGAGAAACAAAATGATTGAAAAACATATAAATTGGATCGATTTCACTCCTTACATCCCCTTGACTCGGTGTTTAGAATTTTTTTTATTATACAGGTATTCGACCTCTACAGTTTTATTATATGTAGATAGAAGCTAGATAGAGATAACTACATTTATTTTTAAAGAAGATTACATTTTATCTTTTTGTTCGTAGGTTTTTGATAGGATATCAATGCATTATAATAAGAACGGTGTAACACCACAATATATTTGATTTCGTCTACTCACGGAGTAAATCATTGCATACTCATAATATACAAATTAATGAGGAACCACTTTAGATGACTATCTAGTTTACCGCCACTCTAATGAACATAATTTGCCAACAAATTTAATTAAGACTCGTGTTTCAAATGCGTGCAGTACGAAAAGATCATCTGATTTTTATCATGAGTTACAAAGTATTATGCTATTGCGCTATTTGGTTTTGGTAAGTTTTATAATTATGATTATGATAGCCGATCCGATCTTTCTTCAAGTTACATTTAGAAAAATGTTCTAATGAAACGGTTATTTTGCTTTAAACTAGTTGACCATCCACGGCTCACCACGCGCACGGCACCTTTCTAGTAAAAGTATTCTAAGTTACTCCATAAAACATTAGCTTTTTGCCAGTGAAAGTCCCGTCTAAATCTGCCTAGCCGTTTAAAGAATAGCCGTTACAGACAGACAAAATTTGTAATAGTTGTTTCTGTTAGTACTGTATATACGTTTATATTGATTTAGTAAACAGCTGCTATTTTTTTATGTTGTTAGAAGACGGTAAAAGCACGAGGCCCACCTGATGTTAAATGGTAACCTCTTCATAGAACACATGAAATTCCTCACAATTGACGAACTGCACTGCGCCCGTAACCTTTAGACATTAAGCTGTTGAGTCCTATGTCGTTTCCCCGGCAACCATACCTTCAAATTAAAACACAGGATTGCGAACAGTACTGATTCACGGTAGAAAAAGGTCTGGTAGCAGTATTACTCCGGAAGAACTCATTCAGAATGAGTTCTTCTGCTCTTACATCTCATATCTTATTTCTACTTAGTATAGGTACCTACTATATGATATAAAAATGTGCAAATAATACTTATTTTCCCCATTAGCATCGATTTCTTGCTTTCCAGCATAGGCCTCCCCAAGGCTTCTCCACAAAGATCTTTCTCGTGCTTTCCTCCCCCGTTTGTACCTGCCGCTATTTTAATAACATCTACCCATCTAAGATACTGTCTACCTTTGCTTTTTTTGTGTCTGGGACACCATTCTGCTACGTCTTTGGCCCACTTTTCAGTTTTGCTTCTCATTTGTTTTTTTATTAAATTACCATAAATTGGTAAGTTTAATACGTATTTAGCGTTAAATATTTTTTTATTATGAAATTATGACTACGCTTTCCCAGCATAGCTACAGTGTCATCCGGAGCTGGAAACTGTAATTTTTCATGACACTGCACTGCGTTCGTCACCCTGAAATATTGGTTTATTAGTATTTTTCATCAAGTAATTTCATATGCTACAGTGCACTTCACACCCTAACAGAGTAATGCTTGCGTACTAGTCGTTCGCGGAAAATATTGGTACAGTACTGGTATGCGGTGGTACCAACAAATATTTTCACTATTCAGTTCAGGTTTTCGTGACGTTTCCAACCTTTCAGTGATCGCAAGATCATTATTGGGTGGACAGGATGGTAGTTATCTCTTATAGCGTTAAGAAATTATATTTTCATGTGCCCGAAAAGAGCCTTATCTAAGCAACGAAGTTTCCGGAACGCTGCCCAGTCGAGTTGGATTCGCCGATAGACCTCTTTTGTTGGATCTGCCTAGATGGAATATTTATTCTAAGTAGATAATATTCATCAACCAATTCAAGAACTGAGTTCCCAACTGATACTGGGGTAGGCACAACATGTCCATTGGGCATAATTTTGTATTAGTAGTAGTGAGCACAGTAATGTTGCTGTGTGCACTACTAAGTAACGTCATTTAAAAATTGTATGTAAGGCATGTCATTTTGCAATTTGAGAATAGAAAAATTGTATATTTTGAACGGGATTCGAATCCACGTCTTCTGCTCAAAGTCAAAGTCAAAATCATTTATTCAATTTAGGCATCAAAGACGCACTTATGAACGTCAACTTTTCATAATAATGTACTTTAAAGACTACCGCCACATTCCAAAATATATAGAGCCCACCGAGAAGAAGCGGCAAGAAACTCGGGGCCATTCTTTATATATAGATGTCTACAATGTTTCTACTTAGGTACTACAAATATTACATTTTATGGGTGGCAGAGTGACAGCTTGCCAGAAGTGGAGTATTCCAAGCATCTTTATCTTCTATATAATGTCGAACTTTATGATAAGCTTTTTTTATTAAAACGTTTTTTTACATTCAACTTGAATTTGCCCTCTGTGAGCTCAGTTATGTGTTTTGGGATTTTATTGTAAAACGCACACAATTTCCTAGGAATGACTTATTAGTCTTCGCAAGTCTAAAACTAGGTACAGCTATCCTATTTGTATTTCTAGTATTAAAAGTGTGGTGATCACTATTTAACTTAATATTTATGTAATTTTTTACGAACATACATTATATTTTCAAATACATATAAGTTTTCAAATAAATATATATAATAGATCTTTAAATAAATCTCTCAAAGATTCACGGGGACCCATTTCGTATATGTATCATCTGATTTTGTATATATATATATATATATCTCATTCTGTATCAGGCGTCATGGCCGCTTGATCAACGAGGTCCCTATCCATGCATTTAATTTATATCTCTAATTGATTTTAACCGTCGTATGGAACGCCATGAATTAACGAACTTTATCTGATCAGACAAAGAAGATATTTTACAAACATTTAACTTTTGTATTGATGTCACAACCCGTTATAATTTTTATTACAACCAAATACCTAAAAGTCAAAACAACGGTACATAAAAATAAGAACTAACGGTGAGTAATCTAGAGAAACTGTAATAATTATGTTTAATTGAAAAAGCGTACCATGAAGTACGTTATTACTTGGAGAACATTAGATATATATATATATATGCTTGGAATACTGCCGTTCAGCAAAGTCGCAATCTGGCAGAATTGTGATAAACTATTATTATATAGCTTATTGTAAGTAAAAAATCTAGTTGCTATATGAAAAAAAAATATTACGAGTAATTATAAAGCTATTATCCTATATGGTCTCATAATCTTGCAGTTACTTCTGGAATAAACCTACTTATTTTGAAAGGCTATGTGAAGACTTAAGTGGGCATCTTAATAAATAATATGGACATGGATACAACCTCCACACAAGGTCTCATATTCTCAAATGCAAAGCTTATACTATGGTAACTCGATGACTGTTTTTTCATAATATATTGTTTCATCAAAGTGACTCCCTCTCGCCTGGTAAAAAAGGGAGATGGAGTCAAGATGTGAGGACCATTAATGCAGCCATAAGCTGCGTTAATCTTCACCCCTATGATGACCTGAGAGATGCTTTTTCACGCTGCGCTTGAAAGACCCAGGGTCTTAGTTGCAAGGAAAAACGTACGCCGGCAGAGCATTCCATAATTTAGTTACACGACAGAGGTAGGAACTGCCAAACTTTTTGGTACGTGGTAAGAAATTTTGAGCAGTATATGGATGCAATGCTAGGCCGGAACGAGTACTTCGGGATCGGATGAAATAAGATTAAAGAGCTCTTCGAAACATTCGCCATGAAACAAACGGTAGAAAACACTTAGAAAAACTATAGTTCAATACGACTGGCTCAGTACGTTGACTACAAATACATTTCTGCAAATCAAGCCGTGTCTACGGCTTGATTTGGCGACTAGCGAGTCTTCGCTAGTCGCCATATTTGGCCAATAAGAGGTACAACACACACATACCGCCACATACTGCGCCCGCGAGAATCCTGCACTCTCATTTAAAAATCCAATATGGTTAAAAATATAGTTGGAGCTAATTTAGTAATGCGAGAATATTATCGTTATTCATATGACCAAGTACAATTTGAAAAATTCAATACCGATTTCCATTATATTTAGTTATTGGAGTGTATCTCGATAACTACTGGACCGAATTTAATGCAATTTAAATCAAGAAAAGTAAGTACACGAGAAGTATCAGCTTTCAAACAAAAAAATAATTTTGAGAATCGGTTCACCCAGTCGAAACTTATGAGGTAGCAAACATAAAACAAGTACATTTAGAAAACTTTAATAAAAATTAAAAGCTTCCATTCTATTCAGATATCGGGGTATAACTCAAGAAGTACTGGACCGAATTTAATAAAATTGGACCACACGGGAAGCACCAGCCTTCAAACATAAAAGTATTTTGAGTATCGGTTCACTCAGTCGAAAGTTATGAGGTAACAAACATAAAAACATAAAGTGAATTGAGTACCTCCTCCTTTTTTTGGAAGTCTTTAGTTGGAATAAGAAGAAGAAAATATATCATATTATCAACAAATATAGCAGGATGTCACCAAATATAGCACGGTATCACCAAATATAGCAAATATAATGTCTAATAAATACTAAATTATCACAGAATTAATACACTTACAACCTCAAACCAATTTAATAGGCGGTATATGAACAAGCACCTAGTCAGTCTCCAGTAGTAGCAACCAAGTGGGTGCTACTACTTAGGTACCTACTAACCGAGACGTTCTGACCGAGATTCTACAGCTATTATATGAAAGATAATATGGATTGTGGTTTTTGGACGGTAGCATTATGCGGTTTCCAATCTAGATTGTTTAAATTTCAGCTTGGCCGAACTGTTTTACACTTATACGTATATATCATGTATGTATGGTGCATATATTTCACTCAACTAATCCGTCAAAATCAACAGGATAAAAAGAAAAAAGCTTTTTAAGTGCCGAAACTTGGAAGGTCTGACTTTTAAGACGTTCAACTCTCATGTATGCACAGGGGTTTAAAATAAGGCCTAGTAGCAGTAGTTCGGTTGTTAGTCCGGTTGACCGAACTAGTGCAACTTTTTATTTGGGCGAGAAAAACTTAATCATTGTTTTTTTTTCTTGATTTTTTGCGTGGAGTTAAGTGTCCATAGCTTAGGCAAAGTGTACAAAACAATGAAACATTGTTTTTGTGTTTTCCCCGTTAATCACCTTTTATTGTTACGATTCTTACGACCTGCGCCCGCGTCACATGTTTGGGCCGAGTTGGGAACAAATGGCTCTTGTGCCATACCTATAGCGACTAGATCGCCTTAGGTCCGCTGCGGCGCCCTAGCGATTGTTACGACCTGCGCCCGCGTCACATGTTTGCGCCGAGTTGGGAACAAACGGCTCTTGTGCCATACCTATAGCGACTAGATCGCCTTAGGTCCGCTGCGGCGCCCTAGCGATTGTTACGACCTGCGCCCGCGTCACATGTTTGCGCCGAGTTGGGAACAAACGGCTCTTGTGCCATACCTATAACGACTAGATCGCCTTAGGTCCGCTGCGGCGCCCTAGCGATTGTTACGACCTGCGCCCGCGTCACATGTTTGGGCCGAGTTGGGAACAAACGGTTCTTGTGCCATACCTATAGCGACTAGATCACCTTAGGGCCGCTGCGGCGCCCTAGCGATTGTTACGACCTGCGCCCGTGTCACATGTTTGCGCCGAGTTGGGAACAAACGGCTCTTGTGCCATACCTATAGCGACTAGATCGCCTTAGGGCCGTTGCGGTGCCCTAGCGATTGTTACGACCTGCGCCCGCGTCACATGTTTGCGCCGAGTTGGAAACAAACTGCTCTTGTGCCATACCTATAGCGATTAGATCGCCTTAGGGCCGCTGCGGCGCCCTAGCGATTGTTATGACCTGCGCCCGCGTCACATGTTTGCGCCGAGTTGGGAACAAACGGCTCTTGTGCCATACCTGTTTTAGTAATGAGCGTGCCGCTTCACTAAAACGTTACTTAACAAGGACGGTGACTTTATGACAGGCTTCTTCTACTTAAATACGACTTGATAACTACTTGATTACTTAAATAGTGTGTTCGGGACGCCGATTCTGTGCTAAGCAAGATGTCATCGACGTAATTTTTTGGGTTTCGTACCCAAAGGGTAAAATGGGACCCTATTATTAAAACTCCGCTGTTCGTCCGTCTGGCTGTATGTCAGTCCGTAATATTTTGACAGTTGATTTTTTTACAGACGATGCATTTCTGTTGCCGTTATAACAACAAATACTTAAAAAACTGGCCTAGTGCGAGGACTCGCACTTGGCCGGTTCCGTACCATTCTCTATAATGCGACTCCGACTCGAACATGGCCGGTTTTATAACAAAATCTCAAGTGATGCAACTAAAAATCTTTCCCCCAAATAACTAGAGGAAAAGAACATTTACTCACGTATGAGCCAGACTTTTAAAGAACAAAAACCTTTCGATTAACATTGACCTATGATAATTGAGGGATACTGAAGGCAGGCCACTGATTTGATTCCTACTTTCGACCTGAACTTCAGATGAACATGAAATCGTGACAATACTCATGATTAGCAGATACCTATATTAAAATAAATACTAGCTACTATATTAAAAGATTCACTGATATTAAAATGCCTCACTTATTGACCAAAACGCATCAAAGCTGTTCCAAAATTCACATAAAATAAAATTAACTCCGATTCTAATGACTGAGTATGTATGCTGTACCAACTTTCACTGAATGCAATTACATTTCTGCACAAATTACATGTTTTATATTAATTAAAAAGTATTAATACAACTTTCTTTCAGAGTGTATTAAAATTGCAAATTTAATGCGCTTTCAGTTTATTGGTATAAGTCATAAACTGTGTTATCAGTTTGCATTCACATTCATCAATCGGCATATTTATTAACTTATTAAATACTAATTAAATTAAATGTTATTCAGGACGTCGATAGCTTCAAAACTTGACAGTTTGTTCTCACGAATATTCAAAACTGGGATACATCGCAACTAATGGAATCGGAGTATGATTTCTAAGTTATTCCCGCTGCACTACCAAGCTGCACTACTGGGTAGTGCAGAAGGGAATTTTTATTCCCCACTGCACAACCAGGTGGTAGTGCCATTGGAAATTTAAAATCTGCATACATTGCCGTCCCCGCTGCACTACCAAACATTATTTCATAAATATTCAATCTAAGAAAACTATTGTATTATTAGTCAAATATGGCGACTGGCGAGTCTACGGAAGACCTGAGGAGCCATTTTGTTTTAGGTTTTGAAGGACACTGTAGCAAGTGAAATTACTCAGAGAATGACTGAAAAATCAATTTCGCAGAGCGATTAGCACATGGCAGCTACAACAAACTGTACTATGCCCTGGGTGGCACTGCAACCATTATGAGCAAACGTACATAACGTACCCGTAACGCGCTTACCTCAGGCGCACGATATGCACGTCGTGTCTATAGTATTTTAAAAACTTTAGACTAATCTGATCGGGAGTAAAGATTTCCATCTGTCGGATACGCTCACGTAGAAAAACAATTCCTTTCCTTTATTCTACATTACTACAGTGAGCTCTAATTTTATTCTTAGGTCGCAACTGTTTGTGAAACAATAATAGAATATTATTTTTCGGCAACTGGTTCTGTAACAAGATTTTATTTTCGTTTATGGAACTGGTTGTGAAACTCTTGTTGTTATGGCGGCCGGGCGATACCTATTCACTGCGGTATAGGTTTCACAGAAGTTTATAAAGGTCTTTATAAGTACAAAAAGTCATAAATAAAAGTTATGGTAACTTTTATACAATTAAAAACGATATTAAAAGAAATATTTAGTGACACTTTCGCTGGAAAAAAATGCTTATAGCTGAGTGTGCACCACCCTCCCACATAACTGTCGGTTTAGGGTTTGACGAGTAAACATGATGATTTGATCTCCAGAGGATGCCTCGTGTAGAGGCGAAACATATGTCGAATCGTTTTTAGTTGGTTGGGTTGTTTTGTGTGTTGTTTATTCTGTATACTTTCTATTTGTATTTTATGCGGGAGGGAGGGTGGTCCACTCCGCAACTCAGCCGTAAGCATTTTTAGGCAGCGGAAGTATCACTATAATATTTCTTTTAATATCGTTTTTGATATTTTTCGTATATTATTTTTTTCTTTTTTTCTCGCATTTTATCCGGTCCTTTACAAAGGCATAAGTGGGGCTGTAGCCAACACTTATAAACCTGTTTAGTGTAAAAGGTACAATGTAGTACATACAACAGCATTTGGGATGAAGGTGAAATGGTATAGGTAGCTATTGCAAAATTTGGTAACATAGTAGAGTTATTGGCATGAGCTCTTAAATGATAAAGAAAATGGCTACTGACCAGACTACGCCACCTGCCAATTTTAGTCTCATTAAGATGAGACTAAAATTGGCAGGTGGCGTAGTCTGGTATAATATTTAGGCAGGTGGTGACTTGCCACCCACTGAACGGCCCCCCATAAGGGCCACCATCAGTGGTGACAAAAGGGGGCAACGTTAGTGTGGATGGATAAAGGGTGTCGAGGTGTGCTGCGGTTTCACTAGAGCGTTACTATCGGCGTTATGCCCTTTAACACTTCCACCCTTGGACCTTATTTTACTTGCTCTTGCGTCTCCACCCCCAGACGGCCAGCAATTAAGGCAAGCCGTGGGTCAGGGGTCAGTACCAGTCAGTCAGTTCTTCAGAGGAAGTACTGCCACCATATCTACCTATTTCGCAATACTGTTTTCTGGTTTGTAGGGTACGGATGCTGGCCAAAGTACAGGCACATGAGTCTTGACAACTTGATGTCTCAGCCTTAAAGGCGCACTGCAGCCGATTCAGTAAGGATTCGTCGACGAGCTCACCGATGTCAAATACTTCATTAGATATCACCCTTATACATAAGTTTGTTTTTCCAACGTTTCTTGTCATCTCTTCATTTGTTTCACGGATGTTGTCAAAGGTGCAACGATCTTTGCTCTTAGAGAATCGCACGGCTGTTTATCACTTGTGACGAAATACATCTATTCTATGCAGAGGTTACCTCTTAGCACAAGGTGGACCTCTTGCTTATACCGGTCCTAATAACATTAAAAAAAATATTGGTTACTTCTTCCCTGACTGTGCACCATTTGCGCATTGTTCATAATGATTGTTCTAGATGTTTTAACCACAGACAATCTCAACTTTCTAGTACAAAAGGCGGTCAAATGCTTGCCATTTTACACATAAAACTTTTCTGCTGCTATTTTTCATCTACTTACACATTATGTGCAATTCAAATTTCGTGTTAATGGTGGACATCAGCTCAAGAGTTATTTCGAAACAATAATCGTTTTCACTGTTTCCATTATTCCGGAACGTATTTACGAAATTCTAGCCTTCTTTTTCTCTTTTATATAAAGATAAATTCCTGTTCGCTATTTTCGCAAAATCTCACGAAAAAAAAGGGCTGCACCGATTTGATTATTTTTGTTTATGATTGTATGTACTTCTGGTATTAAGAGAATCTGATTATAGAATCTGGTATGTTGGTCATCTGGTATTTTAGGAATCTGAACGGGAAAAAAGGGAACGAACGAAAAAACATCGTCCATGACCATGGAGGTACAGCGGGGCGCAGCTAGTAAACATTAAATAGAGCTAAAAGACCGTGTTAGGATGCCACTCTTTTGTAATATTTCTGGGCTAGTTGCTATTATATTATACTATTGCGCCTTTTAAAATGCTAGGCGCCGTCTGCAACTTCGACCGTGTGGTATGGTTATCGCAATCCCTCAGGAAGTATATCTTATAACTAGCTACTAACTACGTTGAATCAGGATAAAAAGCCTATGTGTTAATTCTGGGTATAATCGATCTCCTTTCTATATTTCATTCAAACCTGTTCAGCCATCTCAGTGTGAAGTAGTAGTACAGACACACGCACACATCCGCTACTTACATTCTTACCACAATCAATGTTTTGCATTTAGTAAAGTAGTAAGTACTTAGTAGTAGTAGTAAGTGCAGTAAGTACAAGTCGTAAAAAAAACGGGAGAGTTACAAAAAATGCGATCACATTTAAAATAGTATAACTAAATCAAAGCTATTATGATATTATAACATAGGCAGAAGTCAACCCAAAACCATTTCTATTAAAATTAAAAAAAATACCCGATATCGAAAATATTTCAAGAAATCGTCACTATAGATTTCGAAAAATGTTCTATGGTATCACATACCTATGCATGTATATACACATTTATTAGTATCGCTATTTTATAACCAACCCGCTTTTTGTGGCCCAGTGTATTAGTGTGATATGGCCTTACGTTTTACATAATACATCTAAAGGCAGAGCTGTGAAACAAATGACTTCTTTTTTTAACAAATTTAAACTGGCTTCCAATCTAATTGTACCCCATGTTGATGATGAATTACGAGTATTAGCAAAAAATAAACTGCTTGTCGGGAATATTGATCAAATTTAAATGAACCAGATGACAATCATCAGCTTTTGAATTAAAAGTCATTAAAATCGGTTCACTAGATAAAAAGTTATGAGGTAACCACTCATAAAAAATTTAAAACATGACGAAAACGAGAAGCTCCGCTATTTTTTGAAGTAGGTTGGAAAAACGACACAAACCGCTATTCGTAATCCTGTAAAAAATGGTACTTACTACAGAATGTAATATAGAAAAACGTAGGAGAATGGAAACAGTAAACAAAAACTAGGCTACGAGGTACGAAGTCACACCACCAAGCAATGAGTCACGATGCGCGTGCGCATTAACCGAGACTAGACTACCGGCTTGATGTTATGGGGGCTTGATGGTCGCCATAATTTTCGCCTTTAGCACCTTGAGATATTGATGTTAGGTGATCAATAATCTAGATATCGAACGACTTCTTGGCGACAGCTATTAGGGACTGATCGTTCCAGGATCTACCTACTCGTGTATTATCATGTCAAAGTGTAGCGTGTCTTGCCCTACTGATACCATAATTATGTTCTCTTTTGTAATGCAACACACTGGAGCAAAAAATAAACGCACATTTGTTATATACATTAAGAAATTAGCGATAAAAAAAATGTAAAATACAAGCCCGCTGAGTTTCTTGTCGGATCTTCTCAGTCATGGTCGCGTTCCGATCCGGTTGTCGATTTAAGACATAATAAATGTAATATGACAATTTGTAAATGCCCCTGTAGGCCTAAACAAAATAAACGATTTCATTTCATTTCATTTCTCATCATGTGACAACATCTCACAATTCTGTGAATAACTTCTCTGTCTTTACCGGATATCACTCACTAGTAGTACTTATACCCGGTAAAAGTTAGTTATATTATATGAATAGACAGTCTACTCAGATTTCATCGCCGTCTATCCATATCAATTGCAATCATCAAGCATCAATTGCGGCTCAAATATTTAAGCCTTATATTTCTGCGCAGATCTGCACTGCAATCGTTTTCCAGAAACTGTTTAGTCCACTCGGTCACTAATTGCACCTGCTAGAGTGATTCACACTTCAGATTCGAGGCAGAATATCCTATATATTTCGGTGATATATACCAAGACTTGACGCTTATAGGAGTCGTAATACCTATTATGCGCCCTGATTGGCATCACCCGAGAATAGCACGAGTAGAGATTCACTATAAGTTGACGTACGGTTTTGGGTATGATTCTACACTGTGCAGGTTATTGGATAGCCTAGAGGTCAGCCCTATAATTATAATATTGAAATTTTAGAATCACACAAAATACTCCAACGCACTATAACCACTTTTTTGAGTACAAAACAGTGCCCTCCGACAAAATTGCTCATTTCAAAATGTCACTGAGTAACTCACGTACTCAAAAAGTGACCGCAATGCCAGGCCTCCGTCACTCCATGTACTTGCGCGCTATAAGTGCCTACCGCCCAGCCGAGCGGTCTCGGTCCGCCGGCGGATCAAATTCATTGCGGTTTTCGCAAGCGAAGCGCGCGCACGCTGTTCAATTTTAATAGTGCTGTTCGTTCGTACGCGTATTACGAAGCCGTGTGGTGCCTTATGTGCTGTAGATGGGTGTAAATCAAGCAAAAGAAGGGATAAACACCTAACATTTTTCCATTTACCTGTCAATGAAGAAAGGTAAGTGATAAATTATTACTAGTTTTTGTCGTTTAAATTTTTTTCCATTCACATACCGTCATTAGAGACATAATTAAAAGACAGTAGGTGTGCGGACACCGGTATCCACTTAGAATTTGACAGTTTAATAGGTATATACTAAGCATTAGCTTGCCTTTCAGACACAGATTTACATAATTTTGTTACATAGAAACGTTATACCACAGAATAATTAATAGTACAAGGTACAGAAGATGCACTCTTCGAAAGAAAACATTCGAATATAAACTAATAGGCTAAGGCTGGAGTTCACCAACTAGTACTTAACCATTGATTACCTAATCGCCCCCTTAAACTTAAACAGTTGTTTAAACATTTCACGTTTTATTTGTGTTCACCATCTTTTTAAAGCGAACGTTTAAGTAATCGAGCGTTTTTGGACGAATGAGTCGTAAATGAAAGAATGGTATAATACTACTTTGAAAAGATGGTAGCGTATCTTGTATCATCTACATTTACCCGAGCTACATTCAAATATGGTAAGGTAATATTAACCCGTCCGCATCAGGACAAAAAATAACAATAGATTTATGAATGAAACTTGCCTCTAATGGGTCTTGCTGATTCGGACAGATTAATATACTACAAAATGTAATGCGTGACAAGTCAATGGTATGTTCACAAGTTGTATGTATTTCTAATTCAGCACCATTTTAGCACCTTTTTTATGGTAATATCAAAGTTCGATTCGAAGTTCTATGTGTTTGTTTTGTTGGCGTCAGAGTTATTTTGTGGTAATTGAAATTAAAAATTCAAGTAAGTTTTATTGAAGTTATTATGGATGATATTATATTACAACTTTCATCAATTAAATCAAATAATTCCAAGGCACTATGTTTGTATAAACGAAATTTTGTAACGAATGCTTTTACGTCAGTTTCTTCTAAATACTTAATTGGAAAACACGGGGTGCGCGTAAAATTCGCTCAATATCTTCAAAATCATCTACCTAACACGTTATCTTCTTCAAAGATATAATTCAGAGCATCTGACATTTTCACGTAAATAAACAATAACCAATGGTTAAACAAGGTCGCAGACATCGTTTAACTTAAAAATCCGATTACGAAACTTAATCAATGGTTACTGCTTGGTGAACAAAAAAATATTGCTAAACGGTCATTTAAGAATTAAACGTCCGTTTAAAGTTTAAACATGTGCTGGTGAACTCCAGCCTTAGTGCTTTATTTGAAGTCGGTTTTTTTTAAGGCTTTTTTTTTCATTTCTAGTGAACGTCTCCGAAGATCATCATCAAACTAAGAAGTATTATACTTATTTTAAAACGTTCTCCTAAATGCAACAAATCCTTTTCTGAAAACCGCATCGATATCGGTTTAGCCAAACGCGAGATTATCGCGCACAAACATACAAGTCAAACATCTCAGTTTGGCCTGTATGTCTGATCACCTCCTTTTTTTTAAGTTGGTTAAATATTTTATAAATGATAAAAATTTTAACTGCCACATAAAAGTCAGAACATATTCACAGTTCTCAATAACATAGATAAAAAGTTATGTTAATTTAATTTTATCGAAGAGGCAGCCCTGCGATTACTGTGGAATCGCGCGGTGCGAAGCAATCACTGCTGTACGCTTGAGCATTTAGGCGCATTTTAGCATACAGTGGTTGTTGACGCGAGGGAGTAGGCAATTATCGTAATAGGTATTGGAAATTTTCTACTGAGTGAAGTATCTGTTATATTCAGTAATCTGTGGCAATGCTAAAAAGTACTAGCATCGCTAAGAACTCTTCGAGACTTCAGTAATATTGAGGCTACACAATTGCGCGAAAATTCGTGTCGCGTTGTTGCTATAAAAACATCGTGCTTCGTTATACGCGACCTTGTGATCTACATTAGCTAACATATACTATATAAATAAACTTAAATTGTTCTTTTAGTTAACTAGTTGAACTTTCTGTGAACAGCCCTTTGAAACGCAACGTTTACCGACTTGGCTGCGATAAGCATTCGTGTTCGTCCAAAGACATCGCGTACGGCGAACTACTCTTGCGCACTTGTCGCGATAACGCGAATATTCGCCGAATTCCGCTAATGTGGCCCTAGCTTTACTAGGATCAATCACACCCAAAGCAACGAGTCACAACTCGCCAGCGTGTTTACCAAAACTGCCGCCATATTGGCTTCATGAGTAGCCAATATGGCGGCAATATTAGTGGCTGTGAGTTTCACTTTTTGCACACTTTATCACAATCTTGACAAATTTAAATGACCATAATAATTACGAAGTTTTGAAAGTCTAAACAATAGTTTTAATAGATTAAAATAAACGTGTCTACGAAAGTGGATGATGGATATAAGATGAGTAAAAGTTATTTCTTATCTTAGGCATAGAAAATAAAATATCGAGTGTACGCTTACAAAATTGCAGTTTTATACAGGTTGTAGCGTAATGAATGGATAACCCTATACCTAATAATAATAATAATAATAGCCATTTATTTCCCATATCAATTGAAAACATTAGTAAAATTAAATTAAGATAAATATAAATAATTAATTAAAGATCATTTATTTTTGCATGCATTAGTACATAATTCGTAGATATATTTATTTAATAAATTGTAATATTTAATATTCATTTTGGGATGTCCATTTTTGAACGTATGCCTCCTCCATCTTGCTCCATTCATTCCTATCCTGTGCTAGTCGTGTCCAGGTAATTCCGGCAACAGTATGATCGTATTAGGTCGTGCATTCTCTAATACGCTCCTTAGATCATGATAAAACGTCTCTGTTTCTTCTCGGGATGCACTTTTGGTGGGTGCGGAAACTTGTATAACATTGAGGTCATAGGTCCCAACCGTTACGTCTAGCCTCGCTACTCTATCAGAAATAGGTATGAAATTAATTATACTTTGTTTCAGTTTCTTACTCACTATAAATCCGACTCCATTTCTTCCGCTTTTTCTTCCTGTACATAAATAGATGTAGTTAGCATGCTCTATTATATGAGTCTCTTCTCTTCCATTTTCTGAGAGGCCAATTATATCGTATTTTATATTTTTTATTGAATGATCTAGTTCTTCTTGCCGGCCCGCTCCAACTAGAGATCTTACGTTCAAAGTACATATGTATATTTTTTCGTTTAGACATATTTTGTTTTCTTGTCTTTGTAGGGTGGAGGGTGATGGTCTACTACTCCCTCGGTGACCAGCCGAATTGGGAGTGATGTGGTTTGTTTGTTTTGCTTGATGTTTTGTCCTTGAGTTCAAGAGAGAGGCTGGGGGTCGTTGCTATTGTTGTTCCGTTTCAGAGTCACTTGTTTTTACTTCCGTTTCAGGTGTAGCGCCTTTTAGCGAGTTAGTTCTTGTTCGCATATAGGATCTTCTATCTACGATCTCAATTGTTTTATTCTTTTTATTATTATGAAAACTGTTTCTTTGTATTGATTTCGGCAGAGCCGGAGGAGGTGAGTTTTGTTTTCTTTTCTGGTTTCTGATCTGAAAAGAATCCTGCTTTGGTAGAGCAGGGGCAAAAGTCGATGACTGCTGATTTCTGCCTTGTAATGTTATTATTTTATCGTACCTAAGCACTACGTTTTCTCCCTGTTGTTATCGAGCTCTCAGTTCTTCATGTAAATCCTTTCTCTTCTGCAGTATTATTTGAGTAAAATCTTCTTTTACGTATATTGGTGACTCTTCTAGGAATTTTCGGGTTTTTTAATATTTTAATCTTCAAGCCCATTGTGCATAAAGTTACTATAATAGGTCTGATATTTTCAGTTCGTTTTCCTATTCTTCTTACTGATTCAATATCGCGGCTGTCACAAGATACTTTAACTTTTTCCGTAATTATCTTCAAAATTATGTCCTCAAGCTCATGGTACGATAATTCTTGTTCCGCTACGCCAAAGAAAATTATATTTTTCTTTTTCAGTTGCTGCTCCATTTTGTCTATAGCAATTTGTTGTTCATCTATATTTTTTTCTAGTAGACTGAACTTCGTTTCAATATTTTCAAATTGTATATTCACATTTGTGTTTATGTCCTGTATGATTCCATCTTTCATGTTGATTAAATCTTGTTCCTGATTTTCTATCTTTCCTTCAATGCCTTTTATTATTTTCATCATCTCCTCCATTTTAAGCGTGTATTGTATATATTATCCCTACAGATAGGGAACATCATGATGGTCCAGAAAAACATAGAAGAAACGTATCCCCAAAGGTGGATCGGACGATTGGGGAGAATCTTGTGGCCACCACGATCACCTGACCTAAACCCGCTCGACTTCTTCTACTGGGGGTGCCTCAAAGAGTTTGTAGGCCTCTTTGAGGCGATCACTACAGTTGAGTAGCTACGAGAGCGTGTGCAAAGGGCTGGGCATGCATAAGAAATAATGGCAAACACTACGAACACTTATTGTAAATTTTAATTGAATAAATTAATGTTATAGCAAATGTTTGCTTTTTACTTTGATTCAAATTTTCAGGTAACACATTTATTTAGGTTACGAAGTAAATTTAACTATAATTTGTATTTTGAAAATTTCGACCTTCCGCACTTTAATACTAACTATCATTCTTTTGAAAACTGGAAATACAATGTGTTATACCATTTTAGAATCTCAACAAAATAAGAAATTTATTTATTACTTAGGCACTCAGGCAATAGAACATTTTTTTTTTCACCACAAGAGGTTAAACTTACAATAAAAAATTACAAAACATGAATCTTTGAGCTAAGAAATGTTGTTAGCAAAAGATTGAACGTTGCCTTCCTTATATGTATTTGAAAATACATATGTATGTTCGTAAAAATTTACATAAATATAAGTTAAATAGTGATCACCACACATTTAATACCAGAAATACAAATAGGATAGCTGTACCTAGTTTTAAACTTGCGAAGACTAATAAGTCATTCCTAGGAAATTGTGTGCGTTTTTACAATAAAATCCCAAAGCACATCACTGAGCTCACAGAGCGCAAATTCAAGTTGACTGTAAAAAAAATTTTAATAAAAAAAGCTAACTATAAAGTTCGACATTATATAGAAGATAAAGATGCTTGGAATACTCCACTTCTGGCAAGCTGTCTCTCTGCCACCCATAAAATGTAATATTTGTAGTACCTAAGTAGAAACATTGTAAACATCCATATAAAAAGAATGGCCCCGAGTTTCTTGCCGCTTCTTCTTGGTGGGTTCTATATATTTTGGAACGCGGCGGTAGAGTCTTTAAAGTACATTATAATGAAAAGTTGACGTTCATAAGTGCGTCTTTGATGCCTAAATTGAATAAATGATTTTGACTTTGACTTTGACTTTGAGGTGCACAACAATAGTAAATTTCATTCGAAAAAACACTTATCTGAAACCACAATCCAAAAAACAGATTGAGAAAATTCCTTCATTTGCAATTATACATCATACATCGAAAAGAGTGACAAGAGGTGTAATTTTTTCAAAATTTCTGAAAATGTCGATTTACTCGAAAACTATGAGACTGGATTTTCTGGACCATCATGATGTTTCCTATCTGTAGGTATAGAGTTATCCATTCATTACGCTACACCTGTATAAAGTATGCAGATTTATTTTACCGTGGTGATAAACACACAGGTGATATGAAAAAAATTACGGCATGACAACAAATAAACAGCTGATTTCAGAACATGTCATTACATAACTATACTTAATTTGAATTGGGAATTTTAAAAGCATAGTAATTAATACGCAATATATCCCGTATTTATGATAGATAAATTTAACCTGTTATTCGCATAACTTATCATTATATAGGCCATGTGTATCCGAAACACAACAACTAAAAGTTAAGTAAGTTAATAGATTCATGTAGGTATCTGTTTTGTACAATATATATATTATTAGGAATCAGAAGTGAAAACAGTTTTTAAAAATACAAATGTAATTTAACACAAAAATAATAATTAACAAAAATAACACAAATGTACACTAATAAGTAATTCGACTAGAAATGACAATAATTGAATCGGATAGGCTAAGCAAGGTGCGTCCGCTCGGTACGGAGTATCAGGCAGCTAAGAGAGCGCGCGTTTTTTTTTTTTTTTTTTTTTTTAGAACGGACTAATGCTGTTTGCCTCTACCGGCATTTACAGCGTCACCGGACGGTTGGCGAGCGCAGATGGCACTCAGCCAGATGCGGGCGCAGAGGGCGCACCGCCTAAGGCGAGCGTTGAAGACGCTTCGCCGCAAGGAGAGGAGTAGGCGACTTGCTCAAGGGCACCACTAGGGTACGGACCTCGGCTTGGGCCGTCGCCAGGAGAGAGGGGAGTAGGAGAGAATCGCCCCGGTATATAAGTGTACCGTTGAAAGTGGGCCCTATGAATTTTAACTCTACGACTATTTGGAGAGAATCTAACCAAGACATAACTTTTGCCTCGAGCTCGCCGGCGAGCTCGGTGTTTGACTGTGTTTACCACTAAATCATAACCTTGTGTACCTCGCCTCCTCCCATTTCCGCGACATGGGTCCACACCGCGACCAGGATCGTCGCGTTGTGCACTCATGACTGTACTTTGGGTGGGGCTACAATAAGAATGTGTAATACCTCGCCCACAGCCATGGTGGCTGGGACTACATAGAAAACCAGTGTTACCTCGTCCGCAGCCATTTGCTGGGCCGGAGGATACATCGCGACCGGGGCCGCGGTGTATACTCCCACCCGCACCGTGGCTGGGACTACAATCGTGTGTGTGTGAATTACCTCGACTGCGACTGGGGCTGCGAAGAAGATCTCGGCCGGAGCCTACAATGCGATCGGGATCACAGCCCTGGTCGGGTCTACAACCATTACCGGGGTTCTCTTGGGACGACGCTAAAGCTGCCGAAGTAACGGCTGCGATGGGGTCGTCTGGGTCACCCAAAATATGCCTTGGACGGCGACGGGGGGGAAGGAAGTGGGGTAGTCAGTGGAGTAGTTCGCCGCTTCGACCACGAGGGGATTCGAGTGGTGGGGAGCTTTGTCGAAGTGGCGGCGGGAGCAGTCTTTCATATACTGCGTAATAGAGGGGAGGGTGAAATCGCAGTGCAGTTCGGCGTTCCGCAAGTACCACGGAGCGCCCACTGCCCTGCGCATAAAGCGATTTTGAATCACTTGAAGTTTGTGGAGGTCGTGTTTCTGTGCATGGGCGAACGCTACAGATGCGTAAGTCATGATTGGGCGGATGCAAAGTTTGTAAAGAGTCGTCTTATTTCTAAGAGACATTTTACTGTTTTTGCCTATGAGGGGATTAAGACGACCCATAATGAAGGCCGCCCTATTGCGAACAATCTGAATGTGTTTCGCGAAAGTGAGTTGGCGATCAAGAGTGACGCCCAGGTATTTGGCAGATTTAGCCCATGGGATGGGTTCGCCGAATAGGACTATGGGTGACGGCATGAGATTCCGCCGGGTCTCAGTGAAGTACACTGCTGCACTTTTGCTAGGATTTACTGCAATCCGCCATTTACGAAACCATGCACCGATTACGGTGATGGCTCGTTGGATGGCGCATCTCTGCCTGACCTTGAACCAGCCAGTAGAGTAGATTGCAGTATCATCCGCAAACTGAGCAATCTGAACATTAGGTTCAGATCGTGGGATGTCGCTGGTGTACAGCGAGAAGAGAATGGGTGAGAGTACAGAGCCCTGAGGGACACCTGCGTGAATGGGATGCGGGGAGGAGAGCGTTCCCTCGGTACGATAGCTAAACGTTCGTTCCCTGAGAAAGTCTTGTAAGATGAGTACAAGACGGTCTGGCACACCCAGTTGGTACAGCTTGAATATCAAGCCGTTGTGCCAGACTTTGTCGAACGCTTTCGCTACGTCGAGGAAGACAGCTATGGTCCCTTGGGGCTTTGGTTTCTTATTGAAACCGCCTAGGATGTGCTCCGTTACGCGGTGCACTTGTTGGACGCAAGAGTGTTTGGCTCTAAAACCAAATTGCTCATCGGGAAGGAGGTTATTGGACCTAACGTGGGACCAGAGTCGGTTCACAATGAGCCGCTCGTAAATCTTCCCCAGAGAGCTGAGGAGACTTATGGGACGGTAGCTGGAGGGCTCGGCTGCCGGTTTGCCTGGTTTGTGAATACCAATGACAATGGCATGCTTCCAAGTGTCTGGGAAGGAGCAGTTGCTCATAGCCGCATTGAAGATGCTAACTAAGAGATGGACTAGTGGGACTGAGAAGTGTTTAATCACCTTGTTGCTGATACCATCAGCCCCAGGGGATTTACGGGTCTTGAGGCTCTTGATCAGAGACACAACCTCGGATGATTTTACCGGTGGGAGGAGTGGGAGGTCAGAGATGGACATAGAGCTTTTACGTTCGACTTCAGATTCCACCGAATCGAGGTGTTTCTGGTCGACGTGATCTACATTTAGAGTACACTGAGCCTCAAGGCTATCAGCTAAACACTCGGCTTTGTCTTCGTCAAGGAACGCTATGGAGAGGGGAGGTGGCCTAATGAGTGGAGGCATTGTCTGTTGTCCGTCAGATTTCAGAGTTCGAGCCAACTGCCAGTATGCCTGGTGAGTTGGCTCAATCTCTGACAGTTTGTCGTCCCACCTTTGATCACGCAGCTCACTCATGCGTTTCCTTACAGCACGCTGTAAATAGCGCATGGTGGCTTTGTTCTCTGGGGTTGGCATCGAGTCATACGCCCTAGTGGCGGCGTTCTTAGCTGTCAGTAACCTCCTCGCACCCTCGGGCAGTTCAAAGCGGCGACCATCCGCCACTTGGACCTGCTTTGAGGATTCACCTACTGCGGTGCGGAGGTGGTCACTGAGAGCCTCGATCGCAATTGACACGTCTTCTACTGTCTGTATGTCATCGGGGATTCTATCGAGAGCGGGTGAACTGATAGCTTGGAGGGATTCCCCCAGTTGCTTCCAGTTCACTACCGTTCTAGTGATAGGGGTTATGTCCGTCGGGTCGGGGCCTAATTTCAACAATACAGGGCGGTGGTCTGAAGTCAGTTCGTGTAACACTTCTATAGAGCGCAACCGGAGGGTGACGTTCTTGAGAAGTGCTATGTCAAGTATGTCTGGTCGTTGGTTGTCAACATAGGGATATCTTGTGGGCTCCAGAGGGGAGAGAATATCAAAGTTTAAGTGGCTGACCAAGCCTTCAAGGATTTTACCATTACTATTGTTACTAGTACAGTTCCATATGACATGTTTACTGTTGAAGTCACCGATCAGAAGGACGGAGCTTCCTAGAGAGAAGAGGGCTTCCAAGTCTGTCTGTAATAGTTCTTTACCAGAGGGGAGGTAACATGAGGCTATGATGACAGGTTGATGACCTGACATCGCTAGAAAGCAAACAGAGGCTTCTAGTATTCTAAGTGGTGGAGTAACAATTGGGATACAGTGCAGAGCTCTTTTGTAATAGATGAGAGTGCCACCTTTTGGGGTGGCCACTCTATCATTACGAACCAAACGGTAATTTGCAAACCTAGGGTTCGCTGTACCTGGTTTCAGAAAGGTCTCCTGCACGCATAGGATATCGACCTGATGGGTCTTACAAAATTCGTGAACTTCGTCCTTTTGACTAGAGAGGCCGTCAGCGTTGAAAGTCGCTACGGTGACTGAGTGGGGCTTAATTCGTTTCGGTGTACTATCCATATTGGATGATACCTAAGAAACGCTGGGGAGGGCGTAGCGCCTCACTGCGCTGATTAGACCCGCGTGTGTGAGCGTGGCTCGCAAGCGGTCTTGGTCGTTTGTGGCAGTACGAAGTTTGTGCGCGAATGCACGTACTTCGTCCACGTCTATGACCATCGCGTAGTCCATGACAAGGGCTATGTCGGCCGCCAGGTCAGATTGACCTGGGGCGTCCATGAGCCCAGCCATTGGAGGCCTAGAGAGCGGCGGTTTGGGCTTAGGAGCCGGCGCGCTGGCAGAGGCCTGCGGGCGGGCGGGGGTGAGGGGGGCGCTTGCTTGTACCATGCTCAAGGGCTTGGACCAAGCGTTGCGTGCGGGCGCGGGCGCGGGAACAACAGGTGTTGCCTGCGGTGCGGGTGTAAGGTTAGGCTTAGGGCCGTTCCCTTGTGAGCGGGTAGTGACCGGGCGAGGAGGGGGAATAGGCCTCCTAGCCGGCCCACTGGGTGCGCGGGGTGCCTTAGGGCAACCGCGGTAGTTGGCGGTATGTCCCTGTGTGCCGCAGAGGACACAACTAGGCGGGTCTGATGAGTCCCTAGTGCGAGAACACTGGGCTGTCCCGTGATCCCCTAGGCACTTGACGCACCTCGGGCGGGCGAAACAGAATCGGGCGGCATGCCCGTACAATTGGCAGTTATGACACTGGCCAGGTGCTCGGTTTCGGAATGGGGGTTGAACGGTGATCCCCGAGAGGTTCACAACCGTTTTAATATTGAAAATCGCTTTGCCCTCTGGCGTGCGACTGAGGATGACCAAAAGTAGGTCATAGGGTTTGCGGTCCTTGCCACTGTACATGCGGTGGCATTCGCGGACGGGGTAGCCTTGCGCCTTCAAGTCGGCGAGGACACTATCGGTCTGTACCTCTTTAGGTACGCCGCGTATGACTACTCGTAATACCTTCTCTTCCTCGAGAGCATAAGTGTGAAAACTTATGCTCTCGTTTTTGAGAAGTCGAGTAAGCGCCCTATGGTCGCTTGGGGTAGGCACCTGGACTTTAATACCCAGTTGGGTTGAGCGGGCGCTAGTATATTGGATCTTACGATCCGTCAAAAGTCGTGAGACCATGTCCCACTTCGCCTTGTCCTGAAGGAACAGAGGCGGCGGCGGTTTCTCGCGTCTAACTGACGCTCCTTGAGAGGAGACGTCGCGTTGAGACGCGGCGATGCTTGCGGGAGCATCGGAGTGAGCGAGAGGGTCGCGGGAGGTGGGAGCGAGAGAGCCTGATGGCTTCGCTCCCGGGGCGGTGCAGGCCGCTTTGGGTGGCGGGGAGGGAGCCTCTGAGGCGGCTTTGGGGACGCGCTTTCTCTTTCCGACGGTAGTGAACCCGTCGTTGGAGATGTTGCCAACAGAGTTAGCGCGGGAGCGGGAGAACTCTACATCCATCTCATTCTCAGAGTTGGATGCCGAGTCGTAGGCGCGTTCGTACTCAGTCCGAAGGACTGGAGAACGATCGCGGGGTGGTAGAGGTGCGCGGGGAGCGCGGGGCGCATAGGGCGCAGGGTCGGGGGAGAGAGGGCTATCTAACGGCTTGAACGCCGAAGAACCGAAGGGCGCCCTCGGAGGGAGGGAGCCGGAGGAGGGAATTTGCGAGTCCGTGAAGCGGGGCCTCCCAACAATGTCCCGATTGGACTGGAGATATTCGGAAAGCATTTCCGGGTAACAGTTCGAGACCCACGAGACGAACGCCTGAGGCGAAGCGCCTTGCGGGAGGCTCATAGCGGGGGAGGGAGAGAGTAAAGACATCTCGAGGGGAATACTCGAGATGCGAGTGAGGGGTGAATGCCACTCCCGCCGGGTACAGGCGGGAGAGTGAGTGCCTAGGTGTCCCTACTGTGTGCCCTCTGCCAGTCTTATTGTGCAGAGGGATGTGTGCCTAAACGCGAGGCCCTAGCTGCTCCGGGGGCGAGGAGAGAAGACCGAGTAAAACCCGGCTTCCAACCAAACACTTGCCCAGAGAATAGGAGAGTAGGATAGGGTAGGGTGGAAAGGAGATACCTGCCGTCGGCGAGGGGAGACCCCAAGGCCGGTGAAGGCAGGCCCGTCCGGTTTTAGCCGTTCCCTCCCACGCTCAGGAGGGAAAGGCTTGACGCACCGGGTCCGCGCCCAACTGGGTGGCGTTAACACCGCAAGGATCGTCCAGAAGACCACGTGAAGCGTGGATTTGTTTGACTCGACTTTGAAAATTGAAAATTGAAAAATTAAAAATCGAAACTAGAGTTCGCTCTGAGAAGAGCGGTTTTGATTAGACAATGAACAATAGGTGATTGATGTGTCGAAGCGCTCTTACAAGAGCGCGCTTCTTCCGCGACGCGAGCCGAGCCGAGCCGAACGCCTCCGTGCGCCGAACGGTACACGAAGCGGTGGCTTGACGTCGAATCTGCACACAGAAAATCCACTATTAGCGAAGTCCAACACTGAATCCTGTAGGTAACCGGCACTAAAAGCACAAGCACTTTTAGGCCGATCGGAATATTCTCGGGGAGCACTTGAGCGCACGTCCGTCCCACTCGAGCGCGCTGACCGGAGAGAGCGCGCGTCGGTTTTGCTCAGTTATATAGCCGGCCCGCCATTCGTCACACCACTGTTGCCAGTAGCGTCCAACAATATATTGTACAAAAAATGTGAAATAAACTTGTTTGTTTATATGTTATTGATCTTCTCACTAGTCAGTATTAAAAATCAGCAATTTCAGGAGCAGTCAAGACTGAATAGTACTGACGGCTTCATATAACAAAGCTAATTGGAAGTAATGCCTTAATCATTAGGTTTACGCTTAACATAAGATTTATGAATGGACATCATCATATCATTCATATCATTCATTCATTCATTCATTCATTCATTCATTCCAATCCCAATTTTAAAACAATTTACGATGCTTTACATAAGGTTTCTTTTAAGAGATATGTTGACAAACGAGCAAGCGGCCTGATGGTAAGTGATACCGTCGCCCACGGACATCCGCAATAACAGAGGTTTCGAGGATGCGTTGCCGACCTTTGACGAAGGATGATAAAAAGGAAGAGATAGAAGGGGTAAAGGTTGGAGGGGGAGGGGTAAGGTAGGAGGGAGAATAGGGAAAGGGGAACTCCGGAACCTCCCACGAGCTATGTTACTTCACGTCGGTGTTATGAGGGAGTGTCGTGGTACTTCCCCGGTCGTTCCAGCCCATTTGGCTGTAGGGTTACAGCGTGGCACTACCACCGAAGATTGAGAATTGCTTATCAGATTGGACGATGTAATGCGAAGATGCAATTAAATACGTGCTAATACTTTTTATACTTATTTCGTACAGTCAAATGTTTAAATTTTAATACACACATCAACATGGTCTAGAGATATTTATTATAATATAGGGATATTGTAATATATATTCATAAGATCTGAAAATGTATTATGTGTATTCTGACAAATAAATATTTGATTTGATTTGATTTAATTTAATTATTAAATTTTCTTAAATAAGTATGTAAATAAAATATGCCAATAAAAGTCTGTATTTCATTTCATAATTAGAATATTACCGAATGAGATTATATAAATTAAATTAAAGCATTATTCTCCTAACAAAACAATGCTTTAAAACATTTTTTTTAAATATTAAAGTACAATGTGTCCCGACCAAGTAGGTTTCAATTCAATTTAAGTACACATTATCTGTGGTGAGCGCGCTGGTTCCGAGCCAATAGACCAAAACAGACTTTTTCCACTGATGTTGGCAAAATTGTGGTTACGCCGCACAAGCTATACAAACAAGAAGAAGAAGAAGACTTTTTCCATTTTGGCGCTATTTCGTACATACGAATTTGAGTAATATTTTGTTGGATAAAACTTTAGTAGCAAAAATGTCATGAGATTAAATAAAGTAGTGTATGCAACTGCATATAATTAGGTATTATAATGACAGTTGCATAAACTACTATTTTTAATTTTCTTAAAGAAGTATGTAAATAAAATATGCCAATAAAAGTCTGTATTTCATTTCATAATTAGAATATTACCGAATGAGATTATATAAAATATATTATAAACTAAATTGTGTTTAAATGAATGTTTAAATAAATGTATATTTATGTAGACAAGAGTTTTTATGATAATTATTTGTAAGGTTTTGCGATTCTTATACGAGTACATTAGATACAGACAATAGATACAGAATACGACGTCTTTGAAAATATTCATTAACATCATAAAAGATTTAAATTAAACAATTTTAAACGGCTCGAATCACGTATCTATAATTTTATATTTATTACATTTAATCTGTTTTTAAAATTGTTTAATTTAAATTTTTATGATGATAATGAATATTTTCAAAGACGTCGTATTCTGTATCTATGTATACATATATAAGTGCTCGTAATAATAACATATTTTTAAGTAATCTAAATTAGTAGGTACCTACTCAAATTTATATTTTCCTAATTACTTTAATATTTGAAATTGTCATTCATAGTTTTCGTAAGGTCATACATTGTAATATTTTATTTAAAAATTTAGCTTATAATGTTTTTTTTTGCCTTGATATGGCAGAATGCTTGGTCCTTGGCAATATTACTCGTGAATACCTGATTATTATTATAATTACACACGGTGTCATTCTAATTGGCTAACGATCAAACGATACGAATGCATCAGTCGACGCACAAACTCATGATATTTTTTTATTATACAATTAAACCTCCTTGGTGTGTCCTAATTATTGAAGGTCACAAATGACCGCGCGACAACCAGGTAGCATTTTCATCGCACGTTGAAATCGAATCGTTTGCTCGTACGTTGCGATTTCGTCAATCAATCCTCATGTACGATCAACCATATAAACCTCTTTGCGTGTCCCAATTGAAGCGCGCAAATTAACGCGCGAGCACAGGAAGCATTTCAATAGTGCGAATGGTGACTCATGCATAACGTGACCATGTTTTTTTCGTTTCAAAGCGGTACGCCCACGGAATTGTGTATATAAATAAATACATATATAGGGTACGTCGGTGGAAGATGTCATATTTAAATGCAAAATAAAAATTATGGATTAAATAATTACTTAAAATAATGTATTGTGTTATCTTACCCTCACTGGCATCTTAATTCTTACACCAACTTACCCTAAAAATAATATTAATAACTACTTTGCTACAGCAAAATCGGTTCAACGGTTTATACATGAAACATAACAGCCAGATTAGAGTTACTTTAGAATGTATTTTGTAATACCATAAGCAGTTGGGATAAGTAAGTATTCGGTAAGTTTCTAAATAAACACATGCACAATAGATAAATTAACTATTAATATTAATTGAATAAACAGAAAATGCTGTTTTAAATAGGTATTTATTCAAATATAAAGACGATCTTAAATTGGACTGAGATATTAAATTGCAGTTACAGGCACATGTGTTTTGTATTTGTCGGCGGAGTAAATAATTTTTAAAATAGGTATAAAGGTGTATTCGTAAAAGCGGGACATTTTTGATCTCGTTGGGGACAGCGGGACGGACAGTCTGAAAGCGGGACGTATGGTCACGTTACTCATGCACTCACTCTTTCGCATTTATAATATTAGTGAGATTAAAAGCGTTTGATTACATATTATAATATGTCTCATTAAAAAGAGTATTGTAAGATTTTGATTCTAATGTACGTAAATAATTTAGAACACGATTGGGATCCATTTGAACCACTTTTAAGAGTTGTACGCCTTTTATTTTACTTGTTATTTATATGTATGTAAGTATGTATATCAGTCATCAGGTTACCATACAGGCCTTGCCTAGTTTGGGACCTGAAGATATTGTGTGGATGTTCACCCATATTACGTACTTTATTTGAATTTTTCGCTCACGAACCACCAAGAAATAGCATATTCACAGATTAAAATAAAGGGTTTTTTTAGTGTGGTTTCATGTGTTTGTATGTTTATTACTGTGACTGCTCCACGCTAAACCGTCTGGAATATTTTGTTGAAATTTAATATGGAGGCAGATGAGGCGTTGGATTAACACATTGGATATTTCATCATCCATCGCCGCGTGGGTGTAACCGCGGGCGCAGCTAGTCTTGTCCATATAAACATAAGTAACCAATTTTCCCTCACGAAATACGGTTGTATGGACAAGACGAAAAAACGTAGTGACTAGTATTCATAATCTCATTGATATTAAGAGACTTGAATCATAATTTCACGGCAAACCAAATTCGTCAATCGTTGATAAAGTGTGGAACCTGTGTTTTAGATGTTACGGAGAAAATCAGTCAAAAAGTAGTGAGAAAAACAGAAAGCAAAGAAGTACCAAGCCTTAATAATGAAAAAAATGGGACGCACTTCCACAAGGTCTTCAGGTACCAAATCAGGCAGAACCCGTGCTATGGTAACATGTAGAGTGGTATACATATACAACCCCTTGTTTAGTAGTATTCTTACTGAAATCTTTGCGTTTCCATTACTTTCAAAATGAACATAGAACAATGACAAAATTATATGCCAGCTTTGCACCATAAAAATTGCAAAACAGTATTTTTTAGCAATTGCAGACACTGTGGTGTGTTTTATGAACAAAAGGAACGCGCTGATGTCTTTGCCATGATTTTTTTACGACGTCTACGTAGGCATTGTAATGGATAAAAAAGTTAATAGATCTTTAGGCAGTCTTTTGTGATTTCTATTTCTTTCGGACATTTCTAAAATGACTCTGGTTTGCATAGTAACAGCGACCGTTTTGTGAAATTAACAATACGGCTTCGAAAAGATGCCTGTAAGTACTAAGTACATTCGAGATTATAGACAATAAGTACTTGGAAATGTCGAGGTTAGTAAAAATTATATTTTGATAATAATCAGTGCGCAGAAAAGTTCCGGTATTTTCTTAAAACATGAATATGATTGAAGAAACTTTAAAAAGTTCTTTACCTCTTTGGTCTGGAGTGATATCATGTCATTTTGTCACTGTAGATGGTACGATCGAAGTTACAATCCGTTTCCCACACCAACATTTTACTTAAGCGAAAGTAACTCCTTTACTACTGAACCGATATTACTGAAATTGAAACTTGTTTCAAATTTGAATGGGTGTACTTTATACATATGAAAATGGTACTTGTGAGATAGTTATTTTTCTAGGGGTCGCAGCAGAAATTTGCAAAACTAACAAGCAATTACAATCCGAACTAAAGAACACTAAAAATTAATTATGGAGATTCATATCATAAATACAGCACTATTATAGTTTTCTCGAATATCTCGAGCACATTGGATGACGCATAGTTGGAGTTTCTCGGTCATACCACAAAAGGGTATGTTCTTATTTGCAGCGATTAGCGGGTTTGGTAAAAGCGACGACAGAGCGTGTATTTTTCTAATGGCTCATAACTTGTCTACTACTGTAAGTTTTTAAGGACATTGCAAAGCGTTTGATGGAAGCGATATGTGATCAGAATGCTGGTTGCTCTCTTGGACTAATATGAATATATACATTTAGGTATACATGCTATGTGACAATAATCTATACATATAAAAACCCTTATTTCCCTGGTCACGCTATAACTTGAGAATGGATGGAACAAACGGGCTAATTCTTTTTCTTGTGTTAATTATTGTCAGGAGAAGGTTCTTATGAGACCCCCCAAAGGTTTCCACCTTGCCGTGAAAATATGAGCTAGCATTTTGGTCACCTAACGCTTTACTTAAAGGTTTGGCCAAGATTACGAAAATATTCTTATATATTGTCGTATGTTTAATGTCTATTAAAAAAAGGTTTAATTATTTAATTCGTTTTCATCAGTAGTCAAATCCCACATTTTAATACGACTATTACTACAAAATGTTTTGTGTGCAATTCTTTCAGTAGATCTACTTAAAGAATTAAACCAAATTACTCTCATTCTAATAAAGAATAATCCAGATCCTCCTCCCTCTGGCCTCGTTTGCCCTCGCAACAACTACGCACACCCAACACAAGACATTTGAATTGCGGATATTTTATGATACGTAGATAATACCAAAATTTCGGTATACTATTTAGGAAATTACTTAATGCTACAATCGGTAAAAAATGATCGAAACTATTTATACTAATAATAACTAGTTATTAGGAGACAGTACAGCCACGAGATCCTGGTGAATTTTCATCCAGAGAAAACCTGGTGTTAATATATGAATATATATTGCACCCGTAACTCTAACACATTAAAGTTGTTAAGTCTCATCTGCCTGTGATTTCACGGGCACCCATAATCTTCAAGCCATAACATAGTATTACGAACATTACTGATTTGCTGTAGATATAGGCATGGTACTTCCCCGGACAAGCTCATTCACAGATGATACGTATAACGTGCGTAATTTAATCTGTTTCAATGCTCGTTGCTTAACAGAAGTATTCATATCGCGACCACTCCGACTGCACCCTAAACCGCAGGAACAGTGTCATATACCCCAAACCTCCCCCCAAATGCAATTGCATTCGAGCTCAAGCCGCGTGACGAAATCATAAAAAGACCGCACTGGCTGGAAACCACCGCATTCTCTAGCGCGCGTTCTCCCGCGCCACGAAATTTAAAAAAGTTTCCTTTTATTTTTTTCCTTTCTATAAAAACGGCCAACACGTTGCGTCCCAGTGCCAGTGTTTTGATAGTCGAGTCTTTGGCGTGTGACTTAGTTTTCAATTTTGAAGGTGATACCATTATTTAAAATATTCCCGTGTTGTATTTTATTTTGTGAATTTTATGTGTTTAGTTTTTAATGCTCAAGGGTGGTGCAGTGTTTTTTCTGGATTTTTCCGAGTGTATCGTGGAGAGGCGAGTGAGGGCATTGGCTTGAGGAGAAATTGCTAAGGCCGTGTTTACAGAGGCGATGCGTGTCTTGTGTAATTAGTAATTACCGTGTCTTTAGATATCGCATTACTACTCCACCCGTTAACTCAATTTATATTGTATTAGTTCCTGCCAGTGGCTTCTTTCCCGTGGAATGAGCTTGTTGCAAATATTTAGGAACTACCAGATGAGTCGAGATAAAACTAACAAAACATGTGTTATTCAAAAGTCTCCATTCAAAGTATCAAACATAGGCACACACTCACTCACTTCATTACTTATTCATTCACAATTAATGCCTTTTTAATAATAATTTGATTTATATACAAAATAAGGCACATATTTTTATTTTATAACGTGCTCTCTATTTTGTATTCCTAGCATGCCATCCATATACTGTTCAAAACTTCTTACCACGAAGCAAAAAGTTTGGCAGCTCTTACCTCTGTCGTGTAAGTAAATTATGTAATGCTCTGCCAGCGTACGTTTTCCCTTGCAGCTATGACCCTGGGTGTTTCAATCGGAGTGTAAAAGAGCATCTCTCAGGTCATCATAGGGGTATCTATTAACATAACTTACGGGTGCATTAATATGTCGGCATCAGGTTTACGCTATGACAAAAGATTTATGAATGAACCAGGGGCTTGATTCGGACGGGTTAATGGTCATCGCTTCTTGGTTCCACCTCCGCTTTCAATCAGGCGAGAGGTCGATTAAAAAAATTAAACAAAACATTTGCTTTTATGTATAGTAAGATAAGATTAGGCATTTTACATACTGGACCAAGACTTGACCCTGCTGGTAAGCACTAAATGACCATGTCGGTTGCAGTGCTTACAGAGATATACAGAGATGTACCTACTTCACCCTGAGACATGACTTTTGAGCCCTATTCGACACATCAGACAATGCTTTCGAAATAACTTTTTTTTTCTTCTATGGCCATGACGCGACCAGCGTATTGTGCCAGTGCTTCGAGTTTCATTTTGCATTGGATTGATAAAACATGACGTTAGCTTGTATGTCTATATTTTTTTACTTTTAAATAAAAGCGGGAAAACTTAACAATAAAATTACACGGAATAACTACGGATACTCGTAATTTAGAAATGGAACGAAATCAGAATCAGGAAAGTGTGAAAGGTTATTTATTGGGTGACATAATAATGATCGAGGAAGAGATGAATATAATATAACTACAAAAATAATATAGTACCTACCAGAATAATTAATATATATACATGACATATTACAATTTTATATTGTTTAAAGCCATGAAATCCGTCATGGCCTTAAGCACTATTAGAGCGCTTTTAGAAGCTAGTAAGAACGGAATATTTACAGGAAATGGAATATCTAGAGAAAGAAGGAGGGACGATCATCCAAATAATTTACTTCCTCTTAAGATGAGGCCAACAGGCGTGTTCATATTCTGACGTACTCGTATCATGAAAGTAACAATTTTATTCAATTTTTGTAAATTTGTTAGTTACTATTTCGATCCATAACAACTGTTTCGTTTTTGGAAAAGAATTAAACAAGAGAACGTCTACGTGAACAATATCTAAGATGTATCAATAAGTTAGTAATGTTACCAGTCATGAGCAAAAAGGAACAATGTTAGATTTTTTCCCCTTTCACTTAGTTTTATCTTAAATCCGTGAGTCAAGACAGACAACTGCGACAAGTGCGATTCTCTAATGATTCGACGAGTTCGTCAACGAGCTCACCGATGTCAAAACTTTATGAGATATCGCCCTTGTACACAACGTTGATTTTCCAACGTTTCTTGTCATCTCGTCATTTGTTGTCATAGATGCAACGATGTTTGCTCTTAGAGAATCGCACGGCTGTACGAGTCAAAAAGTCAAATTCAATCCAATTCAATGGTATTTAATTTAAAGGTATAAAGCAAAAGCTACGAAATCATCAGTAACCTACTTGAATTTTGTTATTATATTATTGTCAACCTTAACACCATTGTCCAAAACTGTACGGCCATCTAAGCCCGTTAAACACATAACGATCTTCTTGAAAACAATAGCCGGAAAAAGCGGACACAACAAAACGAAGCACAAATAAGTCGTATACTCGTACAAATCGAGCAAATATCTTGAACGTGCCTTCCGTGATCCATCATTATAGCATGTACCGGTGGATGCCCCGTTAGATGCAATTATTTGGAAAGCAATTTCAGTATCTAGGTTAGTCTTTTAGTTCGTTGAGGAATACTTTTAGTGGCAACTCTTTGTGAACGAGCTCGTGAGGGGAAGTGGAAGGTGTGGGTGCTGATGAAATTACAGGTACACGAGACTTCACAACAAAATGTATCAGGGTAATTGTCACAGTGCAGTTCTTCACTTGTAACGGAACTCTTATCTGTTATAGGCAGCGGTTAAAGTGTTCTTTTTAATAATATATAGATATTCGAACGTGTAAGACGTTCTTCTTCAGGGAGTGTTAAGGCACGCTTGGAGATTGCGTCGCGACACTGAGTGAAGCCGATATATTTATATTAGTATAATGTGTGATACTCTCGATAGTTTTCAAACTCTACTTGCGTTCTTTTATCTTGGAACAGTAGGCTATTTTTAACCGACTTCAAAAAAAGAGGCGGTTATATGTTCGTATGTATGTATTTTTTATGTGTAGGTATGTTAGCTGGTTTCTTCTTCATTTGTGGACCGATGCTTAAAACTCTTTTTTGTTTGGAAAAGTATACTTCCTAGGTGGTCCCATTTAAATTACATCAAATTTGGTCAAGCCGTTTTTGAGTTACTCTCCAAAAACTGAAAAAATAAATAAAACCTTATCTAGACGATATAATCATTTACAATCGATCCTGTAGGTAAGTAGGGGTCACTAAAAATGGTGCAAAAAGTTCTTTACTAAACTACGGAAGCTACTATAACACCGAAAAGTGTGAAATAACTTGTCGAAGTCGGTACCATGCGCACAATATTGTGATGCACAATACTTCACGGATATCATGATATTCACACTTTTTGGTTCCGTTTTTTACAAATTTTTTTTGTGGTATAGATTCGAACTGCTAGTAAAAATAATTTTATAGAAAAAAACTATAGTATTTCATTGAATTACATGTACTACACGAATAAGTTTAGAATACTTCCCTAACGTCAATGTTATCGCTCGAATAGTAGCTTATTTAGTCAATAAATCACGACAAACCATGTGAAACACATATTGGAATCGATGGAAATATAATATAAGCTGAAGAATAAGTACGCTTGTGAGCCATTAAAATGAAAGATGTAGAATCTTGGAATGTTTACTCTACTTTAAGTTGTCACTATAAAAGTAAACTATTCTTTGATACTCAACTTTGTCCTAACGGGCTATACATAATCTGTTGAAGAGTGAATTATGAAGTAAGTTATATTTGAAATACAAATACGCTTATTATTAACAAGTAATTACTTGTTGCTAAATAATTTCTCTATGAAGTAAGCAGTTGACGATAGAATACTTGAACATAAAATCTTATTTTATAGTCGAGCAATGAGCGTTACTTACTAAAGTAAATGCATGACTTACCCTGTCTAAATTGGATGTATCTTTTTACACTTGTATTAGGTTGTTGTCATGAGATTTAAATTCTTACAGCATAATATAATATCCTTCCCAGTTCAGACTTGTGTGTGTATGTCATTTTTATTCAACTTCAGTTTTGTAATAAGAACGAAAAATTGAGGTGTTCTCATTTTAAGCAAAGGAAATGGTGACTATTACTCGGCTAAGAATTTAAGCCTTTGATAGTACTAACTTCAGGTAAATTTTCGTCTGTGAAATTGAAATCGTTGCTTTAGTAATTGGTACTTTTCCTTTTTTTATAATTACTTATGCTTGTTTATAAATACGGCTGTAGAATACTATACATTGTACAAAGTTCAGATCGTTTGTATAGTATGTTATTCTTCTATGTAAAATAACATTCGGTTGCTTGAAGTATGTATTGAGTATTTAAAGGTGAATATGAATTGACTAGTATATATAGGGTGTTTGGTAGAGGGACCGACAAACCAAATGAACGTGTTCGGGGGCCCACTTGGAGAATACAAGTTGGCCAAAAAAAATCCCCGACCCCCCAATATGTTTAACTTTTTTTTGTGATTTTTCCCTTTTTCTCCGAAATTGTACCTATTTACCACCATAACATTTGTAAAATCTGATTTAGACCGGATGTTTTTAGTTGAATTTGGTCTCTAATACACCTTCAGGCCACGCAAAGCAAAATTGGATACAAAACAGAGCTAACTAACTGATTTAGTTATAAAAAATTGGGGTGTCGGGGATTTTTTTTGGCCAACTTGTATTCTCCAAGTGGGCCCCAGAACACGCTCATTTGGTTTGTCAGTCCCACTACCAAACACTCTGTATACTCATTGGAAATACCACAATTTTACGATCCATTAATATTGAATAGCACAAAATACTTCTATACATATTCCGTGTCGCAAACAAACGTAAAAAAAATCCAAAAAAATGTAGGTATATAAGTACAAAGTCAGACACCATAACGCAATAGATTTATTTGAGGCAGTAATTTCCCGGATTTTAGACCAAGTAGGTATTCTAAGCGTCAATGAAAGATGTCTGGGTTTTTTACAAAGTATAATTATGTGCTGTAACTACGTTAATTCTCGTTCTGACTATTTGAACGTCTTATTTATGACATCTCGTATGTCTAGTGAGGATAATTCTATAGGAGGCCGTCTTGGGGGGTATCACCACAGTACCATTCTACCTTCAAGTAATAAGTACATTCATACAGTCTAAGACTTAACCTGTTTAACTATCGGGAGAATAGACTAATGTGATTCTGAGTATGACGCAGTACTGTACAGAACTTTAAATATTTTCTACCGACTTCCAAAAAAAGGAGGAGGTACTCAATTCGACTGTATGTTGTTTTTGTTTGTTACCTCATAACTTTCGACTGGGTGAACCGATTCTCAAAATTCTTTTGTTTGAAAGGTGGTGCTTCCCGTGTGGTCCCATTTAAATTTCATCAAATTTGGTCGAGTAGTTTTTGAGATACACTCCAATAAATGAATAGAATGGAAGTCGGTATTAAATCTTTCAAATTGTACTTGTAATAGGAAAAGTTCTCTCTGGGTAGGTTTTTACTAATTATTACTTACTAGCGCCCCTTGGTTTCACCCGAGTGGTGATGGATAATGATGATGATGAAAAGTATCCTATTTGTTAAACCTCATCTACCTCTATACCAAATCTCATCAAAATTGGTTCAACCGTTTGAACGTGAAGACGTCACAAACATTGAAACACACTCTCAAAGTTTGATCTGTTAATAATGAATTGTTAATAGTGTGATTAATACTTAGAATTAATAATAATAAGATTTGGATATAACTTCTATCAAACATCACAGAAGCAAATTAAAGAATGATATTTATTTTTTAATTTTTTAATCATAAATTTTTGTTACCAGTCGAAATACACAATTTGGAGATTTTAATTACGAATGTTCCATTAATGTTAATGCAGTTTTTGCTTAATTAACTTTCAGTGCAAAAACACGTATTATGATGAAATTAAATTATAATAATTTATTCAGTTTGATACTCGGCCACTTCGTTCAGGGTAAATGATTTTAATAAAGAAGCAATTTATAAGTAACTATATCTCTCTCGACATATTCTTTAATATCCTTTCACAAATATACTGCTGAACGAATGTCCGATTTGGTATAAACCTTCTTTCTAACGGGTTCCTTGCGGTTTCACCCAAGTGAAGAAAAAACTTGATTTTCCTCCTATATAATCTCACCTAGCTGATTCAAATCCTCCATATTGAATTCACTCCTTCAATGATGAACTTTCAATTGCTTAAAACATGAATAGAAAATACCAAAAAATGGAACCGACTTCAAGACGAAAAAGTACAATTTGAAAAATTTTATACTGACTTCCATTCTATTCAGTTATTACAGTGTATCTCAAAAACTACTGGACTGAAATTGATGAAATTTAATTGGGTCCACGCGGAAAGCACCAGCTTTAAAACAAAAAAAATATTTTTGGTATAATAACATTTCAAGATTTTTAGTGACCCTTGCCACTTACGGGATCGATTGTCATTCACCGTCAATGACGATATCATCAAAATAGGCGAAACACTTTTCAGTTATTGGAGTGTAACTCAAAAACTGCTGGGCCGTATTTGATGAAATTTAAATGGCACCAGTCGGAAATATACTCTAACAAACAAAAATTTTTAATTTTGAGGATCGGTCTACAAATGGGAGAGAGATTGGTGATCATACACAACAAAACGAATGTCGAACATATAAAATCATCCTTTTTTGAAGTCGGTTAAAAAGAGATTAACTGTCTAAATTTCAAGTATTTAACCACAGGACTGTGTTGAGGAATCAGCGAGTCAGGCAGTCAAGATATATAATTATATATTTCTAGAACTAAGTAAGTTATCTTAAATAAGAAAGCGAACTAAAGTTTTTAGAGACCATTTACATTGACTAAGCACTTAATTTAATTAATGAGCTACGCAAACATTACGCTTAGAAAAGAAAGAAACTTGGTACTTTCTTTGTGGAAGTTGCAAAAGTCAATAACACAAGTAACTTCAGCTTTATCCCCACTATTTTTCTTCCCTCACAGTACTTTTTCATGTATTTGAACACGAAGCTTTCAACGGAAAGATATTTTTGATGCTTATTTCCACTGTTAGAAGCGTCATCTTTGTTTGACGTACCTAAACTTGATCGTCATCATGCCTCGTAAAGAAAATAAACTTTGATTTACAAGCAAAATGCAATTCATTTATTTATTTAGGCATGTACCTACCTATATACAAAAAAAATAAGGTTGATATAACGAGTTTTTTGCGAGGTTCAAGACCCGTTGTTTTCTTACGCTTTTATATATAGGTAGGTACATACCTAAAGAAATAAATGAATTACATTTTGGTCATTTTTACAAACCTCGCAAAAAACTCGTTATATCAACCTCAATTTTTGTTTAAATATGGATAAATTATTAAACATTATTCATGCCTAAGCAAACAAAAAGGGGTTGTTATGGTTTGGTTTTGTCTACCTTATTTATAGCGGCTCAGTTTACATTTTAACTTTATCTCACTGATAATAAAACTAACAATTATAAAATACTAGCTGACCCGCCAGCGGCTTCGCTCGCGTGGCCTCGCGGGATACGGTAATTACAGATTTCAATGGGTCAGATTTCAATTAGGGTCGAATTTCACAAATTCCCGCCTTAGTGAGTACATAGGTCCAAAAAAGAATCCACATGCAAAATTTTAAACTTTTAGCACTCGCAGTAACGAAGTTTCATACAAACTATCAACCAACCAAAAAAAACCTTTAGGGGTTTAATTTCATAAAATCCCGTCGTATTGAGCACCTACGTCCTAAAAAGAACCTCCATGCAAAATTTTAAACTCCTAGCACTTGTAGTTTCTGGTATTTCGTGATGAGTGAGTGACCTTTCGCTTTTATATATATATATAGATAATAACAAAATAGGTTCACTATCACTATAACGTAGTTTGTTTTGCTACTGAAAATGCGGACTTTACTATATAAAATGTTAAAAAAGTCAGTTGTTAAAAAAGCTATAGTGAAAATAACTTATTTAAGTATTTATAGAAATTAAATTTTTATACGGAGTAGATACGGCCATTCTGAAGAGAGTTTATCAAAAATAGAACTGGTCACCTCATTCAACATTCAACACACAGGAAAACAAAACAAAAAGGCGCAATGGTAATAAATTTGAAACAAAATACGGTATTTCGTGTTATTTTAACAACTTCCATAAAGTAGTCCTAACAAAAATATTACTCTGTCCCGCTATAACTGGACAAATGTGTCCATTAGTTTTATTAAATTTTAACTTATTTCACATTATTAAATGAATGAAGCCCTGAGTTTTCATTGATTCGTAGTAGTTATGAAAAGTAGAGTATGCGCCTCGAGGATAAAGCTGTTTTCCTCTTGGGCGGCTTGAACCCGTCATATACATAACTTACAATTAATAAAAAACAACGAAATCCTTATAGGATTTCGTTGTTTACTTTTTTTTACGTTAGGAAAGTACTCATCTAATAACTCTAGAGTCCCCGTAACGCTCAGGGTCCAATATGCCGCCCGTGATGTAAGACACTGCTTTACTACTTCTGTGCATAATCTACTGTTAGTCTCTCAAGCAGGTAACTTTAAAAAGTGTAATAAAACGCCACCTGTACAAAGTCTCCCGTACTACGTTACTCATAGTATGAACACAGAGGTTTAACCTGAGTCTATCCACGCCACGTGGCTTTACTTTCACATTTGAATCTTCTGATCTATGAGGCGATTTAGAGATGTCGTCGGCGTGAATATTTGTACAATGTAAATATTGTTTTATATATAAATGACAATTTCTCTTTAAAAAACCGTAAATTATATCAAATATTTCAATATCAATGACTAGATTGATTTGATTGATGATAGCTACTCGTATTAGATACGCATCTGTACCTAGCCAGCTACTTGCATTGTGTACCGCGCCATTAAGAAAAGAATAAACAAATGTATAGATTAGGTAGGTACGTATAAACTATTATTTAATCTGCGATAGATAAGCTGATAAGTACCATAAGTATAAGTACCATGAATAGTAAGTAGGTACCTACTGAACGAATAAAGAAGTAAAATTAACAAAGATGACGCATGAAATGTCATGTCTCAATAGAACGAGCTGTTCACGGCATATAATTATGTAGGTAAGGCTAACCTAGGCTACCTAGGCTAGCTGCTATATATTTTTTACTGAGTACAATTCAACGCGAAATAAAGCTTACGGTACATGAATCTATTGATAAACCTATGTCATGTTCTCATTCATTACCGGACTCTATTCATTAACAACTGTAATCAATCATCAATATATAAAAGAAGCAAACTCCTGACTGACAGACAACGCACAGCCTAAGCCGCTGCCGTGCGATTCTCTAATGATTCGTCGATGCGCTCGTCGACGAGCTCACCGATGTCAAGCACTTTGATGACGTTTCTTGTCATCTCGTCATTTGTTTTACGGATGTTGTCACAGATGCAACGATGTTTGCTCATAGGACGGATCCCAATAATCTATCTATCCACGGTTTTCCTTACTACCGATAAAAATTTGACATGACGTCCATACAAATAGTGTCAAATATCTATCTCTAGTAAGGTAAACCGCCGATAGATAGATTATTGGGAACGGCCATTAGAGGATCACACGGCTGGTCGTAGAGCTTTGAAATTTGGAGGGTGCTTTTGTCTTGTGTAACAAGAAAGAGTTTATCGAAATTCAACCCCTAAGGCGTTAAAATTACGTAAAAGCTTTTGTATGAAAGTCCTGTTTTTGAACTAAAATAGGTATGCACGTTTGTATTCAAATATTTCATTTAATTTTTTTTAAATGTGGTCTTTAATTTTTTTGACAAGAATGACTTAAAAAGAAGATGAAACTTTGCATTAACAAGTGCAATTTGAAAAATTTAATACCGACTTCCATTCTATCACTTTGGCAAAAATCAGTTATTGGAGTGTAACTCAAAAACTACTGGACCGAATTTGATGAAATTTAAATGGGACTACACGGGAAGCACCAGCATTCAAACAAAAAAAGAATTTTGATAATCTGGTAACCCTATTGAAAGTTATAAGGTAACAAATATATAATAAAAAACAGTCGAATTGAGTACCTCCTCTTTTTTTTGGAAGTAAGTAGAAAATTCATTATTTTTTAAATTATAGGCGAAAAATTATGTGAGAAAATTGTATTAAGTAGTTGTAGCGAAGGGCAATAGCCCTGAACAAAGCTCTATGTCGTTACAATTATTATTAATATTCAGAAAAGAAACTACACGGACCAAGTCGTGGGCAAAAGCTTAAATAGAGAAAACATATAAACCTTATATGGAGACAGATATCATAACTGCACCAACATTTCATTCCAACACGATTCAAACACGTTACTAAGCACGTAACAAGCCGCGTGTTCCAGCGGAGCAAAAACGGGTGAAAGCCAAATTGTTCATAATACATCAAATCGCTTTTTTGTTGCACGAAAACCGCGAATTCACTGAACGGCATAAAAACTGTTTTCTCTTTTTAATGTTTTTGCCAATTTTTTAACAGAATCGTGCCCGTGAAGCGCATTTAAATAACGGGTTGAAACGAGTTGAGTTTCTAGTTTCTAATGTATGAATGAGGTAAATAAACTTACTTTGTTATTACACTAAGTACTTGCCATTTATAAATCAAGCAGTTATTTACACTGATATTTTTTTGTAAGCTTGAGGCGCGCTGGTATTTTGATAATAGTAAAAAGCAGAATCTTTAAACATCTAATGTAACGAAACAAATCGATAGTATTTGAAAAAAACAACGGTCAGGAAAGGAACAGGACATAAATGTTAACCGAATAGAATTCATTAATATTACTCGATTTCCGCAGAAAAATATATTAATTAGGTGTGCAAAAATAAACTTACGGGCCCAAATTCTCTAAATTTTCTACGATAAAACTATATATTTATTTTAGATAATACCTAGCTAAGGTATATTCTTAAATCTATAACCAGCTGTTTTTTAAATTTATTAGTATATATCGAAAAATATAAAGAAAAGTACAAAATTAATACATCTTCGCATTACATAATCGAGCTGCTAAGCAATTTTCAACCTTACTTTTATCAGCGTAAAATTGGAATTGGACCACGCCTTAAGTACACTTCTCATGATCGGTAGATCTCGGAAGTTCTGTTCCCAAAATAAATATCTCACTCCTATTCTAAGTATAAAAGTTTGGATGTATGTATGGTTACTCAATCACGCATAAACGGATGAACGTACAGGTATTTCCAATAGAATCGCGATAGCTTTATTCTACGCAAAGTCGTGAGCGGATATTAGTTGTTTAATAAACATAATAATAATAACCATTTATTTTGCATTAATATATAAGGTTTCCACATTAACTGATACCCTGCATCTTGGAAAAGCGTGAGCTGTGGACCAGGAGGCAGTTCTCCCTTTAGCATTAGACAATGGAAAATATAATATAGGTACTTAATTTAAATAGTTTACATAAAACGGTTTTTACATTTATTTCTTATCCTATGATGTAAACGTATGAATGCGCGCATGTTTGAGAGGATGCCATTGTGTGAGGGAATGTTTGGTGTGACGCTTCGCTCGTGTGAGGTTTGGGTGTGTTTTATATGTCACGTTTACCTAATATACTATATTTAGCTATATACTATATTTATATATTTGACTATTGTTATTAAATCTACACTTACTTAAATCTATCACATAATTACTTACTTACTTAACAACTTGAAATAGAGTTTCCGTGTCTGTATAGTCGTAATTGTTCATCCAGTCTAATATTACCTGTTTCAGTTGAAAATTGCTCAATTTCTTTATTTTTAATTGTCGATCAATTTTATTATAAAGTCTAGGTGCATTGTTATTGTAGTGCATACGTGTTGTGCTACTTTCGAAGTAGGGAACAGGACATTGATCTAACCTTTTATTACTACTTTTTATTGTAGGTACCACTGTGCGGTGATATCTGCGAATACAATATAAAACACACAATACAAATATAATAAACGCATCAGTGTTCTCAATCGAAATTCATTACAATAACATTTCATCATTTCTACACCGTAGAGCAGGTTATTATGAAATAACCATGCTCATGGTCACATCAGGGTCACATACAACGTTGAAGCCCTCTTATGTTGTTGTATATACATATACAGACACTAAAGCTCACGTTTAGACATGATCCGAAAAGGCAGACAATTATGTAATAGGTAGTTGTATCCACCAGTCGTCTAGTCTCTTTAAGCACTTTATTGGTATTCTTCTACGAAGAAATAAGACATTATTTCTTCGTAGGTATTTTTACAGTCTCTCCCAAGCTCTAGACGGCAGACAATTTGATGATGATTCATCCATCTCCTAGTACTTTCAGCTCTTTAGAACATCAGTCTGCAATTCATCTTCTTCTTGAAAGTTCACTATTAAAATAAATTAGTACGTTTAAAAACATAACCACGGCTTTTCAGTTTGACTAGGTAGAGATATTTACTATATATCTACTTAACTTAGAATATTCTAGAGCTACATTGGTACCCAACTCGGTGTTACTGAAATGGCTAACCTGGTAAAACCAGTCACGAAGCATTTACTTTCGGAACACCTTTCATTCGAAATTATCCTTAACAAAAACCACCCAAAACATATTCCAACTGAAATAGTCGGATATGTGAATTAATGCGTACTGACCATACCATACAATATATTACTATCAAAACCTCTTTAACATACGAGTAAAACAACTCACCTGCAAGATATACATAGCAAAGTTACAAGTTTTTTAATGACATTGGGCTACGGAACAATCATACACCAACCTCTGCCTTTAACAGATGCATTTCGTCACAACTGACGAACTGATGCACTGCGCCCATCACTCTGATAATAACTATATATTATGTTGTTAAATCTCATGCGCCTGTAATTGTAATTATTTTTGACTCAGTAGATTAAACGTGTACAAGTTATCTATCGAAATCATTTGTTTAGGCCTACATCACCTAACGAGCCTTCTTTCATGCCTATATATTCATATCGAAATATGCTAATGGGTGCAATAAATCACACGATGGGGTACAAAGCAGTGCATTAGACCATCAAGCTACAGTTGATGCAATGTCTTGGGCGTCGTAATTGCAGTGGTAACAAGAACTGGTAACTGGTAGCCATTTGTGGGGCACGTGCTGTTTTCCACACTTGATTGTGCAAAGTACACATACTCTACGTGTATAGTACGAACTCGTATGTTGACACTGGCTGGTTAGGAATGAGTGAGTTTTTTGCTCATGCTTGTTTTTCTATTGATGTGCGTGTTTTATTAATATTAGCTTACGTTTTATTATATACATGGTAATAATTTGAGCTAAAACTGAGTAATTTATGCTGCCTACTCTATTGGGAGCATTTGGAAATCATAATGCACGAAATTTAACGAAATCTTTGAAGCCAAATAGATATAATAAAAAATAGTAACGAGAATAAAAAAGTAAATAAGTATTTTCAGAAATACAGTTGTTTTCTTAGACAGAGCCCGTACTCTGGCTCACTGTGTTGGATGCCTTCTCACTTATCTAAGAGACATGTGACAGAAGCGATGAGTTTATCTGTCATGCTATTTTTACTGTCTTCTGGGTATTTCCCTCAATATTTTTCAAAATATTACTTTCGCTTATACTTTCCTGCCAGCCTGCCTACGCAAGATCCACGTTTTTCGATTCAGTCATCCCAGTATCAATACAATCCTGCTCAATCAAAATGTCTTTTGTTCTTCAGGACCAGTCGAAGCAGCCAAAATGACGTTGGAACAGCCTGCCGGTGAGATTTGGCAGAAGATCCGCGAAGAGTTAAATGAGAACGTGGATACCAGGGAAGCGGACCTGGCGCATATCAAGGAGTGGCTGAAAAAGGAACCTCATCTACCTGATGAGTTCGGTAAGAACTATGAATGTTTTTGCTTATAATTGGTTAGAGATTGAAAGAAACCGGAAGGAATTGCGTGGTCTTGAGCATTGGAAACTTTAGATTCCATTGAAAGTCACAGACCCCTCGAATTTATATACATCTGGAAAAAAGTTTCTTCTTGCTGAGAGAGAGAGAGATCCAAAAAGTCTTTATAATCAAACAGTAGTAATAAAGCTATTTTGTGTGTAGTTTAGAAGTAAACTGTAGGAAATTTAATTATGAACTGGTTCCCTTCCCTATGGAAGAAATATCTACTATAGTACAAAAGACTATATTCAGTTGTTGTTTACCAAGTGGTTATTCTTCAAAGGTATGTGCTTCGTCCTGGAGACCAATTCCACCAAATTAACAACGTCCAATAATCTATCCGCTGCAACTGCAGTTTGACTCGTTCTACTCCGGTTGACGTTCGATCATTACCCAAACAGACATTCTACTATTTCTAGAAACAAATTGGAACGTGACGTCATCTTAAACACTACTACAAATAGTAAATATACATCAAAAGCTACTATATACAAATATGAGTTAGCGTTACGTTCAGTATCTATCGAGTTAACAGAATATAAAGATTTGATCGTCAAAAGAAACGTAACGCAGCAGGACTGTTTTTCAATAGCAGAATAAGAAAACGTATAAAAGTGACCGTTCAGCTACGATCCGATTGCAATTTAGTTAGTGGAATCGCCCCCCTGGAACGATACCACTGTAGTGCAAAGTATCCAGCCTCAAAGAAGTTACTTGTTAGCATCAATCTTTAGAATACCGAGTAGCAATGGTTTCGGGTGTGTGGACATTTTACAAACCTAAAGTGCAGTATCGCGACATATTACAAACTCTGGGCAATGCTATGTGTGTGCTGTCATGAGGTGGTGTAGCGCTTACGAGCAACCAACAGCTTTAAAGCCTAATCATTAGATAATCCCAGAACGTTAGCATTTTATTTAGTTGTCTTGTCATCCGATAGTAGGCATATACAAGACTATAATAATTTTTAATATACCATTTCCGTTTGACTACAGATGACCAGCGTATTATGACCTTCCTCCGAGGTTGCAAATTCTCCCTGGAGAAGACCAAACGTAAGCTGGACATGTACTTCACGATGCGTGCAGCTGTACCAGAGTTCTTCAATGATCGTGACGTCACACGTCCTGAACTTCAGGAAATCTTAGCTACTGTGTAAGTTGATTTCATACTTTGTTGCCTTTACTATCAACGTTCTTTACCGCTTGAGCTACGACTCGATAACACGGATATAATAGTATTCAGTATGCGCCCTAGTTTCCCATAGGTAGACTAGGTACTAGGTAGACTTTCCTTGATGATATGAGTTTTTCCATAGAAAGACGGTCATATCATTACATTGAAACGACATCAGAAGAAACTATTACCAATTGTGTTAGCCTGTATATTAAAAAACAAGGGTTATATGTATATACCTATAACGATCGTTTTATTTTAAATAAACGTTGTTTTTCATTTTAATGGTAGGCTAGGTACTTACCTTAGGTACATTACTTAAGTATTCAGCAGTCTGGTAATGATTAAACCTTTTTTGGGTTTCCTAATTGTAACCTTTATTAACATCGACATTTAGATTATAATGACGTGCTTTTTTTTAATTTTAACTGTACCTACGTATCATTATAAGTAATTAAAAGGTATTATTTGACATATAAACATACAAAATAATTATAAAAATGTAAAGATACCGTCTGCACTCACTTGGTATTATGTCGGTTAAGTACGACGTTTCGAACGTATAAGACAATACAAAATAATGTTTTTGGGGGTCCATGTTCAAAATATTTTCAAGTAATTGGTAAAGTTACACAAGGTAATATACAATATTCTAGTTTAAGTAATACTGGTGCTTACACGTTTTACTACAAGTAAGTAAACCCTCCTTCTGAAGTCAGTCTGGCAGTCGGTTAAAACGAATGAGACCTACTAGAGAGACTAGAGACCTAGTGTGTTTGGGCTGTCTGAAAGCTACATTTTCTCGAACAAGTTGAAGTCGAGAACAGTATTAAACATACTATGCACTATGCCTATCGACCCTTTAAAAGATGCAATACTCTTAAAGGGTCGACAAAATTGCATAAACACCAATATTTTGCTAGACATGATCTGGTCTCATTATATCAGAACAAGTGCAATTTGAAAAATTTAATACCGACTTCCATTGTATTACTTTGGTAAAAATCAGTTATTGGAGTGTAACTCAAAAAATATCGGACTGAAGTTGATGAAATTTAAATGGGACCACACGGGAAGCACCAGCTTTCAAACGAAATATTTTTTTAAGAATCGGTTCACCCTATCGTGAGCTATGAGGTAACAAACATAAAAAAATACAGTCGAATTGAGTACCTCCTCCTTTTTTGGAAGTCAGTAGAAAAGAGCTATTTATTCCAAGTAATATTAAATGAGGGAGAAAAATACTAACCTATCTTTTAGTTGGTTTTATTAGGTACAGTTTAATTATGAAGTCACTACATTGTATCAAATGCCCTAAAGGATACAATTGAATTTGTTTTTATAATAAAATATCTCCTCATACACCGTTAATTGTTCAGAAATGTTTAATATCAGGGTAAACAATAATTAAAATTTGTATGTCCTTCTTTTCCAGACAAATGCCTCCTCTACCAGGTCTCACTCCTGAAGGAAGAAGAGTTGTTCTCATGAGAGGTAAGAATATTAGTTCATGTTTTAATTTTAAACATTTTCCACTCTCTAGTTTGAAAATCTTTCAGTCATACAGTGTGTTCTGGCAGCTGTCCTTGACACCCGGCTAGTGTGATACTATCTTAGTCCGCATCATCACTGACCATCAGTGAGATAGTGGTCAAATACAAGCCTATGAACTATAACAAAATAAGCATTATGGTGTTTCTATTTCATTCACCATATTTCGACCTTCTTTAGGTATGCAAAAATATAGCACTTCACTAAAACTCCTTATTTTGAAACCTCAGTCTGGTCCACGAACGGATTTTACTAGCCTTCTTGAATCTTCAGAGGTATTCAAGAACCTTCACTCGCTAATCCCTTCTGCACATGAAAATCACATTGGTGTTAAAATTATTGAAGTATCATCATCAAATTTAATTTCTAATTACTAGCAAAAGCTTCTTGAAGGTCCAGTCAAATTTTAAGGACTCAACATACTGATCATACATACACCTTATATACAGTTTGTACTGTATACCTCAACCGTACGGTTACGATACACTTACGGAAAGAAAGTGTTACGCTCCGCGCGCGCACCAAAATTTAAATTGTTGTGCTCAGTACTAAATTCCATTATTTAAATTTAAGCAGCGTGTATAAGACAAAATATAAATAAAAAAAACTAAAGAAAACAAAAATCTACTTCTTTCCTTTCTCAGAACTTATATACCCATCATATACTTTCTTCTTTCCATAAAACATTCGTAAATCCCTTAAACCTTCCGATTTTTTAAAAACATTTCTAAATATCTAACTCATATCAACACAGTATTTGCATGAGCAATTTCATTATACTTCTTTTTGAATTCGCCCTGCAGGTGTGGACAAAGACGTCCAAACGCCCAACGTGGCGGATGCCTTTAAGCTAGCCCTGATGATGGGCGACCTTCGCCTGGCAGAGGAGAAGGAAGGAGTCGCCGGCGACGTCTATGTCCTGGACGCTTCCGTGGCCACACCCACACACTTCGCAAAGTTTACACCAACGCTTGTCAAGAAGTTTCTAGTCTGCGTACAGGTTAGTACGAAGATCTGTATACTTACCTATATGTATTATATACTGTACAGATTTTATATTTTGACTACAGCTGCGCCGCTCGCTTTCACCAGTGTGGTGATGGATGATGATGATAATAATAAAAATGTTATTATGCAGTGCATCGTCTATCTACCCACCAAGTTTGTTCAAATCATCCAAATCCGCTTCAAGTTAAAATTAGAAAATTTTGAAGAGAGAACGTTTTGAAATTTTGTTAGTAATTGAAATTTGATAATGTAATCGATATAAATGTTTCTTTAGTCTCTTCTAAGGATACATGCTATATATTACAATCAAATGAAGTGAAGGTAACACAGTCCAATAGGATATTTGCTTGGATGTCCGTTTTTTCCTTACAAATGCTTTTATCCCTTCAAGAGTCGTTATATTATAACAATGAAATTTCTATTTTGTGTCTAGCCGCATGATGACCCTTGATGGATTATAAAACTTCCGTAAACAAATATCTATATATATATAAAATCCATTGCGTGGTTTAGAAGTTAACGGCCATACGGACGCAGAATTTTTTTTTTATACTTTTTTAGCTACTGCCCGAGAGTTGTCGATTACTCATAAAAGATCCAAACTTTTCTGCGACATAATTTACATAATTTTTTTACGCACATACATTTACGTCAATGGTACTCAAAAGATTAATATTTCAATCCATGATCGTCTGATAGAGATAAAAAAATGAGCTGATATATCTACACAATTAGATATATTGATGATATATAAATCATTAGATGTCGGTTGTCATTGTTTGATTGTTTTACGCGTAGAAGTAGCATCAGTATTGATATCGGTATCTTATTTTTTAAATATTTTCTTGTTTTGTCTTCAGGAAGCCTACCCAGTAAAACTAAAGGAAGTGCACGTCATCAACGTATCACCTCTTGTGGACAAAATCGTCAATTTCGTGAAGCCCTTCATCAAGGACAAGATCAAAGAAAGGGTAAGAATTCTTAATTCTTCAATTAGAAGTAATTAAAATAATAACTTGTTGAAATCGGTAAATACCATAATAGTTCAAAAGTACCTTTTATCACAATATTGTGCGCATGGTACCGACTTCAATTAGTTATTTCAGAGTTTTGAGTGTTGAATTCGGTTCGTCGATTTTTCCCTATTTTTAGTGTCTTTTGCTACTTACTGGTCAATTGACATACACCGTCAATGATAATATCATCCAGATAGGCGTAAAACTTTTCAGTTACTGTAGTGAAACTCAAATCTGTATTACCGAATTTAAATGCGACCACCTCGAAAGTATACTCACTCTACCAAACAAAAAAGAATTTTGCGAATTGGTCCACAAATGGGGAAGAAATCGCTGAACATACATAAAAAACGTATAATCGAACATATAACCTCCTCCTTTTTTGAAGTCGCTTAAGACTCGACACTATTAAGGTATTTTGGTAGATTTTCATGCTCATGTGTAACACCTTTGGCATATTAAGAATGCTTATGAGCCTATAAATCTTACAGCTAAATCTTGCTTTACGGTAATCAATGGAAAATATTTCCTAGAGCACTATTTTATCTATGTGTGAGTACTACGCCACTGGGCATTTCTCCTACGCTGTCAGGTTTTTTGATTTGTTTTGTGATTTCCCATGTTCATATCATTAAACATAAACAGTCTCAGTTTAGGCGTTATTATAACTTACGAGTTATAGAAAACCAACTTTGGGGATGTTATTGAAAAGAAAAGTCAATAGACAAGTAGAATATTCCCTTGGCCATCGGGATGCGAATCGTATGAGGCGGGGAAGGCCTCTTCTACAAGAGGCCGTATTGGTGGCAACTACCGCAATGCCTTTAGGGAATCCTAGTGCGAGGGCATTGTGTTTTATCATATAAAAATTGTTTTATTAGCAACCGAAAATATAGACTGTTTGTCAATGCTTTTACTTCGTAAGACTGTTAAAGCCTTGTTAAGTGTTATTTATTTAGTATCAACTCTCTGACCTAATAAGCCAGAACACTGCATCGTGCGTGATCGATCAACAAGACCGGTGTAACGTTTATACTTTTTTAAGCTATTATTTTTAAATAATTCTTATATTTGCTTATTCTCTTTCAGATCTTCCTCCACACTGACACCAATGATCTTTACAAATACATTCCTAAAGAGATGCTGCCCTCAGAGTATGGTGGCAACGCTGGTTCCATGAACGACCTTCATAGTAAGTTCCTCTTTATTATACTCTAGTGCAGTAGAAATCATTGTGAATGAGTTCGTCCGGAGTAGTACTGCTACCATAGCATTCTACCACGAGTGAGTTTGTAATGTTCGCAACACTGTGTTCTGGTTTGAAGGTGTGGTTGCCGGTGAAATTATAGGCACATGAGACTTAACAACTTAATGTCTCATAGACTCTCTCTTCAAATCTAAAAATAAATTATGCTATATATATGTCTTCTAGACATATACTCGTATATAGCCTATTTATATAACTTCTATTTTAGGATATCATTCACTTTTTCTGATATAAAGTGGAATTGGTGTAGGTAGGTAATGTAAATATGGATGTGCTGGCAACAAATTCTGATACTAAATTCTGAACTATAAGGACTAAAAATACAGCGCGATTTATTCGAAAACGAAAGTCAATCAGACACATACATTTTTGACGGTGGGCTGTTTAATGCAAATGATAAATTGACGTTAAAAGCAGTATAAATCATAAAACCAGATGCCACAATCGTACCCTTACTACCAGAAATGTTTACGCTAGTTATCAAGGCAAGAAGTTCGATGTACCTACGTAGGTAGTGTCACCTGTCTGCAGGTCAGCCGGTCAAGCTTTCCTCAATATGTCTGGTGCGAGATATTATCACTTGTGATTTGCGACACAATTTTTCTATTATATATAGGAACTTACATCCAAAAGCGGGCTTAGTGATTCATCACACACGCCCCATATACTCAGGAGCTATTGAGTTTTTGTGGTCGTTCCGCGTAAGGTTTTATCCTGCTACAATATTTACTTGTTTAAAGAATATTAACCTTCTTCTTCCAGACGCGTGGGTCAAGAAATTAGAAGAATACAAAGACTGGTTCGCGGAGCAAGAGAACCTCAAGGCTAACGAAGCCCTCAGGCCAGGGAAACCTACCAACTACGACGAGCTCTTCGGAATCGATGGTTCTTTCCGCCAACTCGTCATTGATTAGGCAAATAAAGCTTGTCACTTCTCCAAATTGGCTTCTGGTTAATAAAAAAAACATATAAAAACGTGGGCTTTAGTTTTAGTAACAAGAGAAAAAATAATCACAACAGTTCAACTCTCTTAGAATCGCTGAGCCGTGTAATCTTAGTTGATTCGCTACAAACTATATTGTACTCTTTGTTATATGTAGGAACGCCTAAATTTGCAAGCCGCTTTGATGAGTGACAAGGTTAAGTCTATCCACCAGGTTATTGAATAGTGCAAGTTTTTGTACAATATTTTTGTCTTCTAAAGATAAATAATTATTAATTTTTGATTTCCATACGTGTTTTGTTTGTAGCATGTGTTTTGTCTGTACTTCATTATTTGAAACAGCGCCATCTAGTAGGTACAGGCTTTTGTTATTCGCATCTCACTGACGATTAATTTAGTTCAAGCGATTTTTTCACTTACAAGATTAGAAAGAGACTTTCCTAACAATAGTATCTACTAATAATTTAATAGATTTACATTGTGTGTATAGCTTTTTTATAACTACATTTTCCAAATTTAAATTTTAGTATTGATAATACAAGAGATGCATAGGTTGTTCGCATTATTTGGTCTCGTTTAATAAAAGGTCATGCTTGCACAGAAATTTGCACTATTTTTAGAACTGGTCGAATTTAAGCTCTCTACTTTCGCTTATTTTAGTTACCATTAATTTTTGGTAAATGTTCGTATAATATGATAATGTTATATTTTATTACTTTTGTAACGGATTAAAGTATTTTTATCTGCCAAAGTTTTGCTCAATGTTTTATATCGTTGTTTATTCTTACGCTGGTAATGAAAGTACATGATGGTGTGTTTGTAATTTTGTAAGCATTTTGATAAATATTCTTTTTATATTATTTTGTTTCACTGACTTACCTATACTTACAAATTAAACCGAGAGTATGCTACTTTATAAGGTAATAATAATTATAGGACATCATTTGGTGATCCCAGTGTAAGGCAGTACGTCTTCACATCATCACATCATATTAAATCTTATGAAGGCTGAGAAGATCAAGCTTAGCTGTGCTACTATTGGCTACTCACGAGATCGCTCATGTCATTTTGATTTCTGCCTCGAAACTGTATTTTTAAGCACTATTGTGTATGAGTTTACAGGCACTCCGCACTGTAACTAGTAAACAATTTGGATAAACAGTACTAACCAGTTAGTTCTCTACACGGAGAGTGCGGTTCACCAAGCAGAACTTTGCAACTATAAAATGTACCTACGTCGCACTATAAATGTGCGAGTGAGTACATCATGAGTCATACATGAGTAGCCATGACTCCACCATCGTGCGTTCGAATTTGGAATACATAGTAATATCATGGAATGGAATCAATGGATGGAATCGAAATGAAATTAAATAAAATCATTTATTCTTTTTAGGCCTAAGGGGGCACTTACAAATTGTCATTTTTATATTTATTTTTTCTTAAATCTACAACCGGATCGGAACGTGACCACGACTGAGAAGATCCGGCAAGTAACTCAGCGGGCTTGTCTTTTTACATTAATTGTTATCACCAAATACTTAGTGTATATTTTAGCTCCGTTGTGTTGCCTTACAAAAGGGACTGTACTAATGGTATCAGTAGAGCAAGACACGCTACGCTTTGACATCGTAATGCACGAATAGATAGATCCTGGAGTGATCAGTCCCAAGCTGTTTTATCCTCCAAGTAAACCAAAATTATGTAATAACCTTTTTGACAGAGTTAATTTAAATAGTAATTTTGAACTTATTAATAGGCAAATCTCGGATAACATCGGGAAATTTGTTAAATAATCGTATACATTGTCCCATAAAATAATGGCTTATTGTGTGGAGACGCGTACTAGCTTGTACTTATTCCGCGTGTTGGCGTGTTGGTAGAATGAGCATCACTCCTTTTTACAAAACTGTATTTCTTGACATAAATTAGATTTTCATAGATAAACTGAGAGACATCAGTTAGAATGTTTATATCTTCGAACTTCTGTCTAAGGGGGAGCTAAATTTCAAACTAAATTTTAGATAGCTCGTATAGCAGCAATATGGACTTAACCCGCGATTGGAATTTTAAAAATATTGACATTAATTATTTCGAAAGTTTACTATAGTGAAGTTTCTTGTGATTGTTTTTATGCTTGTAACGATGTTCGCTTATCAACTGAAATATTTTATGACGTATTGTACAATACTTTAGACAAGTGGGTAACTAAGAAGAAACGTGCTAGTACTGCCTCGGGTTTATTTCCGGTTTGGTTTACGTCGGATATCATAAAAGATATAAGACGGAAAACGTACTTTCACGGGGAGTGGAAACGCTCGAAGCACAGATTACTGAATAAGCTCGAAGTGTAACGCGGCCTATAAATCTTTCTCTGAACTGCGCGCTAGTTTAAAGAAACGCATAGCAGAAGCCTACAGTGCTCACACCATTGCAATCGAAAAACAGTTGAAAAGTCGCCCTCAAGATTTTTGGCGTCACATTGCTAGTCTTAAATCAAAAGGTGGGTTTGAACCCAGTGTTGTATATAATGGTCAGTCTCATGTCGGCACTAAAGCTTCAGAAGCGTTCGCTGACTATTTCTCTAGCGTTTTTCTTAAACAGCCCCCTTCTCTAAAACTCGAAGGCTTAGAACGACCCCCGGGCGGAGGCTACGTCAGTATCCCTAACATCTCCCCTCAGGAGGTTAAACGTGGCCTGACGAAGCTGAAGGCGAGCGGATCAATCGGACCTGACAATATTCCAGCTTTTATTATTAAGTCATGCCAGAATATTTTAATGCACCCCCTCTGTCACATTTTTAATTTATCGCTTAGGGATGGTTTGTATTCTCCACAATGGAAAATGTCCAGGGTAACTCCCATTCCAAAGTCAAGTAACAAAAAAGCAGTTGAAGAATTCCGCCCTATAGCCACTCTTCTGCGAAGGTTTTTGAGTACGTCCTTCATTATGAAATCCACAGACAGGTTCATATGTATATATCTGATGAACAGCACGGCTTCAGGGCTGGGAGGTCGGTTAATACTAACCTTCTAAATTTAGTTGACTATGTGTCGACCTGTATGGACCGCGGTTCACAGGTCGATGTGTTATATTTTGACTTTCAAAAAGCTTTTGACAAAATTGACAATGATGTGTTATTACAAAAGCTATATGATATTGGATTCACTCCACAATTGCTTAGGTTTTTTGCTGACTACATGCGCGACCGTCGGCAATTTGTAAAGCACGGCTTACACGTCTCTGAACCGTACTTAACTCTTTCCGGGGTAAGTCAAGGGTCAGTTCTTGGGCCGATGCTGTTTTTAATAATGATAACCTCATTGGTAAGGTGGATGTTGCTAGATGTCTATTATACGCCGATGACCTTAGGCTAGCTCTTGAAATTAGAACACAAAGTGACTGTATTATGCTACAAAATGACATAAATTCTTTATATAATTGGACTGTAGCGAACAAAATGCTATTTAACCCAAATAAATGTCACGTCATGACTTTTGACCGTAAACACGACCCTATACATTATAACTATACAATCTGTGACAATATTCTTAAAAGAGTGACCACCATAAAGGACCTGGGCGTCACGTTTGATCGTGGCCTATCTTTTCGTGACCATATTTTAAATACCACAAAGGAAGCCTCCCGACGTTAAGGTTTTGTGCTGCGGAACGCGCGCGATTTCCATGACCCTAACGTCATCAGGCTCTTGTTTACTACTCTCGTTAGGAGTAAGCTGGAGGCAAGTACGGTGGTCTGGAACCCGTATCACGTGACTTACATCTTGCTGTTGGAAAAGGTGCAAAAAACTTTTTTGCGGTATTTGTACAAACGGGTATATGGCTACTGCCCTTATCTCTACCCAACTAAGTTTCTTCTCGGGCAACTTGGTTATAACTCTTTGGAAGTTAGAAGGTCGGTTGATCAGCTTTCCACTTGCTGCAAAATTTTAAGAGGCAACATGAACTGCCCTACCCTTCACAATCTCCTGTGTTCGCTGTACGTTCCTGATAAATACATCAGGCACAGGCCAAGCCACAGGCACTTGCTGTTTGCTACTCCTAGTCGTCGCACCGTGCCCGAGCCCAGTCTCCCTTGTGTCGCTCTCTAACCAGACTCAACGCATTTCTGGACGCCAACACCGAATGTGACTTATTTTGTGACAAATGGCATAGTATTTTTAAGTTATTACTGAGTTTCTGTGAAAAAATATAATAATTAGGATATTTTATGACAATTTAAAAATTTTCTTGACATTTCTTATTTTGACATATAAATTTCAATAATAAGTGTAAGTGGTGTATGCCGTGCTTATTGTAACAAATAAATAATAATAAATAAATAAAAAGCCCTTTTTTGCAGTACCAAATCGAACCGCAGATCCAACGCAGATGACAGACTGAACTCAACGCCCTCTATAGGTGAGAACTGTCTTATTATGGAGGTTAAGGTGAACCATCTCTGTCTCTGTATAAGAACAAGTGTCAGAATCAAAGAGTAAATAACTGTCATCAGAATAACAAAAAAGTTTGCTCAGCATAGTTCAATCCGTCTACAACTGCTACATTCACACCGTACTCTTTATCTAAGATAGAGCCATTCTAGAGAGTTTTTGAACTGTTACTTGCAGCTTACAGCTGGTTTATTTTTTAAAGTCATCCTTTGATAAGACATTTTTCCTAACCTCTACCCTCGATATCTTTTAGCCGCAGATTTAAAATTATTATTTTTTTATCAGAGGGTAGTGGAGAACAAGTTATAGTAAAGTTTAATTTCTTTCTGATTCTTATTTTCTTTTTCTTATCATTGTTTGGGTATCTAAGTGGGGGTCTTATGAATAAAATATCAGAGACTACAGGTTAGTTTGTAGCCCGAGCGAAGCGTCTCTGCAATAGCTTGGGCAAAAACGCTTTCGTATGTCTGGATGTCCGGCTGTTCTCCGTCACAGGTCGCATTTCTCAACCGAATCTCGTGTAAATTTTGTAAGCAGGCACAGTAATCGTATAGATTTTTTTGTTTTATGAGTTATAGGAAATTTAAAAAAATCATAAATTTATTTCATAGGTTTTTAGTATCCTAAAATGAAAAGGTGCGCAGTGTATATTTGTTCAGTTTAAGCAACTCGTATGAAAAGCCATTCTCGCGAGTTCTACAGGTCACAGATCCACTAGTATCTTTAGGATCTTCAGTCAGTACGTTAGGAGTCTTCTTCTATCGTTCTTTTTCTCTTCCAAACAAACATTTTACCGATTGCCTCTCTGGATCTTGACACTAATGCTAATAACGCTTTATGTGACATAGATATTAATCAATATAATGGTTTGTTTATGTTAATCGGTGAAGAGACAAGTCAGTCGCTCGTCTGATGATAAGCGTCACGCTTGCCCATAACAATTCAGTGCCATTCAGAATTATCTGCAAAACCCTGCATGACAATGTTCTACGCTCGTCTCCCTGCAGAAATGATGTGAAATCTCTTGCCCTGTAATTTCGCTACAAAAAGCTTACTGTTCAACGAAATACAGTAAATGGTAGCACTCTACAGCTTCAGAACTGAACTGGCATAGTGAACTCTGCAAAAGTCCTACTACAAAATATTCTATTTTACAGATATTTTTGATAAGTCTGATATGAGGCCCCTGTTAAAATGGAACGTGTTTTTAGAAGTCGCTAAAGACTTACTAACTGGATTTGAATCTAAAATGTGTAGTCCTTGGTATTTTTCCTCTTAAAAAATGTATATACAAACTGATGAAAATCTAATAATCTGTGTAATAACAATACAATATCGCAATAACAGCTTCGGTTTTCGAGTATCGGTCGCGCTCTATTTCCTTCGTAACAGGACTGACTGCAATACCAACTAATAAACATAGAATATTGTACAGTCTATGACTAAACGATCGTATCAATTGGGGCAATTAATTTTCTAATTTTACTAATTACCGGTTGCTTCCGTTATGAATATTCCTCGGTGATGAAATTTTAAAATAGGTCGATCTAAAAATATACGACCTTGTTTTGAAATATTTGATGTCTATTGCACAGAATTTGCCCTATTTACAAAGGTTATATCTATGGTCTATTCGTTAGTAAATACTGTCCGTATCTACACAAGGTCTTCAGGTACTACTACAGGAACTAGGCACAGCCTGTACTACTGTGTGTACATACTTATACATATACACACCCAGGCACAGCAAAAAGATCAAAAAGACATGTTCACTGACACAAATGTTTTACCTATCCGGGCATAGAAGCTGTAACCAGCGGCTCGGAAGTAGCAAGTAGTATGGTTGCTACAAACTACACCAACCAGCCAAAATCTCAAAAGGGAAACACGCACGTAAATATGTCGAGTATTTTCTTGCAGTTATGAACATGAATACAGTCAAAGTTTAACTAGGCTTTTTTCTGGTGTGTTTACGTGAACTCGTACGGTTGTACGTACATTGGAAGTTCTCAAATTAAAATGTCAAAGTCCTCGATTTAGACACTTTTGACAAAATTGACGATTTTAACACAAGGGGTGACTTTTTGTCTCATAATCCCCTAGAGGAGAGGTCTATGTTCAGCAGTGGACGTCCTACAGCTGAGATGATGATGATGATGAATCCCCTTGAAGCGAAAAATTCACGCTAAAGGGGATTTTGATGCTAAAAGTCTCAAAGTCTCCCCTTAAAGGGAAAATTATATTATTTATCCCTATCATTGGTCAGCACGCCGTTTGCTTAAGAAGTTAATAGTTAGAAAATTCTGCTGATTTTCTATTTTTATGTTCTTAATAAAAAAACTTGTAATATAATTTGTTATATAATTTGGAAAAAATAATTAAACCTATTTATTCGTTTTTAATATATGATTTTTAATGCGCTAACGCCTACTTAGCGATATAGCAATTTTAGAGAGAAATATTCACATTCACGGACGGGAATCCTCCGTTCCCATTCGACGGTTAAAATCAGATAGAAAGTGAACATTTGATGCTCGGACCTCGTGCTTCGGTGGCCTAGTGTTCATGGCGTCTGACACGGATTGAAGACGCGGGTTTGCATCCCGTCTGAAGATGTGAATTTTTCTGTCTAAAATTGCAATGACAAATGCTGCTTTTGCTGCTTTATTTCTGTGTCTTTACAGCGAATTTTGCACACTGCCTGTGTGCAAAATTCAACTACTAAGGGTAAGCATAGTAATATAAAATAATATGATTTTCCCTACTCTCAATGTCCTTTACATTGAGATTTTAGCGTCATAATCCCCTGAGCGTGAAGTTGCAGCTTCCAAGGAGAAGTCTCAAATTCACCTTTAGAGAAAAAATCTAATTTCACACGAACCCCTATTTTATCTGAGCTAATACTTTTTTTTATCGTGACTCATCAAAGTGACTCCCTTTCGTCTGATGGAAAGCGAAAATGGAATCAAGATGCAATGACCATTAGTGCAGCCGTAAGCTGATCCGACATCCGTAGTGACCTGTTGCTACGGATGTTCATGCCAAGGATGTCAAGATTACACAATACAGGTAAGGTGATATTCTGAAGAGAAGGAAGAGGAAGAAATAGAAAAGTTTTTGCGGAGAACGCGCACACTGGAGTCTTTCTGGCGTTGAACTCAACCAAGTTGCCCGTACCCCAACTATAGATGCTGTCAAGCACCCCGGAAAGCTCAGCCCCGAAAATACATCTAATCTTGATCTGATGGCATAATGTGACATGAAGTAATTGGCTGCGTCGACGTGACTTTCAAGAAAACCCTCGCGTTTATCTGAACTGCCTATATGCATCAGCCATTCATCTGAGATGCATGAGGGACTTTCAAGAATTATATCAGAGAACACTTGTGCCTACTGTATAGAACCCCTGTATTATTCAGACCTGGGAAGAATAAAAATTGGGCTATGAATTTTGGAGAACATTTCAAGATGCAACGTTACATCAAAAAATCCCTTTTTCAGGATTGAAAACGTAGGAAATATAAAATTATTTTTGTAATATCCACGTTTTGTTGACGTAAAAGATTTTTCTGTACGAACTCTACTCTGTCCGTCTGTCTATCTGGGTTTTATCTATCCTACGTTAAAAGAGCCTTATCTTTCGAACCGTGATAGACAAATACAAAAGCCAGTTGAAATACAGCAAATAATTATGTGTTATGGTAGACTACTAAATGATATTCCAAAAAATATAAAAATGTCTAATAAAATAAAATATCATTCAAATAGAAAAACAAATATTTTAAATGAATCTCGTGTAGAAAGTTTCTATTGATTTGTTTCGTATTTTTCTCTCAATCAGTCAAGTAAAAACAATATATACATCGAATTAAGAATTTCCTTTTTTTAAACGGTTCTTATATTTTATCTGTGTATTTAATCTATGTCTACACAAATTCGTGATGGTCGTGGTGGTCAACATGAGTCATGTTTCTATCTGATAATATTACAATTATGATAACAATTAATTGGTGACTCACAATTTATAATATTAATAACTGCTATTGATTAGAATAGCTATCTACCTATAGAAGGTAGGTTTCCAAACAACGCCTTGAAAACGAAAAGTTCACATACTACAAAGCATACTCAAAACTGCACTAATTAACTTCTGTTAAACATAGGTTAGGTGCGTCGCCTACAATATATTTTTTAGGTTTATTAGGTACCTACCAAGTAAATGTAGGTACTAAACTTTGTAAGTACTTACATAAAATTTACATATTTGATGCTTTATATTACGTATATATTGTTATTATTTTCATAGTTTCTAAACATGCTGTGCACCTATAGAATGCGCTGCCTGTCAATATCAGGCAAGCAAAGTCCATTTCGTCTTTCAAAGGTATGGTGAAGGAGGAATATTTATCAAGCACCTACTGAATATTATATTTTATTATAATATATATTAATATGTATTAAATATTGTATTTATGTTTATATTTTAATATTATGTATTTGTTTATCATTATTTGTTATTTTATAATATATATATATATTTTTAATTATCTATTAGCACTTATTTCCTAGGTAAAAATGATTGTTTTTATGTACCATCTACTAACTACCGCATTAATATTAAGAATTATCTCCATGCATGGTTGCCTGTAAGAGATTGCTATAGCGATAAGGCCGCCAATTGTCCAATCTACTGTAGTGCTTTTTTTACTGTATTATGTTTTGTTTTCTATAAGATTGGTACTCAATAAAGAATTTTTTATTGTATTGTATTGTAACAAATTGTTTACAAATACATAATTTTGATGGATTTTAAGGAATTATCATGACTTTTTTAATGTTTAAAGCAAGTATTTTTTAATATCCACGACGTTTTATGCTATATTTGCACCAGCGAGTTCCTCATTTAGAGATATATATGTAAAATAACATAAGTAATTGAATAAGCAGATGGCAAACAAAACAAACCTCAATAGCCTCGATATTAATTCGTGATGTGTGAGGTCACCAATTACAAAATAATTTTATTTTAAAGAGTGTTTTTTGCTTGCATAACTTCATGACGCGTCTATTTTCAATCTTTAGATTTGTTCTTGTTCGAACGTCTTTTGTATGTCGAATGCTAGCTGAACGAGGCGTATTAGTTATTTAAGATCTGCAAAAACCGCCTATTGACATAAACTTTTGTTATAATAATACAAAAATAGAATGTGTGAACGCTGCTTTAATGCTGTTCTTGATTTGAATGTTATACAATATTTTATCGATTTTAATTTGAACTGCGTGGTTAGGTTTTCTCGTTTTTATTCCACTTATACAAGAAAATATCTCGATTATTTTGCTTTATCGATTTGTTTTTTTCGGGCGAGAAAGTCAGGTATGTTCATTGTTTTTACCACAAGTTGCAGTTCGTTGCCGTATATTATTAGAATAAGATTTTAAATATTTTACTCTCTACGCAAGATTGTAGATAGGTACTGCTCGATTTGACACTGCTTTTGGGATCGAAGTGTAGGTATAATAACTTACTTTAATAAATTTGAGTATCCTATCAACGGATACGCAAAGATTGTGGCTGCGTTTCTCTCCATGACAAAATTCGTGTAAAGACCGGTCTTTAACTACGTTCACTGAGGGAAATGTGGGTACTGCGAGACGACTAATCCAATAAAAACCGGCGTATCATCCATAAAGAGGACACTTAAGGACCGGTATGAACCAAATAAAAAAAAATATCTTATGCAAGTATTTTAAATTTAGAATACTTTTTGGCCGCTGGATTTTTTATGAACTCGTTTAGGAACAAAAATGGGCTAGAGTTGATCGGTGCACAAAAACGTATTTAAGAGTGCACATCATCGCAAACTGACCTACCTATACTGCTATACCTACATAGACAGATTAGATACCACATTCTAATATCAAGAGATACGTCACTGATAAAATTTAACATTTACAAAATGTATGCACGTGAGTGGTTAAGTAAGTATATATTAGATAAAAATGTTGCGTGTATCTACATCTCCGTATCAAAACCTAGGGGTTTATTAACCGGAGTTTCATTCCTAAAACACATCCTTAAAGTTATTTTATACCAGCCAACAAACTCACTTTTCACCATAAAACACCTTCTTCATTTTAATTTCATTTTTACTTCGATTCTCATTCTCAAACTAGACCAAATTGTAATACCACATATGATTCGACTCTATTTGGCCCTCAGAGACTGATTTCTCCGTGTTCTGGCCACATTTGCTAATATAAGGTTCGTACCTACTCAAATGCAACCACACTTAATTGCTATCATACCGGACGACGTTCCAAAATTAGTTTGATAAATACTGCACTCATAAGTTATATAGATTGCGTTACTTCCTCAAAAAGGTTTTAACTAATTAATGATTTCTAAATACTTTTATGTTTTTTTTATTTACATTCTGAATAAGCAGCTGAATATGAACATCTTCAAAGTGATAAGTAAGTACCCCATTCTTGCAGCAAAATACTACTCGATCAAGTTACTAGGTACGCAAAATTAGTGTTCCATTTAAGTTTAAATAAAAACTATATAAGTACGCCTAAACGAACTTAATTTTTAATTAAATTAAAAATATAGACTAGTTTGTGGTCGTTTAATCAAAATTCAAACATTTTCATAACAAAGGGAGTCAACTTGGTAATTTCAACGGACAAGCTACCAAGTCACAATTTCTGATTTAGTGAACAATATTCGTTAGGGAAATTCAAATGAATTACTTTTCCAATGTTCGGAAACCTCTGCCGTCTCGTGGTCGTGTCTGACGCAATAACAAGGTCCAGCGACAGATTTCCCAAGAGTTCGCATTTCAGTGTAGCTCAGGCTTCAACAGGCAGCGCGCGCTACGGAAGTGATTTCCCGCTCTTTTTTTGACACTGACAGCTGTTTGAATTTGGATGTGAGTGTTTTTCTTTATTTTCTAAGTGGTCAGTGTTTTGTCGATGGTTTTTAATCAGATAAAGACTAACGTGTGTGTACATCTAAAAATATGAGAATTTAATATTCTTATTCTTGATCCCCTGTGTGTTAATAGCAATATTTCAATAATTCTGATAGGTTTTACGATAAATAAAGTTAAGAAGTTTATACGCCCAAACATTTATTAAAATCATATACATAATCTAATTACGTATTTTTCTCAAATAATTAATTTTGTGTGTTAATGTTGCGCTACTTTCGAGTTTATAATTTGTGTTTAGTGGTTATTTTTTCTTTTTGTGCTACGAAGTTAATTTGATTTAAAAACTTATTATAGTAAATTTGCTGTAGATACGAGGCTCGTACATAGGTAGATGATGTCAGTGGCATGAATAAAGCGAAGTTTTAAGTTTTCTTGTTTTGGAAATAGGCGGTTTTGAAGATAATATTCAATTTATTTTCAGAGTGATGAACTAGACAGACAGACAGAGTAAAAAAATTGTATATAATGTATTTTTGGCTTCTATATCATCATAGTTTCATGATGAATACGATGTTATAAAACAGAATTGTAAAGATAATGAAAACCGGGATTAAACATAAAAAGTAAACGTAATTGAAAAGTACCGTTCGTTAAGTTATTTTTTGTTATAGTTTGAAAAATTTATAAAAATATTACCCACGAAGTTATTTTCTCTACAGTAACTACCGTAACAATAACAAAACATACATGATATTTTTTTTAAATAATTTAAACTACTAATATTCCTATAATCTGAACACATCAACACAGCGGTCCGTTTTGCGATAATTTTGCTCACAGTGCTAACGTCTACCAAAGCCGGTCCGAGACAAATATCGCGATTTTGACAGCTCGTGGCATTGTAAGCGTGTTGATAAATCGGACCAGAGTTGTAGCAATAACAAACTATTTGCGCGCGAAAAACAAATTCATAATAATATCATGCATACTGTGAAGGTTAACTATGTAGTGTGTGGATTAAAAAGGAATAATGGAATGGATGGACCGACTTTTACAACTTTTACATCAAAAACAAGGGTCACCAGTAAAGACACTGTAGAAATACACAAACACCTGTCTCTTTTGACAGAACGCTCACGACGATTATGGTGTTGGTAGAGCATGGTTCATGTAATCGTCAATATGGCGGCAGTTAAGACGTCATCGATGACGTAGCGTGGGCCATCATAATCACGCTCACGGTAAAAGGGACCGACTGTTATCGCGCTAATATCGATTATGGCTCAATTGGGACCGCACTGCAAATCATATCTGATACAATCTGTGTCTTTACTAGTTACGCATTTCCAGATCGGAGGTTTATCGGATGATAAATCAACCTGACAGACAGACAAAGTTTAGATTGCTAATATTGTTAATGTCTCATCTCAGCAGTAGGACGTCCACTGCTGAACATATGCCTCAACCCATGATTTTTCAAAAGGTACGGTTGGAAGCTGCCTGCATCCAACGTCGTCCTTCGACCTTTATCAGGTCGTCTGTCCAACGTGTCGGTGGACGACCTACGCTGCGCTTGCCGGTCCGTGGTCTCCACTCCAGAACCTTTCGGCCCCATCGGCCATCTGTTCTGCGTGCTATGCGCCCTGCCGACTGCCACTTCAACTGGCTAATCTTCTGGGCTATGTCAGTGACTGATTTTCTTCTACGGATCTCCTCATTTCTGATTCGATCACGTAGACGAACCCCAAGCATAGCCCTCTCCATAGCTCGTTGTGCGACTTTGGGCTTATCTATGAGGCCCATAGTAAGAGACCACGTTTCAGTGCCATAAGTCATCACTGGTAACACACATTGGTCGAAGACTCTTGTCACTCTTACACTGAGGTATTTTTGACGAGAAGACGTCGCGAGGTTTCCGGAACGCTGCCGAATTATTAATGTACCTACATCCAATTAGCATCCTTTTTTATACATGTCCCTAAAATTTAAGGTGGTTCAGTTTTAAATGATAAATTAATGCAAATTTTTAATAATATGTAAATTAGATAAATGGTAATGGGAAAAATAATTAATAACATAATGGAAATTAATCCACAATGCGCTTAAGCAAATTAAATTTAAATAACTATAGAGCATATGTTCATGTTCAAAAATATATAGAATAATAATTACTGCTATGTACGAGTACCTACCTACGTATCACGCTATCACACCAATGTAATTTACCAGTGAGTAACTGATTGAGTGAGTGAATGTTTATTACTGCTATCGGCTCAGCAGATTCCAATAAAGATTGCTTATAAAAAGATTTACCGCAAAGACCGGCTGGTTAGCGCTGTTGTTACCAACACTGCCTTCTGAGCTGCTGGTTCTGGGTTGGACCTCCGGACTGGTCAAACACGTGTGCGTGACATGTCTGTTTGCCCTGTGTCTGGAACGTATATGTATATAAGTAAATATGTATATCAGTCTGCAGGTTACCATAGTACAGGCTTTGTTTAGTTAGGTACCTGAAAACCTTGTGTGGATGTTGTCAAAAATAAATATACTGAAAAAGGCTATTTTTGTGCTGATGAAACGATTAAGTTCCCAAGATTAATCCAGCAACCTTACTACAGGTGAATAAAATCATGGTTAGGAGCGGGATGTTGGTAGTAAGGCATATATTATATATGGGACAACACCAACACAAGGTTTTCAGAGGCTGATTCCACTAACTAAATTTGTTCCAACTGCTATCGAACCGTAGCTGATTTACACACATTCTTATTCTGCTATTGAAAAACAGTGCAGCTGCAGTAACGTTTCTATTGACGCCAGCGATCGAATAACATTTTATATTATGGTAACTCGATAGATCGTGAACACGACTCTAACTCATATTAGTGTATAATTTTTAACTACTCGTATTATATAGTAGCGTTTACGATACGTTTACGTGACGTTACGTTCCAATTTATCTACAGAAATAGTAGAATGGCTTTTTGGGTAATTATCGAACGGCATCCGGAGTCGGACTACAGTTGCAGCGGAGTGAATTATAGTGGTTAGTTATTCGTGGTTGAAAGTTGTGAAATAGTAGAATTGCTCCCCGGGTATGACGGGCAGAGCCTGTACTATTAGTAACCTGATGACTGATATACATACTTGTATACACACACCCAGTCACAGATCAAACAGATATGTCATATGTATACATACATGCACACAAATGTTTGACCTATCTGGGGATCAAACCCGGGACCAGCAGCTCAGAAGGGAGGGTCGCTAACAACTGCGCCAATCGACAAGCCTGGTCTGGTACACACGCACGGGCAATGTTACAGTAATATCAAGCTTTTTGGCTATAAATTAACACTTCCAAAGAGGTGACCAACTGACATCGAATTTATAGGCATACATACTTAAAGTTGACTAATTTCGTCACCGACATCTTCGAGATTCATGCGCTACCGCCTCGTACGCTATAAGACTTTAAAACAGTGTAAAAGTAACAGTAAAAAAAAAACATTTTATTCAATACACAAATATTTCAATCATAATGACATATTTCCATTTATTGTTAATAATATTTCTGAACTTGATTATATGATTAAATATTATTTCTTACTACAATTACAGAACACAATTTTTTTTACAAAAAAAATAGAGCCGACTTTAATACCAAAAAGTGTGAAATAACTTGAAGTCGGTACCATGATGGTTCATAAGTAGGTATCTTTACCGATGGGGCGATGTGGTCGCTCAGCGACAAAGCCCTTTTTCTTCGTGCATCTGCACAAATAAATAAAAAAGTAGGTATCTTTTATCACAATATTGTGCGCATGGTACCGACTTCGACAAGTTATTTCACACTTTTTTGTGTTGAAGTCGGTTCCATTTTTAGGTAAAAAAAAATTGTTATTTTTAGTGACTAGAGAGTTTTGGAGTGTAACTCGAAAACTGCTTGACCGAATTTGATGAAATTTATATGGGACCACTTCGGAAGTATACTCTAACAAACAAAAAAAATTGAGAATCGGTCCACAAATGGGAAGAAATCGGCTTACATACACAAAAAAATACATACACACGAACATATAACCTCCACCTTTTTGGAAGTCGGTTAATGATAAGGTACTATCTTTAAGTTTTATTGGACATTTTCATTTTTATCACGGCTTCAGAGCCCTACAAAAAATCTTATATAGAGTAAAATAGTATACAGCTAGTTAAATGCAAACATGTCTGAATCGGCCCTTCTATACAGGTTTCATTGGGTTACCTACTCTGCAGTTAGCACCCGACTCGCAAAGCAGAAAGCCGGTTGGTTTCGTAACTAAAGAACCTGCTCAGTGGTTATTGCCACATAACTGCAAGGAACTAAGGTACCTAATCGTGCTTGGATATGATGTTAACCCACTAAGGGCTATACTTACATACATAATATATCTTTTAAACATCAATTCGTAAACCTTTCTTCTGCTACCTTTATTCAACCAAATTCCAAAAGAGAAGGAGTTGAATGTGTCAAAGTTTTTCATATGTGTTGCCTCGTATTTTTTTTTGTAAGTGTATCGATTTTGATGAGTCTTTTTTATTTGAAAGAAGACGCCACTTGAGGTGCGTTCGTTTAGCTTATGAGGGCATTGGTGGCGTTGTCATTGATGGCTCTTTTGTTAAAGCGTTCGTAAAGCTTAAAAACGTTATTTTTGCCACTTTTGCGCTCAACTGACCATAAGACCTAAAATCGCATGATTATGCTGTCATATACATAGCTGTCAAATAACGATCACAAACAACCATTCTCCGGACGTGGGTCAAAAATTGCTTTTTGGTGGCAAACATTCCTCTTTTTTAGCTTTCCGAACACTGAACAAAAAGAGGCATGGAAGACATTTTCACCCACAGATTCCCAATTCGAACACCCCTTGTGAGCGTTTTTAGCGTTATTTTCGCTAAAAATGCTCAGAAGTGACCTATTCGAACGCACTATTGGTTGTTCCATTCAACTGCTATAGACATGACCAGTAGTTTAAAAAATAATATTATCATCAAGTTTATTAGAATGAAAGTCGGTTTCAAATTTCTTACAAAAAAGTTACTTTATTAGAAATGTATGATGTTCAAGCTGCAATACATCTAGAAACCCGGGTTGAGTGAATTGTTTTACTCTTGTATGATTTGTGGCATGACTTTAAAATAATCAGACCAAAATAATGATTATTTTCTTGTTTTATTTTCTTAGGAAAGAAACAGACCACCAAACCACTTAAAAAATAACAAGTAATATTAGTTTATGCAACTGTCATATAATACCTAATTATTATGTAATATATATGCAGTTGCATGTACACTACTTTATTTAATCTCATGACATTTTTGCTACTAAAGTTTTATCCAACAAAATATTACTCAAATTCGTATGTACGAAATAGAGCCAAAATGGAATATGTCTTCTTCTTCTTCTTGTTTGTATGGCTTGTGCGGCGTAACCACAATTTTGCCAATATCAGTGGAAAAAGTCTGTTTTTGGTCTATTGGCTCGGAACCAGCGCGTTGCGCGCGCAGCGCGTTCACCACAGATAATGTGTACTTAAATTGAATTGAAACCTCCTTGGTCGGGATTGTGCTTTAATAATTAAAAAAATATTTTAAAGCATTGTTTTGTTAGGAAAATAATGCTTTAATTTATTTTTTAATTTTCTTAAGTAAGTATGTATATTAAATATGCCAATAATAGTCTGTATTTCATTTCATAATTAGAATATTACCGAATGAGATTATATAAACACCATTATTATGTTTCCGCGTACCCTACCTGCATACCTGATAGTTCCTCCAAATCTGTTTATGTTTTCCTGGTGTAATTATTTAGCTCAATCAATATTCAACGAAACAATGTTTCAAATTTTATGATGCATTGTATCAGTTTGAAACGACATACCTTACGACGTCGGCGTAAGAAACGTCAATATACGTTAAGGCGCGCTCGTATCCTGATAATAGTAAAAAGCAGAATCTTTAAACATCTAGTGTAACGAAACAGATCAATAATATTGTATGTAAAAAATACTTAGGTTAGAAAAGGAACCGTTAAAGAGTAATAACCGAACTGAATTCCTAAATATTACTCGCTCTCTGCAGAAACAAATCCTGAATATGTCCATAAAAATAAACTTTCACGTCCAAACTCTCAAAATTTTCAGCGATAACACTATATTTTTTATAAGTAATACATAGCCAACATATAGTACTAAATTAGTAACCAGCAGTTTTTTTAATTGTGTCAGTATATATCGAAATATATTAAGAAAACGTACAAAATAATTGCATTTTCGCATGACATCGTTCAATATAACATGCGATTTTCAACCTTACATAAAGCATCGTAAATTATTTTAAAATTGGGGTTGGACCGCGTCTTAAGCGCAGCCGTGCGATTCTCTAATGATTCGTCGTTGCGTTCGTCGACGAGCTCACGGATGTCAAGTACTTTATGAGATATCGCCCTCGTACATAAGGTTGTTTTTCCAGCGTTCCTTAATTGTCATCTCGTCATTTGTTTCACGGATGTTGTCAGGGATGCAACGATGTTTGCTCTTAAATAATCGCATGGCTGGTAATGGTATGAGCGACGTACGCAAATGCCAGGTCCCTCAGTCCGTAACGCGCGTAAATATAGGTATTTTCATATACACGGCGAAACTAATTATTATTTTTGAAATGTACAAAAAATAAAGATCTCTTTGGATTTACTTAACTAAGTTGCATGACCTCATTTGATGTATCTAATATTTTATCTGATGTTGATTATATCTATTCTATCTATAATATAAAAATGAACCCCTATTTCTCCTGGTATATTATCTCTATAATTTGAGAACGGATAGAACAATCTCGCCAATACTTTTTGTTGTGTTAATTATTGTCGAGAGAATTTCTATAAAAGAAAAACCACGAAAGATGGGAGGTTGTGGTGAGGCGAAAGGCCGAGCCTACTGCGTGAACGAAGTCGCGGGCAGTCGCAATTAGTTTATAAAGTTGGGTACAACATTACCCAACTATAAACACCGCAACTTATTTCTATCGATTAGTTGGAATAGTGTTTTCGCAATGACGACTTACACTTAAGTACTTTACTTACCACATTTATCTAATTATAATTAATAATTTCCTTGATCACGTCATTGCTCGTACTCCTTTTAATGCAAAAACATTAATACTGGATACAATGATCACCGATCATGCTCCAGTTCTTTTTCACTGCAACTTACATCTAGAAAAAAATATCTCTTGTCATAGTTCACAACGTGTAGATATCGCAGCAATAGTTACAGACTTGGAAAATACTGATTACTCTACTGTTCTTCTTTGCATCGATCCTGATACAGCTGCAGAAATCTTAGTTAACATCGTTTCTAACATTGTTAGTAAACACACTCGCATCGTTAAACTTCCCAGTAAAAAAAGGTTGCTCAAGCCATGGATTTCTCCTGGTCTTCTGAGATGTATTCGACATAGAGATAAGCTCTTTAAAATATTTAAAAAGAATCCAGATAACTCTTCAAACAAATTGATTTTTATTCGTTATCGTACATACTGTAACAATTTACTTAAAAAAGTTAAACGAGAATACCATCAACAGGAATTTCAGAAGGTTCGGAGAAATCCCAAAGAGGCTTGGCGTATGATTAACAAGCTTGCACATATCCGCAAAAAGCACACTTCCGCAAGTAATTTATTAAAATTGTCTGAAGACCCATCCACCTCAGTTAATGCAGTCAACTCATATTTTGCCAGTGTTGGAGCCAACCTGGCCTCCAATATGCTTCCTCAATGTCAGCCTAACACTTTATCATCATTAAATTTTCAATTTGCCGGCAACCCTAGCCAACCACCATTACATTCTATGGCTTTATTTAGCATCGACTATGATGAAATTGATCAGATTATTCTTAATCTTAGAGACAAATGTGCAAATGGTTGGGATGGCATCTCGACATCTGTTATTAAGGCCGCCAGAACTGTACTCGTCCCTATATTACATCATATATTCAATATCTCGTTTTCGGCTGGTATTTTTCCACAAGTGTTTAAAAAAGCTATTGTGCATCCCATTTTTAAGAGTGGTGATCGAGACAGTGTCACAAATTACAGACCTATTTCTGTGCTTACAGTTATGTCAAAGATTTTTGAGAAAATAATCAACAAACGATTAGTAAAATTTTTAAAGGATAATAATGTTCTCTCTGAAAATCAATTTGGATTTAGAAAAGGTAAGTCTACTGAAGACGCAGTTTTAGAACTCTCGGATACCGTAGTCAAAAACATTGATAAAAAGTTAAAAACTGTCGGTATTTTTCTAGATCTTTCTAAAGCGTTCGACACTGTCTCTATTCCTATTCTTCTTTCCAAGCTAGAACTCATAGGCATAAGAGGCAGAGTTCTAGACCTGTTCCGCAGCTATCTCAGCAATCGGACTCAGCTAGTTTCTATAGACGGTATTAGAAGCAGCGAGAAACAGCTCTGCTTCGGCGTTCCTCAGGGAAGTGTCTTGGGACCTACCTTGTTCTTAGTGTACGTAAATGACTTGTGCAACCTTTCCCTCCCAAATTGTAAGTTAGTATCTTACGCTGACGATACAGTCCTTCTGGTCCATGGTCACAGCTGGTCAGAGGCTCGTCGACTCTCTGAGAATGCTCTATGTCTTGTTATGATCTGGTTATGTTCGAACCTCTTAACCCCTAATGTGTCCAAAACGAAATTCATTGCTTTTGCTGTCAGCACATTTGGTCTACCACCTCCTTCGTTTGTTCTACGTGCTCATCTGTGTGGAAATGGCGTTGGTTCTATCGACTGCAACTGCATGTTATTAGAACGGTGCTATCAGATTAAATATCTAGGCGTCATGATAGACAGTGCAATGGGCTGGAATCAGCATATTACATCTATGGTATCTAGGGTCAGAAAGTTAACTTATATTTTTAAAAACATTAGACAAATGGTTGATTTTCAGTACCTTAAGACTGTATACTACGGCTTAGCCCAATCCATCGTGACATATTGCATAACTGCGTGGGGTGGTTCTGTAAAATCAAATATGATATATTTGGAAAGGGCACAAAGAGCAGTATTAAAAGTCCTCTCTAATAAAACACGCCGATTTTCCACTAGTGAGCTATACTCATTATGCAAAGTCCTAACTGTAAGACAACTTTTTATTCTGCAAACTGTGTTAAGGAAACACGCTCATATGCCATATGATCCGAACCAGATAAATAAAAAACGTAGAAGGGACATAGTATGCACCACAGAAAAAAGACGGACGGAAACTGCAAAACGACACTATTACCATATCAGCTCGATGCTGTACAATAAGCTAAACAGAAAATTAAATATATATCCCCTTACATTATATAAATGCAAACTAAAATGTGTTGAATGGTTGCAATCATTGTCTTACCAGGATACAGAGGACCTCCTTGTTGTTTTAAAATAACGTCACAGCACACCTCATCTGATCACACAAACACACCACACCAGTCCACACAACCACACCTATACAAAACACCCTTACCGAACAAATACACCCCCCCCCCACACACACACACACACGCACACATACACACAACACACATTTCAACTACTCTCACCTACTCACCCAAACCTAAATAGCTCTATAATTTATAAGCAACATAAATTTATAACAATATTTCACACTTAGTTTTTCTCGTATTTACATAATATGTTATATAGTTGTACCTTGTTTGTTACTAAGGAACTATGTTATTAGCTGACTTTCGGAGGAGGGCGTTGACATCTGCGACACAGTTAATACTTCTGCAGGTGTCATCGAATCCTATATGTTTGTAACTAATCGTGTTATGGTTCCAAATAAATAAAATTATTATTATTATTATTATTATCGTATCCTTATTAATTTTATTTGCATACTTATTTTAAAGTGAATGCTGAAGTTTAGTCGTAAAACAGCTGGCCCAACACGAAAATTTGCATAAGTGTTACGTCATCGTACCGTTGACGTATACAGAGGCGGTAGCACAAACGATTTGCGAAAAAGTATTCGTATCGCAAGCGTCAACGCGTCAACTTCGGCCTAAACTATGAGTTACCTGTTCCACAGTTGCCCTAGATAAATGACAGTTTGTACTGTTACACGTGAACGACACGTTACGTTACTCTTACTCAGTTATCTGTGCTCGGGCCTCAGTACACAAACTATGCGGTATTCCTGTGCCTGTTTCACTAGATACATTTTAGTTTATACCGTATCACGTAAATTTTTGTGCTAGGCCCACTGACTATTATGTGAATCACTCTGAGGGAACAGCAACTGACACAGACGTGAACGACTCATATCTTGATAACGTAATAAAAAACCGGGCATGTGCGAACCGGACTCACGCACGAAGGGTTCTGTACCATAATCTATAGTAAATAAAGCAAGTTTCTACCTGTCATCATTATTAAGACCATGAAAAAAAAATTTAAAAAATCACGTTTGTTGTATGGGAGAAATGAAATAAATATATTATTTCAAATTAATTATTTATTTGTAAAGTACATACATAAACCTATATAATTATAATATTCAGTGCATATTTTAAGCGTCTACCTGTTACCATTGTTAATATCGAGGAAAAAAACTTATTATATTCTATTTTTTAGTATTTGTTGTTATAGCGGCAACAAAAATAGATCATCTGTGAAAATTTCAAGTGTCTAACTACCACGGTTCATGAGATGCAGTCTAAATACAGATACAGATACAGCCAGTGCCAGACTGACAGACAGACTGACGGACGGACAGCGGAGTCTTAGTAGTAGGGTCCCGCTTTAAGTATCCTTTGGGTACGGAACCCTATAAAATGACGATAGAATAAAATCATATCATATAACACATAACAATATCAGCCAATTTTGTTCCCACTGCTGCGACTCGAACCTTCCTCTCAGAGAGAGGAGTTGGGCCATAATCCACCACGCAGACCCAGTGCGGCTTGGATAGGTTAGTGGCCAACCCATGTCGAAGACCGCCCGGATGCCTACGACATAGCCTAACGACTGTTGTCCTAAGATAAACAACTGGGACCGACGACTTAACATACCCTTCGAAGCATGGAAGCGCTCAGTTGAGTAATGCCACTAGCGGTCACCCATCCAACTCCTGACCGCAGCAAGCGTTGCTTAACTTGTTGATCAGTTAAGATCGTCAAGTCAAGCTCGGCTACGAGCGCTTCAAATCATATCACACGTGAAAGGAAATATTGTGTTGGGTGAACGTCTTTTCTGACGATCCGGATATAGAATTATAGTTTCCGAATTTTTTAATACTGTGAGTAATATATAATATAATATTCCTATGTGAGTTGTGACTAATGTTGAGGAGGAAGTGTGTGCTAGATAAACTTGGCTAATGTACCCAAATATGATACATTGGCATTCCAAATCCGTATCTGTTCGCACATAATAGAAAGAGCTTTGGTACTAACATACCCAGATCTACGTTTTTTTCGAACCGAGGAGAAGCCGAGAAGCTTGATAGTGGCCCCGCCTCCGTTCACTTGGCTCTACAGCTCGGCTCCACATTTGGATCCGCAGACACCTTTATCTTCTCTTAAGCACATGAGATTTAACAACTTAATGTTGCAGGGATACGAGCGCAGTACAGTTAATCACCTTATGATGAAATGCATCTGTGAATGTCTGTTCTAGGCTGAGGTTACCTGGTCTTAAAACACCAGGTGGACCTCGTGCTTGTATATGATTTATTTAATAATGACATTGAAACAATAAATTTAAATAACATGACATACAACAATCCTAATGACATATGTAATATATTGAACAATTATTTTAAGAACTTGACATTACAACAACCAATGATTCAATGTAACATATATTTAAATAATATTAAAATAAACCCATACACTATTTTCTTAAGTCCCGTTGATCCTTCTGAAATCGAAAGAATTATTTTATCTTTAAAAAATACCAAAACTAGCGGTTATGACGAAATTTCTACGAAGGTATTAAAGTGCTGTGCTGAATGGATAAGTCATCCTCTCTCTCACGTAGTTAACTTATCTTTTATAGAGGGCGTCTTTCCTGAGCAATTGAAGGTTTCCATTATTAAACCACTTTTTAAGAGCGGTGATAAGGCAGACCCAAATAATTACCGACCAATTACTATAGTACCAATAATATCCAAAGTTATTGAAAAAGCCATGCTTATAAGATTAAATAATTTTATAACCAAGCACAATATATTAAAAAATGAGCAGTTTGGCTTTCGTAAAGGAAGTTCAACAGCTCTTGCGTGTTTTAATTTGGTAAAAACTGTTACTGAGATTGTAAACAGTGGGGGATCAGTAGTATCACTATTTCTAGACTTAAAAAAAGCTTTTGACTTTGTAAATCATGGTAAACTTATAAATAAGCTGGAACGGTATGGTATCAGGGGTATGGCGTTGGATTGGATAATTAGTTATTTACAAAACAGAAAACAGTATACTGAAATTACAAGAGTGGTAAATAAACAAAAACACTTCATAAAACAAAAGTACTCCTCTGAATCCACTGTATATAATATCGGAGTACCTCAGGGCAGCATTCTAGGGCCTTTACTATTCCTTATGTACATAAATGACCTTCCGGATTTCACTTTGCATAATTGTATACTATTTGCTGATGATACCACAGTTATTATAAAATGTGACAAAAATGAATCTCCTGAACAAGTTATACGTAAAACTATAGAAGACGTAATTAATTGGACGGAAATTAATAATTTAAATATAAACATGAATAAAACAAATATTATGCAATTTACTTCATATAATTCCATTCCATTTAATCTTGACATATCATTTAAAGATCAAAAAGTAAATGAGGTACAGTGTTTCAAATTCTTGGGATTGATTTTAGATATACACCTAAACTGGAAAGATCACGTCTCTGCTGTATGTCAAAAACTAAATCGCTTCGTTTTTGCACTGAAGATACTAAGGCAAACCGTTTCTGCTGAAGCTGCTTTAACAGCTTACCACGGATACATTTCATCGGTCCTCAACTATGGTCTCATAATGTGGGGAAACTCAGTAGACTCAGAGAAGGCATTCAAAGTGCAAAAAAGATGCGTCCGAGTTATCAATAAAGCATGGTATCTGGACAGCTGTAGGCCTTTATTTAGGCTTAATAATATTTTACCACTTCCATGCATGTATATCAAAGATTTATGCATATTTGTCAAACAAAACTCTTCTTATTTCAAAGCTCGTAGCGAAATTTTTCCAAGACAAAAACGCAATCGTTTTAAAAACTTATTATATCAACCACGCTGCCATAAAGATATATATAAGAGAAATGTTTATAATATGTACATAACTGTTTATAATAAATTACCAGACGAAATAAAGATATTAGAGGGTCATGTTTATAGGAATAGGCTAAGTCAGTGGTTATTAGAAAACTGTTTTTATAGCGTTAAAGAATATATGGAGGTTTAGTAAGACATAGATGTAATTAATATTTAGATTAAATTGTTAATATTACTAGTGTATTTTTAGCATTAGCTTTAAATATTTGCACGTCTGCTTGCAGGCAGAATACAGCGACCACGCATTTTACACAAGAACTCAAAATGTACATACATGATTGTATTCTTGCAAATAAATTATTTGATTTGATTTGATTTGATTTGATTTGATTTGTACCGTCGCTTAATGACTTAATGACATAAAAAAATAACAGCACACACATATGAAAGTATATAATATGGTACTTATAACAAAAACTGCTTTTAAAATTTTGTCTATCTGTCTGTGCCGGCTAATCTTTGAAATGGATGGACATTGACTCTTCTACTGTCCGTATGTTTGTTAGGTTGTACGTTGGGCCTCCTGTATGGTGGTGGTGGATACCGTTGACGGGATCCAAAAATAATAATATATTCTTATGCCACATGAATCCACAACCCGATATCAAGGCCATTTCAGGACCTTTCTTCTTTGTCTTTGAAATATCATTCCGAATATATACCCTAAATCCGAATAATACCCTTTACTGAAAAACTTTTCCTTTTTTATTAACCAGTGTACAAGCATGACAATGACGGGATCTCCATTTGAGATAGGTCAATTTGTAGCCGTAGTGTAAAAATTAGGTTCATATTGTTTAAACAATAGATTTAATCAATTATTTATTATGTTAAACAAGGTAACAAACGGGAAGCATACGTAGGTACATACATTGAAAAATTAATGAATCAAAATATTCACAGATCCATATGTGGGTTTAAGAGGAAAAAGTAGTATTCACAGATCCACCTGTGGATGAGGAAAAAGTAGGATCCACGGATCCACCTGTGGATTAAGAGAAGATAAAGGTATCCGCGGATCCACATGTGAAGCCGAGCTGTAGAGCCAAGTGAACGGAGGGTGGCCCCTGGCTCCAGCGTTTGGGACAAATTACAGAACTTACAATTTAGTTTCTATATCTATTACCTAATTTTGTTCTTAAAATTCGATGGTGAGACAACCAGGCTTACGTATGCTCAGTCAAAGTCAAAGTCAAAATCATTTATTCAATTTAGGCATCAAAGACGCACTTATGAACGTCAACTTTTCATTATAATGTACTTTAAAGACAACCGCCGCGTTCCAAAATATATAGAACCCACCGAGAAGAAGCGGCAAGAAACTCGGGGCCATTCTTTTTATATGGATGTTTACAATGTTTCTACTTAGGTACTACAAATATTACTTTTTATGGGTGGCAGAGAGACAGCTTGCCAGAAGTGGAGTATTCCAAGCATCTTTATCTTCTATATAATGTCGAACTTTATAATAAGCTTTTTTTATTAAAACGTTTTTTACAGTCAACTTGAATTTGCCCTCTGTGAGCTCAGTTATGTGCTTTGGGATTTTATTGCAAAACGCACACAATTTCCTAGGAATTACTTATTAGTCTTCGCAAGTCTAAAACTAGGTACAGCTATCCTATTTGTATTTCTGGTATTAAAAGTGTGGTGATCACTATTTAACTTATATTTATGTAAATTTTTACGAACATACATTATATATTCAAATACATATAAGGAAGGCAACGTTAATATATTGATTTCTTTAAATTAATCTCTCAAAGATTCACGGGGACCCATTTCGTATATAGCTCTAATAGCACGTTTCTGAAGGATAAATATGGTCTCTATATCAGCCGCTGAACCCCATAGCAATATCCCATATGACATTACGCTGTGGAAATATGCAAAATACACTAACCGCGCCGTAGAAGCATCTGTTAGCTCTCTTATTTTACGTACTGCATATGCAACAGAACTGAGTCTCCCAGACAGGGCATTTATATGAGGACCCCATTGTAATTTTGCGTCAATTTTAATGCCTAGGAAGACTGTTTCCTTGTCCATTACGAGTTTAACTCCATCAAACGTAACGTTGGACTCCAAATATGGAACAGTAGGCAAAGAAAACTTCAAACATTTTGTCTTTTTTGAATTCAGAAGTAAATTATTAGTTGAGAACCATTTAGAGATACTAGATAGAGCGTTGTTTACTTGAATTAGTGTGCTATCTTTCCTATCTACTTTAAAAATCAGAGATGTGTCATCCGCAAATATAACAATATCACAAAGATCCTTGGCCATAAGTGGCAAGTCGTTAATGTAAACTAAGAACAAAAAAGGCCCTAAAATGGACCCTTGTGGAACACCCATTTTAATTATAGATCCTGAAGATAAATATGACTCGATGACATCAAGCGCAGCTCCACGAATACCATAATGGAAAAGCTTTCGAATCAGTATACGGTGTTCCACACAATCAAATGCTTTAGAGAGATCACAAAAAACACCAATAGCATCATGTGAGCTCTCCCAAGCCTTTAAGACATACGTCATTAACTTAGCTACTAGGGCTTTGTGGAGCAAGTGTTTTATTTTTAATCATACTATTTTATTATTGTCTTCCCCTCCCTCCTTACTTCTTACTAATTCCGTACTTCTATTATTTATTTTGTTCGTATTCTAAATAATATCTGTGGAATGTATTTAGTAAATTAGTTAATAAACATTAGAAATGTATTTCAAATAGCATTTTTTTCTTACTTTATTTATTTTGTTTCCAAAAAAATCAACCTTCTTTCAAGGAGATTTCTCTTTAAAGCAGGCAGCTACTAAATGTGTGCACCAAATTTTATCAAAACCGGCAAAAAGTACTGTATATTAAATGTTAGACCATGCATACCAAGTTTCGTCAAGATGTGTTAAAAAAAGACCTGTACAGAAGGCGTATACGTACAACCTAACAAACATACGGACAGATGAGTCAATATTCAGCCGTTTCAAAGATTAGCTGGCACAGACAGACAACATTTTTAATAGTTGTAATAGTTATAAATACCAATATACTTTTATAAACACTTAGTAAAAAGCTGTTATTTTTTTATGTTATTATGAGATGGTTCAAGCACGAGGCCCACCTAACTAGTGTTCATTGTTAACCTCTGCCGAGAACAGATGCATTTCATCACAAGGTAATGAACTGCACTGCGCCCATATCCCTGCAACATTAAGTTGTTAAATCTCATGTGCCTGTAATTTCGCTAGCAACTTTACCCTTCCAACTAGAACACATAGTATTGCGAGCATTACTGCTTCGCAGTAGAAACATGTATGGTAGTGTGCTTCCCAGCACGAGCTCGATTACAAAACAAAGAGTTATATTGCTGTCGAAACGTTCATATTTACATTACTCGCAGATATTTCATTAATGTTTTTATTTGTATAGATATAGATATAAATGTATATAGTAATGGCACACGTCACATCTTATCGTTATCGTATCGATGATTCACAAAAATATGGTTATCGATTTATTTGCCATGAGGTATCCGACCTTGTAATATTCAAGGGAAATCTGGTAGGTACTACATACTGACTGTACGAATTATTTAAACAACCATCGTGTACACTTAGTTCTGAAGACAAATCATAGATGACGCTAGTAAACGAGCGCGACGGCTGAATCGCGGTGACAAGATTCTCCGGTACGTTAAGGTAAATTTTGTATTCAAATTGGAATTAATACACTATCTCTACTTTCCTAGTATATATTTTAGTCTATGATCTCTACCTTTGAGTTTTCTTTCATTGTTAGAACCCGTGAGCAAGGAAGTACTTAGCTGATTCAAGCCCATCGTCGTTCCGCAGCGTACATTGTGTGCACGGTTCGTTCACTGACACATTAAAAATATGTCAAAAAAATTAAATACTGTAGACAATGTATCTGTTACTGTGTGTACTTACTTTATGATTTTACTCTTTGTGTAAAGAAATCGTCGGGGAAGTACTGGTAACGCTATTTCTACTGGATGCAGTATTGTTCGCATTTTTGAGTTCTGGTTTGAAGGATATGGGTGCTGGTGGAACTACCATGCGCATGAGAAATTAATATCTCAAGGTAAAGGGCGTTAAGTAATCCAACGGTAACCATAAAATATTCATATAAATAGAAAAAAAGAATATTTCCCACATCAGGATTGGCGAATCCCGATCATGTTGGGAATATTCTTTTTTTCTCATAAGACGCTACGAAAACCATAAAACGACAATTTATATAGACAGATGAACAGATTACAGAAACACTGCGCTCATCGATCACTCAAATATACTAAGTTGTTAAATCTCAAACACAGCTGTGCGATTCTCTAAGAGTAAACATCGTTGCATCTTTGACAACATCCGTGAAACAAATGACGGGAAAACAAGAAACGTTGGAAAAAGAAACTTATATACAAGGCCGATATCTCACAAAGTTTTCGACATCGGTAAGCTCGTCGACGAGCACATCGACGAGTCATTAGAGAATCGCACGGTTGCTTCATGGTAGAAACAGCCGTGCGATTCTCTAAGAGCAAACATCGTGGCATCTGACAACATCCGTGAAACAAATGAAGAGATGAAACAAAATGTTGGAAAAACAACCATATGTACAAGGGCGATATCTCGTAAAGTAGTTGATATCGGTGAGCTCGTTGACGAATCATTAAAGAATCGCACGGCTGGTATGGAGGGTAGCAGTAATTTCCCTGACGAACTCATTCATAAAGAGTTCTAATGTTCTTCAAGATGTGGAGTTTATGAACGAAGGCTTTTATTTAGAAGTCTTATCAAGAGACGCACAATCAGCCTGTCTTGTCACTAGCAGTTATATAAAACTCTTATATAACAGCTTACCCTACTGATTTACTAAGCTTTACTAGATTTTCATCTTTATTACCGACAGCTATATCTAGACTCTTCCTGCGACATCGTCTACATGGTAATAAGGCTATCCATATCCCTCAGAAACTACCCGTTGAATTAAAATTACGACGACCACCCTTGGTTATGCCTGTATTAATCGTGGTTGTAAGTGACATTAATATCCAAACTCCATCCAAATCTGTGGAATCTTTTCAGCGTGTAGACTTTACAATATATAACTAAGTACCTATTATCTCTCTTGGTTTTTCTTTAATTTAGTTTAAATATGGAACAAGGATGGCATATTCTTAATAAACCCTGCATTAAATAAATGTAGAGAAACAAAAGACATTACAAGCAAACTTACAAACTTTTGCTTTTTATTTAAAGTGTAGGTCAGTAATATATAACACTATATCTAGCCTCGTTGGCCTAGTTGGTAGCGACCCTGTCTTCGAAGCGCGGGATTCCAGGTTAGAAATCTGATAAATTTCACATAGAAAATATTTATGGGATGCGCAAAGTATTTTGTTCTCGGGTTAAGGATGTTTGTGATTTGTTAATTTGTGTTATTTTCATTTTAGTATTTATTGTTTATTTTTCCATCCAGTATAAAACCCATAGATATGTGATAATGAAGCTCTTTCTGATTACTTATATTTACCCGATTACTTATCCACTCGTTGGTCGTACGCACTGCCAATACTTATCTATATCATTGCCTGAATCTGTGTTTTCCAATAGATCAAATATTAGACTTATCAAATCCTGACAGATCAGCCGTGCTATTCTCGATTCGTCGTTGCGATCGTCAACGAGCTCACCGATTTCAAATACTTTATGAGATATTGCCTTTGTACACAAAGTTGTTTTCCAATGTTTCTTAACAGTCATTTGTTTCACGGATGTTATCAAAGATGCAACGATGTTTGCTGTTAGAGAATCGCACGGCTGGTGATTATTAGGTATCAGTTTATAGGTTTGCGTGCTACATCTCAGACAGCAAAGTATCGCTTAACATCTGATCAAACGAAAGCTCAATGTGAATTTAACAAAGTAATCAAACAATAATTTAAGAAACTATTTATCAAAATAATGTTTTGACTTAGTTACTAATTATTAAAAATATAATGCCGCGAAAATATGATCTCTTCGTTTTTCATGCGTCAAGCACTCGGTGAGCCAACATCTCTTGAGGATGGCTTGTGTAGAAGCGAAGCACGTGTGGAATCGTTTTTGATTGAGTTGCATGTCTGTTGTTTATTCTGCATACTTTCTACATGCATTTCATGCATCATTCAAAGGAGGTTCACACTGCACCTCTGCCATAAGCTATGTTAATACAGCATATTTTATTTTTAATATCATATTAATAATCAAATCAAAAATCAACACTCAAATGAACTACTCGTCATCGTGTTGACACTTAGAACAAAAGATTTACGAATGAAACTATCGTCGATCGATGCATAAGGGATAAATCAAAAGTTCCTTGTATATGTTTCAGGTCTCTGAATGTGAGATCTCTGAAAATATTCCCTTCATCGTAAGTTAATATCTTATTTATCCAAACACACGTGATGGTAGACAAGATAACAATCAAATCATTTCACTCAAATGTCCGATAAAATAATAGACTGTAGGTTAAACTGACGCAAAGCAATGCCGTCAACTTCCTTCAAGACGTGATATAGCGGCTTTGCCTATACGATGACTTAGGTACATATCCGGTACTTGTGGAACACAACAGTCTTTTCTATAGTCTTAAAATATACCGAACCATGTTAAGTCTCTATTTAAATAATGTTTATCTGTATTTGATCCTGTAACGAACTGTTTGATTCCGTCAGAGCATGCTTCATATACAAAAACCACATTGAGATAGTGTTCTTAGATTTTTTCAACTCTATCAGTCATTAGTCAGACAGTAAGTGCTGGTCTTCCTCGTGGTTCATTCTTCAAGTTTGTAGCAGTTTCTGCGTTAACCCCACGTCGGAACTCGTATTCATTTAGTATGTTTTTCTTATTTGCGATGTTTTTGTGTATCTACACGTTTAAAGCAAAAACAATTGAAAGTCAAACAATTAAATGCATCCTTTTTTAAATTAAGTAAGTATGGTATAATTTTCCTATGAAAAAATTCGCTCTGAAATCTGGCACTAGTTTTAATTTTAATTATGTGTTAAAAGTGGCCAGTGCGATAAATCGGGAATTGCGTATTTTTAAATCCCTATTATTAGGACGCTCTGCAACACCTATAGGTGGTAGTGGTTCCGCGTTCCTTAATGCGTGAAAATTAATAATCACAATGAAATTTTAATATTGCTAGCCTGCGACTTCGTCTGCATGGAATAAAGTTATGGGCATACCAAAGGAAATATCCCTTAATATTACGATTCTAAGGTCCTTGGTGGTATCTGTGTTAATTCTGGTCATTGTGTCCAATCTAATCTAAGTTCCATCCAAATCCGTTGAGTCATTTCAGCGTGCAGAACAAACTCACAAACTTTCACAACAAATAGCGTATTTTTACTGATTAGCGGGATAATGTGGTGATAATTAAAACAAAAGATTTATGAATAAAACTGGCGTATATGTACGTCTCTGAGACGCCAAGGGTTAAATGAGTTTCACCCAATAAGTAGAAACAGGAGATGAGTTTCTTCCGTGCGAAAATAATAAAAAGGTAAAAATTTCTTCCATTTTTAGTAATATATTTCTTTACATAGATTCATCCTTATCAGCGACATAATCCATTGGTCCAATAATACATACAAAAAGTCTTTTTTTTAATCGGGTCGATTTCCGTCAAAAGTAAAGATTAAATAAGAGCTAAATATGCAGTTATTGGTTTCTTATCATTTTAAGGTATGACTCCGTTGACGACTTTTCTCTATCTCTATAGGTTACGGCCTTGGCCATGCCCGCCTTCTAAAAATACACTCTGTATATACACATATACACAAACATCGAAAGTTTGAGCCAGTCGTCATTATATCCTTTCATTAGCTTTTATAACATTCAAAAATAAACAATGTAAACTAGAAACGTAAAAAAACTGTAGGTAAAATCTCCTGACTCCTGACAAAAGGCTCCTGACACTGGTAAAAATCACAAACCGCATGACGCCAAACAATCCTTTTTATCAGTTGATTCTGAAATCAAGAACCATGACACTTCTTATACAAAAAACATCCGGTCCTTGACAAAGCAAAAAGTACATAATAATAATTCATGCCTAATATTCATAATGAAATTAGTGCATGAAAGTTTAATAACCTTTTTCATTTAAACCCGGATGATTAACATACTTTTAATTAACATAATTTAATAACAATTATGGTAGGTATAATAAGATACAATTTGAATTTTTTAATACCATTCTATTATTGAAGACTACCTGTGCTCTGCGGTTACATCCGGTGATGGATGATGGTGATGAATCAAAATATGTAGCCATCCGTTATCGAAACGGAGTGGTAATTGAGGCCCTGCTACAGTACAATACGGGCGGGTACCTAGTACTCCATTAGTAGTTATTTAATACATGCTGTATTTGACAAAGAGTAAGTATGAGCATACAGAACGGACACGGCCACGAAAAGGTTTCGGCATCTTCTCTCAAATAAGGTTGAGGAAGGCGATAACTGCCCCCATCCGGTGACGTTGTAAATGCCGGTAGAACAGTAAACAGCATTTAGACCGTTCGAGAAAGAAAACGATGGGTGCCACATGCGTCAACTCGGAATGTGACTCGGAGTGAACGGGTGCTGTCGGCGGAGTACAGTCTGCTCTGAATGCTGATGTAAACTCAGAAATTATGTAATTTAACATAAAAATCCAATGTCCCCTAAATAAGTATGTATTGTTGTCTGTTTTTTTAATTATATTTAGATGTAATAAATTCGCAAATAACTAAAAAAATGGCACATACCCTGGAGTCTATTGAGCCTAGTTCTTTATATTAAAAAAACAAGTGTAGCCTATGTTACTCAGGGATAAGTAGTATTGTAATGTTAAAAGACTTTAAAATCAGTCGGTTTGTTTGAGTTTATTCGTTGCATACATACAAAATAAAAATAAAAATGTTATCTGTTAGTATAATATTTTTACCTATATTTTTATTTTTGCATCCAGTCGTATGGAAATCCAGAGAGTGCTGGACGTCTCTTTCTAGTTCAGCATGTCTTACTATCTACTGCCTTAAAAGTTCAAATTCTGTCACGTGTGTAATTGAGGGCCAGGCGCCATTTTAGATGTTATTGGCTACATTTTTTTTTATCTAAGTAAGAAAAGCCAATGACCAAAACTGGCGCAATTTTTTTTTTACCGTGGCCATCAACCAAACCTGAAACTAAATTGAGTGTAATATAATATAATAAGCAAAAGATATTACATGATTGTATAACCTAACATCAGTCTGAACTGAGTTCTACAGAGTTGAAAAAAAATCCGTTTTTATTAACATGTAACTAAACTGCGCCTGAGAAGGTTACGAGTCTCTTTTTTTTCTATTATTATTATTATATGGTATATTATATGGTCACATTATATGGTCCGACTGCGCCATACAATATGTATTAATGTCTGTATATTTGAAAATGCATTTTCATTTACTTAGACGACATGATGACTATTATTAAGTTTTTTACTCATAACTCGAGGTGTTATATCTCATCTCAGACTGCATATATATAAATATTGGTCATACATTAATTTTCGTGTTAATTTTTCCCAACTCACGCCAAAGTTTCAACGATGGCCGTGGAAAAAAATAAATGCGCCACTTCCCAAAGTGATTTGGTCATCATCATTAAAAATTACTATTTTATGATATGTGTTAACAAATATAATTGTGAATAAAGAGAAAAACTGCTTTAAAAGTCAAATTAAGTGGTTTATTTGAATTTATTTTTAATGTAATCTAGTATGTTAAAATATGTTTTAATTCCGTCAATGTGTACTTAGAAGTCTTAATAATGTCATATTATTATTTGTAGTTTTAATTAAATCGCTGCTTAGGAGATAAACTGCTTTAAAAACCTTATTTTTTAACGACATCGTGATATGACAGCACCTTTGGAACTCAGTACTTAATGCGAACATGCTTGCAGGAGAAATAGGCGTTACTTTTGTTGTTACCAGACGAACTCGTTTTATTTGTTACTTGATTTTACAGTAGGTATGAAATATATATCGCGCTTTGGTTTATCGACGTTCGTAAATAATTTCCACTTTTAGTGGTATTATTTAAATTGTCTAGTTATACACTACAGAAAAAAGTAATCTGTATCGTACATCTACATATCACAAACAGCTACCTCTTACAGTTTAAAAGATGCAAAGATTTTGAAAGGTAGAACAGACAGAAACATCGTATAGGCTTAATTAGGTCTCGTAGTTGGATAACGAATCCTCCAATATTCGATTGATCCGTAACTGAACTGAACTGAACTGAAGAGCTAATAAACACAGTGGATCGCATTGTTACTCGCAACTCCTACTCACTAAAACACAGCAGTAAATAAGTTTAAATTATTTTATATATATTTTTAAGCTATTTTTGTATTTTTGTTGTGATACATATATGACGTGATTATGTATTATTTCAAGAGTTCAAGTCATTTTGGCTGTTTCAGACCAGAATGGTAGGAAACATAGATAGATTAGATTAACTATTTATTGAAACACCACAATACAAATATGATGTTACAAATAAAGAAATAAGAATAAAATAAAAATACAATCAAAAATATTTCACAATTAAATGCTTAAAATTAAAAGTGTCACAATGGGCGATCTTATCGCTCAAAGCGATCTTCAACAGACAACCATGCACGGAAAGAAGTAGGCATAAACTTATAAAGGCGGTGGTGTATAAAACAAGTATAGCACTAAACACTACATATAGCAAAACTCAAGAATATAGCTAGAGATAAATACTTACAATATATACAAACTATACTTATATAATTATACTATACATATATGCTACAAAATATATACATAACAAGACATACTATACAACGTTGTTTGAAGATATCCAGTGAAGGCGCGCATCCAATTTCGTAGGGTAAAGTGTTCCATAGACGAACAGCTTCAACACAAAAGGAGGAACCAAAAAAAGTGGTGCGGTGTATCGGGGTACTTAACATTAAGTACTCTGATGGTCGTAGAGAAAAAGAGCTCCCAACATGTAAAAATAAACTAGCCGTACAAATAGTAATTTTCATATTATAATTATATCTTACCTTCTCTGAATACTACTTATTATCTAAGAACCTATTCATATTATTATTTTAATTAGGCTTCAGTTCATCCACAATCTCATTGTATGATCTATTTTGACGTGAAAACGTCTTTATAATGGCTTTCATAGAAACGGAAGTGAAACGCTTTTTATATCGTTTTTAAAACCTAATATTTCATGACTAAGTGCAAAGTAATCTAAGTACCTACAATCTAGTACATATTCTAAGAGATGGAGAATGCATAATGTATACACATGTACATCCTCTATCGAGTAGGAAGGAGAAGTTGAAAAATTGCAATTTGGCGACCAATAATAATAATAATATTAATAAATAATTTATCACAACAAACAGTTACAAGTTATGTAAACATGATATCAATGATGAGTGTAATACAGTTTTAAAAGGAATCATTTGTACTCTTATGATAGCATGAGTGTAAAACTGGAATTCAAACTAGGTTTCCCCGTGCTATGAAGACCAGTCCTCACCCTCCCGATACAGATAGGTGCAGGTTACAAGTAATAAAAAAGATGTAAAATTAAGTAATAAAAAAAAATTAAGTAACAAACATAGGTATTAAATAAGGTATGATTCACACGAAAGCGTCAACCCAAGAGATAAGACTTATTGTTGTTTAGGTAAATAACTGGTATGTGTTTGATTAAGGTACTTTTTTTCGCAATCGTGTAACTCACTGCCACCAATGATTAGTCTATATCTAAAGAGATTTTTAAGATAGAAGAATAAACCAATCATTCTACTTAAACCATCTTGCGCACAGACCATCACTATGGTCTGTGATCTTGCGCTATCGAGCAGGTAATGAAGGTAGAAAAAATGCATATGTGTTGTTATATTATTTAAGGAATATGTATAAATAAGAATAATTAAACGATAATTACAACAAACTGATATTATAAAAGCCGTGAACCGTGGCCGTGGCCGAGACGTTAAGTCACTAAAGCTTATGCTTAACTTAAGCGTAACTTATTACATTTTATTGCGCGTAAAACTTATAAATTATCCTTTGTTCTGCTAAAAAGTCATAAAATAAGGAAACGACTAGGCAAATCATTGTGCATTACTTACCTACTTTACATTTTCATAAAAACGTTTGAAAACATGTGGGAGGTGGTTCAATCTGTTTTTATTGATTATGAAGGTAATGTGTGTCAATATCAAAATTTATAGAACATTCATTGAATGACATCCTCAACTTAGCTAAGGTAAAGATTTATATAATTACGTACACGTTACTGGCGTGTTACTGGATTTGACTATAAAAGACAGTTTGAACTTTTGAAGAACTATAAAATTACCCGCACAGCAACATAGTAGAGAGCGTTTATAAAAATACCGTAACACCAAAGAGTGAAGCAAATATATTTAAATCTATACATATACAAGTACAATTTCAAAAAACGATATTAAAAAATACTTAGTGACACTTCCGCTGAAAAGAAAACAATGATTTTGGCCTATTTGGGGGCGTGCACCACCCTCCCTCCCGCATAAAATGCTAATAGGAAGAATACAAAATAAAAAACACAAGAAACCCCAAATAAACCAACACCGATTCGACACGTGTTTCGCCTCTACACGAGGCATCCTCATGAGATGTTGACTCGTCGAGCGCTAGACCGACGGTCTATTTGGTGTTATTTGGGGTTTCTTGTGTTTTTGGAACGAAGTTCCTTATCGCGCGTTGTGAAAGGGGGCTAGACGGAAAAAAATCTTACGAAAAGTTGTCACGACACTTTTTGCTATAGTAAGCTGTCTGTCTGTCTCTCTCTCTTATAGAAAGCAAGTGCGGCGTCGCATGTTTCTCTGTCTGTCTCTCTCTCTCTCTTATAGAAAGCAAGCCAGATGTTGTAATCGTAGCAAGTGGCGCCATTTAGTTCCGTAAATTTATACTAGATGGCGACTCAGGTAAAGTTAGCTCGCGGAGGCATTTCATTCACTGGATGTAATATGTAATTATGAGAAATATAAATTTATGAACAGTTCCCATACGCAGAAAAGTGTTTTATTGAAGTAACCCTATACGCGCGATTATCGGAACCTATTATTGGAATATTTACCATGGTTTTGAATTTTTAGCATTATTTTTTCTGATGAGGAACTTCGTTCCATCCGGGTGTCCCTTGACACCTCTCAAGGGTTTATTTTGTATTCTTCCTATTAGCATTATATGCGGGAGGGGGTGGTGAAAGCCCCCAAATAGGCCAAAATCATTGTTTTCTTTTCAGCGGAAGTGTCACTAAATATTTTTTAATATCGTTTTTTGATAATGGATTTCCGCAAAGTAACGCCTGAATCAATAAATTACAATTTCAAAAATTTAATACCGACTTACCTTCTATTCAGTTATTGGAGTGTATCTCAAAAACTACTGAACCGAATTTGATGAAATTTAAATCGGGCCACACGGCAAGTACCAGCTTCAAACAAAAAAGAATTTTGAGAATCGGTTTATCAAGTCGAATGTTATGAGGTAACCAAGATAAAAAAAATCAGTAGATATATTTAATAGACTTTTTGTCATTTAGTCTAGTCACCTGCATATTGTCGAAATGAATAATCACTTATAATTAGTAAGTCTTTTACCGACGTTTTGTAAAGTTATTAACTTTTTGTCACAAGACTAAGTGTCCGTCTATATTATGTTTCTTTAGTACTTAGGTACTATAATAAAAATCTACTATCGTAAACAAAAAGGAGCTATAAACTCATGAACAGGTGCTTGATTGAGTGTCCGCAAGGTGAGATATTGACAATTTACCGGGCGCAGTGTGAACAAGGCAAATACCACATGGTAATCATAATCATCATCTCAGCCATAGGACGTCCACTGCTGAACATAGGCATCTCCCACAAATCAAAAGAACCGGTTGGAAGCGGCTTGCATCCAACGTCGTTCTGATAATAACAATTACACATGGTAATAAATAAAATTAAACAATTAAACGTAACTTTAAATAAATTACTTTAAAAAAAACATTTGTCAAGTTTTTGTTATGATAAGTGTAAATAAGACGAAACGACGGTCAAATTTATTTATGTATAATATTGTTCTCATGTAAGTGATGTTAATCTTTTTTGAGAATAAATTTCTTTAAACCTAAATTAGCTAATAACCTGTTTATCAATAATTTGTTGTTCAACATGCCCTGTAATCGACTGTTTATCTTTATCAAAGTTTAACCATTGGTTATTGTTCTTTTTGTGCTGTTCTCATCACTTTATGGACCTCATAGAAAGTCGGAAAGTCGGGAAGCTTGAATTCTATCTGTTCCGTAGAGGAGAGTCCCGTAAGTACATCTGTACTTAGTCATCGCTGGTAAAATTTGCAGTACAAGCACGCATATTTAATGCAATGAAAACAAATTCAATGCCGTTGAAATTATTTATAACTTCGAAGAACACGACTTGGTTTGATAATACAAAAAAAAATTAAAAAAAATGGGACCGACTTCAGCACTTAAAAGGGTGAAATAACTTGTTAAAGTCGGTACCATGATAATTCAAAACAACCTATTATCACAAAATTGTGCGCGTGGTACCGACTTCGACAAGTTATTTCAAACTTTTTGGTATTGAAGTCGGTTCCATATTTGGTTAAAAATATTTTTCATCTTTTTTAATGACCCTGGTAATTACTGGATACACCGTCAATGATAATATCATCAAGATAGGCGAAACACTTTTCAGTTATTGGAGTGTAACTCAAAAACTGCTTGACCGAATTTAATGAAATTTATATGAGAACACCTCGAAAGTATACTCTATCAAATAAAAAAATCGGTTCATAAACGACGAAGTTATCTGCGAATATCATAAAAAATATGGTCAAATTGAGAAACCTCCTTCTTTTTTAAGTCAATTAAAAATGATGCTGAGTAACAAATACACGTTACGGAAATATCATTGAATAAAAGGCGTTACATTTCGCATTACAATAATGTTACAGTACAATTTTCGGATGTACCTTGGATGCATGCAAATAAATGCAGATGCATGCCACCTTTACGGCTTGCGAAGTGCTTAAAAAAGTATAAATTTAGCTCGTAATAGCATGAGACAACAGAGATACCATGTGACAATCGTCTGCATTATCCCTAGGTGCGTAGTAAAAGTAATAAATTTTATTTCTCACGGTTTTTGTTTTTGTTCCCATTTATAACCAACTTCAAAAAAGGAGGCGGTTATAAGTTCGTGTGTATGTATTTTTTTATGTGTGTGTTACTCGATTTCTCCCCCATTTGTGGGCTGATTCTTAAAATATTTTTTTGCTTGATAGAGTATACTTTCGAGGTAGTCCCATTTAAGTTTCATCAAATTTGGTCAAGCAGTTTTTGATTTTCACTCTAAAAACTGAAAAGTGTTACGCCTATCTTGATGATATCATTATTGACGGTGAATGACAATCGATTCGGTAAGAAGCAAGGGTCACTAAAAGTGTGACAAAAATTTTACCTAAAAATGGAACCGACTTCAATACCAAAAAGTTTGAAATAACTTGTCGAAGTCGGTACCATGTGCACAATATTGTGATAATAGGTACCTCCTTTTGAACTATCATGGTACCGACTTCAACAAGTTATTTCACACTTTTTGGTATTGAAGTCGGTTCCATTTTTCGGTATTATTTTTATTGGCAATAATTTTAATACAAAGATAATTCATTGTTAAGATACTGTTTAATACAATAATTTTCTTTTGGAGTTAACGATTCCTTCATTGCCTTAACAATAATAATTCTGATCTTCAGACTTACAATGGCGTCTGCAGCAACTTTAGTCCAGCCTCAAGGCGAGCTTTGGGAGAGAATCCGAGTGGAGTTGAACGAAAACATACATACCAGAGAGAGTGATGTGGCTGCCATCAAGGAATGGCTACGCAAACAGCCTCATTTGCCTGATGAATGGGGTATGTATTATTTACTACAAATTTTTTATTTTTCCACAGAATAAGTAATAACCTACGAGGAAATAATATCAGGAAGAGTAACTGCCTCAAACGAATGACCCAATAAAAGTCGTGCTAAATCAATAACATTGTTCACGCTGATATGACTCATCTGTCATAGTAGACGTTGCAGCACGAGCATGGACCAATCCCTGCTTACCTTCTGACATTTAAACTAATCACCGAACATGGACCTCGGAAGTAATTCGTATTTGGAATCATACGTCGTTTTGGTTTGAAGGACCTCTTATTGTAAGGAATTTGTTCTGAGTTATGCTTCCTGGCATTATTTCTTCGTAGGTAATAATAGATCTTGAACCTTTATTTGTATACATTTTTTGTAACGAAAATAATAAGATAATCCTTAATATAAATCAGAATATAGAGTGTGGAGGAGTTGCGGATAAATATTTTGTTGATGAGCAAAGTATTATTATCTGTAGCGTACTTATTTTCATCACTGTGGGTATACCCAGCAATTTTCTAATCCAATTTTTGGGAGAAGATTCAGGTATCTGAATCTCTCTCTGGACCTGAAGGAATGAACGAGATCATGAACACAATATTGAACAGACATGAGAGAGCGAGCATGGTTGTTATCGCATTTGACTGAGGCGAGGTATTTATTACTCGCATTTCTATATTACCTTACGTTCCTCATTCATCCGAGATTTTGGAAAGTCAGGTGAAAAATAAGGTGAGGTAGAACCACTACAAAAAGACCGAAGCGTGGTCGCGATAATATCCACATCATCTGATGAGTAAGATATAGGTATTGAAAATAGTTTCCTAGTTTTAACTTCTTTAGTGTAGCGGCATTTTTGCTATTCCAAAGCGAGTTTTGACGTAGATGTAAAACGTATCTTCCAGGAGATTTAAAGGATTTTTTATGGAATTACCACCAGGATGTCCACCTGGTATTAAGCAGTAACCTCTGCTACGATAACATATGCATTCAGTCACAAGTGACGAACTGCATTGTGCCATTAACCATGAGATTTTAAGTTGTTGTAATTTCATCCGTACCCTTCAAACGACACAGTACATTATTGCTTAGCGCTAAAAATATGTACAGTGGCACTTCCCCAGACGAACTCTTTCACAAAGAGAGAGTTGTAATTTGTTAGACTACATTCCAGTATCATGACTGGATCGTACGTTCACCCTACACCTGTGTAATTCGGGTACCTGGAAATTTTCCTCTACCTAGTTTACCACATAGATTAGTCGCAATTCACTTGTGCAGAACACCAAACTAAAGTATCAAACTAAAATCTATTTTTATGTAAATTATGGTAGTGATTATTCTGTTCACACTAAATTTCAAATCGATTATCGTTTGCGAATAACAATTCGAAATGTATTATTTCAGTTTAATTGTGCGTACGTTTAGTGCAATTTTAGTCGTCATTGTAACTCGGGCTCTCTAAAGTGATGTTAAAGTACCCATAACGGAATATTAATTGAATTAACTTGTGAATATGAAGAGCGAAGAAATGTCCCCATGACGCAATTGGTATCATTAACCCTTTCTTCTGAGCCGCAGGTCCCGGGTCGATCTTAGGATAGTTCAAATCTTTGTATGCATAAAGACGACTGTTCGATCTGTGCCTGGGTGTGTATATGTATATAAGTACGTATGTAAGTCATCAGGTTACCACAATTAAGGCACTGCCACGTTTGAGACCCCGAGGACCTTGAAAGAATGAAACGTAACGTATCGTTCACGTGAAACAGTACAAACTATCATGTATCTAGAGCGACATATTATATAACTTATAGTTTGCGCACCGAAGCGTAACGCGTTGACGCTTACGATACGAAACTTTTTCGCAAATGTAAATTGTTTGTGCTACGGGCTCTAAAGACATTGTAGTAAAAAAAGTTAAAGAAACACGTGTATTACTTCAACTACGCAAGCCAAATTCTTCAAATTATAGGGAGGAGTGAAAAAAAAAAGAAATTAAACATATTACTGATGAAACGATTTCTTAGGTTTTTGGCGATTCATGAACATTAAAATAAACACGGATTACATCGCGTATATACGCGTTACAAATGCTTACATTTTGACAAAGGACGTCTTATTTATACATCCTCTGCACCATACTACTTCGGGTAGAATATAATAAAATATATTATTATCATTCCAGAGGACGATTGCCTCATGACCTTCCTCCGAGGCTGCAAGTTCTCGCTGGAGAAGACCAAGAAGAAACTTGACATGTACTTCACTATGAGGAATGCCTGTCCAGAGTTCTTCGCTGACAGAGATGCAACTAGACCAGAATTGAAAGACATTATGCTAAGGGCGTAAGTATATGGTTTAATCTATATACGAGTACACCACGGAAAAGGTTCTGAATTACATGTTTTTTATGTCTTGGTTTGTACTCTGGATTCTCCGTTTATTTTTTATTGGTCAAGGAAAGCTCCATACGAAATGTATTTTATATACCTTGGTACAATAATATCATCATTGTCTTCTCAGCCGTAGATCGTGCACTGCTGAACGTAAGCCTCTCCCATAATTTTCTAATTGGACCGGTTGAAAAAGACCTGCATCCAGCGTCGTTCTGCGAAAGGTGCGCAGGAACCTGGCAAAGGTGTCAGGTCGTCTGTACACCTTTTCGGTGGACGACCTATACGCTGCGCTTGCCGGTGCGTGGTCTCCACACTCTCCGCTCCAAAACCTTCCGACCCGAACGGCCATCTATTCTGAATGCTATGTACCCTGCCCACTGCCACTTTAACCAGTGTAAATCGTCTGGGCTATGTCGGTGACTTTCGTTCTTCTACGAATCTCCACATTTTGATTCGATCACGTAGAAAAACCCCGAGCAAAGCCCTACTTATACAACGTATTAATTCATTAGTACTCGTAATATGGATGTTTTGGAGACCAAGTTGTCGGTGAATTCCTATATAGTCCCCAAGTAATGAAAGCAGGAAATATAAATACATTTTTTTTTTCAAGAAAAGTACACAACGTACCAAAATTACTAAATAAGTACAGGCAAAAATTGCTCAAAGTAGAACGTAATATACTTAATTCCGAAACAATTCATTGAAATATTGGATGATATCGAGAATGAGCCCCGACTCACAGTTATTCCCCGCTGCACTATCAAACCGCACTACTGGTAGTGCCGTGGGGAATTTATAACCATGCTTATATTTCCATTACAAACTGCACTACCAAATATTATGTCATACATATTCAACTCATCTCTAAGTTTCCGTGTTGATTTTTGTTGCATTTAATGCAATTGCTAGGGTTGGTACCCTTAGCACTGATTTTCAGTCTAAACTCATAGCCATAATGAACGTTTATGTGTCTAAAGAAAACACATCAGAGAACAAAACAAAGGCAATAAAGACATATATAATCAAACATAACCATAATAGACAAAATAAATATGACCATAAATAAGTAACCGCAGAAATAGGAAATCTACAGAATTGCATGCATTATTAAAATGTAAAAATACAATCAGCCTCAGAAGCCAGAACATAATCTAGAACTACAATAATATAATAAATATACTATATTCTTTGCTTGTAGATACTAAGAAGTCGACTCTACTAAAACTTGCCTTAATGATTGACAAAAACTCTAAAGCCACTTTACACATTAAACAGTTTACCTACACACGAGCAAAGCTTTAGAAAACCGAAATAGCAAATAAACTTTATGAAAATATTTTCGCGAATTCCCACTATGGTTTTGTCAGGGACTAATCATGCACCATCATCTGATATTCTGTATGATGATGGATAGATTATTGGGTTGATCAAATCGATAATAAAGGTCACTGCCAAGCCGCTACCGGCTACGCTATTGTCACATCATAGAAAAGGGAAATAATAATAAACAAAGATTTAATTCTTGATGACTAAACATAGCAGACAGAATATTGTAACGGCATGTAGGCTCTGGTTATATTCCACTCAATCAGATCAAAAACCTCTTGAAGAAAGTTGATTCACCAGATTGTGAGAGATGCGGCAAATTAGAAGACACGAAACACTTTTTGATGGAATGTGTACGCAGTGAACACCTTAGGCGAATGCTAAGAATTAAGCTAAGAGAATGAGGTATACATTTTATGGATGAGGGTATATTTTTACTATAAATATTCAATCCCAGAGTATCCTAGCAGTGTCCAGATCAGACATTGGTGGATGTGGTTCACAATACTGGATAACTCCTTATAATTATGAAATATGAATGCAAGAATGGGGCTGGCATGGTCGCGACGACTAAAAATCTGGTAAAAAACAAAAAAACATTAAAAAGGATATCAGGGGATATTTATTAGGTAGTAAGCCTCTTCTACAAGTGTACATGTACAAGTGTCTATACAAGTGTCCATCAGCAGAGGCAGAAGCAGTCTATACCTAGTATGAAAACACTATACCTAAGTACTGTATTACCTACAAGATGTAAAAAAAGTAATAAAATATTGTATTGATATAACTTGTTGTACAATTATTTAGTGAATCCATAGGCTGCCAAACTAGTAAAAACTCTGTTTCAGCAGCCAGTGGCTTAAAATGTGTTCAAGTTACTTACCAAAGTTTCATTCTAATCCCGGTTGAGCCCTGCCTTCACCTTTTTTTGTACTCGGGTCTAAGATGTTTGTGGTGCGTGTCCATGCTTCGCGTGACATAGGGAGTCCTAGAAAAAGTGTTTTTTTAGTGTTTACAAGCTTCCTGTCTATTAGATAGTTCAGGAATTCAAGGTTTAAATTCAACACCGTTAACCGTCAATCGTTTGTCACTTACAGACAAGGACCTACTCTTCCTGGTCTCACACCAAATGGAAGAAGAGTTACAATTTGCAAAGGTAAGTCCTTACACAAAACATAAATCTCTATTCAACCATTACGCTCCCAAGGCTTCCTTTCCCGACCTGTCTTTCAGAGATATTATATGATAAGATTATAATATTATTACATTCTAAAACGCGAAGCAATAGCTCTTATATGACAACCTTCTGAATAAAACATATTACGGGGCAACATTAACATTGGCAAACTATTAGGAAATTTTCAGGCGTTAACAATATGAAAGGTACCTACATATCCAAAATATCATACATAGTAAATAAAAACTGGCTGAACGATAAGATGCCAATATTAGCCTCAACCCCCCCAATATTAGCCTCAACCCCCAAACAAGAGTCAAATGTGTAACAGGCAAAATATGGTCGGTTACGTACCTTTTTAGGTTTTTTAGGGGATGTGAAGGTTTTATACTTATTTAAGATATATCGAGTATATAGAAAGGCGAGCAAGTCGTGCACCTGATGGTAAAGATAACGTCTACCCATGATAGTGGCAATGACACCCACAGCTTCAAATCTTGCGTGCTTATTGAGTTATTGACAGAATCTGGCACCACCCAAGGTTATGTAATATCCATAAAGCATTTTTATACCATTTTAGGAGTTTGGCACGGAATCCAAAATCTACTAAAAGCTTTTTCATAATCTATGTACTTAGGTAGGTAAAATTTGTTTGTCCCAATTTTGTCCACATATCACATGAAAGTCAATTGGCCTCTTATGATCGCCCTGAATTGAAGCCATTTTGTTCATAAATGATTAGGTACGTACTCTTTCCTTGGTTGGACAAGAGCGATCTAAATATGTCGGCAATATATTTTCCATTGCGTTGCATGGCTTTGGGGCGGGAGTTACGGGAGTTTAGACAAGAGATATATTGATTTATATGATTATTAATGTTAATATTTACACGCAATGATAACTTCATAAGACTTTTTAGTGATTGTAAACTATTTAATTGGTAAAACATATTTATCTTCATTTAATGAAGGAGGCACTGATACTTTAGATGAAAGTTACGCTGCCTCATCTTTATAATGTATATACAAATGAACCTCTATTTCTCCTGGTTACGCTATAGCTTGAGAACGGCTTATCCGATTTCATTCATCTTTTTTTTTAAGTTTTCTAATACTTCTTACATTAAAAAAATATTAAGAAAAGATGGGAGGTTATGGCGAGGCTGAAGGCCGAGCCTACTACGCGAACGAAGTCGCGGGCATTTGCTAGTATAGCTATACAAAGATTTATGCCCGCCACATATACCTACTAACATAATATAATATAACTAAGCTCACAGAGGGCAAATTCAAGTTGACTGTAAAAAACGTTTTAATAAAACTAGCTTATTATAAAGTCCGACATTATATACAAGACAAAGATGGTTGGATGGAATACTCCACTTCTGGCAAGCTGTCACTCTGCCACAAGTAGAGACATTGTAAACATCTTAATAAAAAGAATCGCCTCGAGTTTCTTGCCGCTTCTTTTCGTTAGGCTCTTTATATTTTGAAACGCACCGGTAGAGTCTGTAAAGTACATTATAATGAAAAATTGAGGTTCATAAGTGCGTCTTTGATGCCTAAATTGAATAAATGATTTTGACTTTGACTTTGAACATTTCTTAAAATTGTATTTTAATGTACTTATAGGTAAATAACTATTGTTTGTAAGCAGTTGAACTAGCATGTACCCATTTTATGTAATGAGTATGATTTGAGCGTTTAGATTTTTAGTTTTTACCTGCGAATCCTACCATGTGACAGCTATAGCTACCTCACTGATCTAGGGCAACTGTGACACTGTTAACTTGCAGTTTGTACGCCGAAGCATGACGCATTGACGCTAGCGATACGAATACTTTTTAGCAATTTGTTTGTGCTATGGCTTATACATATTTGCATAACGGTCATGTAATAATGCTATTACTTTCCCTGATAGGGAGGCCCCTGTTCCAGTAATGGGAATGTTCCAGTAATGTAGTTGTGATGTAGATTGGAATTTCACTAATATTAAAGCATAAGAGTGATTGAAGACAAGAGAATTAGAGAGCTTTTTCATATATTTATACTTGTTATAGTTGTAGAGGTATAATACTAAGCTCCATAGTTTACCAATCAGTTCTGCAGTATAGTATTTATTCTTGTGTCTCACCTGAACCGTTATAACATTCCAGCCGTGGACAAAACCCTGAGTCCGAACAACCTTAACGACGCTTTCAAAGTCGCCATGATGATCGGTGATGTCAGACTAAAGGAAGAGGTCGAGGGGGTGGCTGGAGATATATACATCCTGGACGCGTCGGTCGTCGCACCAAGCCATCTGGCGAAGATATCCCCTTCTACTATAAAGAAGTTTATGATATGTGTTCAGGTGAGAATTAACCCATTAAATTTACTCTGGGATTAAAATTGCAAAGGTTAAGACCCTTCAGACAAAGTCCTAGATAATGATAATCTGTGGTCAATGTTATATGTGATATATTTATCACAATGTATACCATTTCAAGCTAACGGCGGGTGGCGAGTAACTTGTTAAGTATTTGGTACCTTGGTTCCAGGTAGGATCCCAGGGCTTAGTAAATAGTTGTGTGAGTTAAACTATGCGTAAGAAAAAAAAAAGTAAATATATATTTTATGAGTGGACTCACACTTAGTCTATAAGTCTCATTAGATACTTGGGGTTCAGACTAATAAATAAAAAAAAGGTTAACTATTCTAAAAGTACGGACCTAGTGTCTGTAGTGTATAGAAAAGAGGGAGGAGAATTTAGTCCGTACACACTGGCACTCCCATCCCCGCCGGTGGACTCGGACATAACCTCAGAGATACTGCTGTTTTGGCGGTATCCATAAAGGATTTCCTCCTCCCGAAACTAAAAAAATAATAATTGTGTGATGAGCTGCAGTAATGCGTGGTTCTCGGTGCACATGCCTCCCGCGACACAGGAAATTCCTAGTATAAGGGTATTGAGTTAACGCTTTTATAATAATATTAATATGAAATTTATATCACGGATTTCATCCGGTCCTTTACAAAGGCATAAGTTAGGCTGTATGTAGTCAACACTTACAGGCCTGTTTGGCATAAAATATACAAAAGTGTATAAAAACAGAATTTGGGAAGACGATGACATGGATTACCAATTACAAAAATGGGTTAAATGGCAAGGCTATTGATATGAACTTATATATGTAAGGAAGATAGATGGCTATGTACGAGACTACGGCACCTGCCAATTTTAGTCTCATATTAAAATATTTAGGCAAGTAGGGACTTGCCACCCACTAAACGGGCCCCCAATAAGAGCCACCATCAATGGTAACAAAAAGGGCAACGTTGGTGTGGATGGCTAAAGGGTATCGAGAGGTGTGCTGCGATTTCACTAGCGCTACTTCCAGCGTTATGCCCTTTAAAACTTCCACCCTTGGAGCTTTTTGTTACTTGCTCTTGCGTCTCCACCCCCAGACGGCCAGAAGAAAGTAGTACAAAAAACAGAGACAATTTGGATGGATGGTGACATGGTATACAAAACTAAGTAAAATGGCAAGGCTATTGATATGAACTTATTAGTGATAAGATATATAGAGGGCTATCAACGAGACTACGGCACCTGCCAATTTCAGTCTCATATTTAAATGTTATTAACTATCCGACTTAACCAGGGTTCCTCGCGCCGATACTATTTTATATTTGCACAGTATTCTTCAGCCTATATTTGAATATTAGTTGTCAGATTATGCGAACACCTCATTAGTATCGTCAAAACGCACATTTTTATTTAGTTGTATTGATATCAATGTAATGTACTATTTTCCGTTTAGACAAAACTCAAAAAACAATAATAGACATAGTCATTGGTGACGTGTGAGCCATCTAATTAACAACCCCTCAATTAATAAAAATCAAAAACAATTAAGCCGATGTAGATGAAATTGACATTGAGTCAACTAGAAGGTATTTACGAGTATAACCTATTCAATAAAGTAATTGAAATATATAATACTGCCGAATTGAGAACCTGCTTATTTAAAGAAAGTCGATTGAAAATAAAAACTTCGTCATTGTCTGGTTCTACAAACAAAATATCTATTTCTATTAATTATACATTCAAAACTGTTTATTTCAGGAAGCTTATCCAATAAAGCTGAAAGAGATCCATGTCGTGAATGCATCGCCCATCGTCGATGCTGTCTTCGGTTTAGTCAAACCATTCCTCAAGGAGAAGATAAGGGATAGAGTAAGTATCTTAACCCTCACAAAAAAAATAAAGTAGGTCAGCAAGATCATGTAGTATAAGATGGACTATACCTACATAGGATAAAGCATCTTTATTGGAATATTATAAGCGTTACCTAAAAGTTCATTCAAATTGTTGTGTGTATTAAAATTGATTCTTAGAAATGAAATGGCATGGAATATTGAATAATTAAATAGTATAAAATCATTTAAAAGCACTAACAGGCGTTAATACTTTAAAAGTAGCTTCCTCAGCGTTAACTTGAGTCACCTAGACATTCAGTGAGAAAAATATGTCCGCCGTCATAACAATAATAAAAAAATTAAAAAATAACTTAGTTTGTTTCTTTACAAGCATTAAATCAACATGAGAAAAGGGAAAATAAAAAAATTAATACAGTTACAAACAGATAATTAACAATTTAACTAATTCTAACTAACACAAATTAACTAGTCTACATATTTTTTAGGCTTGTGTGAGCTTAGCGTACCCTACGGGTAAAAACCTCCTCCAAAGTGTTCCACCTCTCTCTGTCTTTTGCGACGCTCGACCATCCTCTGCCCGCCGTCTGTACGATATTCTCGGCCCACCTGGCACATGGCCGGCGTCTCAATCTGATGCTCGTAGACTGTCCCACGTTTCAGTCCATTTGTCATCGTTGTGCCTGGTCACCTTACTTGCCCGCTTCCATATTCTCTTAGTCGAAAAAATCTCATAATATAACGAGTAAAAATTAACTAGGGCTACTACCAAATGGTAAGGCGTCTGACTGGGGTGAAACAAAAGACGCGATCGAAGGCTCTGGTCCCATCTAAGGACATTTTTTTATTTTCTATCTTAATAAATTTATATTTAAATAGTTGTATTATCAATTGAGAAACTTTCAGCCACTCCCTTTGCACTCTCACATTTAGTAGCGATATTGCAGGCATGAATTACGTCATTCTATGGACTGTTTGGATTCTCTACTACCACTCTGGCTAGCCCTTACGATTAAACTTAACTGGATTTATTTCCTTACTTCTAGGTAATTTTTCACCAAGACTTCACCACACTACACAAATACGTGCCAGAAGAAATGCTACCTGAGGAGTACGGTGGCCATGGAGTCCCACTTGCAGATATTAACAGTAAGCTGTGTGGTTACTTATTAGATAAAGACGATCCCTTAAACATCTGCCAGGAATGCCTGAGGTTCCAGTTTGTTGTTGCGGAAAACGCCTGGCGCGTGAACTTGTGAATCTTTCGTTCCCCAATAAGATCATTAACCTCATCTCATCACGTGACCTTTTGCGCCATCCAGTACCATAGAGGACCTAAATAGAGATTTATTCCCTGAGCAAACGTTTCCTTTTTTAGAACTAAAATGAAAAACGTAAGGAGTTGTAGACAGTTGTAAAACAAGATGTACACAGGATTTTTTTAAACTCGTTAAGAGAACAGCTATCTACAAGACAAGTTTTTCTAGCATTTTTAACGTTTGCTTACGTAAATACATCCTACCGACTGCGCCATCTATTCATTATGTCAACACGGATCCTTGGCTTGGGTTGCAAATAGATTGACGAAGTCATGGTGTAAAATTATTTTTTATGGCTTTTAGATTCTTTAGATCTCGAGTGGTGTGATTCACCGGACACCAGTGGAGTTTTACCGAGTTACAATACAGTGCGAGGACTATGATGAATCTTTTTCAGTTAAGAATGTCGCTATATCTACCTATATATAATATCTATATATAACCTCGTTACTATGTCTAATACAGCTAGTTTTTTTTTTAAGTCGTATCATGTAACTACTTGTCTCACTTTGCCTTCATTTTGTATTGGAACTCAGATTGACTGCTCGGTTCGAGTTTACATTTGTATTATGGCCACAGCGAAACTCATTGGGTGAAAATTTTCACGAGTTTAATTCATTGCGACACACAATTTTCCACAGGACGCCACTATAAAAAGTCTCCCAAATTTAAAAGTGCCTAGAGAATTCCATAACTGACTTTTTTACCTTTATTGTAAATGGTCAGTTCCAGAAACATTCAGTATGCCCCACATAAATAATCACACTAGTAATAATGTAATTTTGTTTCAAAAGCTACTTATTTATAATTTCAGGAGCATGGATGAAGAAATTAGAGGACTACGCCGGTTGGTTCAAGAAACAAGAAGATCTAAAAGCTATCGAAGCTCTGAGGCCTGGAAAACCTAAAAACTACGACGAATTATTTGGAATCGAAGGATCTTTCAGACAACTTTCTATTGACTAGAATTAAGTAGAGCTAAGGATAGATTAAGAGAGAACAGTTTTTAATTAGGTTTAATTCATGTTATTTTTGTTTTTACATCTTAATAATGAGAGAAAAAATAAATTCCCTTATTTTTTTTGCAATTTTGTAAAGTTAAAGTTATTTGTCACGGCTCCTTAATACGTAAATTGTCCAAATCAGTTGAGCAATCAACCAAATAAACTGAAGTTTTTTGAAGTTTTAAAAGGTAGTAAAACATGCAGGCCGTGAAAAAAAGGGGAAAGAGCAGCTCGCATCAGTATATGAGTGTAAGTTACTGCTTATACTCTCACTCTTAATATTTATGAACTTAACTTACATTTATGTTTTTAGCCAATGTGCTAAAGTATGAATTATTGCTTCTTTTGTGATGACTGTAGTATTGCTTGTCATATATAATTAAAAATAAAGTAGTTTACTCACCTATATTATAAAGGCCTTAACTGGAAATAAAATGACTGATGTAAAATGTCTTTAGTATGAAATTCATGATTAATATGATTAATTAGCTAATTGTCAGTATACCTATTTACATGGTAGATCAAAATTGTATGTGTAGTTTGTTGTAGTGAAGGAAACTCACTAAGTAGCAACAATTAAATATGGTATATATTTAATATGTATTTTCATAACTAATAATAATTGTATTTTACTGTGATAAAAATAAAGTTGTGGTAGTTTTTCATATTCATACAATTAATTGTTTATTATTTAATGTGTATAATACAATATAGTAAAATATCTTACGTGGAGTATTTAGTGACACTTCCACTGGAAAAATGCTTATGGCAGAGAAGTAGTGTGTACCCCGCATAAAATGCAAATAGGAAGTATACAGAATAAGCAAGACACAAACAACCCAATCAACTAAAAATATTCGACACATGTTTCGCCTCTACACGAGGTATCCGCAGATGTTGACTCGCCGAGCACTCGGTGTGTTGCTTATTCTGTAGGTATACTTCCTATTTGCATTTGAACGGGAAGGAAGGTGGTGCACACTGCATCTCTGTCATAAGCAATTTTTTCAGCGGACGTGTCACTAAATATTTCAATTTAAGTGCAAAAAAAGAGCCATCGTGGCGGCACGGTCAATTAACATTCAAATCTTTATATGGCGCCCAATCCAGCTATTAACTGCCCATCACGCAACTGTAAAGTGTGAACTTCGACTGTATAAAACTATGAAGTAGTATAAGCAGCAATTATATTCAACTTGTGTGGATGTTGTCCCGTATATATTACTATTATCTTGCCACTTAAACACATGCACACATTGATAAAGGATTAGGCTTCAGTTTACCTCTTCTCGGGAATATGGTTTTATCTAGCGGGATCCCTGGTGAAAGCTTGGAACACTCTATCATTTAACATTCAGCCACATAACAACTGAAGACAAAAAAATTATATATAAGTTATTAAATATAAAAACTGAAAAGGCATCCCGCAGGTCATCATAGGGGTGGCAATTAGTGCAGCTTGCGGTGCACTAATGGTCATCGCTTCTTGATTCCATGTTCGCATGAGTCACTTTGATGAACCAGGATAAAAAAAAAATTATCCTGGTTGGTGGTAAATGTTTATACATTTACTGAAGAGTACAGGAAGCTAATAGTGAAACTATAGACTAGACACAAACTTCACCAGAGAACAACACGTACACACTAAAGAAACCGTACATGAGGAACCTTACATTTGATTGATCACGTTTACGAGTATGTTCAATTTAATCTTTCATATTGAGCTATTGAACTGATTCGCCTCGATCTACCCTCAGTATATCTACCGTTTATGATTGCAACTTTTTACAACACTAGGTGCGCGCCGTGGTTTCAGAAAAAAATCAAATTCAAATTTATTTATTGCAAATTGTAGGTAGGTAAAGGTACTCGTATAACAATTATGAAACATTCAAATGGTCCTTACAACTATCGCGCGCAATGTGTTTTATCGTAATCAGTCAAATGTTCCCCCATCTTCTGTTTTCTTCAGTTACGTCACCTGCATTGTGACTGATAATTATTTATATTATTCAAAACCACTCCTGTATAGAGCGATCAAAACACAAGAAAGTATTCAAATTGGTCAAGCCGTTTTTTTAGTTTAAGCGAGTGAATTCCTCCCTTTGTTATGTATAATATAAAACAGGAAGCAAACAAAACTTCAATTTTTTTTTTATTTTAAAGTAGATTATTTGTTGAGAACAATTTAGTAATATCAGATAGAGCGTTATTTATTTGTTTTAGTTTTTTTTTTTGTTTTTTTTTTCCTTTTTATTATCCTTTCCTATTTACTTTCAAAATCAGAGACGTGTCATCCGCAAATAAAACAATATCATATTTGCCATATTATGTGGCAAGTCGTTAATGTATACTAGGAACAAGAAAGGCCCTCAAATTGAATTGTGGAACTGCCATTCTAATTATATCCCGAAGATGTTACACCATTTATGCCACAACCTTTTCCATCCTAATAGATAAATATGACTCGATGACATTAAGCGCAGCTCCACGAATAACACAATGGAAAAGTTTCCGAATCAGTGTACAATATTCCACACAATCAAATGCTTACGAAGGTCACAAAAAACACCAATAGCATCATGTGAGTTTGTACAAATAATCTTCTCCTCAATGAGAAGAAAACTAACTGTATAAAGTTCTCGACACCAAATGTGAGACAAGTAGAATCCAATATACAATTGAATGGAACAGGGTTGGACCTTGTGGAGTCAACGGTCTTTTTAGGAATTACTATAGACGCTAAATTGCAATGGGGACCCCACATAAAAAAATTGTCTAGTAGGCTCAGTTCAGCACCTTATGCTGTTAAAAAAATTAGACTATTAACTGATGTAGACACAGCTAGAAGTTATTTCCATAGCGTTATGACTTATGGCATACTGCTCTGGGGATGTTCTACAGATATTAATTCCATTTGTATACTGCAAAAAAGGGCTATACGAGCGATCTACAGCTTAGCTCCCAGAGTTTCCCTTAGACAGAAGTTTAAAGACATAAACATTCTAACTGTTGTCTCTCAGTTTATCTATGAAAATCTAATGTATGTAAAGAAAAACATTAGCAGTTTTGATAAAAAGAGTGATGCTCATTCCATCAACACGCGAAATAAGCACAAGCTATCCGTACATGCAACGCGTCTCCACAGAATAATTCATTCTTTTATGGGACAATGTATACGATTCTATAATAAATTTCCCAATGTTATCCGAGATTTGCCTATTAATAAGTTTAAAATTACTATTAAAACTAAACTCTGTCAAAAAGGTTATTACAAAATTTCGGATTACTTGGAGGATAAAACAGCTTGGGACTGATCACTCCAGGATCTATCTACTCGTGTACTAAGATGTCAAAGTGTAGCGTGTCTTGCCCTACTGATACCATTATTATGTTCTCTTTTGTAAGGCAATACACTGGAGCTAATATTTGTAGTACCTAAGTAAAAACATTGTAAAAACATCTATATAAAAAGAATGGCCCCGAGTTTCTTGCCGCTTCTTCTCGGTAGGCTCTATATATTTTGGAACGCGGCGGTAGTCTTTAAAGTACATTATAATGAAAAAATGACGTTCATAAGTGCGTCTTTGATGCCTAAATTGAATAAATGATTTTGACTTTGACTTTGACTTTGAGCTCTCCCAAGTTTTTAAGATATGTATACGTAATTAACTGTAAACCGTGAAACCGAACTAATATTCGTGCACTATTGAATGCTCGTCGAAGTGCGCCAAAAGTTGTTGATAATTATTTCATAGATCATACTCAGTTGGTAGGATAGATACTGGTCTATAATTTGATGGGTCTGATTTTTCTACAGCCTCAAAGTTTTGGTAGTGATTCTACTATATTTCATTAAATCAGGGAAGGTAACTAAATGTATACCAAGATTAAATACGCGGCCCACATATGGAGTCATATATTAGTTATAATTGGCTGTACAATTTTTACCCCATGATTTTTACGACATTCCCCATAAGTCTTCAGTATTATTTATATACAAGCTTTTGAATGTTATTATAATTTCGAAAGTTGAAGTATATTTAAAAGAAAAACTAAGTACTTGGTACGTAAAATTAGCTTTAAGAATAGCTTCTGCTGCATTGAGTCTGCTGATTAAGAATCAGACAATCTGCAAGATTGTCTGATTCTTAATTACAAGCCCTTGTGATCGGACCTAACTCCGTTCATTACTGTAGTTTCCTAAGCCTTACAATGTGAAACAATATTGTCTATGCAGGTAGCTGAATGGTCAGTTATTCAATGAAATGATAATCATAATAATCTGAAATGATCATCATAATCTAAATGAAATGATTTAAACAGTGCAATTAGATTTGTTTTATCTGATGAATCAGTTAATAGATCGACGTTAAAGTCACCACAGATATAGATTTATTTGTTACATTTAGAGATATTCTTTAAAATATACTCTATGGTATCCATAAAAATTTGTAAATTTGATTTATTCTCTTTACCATAAGGTGGTCGATATACACACAATACTAGATGCTTTTCCACCTCTACACAAGCGATCTCACAGACACAGAATAAATGACAATTTAAGACAAAATAGATTAACGAACATGTATTTTTATAAACTTTGATTGTTAACGCAGCTCTAAAGTTTTTTTCTATTAGAAATAAATAAAACTCCTTTTTACCTAATGCATATAAACGCATAGACTTACGGTGCTTGATACTACCATCATAAATTAGAAACAAATATTAAAATGGTGGCGTCTACTTTGATCAATAAGTTAGCATTGCCATCCAACGTGGCATAATAATAATGCTGCCAGCATTTTGGACACTACACTTTTTTCCGGCTTATAGATTAGATTGTATTAAGTTTTATAAAATTTGGGTCTGTCTATTTCTTTGTTCCAGCTAACCTCCTAAACGCCAGGACCGATGTTGACATTATAACTTTGAATTAAATAGCAAGCACATATTTTTTTTCACTATCACAAGGTCTTCAGTTACGAAACTAGGTAGAGTCTGTATTATGGTAACCAGCTGGGCTATTATGTATCTCAGTTGCTAACAAATGTGGATTGAAATCTAAAAAATGGCCGCTCTATGTCTTTTTTGTCAGCTTCAGTGATCAAAGTACTAACATTTTTGCTTACTGACATAGGGCCAAAACTGACATAGGGCCGCCATTTTTCAAGATTTCAATCAACATTTGTTAGCAACTGAGATACATAATAGCCCTGCTGATGACTGATATACAAACTTGTATACATATACACACTCTGACACAAGAGTAACTTACATTTTCATGCACACAAATGTTTGACCTGTTCAGTGATCGAACCCGGGCCAGCGACTCAGAAGGCCTCTCTTTTATCACTTGTTTTCACACCTTTTATTTATATGTTATGTAATTTTATTAAAGCCATATACGTTTGTTAAAACGAAACCAGTTTTTAATACTTTTGATACTCATATTACTTTCGTTTGATTCCGTGCCGTACAATGGTCACTCCTTCAGGGTTGGGGGGAGTTCAAGGGCAAAATATCCGCCAAAAATATTTGAGTGCAAAAACATGACACTGACAGAGTAACGAATTCCCACGCTAAAAAGCCACAGAAGAAGAAGTACCAAAAAGAAGAACCAACTACGCCAACCGGCCAGTGTGTCTAAACCTCCCAATGTACCATTATTGGCATTTAATTTACTTATAATCTAATTTACTTACTTTATTATAAATAAATAAACACTAATAAGATGATGTTACCCTGAAATGGGCACAATACGTAAACCGCGCCATAGCATCGAATCGATACTTAAAACGTCGGACATGGACATAATTTCACACTTCCCGTCCACACTGATCAACACCCGAATTTGGTAAGACTGCACAAAGAAAGCGAACATTTTCAGGTTTGCTGACTGAGCATACTTCAGTAGAATATTCCACGCTATATTCGCGAAACTAGCTCTTTCACTCTTTCTCTGATTGCCTGTTTTTTACTAACTTCTCACAACTAAACGGTAGAGCTGAAATATTGTACAGCCAGTCTGTGTAGCACGGAGGTCATAAGATAATTGTCATCAATGTTCTGTGTTGATTTACGCATGATAAAGATCACATAAAACAAATACCATGTGCAAGAAGTCGCAGCAGCTAGTTAACTAATAAAGTACACACAGTATTTATGTGTGCAATATCATATTCTTAAATACTGTGTCAAGTGAATGAATTAACAATGAGTTAGGTTCGCTTGGCTCTACTCTGATTTTAGCGCACTTTCGGCTCAGCGTGTGGACCGGAGCTAAATGGAAACATACGGATGTGAAATTGTACAAGCTTATCAAGAGAACTTCTTTGAATGAGATTGATCACAGTCTGAATAAAATCGTGTTTTTTGATTCTTCAGTATAATAGTATGTATATGTAATTATAGCTAGCTCTTGAGAGACACGCCAGTAACAGAAGTTCTTATATCATAATTAAGTCTTACATAGATACCTATATAGTAGATAGATATAATCAAATGAACAATAAGATGTTCTTAACATTAAGACTTGGGTTTAACAACGAAACTGCTATCTTTAACACAAACCTGATGATGTACTTTCATACAGTTGATGTTAAAGAAAGTCGTTATTGTCAAATCAAGGCCCGTAGGGCTATTATGTATCTCAGTTACAATCAAATGTTGATTGAAATCTTGAAAAATGGCGGCTCAATGTCAGTTTCAACTCTAGTAAGCAAAAATGTTGACAAGTTGCTGACTGGAGCTAACAAAAGTGACATAGAGCCGCCATTTTTTGTCAATATAATCAACATTTGATTCCATTTGAGATACCTACATAATAGCCTTGCCTGCGTTTCGACAAGTCAAGTCGCTGGCCCGGGTTCGATCACTGAACAGGTCAAACATTTGTGTGCATGAAAATGTAAGTTACTCTTGTTCTATAAGATAACCAGGATTTTGAATTTCATATTTAACCCATTTAATTACGGGTTTATTGGACAGTAGGTATGTACGTGTGTGTACTTGTATTCTACACATATTATAGCAACCTACATAGATCGTACAGATAATAGTTAAAATAAATATAAAAATAACTCAATCATCAGCACGCTCCATCGTCACGTATGTTTCTCAGATAAGTGCAAAATTTCTCAACAGTTCGCAGAGAGAGGTAAGGCCGTATTGCGTTGGTCCAGTGGCAGCCGAGGATTGCAACTCGGCGGACGCAAGCGCCATCAATAAAAAAATAAACGCGTGTTTTATCTGTGGACCAGGAGTGGATATAAAAAAGTGAGTTTTCCAAATTCAAATTCTATTATCATAGTAACTGAACATGCGCGCAGATGTTTTCTTTTTATTTTATTGTTCGTTTTCAGCCAGTGTTGTTTTACAAAATTTTGTTTTCTGATCCACTCCAATTTTGTTTTTGATGTTCTGAAAAGTAATATTATCTACGTAGGTGTGTAGTGTTTTGTTTGCAATTATATTTGACTCAATTCCCCCAGGGCTTCTTTGAAAACATATAATTGCGTATAATTCCAATTCTATAAGATACCAATATAATAAAGTATCTTATAATATAGTATATTATACCAACATACAATTAGAAGTGAGTGATTTTATAATCATTATTAAAGCACATCACGCATAAATGATAAGTTACTCATAACGGACGTATTCATTGTCAATGTTTTTATAATATCAGTAGGATTATTGCACTACTCAGTAGATAATTATATGACATAAGATAGTAGAAGATATAATTCTAATAATGTATCCGGTATCTTACAAAGGATTGCATAATAATGTGTATTACGTACTATTAACAAGATTTTATGATAAACAAGATGCGCGATGCCTAGAAAACCTGCCTACAAGCTGCAGAGGCGACTAAATAAATGCTAATACGTAACAATACAGTAATTTTGTTATAAAAAAACTACCGTGGGTTTCACTCATTTTAATTAGAAATACGGGATTACTCACGTACTATTTATCGAATAGGTCCGACTATAGTCTCGACCACATTCGGTGGTCATTTTCAAGGAGTGTTCGGGTCGCCCGCGTCGTTGACGTCTCGCTTAGCACCCGTAATAATCAGTACAGTAATATTAACAAATTACACAAATAATAAGGATAAAAGTTAGTAGGTCAGGACTTCTGTCAACAGACATAAGATTCAATTCAAACATAAGACGATTGTTTTGGTCTAGACATAGACTAGTGAAAGTGTTTCTTAAAATTTAAGATGGTTATAAGTTATATTAACATAAGCTGGAAATAGAAAGTGCCATGGCAATTTTGGTAGAGCCTTGGGCTGTTTTTTTAATGTAATCATGTAATGTCGTTCCTATTTGAATATGTGCTACTAGCTGACGCGTGGCTTTGCTCACTCGGTCTATGGGCTTTGAAGCCACAGGAATAAATGAATTAGAAGTAAATTTCCATAAATGCTTCCTTAGTAAACATCCACCATAAGGCATTAAATGCCTTAATAACAATTTTCATATATAGATCTATTAGTCAGAACAAATAATTACATACAGGATGCGCCATTTAGATGTGTCAGTATGTGCAAGTCTGAAAGTATAACACAAACAAAGACCTCTTCTTAGCAACCATGTCATTGGTAATTTTAGTGTAGAATACTGCATTGTTAGGTAAAAAACAAAAGTTTTACACAGTTCGAGAAACGAACCCGGTCGTATTGAAGAAAATATCTTACATTATTTCTATTTCGATATCGATTGTCCTAAGTTTATGGTAAATTGTAAATAATGGTTTATGGTAAATGTTTTTGAGAAATATAATATCTTAAAAAATCATAAAAGATATTTATAATATTTTTTTATGAAATCTAAAATGTAGTTTATATCAGTTTTATAGTTTCAGACTGTAGTAATAACTATACCTTTTTGTTACACGCTGTGTATGATAATATTTATATATAGAGTTTAGTTCATCATCGTCATTCAAAATCACGCCGGTAAATCCGCGGGCGCAGCTAGTATTTTAAATAATTCAGTAATGTAATTATGTATGGAATTTAGAATAGAATAGAATACAATTTATTTGTCACAGAAAACATATTACGGTAGTTTGTATATAATATATAATTTGTACATAACTACAAATGATGTATAAGTAAGTATTTGAATCTGGGATGGCAGATTTGTTAGAGATTTTGGAAGACCAGAGACTATTCGTTTACATAGCCATAAGCTGAGAACGTGATACGCTCAAACGTGAAAGTTTTATTCCAATTACTAAGTACTATTTCAGTATAATTTGTAAGTTTTTCTCACATTTATATGTGACTAAAAAATAAGATGCCTAACTAAGGGCAGTCGTAAGTACAAGTGGGTTTTAGTACCAAATCATATGTAACTCGCATCTCTTTGTAAGTCCATGAGTGTCTAATATATATGAGCCCATAATATGTATACAGCGTGTACCAAAAACGTGTAGTAAAACTAAAACCATACACTCAGAAGCTTGTTAAGCTAACTACTGCGAAGAAAGTAGTAAAACTGCAGTAAACAAAGTTTTTCTAAAACCAAGCAGTTTCGTCCCTGAAAAACTAGGCTAAAGACGATAATGACCTCTAGAACGTAGACGAAGTAAATAATGCCTAAGGGCAGGCCCTTGCCAGGCTGGGGATGCGGCGCGGAGAGAAAGCGCATGCAGGGTAGTGGAACGGAGTTGATTTAGTAGGTGACGTCGGGATTCCAGAGCGCATTGACCCCAACGAATGCCAAGAATAGGCATGTCTAATAGGGCTGTCCAAAAAAGATCAGGTAATACTTTTTTTTTACAATGTTCTACTGAAATTATAATCGATTTATTTTTTTATACTTTGGCATGTGAATCCTCACTACGTACATATGCATACCTTGTAGTATTGCTACACATTTTTGTTTCGCGCTGAATATATTATGCTTTCGATGTAGACTTGTAGAGCAAGGCTAGTTAATCTTGTGTAAATAATAAATTAAACAAATTCTTGTGGTTAAGCTGCTGTTATACACAACTAAGTATTTTAACAGGGGGTCGATTCCACAAACTAAATTGCAATTGAACCGTAGCTTTGTGCGTTTTCTAATCTCTCTGCTATTGAAAATCAGTCCAGGTACAGTTACGTTTCTGGTGACGCCAGCGATCGATCAAAACTTTATGTTCTGCAAACTCGATAGATCATGAACGCGTTGTTAACTCATATTCGTATAAAGTAGTGTCTAATAAATATTTATTTTATCGAAAGATAGCGTTTAAGTTACGCTTAAGTAAGTGACGCTACGTTCCAATTCGTACATGGAAACAGTGAAATGTTTTGCCTAATTATCAAGCGACTACAAGAGTTGAACTGCAGTTGCAACAGGATAGATTGTTGAACGTTGTAAAATAACAGAATTGGCCTCCACGTTTACCACAGTATTCGTGATAAATTAATAATGTTATTTTGAAATTGGCAGGTGCTTTTTTGTTTGTTTTTGTTGGGTGCTTGAACTTTGAGAGCTTGCTTCCCCGAAACAACACTTAATTAATCGTTGAAGCAGTATAATATAAGAAATTACGCGCTATTTGCGGAAATCCCCCGCGATTTCCACCATTTAAATAAATTGTGTGCTTGTGTTAATTTAATTGTAGTAAAATATCAATTCAACCTATTTTACTCGTTTATCTGTGAACGGCATTTACTTTCTTATTTTATTAACTTCAATTATGAGGTTATATTTCGATTGTATGTTGTTTTGTTTATGTTTACCGATTTCTGGGGTTCGAAAACGGGGGCATTTGCGGAACGATTCTCAAAATTATTTTTTTGTTTCATAGAGTACTTCCGAGGTCCTATTTAAATTTCATTAAATTCAGTCCATCAGTTTTTGAGTTACACTGCGATAACTGAAAAGTGTTACGTCTAGTTTGATGATATATCATCATTGACGGTGAATGACAATCGATCCCGTAAGTAGCATTTAAAGGTCACTAAAAAAGGTTAAAAAAATACGGTTGAAATCAGTACCATTATAGTTTCATAGTACCTAATATCACAATAATGTGCGCATGGTCCCGAAAAAAATAACAAGTTATTTCACACTATTTTGCGTTAAAGTCAGTTCCATGTTTTGGTAAATAAAAGTTGAGAGTCCGTTTTTGCACTTTTCATAGAAATCTTACTCACATTTTTTTACATTACTTATAATATTTTACGACACTTATCTTTACGGGGCCAACAATGCATGTATTATAAAAAATTATAAACAGCAAAAAAAAATTGTCACATTATAAGCCGCCGCTACTTCGACGGTGTCCAAAACAAGCAGGAGCCCGAGGTCCAAACCACCAAGGTCCACGTTGCCCAACTGTTTATATGTATAAAGAATGGACCATCGGTTAGCAAATGCAAAACGAAGGTTAACTATTGTGAAAGTGCTTAGATGTGTAAGAAATGATTAAGTATGTTTTGCAGTTATTTAGTAGATTCGATTTTTGACCTTGACGCTTTGGTTATTGGATTGAAATTGGAGGTTATATTAATTAATATATAGATAGATGATTGTATTTTTTTGATTTATACTGCGTTTTTGAGTTCTGTTGGGTAGTGCTTAACATCAGGGGCAAGACATGCCCGTCTTGTCACTTGCATAAAAAATAGATGTATGTAATTATATTGACCTACTTTTAGAGTTATTACTCTTTTACTAATAGATTATTTCATTTTATTTTTATTCTTCGTGAAAACCCAAAATCCATTTTGATTAACAACAGTAAAGTTTTAATTAGGTAGTTATAATAACTCAATTTATACATTACTTCTATACTACATTATTATATCTATACTTTATATGTATTTTATTATTACTCATGCTAAATTTGCATTTTTTAAATATTATTCTCAGCACTTCTCGTCGCTGAGTGTACAATTGAAATTCAATTTTATTTATATCAAGGAAATAAACCCATAAAATGTGCATATTACAAAACATTAAAATATGTCCTGACTAAAATACACACAGTGTATTAAATATTCCATAATGAAAATAAATTAAATGTCAAATATAATATAGTCATAATATAATAATGTATTGTCAAAAGTAAATAATCAAAAATAAATACAAAAAAAACTGTTTCAGTAACGGGTCAGACTTATTGAACGCAGATCAGGTTCAATGTCTGTCAAATGGTAAAGACTCAAAGGTACACACTTATTAGCATTGAATGTATTGTCTTACTAACTAAATTCTTGTATGGGATTACATTACGTCCAATTGACGTATCAACACTATACATGGTAATTGTATGAATATTATTAACTCATAGGCCGCATGGTCCTCGAAAGAAAAGAATTAAATAACTAAAAAAATAACAGCAAATTAATGTATTCATGAAAATACTATACGTATCTTAAAGTTGGATAGTTTTTTATCCGCCAACACAAAAATATAGAAGAAGATATGAGATATTACTTATCATCATCTTAGATGAGGGCGGGAATGATTTGCGTAAAGGCACACCTCTACTGACATTTTCATAAATTTAAAAGCCGATTAATCCTTCCTATACCGTGATAATTAAAACAAAAGATTTATGAATGTAACTGACGTATATGTACGTCTCTGAGACGCAAAGGTAACATAGCAAAAGCCTTACCCAATTATATGAAATAGTTGTTATCGTCTTCCGTGATGAGGGCGGGAATGATTTGCGTAAACGCACACCTCTACTGACCTTTTTACACATATAAAAGCTCGATGAATTTAATTTTTTTGCTGTCTGTATTGTAAAATCGTTAGACAACCTCACCTAAGTAAACATGGCAAACGTCATAATCATAAGTACGACAACGATGTTTATCCGTAGGTAAGTAGGTATTTCACGCGGAAAATCTTAGCAATATTGTATGTTGTGTGGTATTATGCTATGTGCATAGGCACAAGTAAATTCACATGTGCGCTGGCAACGAGTCCCAATATTGCTAAGTATATATATAATTACTAAAATTTATTTACATAGGTTACAGGTATATATAGAAAGGTATGAAACGCGTGCGTTTTGAATTTATTAAAGACGATCTGAACAGATCGAAACTTCGAGATTAGTCACCGTCTGGAAGTCGATGCTAGAAGAGGCGCTTGCAGCGGAGTTTGCATAATCGTTTGAAGGTTGTACTAAACAGGGGTTATTTGGATGGGTGACCGGTAATGTTATTTAAAGTTGTGCTTCGTGCGCGTTGATCTCGGGATTACTTAATCTGAGGCTTCTGATTGGTCTGAAAATGCCTACATTTGCGAAGATCACTAGTCATTATCAGGCCCAGTTTCAGCTTTACGAAATCAAACTGGGCTGTCTGCGATGGATTCTAGCCCAAACTCTTCTAAGAGGAAGACCTGTTTCTCAGCAAATTGAACCTATTAATAATAACGTTTACATTAACATCCCTTGCTGATTCCCTGTGTCGCTAAATTTCTATTCATAATTGATACCGGAATGCCACAAGGCCTATGTTATTATAACTACGGCAAATAGGAACTATAGCTTCAATCTTGTTGAGTATGACAAGAATACCAATGACCAGAGATCCTAGTTTAGTATGCTGGCCGCCTTCATGTGCGTCGGTAAATATTAACTACATTGTGATTTATAATTCAACTTACAAGAACGTTTTTAATTTAAACTTTGGCCAGTCTTTGTTTCTAAACATTCCGGATTATTAGAACACATGATATAATGATCAGATTGGTGCTGATTTATCTTGGTTTTTGTGTTTTTAGAGGACAGTCGTTTAGTTATAAAAATAATTTTACATCACAAACATTTAACGAATTTTAAAAAGAAATGTTTAGAATTAATATATTAAGACTCATCCCTGAGGATAATATTACATGTATATGAACCTATAAAAATATCGGAGAAGCTGTAACCTATAAAAATACGTGTATAATTTGAAAAGAGTAAAGATATAGCACTGAAGTCACAGAAACTGCTTCGTAAAAGGGTAAAGAGATACCACTGCAGTCACAGAATCTGTCTCGTGAAAGGGCAATAAATACAACTGAAGTCACGGAAACTGTCTCGTGAAAGGGTAAAGAAATACAACTGAAGTCACGGAAACTATCTCGTAAAAGGGTAAAGAAATACCACTGAAGTCACGGAAACTATCTCGTAAAAGGGTAAAGAAATACCACTGAAGTCACGGAAACTATCTCGTGAAAGGGTAAAGAAATACAACTGAAGTCACGAAAACTGTCTCGTGAAAGGGTAAAGAAATACCACTGAAGTCGCGGAAACTATCTCGTAAAAGGGTAAAGAAATACCACTGAAGTCGCGAAAACTATCTCGTAAAAGGGTAAAGAAATACCACTGAAGTCACGGAAACTATCTCGTGAAAGGGTAAAGAAATACAACTGAAGTCACGAAAACTGTCTCGTGAAAGGGTAAAGAAATACCACTGAAGTCGCGGAAACTATCTCGTAAAAGGGTAAAGAAATACCACTGAAGTCACGAAAACTGTCTCGTGAAAGGGTAAAGAAATACCACTGAAGTCACGGAAACTGCCTCGTGAAAGGGTTAAAAAATACCACTTAAGTCACAGAAACTTTCTTGTGAAAGGGTTAAGAAATACCACTGAAGTCACGGAAACTGTCTTGTGAAAGCGTAAAGAAATACAACTGAAGTCACGGAAACTGTCTCGTGAAAGCGTAAAGAAATACAACTGAAGTCACGGAAACTGTCTCGTGAAAGCGTAAAGAAATACAACTGAAGTCACGGAAACTTTCTTGTGAAAGGGTTAAGAAATACAACTGAAGTCACGGAAACTGTCTCGTGAAAGCGTAAAGAAATACAACTGAAGTCACGGAAACTGCCTCGTGAAAGGGTTAAGAAATACCACTGAAGTCACAGAAACTGTCTTGTGAAAGGGTTAAGAAATACAACTGAAGTCACGGAAACTGCCTCGTGAAAGGGTTAAGAAATACCACTGAAGTCACGGAAACTTTCTTGTGAAAGGGTTAAGAAATACAACTGAAGTCACGGAAACTGTCTCGTGAAAGCGTAAAGAAATACAACTGAAGTCACGGAAACTGCCTCGTGAAAGGGTTAAGAAATACCACTGAAGTCACAGAAACTGTCTTGTGAAAGGGTTAAGAAATACAACTGAAGTCACGGAAACTGCCTCGTGAAAGGGTTAAGAAATACCACTGAAGTCACGGAAACTTTCTTGTGAAAGGGTTAAGAAATACAACTGAAGTCACGGAAACTGTCTCGTGAAAGCGTAAAGAAATACAACTGAAGTCACGGAAACTGTCTCGTGAAAGCGTAAAGAAATACAACTGAAATCACGGAAACTGCCTCGTGAAAGGGTTAAGAAATACCACTGAAGTCACAGAAACTGTCTCGTGAAAGCGTAAAGAAATACAACTGAAGTCACGGAAACTGCCTCGTGAAAAGGTTAAGAAATACCACTGAAGTCACAGAAACTGTCTTGTGAAAGGGTTAAGAAATACAACTGAAGTCACGGAAACTGTCTCGTGAAAGCGTAAAGAAATACAACTGAAATCACGGAAACTGCCTCGTGAAAGGGTAAAGAAATACCACTGAAGTCACAGACACTGTCATGTGAAAGGGTAAAGAAATCAAGGTAATTGTCTCGTGAAAGGGATAAAGAGTTATGGTATAACTTTACTGAGCCTCTCATTACATTTTTCTTAAATCGGAAAACATATATGCGATGCTCACCATACGTGGACGTACCCATGGGGTGGGTTAATATATTACTAATAAACATAGTATAAAATTTAAATAGTATGAAACAATAAACATATAAACCGTTGGATATAATAATATATATGGGTCATACACAAAACGAGGTAAAAATTTGGGAAAAAAATACATAGTCGGTATTTTTACAAAATCAGTCTCATTTATTACTTTATAATCATAGCATTAAAATCACAAAAAAAAACCAGATCGTTTTTCAGATTCAGCTGAAATATTAAACTTTTCATTTTTTTTGTGACCACAGAAGGTACATTTTTCCACAGAATAGAACAAAACAACAAAAAAAGAATACGTGAACAAACATAACTCTTAGAAAAGTTGTTAATTTAAACTGAATTATCGTTCATTCAAGGTAAAGTATGTTAAAAGATATCATCATCACTCAAATCAAAAAATGAACGGACTCTACGTTTCTTTTGTGGTGCAATTGAGTCATCAGAGTCACTGAATTCAGGTAATGGGTGGACACTGGATTTTTTAGGTGTTGCTGAGTTGTCAGAGTCAGTATTAAGAAAATTTAGCTTTTTTGGAGATAATGGTTGACGGATTGTGCTTGGTGAAGATTCCGGTGTAAATAATAAGTTATCAAGCAGTGCTGGTGTTCTCGGTCCAGTAACGGTAGAAGCTGATCCAGTACTATTAGTGGATGCTGGACTGGGAGTAGTAGCCCGTGATGAAGAAGATGGAGTTGCAGATATAGGTTGTGTTTCTATCGAATCACATGAAACGCATTCTACCTCAATCTGTCCAATTTCAAAATGTGTACACTTAGTATGGGCTGCACATAATAAGCAGCTCAGTCGTCTGCAGTGTATTATGTTAGGTGCTTTTGCGCTCCATGTAACCTGATGAATTTTGAAGGTCCCTTTAAAAGGGCGAACTTTGGCGTTGGCGATTTCTTGTATATCAGATACATCATTATTAATACGAATAATTTCAATGCCTTTACATTTGACTTTTAAACATGCAATAAAACTATCAATGCCTGATATATCTTGGCCATTACCAACAGCATTATCACATGTCCGTTTAAGACAGCCTCCTACACCATCAGGAGCACCTTTGCCGTGGCCTGCCTCACTGAAATGCCAGATAACACTTTCTACTTCTGAAATTTTGCTCACATAATTTGCTATCATATGAAACATAGTTTTATTACGATATTGGGTAGTAGGTCCATCACTTAGTATATGCAGCTGCTTTAAATCTGGAGTAATTAACTTAATTCTTTCAATTACAGGTTTTAAGTGTGCACAAATAAATACGGGATCGTGTCTTAAGTTTTCGGATACAGTGCAAAGAGATGTGGTTTGTGTTAGGTTTGTTGGTGGCCGAGTATTAGAAGAGTAGTATACACATGTATGTAGCGAAAGTTGTGCTTTAGATCCACCAAAATGGGCTGATTGAACTTCCGATCCGTATTTGCAGCAATAATTTTCAGAAAAATCTATGTGAAGTAAACCATCTGTTGGTGTTAAATTTTGTTTGATTGATCGTATAACTCTGTGTTGATTTATAATGTTTGCAAGATGTTGCATATATATAGGTAAATTGTATTTAAAAATATTAACGAGTAATTGATGGGAAGTCCTGACCGTTTCTTTGAAAGTTTTTTGGCATAGCTTTTCTTTGCCTTTAATAATTTCTGCCACTTTCTTAGTAATCCATCTTTGGTAAAAAATCGTATTATTTCCATTGATGACATTAAAGTTTATTATATTTTCAGAACATTGCGGACATGTTCGTTCTAGGCAAGAAACATAGAGAGTGTTGTTACAGCAGAGAGCCCTGGCAACATCAGTGGCGGTAGAATAGGGTATTATCTTAGCTTGACTTAAAGCACGAGCAATAAAATCATTGTTGGCGTGTACGGAACACAAACATGTGTTTCTTGTTGCTGCTTTAGGAAACATCACCCAAAAAGGACGATGGCGGCGGAAAGTTTCATACGAAATGTTTAGACCAGTCTTATTGTTAAATATTTTATGTAAGTTGAGCAGTGTGTCATTTAACAGACGTATTTGCTTTTTTAGTTTGCGCCGTGTTATTGTCTCTTTTTTACCAGCTGTCAGTCTGCTGTTCTCATCGTCAACTAAAAAATCATGAATTTTTTGTTTGACGTTGACACTTGCGGTGGTACCCTTCTGCTGTTTATTTTTAAATCTCTGTGCACGCATTCTGTACTTAGCTAGCATTCGTACCAAAATATTAATTCTTTTTGTCAAATATTCATTTTTGGCCTTCATTCTCCGTTTATTCCGGGCAGCTACTGCTTTTCCTGCAGCAATTCGTGAATAGGATGAACTTGACGAAGGGCAAGGGCTTGAAGATGGTGTATTTTCCTGTATTATTTGTTCGGTCCTTCTCCTTATTTTTTCTTTCTCGCGTCTGAGCTTACTCTTTTCTCGCCATATTTTCCTTATCTGCCGCTGGTCTCGGGGCTTAAAGTCTTTAATTGTTTTTATCAGGCCTTCTTCTTTCTTACGATGGTATCTTTCTCTGTCTTTTTTGCGTCTTTCTTCAAGAGCAACAGCATCTAACTTCGCTCTGGCTCTGCGCATACTCATTTTTTTTTGTTCGCGTCGTCTTTCTTTCTTTTCGTCTTCGCTCAATTTTAGCCTGGATCTACTAGAACGAGGCATCATGCACCTGAAACAAAGTAAACTTCATGCTAAGCCACAACCCACACCATGCTATAGATACAATTCCGCAGGTACATGCTTATTACCTGCTATTCATTATTCATAATTTTATTTGCCAGGTTATAAGAGTAGCCCTACAATACTTAATATAAAGCCTACTCTTATATGAAGTAGTAATTTTATATCTCATGTGGACACATTGTCTCTTCTGTGGACATTTCATAAACAGGCCAATGTCTTATTTTTTCATACAATTACAAGTGTAAAATGTATTGCTACCAAACCCACAGCAGTGAACATCCACTTTTACTAACAAGCAAAACACTGTATTAGTTGCCAAATCAATATTGCTCTTTTCTGTGGACTACGTCTTTCGTGTGGACTTTTAAGTCCACAGAAAAGATGTCCACAGAAAGGACATTCAGTAAAAAAGTTAGCAATGCTCGTTCAATTTTGAGGTTAGACAAATAGCTAGAAATATTTCGAAACCACTCCTTGTAAGGTACTATGGCGGCATGTTAATTGATAAATTCAATAATTACTTACAGATATACACCAGGAACAGGAAAGAACCACTGATCTTTGACAAAAACACAATAAAATGATTAAAAACTGTTGTAAACAATCTACGAGCGCTCAGTCACTGAATCCAAAATGGCAGAACCCAGCCGTGTAGTGTGGCCAGTGTAAAAAAATAATTGTGAAATGGTAGTTTTAGATAAATTGATTTAATCTGTTGAATTTTAGGTCCACAGAAAAGTCGTGATTCTGTGCAACCAACTGTTTATTGAAAATTGTGTAAAATCTGCAAGGTTTATTTTAACTTACTACGTAATATTTTAGTATTCAGTATATATATAATAATGACCACATACATAAGTTATAAGATTCCACCTAACAAATAAGAGCAATATTAGTCAAAACGTGCTAACTACGTTTGTGAACAGTCCACAGAAAGGGACATTTATGAACATTTATTTTTTTTTACAAAATTGTTTTTATTCTAGTTTAATATTTAGTATTTGTATTTAAAGCAATAAATGGAAGTAATATACCAATATAGAAATCAAAGTATTAAACCAAATTTTTGCTTACAATGTTTATCCTGAATTAGTCCATGTGTTTGACCCATATGTTGTGTGTTGTGTGATAAATAAGTTACTAGCTGACACGACAGACGTGGTCTTGTCCAATATAAATAAAAAACCATTTTAGCTTGTACTGAATTTCCCAAGCAACTTTCTAAATGTTTTCTTTTCTTTCGAAGAAAATAAATTCTATATATTAAATATAATTAAAAATAACCAAATCGGTCCCGCCGTTTTCAAGTTAACCCGTCCCGTGTCTAGCGTTTTTCGGTTTATTTACAAACTACGCAAAAGTTCAAATAAAAAGTACTACTCTTGAATAGTTTGACCAACTAAAAGCAAGTTTATACCGGTGGTGGAGTGTATTGGATCTGATAAAATTAGTTACAAACTCGAGGTCTAAAAATGTGTATACAATTTGATTATGCGCGACATGGCTTAGCACTTTTTTAAACGTACACATAGTGTACGCACGACACGCGATTGGTTATGCAATAATAACAGCATACCTATACATACGAGTAGATATGTTAGGTATTTAGATAGGTACTAATAACACACGATATGCTATTCAGTCATAATTCAAAAATCATTATGCTAATTTGAATTTGCTTTTTTTGTTTTCATATTATAAACAAATTAACTACAATTTTAAGCATACCTTTAACCTTTTGTGTCGTGCCCGTGATATCTACCTACCACTGAATATCTTTTGCAAAAAAAAAAACAATTAGGTACTGTGTTCCATGTACCTATACAATATAATAACAAGAACTTTAGCTATTGTTTTAGAGAAATACTCTGGTTATAGGTAATTTGGTATTTATTTAAAGTATTTTGTATATTATTTTATGAGTACAAGACAGATCATATGAGTTACTAACACATTTCAATTACAAACAACTAAAAATAACTGGACTTATTAATTTAAGACCGATCGCACTCAACCTTACGTTTACCGTAGGTTTACTGAGTGCTTTGCTAGGTACAGTTAGGTGCATTTACCCCGCGCCCCGTTCTCAACGCTGAGAGCATCTCATAAGATATTCCATTTACTGTGTTCTGGTTTGTGAATGGTGTCGGCACAAACCTTGAGACATAGTCTCATGTGCATGTAGCACTATGTCTTAGGGTTACGGAAGCAGTGCATCTTTTCAAAATTCAAAGCAGAGGTTACCACTTACCACCAGGTGGGCGTATTGTACCATCTCATAATAAAAAACAGTTTGAATTCGATGTGTTCAATACTTTTATGTACATATGTGACGTGTAATTTGACTTATAAGCTAAAATACGTTCATTTTTTTCTCACAAGGTCTTCAGATCCCAAACCAGGTAAAGTATTTACTATGCTAACGTGACAACTGACATACATACTCGTACTTATATACATATATACACCCAGCCGTGCGATTCTCTAAGAGCAAACATCGTTGCATCTTTGATAACATCCGTGAAACAAATGAATAGATGACAAGAAACGTCGGAAATGTAACCTTATACACAGGGGCGAAGTATTGACATCGGCGAGCTTGTCGACGAGCTCATCGACTAATCATTACCTACAGAATCGCACGGCAGACTAAATCCAACAGACATGTACAGGCACACAAATTTTTGACCTGCCGTGCGATTCTCTAAGAGCAAAAACCGTTGCATCTTTGACAACATCCGAAACAAATGACGGAATGACAAGAATCTTTGTACAAGGGCGACATCTCTACATCTCCGCACGGCTGTCCGGGGAACAAACCCGGAACCAGCGGCTCGGAAAGCAGAGATCTACCAACTGCGCCAACCAGTCAATTGTTTGTGATAAGATAGGGAGTAAATAACTAAAAGATGAAAATGTGATGATATATTTTATCTTTTTTTTATGTCATTTATGAAAAGTTAATACATTTTACATGTGTAATAATTTAGTTTTTAAAATAAACCAATCGACTAAAATTGTTACATAAAATTCGCGAGATTGCCTACATTATAATTGTTGGAGTATAGGAAGTTAATAATATAATACTGGGAACATTATTATATATTTATTGTACCATTTAATTCAGACACATTCATAGCAATAATGTATGACACATAATTCATGTAACTATTTTGTTTTATACTTGACACACGACAAGCCGTAACTTCTTCTTTATATATCATAGAGAAGAACACCATGAAGATTTTACTTCTCACAATAATTAGCACTTCAATCCTCAAATCTACGAAGAAATAATGTCAGGAAGCATAACTCAGAACAAATTTCACACAAAAAGTGGTCCTTCAAACCAAAACGACGTATGATTCCAAATACGAATTACTTCCGAGGTTACAAATAGACATGTTCGGTGATTGGTTTAAATTTCAGAAGGAAAGCAGGGATTGGTCCTCGCGCGTGCTTCAACGTCTACTATGACAGCTGAGTCATAGCGGCGTGAACGATGTTATTGATTTAGCACGACTTTTATTGGGTTATTTTTTAAGGCAGTTACTCCACCTGATATTATTGCTTCGTAGCACTTGACACACGACAAGCCGTAACTTCTTCTAATATATCATAGAGAAGCGAACACCATGAAGATTTTACTTCTCATAATAATTAGCGCCTAGTTTTATCCTCAAATAAATATAATATTCAATAAATTAAGTCTAAAGTTATTATTTTTTATTTATTGACTATTATAAAATCAACAAACAGTTACAATGGTGGTATGGATATAAGGTGCCTAAAAACCTAAATAAGGATTAAGTACTTAACTAACTTAGGTATATATTGTATGTGTATAATTTTTTATTTTTTTTTTAATCTATTTTTTATTTTAGGGACTTTTAAACATCGTGTTTATGACAGTCCCATCATAGCCTTATATACAATTTATACACATTTTACACAATATTAATACATTACAAAAATATTTAAATAAAATAAGATAACAAAACTATAAATAAATAACTACCTATATAAGTTAATTATGATGATAAGTGAAATGATTCATGAACTGAGACAAGGAGTCACTAGTTCATAAATCATTCCAGCTTCACTAGACGTTGGACATGACAAAATATTAAACAACACACCCAAATGTGTTCTATTTAAATTAAGATTGTGAAACATTTTCTGCCTCTCAGCCTGGTTCCGGGCACACTCCATCAGTATGTGATATACGTCTTCAGGTTTATCACACACCTCACAATTAGGCGATGACACTTTACCCATCATATAATTATTTATACAACGCATTACTTTACAAATTTCATAAGCTACTTTCTGCCTTACTGCTGGGCAGTTTGTCGTCTATAAATATAAAAAAATATGTAAATAAATCTAGTAAAATATATATACCTAGCTAGATACTAATCACTTCAGCATCTACCTACTCGTGTACTAAGATGTCAAAGTGTAGCGTGTCTTTTCCTACTGATACCATTATTATGTTCTCTTTTGTAAGGCAACACACTGGAGCTAATATTTGTAGTACCTAAGTAAAAACATTGTAAAAACATCTATATTAAAAGAATGGCCCCGAGTTTCTTGCCGCTTCTTCTCGGTAGGCTCTATATATTTTGGAACGCGGCGGTAGCCTTTAAAGTACATTATAATGAAAAATTGATGTTCATAAGTGCGTCTTTGATGCCTAAATTGAATAAATGATTTTGACTTAGATAAATACTACTAAAAAAATTCTAAATTATCTCAAAATTATAGATATATTATAGGTAAAAACAGCATTTAAGTCCCTGTCTGCGGGTTCTGCCCAAAAAGATGGCAACATTACCACGTTGAATAGCCAAAAATAATTAAAAAAACCTTTGTGATACGAGTATGTAGGCACAAAACGGTAGCTGTTAATAATATGTCTTATCTATTACCTACCTACTCTGCGTCTTATTCAAAGTAATTAAAACATTCACACGAACTCCTCTGCATCGAAATAACCTCGCAATTTATTTCATCACTTTCACTGTTCTCTTTAAATGTTGCTGCAGTTCGAAGACCCGAAAGCTCGCTGGCCAATATTAGACCGGTTATATTCTGCTTGATTATGGAAACTTTCATTTTTTACTCTCATGTCATCAATAGTATCAAAATGGTATTATAATCGGTTGAGATGGTCTTAGTAAATCATTAGGTACCCAAATTCCAATGAATATAATAAATAAATAAAAGATATTAAAATATGGGTGTTATTTAAATGGTTAGCATAGTATTAGTATTTTTGAAAGAAGAAAAATATTATCTGTCAGCAGAAATAGCTAATTGGTCAGCAACTCATGGCCAGCAAACATTTCAAAATCAATCAGCAATTTATGTCATTCTGGATGGCTGTAATTATTTTTGTACTGCATATTAATTATATAAGCAGCCATAAGTCGTCGGCCGCTGCCGCTGCACGCTCGCTTCGCTCGCTCGGCTCGCGCGTTGTATTCAAAAGTAACCTAACACTCCTCCTCGCTACGCTCGTCGTCGTACCTATATATGACTTTGCCCTAGACTAGTATAATTACATATGGAACATATAGACATGTTTTCTCTGCTGATCAATCATAAAATCTTGCTGACCAAGTCGTTATTTTGCGGACCGAATGTTTATTATGCAAACTCATGGTATTGTTATGCTGCCTATTAATGATTAAATTTTTGACCATTATCAAAATTATCTGCGGAACAAAGATTGCTGCCTGATTTTTATTATTGCAGACAAAATCTTTGTATGCTGACTCAAATCATTTCAATGCTGGTTTGGGTGGGCTCACCAAATTTTATAATTGCGTATCATTTAATTACTTCTCTTAAAATATATTTAGTGACACTTCCGCTGAATTGTGATAATTCAGCGGAAGTGTCACAAAATATTTTTAATACCGTTTTTTGATAATGGATATCCGCAAAGTAATGCCTGAATCAATAAATTAATATAATAAATATATAATATAGTAAAATGTATATGTTTAATAATTAATTAATATTATATATATGTATCTTAACATACATATAAATATAGGATTACCATAGGACTAATGGTTTCCTTTGGAAATTTCACGAGTAATGAGGTTCGGAGAAGAATATCTATTGCGTGGAAGAAACATTGGAGTTTTAAATCTATCATCATCATCATCATCATCATCATCACCTCAGCCGTAGGACGTCCACTGCTGAACATAGGCCTCCCCATCTAAATTTATAATACATATAAAACAAAGTCGTGGTTACACCATTTTTAACTCAAGAACGGCTAGACTAATTTTTTATGGTTTTATGCGTTTCGATGACATACCTCTGGGAAGGATATAATTATGATACTTTTCATCATCATCATCACCACGCGGGCGAAACCGCGGGACGCAACTACTAGATAATCCCACTAATATTATAAATGAGAAACTGTGGATGGATGGATGGATGGATGGATAAATAGATGTTTGTTACTCAAAAACGCCAGAACGGCCTAACGGATCTGGATGAAATTTGGCACAGAGATAGATTATAGTCTGGAATATAACATGCGGGAGCACGCGGCTGAAAAAGCGTAATATTCTTGGGCACAGGATAGACAATATAACAAGGTCACCGCCGACCACAAGATCGTAATCATGACAGTTCTGTTAAAATGTGTGTCAGTTTCTGATATTTTAGTCAAAAACACGCTATCGTTTTGACAGCTCGATATACTAGACGCGCTCGATGACCGTCAAGAGTGATGAAATGTAATGACAGTTTTGTTTTCATTGTGATTAATTTTATATTTGTATGTACGTATTAGTACCTATATAGGTACTGTATTTTATTATTAGTTTTTACTAATAAACTAATAAAACTCTCTCTCTGTCACATCGAAGACGAGGGTATCTTGTCTCTCTCTGTCACATGTTCGGGACTGTACCCATGCGCAGCTATCCCCTCCACATTTCGCTCAGCGCTAGAGTTACGAGCCGCGGGCTGTACGTACCTAGTGTTCGTTCTGTACATGCTTTTCCTCTTGCTTATACAAAGTCTTGTTCCGTATCTTCTTATTGATATTATCTTTCGTATTGTTGTTTCGAAAAGCTATGACGTCACGAATGATTATGACCAAACTGCACAATGCATTTCTAAGAACTCTTCCTAACATAATGTAATCTAAAATAATGACTGCATTATAACTTTATTAAGGATCAATTGCTTCTGAAACATGGCAATCATACTCATAACAATGTATAATTATGACGCCTTGACTTTTGGATTGTTGTTTACTTTTAGATTTGCACTTTACAATTTTGTAATGATGCTATAAAGAGATCTACCAACATCACGGAGACGCTACACGGCGCGGTGTTGAGTTAAAGGCGATAACCATTCTTTAACCAATAGAATACTAGTAGTTCTGCGAACAGTAGTCCTCGCTAGCATAGTCTTATCAGCGGCAATGTTTCGCAGTAATACACAACCTACTATCTCGGCAACCAATCGACCAATTATGCTTATATTCAAAATTCCGCTTTAAAGTCCGGTACCTAATGAGTTTACCAAATTTTTATCAAAATCGGTCGCTAAATAGTGCCGAAAACTTCCCCCTTTTTTAGGAAAGTACACCCTGAATCAAAAATCGCTGATGACAATAAAAACTCTTATAGTAGAATATACATACCAAGTTTCGTCAAGATTGGTTGACAAATGCGACCTGCCGTGCAATTCTCTAACGGCCCGTCCCAATAATCTATCTATCGACGGTTTACCTTACTAGAGTTAGATATTTGACACTGTTTGTATGGACGTTATGTCAAATTTCTATCGGTAGTAAGGAAAACCGTGATAGATAGATTATTGAGATCCCCCATAAGAGGAAACATCGTTGCATCCTTGACAACATCCGTGAAACAAATGACGAGTTGACAAGAAACGTTGGAAAAACAACCTTATGTACAAGGGCGATATCTCATAAAGTATTTGACATCGGTGAGCTCGTCAACGAGCGCATCGACGAATCATTAGAGAATCGCACGGCTGTACAAGAAGATCAACGAATACCCTAACAAATATACGGATTACGGAAAGATGAAAGTCAATTTGGCCAGTTAGAGCAGAGACTCTTCGCTAGCTCAATCAATTACCTAATAGCGAATGCCCACAACTTCGTTCGCTTAGTAAGCTCGATCTTCGTCCTCGCCATAACCTCCCACATTTTCTTGGTTTTTCTTTCATAAGAACCTTTTCCTTACAATAAATAAGAACACAACAAAAAATAATAAGCGAGATTGTTCCATCCGTTTTCAAGTTATAGCGTGACCAGGAGAAATAGGGGTTCATTTATATATATAGCTTAGTAGAGACCAGCTCACCCGCCAGCGACTTCGCTCCCTTTGCGATAAAGTTACCAAAAATCTTTTACCAATTCTTGATTAACTATAGTTTTTTGCAAACGTGAGACGCCCTGCGGCCAAGTCTAGAAATGACCTGAGTAAGGCGACTGACCGGTACCTACTGGATGCCGCTATCTATACTATTATTAATAATATACAGAGAAAAGATTTGTTTCTTTGCTTGAATCGAATGAGCTCCGTAACTGCTCGATCGATTTAATTTTTTTGCACCATTAGTATCCTACATTCTCCCTGATGAACATAGGTTATATATTTTGATACACCATCATCATCATCCATCATCCGTCATTATCATCGAACCGCGGAGCGCAACTACTAACTTAGAATACGTCAAAACTGTGTCTCACCGTGACTGAGTACGAGGTAGTATGTATGAAATGATATAGCTTATGTAATTTGATAGTCCCATCTGGATACATTTCATCATACTGACGTCATTACTAATACAAGTGTAAAATATATAATAAGGCAAGTTTTAAATGAATTGTAATTTAATTATATGTAATGTTGTTTACGAGTCTAGTACGCAAAAATTCCTAATACGAGTAGTAGCGTAACGTGTGTAATGCATTGATCGTACCTATAGTGTAGCTTTGAAGGTCAGCATATAGGTTGCAAACCATTGGCAATATAAATCAGGCAATTGCAAGCCCTGAGCAATTGTTACATATTATACACTAGCTGACCCGCCAGCGGCTTCGCTCGCGGGATACGGCTAATTACAGTTAACTATCCCACGGGAACTCTTTAAATTACCGGGATCAAAACTATTCTATATGTTGACCAGGGACATAAGCAACCACCATTCAAAACTTCATTTAAATCGGTCCAGTTGTTTCGGAGATTAGCCCGTATAAACAGACAGACAAGCAGACACAAAAAAAAATTAATTCGATTCCGCTCCTTACATCCCCCTGGTGTTTAGCTTTTTTCATTGTACAGTAATTCGACCTCTACAGTTTTATTATATGTAGTGATGAAGTGATAACAGGTTGACACAACAATAAACGTTTTAATTTTATTTACCTAATAAACATTTTACAACTTTATAATAGTAATACTAGCTGGCCCGCTAACGGCTTCGCTCGCTTGATCTTGGTGGAAGCGCTGCTTTGGTATCTCGGGGTTCTGGGTTGAATCCTCGGGTTAGACGGTTATTAGGATGAAGTTCTCAATAGCAGCCCGGAGTCTGTAACGGTGTCCTGTAGATGGCAATAAGGTCGCCCCCTATAGAATGGGACCAAAAATATATCCATCGAAACGTAGTTAGTAGTTTAGTTTATTTTAGTAGTAAAAAACAAAACTAGAAATGTTTAGAACCCCGTTGCTTAGCTCTTCGAAGATGTGACGAATTGTTATAATGTATTTAAAAATAAAATGTATTGCACTAATTATTTTACCAAATTTTAAGCGAAGTGCACTAGAAATATTTATTTCTTACTAGCGACTGCCTGCGACTTCTTTCGCGTAGTAAGCTCGGCCTTCGGCCATCACCTCCCATCTTTTCTTAATGTTTTTTAATGTAAGAACCGTCTATGAAATAATAGAAAACATAAAAAGATAATATGAAATCAGTAAAGCCGCTCTCAAGTTACAGCGTGACCAGGAGAAATAGGGGTTCATTTTTATATTATTTCTTATAATAATTTGTGAACTTTACTGCATAACTTATATGGGTAGGTAGTCTGTATGTCTGTCTGTCTGTGTGCTAATATACGCACACACACTAAGTATATTTGTAAAAATTCAACAAATACGTGTTACATTCTTAACTAGACATTACGGTTTTTAGCCGTACCATAGAAGTTCATGCGTGCCGACCAGTCAATTGAGACCCCAGCTTTATATGAGACCGTGTAATACAGAGAGATCAAGCTGACATCTCGAATTTATGTAGCGGATCAAGATAAAAAATGTATAATTGGGAGCTCCGGGCTCTATGCCTAATTTCATCGCAATCTGTGCTGTAGTTTTTAAGTTATGCGTACAGACAGACAGATAGAATTTTTTTCCAAAACGTCATACTATTGTTCAGTAGGAAATTTTACGTCTTCTGACCCACATTTTTTTTCTTCCAAGTTAATAATTTTTGGCCTCTACTCCTTATTTATAAGTATAGCTGAGCGGATCGGAGGAAAAGTAGCCAAACCATGGTATGGTGGCCAACCAATATATACATATCACAAAATGTAGGAAGGTTATTGTAACTCAATTTAAGACAGACAGGATTGCCAACCGATCAGGTTTATGTGTTCCACTGGTCGCTTAAAATATCAAAGGAAGTTATAATAGAATAATGTTCAAAAATTCTCAAGCGCTCTACAACGTGACAAGTACGTCCTAATAAATAAATAAGAAAATAAGATATTTTCATATTTATTAAACGGTTTAAGGCGAAATGAGTTCCAAATTCCATGATTCGACTTCGCGAAAACTAAGTTTTTTGGTGCTTAAACCTAATAACCGACGTTCGAAAAAAAAGTAGTGTAAATTGAATATACGTTCATATGAACTATGGGAGCCAATACACGATTGAGCAAACTTGGCTTGATAGAAAAAAAAATCGGCAACATTCCCTAAATTTTGCAATTTTTCTTACGTGCTTCGTGGGAAAAAGCATTTTTATTCAATTATGGGCAAATATATTTCACTGAATGTATCATATTCGAATTTACAATGAAATTTACTAGTGAACTATGGACTCCTTTATCATTAAAATTTAATCATTCCATTGTACGATACAAATATAAAAAGTATTAGCACGTATTCAATTGAATTTTCTCATTACACCGTCCATTCTGGTAAGCAATTCTCAACCTTATGCAAAGCATCGTAAATTGTTTTAAAATTAGGATTGGACCGCGCCTTAACGGTTCCACAAAATAATGGACCACACCGTGACGTAGAAAACTATGTTTAAAGTATAGTATTCTCGTGGTAAATGCAGCGACCTTTTGATATGCTATAATATCATATCCTGGTCAGGCTACATTTATCAAAATAAACAAAGTCTTTAACTCAACAAGTGAACTTTCTTACCTTATTTTCCACGCGTCCGTATGTATTAAAGCAAGTTTACTGAGATGCATTCTCAGATAGTTTTATAAGCAAATTACTTTTATTGCCTCCTCATACCAATAAAGATTAAAAATATTTCTAGCAGATAAATGCTAAAATAATATAATTTTCCAAAACGAAAGAAACACGTAATAATAGTAGATTAGTAGGCAAGGGCTGTAAGGCATCAATTGCAGCCCGAGATATTTATATATAGTTCGAGGGTGCAATTGATGCTTACACCCGAGCTAACTACTCTGCTTTACATCTCGATTGTGAGGTAAGTAGAAAAAAACCGTCCTTACAAAAATAAAATTGATGACTATTATACTCATACGAAGACAAGGCTGAATAGCGAAGCGACCTCTTTTGTCATTAGGCTGAATGCATGATGTCTATTGCCAGTATGATGGTTAGATGTATGCGAACTTATTGAAAGAGTGAAGTGTTTTTTTAAATTACTTACCGCCCTAGGGCTTTTCTCGCTTCATTATTACCTTAGAGCGCTAATTGGTCACCTACAAGCCCCATTTGTGTTTTTTTTTTAAATTACTTACCGTCATAGGGCTTTTCTAGCTACATTATTACCCTAGAGCGCTAATTGGTCACCTACAAGCCCCATTTTGGAGTAATAAGGACCTACTTACCGAATATGAGAGATGTAAAAGAATATTATTAAATGTGTACCTACGCTTCGCAGGTGACATATCAGGTTTGGCTAAAAATAAAACACATTACAAGCGCGCCTAATAATACATTTTTTTATTATAATTTGATACCTACTTCAACCAAATCTGAGAAAGTACAGACGAAGTGGTCGTAGGAAATTACATTCAGAAAATAACCATCTTGTAGACTTGTTTAGACTTGTTTAGACTTGTTGTGTTGTCATTTTAAAATAAATAAATTAGAAACATAGACTTATGAATAATTTTGTGTTTCTGGGTTTTGAAGATATTTTGCACTGTCGTTAATTAAAAATAAGGTAAAATACGAGTAGGTAGGTACTATTTTTATAACTAATTAGCTTTGCTCCGCAGTTACACTCGAGCGATGATGTATGATGATGATAATGAATTAAATTATTATAGCGTTTATAGTATATAATTATTAGCGTATTTTAGTCAAACATCAAGTTAGATTTTTCCAACTATAGTTTCAACCACACCCGGTAGTCTTTCTCAAGGAGAGTGCAGAACACTTGCGGTTGCGTCTCGCCTCGCACGTGGGTCTCGTGAGTGCAGCATCCAGCATTTCTTGAGGTAACCTGTCCCATACTTGAATAGCGGCTTCCCTGAGCTCTGGCTTTGTCTGGGGACGTGGCTGACGGTTCCAAACAGCTCGCTTATGAGCATCCCACGCGTGCTCTATTGAGTTTAAGTCAGGCGAGCCGGCGACCAGTCTAACGTTGTGATGTTGTATTCTCAAAAAGCAGCATTGACTCGTTGAGCTCGATGGGCGGGCGCATTATCATCGACCAGTACAAATTGGTTTACTCGGAATCGTCTGACAATTCCATCAATAGCAACTAAAGATGAAGAAATCATAACATAATCTACCGTAACAAAACAGATTTCGGTTTTTCAAAGTGATCGCCAATTTTAATTGTGCTGATTGTAGTGTTCATTTGTACTGATTAACTTCAATAAATATTGGGAAACTCATGGTCCACAAACATATAATTTACTATCATAACCTCAATTAAAACAATAAAAGACATGTTTTAGATTCGTAATGATAATTTTAATGCACAATTATATTTGAATCAAGAAAAATGTGCGCGATATATGACCTCACGTATCATCAACTCCATGATGATAGCGTAATTAAAGATTGTGCACGTCTGTGAAATGATTTATCACAGAATATTAAGAAGTTACAGTACCTAATTGTAGCCACGTTGAAAGGCGTTGACACGAACTAAAAAAAAGCATGAATCACACAATAGTCTTAAAAATGCACGTTTAGTTTTTTGTAGTGTGAATTAAATATTGTATTTTATTAATGATATCTGAGGTTTTACGATAGTTAAATATTTAAATTTAACAATTATATACATTGAACATAAAAATTAAAAGTTTTGTCGTGTTGAATAAGGTGCACTTTGGATTCTTTATTGAATGGGATAGTGACCGACCCAAATTCCGGTTTTGAGTTCGGCCAGAAAATCTAATTTTGGCTTTAGTTTCGATTTCGGCCGCAATATCGCCGAAACTTTCGGCCCCGCCAAAACTCGAGTGTGAATTTTCGTGCGTCGTTCAATAGGTAGGTATATTATTTTAAACAAAATATTTGTTACGGCTTTAATGATTGTTTTTATTTAATTTAACACTTTTTTGTGGATGCAAATAAATCTTAAACAAAACCAAGGTTTATATATAATTATTCTATGTAATTATATACATGTAGGTGTTCTAAGTAAAATACATATTCATCACTCAACAAGTACAATTTTAAATATTTTATACCGACTTCCATTCTATTCAGTTATTGGAGTATATCTCAAAAACTACTGGAGAATTTTGATAATCGTTTTATCCAGTCGAAAGTTATAACAAACATAAAAAAATACAGTCGAATCGACCTCCTTTTTTTGGAAGTCGGTAGAAAACTTAACATTTTTTATTATAAGAGTGATAAGGGTTAATTTTTGGGGTACAATAGAAGCGTTTTATTCATTTAAAGTTGTCTAACTTCCACTCTTCAAACTATTTCTACTAAGCACTATTTACCTTCGGAGTTGCACTTATCGCAATAAATCCGAACTCCGCACAAATTGGTTTCAAAAGATAAGAAAATAGCTTGTTAAAAGTGTGAACCATGAAAACCATGAGTGTACTCCATGCACGATTTGAGGTGGTCGTATTAACTTGAGGTGGTACCTATTTTGGTAGTCTTTTGGGTTGATATTGACATGATCAATCCGGCCATGTTCATCTATATGGTATTTGGAAGGCTTTGCCTGAAATTGAGATCCATCCATTGAGATTGAAATCGTCCCACACTATCACCATGTTTCAACAGGTCAAAATCCTCAAGTTTCATGAACATGCCTACGCTCATCAATTCCGTTCCGAAGTTGATTTGTTTCTATGCTCCCCATGGACAGCGGGGAGCACCGAAACATGTTTGTAAACACATTATGATAACCACAACTAATCCAAAAATAAAATTATTTATTTTGGAATCTCATAGATTTCATTTTAACAATTGTACATAACATAACATAAACGAATACATAATTATTATATATTCGTATCATTTTTAACATAGATTTTTGTATTGTTTTCTAAAAACATTTGTTTTCTAAGGAATACCTACACAGCATTTCTGTTCATTTAGAATGATTTTGTTATATAAGTGTGGTGCGAAAGCGCCCCTATTTGAGGAATATCCGGTGTCGCCCGGTTAGACCTACATGTGGAAAAGTCCTTTCGAGGCAAATAAGCAGTTCATTGATTTAAAACCACAGACCACAATAGGATCTATTAGTATAATATGAATACGTAATAGGGTACAAACATTTTTTAAATAGAACTGTTATCTTACTTGATAGAGATATAAACAATAAATAACCACAACACCATACCGTAGAAATCCCATAACCAATTCCACATAAAAACTTAATATGTTCATTATCATATACTTAATGCATACAAAAATCTAATTCTATTTCACATTTTCTGTCCTTGTCAGTAAAAGGATCCTCATGTTTTCTCATTTTTACAATTTAATTATATGATTTCCAGTTCAGAATGAAGATGAAACAAGAATTGCTGGTTCAGCCATCTGGGGAGCTATGGAAAGCAATCAGGGTGGAACTGAAGGAAGATGTTGACACCAGAGACAGGGACGTTGCTGCTATCAGGGAGTGGCTGAAGAAGCAACCTCATTTGCCCGATGACTGGGGTAAGCTTGATAACGTCCAATCTTATTCTTCCTGCCTTAGTCCTGACCTTGTACTGTAGGTGCAGCATGTATTTTACTGTACTCAACTCTATCAATAGTACTGCTTCCGACCTTTTTTATTGGGAAAATATTATTTGACCCTCTAAAAATCTAATTGATACTCGTAAACTGTAAGTGAGCACTTAAATGTCCAAACATTAAACTAAATTAGTATTTGGTATAAAAAATATATTTAATTGATTTAATATTAATATTTAATACATTTTTAACACTGACCCTCTAAGAAAATTAATTTTGCGCATATAAAACAGATAAAAATATCGAATGATTTTTTCATTTTACGTCTCAGAAAAAGAAGATCATCATAAAAAAAATCGTTTAGATTTTGTTGCTTGTTGTTTTTAGTAAATTAAAATGATCATCAAGATGATTACCTAATTCATCATCTTTTCCTTATTTTTTTAATTTTAGATGCCGTTTTTGTTCATATCCCCTCTCATCTTCCCTCATAAAAATCAGGCCTGTATCTTTTCTTCAGTCAACACCTGTCCTATTCCAACCATCTAATTTTTCATTCATCGTTCATCCTAGTAACCCTCCCCATAATATGCCTATGTAAAGTCAAACGATTCGTTTTTATCCGAATCCTTAGGGCACGTTCCGGAAAGCGCCGTCAACGCTCACAACTGTCGCGCCTCGGTTTAGCGTTCCGCTTCGAATCAATGCTTGCAATGTTCAACCCAAACGGAACGGTTACCCGTACGCCTACCATGAGTTTACAACATTGACACCAATCGATGCTCGCTATCGACTGCCACTAAAAAATGTATGAAAAAATAAACAGTGCCACCTCGCGCTCAATTGTAGAACTAAAATTGACAGCGAGTACGCCAATCACAAGCGTAATAGGTAGGCGAGATCGAGTATAGATGACATTCCCAACTCATGGTAGAGTCACTGGTCGCGACCGCGAAAACCCACCTACGATCTGCGAGCGTTGTGAGCGTTTTCGGTGACGTCATCGATGACGTTCGAGCTCGCTCACGATGATCGTGGGCTTGTAAGGGAATGGGTGTGCGAACGCCGTGAGTAATTTCGGCACTTACCGAAACGTAGCCTTACTAAAGTATGCATGACATAACCCTATCCAAATTGGATGTATATTTTTACACTTGTATTAGGTTGTTGTCATGGGATTTTAATTTTTACAGCATAATAGATCTTTCACAGTTCAGACTTGTGTGCGAATGTAATTTTTATACCATTTCACTTTAAAGCGAAAAGCGAAGGAAATGTTTACTCTGCTAAAAATTCTAGCCTTTGATAGTTCTAACTTCAGGCAAATTCTAGTCTATAAAATTAAAATCGTTGCTTAAGCAATACTTTTGCTTGTTTACAAATACGGCTATTAAACTTTAAAGTTTGTTTTTTTCTGCAATTGGCTTCTCTTTCGAACGCGACTTCTTACATAACAACTTTATTGTATTTCTTAGCAATACCATTTAATTTCTTATTACTAATAATCCCATTAATCCCACGTCTCACGATGTTTTAATAATAAAAATGAGATGTTATTAAGTAAAAAGTGGTTTGTTATAGTAAAACAATTAAAATAATCACAGGTATGTAATAAAAAATGTCGCCAACAATACAATTGCACACCAGCAATGACTGAAGGCAGAATTACTCGTGCATAGTTTACCGCACGTTGCATTTACTTGAGTAATTTATACAGGGTTTATTCTGTAAAACGTATACAAAGTTAGAGTTAAGTTGAAATTCTTTGCCTATAGTTTGTTTGCCTATACTATAGTAATGCCTATAGTTTACTTGAAACCAATTTTAATTGACTTCTTTTTCTACTATAGTAAGGCTTTTAACTACTTTCCCATCAATAATCTTCTTACTTATTGGATTACGTAAACGTGTGCATGAACTTAGGGTTTATAATATACCCACCAATGGATTTTCCTATGTACAGTCAGCAAATAAATATTTCGTCCCACATGTCCGATCCTCTTATTCAAATTTAATAGTCATACAGCTAATGTTTACATAGGCGTTGTTTTAAAAAGGAGAATCAAGTGTATCGTGTCATAAGACAAAAGCAATAGCTAATGACTTCTTAATTGCATAAGCAAACTTTAATAAATCTTATGTACTTCTTCAATGGACTGAGGTCGACAGTGGTACCATGCCAATGTAATGTAGATTATATATATAAAGCGGTCAATGAAAAAAAATTATTCAGCACTTTAACTGCTCGACTGTACACCAATCCACATATTCAAACAACAATAATTCTACTCTTTTTGTTCTAAGGAAACGAATGCATCTCAACAAAGATGTGTGGCTAAATAATTAAGAAAGATCTTTGACGTTAGACCATTGTTTTTATATTCAAGGTTTTCCCTATGTGAGTTATTTACAACTTTATGTCTCGAAATGATTGCATCTAACATATCGCTACTTTTCTTCTTCGTTAGACATAAACAATGATAACAACAAGCTCGTACCCTGATAATAGTAAAAAGCAGAATTTTCAAACACCTAGTATAACGAATCAGATCGATAATACATTATGAAAAAAAATACAAAGGTTAGAAAAGGAATAGGAAAAGAGTAATAACCGAATATAATTCATAAATATAACTCTTTCAGCAGAAATCCTGAATAGGTCCACAAAAATAAACTTTCACGTGTAAACTCTCAGAATTTTCAGCGATAACACTATATTTTTTAGGTAATATTTAGCCAACGTATAGTACTAAAGTAATAACCAGCAGTTTTTTCTATTGTATTAGTATATATCGAAAAATATAAAGGAAACCTACAAAATTAACGTATTTTCGCATTATATCGTCCAAACTAACAAGCGATTTTCAACCTTGCGTAAAGCATCGTAAATTATTTTAAAATTGGGGTTGGACCGCGTCTTAACTCGCTATTCGCCATATTTGGCCAATAATACAATAGATTTCGCAGAAATCAACCTACTTTTCCAGGAACTGCAACGTGTGTGGTTAAAGTAAAAAAAAGATGTGTTTTCGAACTTTTGCGGGTGCGGCATGCACCCGCCCTGAAGAGACACCTGTTGCTTCTGAAACTGAGGTTGTAATGTCGCTATTTATACATATTTAGCGAGTACTATTTAGTTTTTTAGCGACTCCCGCTCTTACAAATAAATTTTGTAATTCCCATATCTTGTTATATTATTAATATCTTTATTTACGTATGTCTCATTTTGAATTTCTCGTCAGAGAGCCGAGTTACAAATACAATACTACTATATTAAATGATAGAAAGTAAATATATAGGTCGACAGGTCTTTGGCTTAAAGTTATTTGGAAATGTCTTTTTCTCACTCTATTAAACTCTAAAAAAATAAATATTATCCATTCCAGACTTGGCTCCAATAATGACGTATCTTCGCGGCAGCAGCTTTTCCCTTGAGAAGTGCAAGCGCAAGCTAGACATGTACTTTACCATGCGAGCCGCCTGCCCTGAGTTCTTCACCAAGAGGGATGCCACTCGGCCTGAGCTGGACGAGATATTGACGAACAAAATGTAAGAAGGTCTTAAAATGTTTCTTGTGATATGAATCTGATGTCTTTGAGGTACAATATTTACCTGGTATCATCCTGAACTTAGGTTTATACATTACTTAACTTAACTTTATACATTAGTGTTATACATTAGCGTTTAGGCATAAGAAAAATATGCACTTCTAAGGCACCCACCGTAACTTAAGTTGTATAGGTAATTCAAAAAAATCCTATCCAAATTGGATACATCTGAAAATTGCAGTTTTCACTAAACACCACTAACTAAATATTGCAATTTTAGATAGAAAATATACATAAGTTTACCAATTTGTTTCAAAAGATGCAATGTTTAAACTAAAATTGCTAAATTTGATTCCATAAGCGAGCAGTAGTGTTTTAAAATTATGTAATAAAAACTTACTATTTATCAGACAAGGACCACCACTTCCAGGGGTCACTCCAAATGGAAGAAGAGTCACAGTTTGTAGAGGTAAGCAATATTCTATTATTAATATTATGTATTTATATATTTCTTATTTATATTACGGAACTTCAATTAAACTTCACAGTAAATAAGTCATAATAATTGGTCATAAATAAAGCATGGATCAAATTATGAGTAATTCATACTTATAAATCTTCCATAGAAAAATAATAACATTGCTATGAGTAACCCATTATATTTAATGATTTTCAACCAAGGGGGAATTCAATAAAGGGGGAGATTTTTATTACGGCTACATTATTTTGTGTGTATTTAATAGGGTTTTTTTAATTTAATAATTATGTTTTTGTTAAATTTGTTCCAAAATACCATCCAGTGTGGGCTTCTACTGGTCCCATATAACTTTATCTACATGCATGGGTCAGACTTGGAGTTACGCTCAATCATAGAAAAAAAATTATATGGTACTATTAAATTGTATACCACAATATATTAACTAATTTTATCATATAACTAGCTGCTCTTCGCGGTGATGGGTGATGATGATGATGATAATGAGTCAAATATAGCGAATTTTATTCGCTATAGTATATTTCTACTGGTAAAAGCCTTTTTTGATTCAGTTTAAGTATTTTTTGCGTTTACAACGTTGCTTTAAACAATCTTTTTCTCTTTATTATTAGAGTAGATGTGAGACCCACGCAATAGATAATTAATATACCTACCACGTCTCTTTTTTAGCCTTTTTTGTGATAATTAACTTTTATTAAGACATGTTATTTAATTGATTACCTATAAACATTTAATTATAATTATATATACGTCCGCAGGAAAAACAATGCTTCCCCTTATAAAAAGCAATCATTACATGCAGCATTCTATCTCACAACAGCTACAATCTATACATAATATTAAAAAGATGAAAGATTTGTTCGTTTGCTTATTTGCATTTAATATGCTCCGTAACTACTGGACCGGTTTGAAAATTCTTTTACTATTAGAATCATTATCATCATCATCATCATTCATTACCACACGGGTGAAACCGCGGAGTGCAGCAGCATACCTACCTATGTTCATATTATAAATATGAACGTAGGTATCGAAAAAAGTATAAACGCGAAAGGATTTGTTTGATAAAAGTAATAAAAAGAACGTCATTCAAAATTGTAAATCTACTAGACATTTGAATAGGTATTATTATAATTTAATAGGTACCGTAGGTAGATAATATCTTAAAGATTACCTAGATTCTCATTTCAAACAGAAGTAGGGCCCGGTCATACGAAGTAAATCTTATGTCTAGAAGCATAACGAATCAAGTTGTCCACCTAGCAATTAAGTTTAATGTGGGTATTTTAGAAAAGCTGTAATCCTGAAGATAATATCATCGTGTCATCGCGATAACATTATATTATTTGCAAGTCATGATTTCGCTTTTAATATATTGTTACTTAGATCATAACTTCCATACATAATAAGCGGTAAGTCTAGGTATCATAGAGATGCGACGTTAGAAGTACCAGGTAAACATAATGGTAAGGCGTTTACACAGTCACACTCCCGTACTACAACTTCATGTATGACGGTAGGTATAGACCTCATTACGTTAACCCCAAATAGACACCGCATTATCGAATTTTTGAAAGGATTCGAGTTCGAAAAGCAGTTGCGAGGGATGTAACTGCGTCGTGATTGGCTAATGCGAGGTCGCACTAAAAATGTACCCTAAAAATAAACCCATTAGTGACGGGAATGCAGTAGGAATAGCACGAAAATGTGCGTAAGTGTAAGGTGTCGTGCGTGCGTTTTATTATGCGTGTTTCTTCACCTTTCAACAATATCAAGACGCTCAAGATTCTTTACTGTGCTTATGTTCGCAGTATCCTAGAATATTGCTCGCAGGTTATGACTGTCATATTTTTCGTTTCGAAAGAATCCAAATGAAGTTTCTTAAGTTCCTACAATACCGTTCTCGATGTCACGATGACACGTACGAACAGTGATGTATGCGACATTCTGCCTCTCCAGACAAGACGAGCTATTGCAGATGTAAACTACTATTTAAAAGTTCTCAATTTCGAAAACGATGGTTCAGAATTACTTGCTGAAATTTCTCTACGAGCATTCACATTTAACTCACGTCACACACCTCTTTTCGCTGTTCCTCTCGCTAGGACTAACTACAAGCAAAACACATTTTTTGTAGAACTCCTGTTCTACAACTATCTTAAAAGAAAACAACGAAGTTGATATCTTTACAGATGGTGTGCGTTTAATCGGTCGTCAGCTAGCCTCAACATATTTTGGTTCTCAAACGTTATAGTTTTAGTTTGTCTTAATACATTTAATAAACTGTATAAACTAAGGTAATTATAAAATTACTTAAGTATTTTTTGGTTCCTAGTTTTTTATACTTCGTTTTAATACTTAACGTGTTACCTTGTGATTATTCTAATGTAGATTTGTTTAAACCGGATGCTTTGCTACTACAGCAAATAAATATTATATTATATCTACTGGTAAAAACGTTTAATTGGCCCGGGTTATTAGTCTATAGTTTATTTCTTGTTATATTAAGTTAGGCTGTAAGTTTTCCTACGATAATAAAAAATAAAATTATTAGCTCTTTGAAAAGGAACTTTCAAAGCGTTCCTTTTTCTATGATGCTAATGACCAGCATAAACTGAACTCCACTATTATTATGTTACATAATTACATATTCTAATTTATTTACCGGTGAAAATGTATGCTATTTATAGACACGATATTTTGACGCTTAAGCTAACTTTAAACACCATTTCAATGCACAGGAAGCTATTTCAAAAATATATGATCAAATGTAATATACAGCTTACAACGGGGCGTTATGGAAGGTTCTAATATTATAATTATTTGTGTATCTTCGGCAACTCGTACAGTTTTGGTGGTTTCACATTATGAAAGAATGAGCGCTGTGACATAAAAACCAAGTGCGGCAGAGTGTTAGATATACCTAGATATACTATAAGATATACCTAATTTTGTATTGTATCATTATTTCCAGGGATCCACTCCGACCTGACATCTCAGCAGATCGTAGATACGTTGAAGTTGGCTCTCATGATTGGAGACGTACGCCTTACAGAAGAGAAGGAAGGCGTTGCTGGTGATGTATACATTTTGGACGCGGCTGTGTTGGGACCGAGTATGCTGACCAAGCTGTCTGCTACGACGATTAAGAAGTTTATGATTTGTGTCCAGGTTTGTCTATATTGCTCAAAAGTCAGATATCTTTCATTAATTTGTTTTCCTAACCACCTATAGTTCTATTCCACTAAACTTTTTGCGATTATCAAACCAAACATCAGCAGAAAGACGTTGCTGTTCCTGAACATACGTCCCCTGTGGGAATGTGGGTGTTCGAATGTAATGATATATAATTGTAGTTTTTCCGGTTTAGAAATTATAAAAGGTAAATATCGCCTTATACAATTGATCAAAGTTCTACAGTGTGCTCAATCAGCCTGTCAATTGTTTATTCAAGAAATATCATAGATAGATAAGAAATGTATATGTATATAAGAGTACACACATGAACATGGTCTAGGGATATTTCAATTAAACCTTAATAACTAAAATTCGTTAAGATACCTGAACATTAAAATAAACCTTGTTTAATAGCCTATCTAATCTGATAATGACAATGCCCGTCCACATACGGCGCGTATCGTTACAAGTTGGTTACAACAGCATGACATCCAAGCTTTACACTGGCCTGCACAATCCCCTGACTTAAATACTATTGAGCATGCCTGGGATATGCTTCAGAGAAGAGCACTTAGGAATTTCCCTGAAGATATTGTGCATGAAAACCAGCTTTTCTTGCATCTTAGCAGGACTTGGCACAGTATTCCACAACAGGATATTGACACCCTTGTTTTGAGTAATCAGAACCGCTGCAGATGTGTCAGGAGAGTCTTAGGTGGATCCACTAATTATTAATTTAATGTTTTCAACAATTTTTATAAAAAATAGTTGTTTTGTGTAGGCTTTGACGTTTCAAAAATAAAATTAAGATTGAAATTTTGTCTGAGTTTTTCCTCTTCTACTAAGTTTTTTTTTAAATTTAACCTTATCTAAAAGTTTATTATCAGATTAGATAGGCTATTAAACAAGTTTTATTTTAATGTGTAGGTCTTAACAAAAAGTTAATAGAATTTTAGTTATTTAGGTTTAATTGAAATATCCCTAGACCATGTTTATAGTATACTAGTTCGATCTATCCATTTTTTAATTATTATTTTCTGTTTTAGGAGGCGTATCCCATTAAGCTGAAAGAAGTCCATGTGATCAATACATCACCTATAGTGGAGAGGTTCATCAATTTCGTCAAGCCTTTCCTCAAGGAGAAGATAAGAAAACGGGTAACTGAAACGCTTACAAAAATACTTCATCGTTTTTAGATGTTTCTCTAGTACCAAAGCTTCCTTCGAAATTCTTCTTTGTCCTGTACAAGGTAAACCCTTTTATTCTGGTGCATGCATTGATGGACATTGCGGAGCCTAGATAATTGGATTGAGTCGATTGATGTGATTAATAATGTTGAAGGCATCTACTTATTCTTACAACCTTTCTTTAGAAATATCCAGTTAATCTAATTTTATATTTTTCTATATAGAATAAGTAGGTAGGTACATTTCTCTCTACTTACTGTCAAATGTTTGAATGTATCCAACTTATTTAAGACCATGAAATTCAAATTATAACAAAGTGAAAATGAACAATGGGGAATGCCCACTTGTTTTTGATACATCGGTGAATATTCATCTCCTTAAAGTTGAATACGTTCATAATGCTACTGATTTATAAAATAAATATCGCGTATTATGTTCACATGTCCAGTTAATATCGGGCGTGTCCTAGCCGGTTCCTAAATAACCATTATGCTATTATTTAGGTACTTACACAATTTTGAAAATCGGATATGAATTCATAGTATAGAGGCCAAAATATAAGCCTCAAATTTGAGTCCCAACAATAGAGCAGCTACTCCTAGCATATTTTTCTGTTCATTTTATATATTTATGCAAATTTTACTCAACTCAGTACTGGTGTATTTTTCTAGATCTACATTCACAAAGAACTGAAAGACTTGTACAAGTTTATACCTCAAGAGATGCTGCCTGAAGATTACGGCGGACAATGTGGAACCATGGATGGTCTTCAAGGTAAACATCATTTTGAGTTCTAGTTTTAGAGTTACAGTAATATCATAATTCCTCCGGAGGTCAGTGACGTAGTTTTCTATAATTGTAATGCTCATTTTCACCACCGAGTTAGGGAACAATAATTTTGTACTGTTAACTGTTAACCTAACTAGATTTAGATGTTTCCTAAATGTATGGCACAAACAGCTATTTGTAGGCGTGGTATTGTTTTACCGTGTTCGTTGTACCTTCGCTTGTTCTAATCGCTTTAATTTTCTACCGACTTACAAAAAGGAGGAAGTACTCAAACGACTGTATTTTTTTATGTTTGTTACCTCATAACTTTCGACTGGGTGCACCGATTCTCATAATTCTTTTTTCGTTTGAAAGCTGGTGCTGCCCATGTGGTCCGTTATAATGGAAGTCGGTATTAAATTTATCAAATTGTAATTGATCTTCTAAGATTACTTTAAATGATAAGCTATATTGAAACCGTTTACCAAGTAGTGCTAGTACAATGTTCTGATTATACTCTATGGATAGCATTCCACCATTCCTATTCCGTAATTTAGTATTAGAATAATAAAGAACCTAAGAGTTAAGTTCTTTGTTATGTTCTTGCCGCGCTTATGTTTAGTTATGTACCCATCTTGACCAATTAATTTACAAGTTATATTATTATTTACAGAGCAATGGAAGTATAAACTACAAGAGTACCGTGAATGGTTCAAGCGGCAAGACGCAATCATCGCAAACGAGTCGCTGCGACCCGGTCGGCCGACCAACTACGACGAATTGTTTGGTATAGACGGATCATTCAGGCAGCTGGCTATTGATTAATTGGCATTTGTTTAAATATTACTTTAGTTGTTAGTGTAGGTATTCGTAATTAGTAAGGTATATCGATCACTAGTTTTAACTCAGGACAGCTTAATAGCTCTAAATCTATTACAGCAATCTGTTGAGCGAAGTTTACTGTTTTCTCTTATTTGGTAGACACACATTGTCAACAAACTGACAATTGTTTTTTACAGCCGTGCGATTCTCTAATGATTCGTCGATGTGCTCGTCGACGAGCTCACCAATGTCAAATACTTTATGAGATATCACTCTTGTACATAAGGTTGCTTTTCCAACGTTTCTTGTCATGTCGTCATTTGTTTCACGGATGTTGTCAAAGATTGAACAATGTTTGCTCTTAGAGAATCGCACGGCACTTGTTTCTACTGTCTCCGCATTTTCTGTAAAATCAAAAAACAAACATCACAATTTACATAGTTAGAAAGTTAAAAAATTACTTTACTCTACTTGAATATCAAATGAATTTGATTTGATTTTTAATAGGCACTAAACAAACAAGAAATGGGGCTATAATCCTGCGGCACGTCTGCTTCAGACTTCAGATTTTAGGAAATAGAAGCACGAATTAAATTTATATACATATATATATATAGAACAATGTCGTGTTAGTTACACCATTTATAACTAAAGAACGGCTGGACCAATTTATTGTTATCATTTTTGTGTTTTTCGACTTGCGTAAAATGTCAGGGAAGGACATATGATACCCTTCATCACCATCTTCATCCACGACGAGGGTGAAACCACGAGGCACAGCTAACTGTTATTTATGATGATATTTGTGCTTTTCGACTTGTGATATCTCGGGGAAGGATACTTTTCATCATCATCATCATCCATCATCACTTGGGTGAAACCACGGGGCGCAGCTAGTTTCAGATAAAACTCTCATATTAGCGCCCCGTTTGTCATGCTATGGTCAAATACTTCTATATACAAGTACAATTTGAAAAATTTTATACCGACTTCCATTCTATTCAGTTGTTGAAGTGTAACTCAAAAACTACTCGACCGAATTTGATGAAATGTAACTTGATGTAATGTAATTTGATGTAATTTGATGATGTAACTCAAAAACTAAATGGCACCACACGGGAAGCACCAGCTTTCAAACAAAAAAGAATTTTGAGAATCAGTGCACCCAGTCGAAAGTTATGAGGTAACAAACATTTAAACATAAACATTCTAACTGTTGTCTCTCAGTTTATCTATGAAAATCTAATGTATGTAAAGAAAAACATTAGCAGTTTTGATAAAAGGAGTGATGCTCATTCCATCAACACGTGAAATAAGCACAAGCTATCCGTACATGTAACGCGTCTCCACAGAATAAGTCATTCTTTTATGGGACAATGTATACGATTCTATAATAAAGTTCCCAATGTTAACCGAGATTTGCCTATTAATAAGTTTAAAATTACTATTAAAACTAAACTCTGTCAAAAAGGTTATTACGAATTTTCGGATTACTTGGAGGATAAAACAGCTTGGGACTGATCACTCCAGGATCTATCTACTCGTGTACTAAGATGTCAAAGTGTAGCGTGTCTTGCCCTACTGATACCATTATTATGTTCTCTTTTGTAAGGCAACACACTGGAGCTAATATTTGTAGTGCCTAAGTAAAAATATTGTAAAAACATCTATATAAAAAGAATGGCCCCGAGTTTCTTGCCGCTTCTTCTCGGTAGGCTCTATATATTTTGGAACGTGGCGGTAGTCTTTAAAGTACATTATAATGAAAAGTTGACGTTCATAAGTGCGTCTTTGATGCCTAAATTGAATAAATGATTTTGACTTTGACTTTGACTAAAAAAATACAGTCGAATTGTCGAGTACCTCCTCCTTTAGAAGTCCTTCCTTCCTGTAGAAGTCTTTGCCTTACACATATTGTCGATAGTTTAATTACTTTAACCACAGTTTTAAAGCATTTCGATTATAAATTAGGTATTATTAAATTATGGCAGCGTATTTGTGACGCCCTGAGTGTAATACACAACCATAGACGACGGTAATCGATTTCAATTAGGCGGCCCGCTGCTTGTTTGTCACCTAGGGCATAGAAAAAATAGTACATCAAGTGATCGATATCCCAAATAGTTTACTTGATTGGTTTATGGCTAAATAAAGCTCAGCTATTGTGATACGCTATATGTATGTTGTACTCTCGTTTAATGTTTACTTAAACAATTTAGATGTATAGGTAAGAAAATTGTTTTATATTTAAAAACCTTTTCAGTGTATTTTCATACGTGCTTGATACCTATTACTTTTCAAGCTGCAATACATCACATAATCTTCTACTGTCTTTCAGGGTCACTCGCATTAGTTCCTTTGTTAGTTCTATGATAGAGCTACAGCAGTTTTTGAATTCGACAGCTGTCTGATTCTGTTGTCAGGTTGGCAGCTGTCATAATGACATCTGTTATATAGGCTACGTTCCGGGAAGCGCCGTCAACGCTCACACTTGTCGCGCCCCGGTTTCGCGTTCCGGTTAGAATGAATGCTTGCAATGTTTAACCCAAGCGGAACGGTTACGCGGTCGCGAAAAGCGCGCCAGCTTTTCTGTCAAAAATCGATAGAATCCTATACAGCTCGTAAACGACCGCGAAAACCCACTTACGATCTGCGAGCGTTGTGAGCGTTTTCAGTGCCGTCATCGATGAGTTCGCTCTCGATGACCGTGGGCTTTTAAGGGAACGGGTGTGCGAACTCCGCGAGTGATTTTGGTGCTTTCCGGAACGTAGCCATAGTGTCACTGTGTCTGCAGAGCTTTTAAACCACAGTAACAAAACCAACATGCAAATTGTAAATGTTTTTTTATAGCATGCATACTAAAACAATCATATAATTTGTGTGTTAGTCTGTATGGTATAATGATTTTTGTGTTGTATTTTGTTTTAGATAGTCACCATGGGGTTTTTTTTTTTTAATTCTGTTTGATTTTCTTTATTTTTAATCACCGATCATATTGATTACAACCTACAAACTCCTCACGTTTCATGACACTAGCATGTAGGATAACTGGCAGAATTGTGACAATTTAGTCACAAAAGCCATTCAATAAGAAGAAGAAGACCAACATGCACAATAGCTGCCATCTTGGCATACATATGTTATTTTAATAACACGCGAGCACAGCTCTTTAGTAGGAATAATAACACTGAACTAAATGGAACTAGTGTGACTAATTTAATAAATTTTCTGTACCCCCGTCATGGAACAGTGAAACCTAAGCGATAGATCTTAATTTAGGTATGTAATTATCAATGCTGTGAAGGTTGTGAATAAAAAACAAATATAATAATAACACGTTGTTTTAATACAAGCATTTTTTTTCCTATACCTTTTGACCTGGTTGCTTATTTCATACAATATAGGGTTAAAAGTTGTTTTAAATATAAGGTTCGAAAAGGTATTTGAAGTTATATGTGTACGCACACAAGTGAGTTTAAAAAACATGCACATCATTTATAGTGATTCCAATACGAAAAGTTTTCGAATCTACTGTAAGTTTAGAGGTAATAAAAATTCCGTATTTGATGTAATATTACTCGAATGAGACTAATTAGCTGTGTATCCGGGTGCCGAATGTAATAAAATGTAACGCATAACTTTAATAAACTAAACTAAATAGGTTAAGCTTACTAAACCGACTACTAAGTCTGAAATTATTTTGAGAAAGTTCTGCAGAAGAAATTATATAAGAATCAAATTCAATACTATTAAAATCAGAGTATTAATAGCTTCAGTATCATGAATACGAGTACATTAAAAGAGGATTCGTAAAATACTATCTAATAAAGAAATACGCCTATCAATGAGTTTCATGAGTTCTAGTGACATTGTTGCTGCCTTTGTTTCCGATCTTGAAGGAATTTCAATTAGAAAATTATTCGAAAACACTAGAGTTACTGTTAAACTTGTTGATAATATCAATGTCTTCGTCAGTGAGTCTGAAGTCGAAAACGTCAATGTTTTCTTCAATGCGCTTCTTGTTCGTCGACTTCGGCGCCGGTATTAGGTATCTATCGATCTGTAAAATGGAACATTAAATATTTAAAGTAAGTGCAGTATTTCATTGCAGCTATATTGACTTCGCCTGCGTGGAGGGTATAACGATCCTCAGAAACAACTCCTTGAGGGATAACAAGATGTGTTAATCCTGGTTATCTCTAGGTAATCGAATTATAATAAAAAAATATATCTTTTACTTTTATGGCCAATTATCATTTCCAAACCACCCCGTTCAATATTGTACAGTAATAAACATTAAACAAAGTCCATATATATAAAAATGAACCCCTAATTCTCCTGGTCACACTATATCTTGAGAACGCCTTTACCGATTTCATTCATCTTTTTTTTAATGTTTTCGACTACTTTGTAGAAGCTTAAGGTTAATTTTTCTTAATTAATTCTTAATTCTTCGTAGAAGGAAAAATTAAGAATAGACGGAAGGCTATGGTGGGGCCGAAGTCCGAGCCTACTACGCAAACGAAGTCGCAGGCAGTCACTAGTGTTTGATAACATTATTAAAAAGTCTCAAGTATGTATAACAATATATTAAGTTAAAACCTTAGATATGTCGGCGTCTTCGATTGTTTTTGTTTCCAGATTCTGGACATCAGTCTCAGAGGCAAATATGATTTAATTATATAGCACTCCCATTATTTGAACAAATTCAAAAAGCTACTAATTATAGATAGAGAACGCAGTATTATCATGGTAGCAGACGCGGTTCTTATAGTTTCTTATAATTACTTATAGCTAGTAATACTCTCTACCTTATGCCCTCATAGCTAGAAAGCTCATGCCTCGTAGATTGGCGGTTCTTTGCCTACCATCGCTCCAAATTTCAAATGGGCAATTACAATAACACTAATACGCACCTAAGAATTGCCTTTTCTTGGATTATTAGTACTCGTATTATAGAAACAAATAGCCAATACTCACCAAATACCGCAGAACAACTTGACTAGTACTCTTGCCGTACTTTTTTGCGATTTCAACCAGTTTGGGGTCATCAGCCTTCGGTGCTGGGGTGTTTTCACGTCCCCTGGATACGAGGAAGCCGAATGGACTGTAAGCCATGACTGTGATGTTACGGATGTGACAGTCCGAAATTGCTTCTTCTTGGGTTAAAGATGGATGGACCTGTGTAAGAATGGAACATGATTCAGTTGGTGTATTATTACTCACTTGGATTAAGACCTAGGTAATTCTAGTAAAAGAAAAGTACAGTATCAGAACATGCATCAGAAGGCAACCACAAGACTTCATTGTATATAGAACTGGCTTCAGCAAATGTTCCTTAAAATTTATTGTCATTGTAGTCCTCACCTCAATTTGATTTACAGCTGGTGGCACGTCACTGTTAGCAAGAATCCTGTCGATCTGATCTGTCTTGAAGTTGGAGATACCTATAGAACGCGTCAAACCGAGCGTCTTGCATTCTTCCATACCCTTCCATGTATCAAGATAGTCTATGTCTGCTGGGCTGCCATCGGCCTGGAAAAATAAAACATCCCATTTATCTCAAACGGGGAATTAAGTCTTTTTTTTAACCCACATCTACCACTATCATAGCAACCTTGCCTGAATCGATAGATCCGGGTTCGATCTCCGGACAAGACAAACATTTGAGTATATGAACATGTCTATTTACCCTGTTTCTGTTTCTGTATCAGACATTACGTTATCAAAGTATATGGTTTGCTTAGTTTGGGACCTGAAGCCCTTTTGTGTATGTTAAGAAAGGGTGGCATTTGTTTATATTGAAATTTTATCACAGAACACTTAATGCTACTGTTAAATGAAAGTGTAACTTGTCTTCTTGCAGCTGCACAAAGGCCAAGGAATAAAACTTGTGTAAGCAAGGAGATAGTATGGTGGATTCTATGTTCGTTGTACACCTGATTTTATACTGACGGTATCAAATTACACGCACATATGCATGGACAATAATAGCAACGCATATTTTATAGAAGGAAAATTGAGCATTACTAAAAAATGAGGATACCAATGACGCAGGTGTGTTAAAACCTTAAATTTTTCCTTATATACTTGTAAACGTTCACGGTGTTGGGGCAAACCCCTAAAACCAGTTCTCCAATCAATAAATGTCTGTGTTAGACCAGGATGACTCGCAAGATCTTATTACTATATTAGAGCAGAGCTTAAAAAAGTGTCGTCAGCTCGATTGTGAAGTTTGCCGTTAGGCGCATGTTTTTGGTTTTTATCACGATTCAGTGGTTTTAATACATTACCTACCGAGGTTTTATAGTCGCAATAGTCGACCCCTCGCCGCGTATCGAATCACGCGGCGAATTCGCAGTCGTGTGCGAAAGCGTGCCCGCCAAAAGCGGCAGAGATGGACACCGCAGTGTTTTCGTGGGTATGCTATGGCGACTCCCACATAACCACCCTCTCCCCCCGGGGCCTGCGTCAAAAAAAGGCTCAAGGCCCGTGACTTGGTAAATTGAAGAACATACCTTCTCAGCGTCCGGAAAATGGATAAGATACAAATCAACGTAGTCCAAGTTCAGTCTTTTCAGGGACTCTTTCAGTGCTGGCACTACCTGGTCGCGTGCGTGGTCATCGTTTTTTAGCTGTAATTAAATATAATTCATTGATGATATAATACCGAAACGAATCGATTTTTAAATTAAAAATGCCCTTTGATAAACTTTCACCAATCACAAGCTTAAGGCGTTATATACTTTCTAGTTATTGTCTACACTATACGAGTCAAAATATTAATATTTAAGTGACGCGTAAACTATCACTTGTATCTATTACTGCTTTTGTGTTGTAAAGATTTAATTTAATTTCATGTCTTTCAAAGTATTTTTGATGGGCTAGTGTTTGATCACTATCGTACTTAATTGTCAGTGATAAAGACTAAAGGCCTTACTTATAAACGTTGCTTAAATTTAAATAACGTCACTTAGTACGGCGAAGGACATTTTTTCTTTGCGCAGTACTAAAAGCAGCGTTTATAAGTAAGGCCGTAAGTATAGATTCGCAACTGGCTAAATGACAGCTGTCCGAACGCACCACTAGGTGCTTCATAATCATCATGAAAAATCATCTGCAGTTATCAACCATGTCAGGTGGACACCATAACGTGCCCGGACTGACATACAGTCCGAGCTATCAGTGTTATGTTTCTTATTACACGTCGTACAACACTTTGATATTATTATAAAACAATACAAAATTATAACTTTTTATCGCTCTTATAGAAAACATCATCGATACCTGTTCAATGTCTTAAAAGCCTCTAAAACTATAGATTAGTATCGATCGGTAATGATAATAATGATCAGTCTTATCGCAAATATTTAACTTTTAAATTTTGTGTATTGGTGATGTAACAATAAATAATTACATATTAGTTTTAGGTAATTAGTTATTTATCTACAATAGATATTGTAAGTAGTTTAGGTACATTCACTTGTTTGTGCTTGTGTGTAGTTACTTTCTTTTAGTTTTTTTTTTTAATTTTTGAAAGTTAAAGAACAATAAAAAGCACAATCGCAATACAAATCATCATACGCAATCATCATCATCTCATCGCAGCCGTAGGTCGTCCACTGCTAAAAATTGGCCTCCCCGTAATTTTCCAAAAGGACAGGTTGGAAGCGGCAAGTAATAAATCCACATAAAAAAAAACTTGTGTCAAGTACAGCATATTTTGATGATTAAAAACTCAAGCAAACAAAGACATTGAAAATATATGTTTACCATATGTTAAGCCAGATTAATGTCAAGGATCACGTTTAAGCGAATATAATATAAAAAACTATGACCTTTCTAGACAAAAAATATTAATAATTAAATGAAGTGTCAATGTGGTACCAATCAATAAAGATCCAAAAATATTATGTGCATATTTCTTAAGGAAATTAGGTAACTTTAAGAATTTTTGAAGGTTTTATTAAAAGGAAGTTGATATTGACCACAATAAATATATATCGACGTTTTAGAATATTTATAAGACTCCTCTTGTCTAAAACTTTCTGTTATTTAGTTATACAAAGTTAAATAACGGAACTTAGGTGTATATGTCGTAGACTTTTGATTATATGATTAAAAAATAGTCATTCTTCATGAATCCACTCTCATTAACAGTAATGCTCTGAACGATTTGATTCACACCGTTGAGGGTGGCGGTAACATTGCAACAGAGCCCTACCAACATTTAAGTCTACGCGCTGTTTCTTTATCGTCTATCAGTATATATTATATAGTATATAGTATATACATTGTGATTGTCATCTTAATCATTGTGAAGAGTTTATCCGTCCTGTCTACACATCCACCACGACACACACCATGAGCAGCAGTCATGATTTCTGCAATTTGCATCTCGTTACATTATGTATAGGGTAGGTGGCAGTGTCCGTCGATGTACTCGTATGTTTCCAGTACCTTATATTCATTCTATAGCCCAAAACATTAGTCAGAAGTTCAGTTTTTCTATCGTCTTTACGTACATGTTTGTTTTTTTGTTAGGTTTTGTTCTAAATATTTGTTGGCATACTTTAATAGAATAACTGTGATTGTATTGTGTTCCGTGTATATTGGTTCTATTTAACTACTATCCCGACTGAGCTTCTATTGCATTCGTCTCGTCTTTTGAATCTAGTCCTGCCATCTACGAAGAAATATACCTAGTCAGGAACTGTAACTGCGTTAAAAAAATGACCCAACAAAAGTCGTGTTCAAGTAGGCGGGGCTTAAAAGTCGTGTTCAGTACGTCATCAGTCGGACATTTTACTTGCAAGCGAGCACACTTCAAATCTTTGCGTACATTTTATTTTTTATCATTGTGAACTTCAGTTGTGGATCATCATGCCAGCATTCGTTGTGAAGTGGTGCAGAAACAATACACGATTAAAATGTCCAGGGATCACTTTTACTAGTAAATAATAGCAAAATTATAATTATTCAAAGATGTTCAAATACGTTAACAAATCGAGATGGTCAATACTATGCAATATAAAGTCAGTCAATTTTTATTTAATTTAGGATGTATTTTTTTCTTCAGGACTAAATATTGAAATGTATGTAATGTGCAATGGTTTTGCTTGTAATGTTTTATTCTCGCTTACTTATCGATTCAATGCGGCCAAATAAGTGCCTAGCTGCACTTAAGCTAGAAAAACAAGAGTATGACTGCCTGTGAAAACCAGCATAGTTATACTACGTTAATTTTGACTGAAAACAATAAAATTATAGTTAATAAAAAAATTATTGAAAAACTGCAGTACCTACCTACCAGTTGGTACACTAAGTACTTACTGTTTTTTTTAAATTATGTTATATAAAATATCATATTTATCTTTTTATGCTGATGATTTGTCCCGAAGAAACATCAACATCTTTAAGAGCCTTTATTCTGCGCAGCGCTGCGCGAGTTTAGGTATTTTACATTAGCGAGTTACTAAGTAGCGCGCCCTGCGGCAGTGGCCTTACCGCTTGCGCAAAATAGTGCGCATTAATATTTGGGTCTTTTTTATCCACTTTGGTTTTTATGTCACAAATAGACGTAGGTCAAAAAGGTGAAATAAAATATCACGCAGGACACATTTTTTTTTTTAATATCGACATTAATTAACATAATATGATAATTATTAATCAAGTACATGTTATCTACAAGAGCATAGACTAGAAAAAAGTAAGATTTAACTCATGTACCTACCAAAAAAAAGATGAGAATAGCAAATAAAACAACCATCAAACAGTTCCTGCTACCAGTTTCTGGATCCAGCATCAGGTCCTGGTCACCAGCTAGAAAAAAGGTATCGCGAAGACGATTCATACGATCCCAAACACGGTGTGTCTACTATTAACCATCACATAGTTCCTGCTACCAGTTTACGGCTCCAGCATGGATTCCTGGATACCAAGTATAAGCATAAGAAATCTGGTTAATAGCAAAATACTAGCCACTCAAGGTTCGATGTCATTATAACAATGAAATTTCTATTGTGTCTGACCTTTGATGCACTAGATGTTTAAATTATATGATAATAAAATTATTTGTTAGAATCCCACTTAGAAATGTTACCTAAATAAGTATCAGGAAGTTTTAAGCGCACTAATATTTTTTTTTATTAATTAGTGTGTAGAAACCGCTCGGCAATAACAAACTAGTAAACAATTTCTAAATGTAGTCTATGGAACTTGAACTTGTTAATCAAATAATGTTCTATTACATCAGGTAAGAATAATTGACATAATATACTATATCAATCATTATTATGTGACCCTTCAAACACTCAGCAAAAAGCGGCGCTTCCAAAGCGTTTACGCTCTTAAGAGATACAACAGACAATGAACAATAAACGATTGCCTACAGTTGGTATGTAATATAGGTAACTATATAGCATTAAAAAAAAAGGTCATTGTTTGGTCAAATTAAAGCACGTTTAATTTTTCAAGCTAATGAAAATTCACCCTCTGCAAATTTTAAAGTGGTTTAGCTGAGTTGCTAATTAATTTGTCAGTAATATCAACACAGTGCTTTTCTAAAGTAAATCTATAAATTGATTGAATTTTCTAAATTGATAATGAAGGTATTCTGTGACCAATGAAAAACATCCAGCTGGCAAATAACGACTTGTTTTTTTTTGTTTAGTGTATAAGACTAAAATGTTTCATAATCTTTCTTTACTACATTGCAAAGAATCTCTTCTAATGTCTTCTAGACAAAAACTTTAATTACTATAAATTAATCATATTTCGCGAGACATACATACGAGATTTACGATTGATTTATTATTAAGTTGGTCCAGTCCACTTGTTGCATAACATTGTCCACGCCGCTATGACTCTGCAGTCATTGTACACGTTGCAGCACGCGCGTAAACCAATCCCTGCTTTCCTTCTGAATTTAAACCAATCACCGAACATGTCTATTTGTAACCTCGGAAGTAATTTTTATTTGGAATCATACGTTGTTTTGATTTGAAGGGCCACTTTTTATGTGGAATTTGTTCTGAATTATGCTTCCTGACTATTATTTCTTCGTAGCCTGCCATACAATCATGAAGAGCAAACATCGGTTGCATCTTTGACAACATCCGTGAAACAAATGAAAAGATGACAAGAAACGTTGGAAAAACAACCTTATGTACAAGGGCGATATTTCATAAAATATTTGACATCAGTGAGCTCGTCGACGAGCGCAACGACGAATCATTGAGAATCGCACGGTTGTGTACGTTGAATTGATTGCAACATGTCAAGCATCTCTACCGACACTTTCTTTTAAATTGCAGTATTATTTTGGCAGTGTCTGTCCTCTATTTCTATTTATCTTTCATCATGAATACAAAGTTCCACGGTAGCATAGACAAGTGAACGTGATATGAAACCCTTACCTTAGTAGTGACGAAGAGTTCGTCTCTCTTAACGAGTCCTTTTTCGATGGCATCAGCAATGCCCTCTCCGATTTGTTTCTCGTTACCGTAAAGGGCGGCAGTGTCAATGTGTCGGTACCCTGCTTCTATGGCCCAGAATATAGCCTGACGCATACGAGCTATGTCTTTGCTCTGAAATTAATAGATAATGATTTAGATTGATATTCAACAGAGTTATGGTGGCACCAAATGCTTAAATCATGAATCACGCTATTTAATGAAAACTATAATTTTTGGGGCGTACAGTTCTGTTTTAACAAGGATTTTACTGTAATTGTATGATTTGCTTAATATTTTTTTCCTAAGTCTTTTTATTTACACCACAATTGATGTAAAAAAGTGTGGTTACCTGAGTGCCTAATAAAAATATGCATATTTGATAAACATTCTGGAATGGTGTAACACACAACCTATATATATTACAACATAAATTTCCATTAGAGCCAGAACCTTTTTAAATTTTAAAAGGAATACATTTTCTTCCATCATATTTAAAATTCACTTAAAAATATGAATTATGAGAATGATTACATAACTGTGGGATTCAGTAATATAAAAAATCGTAAAAAATATATATTTTAAATAACTAACATTTAAATTAGGTAAATTGTACAAAAGGTGTTCTAAGTGGCCACCATTATTCATTAATTACGCCACCTATATAGAGTAAATACTTTTTTTTAAATGTGGTGGCAATAGTTTATAGTCTACCTTGAACAAAAAAATCCCTTATAGACCTACAATACCTAACTTATCAGATACCGATATTTAAATTAAAAATAATGTAACAAAATAACAATATCAACAATTGTTTTTAGAAATATAAAACATTAAACGACAAATTATTGATAAAACAAATAATAATATTAATGGGTTAATATAAAGTAACTAAATTAGCTGTTAATCGATACTGATGAAATATGAAAATGGCGAACAAGCATAGTGGAGTAGTAGGGAATTTCATAGCTCAGCGAAAGTGTCAAATGTTGAAAATGGCAAATAAGGATAAGGCCGGATAACGAAACTGATGAATCAGCGATACCAACGAATAAGGAAACTGACCGTGATACGGGAAACCGACTATATAGTATAGTTAGGGTACAGCCCAGTTGGAAAACTTACCGATCCATACGTCCCCAAAGCCAGTAGTGGGATATTGTAGCCATCGTTGAGCCGAATCGTCGGTGCTTTCCCTTCTGCCATGGACATCTAAAACATCAAGGGTATAATAAACATGAGGGTAGGATTATGACATGAGCATGATTTAAATTTTCTCATAATTCTACCCTCATCACTCTCAGGAAATATAACGGCAATAATGTATTACTTCTTTGAATTAGATAGAAAAATCAACAACCCTAAGCGGAATTAGAACCTGCGCCTCCGGCCTCAGAGAAATACGATGATCCGCATAAATAACACTTGTCCAAGTGTCGAAACAATCTGTTTAAATATTTTATTTAACCGTCTTATGAGCAAAGACATAGCTACAGATATGAAAGCCCAAGAATTCGGTGATAAAAATTCCACTAGGCAAGCAATTGTATAACTGCTTGACAATCATTTTAAATACCCTTGATTTTGTCTAGAAAGTTATTACGTGATTCGTGAAAAATGCACAAATCGTGCGAGGCCATACATGTTAAAAAATATTTTACTTATTTATCTCTACTTGGATGTGGGTATCAATAAACTTACCTTTTATTTTTCAAAGTCCTAAAGAATAAACATTTACTTAAAAATTTATTTCACTAAAAACTTTCTCTTGATTGATGGTTAGATATTAATTTAATAATGGTTATAAACAATGGAAAGTAATATAAGTACCCAACAACCACCTCACATGCAATAAATATCTAAATGGCTTTACCCAGCCACATTGAGCAAGTCGACATTGAGCTTGCCCTCTATACTCTATTCTGTGACTTGGTAGAGAACGTAGAGAACCATGAGTCTGGTATAAATGTGTTATTCTGTGACTTGTGCTAAAGAGCCATGAACTTGTGAAAGTGGTTAATGAAGACATTGACCACTGTTGTAAAGCCTGCGTACGGAGTTTGTCGCTACGTAGGTATACCTACTTAGGAATAGGATCGCCATGCATATCGAATGCTTTGTACAAAAAAATACAACATTTTTTTAGGTAAGATTTAGAAACATGTGAACTGTATATAGCCAAGAAAATTTAGAGTTCTTCAGAACAGTAGCAAAAAATGAAAACATAAGCAATTATGTTTTCTTTTTTTGCTAGTCACTTAATGTGATTTTCGAAGTATAGCACCCAGTTAAAGTACTAATGGATCTCCCACTCAAGAACTGGATGCTGGAAGATTACAGCTTAAATTAACAGATAGGTAAGTACGGACGACTAGGCTAGCTTCACTACAAGTGCATATGATTTTTTTTCCTAATCATCTACATCTACACTAATCTACATTATAATAATATTATGAAGAGGAAATGGATGTGTTTGTTTGTTTGTATTAAAAAGGCTCCGAAACTACTTAACTGATTTGGAAAATTCTTTCACCATTAGAATCCTACATTATCTCTGATGGTCATAGGACACAGGAGATTTACACAAATTCAGGGAAATGTATGAAAACTTCGATAATGTAACCCAATGTGTCAAAAAAATTCCTATATTGCGTACTCTACGCAAAACTATTGACAAAGAGCAAAGTGATGTAGGACTTTTTGTTAGAAGACGTAGAATCTACAAAAATGTCAGAAATACCATATGTCTGAATTTTAATGTTATGTCAAAACGAATGCTTTTTAATGTTTACATATGCAATTGTATAACCGACAGGTTCGAACCCGTATCTTCCGACAATCCGTGTCAGACGCCATGACCACTAGGCCACCGAGGCTCGAGGTCCGAGCATCGAACTTTAATCTCCATCTGATTTTAGGCGTCTTATGGGTACGGAGCGACATCTATTGAACAAAAAAAAATTGCAACATTACAGTTGTCACAAGAACTACTTTTTCACGTTTAAATATGCAATAGTAACGTCGGTACAGACTAAACCACATTATTCGTACCTTAGTATTTAATCCTAATAATAAAAAAGAATAATTTAAAAAAGAAAGTTTGTTTGTTTGTAATAAAATTATTTAAAGAATGTAAATCCGTTATTGGCTGTATGTTATATAAGTAAGTCCTAACAAAATGTAAAACTTTTAAAAACCGTGGATTTTGTTAATTAAATAAATATATAAAAAATCAAATTAAAAAAGTTATCTAAACACATAAAGTACTAAACCGATTCAAAAAATTATTTCAGCAGTAGAAAGCTAACTACTCTCCACAGACTCCAGGGTCCGTGCATTTTTATAACTTTTGGGATTTTTACTACTTACGATTAATTTATTACATTCAACAAATATATATACATGGGGAACATATTAAACTAACTAACTATTTACTATAGTATATACTAAATTTATTAACTACTACATATAACACAATTTAGATTATTCTGAGTTGGTGTAAGCATTCACAGCAGACCAGTGTCCGCAAACAGCACCCGTTCACGAGTTGACTCATGTGCCAGCCATCGCCTTCCTCAACCATTTCTGAGGGAAGATGGCGACCTGCCACACACGCCGCCGCTTGCCAACACATTTCCGTGAGCATGTCTGCTCTGAATGCCCACACCATCTCTTTGTCAGTTACCTTTATCAGCACTTCGAACATACGGAATTTGAAGTTGACGTTTCTCAAATTGGTGAAAGGTACTGTACCTATATCTACAAGTCAATTACAAACACACAAAGATCAACGCTTGCATAAATGACAGTTCTAACGATAGACCAAAACGAAAGAAAATTGAAAGAAACCCTGAAAATAATTTTCTGATGTAACTGCAAATTAACAATATTTACTTGTGCTGTGAGATCTTGCTGTTTGCCAAATTTCACGAATGTAATTAAAAAAATGTACCCTATGGCCTTTACTAATAAACGTTGCGTAAACCGTACTATTATTATTCCTTTTATTCAAAATAAATCACGGATTTCATCCGGTCCTTTACAAAGGCATAAGTGGGGCTGTAGCCAACACTTAGAGGCCTGTTTGGTATAAAAAATACAAAGTAGTATAAAAAAACCAGAAACTTTTGGATGGATGGTGACATGATAAATCTATTATATAAATGGGTAAAATGACAAGGCTATTGAAATGATTTTATTAGTGATAAAAAGATAGTGGGCTATGGAAGAGACTACGGCACCTGCCAAATTCAGTCTCATTTTAAAATTTTTGGGCAGATGGTGACTTGCCACTATTATTATTATTATTATACTCTTGATTTCTTTATTATCTCGGATTTATTATTCTTATTTTATTATTATTGTTATTTTCTTATTATTTTCTTTTTTAATAATGCTTTTAATAAATAGACAAAAATTTTGTAAACTGTTTCAAATGTTTTTCTGGATTGCTTCGGATTATGCTTATATTTGTTGTTGTTTATATTTATTGCAATAAATTGAACGTATTATGATGTCTTAAAAACTGGCCAAAAAATGAGATTTAATTTTATTCGTAATTGTACATATTATTATCTACTTTAATTTGTGAACCGCTCGTTTATATTAGTGCGTGTAGTCGGTACCTATAATTGTGTTAGCATTTAGTCAGAGTGTGTAGTGAACTGTATTTATTATAATTGTCTTAATGTATAACATGTTGGTACTCAATAAATATATAAATAAATTAAATAAAACCATAAATAAAATAAATAATATTAGGCGTAACATGCTTTGTCTTGCTTTCACGCGGGACATTTACTGCAAGCGAAAAATTGACAGATAGATAATTTAACTACTCCGGGTGTTAGCCAAGTTTATTAAGGTGCGCTCGTACCCTGATTAAAGAAAAAGCAGAATTTTTAAACGCATAGTGTAACGAAACAGATCGATAGTATATTATGAAAAAAAATACAAAGGTTAGAAAAGGAATAGGAAAAGAGTAATAACTGAATAGAATTCATGAATATAACTCTCTTTCAGCAGAAAAAAACCCTGAATAGGTCCACAAAAATAAACTTTCACGTCTAAACTCTCAGAATTTTCAGCGATAACACTATATTTTTTTTAGGTAATACTTAGCCAATGTATAGTACTAAAGTTATAACCAGCAGTTTTTTCAATTGTGTTAGTATATATCGAAAAATATAAACAAAACGTACAAAATTAACGCATTTTCGCATTACGTCGACCAATCTAACAAGCGATTTTCAACCTTACGTAAAGCATCGTAAATTATTTTAAAATTGGGGTTGGACCGCGTCTTAATAAGGCCGTATAGGTTTTAATTTATTGAGATATAAGATTTTAAATATGCGCCCACAGACAGCCGATTTTTTTGGCTGGGTTGACTTAGAAAATTAAGTTGTTTGTATTAGGTATTAATTTAAACTTGATCCGTTCCTGAAAATAATATCTTGACAGACAGACAGACAAACAACAAATTGATCATAGATATAAGAAATAGGGAAGGGAAGGGAATAGGGGAATTCTGTGAAATTGATCATAAGAAGATTCCTTTTTTCCTTTCTGCTTCTCAATCCTTACATTACTCTTAAACTTCAATGTTTTAATTGTAATTTTGATGCTGATTGTATTACCTACTGAGTATATTATTTTTATTCTGTGGCTTAGTGAATTCATTGAGTTATCGTTGACATGGATTCCGAGCCATTATTGGTATTGTAAATCCTACTCGTAGATATGTTGGAACAGCTATACAGTGTGACGAAAGCTACGAATAATGTCTATTCGTAAGACGGAAGTTCATATTAATCCCATGATGTAACAAATGTACACATCAAAAAAAGTTTACGATCACTTTGAAAACTCGTAATCTCTTTTGTTACGGTAGTACCAAAGCTCAGGGAAGGAAGCCGCTATTCAAGAATGGTACAGGTTACCCCAAGAAATTTTGGGTAACTTGATTCTCAGCACGCCCAGGAAGATCACCGCATGTGTTTGAGCCAGGGGAGGAGTTATATTGAATATAAACCTTATTAATAAATTGTTGATTAAGTTCAATTTGAAATTTTTTATCAGCTCATGCTAGTGATCACAAACTTTTTTTGATGTGTGTATATCTGAAGCCCAGGAAATAATACGAACATCCGCCTTGGTTTGTGGCTTTGTTCGATCTGAGTTCATGTTGTACATTGTAGGAAGGTAAAGTAAAACTGCTGACGCTACTACGCTGTTGTACTAACCAGTACAACATGGGACACTGCCCGTACAATAACAAAGTTGTAGGTTTGCCATCTTACGGTTAGATAGTGCTGTTCTGGGGTTAAAATTACCATATATTAATGTTTTAATGAAAAGGTGACATAACGTCCAGACGTTTTAAATATATTTATATGCATTAAAAGTCCATTAGAATATGTGCTAAAAGTAGCTCTCCAGCGAGGCACATTTGGTCAGAGGTCAATACGCGGTAGACTATTTCATTAGTTACATCTTGTAACAAAAGCTTGTTTTATTAAGTTCGCGACTGGCCGCGAATTCGTTTGCGTAGTAGTCTTGGCTATCGGCCTCGCAATAACCTCCCATCTTTTCTTAATTTTTCTTTCATATGCTTCTTCGGATAATAATTAACACAACAAAAAAATAATTAGCAAAATTGTTCAAGACGACCAAGGGAAATAAAGATTAATTTTTATATATAATGATGTATAATATTAATATGATATCTAAAATAGACTGTTAGAATACATTGTTCACATCTCAACACGACAAAAACACCTCGTAACTTTTACGCTCACACTTATGATAATGCACTTGCAATTTTATTATGTTTTTTTTTTTAGGTAATTCAAAATTTATTTATAGATTCAGGTAAGTTACACCCATGATTAAAATCATTTATATAATATAATTATTTAAAATTCATTACAATAAATTACAAAAGATAAAAAGAAACACAAATAATATAAAAATAACTAATAATAAAATGTCATAATATCAGTAATAAATCAGTCATGTCACAAATAATACTACAGTTAATGTCAGTCCAGTGTCAATCAGTGTCAATCAATCAGTAATGAATACTTAGTTTTTAATATTATAATGTAAAACACAGCATTTATGAAATTTTAAACTATCTGTATTTTAAACAATGATAATATAATGTAACTAACCTCTGCACGCGACTTATTATTTCGCGTGGAAAAAGGTTATATTGATCTCTCAGATTAAAAACCTAGAATTAAGTTATCAAGCAAAATGTTGATAATATGCCGATGTGATTGTTAGATAACAACCTTTTTACCACCTGAATGCTTCAAATAAGTAAGTGACGGGTAAGAGACAGGTTTAAATAAATCGATGTATAGGTACACATATATATATATATATATACGTCACAATGTGTAAACCACATCTGAATCGGATACGCCGTTTTTGAGATTAGCGTGCACAAACTCACAGACAGACAAACGGATAGACAACAAATTAAACAATCATTTTTTCATTATATATATATATATATATATATATATATATGACTAAATATTGTGGTAAGCTTCAATTAGCATTTAGTGTTTGATTCATAACAATGGATTCATAAATAAAAAAGTTATGGAAATTAAAAGAATAACTCTCTCGTCAACACCAAGACATAGCGAGCGAAGCCGCTGGCGGGTCAACTAGTCGATTAATAAATATTATTATATTCCATGTCTCTACTTACGTTCACTAAGCCAGCCAAAATCACGTACACACATAATAACACCATCTTGCTTGTGTGGTTCACTCGAGGGAATTAAACAAACTGATTGAATATGAACTTGCATTTAAAAGCTTTGAGCTTGAAGTATTTTTTTACAAGACACGATCTGTTATCGTGTCCGACATAACTTATTTTGATGTTATTTATATATATTTGTGATAATGCTTGATACTAATCAAACTATGCGGTTTCAAACTTTTTGGTTGGTGATTCCAGTGGTTCCAACGTTTGAAAAAAATTTCAAATAGACTATGTTCCTATTTCAAAAATATCCAAGATTCTTATTTCAAAAAAGACTATGTTCCTATTTCAAAATTTTCATTTAATAACGGACGGAATACGCTAGTTTTGGGACGAAATAGTAATAAACAGACATATTTTCACGTTTATATTTGTGTGATTATTATAATTTTCCTACTTTCAATTATCGTGGTTAACATAATATAAACAATGATAAGCTAGCTAACCGAACGCCTTCAAAATCCTTACTCAGTGTAATTTTGGTAAGATTTAAGAAAGAAAAGAAAGCATGAATATGTAATGCTCATTCCATCAACATGCGAAATAAGCACAAGCTATCCGTACATGTAACGCGTCTCCACAGAATAAGTCATTCTTTTATGGGACAATGTATACGATTCTATAATAAAGTTCCCAATGTTATCCGAGATTTGCCTATTAATAAGTTTAAAATTACTATTAAAACTAAACTCTGTCAAAAAGGTTATTACAAAATTTCGGATTACTTGGAGGATAAAACAGCTTGGGACTGATCACTCCAGGATCTATCTACTCGTGTACTAAGATGTCAAAGTGTAGCGTGTCTTGCCCTACTGATACCATTATTATGTTCTCTTTTGTAAGGCAACACACTGGAGCTAATATTTGTAGTACCTAAGTAAAAACATTGTAAAAAAATCTATATAAAAAGAATGGCCCCGAGTTTCTTGCCGCTTCTTCTCGGTTGGCTCTATGTATTTTGGAACGCGGCGGTAGGCTTTAAAGTACATTATAATGAAAAATTGACGTTCATAAGTGCTTCTTTGATGCCTAAATTGAATAAATGATTTTGAGTTTGAGTTTGAGTTTAATACAGGTTCCATGGTGCTTATGTAAGTCAATTGAGGTTAACTTTATAACAATAAAGTCAATCGGAAATAAAGATTAAAATTCAATCCATAATATTCTATTGATATTGGCGTATTTTAACCCGACTTACTAAATGGAAAGTGAGCAGTCTTGTTATATACCCCAGAGCTATATGCCTCGAAGTGGAAGTAAATTACTATTTTATTCAAAAATAGAAGTTAAATATATGATTCCTTATAGTTTCAGCTATATGTCAGTGAAAGTCCCATTAAAATTGCTCCAACCGTTTCTGAGATAAGGGAAAAAACAAACGCCGGGAAAAAAAAAATTATTACAAAAGCGTAAGTATACGCCAATAAGTATACACGCAGACACTTGTTTTGTTTATTTGTATAGATTACTAGCCTAGCGGTTTAACGTGAAAAAAATCAATAAATGAATAACTGTTATAAAGTTTAAAAAGCCAGTAAAATTACAAAATAATAAAAACGAGAGTGCTATTTTGGGTAACAAGTACAATTTGAAAAAAAATATACAGATTTCCATTCTATTCAGTTATTGGAGTGTATCTCTGAAACTACTGGACCGAATTTGATGAAATTTAAATGGGAACACACGGAAAGCACCAGCTTTCAAACAACATCGTTTCACCCACTCCAAAGTTATGAGGTAACAAACATAAAAAAGACATACAGACATAAAGACATACAGTCGAATTGAGTACCTCCTCCTTTTTTTGGAAGTCGGTAGAAAAAGCTCAGTCAGTGCAAGGTAATTGTACGAAATGTAATTGAATTGCAGACAAGGTTGAGAAGAATCGGCACTGGAAGCCCAGGTTGCCCGTCCAGTATATATATATATATATTCGGTGGTAGTGCCACGCTGTAACCCTATGGTTAAAGCCGGATGGGTCAGCACGACCGGGGATGTACCACACTCTCACATTACACCGACGTATTAAGCAATATAGCTTGCTATTGCTTTTCAGTCGGTCTGTGGGAGGTTCCGGAGGTCCAGTCTCTCCTTCCTCTCTCCTTCTCTACCCTCCCCCCTCCACCCTCACCCCTTCTATTCCGTTTAGAAGTCGGCAGCGTGTTGAAAACGCCCTTGGTGATGCAAACGTCTATAGGCGACGGTGACCACTTTAACTACCAGGTGGGCCGCCTACCTGTATGCCTACTTGTGGCAATAAAAAATATATGTCATAGTATAAAGAAAACAAACTAAAAGTGTAATAACGCGACTCATCCGATATATTTAACACTAAAGGTGCAAGTTAGTAGCCGGCTACACGTAGCAGCAGCAGACGACGTGTCGTCCCTTCATGTCGCCGCGACACGTCATCGCTTCAGGTCGCTGCAGTCATAATCTCGAACACGACTGCAGACGGCAACTGCACATGGCATCAACCATTTGAAAAACGAAAGGTTCAAAAGTTCTTCAGTTGTTTTACTAGGCAGATTGGTATCCGCGAGCGGCACTACTGATCTGTGGTCGGGCGACAATATCGTCCGCCGCTCGACGACGCGACGCTAGCTTCATGTCGCTAACTACGGATGGTATTTCATAGAAATACATAGAAACCAGTAGTGTCGCTGCGACACTCCGTTTGTTGCGGCCTCATGTAGCCGGTTACCACGCACCTTTAATTGGACAAAATCCGCATCATTTTAACTTACTCAGTGACAATCGCAACCTCAAACTAATCTAATGACGTCATCAAAATCATTTGAACCGTTGAGTAGTTATAGTCAGGAGAATGAACACATACATACATTTCAAACACATAACCCTCCTTTACGGCTACACCGCAGTCGGGTAACAGTAAGCCTATACGGTCGTAAGATATAAATGCCCTATGCGACCGGTTACCTAGCTAGTGTAGTCTTCACTCGTTCTAGCCAAACTGGTTTGTAGTATTTTGCAATACGTAGACCTAATGTTATATTCCTGAGGATATGTTCAACAACAATATAAAAATTTACTAACTAACTGAACTGAAATATGCATATTACGACGGCTAGAACTCGCTGGAGGCAAATGTGAATAACCATATACATTTCTCACAGCACAACCTACCCCGAAAAAGCCCCGATATTAATTAAATGAACAGCGATGAAAAAAGGGTGACGGGAACTTATGCCATTTAACCCGATGACTTTATCATTACAATAGTCCCTCTGATATAAATTGAACAATACAGATTTTAAATAATAACTAATAATATATAATAATAACTAATAACTAGTTGTTTGTACAAATCCGAATGAATATGGAATTATAAATTAGAATGTTTGGATGGATGTCTGTTACTTAAACACATCAGTTGTGCGATTCTCTAAGAGCAAACATCGTTGCATCTTTGACAACATCCGTGAAACAAATGACGAGATGACAAGAAACGTTATGTGCAAGGGCGATATCTCATAAAGTATTTGACATCGGTGAGCTTGTCGACGAGTGCATCGACGAATCATTAGAGAATCGCACGCCAGATCGGCTCAACAGTAAATTGATATGTAGATACGTTAGATTCTGGAATAACAAATAGGACTTTTCATCATCATCATCCATCACCACGCGGGTGAAACCGCAAGGTTCAACTTTTAATATCATAAATTAGTATATTATTGAGTAAATTAATGACAGTGTGTTTGTTATTTGTTCACGCTGTAACGGCTCATCAATTGTGAGGGAAATTGAGATTAGCGATAGCCTAAACCCTGGACACTTCATCATCATCATTTCAGCCGTAGGACGTCCACTGCTGATCATATGCCTCCCCCGTTACTATACTTATGTTCTTTAATTCGAAAAAATGTTCCAATAGGAACTATATTGCCCAAGTGGATAAAGACGCAACTGAAATTACTTTTAAAATTACTAATTAAACGTTTAAAATAAGGAATATCGTTATATTAATAACACTATAATATCATAAAATGTGTTTGATATGAAAAAGCAGTTTTGAGATTATTCAATGCCGGGATCGTGTACATTTTGTAGAACCTGAATGATGTTGCATTGTCCCTATGGCTATATCCGTAGTATGAATATCCATCTACTACAATCAATTCGTGCAACTGTCAATGACATCTCCGGTTGCAATGGAAGCAATCAATTTTATTATCCATGGGAAAATGGAATAGAAATAATGGACTAATTAGTGACAATAGAATTAGATTTAATTAATCACTATATCCACATGCAATTAAATATAATAAAACGTAATAAAATGTATATTTGAATAAAAAACTTTTCATTGGTATTCAATAGCAAGTGACAGTTTGTCTCATTCCATTTTCCACGCCTGCAGTTAACAGTTGCGATGCCATTATGCCATTATAAATAAATAAATAAATATTCCACAACTATCACACAACGCCATCTAGTCCCAAGCTAAGCAGAGCTTGTGTTATGGGTACTAGACAACTGATAAACATACTTATTATAATCAATTATTTTTTTCTCTTAAAGTCTTCTCTTTAAATCTTAAAAAAAAACATTTGAATCGTCGGGAGACGCGGGTTCGAATTCCGTTCGAAGATATATCGAGGGTATTCTGGGAGAACCAGATAAGTAGCGATTTTGTTATTTTGAGAAAAATAGATTTAAAGTTTTGGACGATCATTATGTCAATTACGAAGCATAAATACATTTTTTTTACTATTAGTACATAGATACATTATCTAAAACTGTCTTGATACAATAATTTATGCAATAATTGTCATAAAAAGTTTAAAAAAGGCGAAAGTTGGCGTGAAGGTATTGCAGTTATTTTGTTTTACCTGAAATACGTAACTAAGCTGTAAATCTCTTAAACACACGTTAATCTTTACCTACTATATTAGGAACAGTTCACTGTCCCATATTAAATAAGTTGATGTTAAAATAAATTGAAATAATATTCCACTTAAGGCGGTAGAATATGTTTTTTCTCAGTTATCTGTTTCTACCTGTAAATGTTGTGGGAATTACTGCATTAAAGAAACAAATACGCGATATTTATTTTATTTATTGTAAGCTTTCTTAACTTTAAACAGTTTAATTCTGTAGAGAAATAGCACTTGAAAATATTATGCAGAAAAAAAATACGAATAAAGGAATTAAGAAGTTTCCTCGCACGAATCAGCTCATTCTCCTCTTCAGCCTCGACAGGAATACTAACCGTCTTCAGATTTTTATACCAAGGCTCCAATTCTTCTGGTATTATGTTATTTTTAACCAAATTTAGTAAATCCTGTTTTTTTGCTTCGGATATAGGTAATGATTCTTTATACATTTTTTTTTAACTCAGTTGGAAATTCATTTTGTTCCTTTCTTCTTGTTCGTATAGCTCTAGTTTTTCCTTCTTTACCGGTAACGTCAATGTAATTAAAAATCTCACTCATGTCATAATTTGAAGTAAATTATTTTCTCCTTCTTTACAAACCTTAGTCGTTTGATTTTAAGCCACTGTACTTTATTTCCTTCCTGGTCCTTATCTTTGTTATGAATAATCTTAGAAGCCAGATCTTTTAGATCATAAAACTCATGGTATTTAAACTCTTTTGTTTTGTATGGTTCCTTGACTATCTTCTTCTGTTGAACAGTATGTATTTTCCTACGCCTTGCACGTTCGCATATTGAAATCCAGTCTTGCATTGAATATACTGATGTTTCTTTCTTTTGTGATTCAATAGCACTGTGCATAGAATCGGCCTCCATGTATGTTTGTCCTGATTCTAAAAATTATTGCTCTATAATCTGTAAGTGTTCAATATCCTGAACAGCCCACTAAAGAATTGCTGCCACATATTGGTTTCTATTTTGACCTGAGCAAGTGTCAGAAAAAAGGCTTATTTCAGTTACATTTGCTGGAATACATTTAGTTAAATAATGTAATAAAATCGTTCCAATTTCGCAGCTACCTTTTTGCCGTTCAGTTCGGACCAGAGAAAACAGTATGCATTATTGGGCAGACTTGCTTCATAAACAGTGAGATTAAACACGCACAGCTTTCGAGAATAATACAACAGGCTTACTTTGCACTGAGGGATCTGAAGTACAGCCTGCAGATCAAATGAAACCGAAAGAAACTTAGGATCATTGTTAGCTCTTTCTTTGTCTTTTTCCTTTTCCGCATTACAAATATTTTTCCTCTGTAAATGCTCTTTATAATTTTCTTCTAATAATTCTTTTTTATCTTCGTCAGCCTTTTCATAATTTGTACAAATTGTACATTGATCTTTTTTCGGCACAAAGAAACTAAAATTGTATTCCGTAGCAAATACTCTTCGATAAGTGAGCTCTTCTGCTGCTTCTTGATTTTTTTCTTCGCACAACTCTTTGTACAATATGTACATTTTTCTTATATTAAGATCTGCGCTCAAATACTTTCTGTTAGTATCTTTTCTTGTATAGTGAGATTCCATACATGGGAATGATTCTATGCGGCGACGTATTCCTTCCAAGATCTCTGGTTTAGTTTTGTTAGCCGGCTCGTGTTTTCCTCTACTGTCAATTGCACCAAAAGCACCAATACTATTTCGTTTCTTTTCAGCGTCAAAGATTACAGATGGCCCTATGTTAAGAGTTTTCGTAAAAAACTTTTGACATACTTGTACTATTGCATCATTGATTGTAAAGTGGCATTTTTTTGTGTAAGCTCTTTCAAGTTTATTTTTCACAGCAAGTACTCTCTTAGGACGGAGTACTTCTAAATGGGAAAGAATGAAATTTTTTCTATTGACGAAATCAAGCTGCCAGTAATGTCGACATATATCGTTTCTAGCGTTTGTATCAAAGTTATCAGAACATTTTTACTTACAATCAGAACAGTTTATGTCCTTTGGGATCTTTGCTGGCCGCTCTTTAGAGCGAGACTTATAGGGCAAACCATCAGCTCTTCTTCTTTTTGCTACGTTGACTGCCCAATTTTCAGGATAAGATTTTCTCCACCTTTTCATAGGTTTAACTTTTTTCCACATTTTAATTAAAATTTCCTGTAATATTGAATTAGCAATCTCTGACGACTCTTTTTGTTTTTTATTTTCTTCCTGTAGTAATTGAATATAATTTTTGTCTAACGAACCATTGACTCCATCATTATTTGGCTGTAAACCTTCTCCTAGTAAATCTTGAAGAGTAATTAAGACGTCACCATTATGATTCATGTCTTGTTTAGGAAGGGGAGGTAAATAGGTAGGATCTTCGTAATCTAATAAATTAAATAAGCCTTCCATCTCCATTTCGATTTCGTCACTGATAATATATTCATTCTGTGGAAGTCTTGATACTGATTGACGACCTGAAAAAAAATAGGCATTATAAATAACTAGATATTTTTATTAACTGGGAGATAAAAAATACGCTCACAGTGGGTAAAGTAAAAGTAATCTCTCGGCTCGTCTTTCTTACCGATACGTGACATTAGGTATGCGTGACTATAATTGATGAGAGAATAATTTATATTATCGTAATATAGGTATGCACTTATACAGGGATTTGGGTACCTAAAACTGCATCCAAAACCACCGGAGGACGGGCAGCAGCGTCCTCTCGGTTAACAGTGGCGAGCATTCTGCGATTCCCAACCCGCCTGCCAAGCGTGGGGATCATGGCAAAGTCACCCTTCAAGAGGGAGGCTTTCGTCCAGCAGTGGACATCTTCTGGCTGTTGATGTGACTTATGCAGTAATACATACCTGATTGACGTCTGGAAAATCCATCGTTGTTCGTTTGATGAACATCAGCTGCTACAATAGTATCATGCTGAACTGGTTCGCTATCACTTTCAGAAGAAGAATGTTGCCCTAAAAACATAAACTAAGCATTAACTTAACGTCTAAACAACATTACAATCTTCTATTTTGAATGAAACGAAATTATAACCTCAAAATTTAATCACGTATGTAAATTAAAATTACCTTGTGTTGCACTATCATTGATTATCAGCGATACAATCTTCTTTCCTCTGGAAACCATTTTACACAGATTCACATAATATAACAAAGTAATTATTCGAATTAAGTACTCGGTGAAATAAACACGTGCGCACGCGACGACTTTAAACTGAAACTAAACAAAAACATTAGCAAGCAAAACATACTAAGTAAGCCTAAACTCTGGAGAAGAGGATCAAATTGCAATACTTGTAGCAAGCAAAACCAAACAAAATCGCTTATTCTGTTCTGCCTGTCGATAAAACAAAGAACACAGTTCGTTTTACTAATGAGAATCAAATAAGATTAGTTTCTAATAATTATTCTTTTTACCTGTTAATACAAAACCCAAATATCTATAAGTGCTTTTGTGAGTAAAGAAAATAAATTGTTGTATTACGTTTTCACTGGAAAAAAACCGTTGTTAAAGCTTCGGCAGCTATATATATGGTTTTACCAGATAAAAAATGCGACGAAAACTAAGTATCCTATGTTTATAGCTATTTTTTTATTTTTTTTTGCATTTATTTGGTTCTGCCAGAATACCCTCAATATGTCATCTTTTTTATAATCTCTCTAATTTCTAAAGATTTTTTTTTGTTAAAAAATAGTTTAGTTTCTTATGTAGGTACCTTAGTTTGTACAGTACATTATAATATTGTTAATGTATGTTATTAAAATAACTATTTAATAGTAAATGAATATTAAAATGCAAACGTTATAATGTGAAGAACCATCCTAAAATTTAAATTAGTACTTGTTGCTCAGTTTTTTTTTTGATGTGTGTACATCTATCCATGGTCTTAATGTCATCAGCTGGGCTATTATGTATCTCAGTTGCTAATAAATGTTGATTGAAATTGAAAAAAATGGCGGCTCGATGTCACTTTTGTCAGCTTCAGTCATCAACCTACTAACATTTTTGCTTACTGGAGTTTTCAAAACTGACATAGAGCGGCCATTTTTTCAGATTTCAATCACCATTTGTTAGCAACTGAGATACATAATAACCCGGCAGGTATATACACGTGATAATATAATCAAGAGATATGCACATACATACATTTATTTTCTATAATCACAGGTGACGCTAAGTTCATATGTTATTTGAAGCAGTACTTACTTTAACTATATTACACTAATACACTAGCACTGGATCACTATACTAACTCGAACGGGTTTGTTCGCTTTGGTCTTCTTACTATATCGGTGTGGTTGGGCAGTAAAACTGTCTCAACATTCACATGATAATGAAGCCGATGTTGGCGAGTTTATTATCACTTTGCCAACGAACTCTACCTTAGGTCCTGATGGACATCGTCGTTCCTTATGTACCAAGGTCCGTTAACTATTCCCCTAGTACTTTATTCTGAAATAGTTGTATTATTCAGATATTGCTTGGTTTGGTGCAGCCCTACAGCTAAATACCAAAAGTCCATAATGGCTTCAAAACTTTTTTATACCATAGTAGTTAATTGTGTATAGACAACGCACAATATCTTCATATATCTAAGCAGCCAGTACATCGTTTTATAGCGTAGATTTACTTCTTCTTTTATCTGTTTGACTTGCGCTTTCCAGCGTAGCTTTGTATCATCGGTATGAACCGAGATACTTAGCAGTGTTCTCGTAAGGAATTTTCTTAAAATTGATATAGAATCATCATCGTCATTATCAGCCGGAAGACGTCCACTGCTGAACATAATTTACAATTGATGTATACAGGACATTTATGTTTCATATTACTAACACCTATATGAATAATAATTATAATTTATAATAATAATAATTTATTTTATTTTGCATAAATATATTACATTTTATCTAGTTAAAAACTGTGTTTCGGGTGCCAGTGGCTTCTCCCATCTAGATTTATTTTAATATTTTATGCTTACAAATACATAACAAACATATTTTTGTATATATAAACACGCATATATATATATATATATATATATGCGTGTTTCATATATATATATATTTATATATATGAACATAAAGCATAGTCTATATAACTAAAAATATAAAACACATGGAACAGCATACATAATGGTTAATAAATGCTAAGCAAAAATGTTTTGAAATTAGATAAAACACGCTCATTTTATAATATTTATTTGAGGGTGTGTTGGGATGTTAGTGTAGTGTATGTGTGTGTGAATGTATGATTAAGTGTATATCGAATCGATTTTGATTCGTTACGTTTGATTCTCCACTTTTTGGGTCCATTCGTAAATTTCATTGGCAACCGTTTTCACTTTTGCTGCTGTTTCTTAAGCATCTCTATTTTTTGCATGTTTTTGTTACATCTCTAGTCTATGACATTCCATATTTAATGTGACATTGACAGATGTCAGTAACCGAATGATGTTGCCGCGGTTTTCTCTCTCGCCCCTTTCCTTGTTTCCGATTTTACCACGTGCATGGTTAGTTTTGTTGGCTATGTGAAATAAATGGAAATATCAAGCTTCCGATGGTCGGCTTTGACTTCATCACCACTATAACAACTGGCGACGAGAAGATTGGCAGTCTACGCGTGTTGGAACAAAAATAAATGACCAAAATGACTGGTGCGGGTGGCAGCGGCGCCGGGGCGGACATGTCCCGTGCCATTCCACCTAACTTTATAGAAGTTTACGAGACTAGCAAAAGCAAGTTTCAATGCTGGGTACAACGCTTTGAGGGAGCCTTACTGATTTACAACGTTACGGACGATAACAAGAAGAATACCTACTTCCTGCACTACATCGGCGCGGAGCTGTACGACGTGCTCTGCGATCTTGTTTCGCCTACAAAACCTGAGGCAAGATCATACAAAGATAATTGTAAGTCGCTTGTAAGCCATCTCGATCCGGAGCCTTTGGAGATTGCGGAATACTATAAATTCCATCATCGCACTCAAAGCGAGGGCGAGTCTGTTAAGGATTATCTGGCAGCGCTTCGTAAGATGGCGGCGGGGTGCAATTTTGGAAGTTTCTTGAACACTGCCTTGAGAAATCAGTTTGTTTGTGGCATACAAGACAGAACCATTAAGGACAGACTGCTTGAAACTAGAAGCTTAAAGCTGGAAAACGCTTTTGATATTGCTGTGGGGCTTGAGAGCACACGGGCGAGTAACTTGGAGGAGAAGAAGGTGCATGCAGTTGTGACTTATGCAAACGAAGAATAAGAACATAGGGTATTCACCGAGTAACAAATCTGCACCATCTACAACTTCTACCAATAAGATGACATCTGCTCCTGCGGGGAAGCAGAAACCAGCCTGTTTCCGGTGTGGTGGTAACCATTATGCTGATAAATGCAATTTCAAAAGTGCAACATGCAATTTTTGTCATAAACTGGGACACATAAAGAAAGTGTGCCTGAAACTTAAAAATGTCAACACAGTTGAGTATGTCAATAATATCAACATAAGTAGAGACAGACAATTTTTGATTACAGTGCTAGTAAACCAAGTACCTTTACAAATGGAGTTTGACAGTGGTTCTGCTGTCTCAATAATCAATGAGCATATTTACAATCAGTATTTTAGTGAACTAGCCTTACAAAATAGTGATGTGAAACTATGTACATATTCTAATGATTTGTTAAATGTTTTAGGGTTCTGCTACATAAAAAGCATTAAAATAGGAGATGAGGGCAAGAATAGTTTGAAGCTCTATGTTGTGTCTGGGAACAAGAAACCTCTCCTGGGCCGTGAGTGGATCCGAGCATTTTCATGGACAAAGCTGTATTCAGCTGTGCATGAAGTACACAGTTTGTCAGGTAACCCCTCTAATATTTCTCACTCCGTATCCTTGCAGTCTCTGTTTAAAAAATACAGTACCTTGTTTGATAGTAAAAATGTAGAGGAAATAAAGGGAGATCCAATTTCTCTTCATTTAAAAAACAATGCTAAGCCTGTTTTTTTTCGTGCTAGGCCTGTTCCATTTGCAATAAAAGAACGTGTAGAAAATGAGATAGATAATTTAGTGGAAGAACCCCTTCTTAAATCCTAGTTAAAGTAGACTACAGTGAGTATGCTACACCAGTTGTTCCAGTTATAAAAGCTAATGGAAAAATCAGGTTATGTGGTGACTACAAGCTAACATTGAACCAGCAGTTAGTTGTTGATGAACATCCTCTACCTACTTCTGAGGAACTGTTTAATGGCCTAGCTGGTGGTAGTAAGTATACAAAGATTGACCTCCGAAATGCATACTTAAATTGGAAAGTTAGGGAGGAAGATCAGCACCTGTTAACTTTGAATACTCATAAAGGCTTGTACAAATGTACACGTTTAATTGAACTGTGCACCTGCTAAGTGGCAGAGAAAGATAGAAAATATTCTTAAAGGGATTCCAGGGGTCCATTGCTTTATTGATGATATTCGAATTACGGCTGCTACAGATGAAGTTCATCTGGAACGGCTGGACCAGGTTTTTGCCAGGTTATCAGAGTACAATCTCAAGGTTAATTTAGAGAAGTCAGAGTTCATGAAAAACGAGATTGAATACTGTGGTTACATAATTACTAAGAAAGGTATCCATAAGATGAATTCTAAAATAAGGGCAGTCACAGAAGCTCTCAATCCAAAAAATGTTGGTGAGCTGCAAGCACTTTTAGGAATGGTGAACTATTATGGTAGGTTTTTTTCCTAATCTCAGCGATACACTGGAGCCACTATACAAGTTATTGCGCCAAGGGGTCAAGTGGCAGTGGTCACCTGACTGTGAAAAGGCCCTACAAGCTATTAAAAAGCAAATGGCTTCAGATACTATACTTACTCATTACTCACCGGACTTACCTCTCGTTCTTGCAACTGATGCATCACCAACCGGGGTAGGGGCAGTCCTTTCCCACATCATGCCAGATGGTACCGAGAGACCCATACATTATGCTTCGCAGACGTTGAACAAGACTCAACGAAAATGGGCTCAAATCGACAAGGAGGCTTATGCAATTGTTTTTGGTGTCAAACGGTTTTTCCAATATCTTTATGGTCGGAAGTTCATTTTGTATACAAATCACTAGCCACTTGTTCAGATTTTTTCACCTTCAAAAGCATTGCCACACTTGTCAGCTGCACGTATGCAACATTATGCAATATTTCTGCAGGGTTTTAATTATGACATTAAATACAAAAACTCAAAGTCTATTGCCAATGCGGATGCACTGTCACGTCTTCCCATGCAAGAAGAGGAGACCTGTCCTCTGGAGGAAGCAGATGTGTTCCAGATCCAGCAGATGAGTATTCTACCGTTCTGTGACAGCTGAGCAGATAGCTGCAGCTACTCAGGAGGACGAGACCTTAAACCACCTACTAAGAGGTTTACGTGAAGGCAAACACCTATCACATACTGAAAGACTTGGCATCGATCAGACAGAGTTTTCATTACAAGATAATTGTATAATGAGAGGTTCTAGAGTACTTATACCTACTAAATACAGAGAGTCTGTATTAAAAGACTTGCACGACGCCCATTTCGGTATTACTAGAATGTTGGCACTAGCTCGTAGTTATTGCTGGTGGCCAGGTAGACAAGCAAATTAAGGACTTAGTTGCAAATTGTGTGCAATGTTGTCTTAATCAGAGAAACCCTCCTGCAGTTGCTCCTCAGCATATCTGGGAGTACCCATCAAAGCCTTTTGAGCGAGTTCATATTGACTTTGCTGGTAGGTTTATGGGGGTCTACTTTTTTGTATTAGTGGATGCTTTTTCAAAGTGGCCTGAGGTCTATATTGTTAATAGAATTGATACAGATTCTACTATTGAAGTATTAGAAAAAATATTTACTACTTTTGGGTACCCTAATGTACTGGTAAGTGATAATGGTCCACAATTTGTAAACCCTAAATTTCAAAATTATTTAAGACATCACAATATCAAGCATAAACGGTCTGCTCCTTACAATCCTGCAACTAATGGTCAGGCAGAAAGGTATGTGCAAACAATAAAAAATAAATTGAAATGCTTGAATGGCAATAAACAACCTTACAATAGACAAACCTTACAGGAAAATTTAAATAAAATACTATTTCAATTTAGAATCAACCCTCACACAACAACTGGGAGAGCTCCTACAGACCTAGTTTTCAACTACAGAGTAAATTCTAAATTTTCAATATTGTCTCCAAATGGTACTGTCAGGGACGGAGTGAGGATATTACAGGTGGGGGACAGGATAATTGCAAGGAACTACATGGGCCAGGAGAAGTGGAAATTTGGCAGAGTTTTAAAAGTTTTAGGTTTATTACATTATGAGTTAAAAATGGATAATGGTTTGATTTGGCGCAGGCATATTGATCAAATCAAAATTATTGGTGATAATATTGATACTCAGAGAGATTTTAATGTTAGTACTCTATATGATGTGCCCAAATGTAACCAGCAGTTCACAGGAGTCACCTCCTGATGTGCCTAATGTAACTAGTTCACATGAGTCACCTCATGATGTTCCTTACGTAAATGTATGTGTGGATAGTTCAAATCCTGGGAACCAAAGTGTTATCCATAATGAGAATTCTACAGACAGTTCAAAGCCTCACTCCGAGGCTATAGTAGTTCCTGACACGAATGTTAGTTCAGAACCAAACATTGTTTCTCGAAGAAGTACTAGAGTTAGAAAACCAGTAATTAGGTTAAATTTATAAATGTAACAAGTGTTTATTGAATATTACATGAGTATGTTTAGTTATTAGTATTATTATTTAGTATTTTTACTATGTTCAGCAGTGGACGTCCTACGGCTGAGATGATGATGATGATGATGTTTACTAAAAGAGGGAGGAAACTGTTACATCTCTAGTCTATGACATTCCATATTTAATGTGACATTGACAGATGTCAGTAACCGAATGATGTTGCCGCGGTTTTCTCTCTCGCCCCTTTCCTTGTTTCCGATTTTACCACGTGCATGGTTAGTTTTGTTGGCTATGTGAAATAAATGGAAATATCAAGCTTCCGATGGTCGGCTTTGACTTCATCACCACTATAACAGTTTTATTGGAAGTACTCTATTTGTGATGTATGATTCCAGAATATCTCAAACTGCTCCGGTAATGTTTTTCTAAGTTTTGTCTAAGATCTCTAACTCTAAGATCCTTAATATCTAGGGTAGCCATCCGTACAGGTTTCCCCGGATTTGTCTAGTTTAGAGCGCGTCCGGGGAGCATCCGGGCGGGGTTTCATTTGTAGTCCGGGCTTAAAAAAATAGAGTAAAATAAAAAAAAACTAACTGATTATTATCACAATTTGTAACAAACTGTAATAACATTCTGTTTTGTTAGGTACATTCAAAATGATGATTTCAGATAGCTAAATTTAATTTTAAGGTCTAAAATTAAATAAAAAGGTGATATATGGCATTTTTTATTACACTGACTATGTTTATAACAACTTGTTGACATGTCCGGGTACTGGACTCTAAAATCCGGGGTTTTCACGCGTCTTGTCCCGGTTGCCAAATTCTAGAGAGGCAACCCTATTCATATCTAACACTACACCCTGCCAAAGCTTGCTCGAGATAGTATTATATAGATGATAGAGAAAGATAATATTTCTCTAATGTTTATGATTAGGTGCACTTGATCTAAAATCTAGCGCTTTTCTCGAAAACTGAGCTAATGTTTGGGATGAGGATTTGGTTCTAAGTAATTGGTTTAAGTCATTTATGCAACCGCTCGGGATGTACGGAATAGTTAGACATGTTTAAATGAACATAATTATGACTGTGACTTCGAAGATATGATTTTGACTGATACTCAATAAACACATAATGTATCACTATGAATTAATTTTATTATGTAGCTTGCCTTTTGACAGTGTTGAAACTGTTGCATAATTTACCATTAGACATAAATAACTATAAACGAGTGTCGACCGTATCGTTTTCGTATAATTTGTTAAAATTTTTTTTTTAGTTTGAGGGCAGCCCGTACAAGGCGGATAAATTATAGAAAATTGAAATGTATATTTTGCATGCAGCTATTCATCATCATCATCATCATCATCATCATCTCAGCCGTAGGACGTTCACTGCTGAACATATACCTCCCCCATAATTTTCCAAAAGGACCGATTGGAAGCGGCCTGCATCCAACGTCGTCCTGCGACCTTTATCTGGCTAGGTCGGTGATTTTAGTTCTTCCACGGATTTCTTCATTTAAGTTGTGCGACTTTGAGCTTACTTATGAGGCCCATAGTAAGATACCACGTTTCAGTGCCATAAGTCATCACCGGTAACACACATTATTAGAAGAATCTTGTCTTGAGGCAATGAGGTATTTTTGACGAGAAGACTTCGTGAAGTTTCCGGAACGCTGCCCAGCTAGGTTGGATTTGACGATTGACCTCATTCTCCAAGTTGGACCTGCTAGTTTGATCGTCTGTCCCAGGTAGATGTACTCGTCAACAACTTCGAGAACTTAATTCCCAACTGATATTGAGGTAGGCACAACATGGGCATTAGACATAATTTTCGTTTTATCCATGTTCATCTTAAGGCCGTTGGGAAACTCGATGGAGACCTTCGAGCATTGTACTGAGGTCTTCCATGGATTCTGCCATGACTACAATATCGTCGGCAAATCGAAGGTGTATGTAATGTATATATAATGTACTCGCCGTTAATATTAATGTCAAGTCCTTGCCATTCCAAGAGCTTGAAAGCGTCTTCCAATGTAGCGGTGAACAGTTTCGGAGATATAACGTCTCCCAGGCTCACGCCTCTTTGCAATGGAATTGCCTTCGAACTCTGCTCCTGTGCTCGGACTGACATTTAGGCGTTTTTGTACAAACACTTCAGCAATGCAACTATTGTTTCACGAATATTAAATAAATACTACAGTACCAAACCAATTTACTAATACCGATGTAAAAATAATTTCCTTCTTATTATGTGGACTACTCTTTAGGGCATTAAACTTAAGCTAACTAAAAATAATCATTAGGATGAGCATTATTTTAACACCTTGCATACCTTACTCTACGTCAGACACAATCTATATTATGTTAGCTACTCTCATGCTCAAATTTGTTATTAAATAAATTCCGAGAAAATATCATGTCAAAGTTATAGGACATTCCTTTCCCCTTTGCGAATACACAGACAAAGCAGAGGCTATTCATTGAGTCCAAGTCAAAAAGTAAACTGAAATAAAAAGCCGACTAAAATTACGTTTTATCGAATCAAAGTTCACACTTGACAGTTGGTGAAACGGAACAGTTAATACCTGGCTTATGCTGACATATAAAACTCTAAGGCCTTTATTAATAAACGTTGCGTAAACCTATATTAGGCGTAACATGCTTTGTCTTGCTTTCACGCGTGACATTTACTGCAAGCGAAAAATTGACAAATAGATGTTTTAACTACTCCGGGTGTATGCCAAGTTTATTAATAAGGCCGTAAATGTTATTACATCGTAACGCCCCGACGCTCTTTCTGCAGAGACTGTACATACTAAGGGCTGATTCTACTATTTGACAACGTTCAACAATCTATTCCTCTGCAATTGCAGCTCGATTCCCGTTGTCGTTCGATCATTACACAAATGCCATTCTACTATTTCTATACACAAATTGGGACGTAACGCCATCTTAAACACTACTACCATATTAAATTTACATTAAACACTACTATATACGAATATGATTTAGCGTCGCGGTTATGATATATTGAGTTAACAAAATAATGTTAAAACCAAATAGTGGCACTTAATACACATGCATCTATATCCATACACACTCTACAATACACCTTTACACATAGGTATCGCCATGATCCTAGACTCTCATAAGTCTGTTGACACAAAGTGATACCATCACGCTTTAACACATCCTGACACACTGTCACACATTTACACACATATTCTCACTCGTTAGAGGGCTTGTGATACGAACGGTATACCGGTGATACGGATACCACACCCCCTACCATACGCACATAAACTTACAAACACGCGTAAGCTCTAACTTAGTATTTGGTATTATATACAATCAAGCCCGCTTATAACAACATCGCAGTTCGAGCAAAGGGGTACACTGAAAACCAGCCCTGCGTAAACCGCGGTTTAGGCTGCACAGTGCTGAGCGTATCCCTATTGCCAATCAATGAAGCATTATTTAGTTTAGTTAACATTTATAATTTTGTCTTTGAACCTTTGTTGGTAATAAATGATTTGACTTTGACTTTGCTTTGACTTTGACTTTGACTTTGACTTTGACTTTGACTTTGACTTTGACTTTGACTTTGACTTTGACTTTGACTTTGACTTTGACTTTGACTTTGACTTTGACTTTGACTTTGACTTTGACTTTGACTTTGACTTTGACTTTGACTTTGACTTTGACTTTGACTTTGGAATATAAAAATTTGATCGATTGCGACGTCAACAGAAACGTAACTGCAACGGGACTGTTCAATAGCAGAATAAGAAAACGTATTAAAAGTCACAGTTCAGCTACGGTTCGATTGCAATTTAGTTATTGGAATCAATGCCCTGTACACATATGTAAACTATACTTTAAAGAATACCCATGACTCATACACAACAAAAATGTTTTCAAGTGTTACAAACTAAAACATCCGTGACATTCAGAAGCATTCACGACATACGGAGTTGGGTACATACGAGTAGATAATAGTAACATTTTTGCTAGTATATAAAACTGCATGGAATAAAAATCGAGCGTGTAGCCTTGCATTATATGAATAGCAAATACCAAGGCAATGACATTTAGATGCTCATGCATACACACATCAAAAAAAGTTTGTGATCACAAGCTGATATTTTTTTAATTTAACTTAATTAACAATTTATTACTAAAATATTTTATATCTATATTTATAAAAGAAGATATTGTCCTGACAGACAGACAACGCACAACCTAAACCACTGATCGTAGAGACTTGAAATTTGGAGGGTGTACTGTCCTTGATGCGTAGAGGTGTACTAAGAATGGGTTTATCGAAATTCTACCCCTATCTTTATTTTGAACTTATAGTTGTGAAAATTTGTATTTGGATAGGTCATTCAAAATAAAAAATATTGGACAAATTTTGTTTTAGATAGTGGTGGTTTAAGAGGGTGAAATGGAGGGATGAAAGTTTGTATGGAAAGTTTTTTGTTTTCGAACATACAGTGGTGAAAATTAGCATTTGGACCGTTTAAAGTGATGATTTCAATATTTATTGACAGGGATGACGCATCAGGACAAAAAATAACAATAGATTTATGAATGAAACTTGCCTCGAATGAGGGTTGCTGATCCCAACAGATTAAGGGGGTGAAACGGGGGATATTTTTTCAAAAGTTCTTTGTTTTTGGAGCTACAGTGATGAAAATTGATAACTGGATAGGTAATTTAAAGTTAATGCTAATAAGTGATGCTTTCAATATTTTTGTCAGAGATGACTTAAGGGGATAAAACGAGGGATGTAAAAACTACAACATATTATAAACTGTAGAGGTCAAATTTCTGTACAATGAAAAATATGCTAAAAACCGAGTCAAGGGATGTACGGAGTGAAAAATAAGTTCAAATTGTTTGTTTCTCTGTATGATTGTCTGTCTGTTTGTACGGGCTAATCTCTGAAACGACTGGACCGGTATAAATGAAATTTCGTTTGGTGGTAGCTTATATCCCTGACCAGCATATAGGATACTTTTGATCCCGGTAAATTAAAGAGTTCCCGTGGGATAATTAAGAAACTGTAATTACCGTATTCCACGAGGCCACGCGAGCGAAGCCGCGGGCGAGTCAGCTAGTTCAATATAATATAATTCCTCCCCTGGCTCGAACACATGCGGTGATCCTCCTAAGCATGCTGAGAATCAAGTTGTTCAGTATTTCTTGGGGTAACCTGTCCCATTCTTGAATAGCGGCTTTCCTGAACTCTGGCACCGCATGGGGACGTGGCTGACGGTTCCAAACAGCTCGCTTAAGAGCATCCCACGCGTGCTCTATTGGGTTTAAGTCAGGTGAGCCGGCAGGCCAGTCTGATTGTGATGTATTCACGGAGAGCAGCATTGTCTCGTTGAGCTCGATGGGCGGGCGCATTATCATCGACCAGTACAAATTGGTGCCCATGGTTTACTCGGAATGGTCTCACAATTCCATCAATAGCAACTAAAAAGACGAAGAAATCATATTATAAACTACCGTAACAAAAAGATTCAAAGTGATCGCAAACTTTTTTTGATGTGTGTATGTTAAGGCATTCTTGGTTTCAAGAATTTAAACCTTACAAGCTAAGAAATAAGATCCCGGACAATACTACTTACGCCGAGAACGGTTTGCCGTCTTGATGCATTATTAGAAACGTATACCTAAATTCCGTTCTTGTGGCAAATGTCGGTTTATCATGTTATTGTAACGGGACGTGGAAGTCCTTCATCTGATGATAAGTGATCAAATTCCAATTAAAATTAATGTAGATAGTAAGTAGATACCTGTATTTAATCAAACCCTCCATAGAAGAATTGCACAGCCTTCGTCACTTTATAGTTGTATACTGAGTGCTCCTGTACGCTTACTGAGTGCTAAGCGAGAATTCATTAACGCGGGCATACCGAACACTCCTTGAAAAAGACCACCGGATGTGGTGGAAACTATAGTCGGATCTATCGGACAAGTAACGTATTACGTGAGTAATCACTAATCCCGTATTTCTCAGTAAAATCAGCTGTATACCACGTTGACTCAAAAATAATGATAAACGTATATATCTAGTGAGCCAAACAATCTTAAAAACTCTGGTAGCTTGTCTAGTTCAGTGCTAGTTCCAAGGAAAAAATCGAATACGAACAGTCGTAGCAATAGAGAGACCTGAACCAGACTATTTGAAGATCAGTTTAGTTCTAGATTATCATCGGTTAACATACCAACATCACTGGAGCAGTTGTGCCAGCGACCCAGGGCCATACTCCGTTATATGAAGGAGTTGGGATGGCTCGGGTAGAGGCTGGCGGGGGAAATGCACAATACACCCCTAGCGGGGCGTCAGTGCAGGACTTATCGCCCCCACTATGAACAAGAACAAGAAGTCATAGCAATAACACGTAAATAGAGAAAAATGAAATTCTAGCCGTAAAAAAGTGCATCTACATAAAACAAGTACAATTTGAAATATTTTATACCGACTTCCATTCTATTCAGTTATTGGAGTTTATCTCAAAAACTACTGGACTGAATTTGATGAAATTTAAATGGGACCACACGAAAAGCACCAGCTTTCAAACAAAAAAGAACTTTAAGAATCGGTTCACCCAGTTAAAAATTATGAGGTAAAAAACATAAAAAAAAATTGAGTACCTCTTCCTTTTTATGTAAGTCGGTAGAAAAATACTAACAAAGACATACTCGTACAATATACACTTAGTAGAAACTGAGTTAGGAGACTCAGCTCCTACATATCCCACAGTTGCATGTTGGTGCAAAGAGCTTAGGCTGTGAATAATATCGAAAGAAGGCAAGCACAGTATGAACGGCTACCGGAGAATGTGTGAAAAATTGAACATCTCGTATTGGATGAGCGAAAAGTGACTTTCAGGCATTTAGCTGCAGCCACGAGGATCTCATATGCAGCATGCATTGAATCCAAGAAGAATTTTACATGAACGAGGTGGTGGCACGTTGGGTACCCAGAATGTTAATCGCCGAACAAAAGAAGAAACGACTTGACATTTCAGGTGCGAATCTTCGTAAACTTCCAAGATGACGCAGATACATTTTTTAAAATATTGATATACCAATCCACCACTTTAATCCTGATACCAAACAGCAGCCTATGGACTTGAAAAGTTATCGTCTTCACCGACACCTTGCATAGCTGTCAGGAAACTACGTTTATAAAATGTAAAATTAACTCCAACTCGACCCGTGTTCACCAACACATGTTTAAATTGTAAACGGATGTTTAATTCTTAAACGCCTGTTTAGCAATAATTTGCTGTTCACCAAGCAGTAACCATTGATTAAGATCCGTAACCGGCTGTTTAAATTAACTTGTAACTTGTTTAACCATTGGTTATTGTTATATACAATCATACAGTCATCTGACATAAATATGTCAGATGCTCTGAATTATATCTTTGAAGAAAATAGCGATGTTTTACCTGCAATTAAAACATTTATTAAACATACTTACCTAATTCGAAACCTAACTATACATGAGAGTAGCGTACTCGACTTCCGTTCCGAACAAGTCATGCTGTGATTGGTCCGCCCGATCTCCTCGCCCAATCAGCGTCGACTCCGCCCCTTCCGCTCAAATGTCAACCATCACCCCAGGTAGTGCGCCTAGCGCAACTTGGCTTCATTGGTTTTCTCGTGTTATGCCACCAGGCAGGTAAAGAAAGTGTTAGGTTTTGAATTAGGTAAGTATGTTTAATAAATGTTTTAATTGCAGGTAAAACATCGCTATTAAACAACTGTACCGTAATTCGAAACCTAATTATACATGAGAGATGTGTTTGTTATCGCCTGGTGGTGATGGTGACGCCAATGTGATAAATCTTTAATAGGTATTGAATGTTCTGACGCCCAGCGGTCCAGGTTTCATTCACAAAACTTTTGTTGTCTGCGTAAGCATGAATTCTAGGTGTAGGAAAATTAGACTACTCATTTTAGTACATGAAACGTCCATTATTTGATTTGTCTGCCAAATCACTGCGAACAAAGAGTAAATAAGGAAGGTACGCCCAATTTCTCAATGGAACTGCTTGCAGACTTGAGGCAAGGTCAATTCATCAATACGTTCCACTAATTATGAGTTTTACTAAATTAGTAACCTTGGCACGTGTTGCTGTTCAAGGTTTATTTATGTGCTGCTTGCAACCCATCTTTTAACTCTCGTAATCACTCATGATGTTTTGAATGTGGGGCGGAGCCCCGAGCATTCTTGAATGAGTGTAGTATATATATATATTTATATATATTTTTAAATGCCGAGTGCAGTCAGTGTGCTGGACACATTACAACTGTCTGTTTCGTGAGAGTATCTGTTTTAAGACCATAGCAGTGCTAAAGTAGTTTGCAGTTCCGTAATTTAATTCTGGAAAAAAGCTTATAAACTATTGTGACATAGAAATAACGATGGCTACTATGTCCCTTGAATTAGGTAGATAAAAACTATTTTCTTCACAAATGTTCTGAATAAAATTATTGATTTATTAAGGTATCGACTTCCAGGTTGGGGGTCGCGGTCGCCTTGGCTAAAATAGTGATTTTAGCTTTAAATATTTATATTTAAGTATTATTATAATTTCGACTTAAAAATGCATGAGGTAAGTATTCCAGATTTGTGAATTAAAAATATACTAAGGGTCGTTTTAATAAGATTGGTTAAGAATCTTGCAAGATTAGACCACTTGGGTTTTTGTTGGTTTCCTGGGTAATTAACTCACGAAGAGTGCTAATTTTTCCAAGCTAAACTTTCTCCAAGGAGCAGATAAGCCTAAACATTTTCTTGCATTATAGTCGCTTAGATTTTGATACATTCGTACATCTACGAGTACAAACTTTTTGTATCATTTCTATCGGACGCGACAATGGTTAGTCACCCACACAGGAAGCCGACCAGTCGGTCGGCATTGTTGGGACTCTGGATAGATTTGTAATCGTGAACGGGCTAATCCAACGATCTATTTAACAGCCTTCATAAAAAAAACAATACCTAGCGGTACCAATGTTTGAAAAACATTGAATCGTTTAGAATAAAACATACCTAATAGCATCGGTAACTGAGTAATCGTGAGGTCTAAATCGGGTTGCTAATGCGACGACTGTTTCTCACTGTAATTCAGCGATCAGGAAAATTCCTGTTGATTTGTTTTAAATCGGCTAGTATTTCTTATGGTATGCCGGGGGATAAACCCAACCCTACTCTGAAGTTCCAAGTCAGCCGGTGGGGCGTAACAGTGACCTTGGGAATCTAATCTGTCGATTGTGCAGAAATTGTGATCACTCGTAAGCTTGGCGAAAGGCAAAAAGATAGGTTTCTTGTTTGCCCCACTTTTCAAAAACTGTGTCTGTTAGTTTTGTAGTAGATCACTGTTTGGCAATACCACTCGGAACAGAGCTTCCAAAATTAAATAGCTTTTCCATGAGCTGTGAGCTTTGATCTTACTCTAGTTCATAGTAGGTTTTTAAGGATAACTAATCATTTCTGTGTATATTTTGCAACGAATACGAGGATGCGTAAACGAGGTACTCGCATATATTCACGGTTAATACAATAAGGTTTTGCAGTATTAGTAGTATCTGATGCGTCAGAAGGAATTCAAATTATTATTAGAATTATCCCCAGCCTTGCTCAGTGTCAGAATTTTTGTGATGCTCGCAACCGCACATGTTTTTGGGGCACTGAGCTAAAGACAGATTGCAAGCAGATATTTTTGATATTTTTGCAAAAAGATATACATTCGTATATAAACTAAAATAGTCTAGAAATAGTCATTGTAAATGAACTGAAGGAAACGGTGATTGTTTGAATCGACCGACAAGTGGTCCAGAGGAAGATCGACCTTGGCCATCCAGTCTACTCTTAGAGAAAGTAGCACGCAATGCTCGATCCAGTCTTCTCTTGGAGAAACTAGCACGCAATCATGGTTAATCAATCTGAATTTTAAGAGAGCACCGTAGGTACTTGTTCAAGTTTTTCTGATCCCAAAAACGGTCTTGGTGTGCCGTTGCCTTTAAGTCTGAGAATATTGCTAACAGCTTGGAAAAGACTGGCTTCCCATTTTTATGACACCTCGAGTGTGCATTTCGTCAACCACTTTCATTTCAATTTAGTTAGATATTTTGCTGTAACGGTCGCTCGACAAAAGCAATGACAATTTCGTGTATAATGGTAAATAGTAGTTACTTATTATGTTTAGAATGTCGAGCGGAGCTCCGAGCATTCTTCGATGCGTTCGGTAGCTCGACAAAAGCAATGACCGTTTCTTTTTGTACGGTATACAGTCACTTATTATGCTTAGAATGCAGAGCAAAGCTCCGAGCATTCTTCGATGCGTTTAGCTTTGTTACGGTAGCTCGACAAAAGCAATGACCGTTTCTTTGTGAACGGTATACAGTCACTTATTATGCTTAGAATGCAGAGCGGAGCTCTTAGCATTCTTCGATGCGTTTAGCTTTGTTACGGTAGCTCGACAAAAGAAATAACGTTTTCTTTTTGAACCGTACACAGTAGTCACTTATTATGCTTAGAATGTAGAGCGGAGCTCCGAGCATTCTTCGATGTGCTTAACTTTTGTTACGGTCGCTCGACAAATGCAATGATGTTTTGTGGTACACATTATAGTCACTTATTATGCTTAGAATGTAGAGCGGAGCTCCAAGCATTCTTCGATGAGTTTAACTTTGCTTAATGACCCTCACGAAGGGCTGCTTGTATGTATGTTTTATTATTATCACCTATCTCGATGCAAACTAAGCCTCTTGAGCTTTTTGAATGGTGTACGGAAGCCATTTATTACGTTTAGAATATAGAGCGGAGCCCCAAGCCTTTTTCAACGAGTAATTTTTCTTGAGAACCAGTGATTGCAACCTTTTTTGGTAGCTGCCTGGCACGGAAGGGTTTCGAGTCAGAATCTTTTCGTTTTATTTCGTTGCTTCCATATTATGATTTCCTGTCCTATCCCGATGGGATGAGGAGGAATTATGCCTCTTGTCGGGCTGTAAAATTTGTTAGTTACACCGGCAACGCCCTCATGTTAGGGATCGAATATGTCGACCCGGGTTTCAAGCAAAACAGACTCATCTATGGGTGTGCAGCAGCGACTGCGAACTACAGTTGGCCACTGCAGACATTGGCGTGTGCTGTGTCACTTTCTAGACTGACCTACTTTGACGTAGCAATGTGGTAGGGTAGTGGCAGTTAGCCCGTGTTGTTCAGAAACTTATCTTGTGATGCAGTTTTTAGATGTGTTTCATTGCGTTTTGTTTCATCAGAGGTCCAGGCCAATATTTCGTATGTAGGTTGTTTAACAATTACATATAGTCCAGGGACTAAAAAGACTAAGATATATTCGAAGATAAGCCAAAACGCGACCTGAGAATATATGTTATTCTACCAGCTCTGCCTAAATAACATCGAATTTTTCAGTTTTGCTACTTTACCTGGTGTGAAAGTGCATGAATGTAGAAGTTTTCTTTGTACATTTTCGTATTAGAATGTGCTTTAACAGATTTTAGCCAATCTGGAACATTAATCAGTCGATTGCATGTCATCTAAGAAACCATTTAAACTGTTTTAAGTCTGGTTTTGTGAGACTCTTTCACTAACGAGTGAACGACTTCGACTGGTTAAGCAAAGCGTAAAGTAAGCGTAGCGTTTGATTTCATTATGGGGATCACACCATAGCTAATGAACTCATAACATTGGAGATAGAAGTGTTTGAGTTTTATAGTATTGGACATTATTACAATATTGTTCAAAAGGTTGTGGTTCTATGAGCTGTTCTACATAACCTTTATTACCTTTATTTTTCTGAAGCGTAAACTAAGATTATTACACGCTTTAACCATTTGAAAGTTCAGTGGTTTTAATTTGAGGTGCTCAGTAGGGCTTATCCTCGTTTGATTACCCACACATGTTTGGGTCTGCTCAAATTGCAGTAGAAGTCAGAATGACTGTAACTTGGATTGTAATTTACCACGATTATATTATAGTTGATGAAAAATAGTAAGTGTTACTCACGGTTTGGTGATGAGCCGGAGCTAAACTACGAACCAACACTTGAATCCGATACCGTTGGTAGGTTATCATCTTCTTTTTCCTGTTTTTATTCCGCTTCTTCCATCGTTGGGGCTGGACCAGTATAACTATCAATTTAAAGAATCTAAAATTCAACTGAAACAGTGTGAAACAGTTAAAATATTTCATTTATATATAGAACCAGCGATAGCACTGGCTATAAATAAAACATAATTAGTATTGAAGCGAACGGTAACACCGTTAAAATATTTTTAGTAAGTATATATAATTGCACATGAACTTACTAATTGGTTCAGGACTTTACCTGAACTTTCACCAGCATGACGCAGTCAGTAAAGTAAATATTTCGTACTTACGACTGCTCCGGATGAAAATCCAAACGCCAATGAAGCCAAGTTGCGCTAGGCGCACTACCTGGGGTGATGGTTGACATTTGAGCGGAAGGGGCGGAGTCGACGCTGATTGGGCGAGGAGATCGGGCGGACCAATCACAGCATGACTTGTTCGGAACGGAAGTCGAGTACGCTACTCTCATGTATAATTAGGTTTCGAATTACGGTACAGTTGTTTAATAATGTGTTAGATGATTTTGAAGATATTGAGCGAATTCTACGCGCACCCCATGTTTTCCAAAGTTGACACAATTATTTAGAGGAAAATGACGTTACAAGATTTCGTTTATACAAACATAGTGCCTTTGAATTACTTAATTTAATTTAAAGAAAGTTGGAATATAATATAATCCATAATCACTTCAATTTTAAATTAAAATTACTACGAAACGACTCTGACGCAAACTATACACATGGAACTTCGAATCGAACTTTGATATTACCATAAAAAAGGTGCTGAATTAGAGAGACATACAACTTGTGAACATACCATTGACTTATCAAGCATTACATTTTGTAGTTTATCAATATTACCTTACCATATTTGAATGTAGCTCGGGTAAATGTAAATGGTACAAGATACGCTACCATCTTTTCATAGTAATATTATACCATTCATTCATTTACGACTCATTTGTTCAAAAACGCTCGATTAGTTAAACGTTCGCTTTAAAAAGATGGTGTACACCAAAAAAACGCGACACGTTTAAACAACTGTTTAAGTTTAAGGGAGCGATTAGGTAATCAATGGTTAATTTGTAGTTGGTGAACTCCAGCCAGTCTATTTTTTCGTTTATCATTACTTTTGTCTCCGTATACCTACCGTTCCTTTTTACTTTAAGATTAAATTAGATCATAGTATTATGTATAATAAAGATTTATTTCCATTTATTGTTTGTTAAGTGTGTGTCACGTGTTACGTTAATGATGTCAGTGAGGAGCGCCGTCTGAAAATCAGTGCTTGGGTTTACCCTAGCGTATGCTGAGTCGGGGCTCTTTCATGACAATTTCTGTCCGTATTTTTGTATGTTGTGTTGTGTTATGTCCTAAATAAAACTATTTTCTTTTTTTCTTTCTAGTAGAAGAGTGTATACTAATCGACGTCGAAGGGAAATTGAAATTATAACGAAAGTAGGTTGTCCATATTTATTTTCAACGAGGTACCGCATGCCACCTCTTTTACGGGGAAGGATAGTTTTCTCTAAATAGTTCTCTGTTGTTCCTGGGCTGGAACTACCTATATACCAAATTTCATGTAAATCCGTTTCAGCGTGAGTAAATAGCAAACCTACACACTTATCCTGTTTACATAATTATTTGAACTTTATAAAGTTATGAGTACAGCAAGTACAAGAATAACGCTTAGATATTTATGGTTTTTTAAATTACATTTATAGTACGTTCATAAGTAAGTGGGTTACTTACTATAACTTATTATAACTCCAGTCATATCTCGCTGCACTATACCAAACTGCACTAGGCACTGGTAGTACAGACCGGCATTTTTGTTAACTTCTTTTTATACCACGGCACTAACAGCTGGGTGTGCCGTAGGGAATTTAGAATCATGTCTACATTGCCGTTTCCTACTGCACCACCAAATATTATATAATGCGTATTCAACTATATAATTAATAAATAAGGCTCGAGTAACCCACACACAAACTTACATTATTACAATATACCTACTATCAAATCTGTGGCTTAGTATTTATTGTTTGGTTTTTAAGTACATCAAAACTTACATTTATTTATAAAATGTTTTAATAAAAAAATATCTCACAAGGTACACTTATTAACTATAAAATTAAACAATAAAACACATGCGTCTTTTTCTTTTGGGAGACGACAATATTTTTATCTAACTTTAAGCCATCAAAATGGGTAGTAAAGATGTTCCTTAAAATCAGACGGATCTATAACCCTGATGTTTTTGTTGAAAGCGCTGATGGTTGCTACTTCTTCATCTGTTAGCTGGAAGTCGAATAAGTCGATGTTTTGAGCAAGACGAGCCTTGTTTGTAGACTTCGGGATGGGGATAAGGCCTCTGTCAACCTGTAAAAATTAGGGTATAAGTAAGTCGGATATACAGTTGAAGGCATCCCGCATGTCATTTATATGTCAATAATAATACATAATAATAATCATTTATTACCACAATTTTACATAGTTTAGGTATTAACAAGGATGATACTATAATATGATGATCCTTGGTATTACAATGTTTTTCTAAAAATTTTAAAAGAACAAATGAAGTCACAAGAGACGAAACGTCACAAGAGACGAAACTTCACAAGTGCATACATAAACAATAAGCAAATAGAAGTAATAGCTACACTACCATTATAAAGGCAAAAGTAACATTCTGTGTATGTTTATTACCTTTTTACAACTAACATCCGAACAGATATGCATGAAATTTGGTTGTAAGTACGAGTATATGAGTTTTTATAGACTCTGAACTTACGTACACGTTCGTAACCTCTCTGCATTTCTTACTATATGATTCTTAAAGCGCTAGCTAACGCCTGCCTAGCGAAACCATACTTCGCAATATTACTTTAATTTAAATTTACGTGTATGGAAACATTATATCTCTGTTAGACACAAACGGCCTTATTAATAAACTTGGCTTACACCCGGAGTAGTTAAAACATCTATCTGTCAATTTTTCGCTTGCAGTAAATGTCACGCGTGAAAGCAAGACAAAGCATGTTACGCCTAATATAGGTTTACGCAACGTTTATTAATAAAGGCTTAAAAGTCAGAAGACTCTGCTTCGTATCCATTTAGAGGATATCATATTTTTTCTCGTTGTACTAGCAACGTTAGATTACAATATTTTGTAACTAAAGTATTATTTTAATAATTCCAAGCTCCCAGCTGCGTCATGTTATGATTATAGTCATTAATAAATGATTAATGTATATTAATAATTCAAAACCGCATTCAACCCATCACAACAAATCATTTAATATCATATAATTGATATGATAAAGACCTTAATCGCACAGCTAGCGGGAAGTAGAACAAAATTAAGTTAGAGTATTGTAGAGCTCTAAAAACTTTTATAGATACTTATTAAGTATATGGCGAACAAAAAATGTATATGCTCCGTTATTATATGTAAATAATTATACCACTGAGTTCCTTCCATGGAGGTGTATCAATAAAACTACCAAATTATGTATTATATCTATACAAATATTATATATTGTAATAATATAATATTAATTAAATAAATAAATAATATTAATTAATTAATTATATAATATAATATTGTACTTCTATACTAATATTATAAAGAGGAAAAATTTAGTATGTTTGTAACGAATTGGCTCAAAAAGTACTGGACCGATGTCAAAAACTCTTACACCATTCAAAGTCAAAGTCAAAGTCAAAATCATTTATTCAATTTAGGCATCAAAGACGCACTTATGAACGTCAATTTTTCATTAAAATGTACTTTAAAGCCTACCGCCGCGTTCCAAAATACATAGAGCCAACCGAGAAGAAGCGGCAAGAAACTCGGGGCCATTCTTTTTATATAGATGTTTTTACAATGTTTTTACTTAGGTACTACAAATATTAGCTCCAGTGTGTTGCCTTACAAAAGAGAACATAATAATGGTATCAGTAGGGCAAGACACGCTACACTTTGACATCTTAGTACACGAGTAGATAGATCCTGGAGTGATCAGTCCCAAGCTGTTTTATCCTACAAGTAATCCGAAATTTTGTAATAACCTTTTTGACAGAGTTTAGTTTTAATAGTAATTATACTTATTAATACGCAAATCTCGGATAACACTGGGAACTTTATTATAGAATCGTATACATTGTCCCATAAAAGAATGACTTATTCTGTGGAGACGCGTTACATGTACGGATAGCTTGTGCTTATTTCGCGTGTTGATGGAATGAGCATCACTCCTTTTATCAAAACTGCTAATGTTTTTCTTTACATACATTGGAAAGCTACATTCACTGTGAGTAACATAGGCTATATAAGATGCATCATCATCATCATCCATTACCGCGCGGGTGAAACCGCGGAGAGCAGCTATTACTTGGAAATAGAAATTTATAAAAGATGGACCGACAGATCGGAATTTCGAGCGATGATCGTCCTAAGGTAACAAGGGTCGGCCATCGCCGACGACCACGGGATCGATCTCCACCTCGGGCTTGAGCTTCGATGAAGGTAAAATCAAGATGTAATCTACAGCATGGTGGTAGGGAATTTCTAGTGTCCGCCTGGTTAGCTACCAACATCAAATTTGGAAATCTGTTGCTATGCATCTAACAGTGTGCTTCTGCAGCTATCCGTGAGAGCCAGTCGCTCTTCTAGCTATATTGAGATACCATCTTAGATCGCATAAAACTATTGAAGATCAAGTGAGATAGTGGTAAAATACCTAATAGACTATATCAAGTGAAAAAACGGCATTCTGAGTGGTTTGTATATTGTAGATACCAAGCAAACATAAACTAACAGAACAAGTTATCAAGGTAGCTTTCTGTAGTAGAGAAGCAAGCTTTCAATTCACCTCATGTCCATACGGATAGATTCAAACACATTACGCCACGGTGATATTCAGAACTCGGTGCCGAAATATTCAGGATGTCATACAAATTAGCTATTTCTTTTGTTGAAGTCAAAATTAACTTACCAAGTATCTGAGCACGACTTGTCCAACAGTCTTTCCGTACTTGTTCGCGATGCCAACCAGCGCAGGATCGTCGTAAGTCGGCGGTGGCGAGTCAGCTTGTTTCCTGGATACCACAAAGCCGAACGGGCTGTAAGCCATAACTGTGATTCCGAGGTTTTGGCAGTGGGATACTAGTGGTTGTTGAGTCATGGTTGGGTTTACCTGAAAAAATTAGGAATAATGAAGTTTTTCCTTCGTCTTTTGAATACATGACTGAATACATCTGATGCAGAGGGAACATTAATATGTCTGGGTGAGTGTGATTCTGGCAGCGCGACCAGACATGATAATGTATCGGTACCAGTATAAGGTTAGTCACTACCATATTCACAAACCTCACACTAATATGAAAAATGCAAACTTTTTGCAAGTTTGATACTCAAAATTCTTTACTATATAACTTAATTTATGGTTAAAACTACTAAATTGATATGTCTGTTTTTAAACATATGTTTTATATATTGTTCAACATAGACTTAATTTTCATTAACAATATATTTCCTGGTATTTACCACCTTACCTCAAACTGGTTAACAGCGGGCTTGATTTTAGAGTTAGCGAATACTCTGTCAACCTGACTAGCATTAAAGTTGGAGACTCCTATGGACCTTGCCAGACCCAGATCTCTGGCTTCTTCCATTCCTTCCCAGGTTTCCAAGTAATCAGTGTCATCGAAAGAGTCATCGTCCTGAAATATATAAATAATAAATTTAGTATGTGAAAGACTTTATGACTGTTCCCTGCAGTGCTACACTTTTACTATGTTTTTTATTTCTTAATCTGTCCGCATCAGGTTTACGCTATAACAAAAGATTTATGAATGAACCGGGGGCTTGCTGATTCGGACGGGTTAATAGCTACAAACTTGTTTACATGTTTATGTTCTTGTTTCTCTTGTTTGCATTTAAGCAATCCATTGAAAATATCATACGAACAAAAGTTCATACTTAAGTTAATAAGTTAGTCGCTTACTGAGAACAAAAACAATTATGTTAGCAATTACTGATCATTATCATAAAATTGAAATATCTTAGTATTAGACATGAAGTTAACTGAATAATAAATTATAACTGAAGCTGTGAAAAGCAACGCAATGGTTTATATTTAGTAGGTACCTTCGTGGCGAATGGGAAATGAATCAAATAGAGGTCCACGTAATCAAGTCCAAGTTTGCTGAGAGATTCCTTTAATGCTGGAACTACTTGGTTCCTAGCATGTCTGTTGCTCCATAGCTGAAATTAAATACAAATGATTTAAGCACAAAATTGAATTAAGCATAAGATTGAAGCGCTCGTAGCAAAGCTTGACTTGGCGATCTTAACCGATCAATAAGTTAAGTAACACTTGCTGCAGTCAGGACTTGAATGGGTGAACGCTAGTGGCATTATTCAACTGAGCGCTTCCGTGCTTCGGAGGGCACATTAAGCCGTCGGTCCCGGTCGTTTGTCTTAGGACAACAGTCGTTAGGTTATGTCGAAGGCTTTCGGGCGGCCTGAGAACTTCGACATGGGTTAGCCACTAACCTGTCCACCAAGCCGCACTTGTTGGTGCCACGCGTGGTGGATTATGGCCCAACTCCTCTCTGAGAGGAAGGCTCGAGTCCCAACAGTGGGAACATAATGGGATTATTTTGATATTATGATGATGAAGCACAAAACACCAAAACTAGTCAAGGAAGTCTTATACGTACTAGAGGATAGAATAAAGGATGAAAGTTTTTGGAATACGACTATACACTCTAAAAAAATGTGATCCGTTTGCACTGGAATATAAACTAATTTCTGTTCTCGTTACAATGCTTAATGCGTAAAATAATAGTAGTTTATGCAACTGTCATATAATGAAGGGTATTAAAACACGAGTGTGAGTTTATGAAACGAGCGCAGCGAGTTTCATAATAGTAACGAGTGTTTTAATACCCGTGTTATATGCAGTTGCATACACTACTTTATCTTCACTAATGCAATAAATCAAACAACAAGAGTAAAAGCTGACAATAGTTTATTTATAATAATTGTTCAAATTTTGGATGGTACAATTTTGAAAGTTAATGTTAATTATTGATCCAGCAGCTGTAGCGGTCGCGGGGCAAGCAGTAGAGCTCGTAGACAGAGTCGGAATATTTATAATTACTTCATTCGTCTTGTTTTCTATACTGTTCAAGATCGTATTTGAGACTTGAATTTTATTCATTAAAGACTCATCAATGTAGCTTTCAGCCACAGTAGAAGACTTCCACCCCCCGTGTCGTTTCAGTGCGGTCAAATCACCACCGCTATCTATGAGAAGGGTCACCGAGGTGCGCCGGAAGCAATGCCCCGTGTACAACGCTGGGTTAGGCAGATTCAAAAAACTTGCGATAGTTTTTCCCAGAGCACCAAATTTATTAATACCAATTCTTTGATCGACGCACTTACCCGAACTATAGCTCAAGAAAAAGGCAGGGTTTCGACAGGGGGTGGGTCGAAGTTCCATGTATTTTTTACATACGGCATAGCAGTTGCCCGTCACAACGAAAGAACGATCTATTTTCGTTTTTGTTTTCGAAACTTTCACCATGATTGTACTGTCATCTATGTTAGAGACTTCATCGAACTGGATGTTGTATAGCTCTTGCCTTCGGCATGCCCCCATTATGCCATGAAGATTAGTGCAACCTGTAACAATAAACGATATAATAAGCTTGAGGTACATAGCCAAGGCAAAAACTATGATTTATGAAGTAGTAAAGTGTAGGTACCTACTACCAAATTTATACACAAAGCGCTTAAACGGAGTGTCTAGATAACTTGCGTGTGTAGTACGTAAGTACTAGGTAGATTAAATAACAGAACTAAAATACACTTACCTTTTCAAAAAGATACAAAATATCTGGTGAATCTTCCAGGAACATCTTTATTTGACCTGATGTAAACGTCAAGGACTTTTTTTCCTTGTGTCCTTCTGAACTGCGTTTCAGGAACGCTATGACCTTTGAATACTTCGTGATATCAATATTGTTGTAGATACTCAGTGTGGACTTGAGCATAGAATATTTAGCCCACATAGAAGATGGTTTGAATTTGTCGGAGAGGTCTTTGAGATACGCAAGAATGACATTTGCAGAAAATGATGTAGTTTTCTTTTCGGTCTTCCATGCCAAAAAGTTATTATATTCTTTTTCATATAATTTTCTAGATTTTTCTGGCAAAAGATTGTGGGTTACTTTTGTTGCCAATTCTAGAATATCCGGAGGCGTACAAATATCATCGTCACTATCCATTTTTAACTTTTAATTTGTATTTTAAAAACAAAACAAACATTAAATTCACGCGTATTTATTGTCACAGTGAACTTGCCGCCATTAAAATGCAGCTGCGCGCGCAGGGCCAATCAGGAGCGAGCGCGCGCTGTTCTTTTTTTATTTAATTGGCACAAGATCTAACCAAAGAGTTTTGTGTATGTAAGTTTAGTAGTTTCGACGAAGTTTTCACGTATAACCCAACTGTTTTCAAAAGCCAGCCTAATATCAAAATTTTATACAACTTGTATGAGGATTTTGACATAAGGCTCGCCACGTTAATTGGTCGCGTTTTATTGATGTTATAATGAGATTTTACGATATCGGTGTGGATATTATACCATCATGTGAAATTGCTTAAATTGAGTGTTTTGTTGTCTGTTCTATAACAGTAGTAATTATAAGTCAAGTATTGGAAACATAAGTAGAATGTTACAACATTAGTGTAGATAAAAATAATTAGGTAGCACCCTTATCTTAGATAACAAACGTATGGAAATGAAAGAAGGAAAAGAGGACAAAAGCAGTGGTAGGTCGCGAGTACGACAAAGCGATTTAACGTTCTATTACCGTTACGAGTATACTTTTTACACATTTGACTACTTGTTTTGTTTGACCACTTCTGGAGTGTTGACCTGAACACTACTTTTGATTCTTTCACTTTTATAGTCACAAAAAGCCATTTTACTGCACAGCTCACTGAAGTAATTTAAATCCATGTTTCACGTCACTCTATTAAATCTGTGTTTTCATTTAGAGTATCCCTAATGCAAGGGGACAACTGTTGTAACAAATAGTTGATCCTGTGACAACATCGTCTTGGTCATCTGTTGATAATCCCCTTTTCAACTCAGTCTGCCTCGTCATCATTTGCGCGAGTAAAAAGCAAATAATATAGTGTCAATAGGTAATGCTGTACCTAGTGTCAATTTGTCCGTAACCTGTGTAAGACGTAATGTTCAAAATACTACTTATATTAGTAAGTAGTATAGTACGCAGTAAGTAAAATTTACCTTAGTAGTAACAAATAGTTCGTCCCTTGTCACCAGCCTCTTGGCAACAGCGTCGGCAATACCCTGTCCGACTTCAACCTCATCTCCGTATACGGCGGCAGTGTCTATGTGCCTGTAACCTGCTTCTATTGCCCAGAAGACCGCATCTTTGACCTCATCGTTGGATTTCTGAAAATTATGAAGCCCAATAGAATATTTTGTTGACATTTGGCTGTCAGCTCATATTTGGTGGCTCCGTCAGCTTATTTGGTCCTCGTCAGTAACCCTACTTCCTTGATCCTTGATCAGGGAGAATATTTTTGGCGATGAGAAGACATTTTTGTTGTCGTGTTTTAGATTAAATGATATGTTAGTGTTTTAGTCACCCGCGACACAGGAAATCCTAGTGCGGGGCAATGATTGTGTAAATTTTAGGTATAATTATTTGATTATATGCAAGAGACCATGCCTTATCGTCAATACAAATCTTTAATATCATTTTTGAATCTAGAATGAGAAGAAATTAATGATCCTCTTGGTTATCAAAGTTCCAATGGAATAAAAAATATAAGTAGGTGCCTATAGGTAGCGATAACTGTTTTTCAAACTAATAATTAATTTTTCTACAACTTTTTGTAGCCCTTATTGTATATACTATACTCCACAAAACACCCTATGCGGGACGTCAGTGCCGGACTTATCGCTCCCATATAGTATAAACTAGCGACCCGCCCCGGCTTCGCACGGGTGTAATGCTGATACTATTTATCACCGGACTAATAATATTTTTATCACCGGACGAGCAGAGACACCTCAAGGCGTCACCGCTACATGGTTGAAGTTCCAGGGACTCGCACTAAGCGGTTTTCTGGCTCTTACATTGTGCGAACTGCCAAACTGTGGAACTTACTGCCGATGTCTCTGTTTCCTGATAAATATAATCTACGAGTCTTTAAGTCGAGAGTGAATCGGTATCTTCTAGGTAAGCGCGCTCCATCGTAGATCACAACTACGCTTAACATCAGGCGAGTTGTGGTCAAGCGCTAACCTATTGTACATAAAAAAAAAAAAAATACTAAATAATATAACGTACTACAGAATGTCCTTATAAACGTTTACAGATTTTTTGTCATTAGACAATACAAACATATTTTGTTTAGAAGTTACTCTTGAAAGAGCGACATATAATTGACCATGAGAAAAACACTCAACGCTCAAATCTAACCGTTGCACCGATATGTCCCTGCATTTTATATCTGTATATCTTCGGAAATATTCATTTAAATTACATGCTGTAAAAGGACATATTGATCTATATTGAATGGACAATGTATTTAAGGTACTTAATTGGATAAGGATAAATGATGTATTGCTTAAAATAACTTCCTAAATAAGCCATGTTTTCCCGTAAAATGTAAAGGATAAAAAATGGTTATTGTGGGTTATCCTTAAGAGATAGACATATACAATCGCTGATTTTTTTTGACCTTTTTAAGGTGTATAATACCGTAGTACATTATTTTGATTTATCTCGTGGGGTTCAGTCAGCGTTTGCAATGTAAACGCAAAAAAATGTGTTTATTTACGACATCACATTAGAAACCTGTAAATTTATCAGTGTTTCTCTTCAATATTATGCATGTTTCATACATATAAACATTCCTCTTGAATCACTATATCAATTTAAAAAAGCGCTTTAAAATTTGTTGCGTGGTTTTGAAGATTTAAGCATACATAGGGACGGACGGACTATGTAGTGAAGAATAAGCTCCTACTGTTTGTTAGAATTGCAAACACCTTATTAAAAACAAATGCAAATCAATTATTTTCTGGTCGAGATTAATTTCCTCTATTAGAAGATGGTGAGGTTTCGTAATAAGTCCTCAATGACATTAGACACACATTTTTTACGCGGTGCTAGAGTTTTTGCACTCGAGTTTAAGTTTTTCTAATAAGTATAAATTATATGCATATTTAATTATTATAACCGTCAATTTAAACCACAGCAGGTGCTATGACTATACATTTTAAGGAAAATGTTAATAACAAACTAAACCAGTAGCTTGGGACTCATACCAAAGAAAAAAGTATGTAAAGTTTATGCCGATCAATGTTGCTTCAATCATCGATGTTTGACAAGAACAAGGCAAAATGCTTTCGTTTATTCTAATATGTTTCTGTTTGACGTCCACTTTAAACATTACTTCATTGCGAGCGTGGATTATGGATATCATGTGTTGATATTTGATAGTAATTATCGATAAAAGACAACCCGCGATATAGTTACCGCAGCTAGATCCATGTTGATTATTACTTTATAACTGTCAAATTGTATCCCATCTTATCTTATGCTATCGATGTTTGCACTGGCGGGTAAGTAAGGAGTTTGATTTAGGTAGATGAAATAGGCAGAAATATCTATAATTTTTGTTTTCTAGTACATCAGTATTTATCATCAACATCATCACCATCTCAGCCGTAGCAAGCTGACTTCGTCTAACATCGTCCTGCCCTCCTGTCCCTTTATCAGCAGGGCTATTATGTATCTCAATTGCTAACAAAAGTTGATTGAAATCGAAAAAAATGGCTGCTCTGTGTCATTTTAGTCAGCCAGTTTTTGCCAGTATTCAACTTACTAACATTTTTGCTTACTGGAGCTGTCAAAATTGACATAGAGCCGCCATTTTTTAAGATTTCAATCAACATTTGTTAGCAACTGAGATACATAATAGCCCTGCTATTCGTCTATGTCCACTTTGTAGGTGGACGACCTACTCCGAAACCTTTCGGCCCCATCGGCCATCTGTTCTGCTAGCTATATGCTCTACCCACTGTCACTTCAACGGGCTTATCTTCTGGGCTATGTCGGTGACTTTAGTTCGTCTACGGATCACATCATTTTAGATTCAAACTCGTCGAGAAGTCCCGAGCATAGCCCTCTCCATAGCTCGTTGTGCGACTTTGAGCTTGCTTATAAGACCACATAGCAAGAGACTACGTTTCAGTATTTATACTTTATTTCATGGATGAGTATTTATAATCTCTCAATCATAAAATGTGATTGAATATCTTGAAATCATGGGTCATATACGGTCGTGCTTCCGGACCCGAAACCACCTCATTTAGTTACTAAGGTCACATTATCGAACTTGAGCGCATTTGTATTTATCATATCATACAAGTAGCTCTATATAATAGAACAGAATACACAGTTATATGACTTTAGACGTTAGTGACAGACTGTTGTGTTATAGTGGCTACTTACTCCACCGGCTGTCCCCCTTCCCGTGCCTAAAGCAAGGATGGGAATTTTGTTGCCATCGTTGAGCAGCTTGCAAGGAGCCTCAACCCCGTACGTTGATGCTATCTGAAAATAGAAAAGAAAATCATTCAAGCTGATATACCTCATAATAATAACACTTTAATATAATACGAGTAGCAGCGTCAAAATTAAATGGAATTACGTACTCTGTGTCTTATGCATTTTCAATGCAAGAAAATAATAAGATATAAAAGTGTTTCAAAAATATGTGATTAGAAATAATACTATTATATACTAGCAGAGCTCTGCGATTTCACTCACGTGGTGATGGATGATGATGATGAAAAAGTATCCAATACGTTATTTCAACGCCTCATCAACATTCAAAATTGAATTAAAATCCATTCAGTAGTTTTTGTGTGAAAGAGTAACAAACATCTTTACATCCATACAGACAAACTTTCGCATTTATAATATTATAAGGATAGGTACTTGATTAAGCTTCGTGCGTCAATGAACTGAACTTGTAATTTTTATTTCACACAGCTATTAATGTATGCAAATACAATATAAAAGTTTTTTGTAGAATAAAAACTTTTTACAAATTGTGAAACGGTATGATACGGTACAATATTTTTTTTTTTTTTAATTCTCTGATTTTCTGTTTGTTCCAGTTGGGTTTCGGAAAGGCTGGACCGATTTAGACGAGTAGCTGATAAAGAGTAACTTAGCTTACTTTTATTAACGGCTTTTATTTAATTAAGGTCGGGTTGGTTAGTCTTTACATAAGATAAAAATCAAAACTTTTTTTGGTAAATGATTAACTTGAGAATGACTGGACGTAGTGTATTCTTTTTGTCATACGTTCGTATAAGGATTTCAAGGCAAAAACAATGTGAAAATTATATATGAGACACCCCAATCACTCAATAAGAGCAATACATAAAAGTGGTTGTGACAAACGGAGGTCTTATCTATCAGAGTGATATTCAACCCACAGACCAAGCAACCTATGCGCATAATGATATAATCGAAAAGAACGGAAAGTTTGTTTTGTGTGGGACAGGACGACTCAAAACTTGGTAAAAATAAACTTTAACGTAAGGATAAAATGTAGTACATATTTTTAAACATGATGTAACATATTGTCATGGCTATATATTCTCGAAGGGGTAGGCAGAGGATTTCTTATATACCCACGTTTCCCAAGATACCGAAAAAATATCAAAGATTAAATCTGAAGCTTCTTATTTTAAGAAGTTAGGCTACATTTACTTAAGAAAAAGAATATAGCTATGTATGTATATACATGTAATATTACAGCAACTTTTCCTTAGTATCACATACGTACCGACACATACCTAAGTACATACATAAGGAAAACCACCTAGTCTCCTGTGTGCACTTGTTTACATCAAATACATAACAACTTCGATTGGCTGTATCTACAGCCGTGCGATTCTGTAAGAGCAAACATCGTTGCATTTTAGACAAAATCCGTAAAACAAATGGCGAGATGACAAGAAACGTTGGAAAAAAGTTGGGCTGTTGGTTGGTTTACAAGGGAGATATCTCATAAAGAGAGCTCGTCGACGAGCTCGCCGATGTCAAATACTTTATGTCATTATCAATCATTAGAAAATCGCACGGCAGAAAGGACGTGCAAAACATTACGTCCACTCAGAATAAACGTAGTAACCCATTTGTTGCCTCTATATTTATCATTTGGTTTCTCTGATCTGAATAGCACGAACTTGGTATTAAAACACATTTTTTTATATATGAAACAGTCTATCAAATAAGCAATAAGGAAGTTATAAACACACACTTTAAAATACACAAAAACACGGGGATTTTTGATTCGCGCTTACGTAATGTAATATCGCTGTTATTGTGAAACTCAAAAGAGAAATCTTAGCTTTTTACTCAATGCCTGTTGAATTCAATGGAAACCAACAGTTTTTTAATGACGATTTTAATTAATTATTTATTATTGTAACGCTTATTTTTCTTCTTTCTTCTCTAAAAATCGCTTCTTTTAAATCGCGATATAATTAAATATTATAACGCGATTTAAAAGAAGCGATTTTTCTAGACAAGTTACTTATTCACGCTATAGGAGAGGAGAATATTCTCACCGCTCCGCCGTCGTATCGTAAGAGCCACAAAACCTGAGCTATCAGTCTATTATGGGTTATTTCCTGCCTACCTGGTGGTTATACTAGTGTGTGGTACTAGTGTGTACTAGTATACTGGTGGTTACACAGAGGGCCTAGTAGGCCCTCTGTGTAACCACCAGGCCGTCCTGGTTAGTGCCTCTACCATACCACAGTGCCGGACTATATTTATATGGCAATAGTGTGCACGCATTAGTGTTTGGGTTCTCGAGTTGACGAGAGGAGCGCATTACCTTGCAGGGTTTTGAAAAGGAAGGCCTATTCCAGTAACTAAATTTCAATTAAAATCATTTATTCAATTTAGGCATCAAAGACGCACTTATGAACGTCAATTTTTCATTATAATGTACTTTAAAGCCTACCGCCGCGTTCCAAAATACATAGAGCCAACCGAGAAGAAGCGGCAAGAAACTCGGGGCCATTCTTTTTATATAGATGTTTTTACAATGTTTTTACTTAGGTACTACAAATATTAGCTCCAGTGTGTTGCCTTACAAAAGAGAACATAATAATGGTATCAGTAGGGCAAGACACGCTACACTTTGACATCTTAGTACACGAGTAGATAGATCCTGGAGTGATCAGTCCCAAGCTGTTATATCCTCCAAGTAATCCGAAATTTTGTAATAACCTTTTTGACAGAGTTTAGTTTTAATAGTAATTTTAAACTTATTAATAGGCAAATCTCGGATAACATTGGGAACTTTATTATAGAATCGTATACATTGTCCCATAAAAGAATGACTTATTCTGTGGAGACGCGTTACATGTACGGATAGCTTGTGCTTATTTCGCGTGTTGATGGAATGAGCATCACTCCTTTTATCAAAATTGCTAATGTTTTTCTTTACATACATTAGATTTTCATAGATAAACTGAGAGACAACAGTTAGAATGTTTATGTCTTTAAATTTCTGCCTAAGGGAAACTCTGGGAGCAAAACTGTAGATCGCTCGTATAGCCCTTTTTTGCAATATAAAAATAGAATTAATATCTGCAGAACATCCCCAGAGCAGTATGCCATAAGTCATAACGCTATGGAAATAACTAAAATAAACTAAAATAAACCGTAGCTGAACTGTGACTTTTTTATTTCTAATTCTAAAGTCCTATAAGATAAAAAAAAAAAGTAAAAAAAGTTCTGCTGCCGTTACGTTTCTATTGACGCCAGCGATGTATAAACTATTCTGCTAACTCGATCAATAATGAACGCGTCCCTTACTCATATTCATATAATTATGAACATGCGCTACTATATACTCGTAGTACGAGTAGCGTTTTACGAATATTTACGGCCTTACTTATAAACGCTGCTTAACTTTGAATGACGTTATTTAGTAGTGTGCAATGGAAAAATGTTCTGAACCGTACTAAGTGACGTTATTCTAATTTAAGCAGCGTTAATAAATAAAGCCGTATATATATAATTATATAGTGGTGGTTAAGATGACGTTACGTTCCAATTTGTCTCTAGAGATAATAGACTGGCTATTTGGGTAATGATCGAGCAACAGCCTTGCGATTCTCTAAGAGCAATCAAACTGTAGTTGCAGCGGGATATATTGTTGAACTTTTGGTATGGTAGAGTCAGGGTTAAGCAGGAGGCCGACTCTACCATGGTAATATTATAATATTACCTTGGTAGAGTCAGCCTTCTTTTTAAAATACTGAATGGCACGTTATGGTTAAACGTGACGCTTACCTACATCGATGACCATTTAACCAGTAACGCGGCGTGTTACGATATCATCAAGGAATGATCACAAATTTGTATTGATTTCACGATCATTCCTTGAATACCAGAAATACAAATAGGATAGCTGTACCTAGTTTTAGACTTGCGAAGACTAATAAGTCATTCCTAGGAAATGGTGTGCGTTTTTACAATAAAATCCTAAAGCACATAACTGAGCTCACAGAGGGCAAATTCAAGTTGACTGTAAAAAACCGTTTTAATAAAAAAAGCTTACTTAAAGTTCGACATTATATAGAAAATAAAGATGCTTGGAATACTCCACTTCTGGCAAGCTGTCTCTCTGCCACCCATAGAATGTAATATTTGTAGTACCTAAGTAGAAACATTGTAAACATCCATATAAAAAGAATGGCCCCGAGTTTCTTGCCGCTTCTTCTCGGTGGGTTCTATATATTTTGGAACGCGGCGGTAGAGTCTTTAAAGTACATTATAATGAAAAGTTGACGTTCATAAGTGCGTCTTTGATGCCTAAATTGAATAAATGATTTTGACTTTGACTTTGACTTTGAATATATTATAGCGAGCCGCGTTACTTGTTTGGGTGGTCATAGCGAATAACGGCCCAGATGGGCATCTTGCTCGTTTCAATATAAATTTTCATCACAAACTAACTTTACCCGCATAAAAAATGTGTAGGTATAAGAATAGAATTATGGTTTTAAATAACTATTTAATTAGTACTACTATATACTCAATGGTAATCTGGCAGAATAGAGCTTAATGGAGCTCTGGTTTATTTAGCTTCAGTTATAAGTGGGAAACACGGCTTTGGCTTGAATGTTCAATACTCAACAGCCTTCTATTCACTCATTGATTCACTTCAGTATAATTCGCGTTTTATTACCTTTGAAATTTTTACGACGGTGTGTCTCGATGGCATAGTGTTCATAGACACGAATTGTCGGAAGACGCGTATTGTTGTCTCCAAAAATGCTTTGAAAATCATACAAAAACACTTAACTACGCCAAGACTTGTAACTGTACCCAATGACGGACATTTCAACAAGCCATCGTCTTATATATATAATGGCGCTCTTTATGAGCAAATTAAGAATTTATGAAAGATAATTAAAAAATAAGATTTAAATTCAAAAAGGTGAAAAATAAAGATTAAGATAAAGTAAAAGATGAAAGATTTATATTCATAATAAAGTTGTTATAAAATGCATAGATACTTCCAAGTCTTTGAATTACTCACTGAACTTCATGTCTCAGAGAAAAATCCTATAAAGTTTAGCTATTTTCCACCGGAGTCCGGAACCGCGAAGAACTAGTATGTCGGATCATAGTTAGTGTGCTACCAATATACCATGTTCAATCTCATCATCAGCTATCTACTCAGAGAAATGAGCGATCATCACATCAGAGAGATTAAAAGCTATAGCTTCTCATTGTAAATAAATTTTACAGAAGATTGCGCCACATAAAATATAGATATCTTATGTGGCGCAACATGTTTTAAAACATGTTATTTTTTACACGATAGTGTTTGACCACCATCACACTTGATGGTTTGTGGTGATGCGGTCGAAGTTCCACCACCCCTTGAATAGCAGCTTTCGTTGTTTTCATGTCCCGTTAGTTGCTCTACTTTTCAAGTCACTAAATGGTATAAAATATAACAATGAAAACTAAACAAACCTCTAAAGAAACCCCGAAAAATATATACAAAAAGTTGCTTTTGCGTCTTAAATGTATATACGTGGGAATCCCACCTAAACAATTAAGTAGATGTTTATTACTAGGTAGGTAGGTAAGGTACTTATTTATTTATTTTATTCACTCACATTTAGCAGAAGCCACGAGGAAGCAAACGCCCAATAGATCGCCATGTTGTCCAATCTAGAGTAACAACTCTACTGAACGCTAGAGCTCGGATAGATGAATAGTATACTTAGCGAATAGGATATAATCTGTGACATGACATTAGAATAAATTATACAGAAGAGCCTATGTTGCTGTGAATGTCCGGAGTCTTGACAGATTTATTTAAGACCAGTTCTTGTTTCGTGTATCATCGAAATAGTACCTACAGTTTAAAAAAAATATTACGAAATATTTAGAATGCAACTATAATTCGAATACGCCACTTCTGCCATTTATTCTAGCAAATCTAAGATATCGCAATCGCCGACCACTGACTCCATTATACTTGTATATAATGTATACAAGTACAATACACTGGGAATGACTACAACTGACGTCGCATAGTGTACATAGTTGTTTGCTACTTCCGAGAAATTGATGTTAACATTCACTTACAAATCTAAGATATGGATATTCCCAACCCTGACTGCGTGATCCACACTCGGAAAGACTACAACTGATGTTGCGTAGTGTGCATTGTTTGCACTTACAAGGGATTGATGCTAACATTCACTTACAAATCTAAGATATCGCAATTCTCAATCCTGACTCCGTGATACACACTGGGAATAACCACAAGTGATGTCGCGTAGTGTGGATTGGTTTCGACTTCCAAGGGATTGATGCTAACATTCACTTACAAATCTAAGATACCGCAATTACCGACCTGACTCAGTGATTTCCACTCGGAATGACTACAACTGATGTCGCGTAGTGTGCATTGTTTGCTACTTCCAAGGGATTGATGCTAACATTCACTTACAAATCTAAGATAACGCAATTTCTGACCCTGACTCCGCGATTCACACTTGGAATGACTACAACTGATGTTGCGTAGTGTGCATTAATTGCTACTTTCAAGGGATTGTTGCTAACATTCACTTACAAATCTAAGATACCGCAATTACCGACCTGACTCAGTGATTTCTACTCGGAATGACTACATCTGATGTTGCGTAGTGTGCATTGTTTGCACTTACAAGGGATTGATGCTAACATTCACGTACAAATCTATATAAGATATCACAATTCTCAATCCTGACTCCGTGATCCACACTCGGAATTACTATAAATGATATTGCGTAGTGTGCATTGATTGCTACTTCCAAGGGATTGATGCTAACATTCACGTACAAATCTAAGATATCGCAATTCTCAATCCTGACTCCGTGATACACACTGGGAATACCCACAAGGGATGTCGCGTAGTGTGGATTGGTTTCGACTTCCAAGGGATTGATGCTAACATTCACTTACAAATCTAAGATAACGCAATTTCTGACCCTGACTCCGCGATTCACACTTGGAATGACTACAACTGATGTTGCGTAGTGTGCATTAATTGCTACTTTCAAGGGATTGTTGCTAACATTCACGTACAAATCTAAGATAACGCATTTACCGACCCTGACTCAGTGATTCACACTCGGAATGACTACAACTGATAACGCGTAGTGTGCATTGTTTGCTACTTCCAAGGTATTGTTGCTAACATTCACTTACAAATCTAAGATAACGCAATTTCTGACCCTGACTCCGCGATTCACACTTGGAATGACTACAACTGATGTTACGTAGTGTGCATTGATTGCTACTTCCAAGGGATTGTTGCTAACATTCACGTACAAATCTAAGATAACGCATTTACCGACCCTGACTCAGTGATTCACACTCGGAATGACTACAACTGATAACGCGTAGTGTGCATTGTTTGCTACTTCCAAGGTATTGTTGCTAACATTCACGTACAAATCTAAGATAACGCATTTACCGACCCTGACTCAGTGATTCACACTCGGAATGACTACAACTGATAACGCGTAGTGTGCATTGTTTGCTACTTCCAAGGTATTGTTGCTAACATTCATAACAAATCTAAGATAACGCAATTTCTGACCCTGACTCCGCGATTCACACTTGGAATGACTACAACTCATGTTACGTAGTGTGCATTGATTGCTACTTCCAAGGGATTGTTGCTAACATTCACGTACAAATCTAAGATAACGCATTTACCGACCCTGACTCAGTGATTCACACTCGGAATGACTACAACTGATAACGCGTAGTGTGCATTGTTTGCTACTTCCAAGGTATTGTTGCTAACATTCACGTACAAATCTAAGATAACGCATTTACCGACCCTGACTCAGTGATTCACACTCGGAATGACTACAACTGATAACGCGTAGTGTGCATTGTTTGCTACTTCCAAGGTATTGTTACTAACATTCATAACAAATCTAAGATAACGCAATTTCTGACCCTGACTCCGCGATTCACACTTGGAATGACTACAACTCATGTTACGTAGTGTGCATTGTTTGCTACTTCCAAGGTATTGTTGCTAACATTCATAACAAATCTAAGATAACGCAATTTCTGACCCTGACTCCGCGATTCACACTTGGAATGACTACAACTCATGTTACGTAGTGTGCATTGATTGCTACTTCCAAGGGATTGTTGCTAACATTCACGTACAAATCTAAGATAACGCATTTACCGACCCTGACTCAGTGATTCACACTCGGAATGACTACAACTGATAACGCGTAGTGTGCATTGTTTGCTACTTCCAAGGGATTGTTGCTAACATTCACTTAAAAATCTAAGATAACGCAATTCCCGACCCTGACTCCGTCATTCACACTCGGAATGACGACAATTGAGGGCGCGTTGTGTGCAATGTTTCTGACTTTCAGGGGATTGATGCTAACATTAATTAGCAAATCTGAATACTAATATATATCAGAATTACCTTACTCCGTTGTTCAGAATGGGAACGACTGCAACTGTTCTCACGTAGTATGCATTATTGGCAGGCAACTTCTAATGAATTGATTAGCAATCCCTTTACATTCACTAGCAAAAGTATAATGTTGTAATTCCGGGCCTATAGTTTGTACTGAGACTAATCTCGCATTGACTGCAACAGATGGCACGTAGCGGGCATTGTCAGCTACTTCACAAGACCGGCTTGGCAGAATCAGACCGGTTGTAAAGCTTACAGCTATAACATAGTTTAATTACATCTGTTACGTCGCACATGAGCCAATACAGGTTATTCGCATGAATCACGGAAGGACACCATAATGATAATTCTTGACACCAGCAAGAACACAAATTAGATTTTAAAAAACATACTACTCACATAAATTCAAAATATGTGTTAGTCAGGATTATAATTGGAAATATATTCTAAACTTGACTTTAACTTTTGCACTTGGTTATTTATACTAATCTACCGACTTCCAAAAAAAGGAGGAGGTACTCAATTCGACTGTATTTTTTTTATGTTTGTTACATCATAACTTTCGACTGGGTAAACCGATGCTCAAAATTATTTTTTTTGTTTGAAAGCTGGTGCTTCCCGTCTGGTCAAATTTAAATTTCATCAAATGCGATCCAGTAGTTTTTGAGATACACTCTAATGACTGAATAGAATGGAAGTCGGTATTAAATTTTATATAACGAATAACGAAAATTAATATTATGTAACGAATAAACTTAAAAACTACTGTACCGATTTCATATTTTTTTTTTGCCGTTAGAAACTAACATTATCACTGAGTAACATAGGCTATATATCTATATATAGGATCTGGCGAAACGTTTGGTTGAGGCGTCGGGTGACCGAAATGCTGGCGCCTATTTTGGGCAAAAACTTAGCATTGCCATCCAGCGCCGCCAGCGTTTTGGCCACTTTTCCCACCACCATGGAGCTTATAGATTAGATAGTTATTATTATAATTTTTTTATTTAATTTTTAATTACTAACAATGTAATGTTTAAATGAAATTACTTATATGAAATAAAAAAAAATATAGGCTATATATTTTGTTTTATCATCATCGTCGTCCTTCGAAAACAGCGGAGCGCTGTTAGTATTATTTATTTCGATAGTTTTTTTAAATGAAAATAATTCATTAGTCACTCGCAAACGCCACAGAATATAAACTCCACGTCGAATTGGAACCAACATTGCTTGATAGTTACGAGTATCGAAAGGCTAAGGTAACAAACGCACGGCCAAAAAAAACTATTGCAAACGCACGGACAAAAAAAACTATTGGAACACAATTGTTTTGTGATTAGATAAGGTAAGAATCGATGTAACACCATTTGATGATGTTAAAAAATCTGTATCCGTGTTGTTATTTTATTAGAAGAACTTATGGTTTTGTTTCTATTTAAATAATATAATTTATAAACCAATATAAATATAAGTAAAATGTGATACATTATTATATTCATTAACTCAAAAATTTAAAAATAAATCGCAATAAGACACTAATTCACATAATTTAAAAGTATATGATATGTAAATTACCCAGGAAGTAAATAACTAGGAAGGATTTTGACTACGTTAACTACCCAACTATAAATACAAAAACAAAATAAAAAAGCTATTATTAGGAATATTTAAAACATTATTTTATTTTCAATTGTCCGCACATTTGCATAAATATGTACATATCGGCTAACGTATATAGCAATAATTATTGTATTCTTGTCAGAAAACAGAATGATCATAAGTACTCGTAGTTATTGCAGAAGGCGCAATGTTTTATTACATTTTGTACACACTGACAGGAAAACAGTAGATGAAAAGAAATAGGAAAAAATAAGAAACTGCTCATTGGCAGTTTTCAGGTGTTCCGTTTTTTCTACCGACTTCCAAAAAGGATGAGGTACTCAATTCGAGTGTCTATTTTTTAATGTTTGCTAACTCATAACCTTCGATAAGGTGAACCGGTTTTCGAAATTATTGCAACTGATGCTTCCCTTGTGGTCGGTCCAGTAGTATTTGAGTTACACTCCAATAACTGAATACAATGGAAGTCGGTGTTAAATTTTTCAAACTGCACTTGTTTATGTCAATCAGTGGACAAGACGAGTAAATCTTAACAGTACAGTGCCAATTATAATTTATGCTTTAACCCGTTCAGTTTCAGTTCCAGTTTATTTCCGAACACGCAATAATCAAATAAAATACTACCCTTGAATAGTTTGACCAACTCTCTAGGTCTAAAAATGTGTATACACTTTGTGTACGCGCAACATGGCTTAGCACTTTTGTAAACGTAGGTACACATTGTGTACGCACGACACGCGATTGGTTAACAGTTGCAAAACTGAATGGCAATGCACTGCGCTGGTCACACTGCGGTATCAGATGTTAAATCTGTTACCCTGTTATTTCGCTGGAAACAATGCCATTCAAACCGCAACACAGACATGTTTGCACAATAGTTACTGTTTCACGGTTGAATAAGTGGCAAAAGTGTGGTACTTCCCCAAGAGGACTCTGCAAAATACTGCCTACCACTACAAAAAACGTTTTTGTTTAAAGTAGTCGTGGCCAGGGCCCTACTCTCACCTCTTAAAGTAGTCTTGATTCAACCTTACCATTAAATTTGGTACCACCACGTCAATAAAGTTAGCAAGCTTAAAATATTAATGGATTACGAAAGACGTTTTGATGACGTTGTATCAAATATTTCACTCAATTCGCGTACTATGACGTGACTTTTGACACTAAGTTTAATTGTTCCAAGAACTAGCGAACTAGAATCTTTTAGTTTTTTTGGCACAACTGTGTTTTAACCGACTTTCCTTTTTTTCGTTGTAGTGCCACGCTGCAACCCCACAGCTGAATGGGCCGGCATGAGTGAAGTACCACACTCCTACATGTTACATCATTATAAGTATAACATAGCTTGCTGTTGCGTTTCGTCGGTTTGTAGAAGGTTCTGGAGGCCCGATTCCCCCCTTCCCCGTTCTCCCTCTCCTTCCTCCTCCCCCTCCACTATCACCCTTTCTATCTCTTCCATCCTATCATCCTTCCTCAAAGGTCGGCAACTCATCCTCGAGACCTCTGGTATTGCGGATTTCCGTGGGCGACGGTATCACTTAAAAGGTTAGCCGTTTGCTCGTTTGCCAACCTGTCCCATAAGAAAAACTTTAGAAAAGAGGGAGATTCGCAATTCGACTATATGTTTGAGTGCTTTTTGAGTAAAATATTTTTTAAATTTAACTTTGAATATATTTATACTCGTAGGTAGGTATAGTCTAGAAGTAGGGTTTTTTATAACTTTATATTGTACCACTATCTGATATTTTGGTTACACATCATTTGATACGCCACCTAGATACGAGTAGATACTTTAAAGATCTGAATGACACTGTTTGTGCCCAGCCGTGCGATTCTCTACGACCAACATAGTTGCATCTTTGACAACATTCGTGAAACAAATGAGAGATGACAAGAAACTTTGGAAAAGCAACCTTATGTACAAGAGCGATACCTCATAAAGTATTTGACAACCGTGAGCTCGTCGACGAGCGCATCGACGAATCACTAGAGAATCGCACGGCTGTGCTCTGAAAACGCAAAATATTTAATTTTTCAACAAATTACTCCCCACTGAAGGCGGCGACGCGAAGGTTTACTGAACAATTTAAATATTGTAGCTTAGGGAGAACATTGAATAAACAAACTAATTTTCCACTAAAGGCACACTAGGTTGTATCACTTGCTTTGTCTACGCCGTAGACTATACGGGATACGAAACTACATAGATAAGTGGCAAATTTAAACTGATTTCGAAATACAGTGTAATGCTTTTTTTGTATAAGTATATGTATAAATAATTACAAAGATATATTCATAAACTTCATAGTTTGTCATGTCAATTCAGTTAAATATACTTTATATTGTATCGAGTTTTTTCTTCTTCAGTTCAGTTCATACGCTCACTCAGCCCATTTCATTTCGCCGACAATGGAACCGCACGTTCCATAAAGAGCTAATTTAATAACTAATAATTAGTTTTTATATTATATATACGTAATTTTGTTATAAATTCAAATTCATTAAATATAATTTTGGTAAAATTACATGCATTTAAGAATTATATTTTAAAAAATTATATTTTTTTTGGAATTTTGTCTACCAATTGGAGGAATAAAGAAGAAGTAGATATACAATTTTTCATTACAAGGCAATCCAATGCACCCCGTGTGGTGTGCTAGATCGAGCGAGCCATCAATCATAATCAATCGGCATTCAGACACCTTATTCGGAAACCAAGTCCGTTTTATTGCTGATGCAAGCAGACGGACTGCCGCGCCGCTTCGAACCCGCTGGTTGAAGTTTGTAACCATCCATTGGTCACGGCCCCGCATTGTAACCATCCCCTTCCGATCCTAACTCTTGTATGATAAAAGTAACTAGCCTACTCGTCCCGTAATCTAAAGTTCTAATCCTGGGAACGGTACTACCAATTGTAACTACCCCTAATCTGAGCTAATAATATCTAGATGATTCCGGCCTACGTTTTTTTTAAATCCTCAGATAAATAAGTACAAATAACTAGTTCGAATCATAACTTAACATTATCCAGATAATAAATCTATACTAATGAATGAAGAACTGATTAAATATATGGCCAAGGTGTGATCGTCTAGCTCATAGTAGTAGGACCGAATATTATGAACCGTGGTAACTCAAGTTCTTTTCAGGAAATACTGAGACAATCCTAACCTAATTGTAAGAGAAATAAATTATTATAACGATAAAATTGTACTTAGTAAGCACATGAAGACAAATCTTATTCCTACTGCAAGGGTTAATTAAACAGACCTAATTCTGTTATACCATTTTGACCCCAATCCTGTCGTTACTATTAGAGATTATATTTCGCCATAAGATTTCTATAAATTCGCAAAGCATAGATTGTAATAACCTCAAGTAAATAACTTCAAGTAAACACAAAATCAAATATTTAAATGCAGAACATTTGTACCTAAGACATGGAATGACACAGAAAATTATCACACACAATAAAGTAATAAATCATAAACTTAATTAGTTAATTATTGTTAATAACTAAATGTAAATATCCATAGTTGTATTTGTTTGTTCTATGTTGGTCAAATGTTGTTCAGTAAAGGTAATTATTTTCATGTTTTCACCTAAAAATTAGAATTCTACGGATATTTATCATTGTAGATAACCAGAGCTAGGAAAACATTACGGGCTTGTGACCGTAACGCTGGGTTAAGAGCTCTTCACGTAATTACAACACTCTCCATTGCTTTTCTAGCTCAAATTACTCCTTTTTATACTTATTACTAACGCTGAATAAGATTTGGAAACACAATGCTGAGATAAGAATATTTTATCTAAGTTTTGTTAATTTGTTACTGTATAAATAATTTGTTGCTCCTGTGTCTCATTTCACCTCCTTATTTTATCTGCAGGACTATCTTTAATTCTATAAAACAGTCACAATATCCAGACAGATAAATGTCTTCAACATAACATGATTAATTGACAAATATTTATTGAACAATTAACTGATAACTGATAATATTAACCAATGACTTGGACATCTCTAAACTGTCTTTTAGTCTACGAGAAATCCAAAGAGCAAGTGTCTCTATTCAATGATCAATTCCATCAATCATAACTCCACTATTTTAGAAGAGTAATTTATTAAGTTTAACATTTATCTTGGAGACATCTCATCTATCCGGAAAAGGTCTAAAATGCCTAAATTCTAGGACTTACGTGAGTAAACTCGTCCAACAGAATCAATCCAATCCCCTCTGGCAGGTGGCAATTCACTAGCACTTACACTTCACTTTTCACAGACACTTCACTTTGAATATTTCACTTTTCACTTTATCGCGGACAGCAACTTTGGCTTCTAGACGGTAACTGGTTTGGACGGCCCATTCGTCCCCTTTTTATACTACCCAAATGTCCGTATCTGGTCTCCAACCTGTCTCCGACTCAACCAATCAAACTCCTCGAGTATCCATTCCGACCAATAGAAATCTCGTTCTATTTTCAAATATTGATGAGCCATTATTAGCTTTCCAATTTTAAATTTATTTGAATTTAGAATAATGTACGCAAGCTGTCCTCATCTTGTCTCCGACCTAACCAATCAGATCCCTTGAATACACATTTTGAACCTACGTTCCTTTTTTTAAATATTTATGATATGTTATTTTGTTTTATGAGTTTTATTTGAATTTGGAACCTGTCTCCAAGCGTTATCAGCCTATTTACATCATCCAGCTGCCGTGATTCTGAATTATGTTAGTTAGTTAATTATTTAATTTGTTAGATCTAATCTGTTAGTTTTAATCATTTCCTAGTATTGGAAATCTATACATAGAAATGGAATCGTTAGTTTGCTAATCGTGAGGATATTAAGAATCTTAGTTACTGCATAAAACCTTTTTGCATTCACTTTGCTTTTATTAGATATACTTTTGCATAAAATCCCGACTTATTAACTTCATTGACAGGAAGTTCTATAGTTCCATGATCTATGTCTGATAGTCGGAATTTAGTCTATTGAGATATAACTTTTTAGATATTTAATATTTCCAAAAGATGCCCTTAGATTAGATTTCCATCATACTGATGTATCTATATATTTGTGAACGTAGCGGAACGCATTGCGGACCGTTACAGCCGACCCCTGAAAAATTTGCGAATATCCCAAACATATGCAACCAGAGGAAATTTTTCACCCTTGATAAACTGTTCACAAATATAAACCAATAATTATTATACAACTCCTAAAATATAACATTGTGTAATTCTAGCGTAATTAGTATTTGAATTCAAACAATCGAATGTAAATGTAGCCCTACATCGTGTGGTGAGTCCTTTAAACCGAACCGAAAATGAACATTCCCCGAGTCCCAATGTGAGCTTTTTAATGCTTTAACTTTGATATCAAATCACCCCCCACAAGGGAATCTACTTCGAACGGGGAAATTGGGTTGTGAGTCCAATCTATCAGAAGGATATGATGAAGATGCTTCCCAACCAAACCAACTTTTCGTTTGCCAAGAATCACAGCTACATCATCCCATTCATTACAGATTCCGTTAACAGCAGAAAGATGTTAATCTACCAAAGCCGCAACACCACACTCAGACGTGAACATCAAAGCAAAATCCATTTTCGACTGGGAGAATGTGTAGTTGCCGAGTTTTGAGTGTTAGCTTCGTGTGCAGTATTGGTCCCAATGAAATCAGCTTCTGCTGATGCGTAATATTGTCAACAGACCTAACCTAACACCAAAGTAACTCCTTCATTGAAACCAATTGTAGAGTGTCAGTTAGTCTATCAAACAAAAAGGAAAAATAAAAGACTAACCAGTTCAAATTCAAACACGAACTAGCCGTCTTATGCCTACTAGTCTGTTAAACTACTAAGCCCTGCTTACTTGAACAACTCAGTTTATTCAATCATCTCTTCCACTAGTTCTGTCTTCACAAATCAATTAATACTCTCCATCCAAACACCTGTCAGAATCTCAACTCCACGATTTTTCACGCCACTTAACAGTTCAACACCCCAATATAGGCAATAAGATCACGAATTACACAGTGATTGTAATAGTTTATATCAATTTCAATCAAAGCTCTTCGACCCCATTCCTTATTATGACACAGACCCCGCTCATTTCTTTTCAATTCTATAATATACAAATAAGACTGAACATTTCCCCTTGGTTACACAGGTCTAAGGACTTTAAGAAGAACGCGTATACCTTAAATTCTTTATTGTTTATATGTGCCCCGACCCCCTTATAGCAAGACTAAATCATATTAAATAGGCAATGTTTTGTATGTTCTCCATGGCATTGTATGTTTATTTGGCGAATTTTAGATTTTTCTATATTTTATTGACAATTGACACACAGTTGACTTATTTTCAATTATTTTAAACAAGTGTTTAGTTAGCATCACCTTATGGCAATGTTTGGCTCATTTTCATGTAGTCATCCTCAAGCTTTTCTTTCTTATTCCTGAAAAGAAAATTGTTACTTCCCCCAATGGGTACGATATTTCGGTTCATTCAGAATAATTAAATAGTATAATTTGCATTTCAACATCCTTAAAATTAACTTGAAAATGCATATAATAGATTTGGTTATCTCTGCCCTAATTTCAGCATTGTGTTTCCTTAGCATTGTTTTTTTTTGTTTGTTTGTTTCCATCTAAACACAGCGTTTCCAAACCTTAACAGCGTCAATTAATTACAACCTTACAAAATTTTTGACAGTGACTTCCAAACATTTTTAAAATATGATACATTGGCTTGATTTTAAACCGAAATTTTGGAAAGACCGCCAACACTCCCCTCCATCTATGTATATGTGGGTAAACTTCAATCGCTTGGAAGAATTGAATAATAAATAGTTTTGCTCTTTTTTTTTTTTTTTTTGTAAATTTTACCGTAAAACTTTACTCGGATATGCATAGATGGGTCTTTCCCCTTTCCCATCATGACAAGTTATTATTATTTCATCGCTTCTCTTTTTTTTTTTTTATTTATTGCGATGTTACAGACATTTCTTAAAATTAATTACATAAGTACCAACCAAATTTTTTTTTTTTTTTTTGAAAAGCCGCCAACTCTCCCCTCTACCCAAGTCTTTAGATGTAACCCCTTTTTTTTATAAAATTATTATAAATCATATTCCATTTCGGTACGATTTATAATTACTATGATTGTAAATTAATCGTGTGAAAATATATTATTAAGAACTTATAATTTTTTTTTTCTTATAAATTAGCTATATTTAGTTAAATAGTTATATCCAATGATTTGGGTAGGCTTTTCCCTTACCACCTGTGGTTGATGTATTGGTGTTCATTATACATATTTTTTTTTTTTTTTTTTTACACATATTTTTATATACTATCTTAATTATTTGTTACATAAACGAATTTATTGAATTTAAATGACTTATACATAGCCTTGGTATATTTTTCTATACGAACTTCGACAAAACAAATACTTACAATTATTATTGCATTTACGTCTAAAAAAATCATTTTTAATATCAATTTTAAAAACAGTTATTATGATGTCCAACCAGAGAAAACTTACATAGTATTTAATAAGGCAATTACTTTTATTTGAAACCCATTAGACTGAGTTTAAGTCAGGCCAAGAAGCTAATTTTTACATCTACTACTGTGTAATTAATCCAACCTCGAATTACATGTTATGTATTCACTTTGCATCAATCGTTATATAATTCAAAAACCTTACCAATTTCTAAGTTAACACTAGATAATATTAAATTAACAAAACTCTTACTATTACAAGTTATAGATTAAAAAAGGAAATACAATTTAAAAGTATATAAAAAGTTCAAAAATTTAGAGAAAAATTAATAATAAAATACTCAAATAACTATATCTAATATTATACAACATCAATTACTATTATATTGTTTCTTACAGCTACTTACATGTTACGCTTACAACTAATGCTTACAAAAAAGTATTAATCTAATATCAGTCGTTCCCAAGTCAGCCTACTTAGGTTTAGAGATTTCTTCGGCCCCACTAATAGATACCAAGTTATTTATAATATTTTGATAAGTGTATAGTGTTAAATTTACCCCTAATATTGTTTGTTTTTGGATCAACTAGAATATACACATTTTGATATGGGATTCCTGCTATTACATATGGCCCTTCATATAAAGGTAAAAACTTTTTTGTTAACTTCTGCATTGCATCAGATTTGTTTAATCTTTTGATTTTTACCCAATCTCCAATTTGATAGTTAATTATCCGATATCGCTGATCGAACTTAGATCTGCGTTGCTCTCCTGTTTTAACTAGGTTTGTTCGAACGGTTTCACGAACCTTACTAACATCCAAATCCACATCTGTTTTGTCTATACTTTTATCGATTGCTAATCTCATCGGTTTCCCATATAATATTTCGCAAGGTGTGAACATAGTACTACTGTGTAAAGTATTATTATATAACTCTTCTATTTTTGATAATGCTGAAACCCATCCCTTATGGTTTAGTCTACAATATGTTCTAAATAACCGGCCTAACTCTTTATTCACCCTCTCTGTGGTATTTGGGCGAGGATTGCGGACGCTTGTGAAGACAACGTTAATTCCTTTTCTTTTCATGTTCTCTCTCCATACTTTGCTGGCAAATTGTGAACCATTGTCTGACATAACGGCTTTTGGTTTTATTATATCAAAGAATTTCTTCATCCGACCCCATACTGCTGTAGTTGTTGCTTTTCTTAGCTCATAAAACTTTACAAATTTGCTGAACGAATCTTGTATGACTAAAATGTAACTCATTCCAAACTGTCCTGCCGGTAAAGGCCCGTATAGATCCACCATAACCAGATCCCCTATATTTTCGGTAATTATTGAGCGGCAAGGTCCTACATATTTTACTGTCTCGTTTTTTGTTATTTGACAGTCGTGACATGTTCTTATTACCCGTTTGGTCTGCCGAGTTAACCCCCTCCAATAAAATCTGTCTCTAATATATTTAATCACTTTGTATGCACCTTGATGACCCATTTCTGCATGAACTTGATTTATTATATCGACCCTCAAGATTTCCGGCAAATATATCACTGGCTCTAACCCTTGGCCTGGTTTAAAATATAAAACCTCGTTCTTTTTTATACATCTTTCTACTAATTTGTCTCCCTTGTCTGACTTTTTAGTCCCCATTTGCATACGTTTCAATAATTCTCCTATTTCTTTGTCTTCCTTCTGTAAGATTGGTAATTTAGCTAAATTTTCCAATAACCTTTGATTAACTGTAACGCCCATGTACAAAATTTCAGGATTTTTAATTTTGTCCTCTTGTAACAAATCACTTTCTGGAGGATACCTAGATAGAATATCTGGCGCTATATTATCTTTCCCTTTTATATGTTGAACTTCATATTCAAAGTTTTCTAAATCTCTTCTCATTAAAAGTCCCTGATTTTCCCCAGTTACTTTAGCGCAATCATGAAACCGTACCAACTGTTTTTCGTTACCTATGTTGAATAATAACCCACTCTGCTTGCTATCTAAATTTATGGTAACCTCATTTGATTTGAGCCAATCAAAACCTAAAATGAGATGGTTAACTAGTCCCGGAACTATTACGAACCCTATGTCAAATATTTTGGTACCTAACCTTACTGGTAGTAGAACTATATTTCTAACTTCAACACTTTTGTGACCAACCGCGGTTTTTATTTGGAATGGTTTGATGGGAAGTATTGGTATGTTTCGCGTCTTCTGTTGTTTTAGCTTTTGCCAAAATTCCTCTGAAATACATGTAATGTCACTGCCTGTGTCCACTAACCCCATGACCTCATACTCAAATATTTGAACTTCTACCTCCGATTTATAATTTTTATATTTATTTTGTGGGTCATCTTCTTCAAAATCGGAAAATACGGTATGAATCCTTCCACTTAATTCTCGCTCGTCTTTGGTCTTTAAAACGTCTACAATATCTTGTAAAATGTTTGGTTTATTTAACTGTTGAGTTTCATACCCTAACCCTATTCCACTTTTCCTACCTTTTACCTGTATGGGTATTTTAAGTCCTCTATCATTTATTCCTAGGGTTTGCCCTGGTACCCAACCCGTTTTTAACATAATATTTAATGCCGTGTTCCCTATCCTTGAGGCTGACTCGGGAACCACATGTCCAGCCTCGTCTAGTTTAACGCTTCTTCCTCAACAACTGCTACCTCGTTCACTTCCCTCGGTTTCTGCCATCTTTGATAATCTCGTTGTAAGTCCTTCTTTCTTTTATCTAACCCTTTATTTTGTGCAGGTGAATTAGATTTACTTTGGTTTGCAGATGCATAAGTATGCAACTCTTGCTTGCTAATATCGTCCATTTCCCTCAGGAATTCTGCTGTCTCTATAATGTTCTCTGATTTTGAGGTAGTCCAGACTTGTTGGATATATTTTGGGTAATGGCGCATTATATCTGCAACTAACTGTTTCTCCGGGATTTTATATTGTAGCATTTGAGCTTTCCCCGAAATTCTTAGGAAATGCGTAAGCATCAAAGGAGTTTTCGTCCTGTCCCAGGTGCTCTGTACTATTGTCCTGCGTAAATCGTTTTGAGATTTTTCCCCCCAATAAGTTGCCAAAAAGTCCCGTTTGAAGTCTTCGATTTTCTCCCACCTGTTCCTATATACTCGGGCCCAATCCCTCGCATCTCCTACCAAGCAATCCTGCACTAGTTCTAACTCTGTTCCCTCTCTTGCTGCTTTGATTATGTACCTCTCCAAGTCCTCTAGGAAATTAACGGGATGTACACCTTCAGAATCACCGAATTTTGGTTTCTCTAGATTAACATTTTTGACATTGTACGTTATATTTTTACATCGTTCCTCCGTTTCAAGTCTTTCTCGGTGAATCGGTTGAGCGTTATCTTCAGTGCCATTTCCTATTTCAGTGATATTTTCAGTTATGTCGCCTGTTGAATGACTCGAGATTTCGGTGGATTTTGCTAATTCGTACGTGGACTTTACTGTTTTCATTTCTCCAGATAATTCATTTATTTTCGACGCTAGTACTCCTATGGTTCGTCGTAGTGATCGGTATTTGAGCCCCGTTTCCACCGCAGCTTCATGTGGTCTAGTCTCTTTCCCTAATCTTGGACGTTTAGCCTTGCTGGCCCCATTTGTCCCTTGTTCATTTTGAGATGCTTCATCATTTGGAACACTTCGCTCCCCCCTTTCCAATATAAACTCTTCTCCCGTATACTTGACATTCCTCTTTAAATTGCGCCTTGGTCTAACCATTGTTCGCTCCTACAGAAATTAATTCAGTAAGTACCTTTATAAACCCACAACAACAAAATACTAAAATGAACTATTTTAATTTAAAGCTTTTAAGCAGTATTGTAAGATTTGATACGCATCCCCTACACTACTTGTAACTCACGACCCTATTCATCTTCACTAATAATTTATATGCAATCCTCCAAATCCCTAATTTCCCTAACAAACAGCGCAACTTCTTTTACCTCCGAGCAAGTACCATAATATACATAGCCAAAATTCAATAATACTATATATTAAGAAGAAGAAAACAAAATAAAAGATCAATACGATCAATCACACGAACTCAAAAAATATTCGCCAACAGCACATAAATTTCTGTATTATTTGTTTTCCTATACATGTTGTGATGACATGAAAGTAAATCAAAATAAACCTTTTGTAAATTAATCCATTCTACTTCTAATCTTTAATTTGTATTGCAAAGATTTTTTTTTTTTTTTTTTTTTTTTATATAGATTTATATTAATTCAAGAGTTTCGCTATAAGGTTCTATCACAAATTTATTCCCTATAAAAATAATCTTAAGGTGGAACATTTCCCGCAAAAACATATCATGTTTATGTAAATATTATTTTGTAAAAAATTCGAGGAATAGATTTCGGAATTTTCGCATTAATTTCACATACAACCTGGAATTGCAATAACCGGCAAAAACTCTCGCTATAGATCGAACGCACATAATCGAAAACTTGGAAAACTAATGATTCGGAATGTAGCTGACATGTAACGACGTCTCCTCGGTAATTATTATTTCTACGACTATCTGGGTAAGAACGACAACGAGTTTTTTTTTATTTTATTTTTTTATTTATTTATTACGGTACCATATAGCCTTATCTAAAATTTCAATTAGTCAATTATTACGAAAGGAACATCATTGACACAGATTAAGTAGATGCGACATCGCTAATCGGACCGGATCTATAGTCGTAGCGTTCCCAACCGTACGGTAATTATGGCAACTCTAGTTGGCAACACTGAATCATAGAGCACATACTGATCTATTGTGATTTGTGGTAAAAGTGACGCCGTGCAAAGATTATTTCTAACACATATTGTTTTAATTAAATATCGGGAACAATACCCTTATTTTATTGTGTTGAATCGTTTTAAAAGGTGAGTGACATCGATATAATCGTAGATTGAATGATATGGGACATATCGCCCGGCATAAATAGCACATATACTGTGTTGCTGCGATTTTCGCGCTAAGAAAATGGCGTCATAATATCAACTCGTATTGAGCTAACAAAATTACTTAGTTTTTTGAAATGTTGGAAATTGTGTTTTTGTGCAAAGCTTGTGTTACAATGTTCTCGTTTTCTTTTTAGGACATAACCATGACTGACCACATATTTAATCGGAAAGTTTATAAATTCCCGGCACTCTGGGACTCATCACATATTCACTACCGAAGTATTGCAGTAAATAGGCCTTTTGTCGTGAAGCACTTCTCATCCAACTAAATCTGGAACTACCTCATCCAATTACTTTGTCTACTCTGCGCACAAAAATAAAAACATACCAAAAACGGATTTTGCGGCAAAAACAAAAACTAACTCAACACCAGCGTCAAGTAAGTACATGTCATCCTAATTACAATCTCCTTGTTTTTCCCTTTTTAATATCTCATTTCCTAATATCCTCCCTACATTATTGCTTGCAGATAACAGTCACCAGTGCTCCCACTCCGCATCAAACTCCCGCCGTTTCTACTCCACTAACAATCCAGCTTCCTTTTCCGGGTTTTTCTTCACTCCCTACCACCGAGCAAGAACTAATCAGAAATTTGTTTCACACCATCCATTTGCTTTCTAATTCAACCCTACTATCATCAGAAGAATACATCACCACCTGTGCGAGTCCCCCCGTCTTACATATTCCTTCCCCGGTTAGCAAGATTTTACTCTAGACCTTCATAATACCCTAGTTACAATGTTTGTATGTTAATTAATAATCGTCTTGTCTTGTTTCCCTAGCCGGAGTCCGTTCACCCTCACTCACCTACCCACAGCTCTATCCCAAACCACGCCGAAATGTTAGCCCTTTCCGTACCCCCACCTGCCTCAGTGAGTAATAATTGCTGCAATTTGATTTGTTAGAACATCTTAATTGTCTACCATAATTTTAATAATTATCCTTTTATTCCCTATCTAGTCACAACCAAACCAATCCGAGAACATCCTATCCGAACCATTTATTGACTATGCCGATCTTCTAACCCAAGATCTTTCCCCTCCATCCTCTGTATATCCGTTTTTTTCCCCTTTTGTTTAGTACAACATGGAATTTTGTTTAGAACAAAGAATGGTTTTAACCGCAATGTTTTCCAATTTTCAGGTTGATACCATCCCATTTCCAGGTCAATTACTATAGAGCAACTGGTCCCTGATTATACTGATTATAGTTCGGCCTCACACACAATGCAACCTATCTACTACTATTTATTTCCGGTAAGTTTAATTTTCTACTACCTAATCTGTTATGTAAATTTGTATGATAATGCAAACTGATTCAATTCAATACTAATTTAGTCTTATTAATGAAAGATTTGATTTAATTGCAATAGATACATTTCATTACTAACTTTCCATTTTAAAGATTTATTTAGGGCAAATCTACCGATAAATGCCCCCCATGCTAGCTTGCTAACTATATAGTATACCCCTTACTGCAGGACATAATTATGATAACTTATGAGCTTATAGTTCAAACATTTATATTCCTGCACATCAATTCTAATATTTTTTATTATATCATTCTACTCCCAACAAGACAAGAATGTATAATGAACTGCTTTTCACCAACTGTTCCTAAGTTCCAGTATATTGTAATTAGAATTACCTTTTCAGCATGTTATGTAACTTCTAACAGTTTTGTAACATATTTAATCAACTTCAGAAAAAAGATTTATGTTGTATGTATATTTTATAGGAATGTTCACTTTACTTAAAGGTGTCTAGACCAATATGGGTGTATTTTTTTTTCTTGTTTCCTCATTGGCTATTTTCCAAACAAAAATATTATCAAAATCGGTTCAGCATTTTTTTTTTTTTTCATTTAACTATAAATTAGAAGATAGTCATAGAGTCTCTAATGAAGAACAATCTTCCAAACCTGCTGTCCTACTTCAGGAATCTAACTCATGATTATGACAAATTAAATCAAAGACGCTTTTAGCTAGCAAAGATGTTCATACTACTTGATGCTATTTTAACATGTTACTTTCTTATCGTCTGTTCACACTAGTAGTCATATAATTGGGTATTTAATTAACCAAGCTTTTGTAAACGTAATACTTTCTGCTTTCGACACAACAAAACTGGAAAACTGCTTCATACTATAATTTTTTTTTTTTATGTTTCCTTTTCCTTTATTCCAGGTTTATCTTGCTTCTTACGCCTCAATCCTACCATATACCTGACCAAGTTCCAGAGTCCAAGACAAAACTTATTCAAGCCTACATTAAACCTGAATCCCGTGTATCCTATGTCTATTCCAATTTCCAACCTCAAACCAAGTTAAGTTTATTAATTTTCCTGCTGCTTCCAATCTATAATCTTTATTTAAATTTTATAACATCTTATTCCTCATATTGTCAAATAACTGGTAATCTGAATTTACATTTTGTAACATATTCCTACTGTCAAATACTCTTAAGGAATATACCTTTTGTTTAGTATCTTTATTCACAACATAGATCAATTAGTGCTGGATGATATTTACATGGTAGGACAGTACTATAGAATTTCTTTTCACTTCTGGTCACTTGAATTTTAACGAAGATTTTCACCCCGACCCCCCGTCAAAATAATTTCTAACACTAACTTTTTGTTGAACACTGTAGTACACAAAATATGTAAGTAAGTAACTAGGCAAGATTTTCACCGTAAACCAACTATGTATTTCACCGTACAATTCCTTCTTCTATCATAATATCATACTCATATCATCATCATTTCCTCTGAAGGGTGATACTATCATGATTTTATATACCTATTCTAAAAATTGAGAGCTCTTACACTTCAATGCTAGTTACACGCACTTACAGACAAAATCACGATGGTCGCATTTTGTTCCGTTTACAAATGTAAATGTTTCTAGTGTTCACTATGCGAACATCACACAAATCTACCTGCCTTACTCTCCACAGTTACATTTCAATTATACTGACGGTTAACAGGTCTCCCAAGCGATACCTTCACAATGTTTCTGCTTCTTGGAATTTAGTTTCACTTGGTGGAAACATACTGACTCTTACAACATGACAATTGGACAATATCCTTTTGTTATATGTGACGCCAGAATCACCCTTGCCTAAAACTGCTTCGGTTCTCGAGACCGACTAACTATAGTGCAATTGTGTTTCTAAGACTAATTCATACATTCACCATAGGGAAAATTTAATTCAATTTTGGATTACTAAATGATGATATAATCGCCTCTCTACTCATTGTGTTTTATTCTAGTTTGTAAGTTCCTTCATTACAAGGCTATTTACTTATTTACATATTTGCATAACCATAAATCTTATTAGTTCAACATAAAAATGTATCCTGTAATATCTCTCCAACAATTCTCCTAGAACAATCAATCTAACCTCACTACTTTGCTATTTGAGAAAATCTATGCCTTCCGACCCTGATCAAATTAGGATTTGCAGTTCAATAAAATAATAATTAAAGTAAATTCATCGCATACTGTTCCATTTTCCTGTGTTTCAAGAAACAGACACACACATAATAACACCATAATCATCCAAGACCAGCACACCAATATTTATGTTATTTTCACAAGTTTTTGTTCCTAGTAGGGATCGAACCCATGCCTCTGCCCACAAAGCAGCCTGTCACCAACAGTCATTATCATCAAGTTAATCACTATTTTGAACTAGTTTCCTACACTAAAAATAATTAAAAGTTTTCTTATGAACCTATATAATATTCAATCTACTTTAAATTTGCTAACAAGTCTTCATAAATTTCTATCATGTATTCCAATAATTGTCTATGTCTATAATGCAAAACCTTTATTTAGTAATTAACCCACATACTCAAGATACTCTGTACTTTACACTGTGACTAACTGCATATTGATATAAACGCAAAATGTACTACCCTTTTGTCTCAGATTCCTGTCCATTCTCACTGCAACAAATTGTGGCGAGATATGCCTAAACATTTCTCACCACCATCCACACTTCACTACATAAAACAAATCTATAAACTTAATTCAACATAAAACTGTAACCAATCCAACACCGAACTCACATCATTGTTACCTACTACAAGACTTCTTAAAACTAATTTTCAGTGTCCTGACTCCTGACTGCTAGATACAAGTTTTGTTCTACGGGTTGTCCTGTCTACCAACTGCTGCAACACTTCGAAACAGTATTCGCCTAATCCGTAAGTACTTTCTCCATAAAATAATACACACACACAGACACATAAGAATTATTAGAGCTCCCGTATGACATTTTTTCTTTCTATACTAATACTTTTGTCGCAATTGAAACTATTTTTGACTACTTTTACCTAACTTAGTGACAACACCAGCTTCATCAAAAAAGGTTCAGCTTCTTTTTATTATTTTATTTTCTTCATATGTATTGAAATATGTAATTGCGATGCCCTGGCTCAAGTCCTGTTCATTAAGAATTGCAGTCAAACTATTGCACACATATTAACATAAATTGTTTATTTATTTCCTTCCTATGATAAATATATATAATATATACTAGCAGACGCGACGCGGCTTGGTTCGACTCTATATCGCGAGCTATTTTTTTCCCTGGCTCCATCTGTTTGCTAAGCTTTGAACTATTTCATAATGAACCTAAAAACGTGTAGATGGCGCTTTATTGAAATCGCGGGAAATTTTGAAATTGAATCTAGCACACTGTAGCTTTAGAACTTTATTTCACCGGGAAAATTAATTAATTTTCAATTTAAACACAAGGTACAAGCAATCAAGTTTCTCAACCGCTTTTTTTTTCTATCTGTAACATTTTAATTCTCTTTTCTGAACGAGTTTTATTTTCATTTTCAGATTTGATCTACAAGCGATCCCTACTCGGCCACGCATACAAGAAAAAAATGAAAATCAAACCTGCTGACTCCGAGACGACCGCCTAGTTTTAATTTAGATTTATCTAGTCCTAAGCTAAATTTTTCGTTGATGGCGTTTTATTAAAATTTAAGTTCTATGCGCCTTTTCTTTAGAAAATCAGATATGCAATAAAGCTTAATAACCGTACTTTATCTACATACAAAATTTCATCAAAATCGCTGTAGTTGCTATCAACATTAATTAGAATCCTGATTTTACGATACCAGGTTTCTATTGTAATAAAGTACATATTCTATTATCAATTCCTGCGGCACTAAACCCGTAGTAACAAGTCGCTTATCTGTTCTGGTATTTACTAGCATGGGAATCCTAAGTGTGAAGAGCCTTCCAATCCTTGGTCACTACGGTTCCTAATTGTAACTAAGCTCATCTATATCCATGGTAACGTCACTAACTTGTAACCATCTTACTCATATTCTATACTGTATTTTGACACTCAATTGATGGTAAATCTATTTATAGAATCCTAATCACGGCTACAATACTGTAATTATCCTGGTCACGGCACCAAATTGTAACCATCCATTGGTCACGGCCCCGCATTGTAACCATCCCCTTCCGATCCTAACTCTTGTATGATAAAAGTAACTAGCCTACTCGTCCCGTAATCTAAAGTTCTAATCCTGGGAACGGTACTACCAATTGTAACTACCCCTAATCTGAGCTAATAATATCTAGATGATTCCGGCCTACGTTTTTTTTAAATCCTCAGATAAATAAGTACAAATAACTAGTTCGAATCATAACTTAACATTATCCAGATAATAAATCTATACTAATGAATGAAGAACTGATTAAATATATGGCCAAGGTGTGATCGTCTAGCTCATAGTAGTAGGACCGAATATTATGAACCGTGGTAACTCAAGTTCTTTTCAGGAAATACTGAGACAATCCTAACCTAATTGTAAGAGAAATAAATTATTATAACGATAAAATTGTACTTAGTAAGCACATGAAGACAAATCTTATTCCTACTGCAAGGGTTAATTAAACAGACCTAATTCTGTTATACCATTTTGACCCCAATCCTGTCGTTACTATTAGAGATTATATTTCGCCATAAGATTTCTATAAATTCGCAAAGCATAGATTGTAATAACCTCAAGTAAATAACTTCAAGTAAACACAAAATCAAATATTTAAATGCAGAACATTTGTACCTAAGACATGGAATGACACAGAAAATTATCACACACAATAAAGTAATAAATCATAAACTTAATTAGTTAATTATTGTTAATAACTAAATGTAAATATCCATAGTTGTATTTGTTTGTTCTATGTTGGTCAAATGTTGTTCAGTAAAGGTAATTATTTTCATGTTTTCACCTAAAAATTAGAATTCTACGGATATTTATCATTGTAGATAACCAGAGCTAGGAAAACATTACGGGCTTGTGACCGTAACGCTGGGTTAAGAGCTCTTCACGTAATTACAACACTCTCCATTGCTTTTCTAGCTCAAATTACTCCTTTTTATACTTATTACTAACGCTGAATAAGATTTGGAAACACAATGCTGAGATAAGAATATTTTATCTAAGTTTTGTTAATTTGTTACTGTATAAATAATTTGTTGCTCCTGTGTCTCATTTCACCTCCTTATTTTATCTGCAGGACTATCTTTAATTCTATAAAACAGTCACAATATCCAGACAGATAAATGTCTTCAACATAACATGATTAATTGACAAATATTTATTGAACAATTAACTGATAACTGATAATATTAACCAATGACTTGGACATCTCTAAACTGTCTTTTAGTCTACGAGAAATCCAAAGAGCAAGTGTCTCTATTCAATGATCAATTCCATCAATCATAACTCCACTATTTTAGAAGAGTAATTTATTAAGTTTAACATTTATCTTGGAGACATCTCATCTATCCGGAAAAGGTCTAAAATGCCTAAATTCTAGGACTTACGTGAGTAAACTCGTCCAACAGAATCAATCCAATCCCCTCTGGCAGGTGGCAATTCACTAGCACTTACACTTCACTTTTCACAGACACTTCACTTTGAATATTTCACTTTTCACTTTATCGCGGACAGCAACTTTGGCTTCTAGACGGTAACTGGTTTGGACGGCCCATTCGTCCCCTTTTTATACTACCCAAATGTCCGTATCTGGTCTCCAACCTGTCTCCGACTCAACCAATCAAACTCCTCGAGTATCCATTCCGACCAATAGAAATCTCGTTCTATTTTCAAATATTGATGAGCCATTATTAGCTTTCCAATTTTAAATTTATTTGAATTTAGAATAATGTACGCAAGCTGTCCTCATCTTGTCTCCGACCTAACCAATCAGATCCCTTGAATACACATTTTGAACCTACGTTCCTTTTTTTAAATATTTATGATATGTTATTTTGTTTTATGAGTTTTATTTGAATTTGGAACCTGTCTCCAAGCGTTATCAGCCTATTTACATCATCCAGCTGCCGTGATTCTGAATTATGTTAGTTAGTTAATTATTTAATTTGTTAGATCTAATCTGTTAGTTTTAATCATTTCCTAGTATTGGAAATCTATACATAGAAATGGAATCGTTAGTTTGCTAATCGTGAGGATATTAAGAATCTTAGTTACTGCATAAAACCTTTTTGCATTCACTTTGCTTTTATTAGATATACTTTTGCATAAAATCCCGACTTATTAACTTCATTGACAGGAAGTTCTATAGTTCCATGATCTATGTCTGATAGTCGGAATTTAGTCTATTGAGATATAACTTTTTAGATATTTAATATTTCCAAAAGATGCCCTTAGATTAGATTTCCATCATACTGATGTATCTATATATTTGTGAACGTAGCGGAACGCATTGCGGACCGTTACAAGTTTCTTCGACAATATAGGACCCATAAAACCGTATCAGTACCTACTAGCCACAAATAAGAAGTTATTTATTATTATATTATTTATTCTTTTTATAAAGTGCAATGGGTAGCAAGAAAAATTGCTAACAAAATAGAAATATAAAATTGATTCCGTCGAGATAAGGGTTTCGATACCAAGAAAATACGACGGATGCAGTGAGTAGTTAAACTTACTAAGCTTTTGGGATTATAAAGGAAAGTTTTCTTCATTATTTAGTACCCTGTCGTAGTGAACAGACGGTCGCAAGGCAAGGCATATAATAGCAATGGCGACCACCTCGTAGCACAGATCGTGGTTAGGTAATAATAGTCATTATACATATATAGTAAACGGTCGGCTTCTGAGGTCGATGACTTTCAGATAAATGTCAATACCCGAGGCCTGTTTAATGTCTTGAGTCATGTCCAGAGATCGGCATGTAATAGCAAATCAATTGTAATGTAAGTAACTATATGATACACATGTATCAATTTTTTTGTAGAATATTCAAACTACATCGATATTTTTTTTTGTTTATAACTATGCTGAGGCAAACACACAAGGCAACATACTGGAGCTAATATTTGTAGTACCTAAGCAAAAACATCTATATAAAAAGAATGGCCCCGAGTTTCTTGCCGCTTCTTCTCGGTAGGCTCTGTATATTATGGAACGCGGCGGTAGTCTTTAAAGTAGGTACATTATAATGAAAAATTGACGTTCATAAGTGGGTCTTTGATGCCTTAATTGAATAAATGATTTTGACTTTGCTGCTAAGGTGAAAAGTGGTTACTTTTAATTTTTGATTAAATTCTTTGTTAATGGCCTCTGCGACTTGAATGTCACAACTTTGCCAGTATCTGTTACGTACTAGTTTCATAAACAGCATGGAGAAATAAAAATACACTTTTAGTGATTGGAAGAGAGAGTCAAACGAACTGGGGCCTTACTTAGGTATAAGCAGCAGTTCTAGAAAACTGCCCGGCTTAATCGTACTATGAAAACTTTATAGCAGGCCGGTCCAGGCCTACTATTTAAGAACCGCAGATAAACCGTTCATCTATTTTTTTTGTATCATCATCATCATCATCATCTCAGCCGTAGGACGTCCACTGCTGAACATAGGCCTCCCCCATGATTTTCCAAAAGGACCGGTTGGAAGCGGCCTGCATCCAACGTCGTCCTGCGACGTACTTTTTTGTATGGACTCTCGTTAACATGACGCTCTAAATACGCTCAGTTTATCAGCTTATAAAAGTCTAGGCGTCTGCAATGTACTAAATTGTTAGAATGCCAGAGACAACAGTATCCGTTCACCTTTAAGAAAACAATGTTCGAACAGTTCACCTAAATTAGCGTCATGGTACGATTTTACACTCCAATGATGAAATATTTTGACTATTAAATTTTGTCTGGGATTATATTATGATACCGATGTGTGACATATAGACGTACAAGATCGACATCTCAACGTTACCAGCTATCAAGAAAATTATGTCTGGTCTGAAAATTAGATTTTTTTACCGATACAATCATTGAATTAGAGTACTTATGTGCAAAAAGAGAAGCGTCGATAGAGGTCGCGCATATGTTAATTTACCACGACGACGGTTTCTTTTTGCACAGTACCTACCTCTACCATGAGTTGGCAACATAAATGTCATCTATACTCGATCTCGCCTACCTATTAAACTTGTAATTAACGTACTCGCTGTCAATTTTAGTTCTACAATGTGTGTGCAACCTGTGGCAAGTGGGGGGCTGCAACTGTGTGTTATCGGACCCTGAGTCACAGGATGCCAGAGCGTTGTTCGATGTGTACCATAATGCTCTCAAATGTAGATCGTCAGCAGTTTAAGATATATGCACATACTTATAAGGGACGCATTTAAAATAAAGAAAAAAAAAACTTCGCCCAGTAATTTATCTAGTTATTTGTGTTTGCACATTACATTCTTGTTTATTATTTTTGTCCTTCTTAGATTTGTATGCTCAGACGCAAAATTTATGATCCAGAAGCCAATCCTTCCCTCCACCGACCAGTCTCCTTCGTTTGTTTTCTACTATATCCACGCGACACTGGCGGAATTGCGGCAATCCCACAGAGGCCATAATGAAATCGGATCGAATTAGGTACGAGTAGGTACCTATTTTAATAAATTAATGCTGTCTCGCTGCAATCTTCTCAGTTTGCATTTGTGTGCTAAGTCTAAGGACAGTGACAGGGTGATCATATTTGCCTATAACTTCATCGTGAAGTTCGTCTTTAGGGAGAAGTATTTCTACCTACACCTTTTTCTTCCATTATTAATGATTTTAGCTTTTTAGGAGAGGGCAACTTAGATCCTTGAAACTAAGCAGTTTTACTATCAGATTATAACTGAGCAAACCCAAGTTCTCAGATGCGTTATATCGCAATCGAAATGATAAAATCATGCCTTTGGTAACTTTAATGATCTGAATTATTATTTCAATAGTTACATACGAACGAGCTCACAGAGCCTAGCCGGAAGGAAAGAGAGCTATATTTAACGTATGACAGAGTTGAGACATTAGAGATGTTGAGTGTATCGACTAAAGGTAGGTTCATATTGTTGTGTCGGGGAGTGTCGTGGCGCGCCAGAACGCTATCGGTTACGTTAATTTCTTGTGACTAGATTCACATTGGTGGGTTGTGTTGGGGTCTGGCGCGTTCTGGCGCGGTAAAATCGCTCGACGTTCGGTCGCGCCAAAGAGGTGGTGGGAGATCTGTCGCGCAACACCACAACACACCACACCAATGTGAATCTGTCAGTACGACGCGTAACCGCGAGGGATACAGTTCATTCCGTAAAACTAGATATTGCATTTTTTCGATATATCTTACGTGATTTTACTAAAAAATTTCTATGGGTCGGCGAAACTGCGTGTTAATTATTTTATATTATTTTCTATTAAAGTATTTACAATGTACAGTTTAAACTGTATATTAATAAATCTGAAATATCGATGGAATCTTTCGGCATAACTTTGTAATTTTTGAACGAGACAGTGAAATACGCCTCTGGTCTAATTGATTTATAGGATTAATAAGAGTCGCCAATAGCAGAAATTGAATATCTTCATCAAAATCATTGTCAGTACCTATCAGATGATTCCATTTAAAAACATGTTTTTCCACCACAACTCTCACACGATGAATGATCTGAAAATGCGCCATATTGCGCCCCAACACAGCACATAGTGTGAACGCTCCGCGACACGACACAAGACGCCCCGACACACCCCAACACAGCAATTTGAACCTAGCTTAACCCTTTGAATCGCGAACGTCATCGAAAAAAAAAGACTGTCGTCATAAAATGGCGCTCGATTCATGTCAATGGTGAAATAGACGAGAAATCTAAACATTATCCTTTTCATACATTACTAAACATCCATAAGAAAGACAAGGACTTTCAATATTTCGTTCAAAATGTGTAGGCTAGTGAAAGATTGGCCAAATTTGGCCAATTACCATTCTACGGGTTTACCATTCTACGGGTTAAAAACTATTTTGACAATTACTTCATCTATGGTCCATACGTACCTATGTATTCTTTACGCATTTTGATGATTTTTTTTTCTGTAGCTCTTATGTTGCTTATTTACATAATTTATTTAGTCTGTTTAGTTAACAGACTAAATACGCGCCAGTTACGACAAAATATGATTCATCTAAACAAACCCTTTTCAAAGTATAAAATTTAAAGCGATGCTGTGTGAAATAATGAAATAAGTAAAGGTTGGACCAATAGATGACTGATTAAGCGGAATTCAAGTTATTTTATTTTTTATCTCAACTCCTATTCAAGGAATATTTTATGTTTTTGGTTGTATACGTAGGTAGATATTTGGTGCATCAACTAGATAAACTGTTTTTACTCTGAACTATTTGTAAATAAGTTAAAATTGCAAAAATATCAAATAAATGACTTTGGCCCTAATTGTGACCGGTTTGGAACTAATTCTGACCGAAATCGGCCCTATTTATGACCGACAAAATAAAAGGCGAAATTCTTCATAACAAGAGACTTTATTTGAAAGAAGTGGGGTTCCGTATACCTACATAATTTTGTCTGCATTATAATACTAAGGTACTTATCATACAAATGTAATTTATTTTATTTACGTATTAAAGAAAAACTATGATAGCAAGTAATGTAATGATGACAACAGTTTGTAAGGCCAACGAAATTGGTTTACTTTTGATTACGAAGAACCCTAGTAAAATTCCACAACAGTTTTATTGCAACAGTCAAAATCAGTCGGTCACAATTAGGTTTTGAGGTCCAAATTATGAACGAACAAATTTCTTCGGTCACAAATAGAGCGTTTGGAACAATAAATGACCAGCTAAAAAATAACAGCCCAAAACAACGATTTTTCTGTAATTAACCTCCGGTCATGTTTTGGTTTATAGAATTATGTATCCAAAACCATTAAGATAAACGTAAAAAATCAATAAAAAATCAAAGATACAATCTACAATATCAAAACAAAATTTGCAGGTTGGAGCTAATTCTGACCGCTCGGTCACAAATAGGATTTATGTATCTTTTTTAGACCAGTAATTGAACAGCAAATTTCTCGAAAACCTTATTAAAAAATACTTATTTTCTTTGATTTTCTACTTGAGATAATAGTCATAAATGCAGGGGAACTCATAAATGGGGCCTAATTATATCAAGAAATCGGCAATCCACTCATAAGCTTAAGAAACTGGTTTACTCACCTTAGCTCGTTTTCCATACAAAATGGCGATGGCCGAAACACGTCCGCACTAAATGAGGTCCTGGAGCATGACTGAGGGTCCAATGACGATGTATTAATTTTTAAAAGAGGGAACAGTGTTGCCGCTTCTAAAGAAAAAATACGCCACTACAAGGAGTACCACTCAATTCTTATAATTCGAGAAAATGTGCGTTTCGGTCATCTTTTGGTCCGTCTACCCTACTAATAGTACATTATGCAACAAGTGCGCGAAGTTGTTTATTACAACCGAGACGGGTAAATGGAGTAGAGATTGTAATACACAACGCGCACGAGTTACATGCGACGTTTTTCAACACACTTACTTACTTAAAAAAAACTTCAATTCATAGTATTTTTTATTTATTAAAACAATTATTGGAAGTACAATTGGTAAAATTATAGGTTAACGCTTTGCTATTAAAAACATCATTATTTTGCTCTTGGGTGACTTGAGTAAATGTTGGAGATTGCGAATTTGTTCTCGTAGGGATGTAATATAATTTCATTGCATTAAATCCTTATTGTGTGTATTTAATAGTAGATTATTAACCAAGGGCTGTATGACATCAATTGCATACGAGGTTTTTGGCGCCTGAGCGAAGCGAAGGCGCTAATTAACCCGAGTATGCAATTGATGCTTACGCCCGAGATAAATACTCTGCTTTACATATCGATTGTGAGGTTAGTAAACAACAAGACAACAGGTTTCAATGAACATTTATTAAGAAGAAAAAAATGTGTATTTAATTAAAATTAATAGTAAAATTATTACAATTTGTAAGAGATATGGTCACGTTCTTTTTAGGAATATTTATAGTTTGAATATGAGTTTGTGATGATAAGACTTGAGTTTGAGTGACTTGAGGTTCTTGCATCGTAAATGGCGGCAGTTGACTGGTACTATTTTCTTCATTAAAAAATGGCTCAGATGATGTGCTTTGACGTGGTGATTTCAAGTTTATATTTTCTGTTATTTTAGAAGTAATTTTGCTTTTGTTTGCCATCGAATCTTCGATATAACCTTCGGCCACTTTGCTGGACTTCCAGCCGCCGTGCCTTTTTAACAGAGTGAGGTTGGCTCCCGAATCAGCCAATAGAGTCGCTGATGTTCTGCGAAAGCAATGCCCGGTGTATAACTCTACGTTACTCAGTTTTAAATATGTGGCTATTTGCTTTGGCATGCCTGTAAATTTGTTTTTTCCTATTACTTGTCTGTGGCATTTTCCTTTACTGTAATTAAGAAAAAAACGATTTGTATCCACGTTTTCAGGTCGAAGAGCTTGATATTTTTCAACATAATTTGCAAATTCTTCATGCACAACAAATGACCGGTCAATTTTAGTTTTCGTGTTAGGCAGTTTTATGAGTAGTAATTTGTTATGTTTTTCTACATTTTCTATTGTCAAGTTTGTCAATTCCACGGTTCTGCAGGCTCCCGATATCCCAAAAATTAGAACAACCTGTAAAAAAGACATAAGTTGTATTAAAGGCACCAAATTCGCATAGTATTTTTGTGAAATATTTTGGTAACTTATTAAAAAGGGCAAGTAAATACGTAGGTACCTTTATTGCTAAATAAATTTCATCCGGAGCTTCATTTAAGAATTTCTGTACTTCTTCTGCAGTAAATACCTTCGATTTCTTGCTTTTAAAGCCGTCAGACTGCCTTTTCAAGAAAGCAGTAAGTTTAGAAAAATCTTTCAAATTCACGTCATGTTTTGTCATCATTGTAGATTTTAGCATGGAATAAAAGCACCATAAACTGGAAGGTTGTAGCCTCTTAGATAATTCATCAAAATATGATATAAAAACACTTTCAGAAAGAGATTTCACTTTTTTTTCTGACCGCCATTTCATAAATTCGTCGTATGCCTTTACATATCTTTCTTTCGAGTTCGGCGGTAATATATTTTCGACAACTGTTTTTGCCCTTTCTTTAATAAAATCGGGCGTTAGATCTATGTCTTCGTCACTAGACATGTTTAAAACTTTTGAAAAAGAACTCAAACAAGAAAATTAATTATTTTCGCGATGCTTTCGCGCCTACTAGTAGACTGCCTTTTTGTTTTTTCACGCACGCAAGCGCGTCAAATCTTGCTGGCCAGTTTGATTTTTAAATCGATTCCATCTAACATACGATGTGGAAACAAATAGTTCCATATTTAAAATAAAATCTTTATAAAATAAATTGTCTAGATTCCGATTCGAGTAATTAATCGATACCGAGAAAAAAAATATTTACTTTTTTAAAATATTCTTCGTGCAGTATGAGTATGACAGTTCTTTTTTCAAATTCCAAAACCTATGCTGTAATGATAGTCATACACCCCGGCATTCAGGGGTGTAAGGGTGTACTTACAGAGCAAGAGATATGTAAAAACTATTTATTTATCGACCTGCAACGTGACAAACTTTAAAAAAGGAGAACGATGATGGAATGACACAATGGAGATTTTAATTTAGAATTTTGAGGAGAGAGGATTTCTAAAACGAATTATTATTTTGATGATTGGATTGATATTATAAAATAATAAAGACGCTTATCACAATATATAGTATATCCCATAAAAGATAGGATAATTGGAAATCGATATACTTGGCGAAGGTTTCATCAACCATTGAGCTATTGGGCCTGAGAAGAACTGGCTCGATGTCATTAAGCCATTAATAAAGAAGAATTAGATAGTAACCATTATAAAGGAAGCTGTGTCTTTTATATAGTTTCTTGCCTCGTGAGAAGAAGAAGAAGAAGAGACGCCGCCGTAAAGTGAAACTGGTCAAGTCATATTATAAAAAGAAAGACTCCATATGTGAAAGTTTGTCAGGTCACGTTATCTATTATTATATATTTATATTTCTAATTTTTCTTTTGATTTATTAGCTAGTGTAGGCATTCTTTTATAATGTAAGTAATCATAACATTTCATTACAGGGAGTAAGAAAAAGTGATCCATCATTATTATAAGTAGCAGATACTAAATCGGTCTTGACATCGAAGGACGTTGAAGGAAGCGGTTCTGGACATATTTTTATTGGTGTTGGTTCTAAATTGATATCCTCGGTTATCCTGGCGCTTATGTTGGCTTTATTTTGTATAGAGTCTTCTACATACGATTCTGCCACTGCATTGCGAGCGCCACCCACCATGGCGCTTTAATGTAAGCAAATCAGCTCCTGAATCAGCCAATAATGTGGCTGACGTTCACCTAAAGCTATGTCTTGTATATGGTTCTGCATCTGCGGTAAATTTAGAAACTTTACGATTTCTTTCGGCATGGCACCAAATTTATTTATTCCAATGCATTGTCTTGTAACTTTACCTTTGAGATAGTTTTGAAAAAATCTGTCACTCGTTTCTGTCTGATAATCTGTCAAAATCTTTCTCATTTTTGCACTCGTGCGGGAATGGAAAGTAAAAAGCACGTGTTCGAAATACGCTGTATTTTGATTCTAATTACCGTTCAATAAGAGTCCCTTTTCTAGTAGGTGTGTTGAAAATATATATAATTATAAAATGTGGGGTCACGGTAATACTGTAGATAATATAACCGTAGCGGGGGACTTCAATTTTTAAAATAGGTAGGTAGGTATCTTACAATCGTGGTCGAGGATCTGCGAGTCGTGACTCGGTAGGTACCTACCTAGACTTACCTAGTTATTTTTTGTGTAGCGTCACTGCGCAGAAAACAATAACAGACGCGTTTGTATCAATTAATGGTTTTTACCCTAGGTAATAAGAATCCTTGATATTAGTATAATAAGTACTAGAGCCTTGGTATAAGTAGGTACCAACAGTAGGTTTTCCCTTTTCCTGTTATGAGACCTCTATAACCTCTTCATGGATGCAAAGGCTTGATTTCATTTATCAATCCGTGAAAAATAGCAATACGTTTTCTTACCCTGCTTGCCGAAGACAAAATCGATTTGGTCTAGGTATATTATCTCTGTTCTTCCTTACGATTCAATATTCATTGAAACAACGATCATATTCGCGTGCGCTACAAACTGGCTACTGCTACTACGCTCAGCAAGGCAGTAGTGAAATACTCATCGCCTTTGTTTTCTAAATAATGTCTTATTTTATATTATGGCTTTTTCATTGTAGCAACACTTTTTGCAGGTTCTCTGTTTAACTTGAATTTTCTTCGTTACATTTTGGAATTGTTTTGTAAAGCGCATAAACAGCTTTAGAAAGACTAATGCCGGTATCCACGGAGGCGTAGCTTCATAGATGTTTCAAAATACGCCGTGTAGCGTGTGCAGCCCAGCAGCGCACTGAACTCTGCCCCACGAGGCGTTTTCAATCATATGTGACAATGCCGTTGAACGATGAACACATTATCTGGCTTCTTACTGCATTCGAAGTCGCCGCAGACGACTATTATGTTGGGCATATAGGTATAGAATAACATGTGGGTGTTGAATGTAACGTAACGTAAGGCACTTTCCGAATAGCTCCGAATAACCCTACTCCGGTTAAATAAGCAGTCTATACTGTGAAAATCACCTTACGTTTACGACGCTTAATATGCGGCGAAAATCATCGTAATTACGGCAATATTCGCCTCATGAAAAGGTAGATTATTTATTAAGTAAGATGAAATACGCTCGCAATAAAAACTAAACAAACGTAAACCTAAGTTAGGAAGCGACGTTCATATGCGGCATTTACTAGTGTAACTACTACTAGTAGGACGTGTACATTGGATTGTATGTTGTCTATATTATATATTCATTGTATGATGTATTATCGAGTGTGATATTATAATTATAAGGAAATCTATCTGTATCATTGGCGTTTTAAATTCCACCTGACCTTTCCCGAAAGTAGGTGTATATAAGAATGAATTGATAACAATAATAAACTACATTATAAGTACCTAATCATCATAGTATATATAAGTATGAATTATTATAACACTTATAAACTACATCATAATTTTCGGGTTGGCATTAGAATAGCCCAACACGAATTTGGTGATTTTAAGAGTTGGATCTTATAGATAATAATTTTCTCTACGCTTTGGTATCAATTTTAGAGCGAGGAAATGTCTAGTTTTCTAGAAAAACTAATTTCAATTTCAGATTTTTGATTCGACGATTCTCTATAAATGCGTGTAACGAAACGACTTGGTGCAATGAAAATGGTATTAAAATAAATATTTTAATTATTTGAACTATTATTTTATTGCTAATTTAATTTACAATACTTAATTACATAGTTTATAATACTTGACATCGATTTTATTAAATTAGCTTCTGTTGCAAATACTTTTTTTAAAGAATGGAACGTATGACCGCCATTTTATTTTCCATAGACGATCGACTACGCCGCCCGCGCCGCGCATTCCGTTCCTCTTCGAGTTACGTGAATGTGCTCTGTTCGCTCTCCGTGTTTTTCATTGTTTTGGCGTGGTATTTTGTGTTAATTTTTCGACGACTTTTGCCTGCTCTCTGGACTCCGATTTCTTCTTCAACTACGACTTTTGCCTGCTTTCTGGACTCCGATTTCTGTTGAACCACGACTCTTGCCTGCTTTCTGGACTCCGATTTCTGTTGAACCACGACTCTTGCCTGCTTTCTGGACTCCGATTTCTGCTTGAACCACGACTTTTGCCTGCTTACTGGACTCCGATTTCTGCACGATTGATCTGCCTAGCGACATGGCTAATATTCCATCAGCAGATGAACCAACGGCTTCCACAAGCCGTGAAGATGCAGTACCAGTAGCTTCTACCAGTAGAGGTGAGTTAACTATTCATTTATTGTAATCTAAATTATTTCGCTTGATAAACCACAAAATATGTTAATCAAATGCTTGTTTTTCATTTTAGATGATTTTGAAGAAGAACCCGCATTTAAAAGGCGGAAATACGTGGGTGAAGTTTTACAAACGTGGAATATTGTAAAGCTGGCGCGTATGTTAAGTACACATGAACAAGGACTGGTTTTTGCCGAAGAGCAAGGCTTAATCTTGAAAACTAAGAAGTGTAGAATACACAAAAATCCCATGAAACTTGTTTTCAAGAACGACAAAACTATGGGCACATTTGTGTGCAGCAAGGGTTCCTGTCATAATAAAACTAGAGTATCTAGAGCCCAAGGAACATGGTTTGAGAACGTAAAACTAAAATTGGGACACATTTATTATTTAATGTACTGTTTTGCATACAACTACTCGCATGACATGGTAATACACGAAGATATATTTAGAGAAGAACATTGTTTGTCCCGGCCAACCATAAGCGATTGGTATAACTACTGCCGGGAAGTTGTGGTAATTTACCAACTGGAGAAACAAGAAGTCCGGGGCAAAATAGGAGGCCCTGGAAAAATTGTGCAAGTAGACGAAAGCAAATTTGGGAAGAGGAAATTTAATAAAGGTATTTATATAAGGCATTAATCAATTTCATTATTTTATACTTGTATTTTCAATTTAATAACTGTTTTTTAATTTTTTTCAGGGAGACACATTGAGGGACATTGGGTCCTTGGCCTCATAGAAGATGGTTCAGAGGACTTGCGGTTGGAGGTGTGCCCGGACAACATTAGGTCTGCAGAGGTGCTAATTCCCCTAATTCAAAAACATGTAGAGCCGGGCACAACCATCCATACTGACTGCTGGAGGGCTTATGATTGCCTAAGCCAACATGGATATATTCATAAAAAAGTCAACCACAGTGACCCTGACAGTCCATTTATAGCCGAGGATGGGACACATACTCAACGAATTGAGTCTCAATGGCGGGTGGTTAAAAGATTCTTCTACAAGAATAATTACAACCACCCGGGCAATTTTGCAGACTCAATTGTTGAGTATTTATGGAGGAGATCTGTGGAGGCCAGTAAGAAGGATAAGTTTTTCGAACTGATAAAAGCTGTGCAATATGTATACAAAATATAAGTTAAATACTTTCTAAATTTTGTTTTATTTTTGTCCTAGTTTTGCACCTATATGATTTATTTCTAATGTAATTCAAAATAGCTGTGACCATCAGGGCTAGCACTCTTATTCGAGTCAAGGGCACTCTAACTTGAGTTGGTTAGGTTCAAAATAAGAGACAGAGCCGACACAGAGCACCCCGACTCCACCTAGTCTTGTGGCTGACACCCCTAGATTGTATATAAAAAGTGCGGGAGCCAGAAGCTCAAGGGAGGTCCTGAGAGGAGCGAGCCAGACGAGGTTGAGCGGAGCGACGGGGGGAGGTGGCGAGCGAAGCGAGCCGGCGACCTCCGTAGCGAAGCGAAGACCGAGTTTGGCGAAGTGACACTCAGGGGCGACCGCTAGAGCTTCTGGCGGGAGCCCACCCAGAGTCAAACATAGAACACACCAAAATAGTCAGTACTCCATGTCCAATCCATTCATATTTGTAAGTAAATATAGTTAAATTCAATATATAAACGTTATAAATTTGAGGTTAAGTTCAAAGAAAATTCAAAGTAGTTTTTCGCAAAAACTAGGCATTTCCTCGCCACGAGAGTAGTGTCGGAGGACATCCCCCTCCCCCCTCCCTCCCCCCCTCCCCCTCCCCCCCTTAAATTCGTGTTGGCCTATTCTAATGCAATGCCTATTTGCGTTTTCTGTAAGTAATGTCACATGTCACCTTTACGACAAAATCATCAGGGGTGGCAGCTTTTCATTTTATGTGTTCAAAAAAAATCTTTACTCGTATACTTACCTATATGCCTTGTCGGTTCAACCAATAAGCTCTAATCTCCTCAAAATAGTTTTGTCATTGGCTAGAGGAGAAGAGATAGTAAGAGTCTTCCTCCGTCCCTACTATATTATTATCTAGTTAATACCTATAGGTACCTCTATACCGAACAATTCTTTTACCTACTATATATACCTATATATAGTATGTATAAGAATTTCTCAGAAACTGTTCCAACGATTTTCATGTCATTTAGTACGCAGGGTACGTTTTATCCGTGTTTTCAGACAATGAAAAACTACTACAACATTACAATAGATGGCGTTGATAAGCAACACTAAGCCCAAGGTGTGTTTGGTTTGAGGTTAGACCAAGTTACTTACGAGCAAAACTCAATCATCGTTAATCGTTTTCGTCTAAGTAGATGCATCTAATAAAGTGTCTGTTGTCAAATTGACCGCTTTTTGCATAGTTGCTTAGGTAATTAAATATGGAAGTGACGAGCCGGGCAAGAAAGGAGAGGTAGACAACCTCTCCTCGGCACTCAGCAGCAGACTGCGGATCTTACGACTCTATGGAACAATGATTTAAGAGGTGTAATGATAATTAATAGTTTGTTATAAATATCTAAATTTCATATGCTTAATGCCAACCCTGAATATCCTACTTGAATACACAGATAAGCTTTAACTACACAGCCAATCTTTGTCATTGTTTATCTTTGTACAATATACTTAGCACGCCTTCATTTATGACGAGACTGACAAGAAGGAAGAGGTAAACAGCACTCAGCAGTAGCTAAGGATCTTACGACTCCCTATGGAACAATTATTTAAAACAATTAATAATAGTAAATAGTTTTTTATAAACATAAATTATCATAAGCTAAGTGCCAACCCTAAACATCTTACTTGAATAGTCAAAGCCTATAGATAAGCGTTGACTCCTATCCCGACACACAGTCAATCTTTGTCTCTGTTTATCTTCACACACAATGTAGCACGCTTTCATTTACGAGATCTAAGTAAAAAATACAATTTCAACTTTATTATCAAAACAATAAGTACAAAACTGGCATGGATTGCTTTCGTTGTACTTCCTGTGGCCTTAAAGACATTAAGATTACCATTTCTCGCATTGCATACAAATTGTTTTCTTACTTCCATATTGATTGCTGAGTTTCTTTATTCATAATCGCTGTGGTCACTAACTTTTTCCAACAATTTTTAGACACGAATAGACCACGATTTTTAAAATGAATTGGCTTATGAACATGAGTTCTTTGACCTTTTCCATTTTTCAAATAGATTGTGATATTGATGACGGATCCTTAGACCATATCATTATAATTATGTCCTACTGATAGAGCTAGCCAATGTGCTTGAAGGCTCAATTCATTAATAAATACTACATTAATGATACAGTTTTTTTTTTATAGGATAGGTTGGCAAACGAGCACCTGATGGTAAGTGATCACCATCTCCCACGGACATCCGCAATACCAGAGGTCTCGAGGATGCGTTGCCGGCCTTTGAGGAAGGAATAGGCTCCCAAGTCGTATCTGTTCGGAAATACCTCAAGTGGCACTACATAGGTAGTGTAAGAGAGAAAGTGCCGTCGGAATCGCATGGTTGTGGATCCCGTCAACATGATCTCTATGAAATTTCCACGCAGTGCCAAAGAGCCGAGCCGATCGGAGAGAGCTTGGTCGTCGATGTTTCGAACCGCTCTACGTTGAATACGGTCAAATGGAAAGAGCTGGTACTGAAGACCCCCGCCCAGAGGTGAGAACAGTACTCCATGTAAGGCCAAACTTGAGCCTTATAAAGTTGCAGGCGATTGGCCGACGTGAAGTACCGTCTCCCTTTTCCAAGCACACCAAGCTGTTTAAAGGCTGATTTAGCCTTCCCTTCCAATTGACGCGAAACGGAGCCGTGTTAGGCTCGTGACCGGCACCGAACTCCGGATCAGGCAGTGGTCCAACGATCCAAGAGGAGCGTTGACGAACACCGAGTAGCTGTCTGGATGAGAGGTCAGCAGAAGGTCCAGCAGGGATGGTGTTTGATCATCCACAGCTGGGATTCGCGTAGGTGAGGTTACCATTTGTGTCAGATCATACTCCAAAGCGAAGCTACGCACAGACAGATCGCTCTGCCTGATCAGTGGTGCACGAACCGAGCCATTCGGCATGGTGGTCGCCAAGTATCACGATCCTGATGCGGTAGGAATCTGCTCAAGTGCGGAGTCAGTAGCAATTGGTATGAGCTCCATAAATTGGTCAATTTCGGCATTACTGTTACGATGGAATGAAGCCTATAAATGCACGCGTAGACTCGTGGAGTCATCGCAGTCTACACGCAGCCAGGTGATAGATAGGCCCCGTCCCTCAAGGCTGTTGAGGCGCCGACCACAGATATCCTCTCTGACGTAGAGACACACATGATTGGCCTCCGGAACCTCCCACATACCGACTGAAACGCAATATACTTAGCAAGCTATATCACGCCCGTGTTATGTGGCAGTGTGGTACTTCCACGGTCGTGACGGCCCATTCGGCTGTAACCCTTAGGCGACCATTACACGATAGGTTTTGCTGTCAGTTTAACCACGGTCAAAGCTTTACCTGAGGACTAACCTATCGTCTAATGCGCTGACTGATGGTTGCATGACGGTGATTGACGATTATCTGAATATATTGAGTTTTTCGTCATGCAACCATCAATCATGCACTTTGAGTGACCGTGTAATGGCATTTCGTCAATCATCCGTCAGTCAGCGCGCGGGCAGCGATGGAATCGGACGCGGAATACGACCAAAGCGAAGAACAGGCGGCGCCGGCTGGGCCTGCGAGATCGCGCAGCCAATCACCAGCGCGTCCTTCTAATGTTTTAAAACCAGAAAAGGATTTTATTTTAACATATGAGACTATTCCTGAATTATGGGATACCACTAACCCTGCATGTACAAATTGTTTTTTTTTATATATATGGTGTTACCTAGACCAAAGGATTATCGAAACACGCAGCTTTCATGCGGACATAGTTTGCGTAATCTTTGTCCTCTTGAGACTCCCGTATATCGGCCAACAAGTTTAAATGGCTATATTATTCCCTTTTTAGAAGCCATTTTTTCACCCAACGCTTTCTTTTCACTCGTTTTAGTTGACAACGCAATCAAAATTGCAACACAGGCCTTTTTTTTATGAAAATCCATATTGTCGTCAGTGGAAACCGTGTAATATCGGGTCTGACTGACGATCAGTCAGAGTGACCGTGTAATGTCGATAAAATCCATCACTCACGGTCAATCATTCGTAATTCTTGCCTGACGAATAACCTAGCGTGTAATGGACGCCTAGGGTTACAGCGTGGCACTACCACAAAGATACTTGTAGATACATAGTTGTATATTATAAATAATGATGTTTATTATTCAATATGTTTAAGTTACCACGGTTTTTAATTTATTCGAGTTGTATTAAATATCCTTTTACTGTGCGTTTCCGTGATTTCAAAGATCGCTTACCTTCGATATTTACATCCGTTCGCTTATAGCTGTTCAGTCGGCGATGCTTTAATCCCTGGCTACAGATTATATCTAATAATTTGGTTTCTTTTTTCTAATTTCTAAAGCTATTATGTTAACGCCTAGACGATATTGATTAGCAAATTCGTTGCAACGACGAAGAAATCATAGGAAACGATGCTCTCTATTTTTTAAAGTATCTATCAACATAGCGTATCTAACTATCTTCCTTATCAGTCCCAACACTGTCTGTACATTTAAATATCTCATTATGTTATTATTTATTAATCTGGCATCCGAGTAAGGTATCGGGTGCAGTTTCTAATCGATTCATGACTCGATCGGAGACAATCGAGTGGGGCATTCGGTGAAAGTGAACCGTAGTCCGGTTTCGATTGACATTTTAGGAATGGAACTTGTCACTTAATGATAATGGCGCTCAAGTAAAACAATAGTAACCTTACCCTGTACAACGCAACTAAAAATCCTGCTACTAATCAATTATGTACCTAACATTCTTTATTCTTTGACTGAGTGTCCGAATAAATAAATAAGACATTGGTATCACAGAAGTCGGTTGAAAATGCGCACGCAAGGCAATGTACCTTCCGTATCGAAAGTCCTAATAAAAGCATGCTTTATTGATGCTATAGTTATATTTATATGTTCTTGGTAATTACAGCACTTTTCACGAGTTAATTGTGATAATTATGCAGTACTATGAATCGCTCGTAGCAGAGCTCGACTTGGCGATCTTAACCGATCAATATTAAGCAACACTTGCTGCGGTCAGGACTTGGGGTGGATTTAGGGTGACCGCTAGTGGCATTATTCAACTGAGCGCTTCCGTGCTTCGGAGGGCACGTTAAAGCGTCGGTCCCGGTTGTTTGCCTTAGGACAACAGTCGTAAGGCTATGTCGAGGGCCATCGAGCGGCCTGAAAATTTCGACATGGGTTGGCCACTAACCTATCCTCGAATCCGCACTGGGCCCACGTGGTGGATTATGGTGCAACTCCTCTTTCTGAGAGTAAGGCTCGAGTCCCAGCAGTGGGAACAAAATGGGCTGATTATGATGCAGTACTAGCGACTGCCCGCGACTTCGTGGGCGTAATAGGCTCGGCCTTCGGCCTCGCCATACCTTTCCATCTTTTGTTGGTTTTTCTTTCATAAGAACCTTCTCCTGACAATAATTAAAATGCGACTGTTTTCAAAAATCTATAGTTTTTTATGTTAGAAACATTGTTAAAATCTATATATATACATAATAGCTTTGCGAAGAAAGATCTTTATCAACAACAGAATCCATGAATAACTATAAAATTTTAATAAAAAATTTATAAGTACTTACTTATTATCATACCTTCATGCACGTTTAATGTCAATTATACAAGTTGAAATGAATAGCAAACATTATTACAGAAAATGTTATCAAATTTATCGAAATCGGGGCTCTCCGGGATCCAAGGCAACTTTTACACACTCAACACATATAACTCATAGGTAGTTTGTTTGCCGAAGCGTGACGCGTTGATGCTTACGATAAGCTAATTTTTCGCAAATTGTGCCACGGCCTCTGGAACCACTTTGCAGTGTGCGTGAGTTGCATATCCAGGTCCATAGGTCTTACGCAGTCACGCCGTGATCTCGGTTAGTAGAATGTGCCATTCACAAGTTAAATGCCAATGTATTATTATAGCTACTGATGATACAAACAAACCGTTTTGTTTTTGTTTTCTGGTCGCCTTCTTTCCGTCGACCTTGTGAAGTTTTTACGTGGTTGTTTAGTGAACTTCTTTTGCGAGTGGAACCGCCGCAGTGCGAAATATTCTGCCTCGAACCATTAATGGGTTTGGAGGGCGCCTGTAGTAATTTAAATTACCGGGCGAATAAGACGACTATAAAATTAAATTTCATATTTATATAACCCTTGACACAAAATGATAAAAATAGTATGAAATAAATACTCATATATTAAAAGGTTTTTTTTTCGTTTTTCATCAAACATAGCCAACAACACTTCCGACTAATTCACCTTTCGAACAAAAAAACCAAAATCAGTTCAACCGTTCGCGAGTTACGTTGCTCACTCACACATACACGTCAAACTTATAACACACCGGTTGATAAAATGATGTCACAAGGTGATGAGCAAAATGCAATGCCGTGCAAAACTGTAGCTGTAGTTTTAGCAGTCTCATATATGGGTGTGGTGTTCACCATCATGCGTACGTCGGGCCCCTTTCATCTGATGGTTAATACCATGATGATAATACCAACATGAGATGGGCCCCGATTGCGAAGTTCTGGTCACAGTGTGTGGTGAAAGGATTCGTCAGTAGGTAAGTAAATCCTTTTTGGGATGCAATATTACGACACAATAAAAGGAAGTACCTACTTGAGAAAGGTAATTGTAGCGTGTTGAAGAAAGTAGTTTTACTACTTTATTTATAAAAGAAATTTCTTTATGCTTTTGTTAAATTTTCACACCAGGTTCTTATGTACTAAGTACCTGAGGCCGTAGTACAAACAATTTGCAAAACAGTATTCATATCGAAAGCGTCAACATGTCATACTTCGGCGTACAAACTATGAGATATCTGTGTCACAGTTGCCCTAGATAAATGACACTTTGTACTGTTTGACGTGAACAACACGTTACGTTACACTTACGAAGATATTGGTGCTAGGGCCACTGTACTTTAATTATTACGGTCTAAATAAGGGCTAACAGCGGACAAAGTTAGAGAATTAGATTGAAAGTACTTACTTACATAATAGAGGTATATAGGTACATGATCCATCTACTTATACCTACGTTTCAGCCAGCATCTACCAAGAACCCAAATACGTATAACAGTTTGCATGTCGTTAAACCATCTGTGTCATAAGAAAGTTTGCTTATAGATTTGCCTAGATATTCTCACGAAAGGACTTCCCAAGAAATTTCATGAGTCAGCTTATAAATAGAAATTGTTAAATGAAAAATTGACACCGCACCCACGCCTATCGCGTCACCCAACTGCAAGAAAACGATAAAAACAAGATTCCTTTTCACTGTCCAGCTTAATATGCTTGCTAACTGTAAAAGGTCTTCGGCCGCTGTCAGCGCATGCCTTAGTTACATACACGCATACAATAGGTAGCCATTGCTGCCCCACGCGACAGCGGGAGCGTCGCCTGTCTTCATTCACTCGAGCGCATGCCGTTAACTTATTCACATCTTCACTTTCCACCACGCAAAACGTTTATTATGCAGTGACTTTACACGCGATTTAAAAAAAATCTGAACGCACCCGAGTCTTACCTCACATTTGGCGGGAAAAAATGGCGCGCTGGCTTTTCGTTGTTCTGGCTCTGATGTTGCTGTCGCCATGTGAAATGAAGAGAAAGATAAAGGACTATCCTACAGACAAGCAGTTGACTTTGCAAAGGAAGGAAACGACGCCTGTTGATTTTACCAGACTTGTGGTGATGCGTTTGGTTTATGGATTCGCTAAAGTGCTTGGCTTCGAAGAGCCTATTGGTGATATTCTTAACGGTGCGTTCGTACCCCCTGGAGCGGACGACGATGACGGTTTTGGTGATGACGATGGCGACTTTTTTGATGATGATTATTAATTCACGTTTTAGTTTGTAGTGTTTGAATACCAAAAAAGAGATGCATTTAATTTATACTCTGAGCTCAGTGTGCTTTCTGTTCTGTGTTTATTTAGTTCAAGTGGGTTAGTAGGCGTTCCGGTTCGTAAGTGTTATTTTATTTTTATTTTGGTTGATTGCGCACGCAAATAGGTTATATTTACGGTTAGCTTTGTGAGGTAGCGGTTAACTCTTAAATGGTTTCTGATCGGTTTGTTGTGCGATTTTGCAGTTAGGTAGTTTATTTTGTAAGCTGAATTGGTTCCGTTTTAAAGATTTGATGTTTAATTATGAAATAAGTTACTGTTTTCTATGTCTAAAATTGGTACGACGTAGGTACCTATATTTAATAAATGAAGAATATGTAGATACATAAATTCATAGTTATGCCCTTATTTTTGTGTATTCGTTCTTATGTAACGTTACTGGCAATGTCGCGAGTGATATCTTTAGGATAAGAATGTAACAATTTATTTATATCTAGCTAGTATTTATTTGTATATATTTTTGGTGTATAGTTTACTGAGCATAATGACGAATTTAAAATATAATTATGTAAATAGGTACAGTATTAAGATTAGGATTAATGTATAATGTAATATTAACTTATTTATTACCACACTACACTAGTATTATTAATAATATGAATAAGCTAGATAATAAAATATGTATGGCAATTTGCACAAATGAATAATAATAATCTTATAATGCAAAAAGAAAGTTTTGTAACACTTAATAAAAATATATTATTTATTTCATAATTAGTACCACGTACCTGGTAGTATATTTATATAGTTTTATTTTAATTATGAATACTTGAGGATATAAATATTAATTACTTGCATACAACTATGAACTTTAATTAGGGCTAAATATACTTACCTCCATAGACAGCGTGTTCAAAATGTGTAGTGCTAATGTGCTAAAATAATACACACACAAACTTAATACCAACTACTGCGTCCCAGTAAGTAGTAAAAATTCCGAGTTATGAGTTACCAAATTTCTAATACTGAAGCAGGTTCATCCATGATTTTTTTATATGAATAAAAATATAAGCTATTTAAATTTGGATACTTTGACTTGTTAATTTGACTAGGTACATATTATGCACACCTTTCAATATTACCTTTATTATTACCGTTCGAATAGACCCATGTTGGCGAAAACAGCTCTAATAACGCTCACTAAGGGCGTTCGAATTGGGAATCTGTGTGTGAAAATGACGTTTGTTTCGTTTTGTTCAGCGTTCGGAAAGCTAAAAAAGAGTTACCTACTTTCGGCTCCAAAAAGTGCAGTTCGACCCACGTCCGGAGCATGGTTGTTTGTATCATTTTTGACAATTACTATGTATTTGACAGCATAATCATGCGGTTTTAGGTCTTATGCTCGGTTGAGCGTTCGAGTAAGGGTGTGAGCAAAAGTGGCGAAAGATGCAAAAATAACGTTTTTGAGCTTTAGCATAGACTAACATATACAAGTATATGTTAGTCTATGGCTTTAGGAACGCTTTAACAAAAGAGCCATCAATGACAACGCCACCAATGCCCTCAAAGCTAAACGAATGCACCTTAGCTACACCTTTTTGTTGTTGATATAAGTACATATATGCCTACCTCATAGAAGAGAAGACGAATCCAGCCCCTAGAGCGAAGCGAAGGATTCTTCAAACCATATACGAGTGGTCGAGGTGGATTAAAGTTATTGTGATGGCACTTCCTTATGATAAATGAAGAAAACTATTTAACTAAATTATTATAGATGTAGAATGTAGACGATCAGGGATCTCAAGAAAATTAGGAAGTTCAGTCATACTGTGAGTAAGAGAAAGGAAAACTTATCATCCCTACTTATTTTCCAAGTAGTTGGGTCTGACAGACAAATAAATCATAAACATGTATTATTTTATTATTATGTTATTTTACCAAATTATTACTTGTTAGAACAAGTAATTTGACAACTTTCTTTTTTTTTTGTTATATTTACATTATCATCATTTTAAAATAATTTACGATGCTTAACTAAGGTTGAAAATCGCTTGTTAGATTGGACGATGTAATGCGAAAATGCGTTAATTTTGTACGTTTTCTTTATATTTTTCGATATATACTAACACAATTGAAAAAAACTGCTGGTTATTACTTAAGTACTATACGTTGGCTAAGTATTACAAAAAAAATTGTGTTATCGCTGAAAATTCTGTGAGATTGGACGTGAAAGTTTATTTTTGTGGACCTATTCAGAATTTTTTTCTGCTGAAAGAGAGTTATATTTATGAATTATATTCGGTTATTACTCTTATCCTATTCCTTTTCTAACATAAGTATTTTTTTCATAATATAAGGGGTGTTTTTTTAAGCCCGATATAACTTGAAATTGTAAAAAATAACACAAAAAATTAAATTGTAATCAAAATTTTTTTTTATTCGAAAGATCAATACGTGACATTAACATTTGAAAATGATTTCGGGCATATGGGCATCGCGGCTGTTCTTGACGAAGCGCATTCTGGACGTCCAATTTTGGGCCACTTTTTCGAGCACTGCTGGCCGTATGTCACGAATAACACGAACAATGCTGGCCTCCAAGGCGTCAATTGTTGCTGGTTTATCAGCATAAACCAGTGACTTCACGTAGCCCCACAGGAAATAATCGAGAGGTGTCAAATCGCACGACCTTGGAGGCCAATTGACAGGTCCATTTCTCGAAATCAAGTTATCGCCAAATTTTGATTTCAATAAGTCGATGGTTGCGTTCGCCGTATGGCACGTAGCGCCATCCTGTTGATACCACATCTCCTCCGGATCAATGTCATCCATATTTTCAAACAAAAAATCATTGATCATGGTGCGGTAACGATCTCCATTGACCGTAACGCGAGCTCCGGCCTCATTTTTGAAGAAATAAGGTCCGATGATGCCACCAGCGTGAAAACCGCACCAAACGGTGCATTTTTCTGGATGTAATGGAGTCTGTAGGGTCTCTTGTGGATTTGTCTCACTCCATATGCGGCAATTTTGCTTATTAACAAACCCGTTAAGCCAAAAATGCGCCTCATCGCTGAACACAATTTTGCGATAAAACAACGGGTCAGTTGCCAACTGCTCTAGAGCCCAATCGGCGAAAGAACGACGCATATAATGGTCTCGTGGCTTCAATTCCTGCACCAGCTGGATCTTATACGGGTGTAGGCCGAGATCTTTGCGCAAAATTTTCCACGTAGTGGACGGACAGAGCCCCAATTGCTGCGACCGACGACGAATCGATAAATTTGGATCTTCTTCCACACTTTCGTTTACAGCGGCGATATTCTCTTCACTACGCACATTCCTTCGACGTGTTGGTGTTATTGCATCCTCTAGAGAGTATGTGGTACGAAATCTATCCACAGTTCGACGAATGGCTTGTTCAGATGGACGATTATGTACGCCATAAAAATGACGAAGTCGTCTATAAGTTGCGCGAATCGACGACTGATTTTCAAAGTAAATTTGGATAATTTCGTAGCGTTGTTCAAGCGTGAGTCTATTCATGATGATTTGTCAGAGTATACTGAAACAAATAAAAAAAAATGTTTTATCAAAATTTAATTTTTTGTGTTATTTTTTACAATTTAAAGTTCTATCTAGGTTAAAAAAACACCCTTTACTATCGATCTGTTTCGTTACACTAGGTGTTTAAAAATTCTGCTATTTCTTCAATCAGGGTACGAGCGCGCCCTAATATATTTTCATAGCTATAAATGTAACAAATTTATTCATATTAATAAGCCAAGGTATTATTACCAGTAGACTTACCTCACTATCATAACTGATATTATAAATGCAAAAATGTTTGTTTGTTACGCTTTCATGCCTAAACGACTGAATTGATCGTAATGAAATTTGGCAAGGAGGTAGATTAAGTATATCCCGGAGAAGACGATAGGATATTTTTCATCATCATCATCATCATCATCCAACACCACGCGGATGTAACCGCGGGGCGGAGCTAGTAAAATATAAGTATGGAAACAAACAAGAAATAATTTCATTAAATTATTTATTTTATGGTAGCTATATAGCTGGGCCAATTTTTATAGTTTTATTTATCTGCGTTAATAACAAAACATACATTATTTACAACTAAAACATAATTATTTAAGAGCGATACATATTAACATAAACAGTAAAATAAAACCTAAATGTCTTCAAAAAGCCAACTGGGACGTCTACTCGTACTATCAATTTTATCTATTATTTTCATAATCTCATTATCACTTTCATCACTATTATTATCAACATTCTGACTACAATCTTTATTATCAACATCACTTTCACTCACATTATCACTATTATCATCATTAACATCAACAATACTATTTACATCGTCGTCAACAACAATACTGTTCTCATCGTCATTACCAACCACAATACTAATCTCATCATCATCTTCAACAACACTATTCTCATCATCATCACCATGACTTTTACTATCAGCTGCAGTATCCATATTGCATCCCTTCATTTTCCTAATAAGATCTCCCCATTTTAAGGTCGTTTCACAAAGTGGGCATGTTCCTTTTATGGGCACATACTCCCCAGGTGCCAGAAATGTATCAGCTAAACATAATATATGACATTCCAGGTCACAGTTAGGATTAAGGCAACTTAATTTAACTTGATTGTTACTTATATACTTTGAACACAAAAGACATTCAGCGAACATGGGTGTAGGGTCTTTAGACTTCTTTTTGAGATTTCTGCTCTTGACTGGTCCATGGCATATTGCCATGTGGTCCGGCGGCTTCCTTTCGTCCTGGAAGAATAAAACGTAGGTGTAGAGTAGACAGCAGAGGCATTTGCAAGAGTTAACATTAGCAACGGGATATTTACCGTGTAATCCATTTTGTTTGACTTCCCGATATTTCGGCACTCTTGCAAGCGCCATGATCACGAGTAAACGATCATGGCGCTTGCAACAGTGCCGATATATCAGGAAACAAAAATGGAACTCTTGCAAAAGTGACTGCGATAGTCCCGTCGCGTGTCGCGCGCACACCATGTGTACGTACAAAAAAGTGCTAAACCATGTCGCTCGTACACAAAGTGTATCACATTTTTATACCTCTGGTTTGTAACTAAGTTTATCAGATCCAATGCATTCCACCGGTATAAACTTGCTTTTAGTTGGTCAAACTATTCAAGTGTAGTATTTTCTACCGACTACCAGAAAAAGGAGGAGGTACTCAATTCGACTGTCTGTTTTTTTTTATTACCTCGATAACTTTCGACTGGGTGAACCGATTCTCAAAATTCTATTTTGTTTGAAAACTGGTGCTTCCCGTGTGGTCCCATTTAAATTTCATCAAATTCAGTCACGTAGTTTTTGAGATACACTCTAATAACTGAATAGAATGGAAGTCGGTATTGAATTTTTCAAATTGTACTTGTTTATACTTTTATGCGTAGTTCGGAAAGACACCGAAAAAAGTAGACACTGGACAGGTTAAAAACTTCATATAAGTTTTTAAACTATATCGCGGTCACTTTTGCAAATGCAGAGGCATTTTGTCTAACAATGGGACTGGACAGGGCTAAGAAATTGAATTATTATTAAATGTGGTGTTTATTCCGTTGAATGAGACTGGTTCATTATAGTTCAGTTCACCCATGCCTTCGAAGCGAGAGGCTCCAAGTTTCATCCCTAGCTGAGGGACACAATAAGAATAGGGCAAATATTTGTGGAATGAACAAAAATATTAGCTGTCAGGTCTTAGATATATTATGTGTTGTGTGTGTCCATGAATCTACGGCGCGGTTAGTGTATTTTGCATATGTACACAGCGTAATGTCATATGGGATATAGCTATGGGGTTCAGCGGCTGATATAGAGACCATATTTATCCTTCAGAAACGTGCTATTAGAGCTATATACGAAATGGGTCCCCGTGAATCTTTGAGAGATTTATTTAAAGAAACCAATATATTAACGTTGCCTTCCTTATATGTATTTGAAAATATAATGTATGTTCGTAAAAATTTACATATATATAAGTTAAATAGTGATCACCACACTTTTAAACCAGAAATACAAATAGGATAGCTGTACCTAGTTTTAGACTTGCGAAGACTAAATAAGTCATTCCTAGGAAATTGTGTGCGTTTTTACAATAAAATCCCAAAGCACATAACTGAGTTCACAGAGGGCAAATTCAAGTTGACTGTAAAAAACGTTTTAATAAAAAAAGCTTACTATAAAGTTCGACATTATATAGAAGATAAAGATACTTGGAATACTCCACTTCTGGCAAGCTGTCTCTCTGCCACCCATAAAATGTAATATTTGTAGTACCTAAGTAGCAACATTGTAAACATCCATATAAAAAGAATGGCCTCGAGTTTCTTGCCGCTTCTTCTCGGTGGGTTCTATATATTTTGGAACGCGGCGGTAGAGTCTTTAAAGTACATTATAATGAAAAGTTGACGTGCGTATAAGTGCGTCTTTGATGCCTAAATTGAAAAAATGATTTTGACTTTGACTTTGAATCCTTGTGCGGGAGTATGAGCATGTAAACTATATACCATTGCGTTGGTATTTACATATGAAAATGTTCATTCTTTTAATAACAAGATTACTTTTCCTAAGTGTAAGGCCTATTCAGCTCTATTTATTACTACGCGTTACTATGACAGTTGCAGTGCCACCCAGAGCTAAGAACTGTTTTGCGTGGCACTGCACTGCGCTCGTCACCCGGAGACATTGGTTTTTGTATCTCTTTCATCCATTAATTTCACTTGCTACAGTGCCCTTCACAGCATAACACAGTAATGCTTGCGCACTATTGCTTCGTAGTACCTAGAAGAGGCGGCACTGCGGTGGTACCAAATAAGACCGCTTCTTGCACAAGAGGCTTACTACTAGTGCGTTCGAATAGATCACTTCTGATCGTTTTTGGCGAAAATAACGCTAAAAACGCTCACAAGGGGCGTTCGAATTGGGAATCTGTGGGTGAAAATGTTGTTCGTGCCTCTTTTTGTTCAGCGTTCGGAAAGCTAAAAAAGAGGTATTTTTGCCACCAAAAGTGCAATTTTTGACCCACGTCCGGAGCATGGTTGTTTGTGATCGTTATTTGACAGCATAATCATGCGATTTTAGGTCTTATGCTCAGTTGAGCGTTCGAATAGGGTGTGAGCAAAAGTGGCAAAAATAAAGTTTTTAGCTTTACGAACGCTTTAACAAAAAAGCCATTAATGACAACGCCACCAATGCCCTCATAAGCTAAACGAACGTACCTTACGTAGTATAAACAAAGGGAACTTAAAAATGCGAGGTGGGAAGTTGTTGGACACCACATTGCAAATTTGGAGCTAAAAAAAATCTTTCAAAAACTTTTTTTACCGATTTTAGTGACCCTTACTACTTGCTGGATCGATTGTCATTCGCGGTCAATGATATCATCAAGATGGCGTACACTTTTTAGTTATTGGAGTATAACTTAAAAACTGCTTAACCGAATTTGATGAAATTTAAATGGGACCACCTCGGAAGTATACCCTACCAAACAAAAAAAATTGAGAATTGGTCCACAATTGGGTGAGAAATTGGTGATCATTCACAAAAAAATACATACAATCGAACTTAAAATCTCCTCCTTTTTTGAAGTCAGTTAAAAATTACACATTCTCGGACGGGATTCGAACCCGCACCCATACGACGGTTAGACGGGATTCAAACCCGCACCCATACGACGGATAGACGGGATTCGAACCCGCGCCAATACGACGCTTAGACGGGATTCGAACCCGCACAAATACGACGGTTGGACGGGATTCGAACCCGCACCCATACGACGGTTAGACGGGATTCAAACCCGCACCCATACGACGGAAAGACGGGATTCGAACCCGCACCAATACGACGCTTAGACGGGATTCGAACCCGCACAAATACGACGGTTGGACGGGATTCGAACCCGCACCCATACGACGGTTGGACGGGATTCAAACCCGCACAAATACGACGGTTGGACGGGATTCGAACCCGCACCCATACGACGGTTGCACGGGATTCGGACCCGCACCCATACGACGGCTAAACGGGATTCGAACCCGCACCCATACGACGGTTGGAATTATCTAGAGAGTCCAATTCGAAGCTCAGACGGATCGACTCAGTGGCCTAGTGGTCATGGCTTCTGACACGGACTCGTCGGAGGGTGCGGGTTTGAATCCCGTCTGAGAATGTGTAATTTTTCTCTCTAAAATTGCAATGTTTGGTCTCTCTAAGCTGTGGTTTTTGGTCTCACTACGCACGCGTTAATGCTTTAAGGATTAAGCAATATTAGATCCAATATATTGGACCCAATTTAAGATCTTATATTATTAATTATTATTAACATCAATAGCTTACAGGAAATTCTTCAAAGTAGTCATTCTCCAGCCATCTTATAGTAAGTGGTAGGCGACACCATGGGCCAACTCTAAGCATTTCACTCAGTACTCTCAATTTGAACTTAAATACTGTCTCCTTTCTTGGTATTTTCTTTAGATTTAAGTGCTGCAGTCTTATAGTCTTGCTTGGGTTTTGCCAGGCCCATTCAAACTGAAATAAATATTTAATATTTAGATTTGACCCTGTAGAGATTTTGGAACAATCCAAATTATGAGTCTCTCAGTTTATCTATGAAAATCTAATGTATATAAAGAAAAACATTAACAGTTTTGATAAAAGGGGTGATGCTCATTCCATCAACACGCGAAATAAGCACAAGTTATCCGTACATGTAACGCGTCTCCACAGAATAAGTCATACTTTTAGGGGACAATTTATACGATTCTATAATAAAGTTCTCAATGTTATCCGAGATTTACCTATTAGTAAGTTTAAAATTACTATTAAAACAAACTGTCAAAAATGTTATTACAACATTTCGGATTACTTGGAGGATAAAACAGCTTGGGACTGATCACTCCAGGATCTACCTACCTACTTGTGTATCAAAGTGTAGCGTGTCTTTCCCTACTGATACTATTGTTATGTTTTCTTTTGTAAGGCAACACACTGGAGCTAAAAATAAGCGAACATTTGTTATATTATTTAAGAAATTGGGTATGTAAAAAATGTAAAAAGACAAGCCCGCTGAGTTTCTTGCCGGATTTTCTAAGTCGTGGTCGCGTTCCGAACACGAACCGGTTGTAGATTTAAGAAAAAATAAATGTAAAAAATGACAATTTGTAAGTGCCTCCGTAGGCTTATACAGAATAAATGTTTTGAGTTTGAGTTTATGTACTTCTACGATTCAAAAAATACAGAAAATTGTAACCCAAAATGTATGTCACTTTTAAGAGCACTTTTACAGTGAAAATAAGTAAATCATATAAAAAGATGCCAGCTGGGCAGAGAAGAAGTAGTAGAATTATCCAATTAGTCAAACTAAATAGTCACTTAAAGAGGCACAAACAGAGTAGGTGCTAGGTATAGTGATTTTATTTAAAAATATATTAAGTATATGTCCATAGTACTTCATTTTAAGACCATTATAATTATGTTTCATATTACACTCGGGTTTTTTTCGAGTGTTTATTTACATTATTATTAGATAACATATACAGACTGACTGGTTGAACACTTTACATAAACAAGGACATGATAATTCATGGTCACATGAAACGTTTAAAAAAATAAAATTAAAAAAATACCGTTAAACTACAGAGGAAACCTTCATTCTATGAATGTGCTATAACTCGAAAATTATGGACACCGTCCGAACGGGGCTAATGACCCAAAGCGCCGCGCCGCGTTCAAAGGAATCAAGCTGCGTCCGAACGGGGTTAATGACCCATAGGGCCGCGCCGCCCGCGCCGCCAAAGGATGCCGCGAATGCCGCGATCGTCGGCCGCCCGCCCGGCTGCGCCGCGCTTTTATTACTACACGCGCGCCGCGAGTGACCATGTTTATTGTTTTGAGTAGACAATTAAAGTTAAATTAGGTAAATATTAGGCACCTATTTTTTTTTCTTAATTAGAACGAGAATCGAGTACTGAGCACTATATATCAATATGTAAAGTGTTCAACCAGTCACCCTGTATAAATATTGAAATTTATATTGAGAAAAATTCCATTCTCGGACGGGATTCGAACCCGCGTCTTCTGACTCTCCGTGTCAGACGCCATTGACCAACTAGGCCACCGAGGTTCTGGTCCGAGCATAGAATTTTAACTCTCTATTTGACTAACCGTCTTGCGGGGACGGAGCGACATCCATTAGACAGTTTAACAGTACCATCCAACCGAAAGAATATTATAATTATTTAGAAATACTTAAACTTTCGTATTGACATCGCAGCCCTTGTAATTGTTGTTGTTAAAATTTCAATGTTTGAGATTGCTTAAGCAGGCGTTAGTGCTTATAAAATTAATACTATAAAGATTACTATATTAGATATTAATACTAGAAATGTTACTACATAATTGATGATAACGTGAAGGTATAAATAAATATAAATAAAACACTGAATATTTATTTGTATTTTTATGCACTCTTAATATAATGAATATATTGTATAGAAGAATTATTTTCCTCACAGTCGATATATACAATCGATAAATTACCAGTTAATATTGGAGTACCGCACTAATTTACACGTGCCAGTGAATAAGCGACGGCGTTATCTACAACTGCAAAGAACAGTACGGGATGGCAAAAGACATCAACGCGTTCCCATATTTTTTTTATTTTTGAGTCACTGTTTAATTACTTCATTTGTGTATTTTGTTTTCTTCCAATAATTAATAAACTAAAATTATCTGTGAAATGTAATTCCATCCTTTGCATACCTGGATGTCTACCTGTTTTTTCGGTACCACTTTACTGAACATTAAGGCATAATTGAATTTGTTTTAAATTTTTTTCATCCGCTTGTTCTTCACGCGAAGTCAAACTGGTACTGACGTGTTGGTTCGATACGTTAGCTTTTTATTGTCATAGTCTTGGCAGCTGTTCAGCAGCTTAGCAGCTGGGAAGCCGTATGAGCAGTCAAGTGGTTATATGGTCTGTGGTGCAAATACTGTAAGGCCTCTCGTGGATGACACCGTCTTAGTAGGTACCACACAATATTATGCCTTAAAACAGTATTATGCAAGTTGTACTGTGTTAAGGTTTGAAGGCCACCATACAATATCTGGTGTTGAGTGGTTTGTTGCACGAAACAAAATACTAGCTCAAACTAGAATAAGTATACATTATAAACGAAGTCCACGTGAAATGTACGAGTATGAAGTTAATGAATATTTTAAAACTTTTGGCTGGCTCTTCTTCGTGACTTCACCCAATAAATCTTCGCAGAATTTCTATTTCTCTAACTAGAAGTAGGATAGATTTCTCAAGTTTTATACGTAATTATTACTAGCTGACCCGCCAGCGGCTTAGCTCGCTTAGTCTCGGTGGAAACGCCGCTTTGAAATATCGAGGTCCTAGGTTCGATACCAGGGTTGGACAGTTATTGGGTTTTTCTGGCAAAGAAATTCTCAATCGCAGTCCGGAGTCTGGAATAGTGCCCCGTAGATGGCAATAGACTCGCCTCTTTTTACATGGGACCAATATCATATCCTCCTGGCGAAACGTAGGTGTTTAAAAACCCCGGTGTCTATCCCTTCGAGGATATTATAGGCCGGACGATTTGTCATGTTGTATTTAAAAATAACATGTATTTCATTATTTACGCTAAAGTTTATTTTCACCAAGTTTTAAAGAATTATATTTTGTTTTCTATACGGATGATAAACTTGTGAACTTTACTACACACCATCTAGGTGTAGTATTGCAAAAATAAAAATGTGTGCGTCTCGGGACGCCCGACAGAATTGATAACTTAAACTAATCTAGCGCTGCGGGTTAGAGTGAGAGAGGATGCGTGAGAAATAGGGAAGTCAATCAGACTGGCGCCGTAACGCGTTACGTAACGAATCGGTTTACCCTCCCATAAGAAGATATCACTTGAAAAAGACATGTTACATTAAAGCTAGTAAGAAGGTATTATCTAGGTGACTCGAATCGCGCGTATATCGCCTTATTGTATAATATATGTAACAGACAATTTTTATCACAAAGGTAATATATATGGGTCTAAAAAAGTTTTAACTCGTGTTGGATAAAAAACAAACAAGAGGTTTAAAGCTCTATAGCAAGCATTCTATGAAAAAGTGGCCCAGGTCAGGAAACCGGTCGAGAAACTCGACCATACCTACCGCATAAGTTAAACTGTCAAAATAATATTAAAATTGAAAAGTTTCAAATCCTATAAAGACTATGGGACTGGATGGGACTCGAACTGGGTTAGCGCCTGAATGATACACTCTCAGCCTTTGGCTATGGGATTTTAAAATTGAGATGGAAATAAGCATATCCTTGTTTATATAAACTATAAACTATAAACCTTTACAGAGTGTTCGACGTTGTTATCCTACTCATAAAACCTAATCTTCAACACAACACGGTCTTTTATAGCACTCTCACATCATAGAGAGATAAAACATGGCTTAAGATTAAAGTTAACCTTAACACTACTGAACAGAGAAAATTTTGTACAAATCTGTCAAGTAGATTACTTAAAATTTATAACTTTCTCCCCCTATTCCAGAAGAACTCTTTCGTTTTATGGAATAAAAAATATCCTACATGTTACACCATTCATAATATTAGTTAATTGTCTGTCAATTTTCATCAAAATCTGTCTTGTATTTTCAGAGTGATGTGGGTGTACAATAGACAGACAGTCAGACAGACAGACAGATATATTATTACTGCATAAAAGCTGATTAAGAGTGTTTCCATGTCTCTCAACTCAACTCAAGTCAAAAATTGTAAATAATATGTTTTCGGCTTCTATATCTAAAATTTTCAAATAATATTTAATGTACAGATTTGACTCAGTTACAGAAATACAATGTGTAGTGAAAATTTACTTATTTAAGCTAGATAGTGCAAAATGCAGCAATCATGTGGAACATGTGCTATGCATACCTCCATTGTACTTGCGGTGCAATGACATTGTTTGAGGGCGCTATCCTGGTCAAATAATGTAATGGTGTGTATGTATCCAGTTATGTAGATAGAGAAATTAAAAAATCTTCTAAATCTAAATTTAGTATCATATTTAAACAAAAACTATCCAAACTTGGTCCCTATTCGCTATGACCGTTCATGCATATGATGCAGGTAATGCGGCACGCTACAATATCTTCAAGCAATGATATTAAAATTGTATTGACTCCACAATCATTCCTGAAGATATCATAATGCAGCGCGTAATGTTTGAGTGATCATAACAAATTAAGGCCCCTATATATATCTAATCAGATATATATATATATATATACATATATATATATCTGATCTGTTTAAGAAGAAACAAAAACACATAAAATACCTGGGTTTCTTGTATGGATGGATGATTCTTGTCTTTCATAATTGGTAATACATATATTTAAACTAAAAAATAAATATAATAACAGTATTTTAAAGTATAACACACTTCATTTGTTAGGCAATTAGTACAATGATTGGCTTAAAATGTATACAGGTGGATCTCAAATGCAAGACAGTCACGGCACAGGGCGGCCTATTATGTTACCAGTCATAAAGTGATAAAAAACTTTGGGAAAAGCTTTTAAATGCATCTTGCTTCATCAATTAAATAAGTCATCTTTAGGGACCTTGATATGAACCACTTTGATGTGGATCTGATTCACACCATTTTAGCTGCACCAACATCTGGTGCAACTAGGATCCTTTATCACTCCACATATGGTGTGCTCAAGTGCTCGAGTATTTATATATTACATCAAATAAACTATGGGACACAGTAATTACACAACTCAAATCTCTAAATTAAAACAGGATAAGAATTTTATAAAAAAATCTGGTACACACTGTAACTGAATGCATTTGTAGCCAAACATATGCAATTAACTGTCTGAACATGCAGACTCATAAAGTAAGCAAGAGATTGGGTGATGAGCACAGTTTTCTTAAATCGCCATAAAATAGATAGAATATGACAGGTATTATGCTAAATAGTCCCTACAGAAACGTCAGTTCTTTTAGGAGCTTGTGAGCATTTTCCAATATGCCTTGCTTATCATAATGTAAAGCTTCAATGGATAAGGTAAGATGTAATAAACTCACATACCCTTAGTGCAGAGATATTGTTCGGAAATCCATGCACAATTAACACCATTTTCCTGAAAAATATTTAAAGATTTATAAAAATATAAAAAGACTAGCATAGGACATCTTAGCAGTGGCCTCAAACATAGATAAATAGTATTACACTTATAGTTTTATACAAATTGCCACAGATACAAAACATACAAAGTAATAATATAATGCACCAGGCTAAAACTCCTACACTTTTGGAACACAAAAAACACAACCTTGGAACCCATTACAAGATAAGAAGTCTGTCACAAGTGTAGATCTGGAGGCCAAAGCATTTTTATAGTCATTGACCTCTCTGTAGGGGTCAACAAACTTGCTCAAGGTCAGTTTGTTTTCAGTGTTGATTCTTTTTATAATATGTTAAGGATTTGCCACACTGAATGCAGTATGCTGTCTGAGGCCAGATCAAATTGAATGCAGCCTGCATTATGTATGAACAACATTGCTGGTCTCTATATTTTTTTGTATAGATATGTTATCTGAGAGCATGCATGCAGAAGGAACAGGACTCAGACAGGCAGGTAGGCAGGTAGCAGGCTGATTGCCTTGATATTGAACATTGTAACTAAACTAGGTCACCTGCAGATGGCTATGCCAAGATGGCATCAAAAAAAACATGTTGGCAGTGTTCAACAACAGGGACCAAAAGTCATAGACCCTGTTATTTGTTAGTAGTAACCGTGAGCAAGTTCGTTGGCTCCTAATAAAAATTCATTTAGAACCCAAAAATATTTTTTTCCTTTTGGCCCGCAAAGGCTATAATCATGTTTCATATCACACATGTTTATAGGGTTTAAATAAACTTATCTAAACCTGATACAAGATGTCATCTGAGGACAGGAATGCAGACGTTTATCCTAAATATCGTTATTAGGCATATTATAAAAACCCCTACAACTTACTAAGTTACGCTCAAACTTACAAGTTCTTACCAAGGTCCCCTATTACTGGTCCTGTGAGCACCACCAGCCCAGGAGCCCTTGTTATGTTGGGTTATCCTCCGCTTGGGGTCCCGGGTGTACCCGATGTAGGTCCGACCCTTGTACCTTGGATTTAAGCATAGTAAAAGGTAAACACCGAAGAAGTCTTCTTCTAACACCGGCTCTGCCATTGTTTGTTTGTTTGTTTTTGTTTAGGCAAACGTTTAGAACATTATTGCCAGTGTCACGTCAAAAGAGTTATTGAAAAAAACCTTGTATGTAACCAAAGAGAATATAACGCTACGCTAGACTTTTTTTCTTTTTCTTTTAACGAATGGCCATGACGCGGCTTGCGTATTGTGCCAATTTCAGTGTAAATCTTCTTTGCAGTACTTTTATGTTCTTTATAATACTGTTCTTCTTCATTATTGTTTAGTCCTTTTACTTAAAGTTTTGATTGATGATATAATAATCTTTGTTGTTTGCGATATAAAAACGGGGAAACATGAGATATTTATATACACGGAAAAGTATTAAACAAATCGCGGTAAGTTTAGAGAGTTAGAAAGTATAGGATCAGGAAAGTGTGTCATAAGAAACTACTAGGTAATTATTTTACAAAAAGAATGCTACAATATTTTAATAAAAATAAATGTCATAAGTGTACTTATGTTACAATAGGAACAAACTAAGTTAAATTATATACATACATTACAATTTTATACTGTTTAAAACCACAAAGTCAGTTATGGCTTTAAACACTAATGGACCTTTCAAAGCTAATAAAAATGGAATATTTACAGGCAATGGAATATCTAACGAAAGCAGAATTTCAAAGAAAGCTGAATGATCATACAATGGGCAGGATAATAAAATGTGATTGGCCTCAGCATTGGGATAACCACATTCAGATTTCGGATTCTCTATAATATGCAATTTGGCTAGATGAGCAGGGCTACAGATGTGCCCTAAACGTAGCCTTATCAGTGTTGAGGTAGCCATTTTTCCGAGTTTTATTTTAGAAAACCATGGTTTTAATTGTATAACAGGTTGCAATGAAAAGTAGTATTTGCCTTTACTTTCTGAAGTTTTTAACCAAATCCTGGAGGAATCGTCTAGGCATTGTAGCAAGGTCATAGCAGTAGTTAGTATAAGGAAACAAATCTCCACATTTTACAGCATCATTCGCGAGGCGGTCTGCTTTATCATTACCCTTTATACCACTATGGCTAGGTATCCAAAGGAATTTAATAGAGTATCCACTTTGATAGCATTTATACAACTTGTCTCTCGCATCAGTGATAATAGGCATGTAAGAGTTTGACTTAAATGGATATTTTTCTAAGGCTTGAAGAGCACTCATTGAATCTGTGATAACTAGCGTATTTTTTAGTTTTGCCAATAAAATATAATCAAGTGCTTTTACAATTCCGAAGCATTCACCAGTGAATATTGAAGTTTCAGGGGGCATTTTAATTTTTTGAACTACATTATAATTACGGTGGTAAACACCCACCCCAACATTGTCTCCTGTATGTTTGGAGGCATCATAATAGATTTGGTGCCATTCGCACCATTTATCATCAACAATAGAATTAAAAATTGTATTAGCGTTAATATTATCTTTCTCAATGCCTAAGTTTAAACAGATTGGAGGCAGAATTAATGCTTCATAATCTGTATTAAAAAGAGCTAAGTTTTTTGAACCATAAGTTGGCGCTTGTAAGGATTTGAAATTAAAAATGCTATTGACAAGACAAGGTGTGGATTTAAATTTCCAATATGAACATGATAAAGTGAGTTCTGCTAACGTAAATAATTTAGGAATAAGTGGATGGTTTAATAGTTGTAAACCTCGGAAAAAGAAACGATCGGACAGATATTGTCGCCTAATATGTAAGGGGGGTTCTGAACATTCAACTTGTAAAGCATTTAAAGGACTTGATTTCATTGCACCAGATATTATTCTAAGAGCTTTGGATTGGATGCCATCCAATTTCTTAATTGCAGTTAATCTACATGGTTCTAGTAAGAAGGTTCCATAATCCAGGGCGCTTCTAATCAAGGCATTGTAAACCAACTTAAGAGAGAGAGGATGTGCGCCCCACCAAACACCCAAGAGACATCTGAGCATATTTAGCCGACGTTCACACGAGGCGGTATAGTCACAATGCGAAATCCCATACGCTAGACTTGTAACCTTATCACAGATCAATTACTGCCTATGTAGGGAGGCAGTAATGTACGACCACTGGAATGTACAGCCAAGTATTGCACAACCCGTATTGTACAGCCCGTATATTCCGTGTACATGGCCAGGCCTCCGTCACTCCATGTACTTGCGCGCTATAAGTGCCTACCGCCCAGCCGAGCGGTCTCGGTCCGCCGGCGGATCAAATTCAGTGCGGTTTTCGCAAGCGAAGCGCGCGCATGCCGTTCAATTTTAATAGTGCTGTTCGTTCGTACGCGTATTACGATGCCGTGTGGTGCCTTATGTGCTGTAGATGGGTGTAAATCAAGCAAAAGAAGGGATAAACACCTAACATTTTTCCATTTACCTGTCAATGAAGAAAGGTAAGTGATAAATTATTACTAGTTTTTGTCGTTTATATTTTTTTCCATTCACATACCGTCATTAGAGACATAATTAAAAGACAGTAGGTGTGCGGACACCGGTATCCACTTAGAATTTGACAGTTTAATGGGTATATACTAAGCATTAGCTTGCCTTTCAGACACAGATTTACATAATTTTGTTACATAGAAACGTTATACCACAGTATAATTAATAGTACAAGGTACAGAAGATGCACTCTTCGAAAGAAAACATTCGAATATAAACTGCTAAACTAACAACTGCAATAATGTTCATAAAACATTGCAAAGCACGGACGTGACCTTCAAAAAATGTGCCTACAAGTCCTTGACGCGCTCGTAACGAATCAAAATGCGCTTTAAGTCTGTGTAGCGAGAGTTCTTTTTCTTACGCCCGATGAAAACCTTTGAACAAGCCGCGTCTGTTGTAAGGTTACTTGTTGCGAGAAAACGAATCAAATTTATTAATCTTAATAAATTTGATTCGTGATAATTGGTAGTAGTACAATACACCTAGATATGTACAACTAGGAACTAGATATATTTTTTATTTTGAAGGCCATCGACTTTTCGCGTGAAAACTTTCGAAAACTGCAGTGTTTATGTATTTTTGTGTGAGAGTGTTACACTCTTTAATAAAATAACTTACGGCTTAGTGCTTTATTTGAAGTCGGTTCTCTTTTTTTAAGGCATTTTTTTTTCATTTCTAGTGAACATCTCCGAAGATCATCATCAAACTAAGAAGTATTATACTTATACTTAAAACGTTCTCCTAAATATAACAAATCCTTTTCTGAAAACCGCATCGATATCGGTTTAGCCAAACGCGAGATTATCGCGCACAAACATACATACCTACAAACCATACAAGTCAAACATCTCAGTTTGGCCTGTATGTCTGATCACCTCCTTTTTTTTAAGTTGGTTAAATATTTTATAAATGATAAAAATTTTAACTGCCACATAAAAGTCAGAACATATTCACAGTTCTCAATAACATAGATAAAAAGTTATGTTAATTTAATTTTATCGAAGAGGCAGCCCTGCGATTACTGTGGAATCGCGCGGTGCGAAGCAATCACTGCTGTACGCTTGAGCATTTAGGCGCATTTTAGCACACAGTGGTTGTTGACGCGAGGGAGTAGGCAATTATCGTAATAGGTATTGGAAATTTTCTACTGAGTGAAGTATCTGTTCTTATTCAGTAATCTGTGACATGGCCTCGAAATATTTGGCTGTGCAATACGGGTCGTACAATATTGGTCGCGTAATGCTGGCACGGACCGACATTGTACAGCCCGGAATGTACGCCCAGGAATTGGATGCCAACCATAGACAACAATGCATCTCTACTTGCCTCCTTTGCGATGCCTCGTTTGTCTAAGGCGAGTTGAATCAAAATCGATCGATTTGTGGAGCCGTTTTATTAATCAGTTTTGTTATGATGAACACACTTTTCATCTCAAGTAAAACTACAATAATAAAAAGATTTGTTGAAGTTACAAAAAATATTGCCGCTGTAATTCTAAAGAACGTGTCCTAGGACTTAATAAAATGGCATTATATAACACTGGGTGAACGAATTTGAAAAATAACATATATTTTAGTGTAAGTTAAATAAGTTATTATATTTTAAATATTTTTCTTTATAAACTGATACAAGCACGACGCCCACCTGATGTTAAGCGGTAACATTGCTTAGAGCAGATGCATTTCTTCATAGGTGATGAACTGTACTGCACTCGTAACGCTGAGACATAAGTTAATAACTATAATAGTTGTTAAGTCTCATGTGCCTGTAGTTTTGCCCACCTACACCATTCAAATTCGAACACAGTCCTGCGAATATTACTGTTTTGCGGTAGAAAAAGCTATGGTGGCAGTCATTCCCTGACAAAATCATTCACAAAGAGTTCTACTGCTCTTCTCTTTGCTTCTCTCATCACAATATTTTTTAAATATATTATAACATATATATCTTTACATCTATAAAGTACTCCTGTGTAGTTGGATTTGATATAAAATTCAGTTTATTCTGTTACGGCCACCTAATGGCCTATGTTAAAAAATATAGGATATTGTCTACGCTGTGCCACTCTGTAATTATGTAGATTAGGAATCTTATCTAAGACATATGTTTTTATGATACTGTGTTCTAGTATTTTAAAACGATATTTTGTCAGGATGATCTGAACTGGTTCTACTTTGCAGTCGAGCTTAAACTACTGCAGCTATAAAAATACACTGGATTTACGCCAGTTGGTTTCATCTACCTAAATTTATAAAATCCTGGATTTTTTTTCTGATATAGTATGATTGCGTGGTAGTATAAGAGGTTTTATCAAATAAAACTAAAATATTTGTATATTATAATTAAATATATATTATTATTAAAATATTTATTTTCTAATTAACATTTTTGCATACAAGAAACATTTTTCGAAGCACAGTGTGAGGTGTGATATATACATTGATAGACATCTAAACAAGACATGTAGTCTTCATGTAAACTTGGCAAACTAGGACAATCAATATCCTCTAAATTAAAGATACATAAATTTTTAAATTTTTTTTTACTATGTTTTTTTATCCACATTACTTTTCCTAAGCCCTTAGCGTAAATATTTTGGTTTTTAAGAGTCCTCTAATATAACTTTTATTATAACAATATGGCATAAATCCTTCACCCTTCGCCTTTTTTAGTAGTAATTAATTATTGACCGGATTTTATCGCTATTTCTTTTACGATGAAATTATTATTATCTGTTTCGAATCCTTGCAAGTCCACAAACACACTCATGATATTTTACGCACAATATTGCTCAAAGGTTTGTACTCAACAACTCGATCGTTGATAATATGACAATAAGCAGCTGTGTAAGCAGGAATATCTTGCGAACTTTCTATTTCGAAACGGACATCTTACGGGACCAGATTTCTGATTTCATTTTGTCTTGAGCAGTCTATTATGAATAGAGGCGCTTTTTCATTAAATTATTTAATATCTAACAATGAATCGGTTGAGAGATTATAGTACGACTGACGGAATTTGGCATACAATTCATAATAATATAATATACTGTATTTATTTTCTTCAAAGTTTATATTTAATGAATCATAAGTGATAATAATAATAACGAGAGCGTCCCTAGTTCACAGGACTACATAAGGATTGAACGAGGCATATTCCAGGGCGACAGTCTCAGTCCTTTGTGGTGTTGCCTAGCGTTGAATCCTCTCAGCACTTTGTTGGTGGATTCAAGACTGGGCTACCGACTTCGTAAAGATGGTGAGATAATTTCTCATCTGCTGTATATAGATGATCTCAAGCTGTTTGCACCGAAGTACCAAGACCTGATGAACCTTCTGAAAACTACTGAAACTTTCAGTAGTGCCATCAGGATGGAGTTCTGGGTAGATAAGTGTGCGGTCATGCATGTACAACGGGGGAAGGTTTACTTTCACTTTAACAAACTTTCTGAGACAATTACTCTCAGATGTCTATCTGAAGTTGAAACCTATAAGTATCTTGGTATGTCACAGTCATTGGGTATCATGGATAGAGACATTAAGCAGACAGTGAAGGAGCGTTTCTTCTACCGCTTAACAAAAGTTCTTAATAGTCTTTTGTCGGGCGGCAACAAGACGCGCGCCTTCAATGGTTGGGTGATGCCCCTACTCATATACTCTTTTGGCATACTAAGATGGACTCAGACCGAACTTGACGCCCTGGATAGGAGGGTCCGTCAAATGCTTACAAAACATCGCATGCTACATCCACGCTCGTCTGTTATGAGGTTGTACATCCCACGGAAAGGGAGAGGTCCTGGCTTCCTCAATGCCAAGAAAGCCTGTGACGTGTCAAGTCTCAGAGAGTATTTCCGTAACACCGAGTGTGGGATACATCACGATGTCATAGCAGTTGATAGGAGCCTCACGCCTCTCTCCTTGGCAAACGAGAACTGGTGTAAACCAGTGGTAATAAGCATCGAAGACCGAAGAGACGTATGGAAGGGCAAAGAGCTGCACGGACGATTCTACAAGGCCCTAACAGGACCTGATGTAGACCAGCTCGCGTCAGTGAACTGGCTACGTTTCGGTGATCTGTTTGGTGAAACCGAGGGTTTTGTCTGTGCAATTGCTGACGAAGTTATCAAGACGAATAACTACCGGAAATATATTCTGAAAGACGGTACGGTCGACATTTGTCGGGCATGCCGTCGTCCTGGAGAGTCACTCAGACATATTATTTCCAGTTGTTTTCATCTTGCTAATGGAGAGTACTTGCACAGACATAACCAAGTGCCAGGATTATTCACCAGCAACTTGCACTTCAATACGGCCTTGTTGAGTCTGAGGTGCCGTACTATAAGTATGCACCTACGCCTGTTCTTGAAAACGGTCGTGCTACGCTCTATTGGGATCGATTTATAATCACGGACAGGACTGTTGTTGCCAATAAGCCTGACATCGTGGTGATCGATCGATCTCAGCGCCGGGTAATGCTTGTTGACGTCACCATTCCTCATGATGAGAATCTCGTGAAGGCCGAGAAGGACAAGCTCAGGAAGTACCTTGACTTAGCTCACGAGGTGACCGCCATGAGGCATGTTGACGAGACGATCATTGTTCCGATAGTGGTTTCAGCAAACGGCCTTATAGCAAAAAGCCTCGACCAACATCTTAAGAGGCTCTCGCTAGCCGGTTGGATCAAGAGCCAGATACAGAAGGCAGTACTCCTTGACACGGCACGTATTGTCAGGAGGTTCCTCAGTCTACAGCCCTAACCTCCGGTAGTTTGGGTCATGCTCCACTGCCGATGGCAATCTAGGATTTGGTTTTTTATAATGTTTTTATTTTATATGGAAGTTATATGATTATTAACGGGATATTTACCGTGGTAAGGTTGTGGAATGAGCTCCCGATATTTCGGCGCATGTCTGCACCTAACTTTTAAACTTTTTGAACAACCACCCGCATTCTTCAGTCTTCCCGTGAACATGGTGCATGTAACTGCGCCGAAATATCGGGAGCTCATTCCACAACCTTACCACGGTAAATATCCCGTTAATAATCATATAACTTTAGAGAACAACCGTGATAGTTTAAAACAGTGTTTTATATGGAAGTATTGTAAACATGTAATTTTAAGAACAAGCAATAAATAATGTGAATAATAATAATAATAAAATAATAATGCTTAAACCCGCAGGGGCGGCCTTGTGGCGAGCCGTCGGTGAGTGGCGACACCATGGACCCTGATTCTCCCTGGGGCTAAATGAAACCCCTGACCCCCGGCTTGCCTTAATTTGCCGTCCGGGGGTGGAGACGCAAGAGCAAGTAACAAAAAGCTCCAAGGGTGGAAGTGTTAAAGGGCATAATGCCGGTAGTAGCGCTCTAGTGAAACCGCAGCACACCTCTCGACAGTCTTTAGCCATCCACACCAACGTTGCCCCTTTTGTCACCACTCATGGTGGCCTTTATGGGTCAAAAATTATGTCCGCTTTATGACAGTCAGCCAAATTAGATGAGTTATTCTAAGCTATAATGTGCTGTTTGCCGTATTCATTCAACTGATTGACGCCTTAATCTCCTTGAGCAAGCCTTTCAGCCAATCGAGTTCACGGTCCACAATAATTATACCCTGGCAAATGACGTTCAAACGGCAATTTGTTAATCAAACTAGTCTCTTTCATAACCGAATAAAAACTGATATATTTTTTTTATACGGCTCTTACTTTATAACTCAGACAAAATAAAAAGTCAAGACAGAATGTTGTGAACAGAGAAGTGAGGCCGGTTTTCTATGCATGTAGTGCGTGAATCGGTGCTGCCATGATGATTTAAATTACCCCATAAAAATAACGTTATCAATTTAATAAAGTTATAACGTTATTAGTTTTAATATAATAATAGGGTTCCTACATTAGGTGTCGGTAAAAAGTAGTGGCATTGGGTGGTGAAAGAGAAAAGATAAAGAGTTTCAGAAATAAAATTACTCGGTGTAACTGCTAGTTTTATTTAAAAACCTTTATGCTGAATCATTTTTTTTGTACGCTTGCCGTTTACTTTGCACTGATTTAGAAATACTTTCTAATTTGGCAATATGGTGGAATCTAATGTTTAAGTATTTCTCAATTACACACCGTATTAAATTAAGTTTATGTTCCTGCCCAGCATATTCATGTTATGACTCTAAATTGATAAAAATCTGGTTGTTTCCAATGCATTTCCTTAATATGTTCAAGACAATAGTTTGGTGTTGATTTTCTGCGGTTATTGCAATATTTTCATTCAATAATTTTCAAACAACTGCTTCACAAGTGACACAAATGTCAAAAAGATCCTTAGACGGGAAGCGAAGACCACCTTTGTTTTTTAAACTAATGAGTTATAAAGTTTCTCATCAGTCTGCAAGGCATCTAAACATTTAGAGCATTTTATGGTTTTAACCAGATAGTGCACTGTACTTTCAGATATGTAACCAATTATCATTTTTCTGTAGTCACCATAATATGAATTGCTATGTAAACAACTGGCCCAATCAAATGATTCATTTACAATTTCATTAAGAAGTTGCAACGAATAATTTTCAATGGTTTCTTCTTCTTCTTCGTGTCTATTTATAATTTTAGTTGTTGAAGTGCATTAAGTATTGCTATGTGTTCTAAAGGAACACAATTACCTTTTGTAAGACATATAAATTCTAAATGACATAGTATTTTTTGTAGCTTGCTTTAAACTGTCTCTCTGAATCTCCAAATGGCTTAATTTATAAGTAGGTAAAAAAATCAGCCTTTTTTCATTTAATAAAAAATATTTAAAAATGACTGAAGTTTGCTTTTATAATATGGTTATAATTCCACTCTACACACAACAACATTCAATATAGATACACTCTAAAAACAAAAGACTTCAAATATAACCGCCTTCAATATGTACGAAATTGAAAATCCAGTATGAAATTAATGTGAATTCATATTAAAGGTATCAGGTTTCCAACAAAAATAATTGTTCAAATCGGTTTATAAATAACGGACTTATGAGGCAACAAATGTTTAAAACAATAGAACCTACTTACGAACCTACGCCTTTTAGATGTCGGTTAAAAATAAACTAAAAAATAAAAATAAACTAAAAAAAAGAGTCTATTTTTTTAAATTTGCTTTCAAATGACGGAACCGGTTTTGTATAAAGTTATTGCGTCGCGTGTCATACAATATTATATTTAAAGAAAAGAACTAATTGAGAACCTACTTCTTTTTTTATGTCGGTTAAAACGCGTTGATAAACTATTACAAAAACGTATTAACGTAACGTATATACTGAATATTAAAATTACCCAATAATAGGGTAAACCTTATAGGCTTTACCATGGCAACACTTTCTATGTTCCAAGCAATAACCTTTATTTTGATCTTTATTTATTTAAAATATTGGTTTCCAAGTTACTTACGTGTGAAATGTGATTCCATCCTTCTTTTTATGTTTTGTAGTTTGTTTTATACACACTTTCACGACACAATTCGGCATTTTGACTGGTAAATTTGTCGATTTACTTTACGTGTTGCTTCCACGCGCAGCGATAGTTCGACTGACGAGTCAAGGCGTAGTTTCGTTGTGCGTGTGTGTGTGTGTACAGTACGGCCGACGGATCAATGCCGTTCTGAAGTAGCGTGTAGATGGCTGCGCAAAAGCGTATTTAGGGTCTCAACCGAGGAAAGCGGCGAGGCGCGGGGCGGGCTAGTGATGAGGCCCCTTTTTGCAAGGTGCTATTGATTTAAATCGACATTTATTGATCGATAATCACTCGATTATCTAATTATTAAAAATTTTACTTTTCACATGATAATATGTAGCAACGTTAATATGTAGGATTGCCATATTGGCCAGGGCCATTTAATTAGACTGCCAGTAAATAAGAATTATTTTTATTCTTGTTTATTTTAAAGGTTTTTGTCCATTTGTGGTCTTTAGCGGAGCGCAGCTAGTATCTAATATAGATAAGAGACTATTGTCTCATCTAAGTGTCTACAGGTAACATATATGTACTACATCTACACACAAACAAACATTCTTAGTTATGATTTTAGGTAAAGTAACATAGGAAAGAAAGCATCCGAGTTATAGAAATAATTTATGATGTAGAATCTAAGAAGACCAAGTAATTAATCATTTATGTTATTGTCTCTCTGTTAGATATCCTTTCATATAAAAAATACATAAATCTTAAACGCAACTATACTATCTATCGGACTTAATAACATGTAGCATTAAATTAGAACTATTGACCGAGCGAGTGCGAAGCAACAACGAAACGTCTAGTCTCTCCAATAACTTGGACAAAATTGCTTTCGTATGTCTGTCTGTCTGGAAGTACGCAAGTTCACATCTTTATACAGGTCGCATTTCTCGACCGATTCTCGTGAAATTAAGAGCAGGTTCAACAATATTATATTTTTTTTATTGATTCAGTATGGAAAATTTCCAACATAGGTATAATTATTTCATAGGTTTTTAGTATCCCAAAATGAAACTAGATCAATGGCTCCATAATAACACTATAAAGACTTGCAGACGAAGCAAGGTGATATTGTTTAAAGGATTTTGTTTTAAGTCCTCGGTGAATATTTATTCAGTTCAAGCTGCGCAAAGACATAATCGCAAAGTCTACTGCTCACAGAGCCACTAGTGAATATCATACAATAAATAAGTATCAAAATTTTCTACATCGAATTTAATCATCCGAGTCTAGTGTTTATTCAATCGACTAGTGAAAACACTTATACCTCCTCACTATTCGCATGGTCTGATGTTGAAAACGCCGATCATGTGTCTCAGTCACTCGTATAGGTTTGGCGCATGATTGTTACTCTTTCTCCCGGGTGGTACACTCTTTAACAGTAATATTCGTTTTTCAGTTGATTTTGTGGATCTTTTTATTATTGATGTTTTCATATTTAAGTTTGTAAAGTTTAGTTCGTATTATAATTTGGTTGTTGTTTTTGTTAAGTAAGTATTATTTATTTTTTGTTAAGTTAATTTGTTATCAGGGGTTTAGTACGCGGAATGTCACGGTGCAATGTTGTTTTACGCCACCGCCGGGCAAAAAAATAATACGTTTACCTTAAAACACATTAAGTTACTAACGTGAGAGTTATACAAAACGGTATGGTGTTATCCATACGCACCGTTCGTTACATCCTTGGAGAATATAAAAAGTGCGAGTTCGTCTCATTCTTTCGTACTCCGGGCAAGATAAAACTGCGTTCCTGTTACAGCCATAGACAACTTTTATAAATATGTAGTTAAACGCGTCATACATAATCTCTATAAAACCGACAAGTGCCATTTGAAAAATTTAATACTGACTTCCATTCTATTACTTTGGTAAAATCTGTTATTAGAGTGTAACTCAAAACCTAACAGACCGAATTTGATGAAATTTAAATAGGACCACACGGTAAGCACCAGCTTTCAAACAAAAAAAAGATTTTTGAGAATCGGTTCACCGTATCGTAAGTTATGAGGTAACAAACATAAAAAAATATACATTCGAATTGAGTACATCCTCTTTTTTTTGGAAGTCGGTAGAAAAAGAAATTCACAAGGAATGGTCGAAATTAAGAAAAATATAAATCAAGGAGATCGTAGACGTTTAGCCACAATAACAGAATAATTAAGTTTTCATTAGGGAAAATCCGAACTTAACAAATTCTAATTGAAAAGAGCAATAATATTTGAAAAAAGGTAATACTTAATAGAAAAATAAAATAAAAATAATCTTAGATATGAAGTTAGGCTCTATATATTAAACTATCTCGTTTCGGTGAACAATTTTTTTCACACAACTGTACATGCGCGAACAGTCTACGTGCCTACCTTCCGAGCGGCATTGATCCGTCAGCAGTATTATAATTGCGCATGTACACGGCGAGGCGTAGTTTTACCGGCCTCACTTTTCTGTTCACAACATTCTGTCTTGACTTTTTTATTTTGTCTGAGCTTTATAATTGATTTGTTTTATTAATCCAACTATTTTCGCAGGATGGTAAACCTAGCCATTTAACATATCATTTGTTTCTCTTTCTTCTCAATACTTTTTCCACAAGATGTACATCAATGTGTTGAGTTTTCTGAAGTTCTTGCTTATAAAATGCGCTTAATATGGGGCCTCATGTAGGCAAAAACAGTTTACCCATCGTGCGTGAGATAACAAGATAATAATGAAGCTTTGAAGAAACAGCTGTTGCTTATAAATAACAGTAGTATGTGAGTGCAATCTGCAATAAGTACAGTAAACAGATAAAGAATAATAATGGATAATTAACTCTTTTATGAACTTCAACTTATAGGTAGATCTAGCTATTTTAGCTTGATTCTACATATTGACTACCTAAATCAACCTGTTTTGATACCACGTCATATTGAAAATAATGTTGAAATTAAACTTCAGTTATGCTGTTAGAGTGGAATGGTAACATAAAACATCAATTTACAAACATTGTGACTACACGAATTTATTTCGAGTCAAGCATATATATAATTTACTCTATGAGTCAAGCCACACACTACAAAAATATAATATCATTTATATTACTATAAATGATATTATATTTTTGTATTGAAAAATATAATATCATTAAAAGAATAATAATAAAAATTCATACATTTATAAAATAAATATTAAGGAATATATTATAATTTAATTTTATTTCTACTAATGTAATTACATAATACACAGTTAATTAAAGAAGAAAAACTAAGGGACAGAAGAGATTTAAATGAAATAGGACGAGATATTTTTTGTGGAAGAATATCATACAGTGAATATTTTTAATTTGGACAGCTAAAGAAAATATGACCATAGTCTCCTTCATCTAAGCCACATTCGCATAACAAACTATCCCGAATCCTCAGTTTGGCCAAGTGAACGGGGGTACAAGCATGACCCATCCGGAGGCGGCAGACCAACGATGTAGTGACTTTGCTGAATTTGCGAAATTTGAAAAACCAAGGAATTTTGGGAAGATACGGTTGAATGTCGCCATAATAGTTTCCTTTTAGAACTTTTGATGATTCCCAGTATTTGGACCAAGAATCATGTAGATGAGATTTAGGGAGAAGGGAGAGATCGTGAGAATATAGCTTGAAATGTTCCAGAGAACCAATATTTGAAGCAGTCTTTGCACATGAATCCGCAGAGTCATTACCTGGAATTCCAGAATGACCAGGAATCCAGGCAAGAACAACCTTTAAACCCATACTGTGGCATTCAAATAGACATTGTTTTATCTGAAGAATTAGGGGGAAGCGAGAAGAACAGCGGAAGGGGTTGGATAAAATGTATTGAAGGCAGCTTTTAGATTTAGAGAAAAATATGGAATTGTTTAGCTTGTGAGACTTTATGTAACGAATCGCTTCCAAGACAGCAAGAGCTTCGCCTGAAAAGACTGAAGATTGAAAAGGACATTTAAAACTCAATATAATTTTGGAAGAAGGAAACCAAACTGCTGCCCCAACAACACTTTCATCGGATAATTTGGAAGCATCAGTGAAAAATGTGCCATCCTAAAAACTGCGAATATATAAGTTCACTGAATAACCCACGGGGGTTTACCGAATCTTTATCAATACCAGAGTTCAGACGAATATCAGGATGAAATATGAGAGCATGGTATGAAGTTAAGTAAAGGGGATTGGATGGAAACTGATAAACAGGGTATGGGAATCTAGTAAATTTAATAAAGCTATGAAGAAGACAAGGAATATTATCTGAGACCTGTGAACCGCAAAGGTTTACCAGAATGCTTAAATTAGGGAGAAGAGCGTGATTAGAATTTTGAACCAGTTTAAAGAAAAACCTATTCGAAAGAAACTGCCTGCGTATATTTAGAGGGGGTTCACCACATTCAACCTGCATGGCATTTACAGGAGAAGATTTCATTGCACCAAGGATTATACGCAAACATTTAGATTGGATTTTAAATATTTTATCCTGACCAGATGTGTTACATAGATTTAATAAGAAACAGCCATACTCCCAATGGCTCCGTACTATAGCGATGTATAACAACTTTTGAGAATAAGGGTGGGGACCCCACCATACTCCAGAAAGGGATCGTTATACGTTGACACTTTTTTCGCACTTTTGGGAGATATAATCAAAGTGAGGAATCCCAGACATTCTAGAGTCAAGTTTGATACCTAAAAATTTTGTGCAATTAACTTGAGGGATAATGTGAGAACCTATTAACAATAGAACTGGAGGGATTACCTTTTTTTTTGTAAAAACTACAACCGAGCTTTTTTGAACAGCCAAACATAAGCCATGTAAGTGAAGCCAATCTCCCATATACGAAAGTGCTGAATTCAGTCTGTCAGCAGCTTCATTAATAGATTGAACCTTAACATATAGAGCCAGGTCATCAAAATACTGAAGAACCTGAAAGAAAGAGTCCACACATTTATCTAAGTCATAGGTGTACAAGCTGTAAAGGATTGGACTTAAGACGGAGCCTTGGGGAAGACCTTTCCAAACAGACTTAGGGGAAAGTATGTTCCATAAGCATATTACAAATAAAACGAACAAGCTTAATAGGTACATCAAGTCTAATGAGTTTGTTCCTAAGCACAGAAAGCAAAACATTGTCATATGCAGAAGTTATATCTAGAAATACAACAACGAGATATTGTTTTTCCTTAAATGCTATATAAATATCAGTAGTTAACAGACTTAGACTGTCCATAGTACTATAACCCTTTCGAAACCCCAACTGAGACTTTGGGAGAATTGATTTACTCTCCACAAACTATTTATTAGATTTTTACTATAACAGATGATAGAGCAATAGGTCTATATGATGACGGGTTTGAATGATGTTTGACAGGTTTCAAAATTGGGATAATTAATATTGACGTGTCTAAACATCAGGAAAGTTACAATTGGCATATATGCTATTAATGATATTCATCAAATATTTTTTGGTATTCAAAGATGACTGACAAATGAATGAATATGGAATTCCATCCAAGCTTGGAGAAGAGTCTTTTAGATGATCTTATGAGGCAGCTGAAAGTTCATCATATGAAAACGAGTCATCCGTAGGTACCGAGATCTCAGAAATGGAAAAACAAGTAAAATATTCTTTAGGAGGAACGAAAGGAGGAGCTAGCTGGTCAGAAAAAGCTTCTAGCCATAATATATCATTAGATGACAAATCACGGCAGTCATTTTAGGAATTTCGAAACGATTAGATTTTTTTCCATATAAGATAGGAAGGAGAGCGAGGAGAAAGACTTTTTTGTCTTCTTTTGTCATGTCGCGACCAACGTATTGTGCCAGTGCTTCGAGTTTTATTTTGCATTGGATTGATAAAACATGACGTAAACTGGAGAAAGACTTTCACAATATTTTGACCAGCCAATTTTCTTTTTCTTAGGAAGAAGTCTTCAAGACCTTGCCAAAACCTATTTGAATAAAATAAAGGTTTCATAAGTAATATTTTCAGAAAAGTATGATTCTGCTTAATTACGCTCTTTGGCAACACAAGTACATTCAGAATCCCACCAAGGAGGTAGAGGGATATTAGATCGAGGATTCTTTATGGGAATAGTTGAGTCTGCTGATGCAATAATGACATTTAATAATTCTGTATATAAATGTAAAGAGGAAAGAAGATACATTAGAATCAAGAGTGGAAGAAAATTAGAAAATAGGGAGATGATCGCTTCCATGAGAGTTAGGAAGGACAGACCAAAACAATTTGGAGGATAGAGAAGCAAATGTTAAAGATAAATCACTAGGTTTTCGAAGGGAAGGAAAACTTAATCGCTTTTACCAATAATAAAAATACTATTTACAAGCAAAAAGAAAAAAATACTTACTAAAAGAAAAGAAACCAAATTTTTAATCCAGATAAATGTAATAAGAAATATACGCATTAAACTTCCGTATAATAGCCAACTCTCTTACAAATAATCCCAGATAAGGCTCGGAAAAATAAAAATATTCTTTCAGACTACCAAAAATTTTAAATAATTGTGCTCATTTTTCAACAGAAGCCGCCATCTTCTCTTCTTCGTATTCTTCCACCTCGGTAGAGAGTTAAATATTCCTTGCTTCCACCCATCCCATGTTTGTACTTTGCTTACATGCTACTCAGAATGCTTTAATTACTATTATATTCTCTTTGCATGCTATGGTATCGTATCTAAACACAAACTATTATAGATGCTAACGCATCAGACAGGAATCTAAGGCGCTGCCTTGCGTTGCGTTTTTTCTAACGTGTGCGGTTGAATAAACGTAGTGAGGGGTCCGCGCACTGCGGTGAAACAAACGCACGTTTTGTTATTCGAATACAGCTGGGGGTAACACTACACATCATCGTTATGGACTACCATAAAAGAGTTCCTATCTGTATATATTTATTATTACGTAAAAAAGTGTACCTAAACGGTATTGGGTACATCCCTTGACGGCCTTAAGACCTAAGAAGGGCTTTTTTTTCGTAAGATATATGAATCTACTTTCGTGTCCGAAAAAAAATTTGAAAAGAATGATCTTTTGATAATTTGTTAAGAATCGTTGGTGCCAAAATTTACTACCAAGACACAAATTGGAGTGTTGTTAAAATGAAATTATAAAAAATATTTAATTGTAAAAAAAAAGACGTGTGGCACTCGGAGACTGCCGCGGTAAAGTGATTGCATAGCTGTTGTTATCAACTTATGCAATTATAATTATTTAACCAATGCCATCTAGAGGCGAGTTGCTGAACTAAAGAGACGAGCGTGATATTTCAAAAAGCCATTAAAAGTTCTGCTATTCATCGATAGATGCCAAATCAACTTATGCAATTATAATTATTTAACCAATGCCATCTAGAGGCGAGTTGCTGAACTAAAGAGACAAGCGTGATATTTCAGTCATTAAAAGTTCTGGTATTCATCAATAGATGGAGTCGGAGTGGGGGGTGTTAGGTTATTTTCATTACGGAATTTCTGGATTCAATCTCCACGCTCAAGGCCCGCGATAGAAGCTATGGAATAGCTTAAAAGTTTATTAAGGTACCTAACAAAAGGTAAACACATCAAATCATCAAAGAAGACTTCAATATTGACAATGAAGTCCGCAATACCACATGTCTACAGTTATGTCACAATGACTACTTTTTTATGACTTAAAATAAGCAATAGTTATGCCCGTACAAACTAGTCTACATTATTCATATCCTGGTATTAACCGTATCTACTCTAATAATAAAGAGAAAACATATGATTGTTTGTTTGTTTGTAATGGATAAACGCAAAAACTACTGAACCAATAGAATTAATTCTTTTGCCAGTAGAAAGCTATATTATGCCTGAGTAACAAACTATATTTGATTCATCATCATTATCATCCTTCACCACGCGGGCGTAACCGCGGAGCGTAGCCAGTAATAAATAAACTAATAAATGAATATCATGATTATATACAACGTGTCCCAAAATTCAACGATAAGCCAACACCGGAGGATAGACCTGCCCCGGACGCATCGGGGAAAAAAAGAAAAAATATATATCCCAATTATATTTTAAGTTATAATAAAAAAATTAAATTCTTCAGAAATTGAGACCGTTTATGATATTTTTCACTACCATAACCACAATTTTTTTAATATTTGTTTCTTTTTTTTTATAGGCAACCTGAACAGCACTGCTATCTACCACAATTCTTAAAAAATCCAGAATAACTCTGGTTTTATCACGAAAATTAATGAAACTTATTTTAATTCCCAAATTTTTGAAGACTTTTACTTTTAACCAACTTTAACTTATCGTGGTGAAAATAAAAGTATAAACACTAGTATGGCAAGTTTTTTTAAAAATTGACGCAACTCACCAACATTCCAAAATGGTATACCTAATACTCTAGGAAAACAAGTTATAAAAAAATATGGGCCTATTATTTCTAAACAGGGGCCAAATGACGGTCGGGTGTAATAAAAGTATTAGTTTTTGAAAATTTTTTAATATTTCAAAACAAATGGTACAAACAGTTTCACGTGTAATTTATTAAGTTATTAACATTATAGCAAATGTTCGAACTGTTTGCCACCAGCATTAATACATGCACGACATCGCCTTAAAATGATCGTTTTATTTATCTTGCATATCTTCTGCTATTAATTTAATCAGCAGCCTGAATGATATTTCGACGAAGCTCGTCCAATGTCGCAATGGGTTTTGAGTAGACCCTGTCTTTAAGACAACCCCAATAGAAGAAGTCCAAGGGGTTCATATCGGGTGAACGGGGTGGCCATAAGATAGGACCAAGTCGCCCGATCCAACGGCCTGGATACTCTTGATTTAAATATTCTCGCACAGGACGGGCATAATGTGCTGGGCAACCATCATTTTGCAACCACATGTTTTGGAGATCACTTAAGGGGCACGTCGTCTAACAATTCCTGCAAGTCATTTTGTAAAAAGTTTAAATAACAATTGCCATCTAAGTTTCCTTGTTACTCAAAGGGGCCAATTACTTTTCCATTTAATATGCCGGTACATAGGTTAACCTTGAATTGATATTGGGATTTGTCTTGTCTCATCAAGTGCGGATTTTCATTACTCCAACTATGTAGGTTGTGAAGATTTAAATACCCATCTTTCTTGCATGTTGTTTCATCCGACCATAGAATTTTGTCTAGGAATCTTCACTGTGCTTTTGCAGCATCACACGGCAAAATGTGACTCGTAGCGGATAGTCCTGCGGTAATAACGTCTGCACACGCCTGTAGTGATATGGGTGAAGCTTGTGACGTTTTAATATTCGATGTGCAGAACTTTTCGAGATTCATGTAGCTTCTTCTATTGCACGTACCGAAGTAGTCGAATCATTTTCTATCTCATTGAGAACTTCTTCATCACGATCCAATCTAGGTCTTTCAGCGCTTCTCCTATTGGATGGCATACGACCCTCCGAAAACGCTTGATGCACATTAATAAACACTCGATAATCAGGATATCTTGGAGCATTTGGGTGTCTTTCTCGATACAGTCTGCTATCATAGATTAAATGCATATTAGCGTATTCCTATGGTGTGTACGGTTGCGGCAAGTTAAATGCCAAACAGTCCAAAATGCGCCAGAACTCTAAATCACAAAACACACAATCGTAGTCCAAGATAATGCCAGGTCAGTTCAGTTTGCAGATCACTTCCAGTCCAAATAATGCCAGGTCAGTTAAGTTTGCAGGTCGATTCCAGCCCAAAAAGCCAAGCCAAAAGTCGATAGTATGTACGAGAGCCACGTAAGTTGAATTGGGAACGGTGCGCAGTAAACAAAGGAGCAGAGCGTACTGAACTGACTTGCTGAGAATAATAACAGCTTCTTTACCTGCCCTGTTGTTGTCTCTTTTTAACGTAAATATCTCTATCTATGTCTCTCTCTCTAACATGTAAGGTATGTATGCCCTATTTTAATTCCTAGAAATTGCAACAAGAACCCATTTTGGGCATGTAGTAAAAGTGATTACTCACAATTACAATTTAAGGAATTTGGCCCCTGTTTAGAAATAATAGGTCCATATTTTTTTATAACTTGTTTTCCTAGAGTGTTATACCATTTTGGAATGTTGGTTAGTTGCGTCAATTTTTAAAAAACTTGCCATACTAGTGTTAATACTTTTTTTTACACCAAGATAAGTTAAAGTTGGTAAAAAGTAAAAGTCTTCAAAAAATTTAGGGAATTGAAATAAGTTTCATTAATTTTCGTGATAAAACAAGAGTTATTCTGGATTTTTTAAGAATTGTGGTAGATAGCAGTGCTATTCAGGTTGCCTATAAAAAAAAAGAAACAAATATTTAAAAAAATTGTGGTCATGGTAGGGAAAAATATCATAAACGGTCTCAATTTCTGAAGAATTTCATTTTTTATTATAACTTAAAAATAATTGGGATACCTATATTTTTCCCCGATTAGTCAGGGGCAGGTCTATCTTCCGGTGTTGCCTTATCGTTGAATTTTGGGACACATTGTATATATATTTATTTATTTTAACTATGTGGCTAAAAATACTTACTTACATTACTTATAAAGACCATATTAAGTACCATACGTGGGCGGTAATGACCGTATGGGCATTGCATTAGAATAGGCCAACACGAATTTAAGGGGGGGAGGGGGAGGGGGGGAGGGAGGGGGGGAGGGGGATGTCCTCCGACACTACTCTCGTGGCGAGGAAATGCCTAGTTTTTGCGAAAAACTACTTTGAATTTTCTTTGAACTTAACCTCAAATTTATAACGTTTATATATTGAATTTAACTATATTTACTTACAAATATGAATGGATTGGACATGGAGTACTGACTATTTTGGTGTGTTCTATGTTTGACTCTGGGTGGGCTCCCGCCAGAAGCTCTAGCGGTCGCCCCTGAGTGTCACTTCGCCAAACTCGGTCTTCGCTTCGCTACGGAGGTCGCCGGCTCGCTTCGCTCGCCACCTCCCCCCGTCGCTCCGCTCAACCTCGTCTGGCTCGCTCCTCTCAGGACCTCCCTTGAGCTTCTGGCTCCCGCACTTTTTATATACAATCTAGGGGTGTCAGCCACAAGACTAGGTGGAGTCGGGGTGCTCTGTGTCGGCTCTGTCTCTTATTTTGAACCTAACCAACTCAAGTTAGAGTGCCCTTGACTCGAATAAGAGTGCTAGCCCTGATGGTCACAGCTATTTTGAATTACATTAGAAATAAATCATATAGGTGCAAAACTAGGACAAAAATAAAACAAAATTTAGAAAGTATTTAACTTATATTTTGTATACATATTGCACAGCTTTTATCAGTTCGAAAAACTTATCCTTCTTACTGGCCTCCACAGATCTCCTCCATAAATACTCAACAATTGAGTCTGCAAAATTGCCCGGGTGGTTGTAATTATTCTTGTAGAAGAATCTTTTAACCACCCGCCATTGAGACTCAATTCGTTGAGTATGTGTCCCATCCTCGGCTATAAATGGACTGTCAGGGTCACTGTGGTTGACTTTTTTATGAATATATCCATGTTGGCTTAGGCAATCATAAGCCCTCCAGCAGTCAGTATGGATGGTTGTGCCCGGCTCTACATGTTTTTGAATTAGGGGAATTAGCACCTCTGCAGACCTAATGTTGTCCGGGCACACCTCCAACCGCAAGTCCTCTGAACCATCTTCTATGAGGCCAAGGACCCAATGTCCCTCAATGTGTCTCCCTGAAAAAAATTAAAAAACAGTTATTAAATTGAAAATACAAGTATAAAATAATGAAATTGATTAATGCCTTATATAAATACCTTTATTAAATTTCCTCTTCCCAAATTTGCTTTCGTCTACTTGCACAATTTTTCCAGGGCCTCCTATTTTGCCCCGGACTTCTTGTTTCTCCAGTTGGTAAATTACCACAACTTCCCGGCAGTAGTTATACCTATCGCTTATGGTTGGCCGGGACAAACAATGTTCTTCTCTAAATATATCTTCGTGTATTACCATGTCATGCGAGTAGTTGTATGCAAAACAGTACATTAAATAATAAATGTGTCCCAATTTTAGTTTTACGTTCTCAAACCATGTTCCTTGGGCTCTAGATACTCTAGTTTTATTATGACAGGAACCCTTGCTGCACACAAATGTGCCCATAGTTTTGTCGTTCTTGAAAACAAGTTTCATGGGATTTTTGTGTATTCTACACTTCTTAGTTTTCAAGATTAAGCCTTGCTCTTCGGCAAAAACCAGTCCTTGTTCATGTGTACTTAACATACGCGCCAGCTTTACAATATTCCACGTTTGTAAAACTTCACCCACGTATTTCCGCCTTTTAAATGCGGGTTCTTCTTCAAAATCATCTAAAATGAAAAACAAGCATTTGATTAACATATTTTGTGGTTTATCAAGCGAAATAATTTAGATTACAATAAATGAATAGTTAACTCACCTCTACTGGTAGAAGCTACTGGTACTGCATCTTCACGGCTTGTGGAAGCCGTTGGTTCATCTGCTGATGGAATATTAGCCATGTCGCTAGGCAGATCAATCGTGCAGAAATCGGAGTCCAGTAAGCAGGCAAAAGTCGTGGTTCAAGCAGAAATCGGAGTCCAGAAAGCAGGCAAGAGTCGTGGTTCAACAGAAATCGGAGTCCAGAAAGCAGGCAAGAGTCGTGGTTCAACAGAAATCGGAGTCCAGAAAGCAGGCAAAAGTCGTAGTTGAAGAAGAAATCGGAGTCCAGAGAGCAGGCAAAAGTCGTCGAAAAATTAACACAAAATACCACGCCAAAACAATGAAAAACACGGAGAGCGAACAGAGCACATTCACGTAACTCGAAGAGGAACGGAATGCGCGGCGCGGGCGGCGTAGTCGATCGTCTATGGAAAATAAAATGGCGGTCATACGTTCCATTCTTTAAAAAAAGTATTTGCAACAGAAGCTAATTTAATAAAATCGATGTCAAGTATTATAAACTATGTAATTAAGTATTGTAAATTAAATTAGCAATAAAATAATAGTTCAAATAATTAAAATATTTATTTTAATACCATTTTCATTGCACCAAGTCGTTTCGTTACACGCATTTATAGAGAATCGTCGAATCAAAAATCTGAAATTGAAATTAGTTTTTCTAGAAAACTAGACATTTCCTCGCTCTAAAATTGATACCAAAGCGTAGAGAAAATTATTATCTATAAGATCCAACTCTTAAAATCACCAAATTCGTGTTGGGCTATTCTAATGCCAACCCCCAAGATACTCCTGGAAGATACCCCTGAGTGTGCCCCACACGGGAACTTGGGTTTGGACCCGTGGCACCCCCAAGTCTAGATATTCATACATTGATAGTTTCATTACAGTACCTGGATATTTGTATACCTAGTATAGTAGGTACTTACTTACGTAGTAGAACATGCTTTGCAAATCTCGTGTCTAGCAAAGAATGGCGCGTACAGCACGGCGCTTTCCGGAACGTAACATTAGGCTTCGTTCTGGAAATCACCGAAATCACTCGCGGCGTTCGATACGTCATCGATGACGTCACCGAACCGAAAACGCTTACGCAGCGACCGGGGGCGTTCCGTACCTCAGAGCGCGGTTGTTTAGTTGTTTTGTTTTCTAACTCGCTCTGAGGTACGGAACGGCACAGTTGTTTTCTAACCTCAAATAGACTTTGACAAATTCGACATTGACAGATCACTTGATCCTTACCAAATTTTTTTTGAGAAGAGAGCAGAAGAAGAAGTCTGTTGTAGTCTGATTGGTCAAAGTTATGTCAGATGCGGGCTGCAACCTTTTACCGATCGATTTTGATGGTTAAAAAGTTGCGACGCTCCGAGGGTCGGAACGCTCGAGTTAGAACAACCGAGTGCTTTACGGTACCGATATGTACCGAACCTAGTCTCTAGCAGCCTTGCCAGATCATTCCTTTTGGAACATTTTGCGTTCTATTTGACGGTCATGCGTTCCCGTTTCGTCCCCATCTTGGGTGCGTTCATTTCGTTCGTTTTTGTATATTTGGTAATATTTCACTACTAGTGACAGCGCCACCGGCTGGCAACCTTATTTTAAGGACCTATGAATCCATTGCCTGATCAAACAAACAAAATACTTGATATTATCTGTTGCGCAGAGACCGCGTTTCTGTGGCGTGTATTGTGTCTATATTGCAGTGTAATTGTTAAAACCAAACTGCCCTCTACTTGTTAGCTTATTACTAATTATGTACTGTTTGTGTGATACTGATAAATAATCTCTGCAAATATAATATAAAAGATGTTTCGTCTGCAAAATGCTGACTAACATATCTTACATCTTACTGCAAACATACATCGATTTATGAATAATATTCAAATAATATGTAGGTACAATTTGCGTTCCTTTACAGCGAATTTCGTTCCTTTTCGACATCCCCGCGTTCTAAGTCTCCAATCACTACTGGCAACACTGGTCTCTAGTCTGCTATGACCACGGGTAGTAATCTATCTAGTAAAAAAGCTAGACACGAGAAACGTCATTGTAAAATGATATGTGACATTTGCCTTCCCCCGCTCACCCCTTTCCCTCTCCTCTGTTTTGCCGTACTTAGAATATAAATCCTCTTTGTTTGCAATTGAAATTTGCACTTCTCCATAGACTAATATTACTTACATTAATACTAGGATTTGATAAGTCACTCACTGTCAGCAAAGGCTGTCAGGCCGGCACGTGTAGTGTTTAATAAATGTTAATATTTGCAAATTATCTGCAGTGCGTATTTGTGTCAATTATATTTTAAAAAAGACATTTTCATGAATGCTTTATTAATTATATCGGGAATTGTCAGTGGAATTCCAATAACTTCTCCTGGAACATCTAAAAAGTTAGATGGGTATTGTATTGGTCATTTTAGCTTTGTTGTGTGTAATCTTATGATTATGTACAGGTACCTTGTATAATAATTAAGTCTAATTATTATACGTTTATTGTTTTGCTGAGAAAGTGATCCCTCTTGTTGGTCATAAAATTGCCATGAAAATGCATGAAGATAATAATTATTAATAGTTGTCTACATGCTGACATGATTATGGTACTTACTTAGTCAATATCCTCTTGATGCATCCTAGACATCAGCAGGTGCCATTGATACGCTCGGATCCAAACAATGAATACAATAAAAGGAGACATGACTCCAAAATGTACAAAACTTTGGAGTACAGAGTAAAACTAAAAAATATAAGATATAAATAAATGATAGATTCATAAAATAATGTGTTTCATTCTTTAGATATAGTCTGATTTATTTATGGTTTCATTTGTAAAATAAATACACCCATAAAAAGAGTTCAATAATAATTAAAAGAAGGTAAGTATACAAAGGTCAGGCTACTGAAATAAACCTATCAACCTACTTACAATCAACCTACATAGTTAGGTACGTACGTAAAAAGAACATCCTTTGCAAATTAAAAAAATCAACTGTCGTACATCATTTTGCTGTAACCAATCAGAGCGCAGAACTCGTGTGTCTAGAAGAATGCACTGCAGATGCCCGCCTGATACGTAGTATCTTATAGTCTTTGGTCTGTGGCTATGACCGAACCGACCATATCTTTAGATATATTCCATAGGTTAATCAGACTATATCCAAAGAATATATTCTGATTAATCTTTAGATATAGTCTGATAAGATTCGTCTATGGATTAATCTATGGAACCGGCCAAGCCAAATATTTACTTTTATTTACGTTTAATTTTATTATTCTACTATTTTCACTGCGGAAAGTGCGAAACATCAAATAAAATCACCTGTCTGCCCCTGGTAGATGACAATAGAATTCAGTACATGAACAGACTGCAGGAGATCAGCAGAAAGAAACAAACATAGAAAAACTTTACTCCAGTAGTGATAGTAGAAGTCGGTGTCGGATGCCAATACTGGCCAGAGATTGCAGCTATTCTATTCTATAGCTAATTATGTCTGTAGAAAATATTTCGATTTCTGCCCAAAAGTTATGTGAACTGTAAGTACCTACCTATACATACCTACACATTTCCATCTATTCCGCGTACCAATTTTTAACTAGCTAGCACTAAAAACGAAGCTCCTCAATCTTGAACTAGTAACATAGTACATTGTACCTACATTGCCTCTGAGATAGCCAAAAGTTCTAAAAATTATTAGTGAATCTGGACTGTTCTTTCACAATTTTCATGTTACTTAGAGGACAAATTAGTTCCAATGTTCATAACTTTGTTAGCTAAATTTGAAGTGATTAATACACTGTCATCACTGTACCTGCTCACTTGGTCTTAAACTCTCTACCTCAGTCTTGTCATTTCTGTTTCTCTTACAATGCTATATTATTATGTTCTTGACTCATGCAAATACACACATTGAAATTCTAAGCAACACCTTGTACCACCATATACAGTAAATATAATCACACAAATATAAAGGCTAACAATAAAGTTATAACACTTTGTGAGTGTGTTTGTATGTTTTTTACTTATTTACGCTCATATGTCTGGACTAATTTTGACGCAATTTGATAAGGAAGTAGATTGGGCGTTGGATTAACGCGTAGGATAATTTTCATCATCAGCCATCATCATGCGAGTGTAACTGGGGCGCAGCTAGTAAGGTATAATTTACTTTTTATTCATTGAATCTCCTCTACAGTTCAATAGAACATGTTTGCCCCAGAATCGGTATTACAGAATTAAAAAAAAAAATCTCCTGTCCTGTTGCCAATAATGACATTTAAGGTCTCTACCCATTACACCGTATCATACCATGACCGTGCTATGAACGTGTCAGTCACGAAAATAGTACGACACGGTCTACCTTGCCCACTGTAGGGTATGACAGCATTCTGTACCCATTTGTAAAGCGTATGATGACTGCATACAACCCGTACGATGTCCGTGTGTAACATAGTTGATTCGGAATCCGTCATTCTTATGTGCATATCAGACTGTAGCGGATGTGTGCTTTTATGTCACTATATAAGTATGGCTATTAGAAGAACCGCTAGACAGTTGGCAATGATTGCCATAATATTGGATGAAGAAGAACGTACAACAAGAACTCGACGCTACTGGATTCATGATTCTATAAAAGAACGAAAAACCAAAGGGGAATATTGGACATTATTTAGGCATTTAGTTGATGATGAAGAAAAGTTTTTCCAGTATTTTTGAATGTCTCAATTCCAATTCAATATGTTATTGAAAAACATTCACAATGACATTTTGAGAAGAAACACTAATTTTAGAGAATGTCTATCAACTAAGGAAAAGCTTGCTGTGTGTTTACGGTAAGTAAAACAATTTGTTTTTTATATAATTAAATCTTTTATTGAAGTGTCAAACATTGATATTTATTGCAATTCAAACACATTCCACGCCTCAGGAGACGTTGGCATGGGTGTAGCACTTGCTTGCATGCCTGAAGATCCTGGAGATGGAGTATATGGATATTGAGTTGCGTTTGAAGAGGTGAATGGTGTGAGCTGATGTAGCTCCATGTCAGAAACCACACAAAATATTTTGTTTTTTGCAACTGCTTGTAGATAAGGTGAAAACTTTTTACAGTTTCTGATATATTAAAAAAAAGCGATCAAGTTCATCGTACTGTTGTTGTGCAACAATATTCTGCTCATCTAGAGTCGACTCATCAACACAGCTGATGCTGTCTGTAATGGAGCTTTTTTTTGCCTTTTTTGAAAGTTTTTTTGTGGTGTTTTTTGCTTAATAGTCTCATGGTCCCGCACCTCTGTGTCGTGAGAAGAAGCCACATCCACAGCATCATTGTTGTTGGTATCATTGTTGAGGTCTGGGTTCTGGACTTCGGGGTCGCATCTTCTTCGTCACTTGTCAGCTCGAGGGATTCTAAAGTTATCTTATCAACGAAAATTGAAGCCACAAACGACATTTACTTGTACTGCCACTTCTTAATTTTCTTGACTGCCTGTCCACTTTTGCCTTTCTTCTTGTTTAATGCTCTTCTGTATGCATCTCTTAACCCTTGCCATCTCTGCTTACAAGCAGCAGCTGTAAAAAAGGGTAATTTATTAAAATAATATTTATGTAATTTAACTGCCCTACAACATGTACAGTCTAGGACAATGTCAGCTTTACCTCCTTAATAGTTAATATCTATGCAGTAAGGTTTATTATCACGTTAAAAGGTTACGCTGACTGTCCTAGACTGTACTTGTTCTAAATAACAAATGTTCCGTCCAATCGGCGACAAGGTAAGTGATTCCTTTTGTCTATGGTTTTTTTCTTATTACCGAGCATCTCAAGGTCCACTTTTCTTCGACAAGAGGGTCACTTACCTTGTCGCCGACTGTACATCTCACATCATATTCTTTATTTGCAGGTATTTAGCTACGGGAGATTCATTTACAACCATTGCTTTTAGCTATCGTATGGGGATCAGTTATGTAAGACGTGCTGTATTGGATGTTTGTGATGCTATAATAAAAAATATGTTGCGTGAAAATATTCTCACGCCTACCCCAGATCAATGGAAAAAAAATATTGACGATTTCTGGAATACTTGGAATTTTCCTAATTGTGTAGGTGCGCTAGACGGAAAGCATGTTGTTATTTTAGCACCCCCAAACAGTGGTTCCTTGTATTTTAATTATAAAAAAACATTTTCTATCGTACTTTTAGCTTTGGTTAATGCTAATTATAATTTCATAGCAGTAAATGTCGGTGCTTTCGGCAAAGATAGCGATGGTGGCATATTGGCAAAATCAAAACTTGGTAAGGCTATATTCGAGAATAAATTTAATATTCCAAGTACACAAGTTTTTCCGGGGACTGATGTAAGTGCACCATGTGTTATATTAGGAGATGAAGCTTTTCCTTTAAAAAATAATCTCCTAAGACCCTATCCATAAAATCAATCGATTAACGATGATAAGAAAAGACACTTTAACTATCGCCTTTGTCGAGCACGACGTGTAGTCGAAAATGCTTTTGGTAGGTATTTTAAGTCAAAAATTTCGTATTTATAATAGACGTATGCACTTAAAGCCTGAAGTCGCGAAAAAAAATGTACTTACAACATGTATTTTACATAATTTTATAAGACGCGAAGAAACTGTAACTTTTTTGGAACCACCAAGAACCAAGGAGGTAATGCAGTTTCCACCGCTTTTGAAGTACGCATACGTACGTAGTAATACATTTGCGGATTTCTTTCAAACACCTCAAGGCCAACTAGACTACACTAGATAACTAAGTACAGATAACGACCTATGTTTAACTACATACTTATTTATTTTGTTTTGTATAATCACTTTCTTTTGACTACAACTTTCTAATTGAAGTAGGTACTTAACTTTTAAATTACTGCTCTTTTGTAATATGTATTTAAAAAAATGTTTGATTTTAATAGCATGGTATACATACTTAAGTATAATAAGCCTCATATAACTTGAAGGAAAATAAACGCATCGAGTTGGATTTTACTTAACGAAAATTATTTAAAAAATGCAAACTAGACAAAAGGGTTCTAGTTCTAAAGATGGTAAGTAACAACTAATTTTACGGTTTTCGGTTGCGTTTTATTAAATTTGCAGTAGGTACCTACTTAAATAAAATTTAATTCGAATCTGCTATTTTCCTTCAAGTTATATGCGGCTTGTTATATCTATCTATATTTAACTACTTAGTAGGTAATTTTGTTTTGTATTCACGAATTCAAATTGAAGCTACCTGTATAAATGACTGATATTAATAAAATTTTGAAAACATACCAGGTTGGTTTAGTTGAACAGAAATTTCCTTCCAAGCCATTTCTTTTTTCAGACCATCCATGTATTTTGGGTGTTGTAAATTATATAAGAACTCATATTTGCGTACAAGTTCTATTAACTTTTCGTCATCCATCTTTCGTCACAACTATTGAGGTATACGTGTGTCTCGTTTAACGGATTTATTCAAACTGACAAAATAAGGCAACGCGTTGGTAACGCTTTTGTAACGGTCATCATACGCGGCTAGAACCCGTTTGCTCACCGGCTCGCCGCCTGCGCACAGCGGTTTGGCAACGTCGCGTGTCATGCCCGGAGCGTATCAGCACCGGCAAAATATTCTCATCGAGAATAGTTGCCGCTCCGTGCATGACACGCGACGTTGTTGGTTGGTGACGGAACGGTCTAGTGAGCATAGTCTCATACTTTTCAATACAAAGAATACTTTTTTGCCTGACACGTTCATAGCACGGTCATGGTATGATACGGTGTAATGGGTAGAAACCTTTAAAAGGCGAAACTTATACATTTTGATTCAAATTCAACATTAACTTTGACCAACAATCATCAACAATTGTTGGTCAAAGTTAATGTTGAGTGACTTAGGTCAGACATAATGATATTATCAAAAGGGCCAAGGACTTAAGACATCAAGAAACAATTATTGTTTTAGCATTGTTCTTAATTACATTCTTTATAACAAATTTCAGCTACCATTGAGGTAATCCAGTACTAACAACAAACTAACACACAGACAAACATAGCAGCTAGGTGTAATGTTCTTAAAATAATAGTATTAATATTAAATTTTCTAGATGCATAACAAACACAAGTAAGTACTGCTGTCCTCGATGCAACATCCTATATTGTTCTCTCGATTGCTACAAGTCTGAAAAACACTCTGAATGTTCCGAGGGTTTCTACCGGGACTGTGTCAATGAAGAATTAGCCTCTTTCCAAACCGATAATGAGTCCAAGCGTAAAATGGTCGATATACTTAAAAAGATGCAAGCTGAAGGTCTTGATCATGAAAATATTGATGAACTGCTTGAAAATACTGACAATGAATATGACTCTGATGATGAAGAACAAATCGATTTACATGAAAGGGTACAAGGTTTGTATAAGTATTAAAAATACAGTTTTACTCAAGTCCTTAGTATTTATAGTATCACACTCAATAATTTATAATTTGATGTAGGTTTAGCCCAAAGTGTTCTGGCAGAGCCATTATCTGACACTGCCAGAACACTTCAGATTGTGTTACAAAATTTTAAGATGTTAAGTGTATCATATGAATGTACCAATGGGGCTGGCATGGCTGCGACAAATGTAGCTAAAAGCCCTCTAAATAAATTTCGAATAAAAAAATATACCTATTCATAACGAAACGAACAGAAGAAAAGCATAAGAATCAAAAATACATTTTGATATTAGGTGTTAAAGTATGAAATTGCCATTTCATACCGAAAAATTGTAAGATTGTTTTTGGAGGATAAAATTATTATCATAAACAATGGTTTAGACTTTTGTAGTTGTTAACTAAGTATCATAAACAATTCTCTGCAGTTTAGTCAAATCATGAGGTACCCAGTTAACAAGATTTTTAATTTTACCGATTTGGTTCAAATGGGTCAATATTGTGGGTATGCTAACATCAAACCATGGGGTCCACCTAAGTTGTAGTTCTAAAAAATATATATATTGTGAGCCATTAATTAACAAGGGAAAATAATATGAATAAGAGGGTAACTTTCTTGATCAACAATACATAATGATGTCATCATCATTCAACACCAGACTGGGGGCCATATTCATGACTGACCTACCTTTTTTGGATTATCAGCTTGCTCATATGCAAAAGAGACACTTTGTTTACTCTTCTGACTCCGCATAATCAGACATATTCAACTTCTGCGAATTTATCACTTCTGCCATTAATCTTTCAAAACTCTTTGACATGTTTAATCCATTACAAAAGATTTATAAATGAAATGGGCTAATTGGTCTCAAACAAATCAATCAGATTGAAAATTTCACGTGTTTAAAGCATTATAGAAGATTTATAAATTAAATGGGCTAATCGATCTCAAAAAATTAAATCGGATTGAAAATTTCGTAAGTCATTTAATATGGTTTTCAAGGCCTATCTAAAGCGATGCAGTTGAGCAACCGAGGCCTAGTGCAAGTGCGGACGCATCTGAGTGCACTCTATGAAAAAATAACCCGGAAGGTCACTGATACTAATATAAAAATCAACTATTAATAAAATGTTGCTAATTCAATTAAAATTAAATTTCAATAGTGATGCTTTATATTTTATTTTGCTTTTACAGGTTTGAATTTAAATGACGCTGATGCTCTCTGGGATGCTTTGACAGAGGATGAAAGAAATGAATTTGAAGCGTTGTTGAATCAAGGTGATGTGGGCTCCATCATGCCACAATGGGAGCCGTGGTGGATGTATAGTAAAGAGAAAAAGCTGGTAGAAGACGTCAGTGAGAAGAGTGAAGAAGACGAAATGTTGAAAAAGTGTCCAAAGTTAAAGGCTGTACCGGAAATTAACACATTAACGGTAAGTTAATGTGCTAAAAGTTAAAGTGAATAGAAAAATTTGAATGAAAAATATGCGATACGTAAAGCTGGTCTGAGATACAAATATAGAGTGAATTAATATATATGTTCTTGTGTAAAGCGAGGTTTTAATATAAAACTGTGTAAACCAAACTAACTAACCAAAATAACCCATAAAATAAAAAAAAATGATGTAAATATCAAATGGTACACAGAAATGAGACAGAACATTCCTAGATTTTAGTTCTATGATTAGAGTATATTGAAATTAAATTAAAATTCATTTATTTCAAGCAATGTCACTCATATATATACTTTAGTTTGAATTATAGGTCAATCGTCTTGAATTTACTTAATTATGCATATTTTATTTGTTATATTCCGTGCTTGCACTGCAGTCGGGTGTCAGAGTGCTCTATGAAGAAGTGACCCGGTAGGTCACGAAACTGGTCAAGATACTAGACTGTACCTACCGCTTAACTTAGTCATTAAAATAAGAATTTTCATAAATATGTTTCTCCATTTCAGAAAGTCGAACCCTCACCAGCAATCCGATACAACATCACCAATGTATTATCATCATATGCTTTCATCATGAGATATTTCAACGGAGAAATAGATCCAGTCGAATCTGCTGTATATTTACTGAGCATTTGCAGCAATTTGGATGCCAATACCAACTTTGATGATCTAGCTTTGGCTGTAGAGTCTGTGGCGCAAAAATGTCTACAGGTAATATGATTTTTGTTTATAATTAACTATTAGGTTGTAGCTTAAGGGATGGATTGCCCACAGCTGAGTAATAGGGGACCTAAATCTGACTCCCCATTTCTGCTCATTGCTATTCACTGGTTTGAAAGTTATTTCGATTATTGTCAGTCCCGTTCATAGAACTTTTGTTGTGTATTACAAAAGCATACAATTGGCTAGGTAATATTGCTAAAGATATTTGGGACCAACTCGACAGACATACCTGCTATAGCTGCTTATGATACAGTCCTTAAGCCTATAGACAGCGGGTATCCCAGAAAGATGCTTAGTTTTAGATCTCTACATGAGTGGACATTTGACAGTACAAGACAGAAAATTTACTCAGATCTTTACTCAAGTCTCGATTTTACTCATCGTACTTCTGGTATACGACCCTTAATATGTTAATTCTGACCATGTGTGAATTAATTCCAAATGGACTGTAGCTCTACCATGAGTTGGCAACATAAAAATCACTCGCGGTGCTCGATACGTCATCGATGACGTCACCGAAAACGCTCACGCCGCGCTCACAACGCTCGCGGGTCTTAGGTGGGTCTACGTGATCATTGCGAGCTGTCACTGTCAACCAAAGGGAACGGCAAACCGGGGCGCGAGCAGCGAGAGCAGTGGTGAGCGTTGACGGCGCTTCCCGGAACCAGGGTTGGATTCAGACCCTCAGTAAATTATTGTCTATGGACATTAAAATTCTACTACTTGTCTAAAATTATACTACGTTTCATTTTATGTTTAAATTGGATCATTTACAATAGCAAATATGTCAAATTTAGGAACAGATAGTTATCGGGCATACCACACCAAGCCAAGCGTTCACTTTAGCACAAAACACGAATTATATGTTATATTCATATAGGTAATATTTTCGTTCATTAGCATTGATACGACATATTTTCTCGACTTCAGTTTAAAGTAAGTAATTAATAAGGGAAAGTGTAGGTGCCGCAACCACTTGAATCTCGGCTTATAGTATAATGTAATAACAATAAAATGAATTTGATATGATCTCATCTTCTCACTCATCTTCATTCTTCTGTCTCTCACACACACTAGTTCATAAAATACATCTATCCTGCTGTGTCAGATAGAACATTACGAAGGATACGTAATGCTTTTTTTAATTTCCTTACCTGGCATAACGTAGCCAGATTTGGTGCTGCCATACGTACATTATGTTTTTGTACTAGATATTGTAAGTTAAAATATTAAAACTAAATGGACCTGCTAGTAACATATATATTATCGATGTACTTGAATATAAAATTATGGTACTTTAGCGTAGTATTGAGGCATTACGATACTACATACTACGCTATATGAAATAATGGTACAAATAGTATAATTATTATGCTACGAAATCCAACCCTGCCCGGATCGCACCCACAGTCGACACTCGAACTCGCCTACCTATTAAGCTTGTGATTGGCGTACTCGCTGTCAATTTTAGTTCTACAATTGACCGCGAGGTGGCACTGTTCTTTTTTCATTATTTTTTTTGCGGCAGTCGATATCGATCATTGATTGATCGATGTCAATGTTGTAAACTCATGGTAGACCTCCTGGACACTTGGAACCAAACAAAGATAGTTTAGTTTTATATTTACCTAGTTTTGATTCTATCTAATTTATACTGTATATAGAAATAACTAAGTCCAAAGTTATTTCTCATTTTTGGAAATGTGGTACTTATTATATGTTATTTTCTCCCTCAGAGTGACCTAATAGAAACAGATGAGCTCAGCCTAAATGTAATGAAACGAGACACATTCCTGATTCTCCAAGGACCCAGTGAAGAGAACCAGAAATATTACTGTAAAGCGGCATTATCACACCTACACAAAATATTATCAGAAGCCAAAACAGCAAGAGTACCAAAGAAGAGTAAGAAAGAGACAACAGGATTTTCACGAAAGTTTCCTGATCACAAAACTGGAGACCTGCCTAGTTTAGATATAAGCAAAGTAAAAAAATGTCTTAAAAAAGTTGAATATTATTTGTCTTATGTCGAAAGTTGTAATATGTATTTTGAATAAATTACTTTTGTAAGATGCGTGCAATTTACTTGCAAGTCTAAAAGTATTTGTTGAAGAAGACGCCCAACGTCCGTAAGTTACCATTTGCGAACCCACACTAGCGTAGGTACGTCAAACATCGATAGTTAGACTAAAAAATATCGATAGTGTATTAAAAATGGATGCAGTAGATTAAAGCACAAAGTTATGATCAATTAAACAATTTAATGTAATTGCAATTAGATTATTCAAATTAGTGTGTATTTTGTTAAGGACAGTAACGTGTTAACCTTTTTATCCTAAAGCTTATTTCGACTCCGATATTTGGCCGTTATAAATAAATGTTCTGAGGTACAGATGTCGCCGAAATGTCTGTACAATTTCATTCAATCGAGTCACTATATTTTACAGCCAGTATTGCGCAACCATTTAATGTACGACCCGTATTTCACAGCCCATCATTTCGAAGCTATGTACTACTACATGGATTCCGGTCTGTAGGTACTATGTCACCCGTACCGTTTTTGTTCAGGCTGGATTGTACGACCCGTATTGCACAGCCAAATATTCCGAGGCCATGTACACGGAATATGGGTCGTACATTACTGCCTCCCTTTTAATCGTCTGTTGCTTTGATTCCAATATATATTATTTATACTTCAAAAGGAGAATTGGTACATAAGCCTTATAGTAATTTAAAGATATAGCATAACTTGTCATACCCTTGAGAAGAGCTCTGCAGCCTCTAGGTCCTCTAGGTCTCTATCGAGCCAAGCATATTAGTTCTTATTTACGAGAGGTTTTTGTAAAATATATCATCTAATATCGATTAGTCGCTCAAAAGTGTCACATTTCTGGCATGACTATAATCCTTAGGATGTCAACCACTTTTACTTTTGATTCCACGTATTAAGAGGATTGCATAGCTAGTACTTTCCATACTAAAATAAAAAAAACTCTTTCCTACCTCTTAAAATGGTCCAATTTCAGGGATTTTTTTTCATGGAATCTTCACATTGTATACTATGCCCGTACGTTTTGATTTTATCAATATTTCAAAGTACTATAAATTTCCTTTTCAAGAACTTAAAAAAACTGAAAAAAATCAAAACTTACGGGCATAGTTAACAATGTGATGAATCCATGAAAAAAAATCACTGAAATCGAAAAAATTTTAAAAGGTAGAAAAGAGTTTTTTCTTTTAGTATGGAAAGTACTAGCTATGCAATCCTCTTAAGCGCAAGATCTGCGATGTCGATGTCACAAGTATTTCCCTAGATTTTTTCATCGCTGATTCAAATGATTCTAATATTCGAACTACTTCCTCAATTATCAGTTATACTCGTAGGCACTGTGAACGCAATAGACACGCAATTATTAATCGATAGTTCTATAATGTATATCGATAGTCTATCAATGTTTAATGCACACTACTACACTTATTAGCTTGACCAAAACCGCTGCACCGCGTTCAGATGTGACAGACACTGGTGCGGAGAGGAAAAGCCTCAGTGACTTTCGTGTAATCCGTGGCAGCGAATACGCGGGCGAACCAGCACACCGCGCACATACTAAGGCGCGATACAACGGTTGCGGTCAAGCTTTAGTCTGCGGGTGTTGCTGATCGGTGACGTTCTAGGTGGCCAGAGGCACAAACAATTTGCGTAAAAGTCAATGCTTCGACGTATAAACTATGAGTTATCTGTGTCACAGTTGCCTTAGATAAATTACAGTTTGTATCACGCGAACGACACGTTACGTTACACTTACGCAGTTATTCGTGCTAGGCCCAGACTTTTTTAGGTGCTCGTCTTCATAGGTACTAGCACACACCGCAGTGCCAGAAAAAAACTGTATTGTCAACGTGGACAATTGACGATACGATAACACACCGTGTATAAATCGATTGAATCTTATCTAATCCGTACGACTTAACTGTGCGCCTCATGGGAATGCGACCCCTCCTCTCGCTTCCCCGCGTTTGCCTCACGCGGTCAGTATTACCGTAGCGCGTAAATTCCGCTACGGTGACGTCTAAGTGCGAGGTGCACAGTTAAGTCGCAAAGTTTATAGTGATTAAAACTTAGTGTAATATCACTAATATTTTAAGTAATATTATAAATGTGAAAGTTTGGATGGATGTTTGTTGCTCCTTGATGCTCGATGATGAAACGGCTGTGTCAATTTTAATGAAACTTGGTATGGCGCTAGATGAGGCGCTGGATTACCACATTAGATACTTTTAATCATCATCATCCATCACCACGCGGGTGAAAAAGCGGAATATTCTTAGGCACAGCATAGACAGAATAACAAGATCCCCGCCTACGTCAAGATCGTAATGATGACAGATCTGCCAAAGTTTGTGTCAGTTTCTGACAGCTTAGTCAAAAGCACGCTGTCATTTTGCCAGCTCTATATACTAGAAGTGCTCGGCGACCGTCAAAGGGTGATGATATGTAACACAAATACCATCAAGGGTGATGAAATATAATGGCAGTTTTTTCCATGGTGATTAATTTTATATTGTATGTATGTATGTAATGTAGTTTATTATTAGTGTTTACTGAATGATTTACTAAGTATTTAAATTTACTCTTATTATACCTATTATAGCAATTGCGTTTGACCATGTAAATATTTTATGAGATTTTGTTATAAAGAGAGATATGGTCTTGGAGAAGATAATACTACTCGCTACTCGAAGTACTAATCCTGCGCAGACGACGTCGCGGGCACAAGCTAGTGACTTCATAATAATTAAAACACATTATCTTGACACCGTTTTATTCAATCAACAAGAATAATCCCGAGGAATGTCCGTAACATTAACAATCATAATATCCATTTCTTATTTACAATAGAATTGATAATTACAAAACAACACTTATACACAGACTCTACAGTTACAAACTAGCTCACAAATAGATATATTCACTTTTACATTACCAGACCATAAATATAACACACATGATGCAACAAAACTAAAGTATGAGATCTAAGTCGCATTTATCAAATGGTGTTTTGGTTTTCATCAGGTCATGTTTTACGGCACAACCGGAATGTTCGAAGAAGGAAATTGTCCTGGGTCCGCAACATCCGACAATGGACCGGGATAAGACGGGCTGAAGATCTGTTCAGGCTTGCCCTGAACAAAGAGGAGTTTAGAAGGATGACGGCCAACCTCCAGTAGTGGAGAGGCATCCAAAGAAGAAGTTTTGTGAAGAAGTGAAGTTGAAGTGAAGTCTTCCCGTGAACATGGCGCATGTAACTGCGCCGAAATATCGGGAGCTCATTCCACAACCTTACCACGTTAAATATCCCGTTAATAATCATATAACTTTAGAGAACAACCGTGATAGTTTAAAACAGAAGAAGTTTTGGTTTTAGATTCAGATAATTTAGATTCGTAAATTACAAAAGTATTTTTGCCTTACCACCCGTGTATTTCAACATTTTATATCCAATTATAGTTCAGATCGAATGACATCGCCGGTGGTCACTATTGGATCCCTAAATGCAACCGTAACTTTGTGCGACGGCATTGTCTTTCAGAATAAAGGAGATTATAGTACATATATGACTTGAAGCACTCACGCCTCTTACAAAAAGCGCGAAACCAAATTTTGCAATTGTAGTGAAAAAGTTTATACATTATCGGTAGGGTATTCGAAGGCGCTTCTAGACACGGGTTCAAATCACGTCCGATATGTGTTTGTTTTCTCCTAAATTGCCAAAGTAAAGAACTGTTTAGAGTTTTGGGAACCCATGACTAAAAATGTGGCGCCATTTGCACCAACATGCTTAGCGTCAAATAGTGGATGGTTCAGTATCTGCCATCGTTATACCTAAGAGCTGTATTGGCGAAATAGAGAACCCCGTTTATAGATATGTAAGAGTTAGGCCTGAACCCAATGTTCAATAATTGGCACAAATATTTTTCAATACTTCATGATAGCGAAGTAACAAATTTGATCAGTTTTTGCATTACCTCACATTTTCCTTTTAAATTTGGAGTGATACATTTCTGGTCTGGTATTGTAAACTATGAAAACCAAGTAGATTTAATTTTCACCACTTGGCCCTTCACTTAAATAACATGTGACCTAAATACAGACTGTCCCGTTGATTAAGAAATAACCAAATAACTCCTTTTCCCTTTGTTTATAAATATGTAGGTACTATTTTATTTTAGTTCTTTCTTACCTATTTCTTATTTTTTTATCGTGAAATAACAGGATCTCATAAATACATGGATAGTAATAATAATTATCATAAATATTTAAAATATTTGCCAGTACGTAAACAATCTGTATTTTTCGACACAACTAAACAATAGTCTACAAATATTTCTAAGTACATCACGTACCTACACAATTACAATAAATAGGTATTTTGATACTAATTACGTACATATTATAAGTTTGATATTACTTTTGTTGCTAAGGTTCTTTTATTCTGACTTATCCCCTTTGCCAAAACACACTAGCATGATTCTTTACTCATGCCAACTCACTCTAACAATTCGGTATGCTAAAAAAAATTAACCTATGCCAATTCCGAAACCATTTCGAGATTTTATGTTACAAACCCTTATTTTTCTACTCTGACCTTTTAAAACGATAAGATGCCATTTATTTTAACAAAAAACGATGAAATAATTCGACTTTCATTGACCTCTAAATGACGTCACTTTTTTGCACTTTTGTTTTGATTGAATAGAGACTTACGAATTAGTAGGTGTCACTGTCAAGTGTTCTAGTTTCTTTTTTTTTTATTCGCGTGCTTTTCTTGGCTCCTCAACGCAACTACATATTTGTGCAAAAAAGTGACGTCATAGGATTCAAATTTTCAAAAAAATATTATAAAATAACTACTGAATATAAAACAAAAATATTGAAATTAGTTTCTTATAATGACCTAATCTACGAAATAAAAATATAAAAAAAAACCCAAAAAAAAACTTTACATACCGAATTGATATCGAGCGGGACAGGATGCTTCATGATAATAAAGATGTTGGCAATATTTTCTGTTACCTTTAAATACAAAATTATGGATTCGATGAACAAATATATGAAAAAAACAGAGCAATAAATGTTATAAAGGCCAGATCACCAACGAATAAGTATAAACCCTTGACCTTAATGTAACCGTATAAAAATATACGTGTACATTTTTGTTTTGCAAGAATGCGATAGCAATAATACTTTGATTTCCTATCAGCCAGTAGCCACCAATCGGCTTGCTGATGTGAGTATGTGGCGTTTACGTATACTCTAAGAACTAAGTTAATAATGAGTAACTAATAATTTTTCTATACGTGATGTAACAAATTCGAACCATTCTTTCAACTATTATGTTCATACACTAAAAGCTTAATGCATTCCTGGTAAATGCGGCATAAACCGATGCTGTCCCGTACTCTAGTTATTTTCGGCAATGCACGATCTTTATGACGTCTGACAATCAAACGATCAAGACAGATTTTCAAAAAATGTGATTGAGTCTCAAATCGCTATATGAAGTCATATTTCGGTCGAATTTAAAACAAATTAAACTGTCTAACCGAACGCTAAACACGTGCGAGATAAAAAATAACTTTTCCTAAGTACATTCCCTGATATATTTTCTAATTTTCCTAAAGGTTTACAATCTCCCAAAGTAAAAAAAGCTAACAATTGATCACTCGTTCTTTTAACTTTTAACCGTACGACTCCAGAGTTTAACCTCGAAATTTCCGCGGATATAAAAACATATTGTCATCCCGGAGTGATGTTATGCTTCAGGGGATGAAGCGAACCTTTATACGAAATATTCTTTAAATAATATTTCTCTAATGGTAACATTGATTTAGAATGTATAAGTTTAGTGGCTAGTATAGTAGCTTTTTATTTTACAAACGAGCACACCCTACTCACGCTTTTATATATATACATATAACTGGTTCGTAACTGCTCTAAAAAGCTCATAATATATTATGAGTACATAGATTATATTTCTCTACAAATATAATTATATATATTCGAATAATAAGGATTTGCTATAAAGTATTTATAATGTCTCTCTTGATTTATATAACCTTGGATATATAACTAAGTACCTAAGATGTTTGCCGCTACCGTAGTTTTCAATATACCCTCACCCACAATCACCAAGTTGTTAATTGTTTATTCTCACTATATTTATGATATTTCTCCTGTAGTGTATTTGTTTTCGACAATAGGGACGTTTAAAATTTTCATTTACTAGTATATCATAAAATTTAGTGAACATTTTGATTTTTCTATGGCCCGTTTGAAAGTTTCTAAATTTGATATAATGATACGATATAAAACTTTCGGTAAATATTGAATGTTGAACATTGTGCACATAAAGTAATGTACACAAAGATACCGGTAGTTCTCCCCCGGTGGAAGCCAGGGAAATAGTCAAGAATGCCCCGAAATACGCACTAGCCATTTTGATCTCTTAAATAATTTGTTAGTTACACAATGAACATAATGTCCAAAATCTAATATTTCATTCGGTATTAGTAATTAGGGATTCTATCGAGTTGAAAATTATGGATTTCAAGAAACATCTATATACTTCTACATATTCGTTGAGGATTTTTTCATTACCTATCCGCAGATAGGTTTATAAGCAGCCAGTAACGACTGGGCCATTTTGATAGAAAACCCATAACCTACATAACAGTTACTATGGCAAAGCAAAGCTTGCCGCAGTAACTACTACCTAACCTTTGGCTTTCCACCCTATTCAGAAGTTACGAATTATCTGGCACATTTCTTAATGAAATTAAACATAATCCGCCCAACAAATATTATTGCGTTTTGTAGGTCAGGTAAGGTAATAAGGCAAGTTCTTTCAGCAATGCATATATACCTACGCGTTACTCTCAAAATTTTAAATTAATTTTAAACTCAGGGAATTTCGTATATGAAATTTTCTTTAACCATGATTTAAACTCCGGACTATCTTCAGTCCGCGTTTCATAATAAGGCGGATTGTATCCAAATAACCAACCCATTTTATTTAAATTAGCTTCTGCTGCTTCAATACAATATCATGTACGCAGGCGGTCCAACGTGATCTATCACTATCTCTTTTCCGCTCATCGCTTATTCCATCGCCCGGAGTGTGACAAAACTACCTCTATATGGTTTACTTTAATTTTAATTACTCAGCGGTTGTATGGAGTGTAACGCAACGCACCTTAGTAAGGTATTTGGTTCTGATAATACTGTATCATGTCATATGTCCTGGTTCTGAAGTTAAGGAACGAGTTCCTAATAACGGATAGCATGTAGGCGGCTGCTTCCTTCTCAGTGGAGTTTGGTGCGAATCGGGACCGTAGAAGGCGGATGGTCTGCCCTCGGAAACAAGGGAGACCAGTGTCTAACATCAGAGATACCATTGAGATGATCGCTTCTTGGTATGGTCTGGAAAAGAGAAGACTTAAAGTTAGTCCCAGTTTATTTGACTTATATGTACTAACTTATAATTTAAACCAGTAGGACTATTAAGTATCTCAGTTGCATTCAAATGTTGATTGAAATCTTTAAAAATGGGGGCATCATTGCCACTTTTGTCAGCTGAAGTCAGCAACTTACTATCATTTTTGCTAGCTGAAGTTGTCAAAACTGATCATCAACATTAACTGAGATACGTAACTGACCTCTATATTTGGTTGGGATGAAAAGTATCATTATGTCTTTCTCTAACTAACACGCTATTTCTGTGACAAGTGAGAAGAATACTGTTAATCGTGAAGACGCAACAAATAGACAATGTTAACTATTTGAAAATGTTTATAAATATTTTCCCTAATAATACGAGAATCGCAAGTATTGTTTTCCAAGGGTTTCTTAAACACGTGTTACCGATTATACACTTAGATTAGTACTATAACCCGCGGCACGTAACTCTAGCGCTGAGCGAAATGTGGAGGGGATAGCTGCGCATGGGTACAGTCGCGCCATGTGACAGAGAGAGAGACAAGAGTCCCTCGTCTTCGATGTGACAGAGAGAGACAAGAGTCCTTCGTCCCTATAGCCACCCTTTGATACCCAATTTTTGACTTCTGCGCAATAATGGTCCGCGTTTGAGTTACGTGCCGCGGGTTATACTACTATTAAGCCGTCCAATGTCTACTTCTTTCGGTTTCTTTCCGAACTATGCATATTAATATATATATTAAATTTATCCACGTTTGTTTTATGTACAATAAAGCGTTATCTATCTATCTATCTATGCATAAAAGTTCAGATAAATAATACTACTCTTGAATAGTTTGACCAACTAGGTAAAAGTAAATTTATGCTGCTATATTTGAAACCGACTTCCATTCTATTCAGTTATTGGAGTGTAACTCAAGAACTACTTAACAGAATTTGATGAAATTAATAAACAATAAATGGGACCACACAGGAAACACCAGCTTTCAAACAAAAAAGAATTTTGAGAATCGGTTCACCCAGTCGAAAGAACCTCCTCCTTGTTGGAAGACGGTAGAAAATTAGTTACAAACAAGAGGTATAAAAATGTATTAACATTTGTTTTATGCGCGACATGGCTTAGCACTTTTTTGTATGTACACATGGTGTACACTCGACACGCGTCGGGTAAGAAAATTTAACAAGCTATGAATCAAATAAACATATCATTCTTGGTTTAAAATATTTTTTTATATAATGTTCATTGCGTTGAACCTTTCTTGAGGCCAAGACACACGTGAATTGGACAACATCAATTTTTTTTAAGAGCGTCATCAGACTTCGTCATAATTAACATGGTTAGTTTGTATGGAGCATTGTACTGTAACGAAGCTTGGCGTACTTTGCGTACAGGAATATCTCAGTTTAGTCTTAACAAAGAATGAAATTCTTTAATAAGATCTTTTTCATTCCCTTTTACTAATAAATATACGTATTGCTCATTACTGTGACAATTTACCTGACAGCAAGGAAAGCTTGGACGCAAAGCTCGCAGAACCACCGGAAGGGAGGGGCCTCCATCTTGCCGCCCATCACCATCACCATTTCGTCTGTCAACTTGATGTCAGGCTCGAACCCGAGGTTACCTCCCGGTGATGACTCGAACATGAATCCGAAATCTATAGGATAAAATTTGGTCAGTACTATATTCTTTTACAAATAAAACATTTTAATGTTGTAGAATTGGTCTACCCTAAAATATAAGTTTATTTTACATCTACATACTACATACTAAGAAAACAATATTTTATAATATAAACTTAACAGAATATACATGGAAGAAACAATTAACCAAAAAATGTTGAAACCAAGAGAGGCTGCTAAATTAAAAAAAAAATATTATCAGACACTAAGGTCGATAAAAGTTAGTTTTTACTCGTAGTATAATCTTAAAATAAAATTAAGTTTATTTTTCCATGTACTAACATAGTAAGGAAAATTATTAATTGTATTATATTTATTAGACATTTTATTAGTGTAATGGTGCATTTTCCATATTTTGTTTTATACTGATGTTTTATTACTTAAGACGCGGCCCAACCCCAATTTTAAAATAATTTACGATGCTTTACGTAAGGTTGAAAATAGCTTGTTAGATTGGACGATGTAATGCGAAAATGCGTTAATGTTGTACGTTTTCATTATATTTTTCGATATATACTAACACACATGAAAAAACTGCTGGTTATAACTTTAGTACTACACGTTGGCTAAGTATTACCTAAAAAAATATAGTGTTATCGCTGAAAATTCGGAGAGTTTGGACGTGAAAGTTTATTTTTGTGGACCTATTCAGGATTTTTTTCTGCTGAAAGAGAGTTATATTTATGAATTCTATTCCGTTATTACTCTTTTCCTATTCCTTTTCTAACCTTTGTATTTTTTTTCATAATATACTATCGATCTGTTTCTTTACACTAGGTGTTTAAAAATTCTGCTTTTTCTTTAATCAGGGTACGAGCGCGCCATAAACATAACGTAAAAGTAATCACAGAAGCGAATTAATCGCATTATTAATATATACATAATTTTTAAAACAGTTTCTTTCTTACAATAGTTGATATCGAAATAGTAATACATTTATTTAATTTGCGCAGATTATAGAGTATCATGACTTAACCCTAACTCCTAAGTAAGGAATCATGTTGAATAGTAAGTATATCTGGTGTCTTAGACTATGTGTAGCATATCTGAATATTTATTATAACTAAATACTATATCCTGTAGACCAATGGTACAACGATACGAAAATTACTAGTCAAAAATCGACGATCGATAGGATTTCCGCGAATACGTATTTTATATAAAAAAATTAAAAAAGTATCGAAAATATGCCTTATTGTTCGGTACAAAAAAGCAGGAAGAATAACTAAACACCTGGCTGTGCAAAGGACGGTTTATCATTCGAAATTTTCTTCTCAAACTTTTTCGAAATTTTAAATCGAACATCTAAAAAGAAACAAGAGCATGTTGATGTATTTTGTTCTGTCTTTTTCCGGTCTTTACACGTTTGTATGACTTTGTCTCGTTTTATCTCTGCCTACAAGGCAATAGTGCTTCCCTCAGTCAAATAATAAAATTCTATCAGTAGTTATAAACCTAAAGATAACGCTATTATAAAACTCTCCTTCGGTTCGTACCAAAATCCCGTTGAACTGTTGCATTATATGTGATAAATGACTAAACTCACCGATATGTATGATATGTCCATCTGTGTCCAACATGATATTTCCGTTGTGCCTATCCTTGATCTGCAGAAGGAATCCGATCACGCTGTATGCCGCCATCGATGTCACGAAGCAACGACGTGCGGCCTGCAAATGATGTATGATATTGGTTGATAGAGGTTTCATAAGTTTAATGTTTCATCGCCAATTAGATAGAAAATACAGAGATATGGACGAAGCAGATTGAATAAAACATTATAGTGAAATAAAGGCGATGATACAATATTCGGTACGTATTCATCATTGACCAAGCGAGCGAAGCGTCTCAGTTTCGAGATTCCGCCTGTTCTCGCCTACAGTTCACATTTTACTACCGATTTTGCCGAAAATTGCCACGTACAACGCAGTCACATTAACTCGACGCATCGCTGGAATGCGGGTCCCCGCATTCCTTTTTCTCGCCCGGCAAGTGTCAGTACGGTCAGCATCTTTGTTATCGATACACCCGTCGATAATTTGGCTAATTTTCTTGCTAAATTTGGCTTGTTTTCTGTTTTTGTTATATAGTTTTTGTTTTGATTATTATTTTGTTAAGTTTTTTGTTACTGTTGATTGTTGAATATTAACTGTTGAACTGTGTTCTAACCAGAATAACATGGGGAAAGTTATACACAGTGAAGGGAGAAATCTGGTGTTAAAAGTGCTACAGTTCTTCGAGAATGAGAAGAAAAATAAACGTTTTTCCATACCGGTGGATCAGGTTGAAAAACGTACCTGTGTGCTGTCAATATTAATAACGGTAACAGACACCTTAAATTTTCACAGAGTATGTAGTTGTATATTACCTTTCAAAAAAAATAAAAAAAATTATTCATTTAACAAACTTAATTTTTAATCAATTTTTACTCGATCTTAATAAAGGCCACTTGGCCGGTTTTTTTGCACACCGTACTTGAGCGCCAAAATGACGTCACATGGTCAAGCGTCTAGTTAATGTGACCGCGTTGTAAGTTCCTTTATGTATTTGAAACTTTTCTCGGTTTTTGATTGCGGGAAAAGGGGGGAACTTTGTTGAAGCGTTATAATATGAACTAATTTTAAATTTTTGTTTTTTTGTTTGATAATATTTATACCTGCCTATACCAATCAAACTACGTAGTACTCTCTGCCTTCACAAGACGAACCCGTAAACATCAGATTCAACATCTATTTTGCTCAAAAGTTTACACAAGTAAGCCTATTGGAAAATTCAAACACCTGGAATCCGATTTGAAATCATAAACGTCAATCATTTATTCAACTTGCGGGAATAGGTAGGTATACAACATTTGAAAAAAACATTGTGGTCGAAAAATAGATGGCTTGTTCGGCTGTCTCCGCTCAATTAAACATGCAAGGGAAGGTATACGATAAATTTTAAATGTCATTACAATAATAAAAATATCATTAATAATATAATTAATAATAATATCATAAATAGAATATATATCCGTTATTGCATGGTTATAAGGGCTCGCGAGGCCACTATTCTCACACCACTAGTATAGGATTTAAAAAATAGTTGATCACCTGGAATTCTCTAGTGGTTTCGTCTCCATACTTCTTGATGAAGTACTCGTACATTCCGATGTCAGTCTGGCGACCGAGTTGGTCTCGAGATTTCGCATTAGGCACGCACTCTATGACGCCACACTGGAATATAATTAAACGTTAACGTTCCATACCCTCGCCCGAGGAATCCCTGTGTGGCAGGAGGCATGGACACATTAACACATCACAAATGTCCAGTCCGCACAGATATATGCCCCGACCAGGGGATTGAACCCGGGCCTACGCGCTTCGAAAGCAGAATCTGTACCATCGTAGCTAACTGGGTCGATAATTGTTAAGGTGTTAGTCATAGTTTTATTTAGCTTGACGTTAACTTATTCAGATTGTGGTCACGAGGTTTCCGAAAAGGACTAGGGCATAGAGATCTAGAGAGATGCCAGTCCGTGCGCTGAGTACAAAACCTGGTGTCGCAAGCAGCGGCCGTATTCCACGATTCAACGTAATATGTTGGCTTCAATAAGTTCATTATCCACTGCGGTATTAAAACCTAACGTTTGAATATTCGTAAGTACAGAGCAAGCATTGTAAACTGTTTACATCCAATATCGCGACCAGCGGCGTTCAATCACATAATACTAAAGCTGCGAACCGCCACGAGCAATGTGTTCTGTTTTTGGGCATATTGCTGATACCGGCATTATACCTAGATTGGTAAGACAGACAACGAAATTACCAAATATAGGAATTTTAATAGAGAGGATGGCTTTCAACTTTGAGAACCTGGAGTCCAGTGGTTCATCTTTGCAAAAACCGAAGAAATTCCGAAAAAATCTCGCGAGCAGATAACGTGAGTTACGTGTGTCGAGACCCAGATCGATATCAGGTGACTTTTGTGTCCCTGGTTATAAAACGGAACGTCTGCTCATAACAACACCTACCCGCAGATACTTCAGTTTACTCGTGAACATGGCGCATGCAACTGTGCCGAAATATAGAGAGCTCAAATTAAATACATGGTAAATATCCCGTTTCTAAAGTTAATTCTAATATGATGTATGTATGCATGTTTCAGAGCAAACAATAAAAATACATCATCAAGAAAGAAAAGAAGGTAACACTTACCCCAGGTGCAGTAGCGACCACCTTATACGGAAATAGGTAGAGATCCAAGCCAACTTGCTGGAATATGTTCTTGAAGAGTGAAATCACTTGTAGTGCCAGCATGTCTTGTCGGACATCGTCGCCCACTTTGAAAATAGCCGCCTGCCACGTTTCCGAAGCTATCGCTGTGTACCGGTCTTTGCCTTCCTCCTGCAGGTTATAAATGTGGAGTATTTTTTTTATTATACTACGTTGCTACAGCCTGTGATGAGGAATCCTCGTAATTTTACTGTTTATTCGTAGAACAAAACTACATTTCTTCTACAAAAAATAAACTGCGTTACATATTTCAAAGAATACATAATTGTTTAAAATGCGGATACCTACTAACAAAAAGTAATGTATACATATAATAAAAATGTTACGAATCGCTGTCTATCATGGAACCATCAATCATGGATGTCTGTACATGGAATATACTTGTGTAAGACAAAAAATATATAAAAAAATCTTTTTTTGTTAATGGATTTCCGCAAAGTAACGCTTGAATCAATAAATTAACAAAAAATATTATTGGGACTTTTATAAGCGAAAATAGAAAGGAAAAAATGTTTGTTAGAATTTTTATCTGTGCGTTTATGCACACTTATCTCAGAATCGGCTTATCCGATTTGGATGAGGTTCACTAATATATTGTGGTAAGCTTCACTTAACATTTAGTGTTTGTTTCTTGTCATTCGGTTCAGAAATAGACACTTATTGAAATTTAAAGAATAACTCTCTCGTCACTACACCAAGACCAAGCGAGCGAAGCCACCGGGTCAACTAGTAGCATATAAAAAAGTTTTTATCTACGCTCATATCGTAAAATTGAAACAATTAACTTTAAAACAAGTTTATATTGACATACTTTTTTAAAATAATTCCGAAATTTAAAAATATAATCATATCCATAAGACGTTTTCTCTAACAAAATAATCTTATAAAACATGTTTTTACCAATACGATACAGGGCAAATCAAAGAAGTTAACATCACCAAGTAGATTCCATCAATATTTATTTATCCAACTATTGGATCGTTTGTGAAGGGCGCGCTTTTTTAAAACATTACTTACAATAACGCTTTAACTCTTTAAATTGATAAATGATTAATCTGTCGGTAAGTTTTTATGTTGGTCCTGTACATGTCGCATTTTATAACCAACCTGGACGAAACTTGGTATGCATGTTCTGATATTCAATATAATTTTTTATCGTCGGAGATTTCCGAGCGTGTCCCAAGAAGCCCAAGAAGTCCCGCTTTTGGTAAAATTAAGTAGTTTTAATAGCTCAGGCTGCGAAAAATTGCCACTGACAAGACTGCTCGCGAGGTTTACTGTTCGCAGAACTACTAGTATAGTAGATTCAATCCTTATGTATGACAGTAGATACAGTAGTGTATAGCGGCCTTACTTATAAACGTTGCTTAAATTTAAATAACGTCACTTAGTACGGCGCAAAATATTTTCCTTTTGCGCCGTACTAAATAACGTCCTTTAAAGTAAAGCAGCGTTTATAAGTAATGCCCTTAAACTGCACAAAACTAGGAATTAAAACACTCTTGTGAATCAAGATATACTCTTGCACAAAAAAACTTGCATATGGTAACATGGTGGGATTACATATCAATATGTAGTTATGGTATTATATGTCGTGTTTTTATTACATGACAAATTACATGTACAATGACAAACTCTCAATGCTTGGTTAGTACGTAAACTCTACAAAAATAACTGCAATTTACTTTGATATCAATTGCTATGCGATAAAACTTATTTTATATCAGACGGCATGTCACATTCAAAGAGGTATTATTAATTCTTAACTTTTCGACATTACAAACATAACAACAGGTTAGAAAATACATAATATACAATCACACAAGTACAGTCGCACACACAACACCAAACACTTTTGTTGAACACATTACTCTTTGGTGGATCTCCTTAAATTGGAAATTTTTTGCGTAAACCTAGAAGGCACAAAATAAAGGATGGTAAATATTTATTTAAAATTACATACTGTAAAACTTTATTAGATAAATTTAAGAAACGTTAAATTACGCAATGAAAAAGGTCAAGGGAACAGCAGGCAGAAAAGATGAAACAAATACAAATTTTAATTTGATCGCTACTCGCTTCGAAATGTTACTCGTATAAACCGAAATAAAAAAATAACATAATAATGTCGATGAATTCATGAAATAAAAATGAACTTGTAAAATATAAACTTTAAATTCGCTTAAACAAAACAACTCATTATGTTACCATGGCCTTCCACATACGGCACGTGCCAAGTCAATAATCAATCTATTTACTGCCACTTTAACTGGCTAATTTTCTGGACTATGTCGGTGACTTTCGTTCGTGTACGGATCTCCTCATTTCTGATTCGATCACGTAGTGAAACCCCGAGCATAACCCTCTCCACAGCTCGTTGAGACTTTGAGGCCCACCGGTCTCCGGAGGCCGATAGTAGCGCTCTAGTGAAGCCGCAGCACACCTCTCGACACCCTTTAGTCATCCACACCAACGTTGCCCCTTCTGTCACCATGCATGGTGACTTTTATAGAGGGCCCTTTAGTGGGTGGCAAGTCACCACCTGCCCAATTTTTTTTAAATGAGACAGAAATTGGCAGGTGCCGTAGTCTCTTCCATAGCCCACTATCTTCTTATCACTAATAAGTTCATATCAATAGCATTGCCATTTTACCCATTTTTGTAATAGATATACCAGGTCACCATCCATCCTAGTTACTTATACCAAAACAGGCATCTAAGTGTTCGCTACAGCCCCACTTATGCCTTTGTAAAGGATCGGATAAAATCCTTGATGTAATTGAAATACAGGTGATAATAATAGTAATAATATGGGACACCACACAAAGGTCTTCAGGTCCCAAATTAGGCAGAGCCTGTACTATGGTAACCTGATGACTGATACTACATACTTATATATGATATTAAATACTTATATACAAATAAACACCCAGACACAGATCAAACAGACATGTTTATGCACACAAATGTTTGGCCTGTCCGGGGATCGACCCGGGACCAGCGGCTCAGAAGGCAGTGGTGCTAACAACTGCGCCAACCGGCCTATCAATATTTTTGATTTTTGATAAAGTAAGTCTTTTGTGGGGGAAGCTACGAAGAAATAATTTCTTCGTAGGGGGGAAGCATATCTTCAGCAGTGGACCTCCTACGGCTGAGATGATGATGATGATGATGAAGTCTTTTAAAACCAGGTCAATTTTGATTATATAGCAGTAACAGTAGCTATTATACATTTCTATTTCCAAACATAGAAAAACATACACCCTTAGATAACATATTAAAAAGTTTGACCATAATTGTATATGGCTAAAGTTACTGAAGTAACTCACCGATGGGGGGTCTTCGCCTGCCGCGACGGCCATTGCTACGGCTTCCATTTCAGCTATGCCGTACTTTCGAACTCTGAATCTGGCCAAATATGGCGCTTTTGCAGCACTCTGCATGGGTGTTCCTGCAAAGAACAAGTACTCAAAGATATCACACTAATTGAAAACAACTTAAACGGATTTAATCAGGTATATTTTATATCATTTTTATCGCGACGTTTCGACTACTGTGGTCTTAGCTAGGTATTATAACTGTGTAAGTGTAACGTAACGTGTCGTTCACGTGCAACGGTACAAACTGACATTTATCTAGAGCAACTGTGACACAAATAACTCATAGTTAGTACGCCGAAGCGTGACGCGTTGACGCTTACCATACGAAAACTTTTTTGCAAATTTTTTTTGCGACTACCTCTGCTTGCATCGGGAACATTTTGATTAAAATATCTAAGACGTTATCACAAAATAAATGTCCATGAGTATATAACAGACAACTGTCATCCAGTCTACCCGTGACCATGTTCACTGAAAAGTATTCGAAACGTCGGAATAACAATAATTGAAAATGTACGCGAATTAATCCATTTAAAGTTGTTTATATTGTTATGTAGACTGTGAACAGTCTTCCCGTGAACATGGTGCATGTAACTGCGCCGAAATATCGGGACCTCATTCCACAACCTTACCACGGTAAATATCCCGTTAATAATCATATAACTTTAGTGAACAATCGTGATAGTTTAAAACAGTCTTTTAAAGTTGTTTAATTTCAATGGATTCTAAATCTCGAAAGCGTAAAAAATATGAAAATCACACCAATATTATAAATGCAGAAGATTTTGAGTGAGTAAGCGAGTCTATAGTAGTTTAGAGTTAGTTACTCCTTCACGCTGAAACGGTAGAACAGATATGAGTGAAATTTGGAAGAGACTGCTTATACAGTGAATTAAACAGTATGAATTAGACCAAAACTACAGGCAATTTAATGTCTTCTCACCGCTTTTATAGTCTATATCTACCACCATCGAGTCCGGATTTGATGGTAAATAGCACCCTGGTTGAACCTGCAACATATGAAGAAAACAGTAATGTAATGGCCATTTCTTTTACATGTTTGTATAGTGTTTGAATGAAGAAGCAAACGGCCAATGAAGACGACCAAAAAATAGACGGTTCTATTTTTTTAATAGTCATTTTATTTATAATTCACATATGTCTTCAGATACTATTACTGTGGCTTTCTTCTTCATTCAAACAATCATGTGGAGAAAATAAAAAAGAAAACCGTGGTTAACAAACGCGACGTCGTATTAGAAAGCCAAAAAAGTCGTGACTCTAGAATATTGATAATAACTGTTATGAATGTAAATTGACCTGACAGTAGTGGAAACACTAAAAGAAGATGAAGTTGTTCTTGTAATTCGGGTAATTAATTAATGACCTCAATATTTGCGTAACTTAAATACCAAGGACATAAGCATGATCTAGACACTGTTCAGGTGACAATACGTTCACCTCATTTGCAATTACCTCTCGATGGCAATATATGCAGATACACACATAGACATTGAAATTTATACTACTATATACACAATATACACTTTACTGATGAAACTTAAACTTAATTCACTATACTATTTCTACCTGATGATAAGTAAATAGTTTTTTAAGTTCTAAACAAGGAAATTTATGGTACTTTGAAATACTGACAAAATCAAAACGTACGGACATAGTAGACAATGCCATGATTCCATGAAAAAAAATCACTGAAATCGGACAATGTTAAGAGGTAGAAAAGAGTTTTCTCTTTTAGCATGGAAAGTACTAGCTATGCAATCCTCTTATACCTCATAACTTCTTTACGAAATTTGTGGTCAACGAAGTTGGTCTCACATTTATTGTAACCTAAAATTTAAACATTTATATATAATTTACATTGTGAAACTGTTAGTTGGTCCTTAAAAAAACCAATTAAAAAAAAATAAAAAAAAAACAAAGTGTCTGGATGCCCGAGTTTCGCTCGTATGTAAACAATTGATTTTCTTGGTCTGACCTCAAACCAAAACACTCTTAGGCTTCGTGTTGCTTAATAACGCCATCTATAGTCGAGTCGCTTTAGTGTTGCTGTGTCGGTAAAACAGTTTAGTTGTAGTTTAAGCTAATGGCCCTAGTTGCCATGATATTCTAGCAGTTTTTTTCCTTAAAACACGGATAAAACGATGTTTTCTAAAAATGAAACCTAGCTAGATCGATTTAGGTATCGCCCCCGAAACCCCCTGCATACTAAATTACATGAAAATCGTTGGAGCCGTGTCCGGGATATATATGCATATTGTAAAAGTATCGTTTAAATGTACTAAATAAATACAATTACATGCCGTCCACATACTCAACTGTCGATCTTATGTTAACTAATATAAGAGTTACATTTCTTACCTTCACATTCTTCAAAGCCTCCAAACACGCTCGCTTTCTCTCAGCCCCCTTCGGGTAAGGTCGTATAATTCCGCTGATGTTCGTAATCTGGCTGAAGAAGTCAAATTCTCTTTCGTAGAAAGCTTTAGCTGGCCCAGAAAGAGTGTCCACTATCGACTTGGTTAGACTTTCGAGGATGTCGAATATTGCAGCTTGAAAAAAGGATAGAACAATATAATTTTAAGAATCGAATTTAAATAATTAAAAAGATTAATTTTAGAAATAGTAAACCGAAACAGACAACCTAAATGACCAAACATAAACTTGATGTTTATTTTTTCGAAGAACGTTGAATCAATTTCGATAAAATGTAGATATATGGGACCACCACTGAATTATGAATTACCAAACAAAAATTAATCGTTTTAATTTTAGAGACGAAAATGAATTTGTCTGAAATTGTAACATTTGTGATTGTAACATCACATATACATACGTTCAATAGATAACGTAAATGCGTGTACTTCCCGTGTCCGAACCCCGACCAAGCGCGTCTTTTGCAGCCAAACGGCCGCGAATACTAAATTGCGTGATAATTAATTGCAATAGCCCAAAAATTTCGAAAACCCAAGGACCCAACGGCAAGGACATATTTCCTATCACAGTTAAGTTATTTAAAAATGATATTGTGCGTAAACTCTAAATTATATTCATTAAAAAGTGGGCACGCTTGTTTTCAATACAAATCGTGTTACTTGCGTTATTATCTATTGTACATTTATATATTTATAAAAAATATAGCATTATATAAAATTCAATGCTTCCTGATATTTTCTTTAACCTCTTGAAGAATAAAGCTTTAAATGGATATGTGTACTTACTGTCTTTGTTATGCATCTCTTCATCTGTGTACATGTTTGTCAGCATGTTCCATATCAACTGATGCGCGACCACTTGGGAGTTCTTCGCCAAAGCTTTGATCAGCTCGGACACGTAGCCCATCTGTTGAATTACAGGTTGCAATAATATAAATATAGTTTTTCTCAAAAATGCTTGGAAGTTTGAGCATTATTATGACAACCTACTTCGAGATAAATTGAAATTGCTTTACTAGCCAAATACATGCGACCAGCGGCCGGAAAAAGTTGTATGAACATACAAATCTGTAGTGAATTAGCGGCCAAATAATCCTATACAGTCTCACCATCTTATCTTAACGACGGTTCAAACTGGCGGCAACATGGAATCCAGTGATTAAAAAGTGTTCCCGTCACGATTTATCCTCAGAAAAATCTGTCGATATCGTTGTGTGTCGGGACAATGACTTTTTATAACAACTGCTGGGGGTATACTAAAAAGTATCTCCATACTTCAAGACAATGACACCCGCCTCTTCAGTCCGCTCGTGACCACGATCAATGCAACTTGATCGAAACGTCGAGGTAAATAAATACTATTACTAACGAGATTAAGCCCCGTTAATATAATATAAATATGTGTTCAAATCGCGAAAGTTAAAAAATTACTATTCGTATTGCAACCTAAGGAAAAATCACCAAGAAAAAAGAGAACCAAAACATAGGGCAGTCTTTCAAGCCGAACTTTAATCTGCAAATTCTGCAATTATAATACAACTAATATTATAAACGCGAAAGTTAGTAGGTATGTATGTAGTTAGTTCCAATTTTACCCACCTGAACAGATAAGTTTTTAAATTGACATGGTCACTATTGCAAGAATTAACGTTAGAAACGGGATATTTACCATGTATAAATATCGAGAGCTCACTATAAATACAAAACATGGTAAATATCCCGTTTCTAACGTTAATTCTGAACAGATAAGTTGGTGGCACTATACTATGTATACTTATTTGATGTTTTGACAGTGACAGTTCGAAACGACCGCATAAACCTACCTTCTATCCGCGAGCGTTATGGTCCAGACGTGAGCGTTATCGGTGACGTATCTACGAGTAGCTTTCTCACGATGATCTTGGGCTTGTAAGGGAACGGGTGTGCGAACGACGCGATTGATTTCGGATCATAAAGGAACACGAGCATAGAGCCAGTTCACTCTTCACACACAATACTCACGGTATCATGCCGTAACGCTTGAACCAGCTGCGGGATGTAGAGTAACACGGCGGAGGAAGGATACGAAGTTAGCGCTGATACGGCCGCTTGTGCTGACAGAGGGTGTGGCGGGTACTGCCTGCTGAAGTACGATAGGGCTTCCACTGGAGACACGCGGGCCCATGTGATCATGTGGACCAACTAAAGGGAGAAGAAAACGTTTTGGTTCTTACTACGTCACAGTAAGCCCGATTTACACCTACAGCCCAATTTACACTTCAATAAGTACAGTAGCGAGTTGCGAAATCAGCAAGTTAACCCGTTGACTCGCGATTCGCCATATTTGGCCAATTATACAATAGATTTCGCAGAAATCAACTTACTTTTCCAGGAACTACAACGTGTGTGGTTCAGTAGTAAGTTGTGGATTAAGCTGGCTTGAATAGATCGCAATCCTATTTTTTGGCTAGTCCAGTGCGAAGTAGAATCTGGCGCATCTCCCGCACCCCGCCAACTTAGCTGGCCGGCATGCAGACGGGTGAGTTTAGTACAGTCCATAGATTTGTAGACAAGTAGTAAATAGTAAAAAAATAACCGATGCGACTAGTCTTCTATTCGAAACGGTAACTTATGACTACATACTCGCCTACGTTGGGACGCTACTATTAACTGACGGATTTTTTGACTCGCTGCTGTTCAAGTGTAAATCGGGCTTTATTATTTTTTCCAAGATTTGTGTTTCTTCGAGTGTCCACGTGTAATAGTGGTATTAACCGTTCTGTGAGCCTAGCACGAATAACTGCGCAAGTGTAACGTACCGTGTCGTTCACGTAAAACATACAAACTGTCATGTATTTTGTAAGAGACACAGATAACTCATAGTTTGTACGCCGAAGCGTGACGCGTTGACGCTTACGATACGAACACTTTTTCGCAAATTGTTTGTGCTACGCATCAGCGTTCTTAACGGTGCACGAGTTTAGACAGTGTACAAAATCATGAAACATTGTTTTTATTAGTCAGTTTGAGTTTTAATCATCAATCGTCTTTGAAAGTTTTTGTAATGCATCCATCGCTTTACTAGAATGTGACTTTTACAGAACAGTGACTTATTTAAGTGACTGTGACTTGATTCTGACTGCATGAATAAAATCTCAATTGATGCAAATATAAATAACCTGAGTCATTTTAGAAATGGCAAATGTACAAATGATGGAATTCACTTCTAAAAGAAAAACACTGCGATACTAACCTCGTGTGCGTCGTTGAGTAGCGTTTCGGTAGTGACTAGATATTTCAGCGCTTGCGGTATATGAGAGACTGCGGTAGGTTGCGCTAAGACCTTTCGCTTTATTTCCGATACTATACCCTCGTTCTTCAACCTGTAATGTTAATAAACGCTAATTGTAGTAACATAAAGTTTCGAACTGGCAGTAATCTGAAATATATGTACAACATTCCCAGGGTGTTTACTTACAATGAGCGTAGCGCAGGAATCTATTTTGGGACCATTTTTGCTCTCTTAACTTATATTAACGATTTGTCATGTGCGATTAAGGTTAACTTTGCGCCAATGTTATTTTAAGGTAGTGGTAGCAGAAGTAGACATATTACATTTTTTAAATAGACAAGTAAGAAAGTGAACAAATAAAAAGTGTAAGATTTAGCTAATATTTTGAAATGGTTTTTGGCTCTTGATTTACTTCTAAATTCATGAAAAGCTAAATATTTGCATTACTCTTTGTCCACTGTTATATACTTAGAAACGAACTTTATACTTAATAAAGATAAACGGGAAATTGAAAGGGCAATAGTTTTAATAGTCGTGAAATTAAATTAATGAACTGAACGAAATGAATGATGGAATTAAATTTATATATTCGGTCACAAAACTCCACACTACAATGGAATCCTTATATACAATTCTATAGACTTAACTCTCTGATAAAATACCACAAGTGCAGGGCTAATTTCCGAGTCAAATTTCGAGTAATCTAACTCCGTTCTTTCGGTGCTGTCGGTCCTGATTGGTTTTGTAGTTTATTTTCCTTCAATACACTCCCAGAAAGTGCCGTAGTTTTTTTCCTACAGTAAAACATTGCTGATCATAATTTTGTAGCAATACATACCTCTCTGGTAAAAATATAGCGAGGGCAGGGCTAATGTCCCACGCAAGTTTGGCGTAGTCTCGCCACGTCCGTTCAGTGTTCGGTTTAGATCGCCAGGTAGCGATATTGTCTTCACCCGGCACCGCCTGCTCTGGCCGACTGTGTGGGTTATGCCATGTTACTAGAAATTCGATTTCTACCGCCTGAAAAAGATTACGTCACTGAGAGCTTTCCTTTATCCTTAAATACTTTAGTTACCTATGGGTACAAAGGTCGTTGGGTGTTCTTATATACTAGCTACGGCGTGCGAGTTTGTACGCGTGGAATATGGTGACTGTGACCTCATCGCTACCAGCAATTGGCATAAGGCGGTGCCTGTGTTAATCTTGTGTGTTAACTACCGCTATGTAAAATTTTACTTAAAATCATTCAGAAGTTTGAAAGTTTAGTGGGAAAAATTACAAAGATAAATTTCATTAGAATATTACAATACTAGGGAGTAAGATTGTCTCGCTAAGAATGTGTATATTGAAATCTATAGATTATGGACTCTAGGGCCATCAGGTCGCGAGTTTCTTTCCTTCACCCAACACCGCCTGTTCGGTGAGCCTAGTACGAATAACGCCGTAAGTGTAACGTACCGTGCCGTTCACGTAAAACAGTACAAACTGTCATTTATCTAGGGCAACTGTGATACAAATAGCTCATAATTAGTACGGACAAGCATGACGCGTTGAAGCTTATGATACGAATAATTTTTCGCAAATAGTTTGTGCTTCGGCATCTAGTCTACTGTGTAGGTTATGCCATGCCACTTAGAACTTTTTCTAATCCATACAAACAATGAAATAGATTTTTATACTATATATATATATATATATATATACACTATACATAACAAGTCGAGCAAGTCCTGCGCCTGATAGCAAGCACCACACCAACCCGTGACATTGTTTTCAGGTCCCTTTAAACCTTAATGGTTGGCGATAGTGCCAAATAATTTGACGGAACTTCAGGCGGTAAAATTCAACTGATAGATATAGCAACAGCAACAGCGCAGAATAAAAGTATTTTCATATGAAATATACAAAATTATGTATGTCAATTTTATAGATTTAATATAAAAATACCTTAGCGACTTAGTTAAATGTGGACTAAAAATAGAACTTAGAATAAGTATTATTGAATATGATTTATAAGTCATAAGAATAAAAATATTCTGTTGTCATTCGCTTCGGCGAATATGTCGCTTTAATATAATAAATAAGAATGAATATAAAAAGAATTGCCAGGTCAAACCGTATATGAATGTCATATCCTTTTCCCGTATATGAATGTTATATACGTTATTATTTACTCGACTACGGAGAATCTAAAAGGAGGGTAATGATCATGTTTGTATTCATCTTAATATCCTTACTACGAGCGGACTAGTAATATATGACAGCAAGGTTTTAAACCATATTTTCATGTACGAAAAGAAAACATAAGATATAGTAGAACAGAATATGATAAATTCATAATTAACTTACCATAAGTTCTAGAATAAGATTCCTTTTTCTGACGTAATCCTTGACGAAAGTATCCTGCGATTTGACGGGCGGCTTCTGAGTGGATCTATTCGACCGTTTACCAGCTATACTACCAGCGCCGCCGCTGCTTAATGTTGTTGTTGACATTGGTACCTAAAATATACATTATCACTGTAATTGACCGAGTGAAGCGTCTCTGCGTTAACTGGCCAAATTGACTTTCATCTGTCCGTCCAATTCATGTTCCTGTACAGTAGGTCTACCACGAGCTTACAACATTGACACCAATCGGTACTCGCTATCGACTGCTGCAAAAAGATTATGAAAACAAGAACAGTGCCACCTAGCAGTCGATTATAGAACTAAAATTGCCAGCGAGTACGCCAATCACAAGGTTAATGAAATGAAATGAAATGTAATATTTATTTATTGCCACACAAAATATCACAAAAAACATAAAAAAACAGAATGCAGACAATGATAAGTAAGGTGATTATTGCTGGCAAAAGGGTTACACTCAGCATAAATCGCGTGACATTTTCATGCTTCCGCGACGCTGTTTTTCAGTGTACCCCTACGCTCGGGCTGGCGTTCGCCGAGATAGGTGCAGCGAAAGAGGGAGACTACGTAGAGTTTCTAATTAAATACAAACATACATACAAACATACATACATTAATAGGTAAGCGAGATCGAGTATCGACTATAGATGACATCTACGTTGCCAACTCATGGTAGAGCTAACTGGTCGCAATTTTCAACCAATCTTGACGAAACTTGGTATGATGTTTAACTATTTAATATGTTTTTTTTGTCGTCGGCGATTTTGAGTGGGCGGGGTACTTTTCCTAAAAAGGGGGGAAGTTTTCTACGGCGCTATTTACCGACCGATTTTGATTAAATTTGGTACACACAATAGGTATGTAACTGACTTTAAAAAGGAATTTCGAATATGAGCAGAATTGGTAAAGGGATTTCCAAATCAAATCAAATCATTTATTCTGTATAGGCCTATGGGGGCACTTACAAATTCCGAGACAAAAGGTTGTCAAGTGCTTCAAATAATTCCCGCTGATAAGACTAAGTGCTCGTATGTCGTGTAGTTCAAAGGTCTGGGTGAGTTCTTTTGGAACTTCAATTAAAATTGAATCCAAAACCAAAGTCTCAAAACGGGTTTAGAGTATAAAGGGACACTATAGCAAGATAAAATGCTAGGCAAATGAATTTTTAAAACCACTTCCAAACACCATAATCAAAGTCATAGGATTACAGCGGAGTAAAGAAAACTTCAGCTTAGAGCTCTGTGGACCTAGCACGAATAACTATGTAAGTGTAACGTAACGTGCCGTCCCTGTGAAACGATACAAACTGCCATTTATCTAGGGCAACTGTGACACAGATAACTCATAGTTTGTTCGCCGAAGCGTGACGCGTTGATATTTACTATACGAAAACTTTTTTGCAATTTTTTTGTGGCATGTCCTCTGAAAGGCGCTGTAGTTATCGTGGTCATTTATCGTATCTTTTCCCCGTCTCAGCACTGGGTAGAATAAAAAAAACTGTGGAGTTATATAAATATAATTTGTATACCGTATTAATCCAGCCAGTAGTCTGTCTGCTCCCTATATCACTGCCGTTCACTGACGATCTGTTATCATTCGGTGAGATCGACGTGTAGATGCTTTGCGAACTGCTAGGTCCCATTAGTTCGTACTCACCTAAAAAAATGGTTATCTTTAAAGTCGGTTTACGGACGATAATTTTACGTGATAACGTCATAATATAAGCCGAACGTATAGGCCGATCGTGCCACTCTTGTTCCACGCTCTCGCTTGCATGCTCGGCGCAGGCGAAACGTGACAATAAGTCATACTTCTTCGTGCGTGCAGCCGGCGTTCATCAATTTATAAGAAGTTATCACGTTCTAAAGTGAAATACTTAAAAGCGTTAAAAGGCCAACGTCAACCAAATCTCTAGATTCAGACCAATCTGGTGGTATGGGATCCACGTACCTACGTAACATATTTTGGCAGAAAAAACCATTTAAGGTTTTATACGAGTATCATTCCCCTTAAAAAGCTTATTTAATTCACTGAAAACACTGAATACAAGCAGTATTAATTTACTATTTTGGTGGTTAAACTGAATTCAGTTCAGAACACACCAATATATTCGACCTACATCTCAATATATATTAGACAACCTCATTGTGCAAATAATACTCGACATATAAACTCCTTGTCCAAACAACTCCTCGAGATTTGATTGGTCGATAAGGAGTTTAGCATTTTACTAATAAAACTATTTTGTGTTCTATGCTGTCATAAATTGGCGCTATTTTGAATACTGTTAAGTTGAAAATGATATATTTTTTAACCACACACGTTTATAGTTCCTAGAAAAGTAGGTTGATTTCTGGCGAATCGCGAGTCAACGGTTAACTTATACGTTTACTGGCCACGTCCAGTATTTTGGAGCTCATCGCAGAAATGTCTGATCCACATCAGACATTGCTGCGATGATGATGTCCACACATAGCTAGGATACTCTGGAAAATATCTAAATCAAGTGACACATGACCTGCAGTATATGAGCAGAGCATGTTCTCGATAAGCCCAACCACTGCATCCGGTTCGATAACCCACAAATTCTAGCTAGGGAGAAATGATGTGCCGAGAATATTAAAAAAGGCCATAGAAATTAAAACACCCTAATTTCAATACAGATAATGTTTGGCAAGTACTATCTTGGGTGTGATTGCGATCAAGCTAATAAAATCCCAAAGTCAAGCACAATACTGAGAAACCTCTAGACACTGTGAGTGACTACTGCGTGCATCGGGAACATTTTGTTAGGCGCATAAATATGTACTTACCACCAATATCACTGCTTTTCAAATATTTCTTATCGGAATGCATAAGCTGCCAGAATTTGATTAGCGAAATTATATCTTCCCGCAAAATGCCGGAGCTTTTCGCGGGACATTGCAAGCCACGGCAGAAATAATCTAAGCAGACGCTGTACACTCGTTCACGAAGAATATTGCGGGCGAGCGACTTTGGGAGACTGTCACCTTGGAGAAGAGATATACCACAGGATAGTAATCTGTAATAGAATGGAATTAAGTTAAAATTAGTTTGCTTTCCACTCGTTGACTTTGCCCTAACGTATTTACAAGTAAGTCATCGTAAAAGGTGTTCTAGAATATTCTACGCTAAATATCTGCATATAAATCATTGTTTATCATCAAGGTGTTTTCGGTTTTATATACAGATTTAAGCGCGTATATTTTAGAATAATGGATATATAGATAGATAGATAGATAGATAAACTATTTATTGCAACACCACAATACAAAAAACAATTTATATAACTTTGTTAACAAAACTGAAAAAGTGTCAATGATCAGTTGGAAAAATATGCTAATGGACTGAAGCGAGCGAGTTTTTCGAGTCTATTGGAAAACAATCGGCATTTTATCTAGTACTGGCTATTCCGCGGTTTCTAATACAAAACATATCTAATTAGTAAAAAAACACTAGAGCGGAAATTTGCACTATCCGCACGATTTGGCTTTTGCTTGGAAAAAGCTGTTTTCGAGCACATGTTTGATAAATACATTCCATTGGAAAAATACTTCCGATAAATATGTAGTGTAGTGTGCAGTGCAAAAAAGGATACAAGAAATATAAAGTATAGCAAAATATGCAACTCACTCAATCAAAATCTTATCGAAAGATTTTAAGAAATTATCAAATTATAGTTAATGGTTTTTGACACATTGTATTTATGAGGGTATTGTTCATATACATTAATAAAACTTACCTAAACCTTACTCCGACGGCTTCAACGTGCCTGTTTATATAATCTCTGGCATCACCAACACTTATTGGCAGTGACCTGGAAAACATTGCAAGCGTAAGCATAATCAGCACATTACGTCTCTACATTTCTCCGCGACAACGTGGGACCAGTGCGTGTTTGTGATCTTATCAATCTAATATAATTATCTACCAGAATCGTCAGGCCATCCACAGTCCTCCCCTGTTCCCATCGTACGAGTCATAAATGAAAAAACAAGGAATTAAGTGAGGCTCACCTGTGAAGTAAACTGGCAAGCATTTCAACTTTTTCAAGGCTGTTGTATTTAGCCGTCTCGGCCACTTCGCACAGATATCGGACCCAAACTGCGTGCGGAGCCACGAACGGCGGTCGAGGTTCCAGCCGAGACCCTGCCAATTAATAATATAAAGAATGTTGTACATGACCGTTTTTTAAATATATGTATTATAAAAAGACGCGAAAGTAAAGTCTTGCACCTGATGATACACAACAACCTGACCGTGACCATGACCGATGCAGTTCCATCAGGGATTATAAAGTAAAGTTTTCCGTGGCTCTATACGCGCATGACATCTTGCCAGTTAGTTACTGAGTCTTATTTCATGCCCATTAACTCTAGATACAGAGGCCTACACACACAATGCAAGCGCTCTATTACTTCACGGTAAAATATCTAGCACTCCGTTGGTGCCAACCAAAGCAGATCCTTGCGCTAGACACCCAGTCGGAATTCTGCGGCTTATGATTCGCATCACGACAACAGAATGTACATTATATCAATCCGCCCCCGGGGTAAAGTGGTATGACTGTGTTAAGTATGTAATTTTAATACATAAACTAAATGTTATATCCGATATAATATAATGAATAAACAAATTAGATTCTGTATGTGGTCCTTCGAGCCGGATCGGGCAATATATTTAACTATAGGGCAATAATTGATATAACATAATAATCGAATTAGGTTTGCTATTTGGTATTTCAAGATGTTTACAACGGTGGTTTTAATATCAGATTTATCGACAGATACTCACGAACGTTTCCTCACGGAGCGAAGAAAAGTCTGATAAACAACAAATACATACCTTCATAAGCAGCAAGCGGACTGGTCTCCTCACATTGTTTAGAGAAAAGCCCCATCTTGCGGTCCACAGTGCTTTGCCATGCTGCAAATATCTCTTGCAATAATCTAAGTTCTAAGTCTGGACGGGCAGTTGTCAACCATTGCCAGCATTCGACTGCACTTGTGACGGCATCTTCTGTGAATATCTCCACTTGTGACCATGCTAGAATGAAAAATGAAAAAAGGTAAAGTTTGGTCAATTTCAGTTTCAAGAAATGTCCTTATGATTTTTCCTGACATTCTTCATGCTTGAGATTTCTATACACTTAGAAATGATTCGCGTAATTATGCCCAGACGACGACTGCCTTCCATACATTTTTTGCCTGCGATCTCTACTTATTACTATAAGTAATAAGGTTAAACTTAACTCCCCGAAATACCGCAGATATCACGCCGACTGCCATTAAAAAAATCACATTCGGCGGCTTCCAATGTCACCTTCCTACCTACTCAGGGTAGAAGGGAGCATAAGAGAAAGAAGAGAGAGATTAGAATATAAGTATAATGTATAATAAATAGAAAGGGTCGTGGCCGACTGCCATTAAAAAAATGCCAAGGACATCACGTCCGTTACACGCTAAAACAGCCTTTTTAGTGTGTCTTTTTGTATGTCAATCGGTGACAAATAGTGACTGTGTGTTTGGCTGTTCGACAAAGTACTGAAAGTGGAAGAAGTCTGGTTATTTCCATGCAAAGAGTTATGCCTCGCGCAAACTTATAATGTCATCGCGTGTCATAAGGTCTCGCTCCCACTTATACACGAGAGAGAGTCCGACAGAATGTAGCTCAGTGCAGGCGGTTGAAAAAACTTGCGTGAGAGGATGCCTTGTATCGAGAGAGAGAGAGAGAGAGAGAGCTCACCGACAGAATGCAGCAAAGTGCGGGCAGTAGGCGAAGTCTGATTATTTCCATGCTGAGAGTGATGTCTCGCATGAACTAGTAATGCCGTCGCCCGCCATAACGCGGCTCTATGCGTAGTCTCGCTTCCACTTATACAAGCGTCTTTCAGTGCGGTTTGGAGTTTAGCACCAACACGCCATAAGGCAGCCTCGCCGCCGCCTTCGGCAGTCACTGCGCCGGAAATCTACAGGGAAGAAGAATATATACTTTTATTTTGTACATCTCCAATAGCTCTCTCTTATTTTTGACCTATATACAGGATTGAACCAATGCCCTCCGAGGGAAAGTACCCTATATATTAATGTTTAAAAAACAAATTGAACCCAAAGGAAACATTTATTTATTTTTGAAAATAAAATCATCATAGATTTTCAAAATCACTTGCTAGAGCCGGGAATCCATCGAGCCATAATTATGTAGAAAATAAACAGCGTGCATTTTTAGAATACTTATCGAAAGAGCCAATCATAAGGAACAATTTTCTCTAATAAACACGTAAATTACAATATGAGAAACACCATGAACTCGAATTGCAAAGAAAAAGTAATCAAGTAATCGTTTCGATCGGTATCATAATCGATTCGGTTCCCGGGTCTGTCAAGTGACTCATGAATTTGTTTTTGTTCCTAAAAATACAGAAAATGGTGTCTGAGTAAAATTTTGTTACTTCAATATTTAAGGTAATTTTCTTCTGGTTTTAGTCCACACTGTATATACATAATACGTTAATCACGTATTTTGAATAGTGTAAGTGAGACATTATTATCCTGAAGTCCTATTCTGAATGCCCTACATATTAGTATGGTTCCTATAGTTCGAGGATCTCCGTAAACCAGACCTAAACTATTCACATTATTAAAGATAAGTGTTGTGTAATTTTACAACTCTGACTGAATATTTATACAACTGTTTAAAAGATGGCCCCTTGATAAAAAATGGGGTGCTATATAATTTAATCATATCTGCCTCTGAGATTGTTCAGAATGTTGCTGTAAGAATATCGAAGATAGATATAGACATCCAGCCCCCTTAAACATAAACAACCCTGCGGATGTAAATAGGATGTATCTAATGCCTTTCGAGTTAAATATTATACGACCTACTTTCCGACCATGGCCCAGGTAAAAAAGTATTATCTGCATATCTTACCTCTCCAGCATATCTGCTTCGCTGTGAAACAACAGCAAGCAAAGCGGCCGAGTCCTGCGTGACACAAGGCGGTCGCTTATTCAACGCGGCGATGGGCAAAGGTGCGGACAGTCTGTTAAGTCCGGCTGCACCCAGTAAGGCGCCTGTCGCTAAGGCGAGACCGCAATGATGCCAGAGAGTTGAGTTTGGGACCTGTGTAGCGAAGAAGAAAAAGTTTATTTAGTTCTAGGCAGTGCTAGTGGTAGTAGTAGTAGCACGGTATCTTTAAGACGCTGACCGCAGCTCAAATTGAGAAAGGGCTCGCAGCATTCGAGTCTCGACATGAGCAAAAGGGACTAAAAGATCACGAGGATATAAGACGGAGCGAAAACTAGGAACTTTGACCATTTCAAGAACATAAACGATTATTCCGCGGACGGAAAATAGTAAAAAAATAGGATTTGATAAGTTGCTGTAAAACAATAGGCAAAACGTATTTGCTTACTTTACAAGTTTGTCAGTGATTGTTTACAAAAGAACATTTTACCGAGATAAATCTACTGTGTTGTTCCAGAACCTAACGTATCTATTTTAATATATATACTGATTTCCATTTATTTTCAATTAACTTACAACACTAGCAATCGCCGATATTTTGAACTGAGAGAATTTACTCACTCCGCTGGTCCAGTGACTCAAAGTGTACCCAGTTTTGATTAGCAAACACGGTACTGCATTCGGTCTTGTGCATTTTCACGCCAATGAAAGCGAAGGACAAGATATATTTTCACGCGCAAACGTAAGAACATAAGGCATATTTTGAATTGATACATTAATTACTACCTGATTAAGATATTCTTGAAGATGTGACCTTGTCGACTGCGGTGCCCACTTCATTGCTTCTTGTACGATGCCATGACAACGATCAGCGAAATCTTTTACAATACTCTGTAAAGAAAAATATTCATTCAGAATTACCTTTATATCTCAAACTACTTAGCGATTGACCATTATTATAGAAAGGACAAGCTACCTTCATTAATATTCAATGCTAATACAGCAGGACCTCTTTAATACGAACGCCCCGTACCTACCCCGCTCCTTCACTCGCCATCTCACCGCTTGCTTACCTAATGTCCAGTGGAGGTGTCGTGCACATTTGTTTATTTGTTGTTGATGAAATTGGGCATAGAGGTAGAAGACACCCTGGATTAACATATATGTTTCTTTTTATTGTCATCATCATCACGGCGCGGGTAAACCCGCGGGGCGCAACTGGTATGTATTATAATCCGAACGCTCCGTGAGTCCGAACGAGGGGTAAATTTTCAGTGTTCAGATTAAAGAGGACCTACTGTATTGCACAGCTGCTTTTAATTTTCAGTCTGAAAATTTCCGGAAAATATCACGCGCGTATAGCCGGTTCCTAAGTAATAGTTAAACCACTGTTGCCACCTCCAGATCTGGTAGCGAAATAGTTGCTAGATTAAGAGAATTCTATACCTACAAAAATTCTGAATTTAGAAAGCAGGGTAAGTAGAAATAATACAAAGAATATTAGATATTACACATTTAGACCATTTTCATACAAAAAATAAGAAAAACCGACAAGACTCCAATATGAGTGACTATTAATACAGCGTTTGATAACGATGCTGATTTGCATTGCTAGAGTCTACAGGAAACTATGGTTCGTACTTTGATTATGCCAAAAAAATATTTAAGCGGGATGTGCTTTGTTATGATTGATTATGCGCGGTGCAGGCGAACTAGAACTTAAAACCCTAAATGCCCCCCCCCTGGCATTAAAGATAAGGCATCTAGTAAGTCTGCTTTTCTCGCCTCTCATTCGATTCGCATTCCCACCGATTTTTATTTTGGTAGCTGATAAGCCTCAAAATGTGGCTAGATCTAGCCAAAAACTAGCTAAAGTTGCAACACTAGCTGAACTTTGAATTCATGCTATTATCGATCACAGTTTTGTGAGGACGATTGTCAAAAAAAATATCATTTAAGAGACTAGTTTACAATATAGTTAATATCTGACCTCTCTGCCTTCCAAAGTATCCTGTAACTGCAATGTAAAGTCAGTACCGGGTACTTTCAGTAGTGGAGTCTCCTGGTTGGCATCCAGTTCAAGACTGAAGCTGAGTACTTGAAGAATGTCTAGCATTGACCATAACACCTGAAAGGGAGAAAAAATTGGTATACTTTGATGTCCGTTAAACATTCTTAGGAATAAAGTATCTTAAACTGTTTTGCCGCTTTTAAGTTTTGTCGGCGTCGGCTAATATGTATGTTTTTACAATATCGAGTGTTTAGTATCCTTACAAAATTCAGATTCAGTATATATGGTGATTTACCTGATAATACTACTGTGTGGTCGACCACCTCTCACAACCATTTATGAGACACACGTCTTATCTATTATCTCTTTAGTTCTCTATTCGAAGTCAAAGTCTAAATCGTTTATTCAATGTAAGCATCAAAAACGCACTAATGATGTATTCAAATTATATTTGGCAACTCACCTGACAATTCCAAAGTAAATGTGGGAATCGATCGACCAATCCTGCCAACCACTTATCAGCCACCCGTCTAATCTGCTTGTGTATATGATTGAAGTTAACCAGCAGAAACTGAGCGTGAAATTCGAGCTCCCTCTCCCGAGACTCATCTTTCACTTTGTTTGACATCACATCGAGAAACTTTTGGAATACTTTGTCCCCGACACTAAAAATAAAACCCTTCGTATTAAAATAATGGATGGATGGACTATTCAGCATTTTATATACTCGTAATAATATGACAGATGACCCATGACCATGAACTTTAACTATAACAAATCAATATAAAATTACTATAGATCATCAGTGAAATATAATTAATAGGCGAATTTTACAACGCTGGCTAATTGGAGAATTCGGTATGTAAAGTTTTTTTTTGGTATTTTTTTTATATTTTTATTTCGTAGATTAGGTCATTATAAGAAACTAATTTCAATATTTTTGTTTTATATTCAGTAGTTATTTTATAATATTTTTTTGAAAATTTGAATCCTATGACGTCACTTTTTTGCACAAATATGTAGTTGCGTTGAGAAGCCAAGAAAAGCACGCGAGTAAAAAAAAAGAAACTAGAACACTTGACAGTGACACCTACTAATTCGTAAGTCTCTATTCAATCAAAACAAAAGTGCAAAAAAGTGACGTCATTTAGAGGTCAATGAAAGTCAAATTATTTCATCGTTTTTTGTTAAAATAAATGGCATCTTATCGTTTTAAAAGGTCAGAGTAGAAAAATAAGGGTTTGTAACATAAAATCTCGAAATGGTTTCGGAATTGGCATAGGTTAATTTTTTTTAGCATACCGAATTATTTTTTCCGTCGGTGACGATATTTTACTTTTTAATACGCAAAGGTTTGATACATAAATGTCTGGGAACCCTAAAACTGTACTTACGAAGCAACGCACTGCCACATGCCAGCCTTATCTTTTTGTAAGGCTGTATCGCTCAAATATTCTATAATAGGTTGTAGACTTGGCTCCGGCGAATTGGATACCCTGAAAAAATATCGTCTTAAATAATCTTACACAATATAATATTTCTGGTGTGGAGACCAGGGATGAATCTTATGAAAAAAAAACAGTTATTTTACTATCGGGTGTATAAATTTTGTACTAAAGCACTCGTCTTTTATTGCAGGGCCGTCGAGTACCACCGGAGGCGCAACTAACGACGTCTCAATTTTGAAGCTGAGGGCAGAACTCAGAAAGTTACAAGGTTCTAATAATTAATTTGGTCACCGCTAATGAAGATTTTTGTATAGAATTATTTTAGTGTATTAAATTTTTAACGCTTTCTCGGCGCTTTCGCGACGGCGGTCGATAGTAATACCGGCGGCCGTGACGAAGCGAGTAAAGAGAGCGTTAAAAATTCATAATTTCCTGAAAAATCGCAAATAAACCTGATTTTTTTAAGAAATGACAGATTTTTTGCTAGGTTAGGTTAGGTTAGAGGGTCTCGTGACGGTAGAGCGTTTTGAAACTTGGTATGTGGGGTCGGCTTGATATGGTCTTTTTTTTGGACCCCACTTTGAGGGGTCTACCAGGGACCGGCGAGCACAGCGTAGGTTATCCACCGACAAGGTAGACAAGAGGTCGCAGGACGACGCTGGATGCAAGCCGCTTCCAACCGGTCCTTCTGGAAATCTATAGGGGAGGCCTATATTCAGGAGTTGGCGTCATACGGCTGATACCGTGATGGATACAAATGTGTACCTTCAAGTAAGACAGCTATGATTCTTACGATTTACGAAGAAGGGTCTTACGACATCCTTTTTAATAGCTTCTTTCGACGGAGCAAATAAAAAATAATGAAGCGTCAATCGTCTTTATGCACATTCGTAATTCTTCTGTATGGGACGCACAATGATTTAATGTGTTTTAGTCAGGCGTATAGCTAAGTATGAAAGCATATCTTCAACCTTCAGGCCCTACCCAGAGTGCCCTCAGCGTACTTTTCTCCGCAATTTTAGGTTGAATTTGGTTCTGAAAGTACGTGGAAAGTCTGCGGTGAACAGTATAAAGTGTGCATAGAGTAAATTTAAGTCCGTACTTTTGGGCGCAAAGTCACCCACCCACCTCGTAACAGGGTATCATTAGGCAAGTAATGGGCATGTGTGACTTTTACCATTGGTAGAACTTGCCAGCCTCTTCACTTACTAATCTAAAATTCGGTATTGAGGCAAATCATACCTCAATGTCTCCAGCCAGTGCACGCTCAGTATATACATACACGGCGCAAACGTCAGTTTGTTCACAATCACAGTCACATCCGGCTGATGATCTAGCAAGTTCAAAATCTGCGTCTTCAACTCCTGAAGCTCATTCATAGACACTGAGTCGTTGCGGACAGCTGAGGTGTATTGGAGTTCGCGCATTTCCGAACGAAGTGACGTCTGCGAGACCAGGAAGGGAGATTTGACGGCTATCTCTTTCACTCCTGCGTACCATTCTTGTGGCCATAATCCTATAATTATGATTTTGTATGTTAAATTACATATCAGAGGTTAGAAAGTACCCATTTTAATGTAGATAAAGGATAAATAACAGACCAGCCATACATGGACTTGTTGACATTTAAACAAAATGTATGAAATGCGTAAGCAGTCATTGTCAAGCGTTCATTTGCTATTAATCTACACCAAAATGTACGCGTAAATCCACAGTTGTTTTAAGAATTTAATGCAATTTGCAAATGCAATAATGCTCAACCATGACCTTGTCACTAGGGCCCTGTAGCAAGTTATATTACTGGGTATATGACGCTCAAAAACCGGTGTAATGAACGATGCTTCAGCTTAAAGCTCTGGGTAGTACTGCATCTGTCATAAGCAGGTGTGGTGTTTATCATTAGACACGCGGGTTGGCCGTCTCGCCACTAGATGCTTAAAAAATCTGCTAAGATGCTGCAATCGACACTGCTTTAGATTTTGATGTGTGAATGTGATATTTTTTACAGATATTTGTAGTAACGACCGCCGAAGTATTCATGTATAGCCAGCTGTTGCTCTTAGTGTTCTGAAAAGGTGATATTACTGAAAACTCTTTAGTGACCTTTGTTATAAAAACTCTTAGAATAATTTAGGTAACATTTTAATAGCAGCGCCCGTTTTATTTATTCTTTTAAAGTGACCTATTCACTAATGCAAAACGAATATTTAGAAACGGGATCTTTACCACGTATGTTAAATACTTGGTAGTTTAAAGTATTAGATATTTCAAAAACAAATGAAAACTGTGGTAGATATCCCTTTTTAAAATGTATTTTAGCACATTTCATTTGCCGTTATTTGTTGAAACGGTAGAACTAAATATGTGTACCATTATTATTTACAGTAAACTGATTTAGTTTTGACACAACATTATCACAAGCTGCTAAACTATTTACACATTTTCAATGCTAGCACTGCATTTATAACATAGAAAAAACGCTTGTTATAAAACAAAACTATAATTCACTCAAAAAGCAGAATACTAAACTGTACCTACAAATACATAAAATAAATTACCAACAATACTTTTAACTAGGATCGACTGCAGCACACTCTTTTGATAAAATTAAAAGACACACAAACACACACACACAGACATATACTACAAAAGATTTAAAAACGTCACATATATATAACATATTTGGAATGGTGCTATATAAACCCTGCTTTATGTAAGTATATTTTGGGTTAAAATTAACTATATATATTAACCACACACGTAGCAGTTCCTGGAAAAGTAGGTTGATTTCTGCAAAATCTATTGTATTATTGGCCAAATATGGCAAAACGCGAGTCAACGGGTTAAAGCAAGCGCTAAATCAAGTTGCAGTGAAAATAGACCTGTTAGTATGTGCTGTAGCAAATTTTAAAAAGGTGATATTATTGTTCTCTATTTAAGTAATGACAAAATAAAACATAATCAATTAATGTGACATTTACAATTTAATTTATTACATGTAATATAATAATATATTAATATAATATAATTAACCATTGGTTGTAACGGTAATTTCATTGATACTACACTATTGTATTAGAGTTATTTTTTACAGGTAAAAATTGTAGTAAGTTTCGAATTAATAAATAAATACTTGGGACAGATCTAAAGTTTACTGGTTCCTATTTCACTATCATTCGTTGCTTCTAAACCACGTCGAATCCTGAAGATTCTGAATTATATACCTAATTTGACAGGTGGGTATAGAGATCGTAACCTGCATGTCATGTCAGACAAAATCTCGTGGAATGGTGAAATGGTGATTTTTCTGTCAAAATCTAATCCCATACAGATTCTGTGAAATTACCCCGAACCATTATATGTCTTATCAAATAATTATCTTATTTATGCTTACAGTACTCCTCTGCCAAATCGAAATTTATGCTACCAAATTGTAATTGCCAAATTATCAGCGTTCATAGTTCGTCGTCTTTGATGCCTAAATTAAAATAAAGCGCTCGTAGCGGAGCTGTACTTGGCGATCTTAACCGATCAACAAGTTAAGCAACACTTGTTGCGGTCAGGACTTGGATGGATGACCGCTAGTGGCATTATTCAACTGAGCGCTTCTGTGCTTCGGAAGGACATGTTAAGCCGTCGGTTTCGGTTGTTTGTCTTAGGGCAACAGTCGTTAGGCTATGTCAAAGGCCTTCAGGCGGCCTGAAAACTTCGACATGGGTTGGCCACTAACCTATCCACCAATCCGCACTGGGCCCGCGTGGTGGATTATGGCCTAACTCCTCTCTCTGAGAGGAAGGCTCGAGTCCCAGCAGTGGGAACAAAATGCGCTGATTATGATGCTTATGATGATGCCTAAATTGACTAAATGGTTTGATTTGGTTAAAATATAGATAATTTATAAAAAAAACGATATTAAAAAATATTTAGTGACACTTCCGCTGAAAAGAAAACAATGATTTTGGCCTATTTGGGGGGCGTGCACCACCCTCCCTCCCGCATAAAATGCTAATAGGAAGAATACAAAACTGACTAGCGCTAGACTGTCGGTCTAGCGCTCGACGAGTCAACATCTCCTGAGGATGCCTCGTGTAGAGGCGAAACACGTGTCGAATCGGTTTTGGTTTATTTGGGGTTTCTTGTGTTTTTTATTTTGTATTCTTCCTATTAGCATTTTATGCGGGAGGGAGGGTGGTGCTCGCCCCCCAAATAGGCCAAAATCATTGTTTTCTTTTCAGCGGAAGTGTCACTAAATATTTTTTAATATCGTTTTTTGATAATGGATTTCCGCAAAGTAACGCCTGAATCAATAAATTATAATTTATAAAGTTAAAACAAAAAATGCCATGAATATTCATGATATGTTTTAATGAATACACTCGGAAAAACTCGACAATTTCAACGAAGGCTTAACAACGCAATTATTCATAGGGAGTTTCAGCAGGTCATATAGAGAATAGAAACAGAATAAGCCCGGTTTTAATCGTTAGATACCGTTAAAAGACGAAAAGTAGCAAAGGCAAAACGTAGACGTATACACGCCAACGCTGTATGCCAACAATCAGTTATATTGATGTTGACTAAAATCTTATAGGGTTGATATAGCACCATTATAAACAAATCACTATTATAAACAAAAACCACATAGATAACTCTATCAACTGTCTAAGAAGCTTCGTTACTCACTCTTTCGCATAGCTACAGGTGTCGCCATAGAAGAAGAGACAACAAGATGTTTAAATACGTCTATACATAAACAGTAAAATGTATATTATATATATCGAGAGAGATGAAATACAGGGTTATAAAGGTGAGTGGGAAAGTAGAGTGGAGAAAAATATATTATGTTGAATCATTTTATATGAAACATGAAATCATTAACTGCTCGAGATGATAAGCTCTCGCGGCCGAATATATAGAGTTTAAGTACATAAAATCAAATGTTATTAAAAATAAACAATTAAGTACTATAAAATAAAATTCTTTAAAACCTATATATAAAAGTATACATATCGCTTTTTTCTATACAGGATTCGAACCCGAAATCACTCTAAATCTCCCACTAAAATCTACTGACTTAGTTACCAGAGCATGTAACGTAACGTGTTTAAGGTGTATAAACAACTGTGGGCCGACCACGAATCTCAGCCGGTCTTAAACTATAATTAAGCATTACATTTTTACAGTTATTTATACTTACCCTCTCTGCCATTTTAACCAAGTTTACGTATTCAGTACAAACTATAAGTTATCTGTGTCACTATAGTACTAGATAAATGACAGTTTGTACTAAATACGTTAACGATGCGGCTACGTTACACTGAAACAGATTTTCGTGCTCGGCCCTATGTGGTAGCAGTACATAGTATCGAGAAAAAACTAAGCAAACATAACCCAAAGTTCCGAACGCTTCCCTACAGTTATTAGTCTGTTAAAAATAGCTTGATTCAATAAAAACAAGTCAGTTGATTATTATTATCATTACAAAATTAAAACTTCGACATGGTTGTTTGGAGATCGTCCCGAGTGATAACACCGCCTATTTTGAAAGTTAATTTTAGGTTTTTCATTGTTGCGTAATGTTTTTGTTTGACAAAATTATCGTACTTCTTTTATTTGTTATATTTTTTGTACTTATTTTCAATATCGAGTTATGTACGGTATCAGAATATTTTCTTATCCCAAAATAATTTAAAAATTACTTACTGAGATACTTAACTAACTTATAATATTTATTTTTTGTGGCTATCTATTTACCTATCTACTTCATAGTCTCCACTCCACTTTCACAGGCTGTTCTTTAAAGAAGAAAAGTGCACCAAAGACATCTTAGTCCATTAAAACATTAGCATGATAATGTGGGTAGTACAATATTTGACAATATGTCACGTGATCGTTGAGATATGTACCTGAGTCTGCCGCCGTGAATCCCATGACGACGCAATACAGCCAAAAGTCTTTGAAAAGCTTGTGAAGACGGGGTTTTGGGTTCCTGATTGATGGTAGTCGTTTTACTAAGACCTGTAATTAATGAAAATCTTTGTAAAATAAATACCTGAAAAGGTCAATTATTTAAAAAAGTTTTTAAACTGACATGGTCACTAATGCAAGAGTTATCATTAGAAACGGGATATTTACCATGTATTGTATTTATAGTGAGCTCTCGATATTTCGGCACAGTTGCAAGCTCACAATAAATACAATACATGGTAAATAACCCGTTTCTAACGTTAGTCCTTATTTAAGAAAGAGTAGGAATGATATAATACGCCAATACTGTGATGACAAAACAGATGAAAGTGTGTTAGTGGATCTATGTATTCTAGCCCGTCATTGTTTTATTTGAGTTATTAAGTACAATTTCTATGATTTATCATATCCCAGAACTTGACCAAACTTGACACTGGCACTGGAGTCGATATTCTGCCAATGTTAAAACGCCAAAGACGAATAGAATATTATATAAAACAGTTAATCAAAAACAGGCAACATAAAATGTCCAATCCAATGGCCCTACGCGATTAACAAACTTAAACATGCAGATAATCGATCTGTGAGCCTAGCACGAATAACTGCGTAAGTGTAACGTACCGTGTAGTTCACGTGAAACAACACACACTGTCATGTATCTAGGGCAACTATGGCACAGATAACTCATCGTTTGTCGTCTAAGCATGATGCGTTGAAGTTTGCGGTACCAATACTTTTTCGTATCTCAGTAGAACGAATACTAACTGCAATAGTTAGTCTTAGTTAACCGTTGTTGAAATCGAGTAAAGCAAAGGCACTCGATCAGCCCCTAAGCAGCTACTGTCAGCGTCGCTGTTTAAATATATGTAGGTCTCAAAACCCGAGCACTATGGCCCTAGTCATTCTTAATGTAAAAGTAGGTAAAATCGTTAAGTATACGCTTGTACCCTTTGAAACGCCGACATCGAAAAAAATGTCTGATGCCATGAAACGGCGTTCGATTTATGTAAAAGACGAAACAGACGAGAAACTTAAGTATAATATATTTATATATAATTTTAGAATTATATATTATGTATATATATAATTTGAAAAATGATTCCGTTTTGATAATTGGAAACACAGATCAAACGATAACATATACAGATTTTATTTTGGTGTGATAGTAACGTATATTGTAACAAAATTCTCAACACATCACTTAAGTTAGTTATCTAGTCATTATCTAGACTTTGCCGAATAGCTTTTGTACGAAGGAAAATCATCTGAATGACATATATTTTATTTTATTTTATTTTATTTGGGGGGCTTACAGCTATAGTTACAGTATAAGGTTAAGAAGTTGCTTAAGATAAGCCAATAACAAGCCTCCACATATATACTTACAGCGATGACAGGTATCAGCACGCCAAGATTCCCAGCACTGCCCGATGCCTTCAACACAGGCGCAGGTGATCGGTCAGTCGCCCTTTCCCCACCAAGTCCCAGTTGCACAAACAACTCTAGAAGTCGAGTAAGCAACTCGAGACGAGCGCTAGTACCGCGAACATTCGCTGCAATGTTCGCGAGCGCGTTAAGTACTGCTCCTGAGACGTGCCTGGGAAATAAAACTAATTGTAACTTCCAATATAATTCTAGCAGCACTAATGCCTGCTAAGCGAAACGATCAGGGCTATTACAACATCAGTTGCCATCAAATGTTGATTGAAATCTAAAAATCGGCGGTTCTGTGTCAATTTTCTCAGCTCCACTCAGCAAGTTACAAACATTTTTGCTTACTGGAGTTGTCACTGAGCCGCAATTTTTTTCGATTGCAATCAACATATTGTAACTGAGATACGTAGTTGCCCTCCATATTTAACAACTTAGAGAGAAAAATTACACATCGACCTATTACATCGAGGCACCCACCCGCAGGGCTATTATATGCATCTCAGTTGCAATCAAATTTTGAATGAAATCGAAAAACATGGCAGCTTTATGTCACCTTTGTCAGTTACAGTCATTCACATACATTTTCGATTACTGGAGTTGACGAAACTGTCCTAAAAGCGCCATTTTCAAGTTTTCAATCAATGTTTGATTGCAACTAAGATACATAATAGCCCTGCAGAGATTCGAATGGAACTCTCAAGATGATAATTAATCGTCGTAAGGACCATCGAATTAAATTGTGAGATATTGGTGTCGATTCCGTAAGCATTCTCTTAATTAAAAATCTCTAAATTATGGCAGTACTTATTTTGTTTAGGCTAAAATCCAAATTAATATATTACTTTCGAATGACAGCACAGCACTAAAATTATACATTTCTCTTCAATTGTTATATTTTACTGGCATATTTTAGACAGTTTAGTCGTCAAGTACCTAACTTGGTGCTCGCTAAACTAACCTAACATAATCCAAAATTGAATAGAATAATCCTATTTTTAGAAGTGTCATTCTAAGTGTTAAATAATTTTGGATTTTATTGTTAATAGAATAAGGACTAACATAATAAAGTTTTAGTTCGATACTTTAGTTTTTAGCAGTTATCTGAAATGAACTTACCTATACTGCTTCCGGTCGTCAGTGTGATGGTAAGCAGCACTGGCCGCTTCTACAGTGATGACAGTAAACATTCGCATTATCTCATCGTGGGCGGGTCCTTCAGGACTGGCCAGCGCCATGCAACCCAGCTGGTCTACTATCAAAGTGTCCAGGGATGAAGGAGTTCGGCACAGCCTGGAAAAAGATGGCGCCACTCGTTCGTAGCTGCGATATCAACATAATTAGACACTGACCTACTGTCAATCAAAAATCGGTTAACATTTCCGTACTTTCATAGCATAATGTACATAAAATATTATTAATTATAGTATACATAAAAAAGCAAACAAAATGTTAAGCGACTTTTGTAGCTGATTGTAATGTAAAAACTATTTTGCTCTTATAGTTGATGTCGGGGCGCTATCCGAACCCTTTAAACAAGGCCTTTAATTGATATTTAGACCTAGATCGGTATTTTCGTTCAATTGTGAGGAAGCCATAATCATAAATATTCGCGCTTAATTGATATTCGATATTACATCTTGTTGAAACGTTACATAAAGGTTGTATCATGCACACATATAAAATTAATAAAATTAAATAATTAAATACCAGTAATTCTTGCTAATGTACTGGTGGATTGCTGGCGTGTTATTTCGTCGCGTACCGAAAAAGCCTCATAACGTAAGTATGCTTATTTTAAAATTACGAAACATTTTCCGAGCAAGTGGGAGTAAACCTATTTATTTGAAAAGCAAATAAACAAGTGCATATATATTAAAATACGTAAATATTTAGGGTTTTGTGATAATATAAAAAAAGAAGAAATAAATGTTAAATGCAAATTTTGACTGGTCTTGTAGCGGATCTCAGCCGGTCTTAAACTATAAGTAAGCATTACATTTTTACAGTTATTTTTACTTACCCTCTCTGCCATTTACCCAAGTTTAGTTTAAGCAGTGGGCCGAGCACGAAAATGCTGCTTAAGTGTAACGTTCAGTACAAACTATGAGTTATCTGTGCCACGTCTTCTATCTACTAACGTTTTCTATCTACGTTTCTTAGCACGATTGAACGAAGGAGAAAACAACAGCAATACTACCTAAGGACATATCAGAGTAAATTAAAAAAATCTAACCAAACAATAAGCTCTTGCGGTCTATAAAAACACAAAAAACGGACGTTACAACACTGTTTTCTTCTTATGTTGCAGGTTCAACCAGGGTGCTATTTACCATCAAACCCAGACTCGATGGTGGTAGATATCGACTATAAAAGCGGTGAGACGACATTACAACCCGGTCAGAATATCTGTGCACCTCGCTGGAATGCGGCGCCTCTCCCGCTTCCCCTGTCACCTCTCCGCGCACTCCCCGGTGCGACAGTTCTTAGCATCTTCGTTGCCGATACACGTCCCGATAATTTTGATATTTTCGCTTTGTTGTTGTTTTGTTTTTTAATATTTATTGTTAAGTTTAGACTGTTTACTGTAAAGTTTGGACTGGTTTGGTTGTTATTAAAATTGTTGTAACTGTTAAACTGAAGTCATGGGAAAAACAATACACAGCGAATCCAGAAATTGAATCTTGAAAGTGCTCAAGTTTTTTGAATCGGAGAAAGCAAATAAACAGTACACCATACCTGTAGGCCAAGTAGATCATCTAGCAGATGACAACATCACACAACTTTTAATATCACTAGGGGAAGACAGTTCGGAGAGTTCAGAAAGTGAGAGTGATGAAGATACAATGTCAGGCATAGAGTCAATAATTTATAGTGACTGAGTTTAATAATAAATGTTTTTGTAATCAAAATTGTTGTTTTTTAATAACAAACCCTTCATCAATAATAAATTGATTTGAAAAGGTTAGTAATTTTTTTTACCTCCACATTTCTCGAAAGAACTTTTTTTCACACCGTACCCAGACCGCCGATATGACGTCACGAGGTCAGGTGCACAGATATTATGACCGGGTTGTACATTGCCTGATTTGAGTCTAATTCATACTATGTGGTAATTCACTGTGTAAGTTATCTCTATTCCAAATTTCACTCATAACATACAGACTCGCTTACTCACTCAAAATCAACTGTATTTATAATATTCGTGTGATAATAATAATAATAATGATTTCTTACGCTTTCGCGATTCATATACATTGAAATTACAATTACTTTAATATTAATATAAACAACTTTATAGTGATAGTAATCGCGTATATTTTATGTAATTGTTATCCTGACGTTTCGAACACTTTTCAGTGAACGTGGTCACGAGTATCCAGATATCTAATTTATACGGATATTCGTCGTTAATAATATCCGGATATCGTTGCTATTACTATTCGGATAATACGAATAATACGGACAGTCTAGTATAGTAGTAGTACGGGTTAGTTGTAATGCACATAATACTTTTTAAATGTGTTTATATGAAACTTATCAAAATATTCATTGTATTACTTTTTATTCTAATCGAAGAATAATTTAAGATATACCGAAACATGTAATTATGTATAATAGAGGCAGTACAGATAACTCTTAATAGTTAAGGAGTCACATTTTCGATTATCATTAGCTTACCGACCAGCACCATTAGCAAATACTTTAATAGTTTTAGAAAATCTATACATATAATAAACAGTTACAACGTCAAATCGGTACATTCAATATTTTTTTATATTATAGTCGAGATGTACTTTGTTATCGATATATAAACGCAATTTTTGCCTGTCTGTCTGTCTCTTGTATTATATAAACACATTGCGCGTCCCTATAAAATTTAAGAGTCGCCCTCGTTTTAAAGCTATTGCATAGCTTCTATCGCGGGCCTTGAGCGTGGAGACCGAATCCAGAAATTCTGTAACGAAAATAAGCTAACACCCCTCACTCCGACTCCATCTATCGATGAATAGCAGAACTTTTAATGAATTTTTGAAATATCACGTTTGTCTTTTTAGTTCAGCAACTCGGCTCTAGATGGCATTGGTTAAATAATTATAATTGCATAAGTTGATTTGGCATCTATCGATGAATAGCAGAACTTTTAATGACTTTTTGAAATATCACACTTGTCTCTTTAGTTCAGCAACTCGCCGTTGATAAAAACAGCTATGCAATAGCTTTACCGCGGCAGTCTCCGAGTGCCACACGTCTTTTTTTTTTATTCCATTTTTAGATCCTGATTTGGTGCCAATGGGTTAACCTGGAAAATAACTTTTAAACCAAAAAAGGATTTTAATTTTGAACTAGAATCGGTTCAGGCGTCTACGAATAATCAGACAAAACGATTCCGACGAATTGAGAACATTCTCCTTTTATTAAAGTCGGTTAATAAAGATAAAAACACACACGCACACACGTCTACATTTAAACAGATTTTCGTGCTCAGCCCACTCATCATGCGTTAGTGATTTGTAAATCAAAATGATGATGAACTTTTTCATCTCATTTTTGCTTAATTCTTCATAATTAATTTTTATGCATTTTGAACCACTTAATTTGTTAATGCGTAAAACAGAACAGGTTAATTTGTTATGCTTGTTATAATTAGTGGCCGACCGAAAGTTCGGTTTAAATTCAGCCAGTTTCGGCCAAGAAATCTAGTTTCGGCCTTAGTTTCGGTGTAGTCCGCACCGAAACTCGGGTGTTCGTGAATCGTGCGTCGTTCGGCGAACTTGGCTAACTCATGCAGGCCCGCCGCGCCGTCGGCTTAGTTCGCCGCCGTCAACAATATTTCGCGAAACGAGGATCGACTGCATCGCACTGTTTTTTATCTTACGGAACTGATTTTTTTCTCATCCTAATCCAGTAGAATCGTAGTCTATAAAGCACATTATAATAAATAATTGACGTTCACCAGTGCGTCTTTGAATAGACGTTTATTTAGTTAAAGAAACAGTGTTTTTCATATATTTTTTATATTAGTACGTGATTCGCATTAGTGTTTTGCTTTTGTAATTAATTTAAGTGAAAATCTATGTCAATCTAAATAAAATGTTCGATAATAATTAACACTTTTACGTGATAAAATAATTATAAACTTACCAATAAATATATTTCACATTCTTTTTCGTCTTTGAATCGCCTATTTTTTACAGTCTCAATACAGAGAACGGATTTGTTAACGTCGAACTCAGTCACCCTTTATAAAGAATAACACGTGATAGTCTACATTTTGCGTTTTAGTCTACTAACCACTAACCGACACTTTCTGGAAAATTTATCAAAGTTTGCAGAAGGAATACTGACAGCTGATTGGTCACATATCGCGTCATAGAATACCATTGACCAATGAGCGTTTAGTATTTAGTTGGTCAACTAATCAAAACTTTGACAAACGTTCGAGAAACTGGGGGTCAGTCGATTAACATGACATATAATATTAGCGGGCTCGCAATTTAATGTATGACCTGACCAGCGAGCCAATTAGGTAAGAACGACCGGTCGCGAAATGTCAATAAAAAACTTAGTACGTAAGCTGACCGCCCGTCTCCTCCCCGCTCAAAGAATATTGGCTATCGATACTATAGCAAAAGTGTCAGGATAGCAACAGAGAACAAAGATTGCTGGCTGCATGCAAGTTAATAAAATTTAAGCATCTTCGTCAAAATAACTTTTCAATACGTATATGCATACCAACCTTTTATTGTTTTTGTTAAAGTACTGTGTACACTACTTAGAACAACAACTATGATATTTTTGTCTATCTTTATGTATGTTTGTTCAGACGAATCTCCGAAATTAACGTAACTATGAATTAATATAACCTATATAATATCATAACCTAACCATAAAACAAACTATTATACCATAACTTTTAACAGTTAATAATTTTAATTTTTTATTATAATTTGAACCTAACTAATAAATAGCCTATTTATTTTGACAACACTTTCACAAGCAGATGTCCAATATTATAAGAAGTAACTTGGGCTTCTTTATTTTAGAAATGGAAAAAGGGTTCCGTGGTTAAGTTTATTTTTACTAACCCGTTGACTTGTGCTTCGCCATATTTGGCCAATAATACAATAGATTCGCAGAAATCCACCTACTTTTCCAGGAACTGCAACGTGTGTGATTAAATTCCACAAGTACAAAAGCACAGGTAACAGCACGTACGAATATATAATAATAGAATATTGGGGATTGAAGCAAATTTCGCTAAACTCACGCCTGTCATGAGATTCATAAGCCAACGGGGCCTATGGCGCAGCATCTTTAGTATTGATCTAAAGTTATGAAACATCTTACCATATTAATAAAAAAGCAATTACCCATACCGCCACCATTTTGCAGCATATTTAGTTACCTCTGCTGGAAAAACTGTAAGATGGTGTCCGTGGTCTTCGGAGTGTCCTTCAAAGCGACGGCCACATGTCCCAACATTATGACAATGTTGGTGCTGATCAGTGAAGATTCACTGAAACCAAAAGTTCAATATGTTAACTGATAAGAGATCTACACTTCCCTATATAATAGAGGCCACGAATAGTGATTTGGCCGAATACCGATAATCGAGTACCCGGCTATTCGGCTGCCGAATACTCTGGGTAATTAAATACCGATACATCGAGTACCCGGCTATTCGGCTGCCGAATACTCGGGGTAATTAAAACATAAGATTTATGAATGAAACGCACGTAAATTTACGTCAATGGTACTGAAAGGGTTAACATCTTTATGAGTAATATCTTAAGTTATTTTTTTCATAATTTGCTATTCGGTATTCGGCCGAATATTGCAAACTAGCGACAAAAAGTGGCCGAATAGCCGAATACCGAATATTCGTGGCATCACTACTATAGAATGCCTTTAAACGAGCAATTCTTGTTTATACTCGTATGTATATATAAATTAATCTGAATCTCGGAAACATCAAAAACAATTTTCATGAAATTTAGCTTAGCCTTTCGGGGGCGACAAATCGATCTAGCTAGATAACATTTTTAGAAAACGGCGTTTTATCCGTGTTTTCAGACAATGAAAAACCGACACAGCAACACTAAAGCTATACTTGACAATAGATGGTGTTGGCACTAAGACAATGAGTGTTTGGTTTTAGGTTAGACCAAGAAAATCAATTGGTTACGAGTAAAGCTAATCTCGGTACTATTCAATATATCAGTGTTTTCCCTAGAAATACACGATAAGATCTTCTTCTTTAAGTGCCTCTCCTTTACTGAAGGTTGGCAGTCAGCTTCTTAAATGTTTCCTTGTCAATTGCCAATCTGAACAATTGCTCCACGGTCTTAATCCCTGTCCACTCCCTGATATTACGGAGCCAAGACATCTTTCGTCTACCCGATTTACGCTTCCCGTGTACATTTCCCATCATGATGGTCTGCAGGAGAGAATACCGATCATGCCGTAGAACATGTCCGAGGTAGGCGACCTTTCTCTGCTTGACAGTCCGGATCAGTTCGACATTCCTACGTTTGTGACTTTATCCGTCCAACTGATGCGAAGCATGCGACGGTAAGACCACATTAGACACACAATAAGATAGAGATGACGATTTGACATATGAGTCAGAAAATAAGTTGTCTTGTCAACTTTCTCACTCTAGCACATAATTAAGTAAAACCGCCGTAAATTGAGAGAACCGACAATAGTGTTTTAAATATTTAAGCATGTATTTGTGTTAGCAAACACGCCTACATATAAGACCTTTGTTAATTAATGCATAATATTGAACAACGTGGTTTGGGATCGATAACTGGCCATGAAAGTGAAAGAAATACTACATCTGCAAGCAATTGGGAAAACTAGTTACATTGTCCATACTTTACTTTTTATTGGCGTGAGAGTAAAAAGCCATAACAGAAGCTACGATTTCCAAAACTCTATCCGAACTTTGATATTATCGAAGCAGTAACGCATCTTATAAAATCTTAAAGTATTATATTATTTAAATCTTATACCTATAAAATTAATCCTAGCGCGGAGATATCAGTATCTAAACGCTTTTTTATTATCACGCGGAAGTGACACATGTCTTATGTGAGAATAATTTGAGTTAATAAGTATAAGAATTGAAAACAAACAAAACCTACTTTTTCTGATTATAAACTATGTTCATTTGAAATCATATCCAAATCCTTTCAACTTTTACAATGTGGAGTCGGAACAAATATACACACATACTCTATAAGTGATAATTATACAAATGTACACGCAATTAGAGTTTGAAATATTTCGTATCACACATTATACTAATATAAAGATACCGACTGCACTCACTTGGTTTAAGTCCGACGACGTTTCGAACGTATAAGACGTTCTTCTTCAGGGAGTGTTCACGCTTGGAGGTCTTAATCGGACTTAAACCGACATAATAATAATAATAATAAATAATAATAATATGGGACAACACTCACACAAAGGTCTTCAGGTCCCAAACTAGGCATAGCCTGTACTATGGTAACCTGATGACTGATATTACATACTTATATATGATATTAAATACTTATATACATATAAACAGCCAGACACAGATCAAACAGACATGTTCATGCACACAAATGTTTGACCTGTCCGGGGATCGAACCCGGAACCAGCGGCTCAGAAGGCAGGGTGCGACCAACTGCGCCAACCGGCCTGTCGATAATAACAAGTGAGTGCAGCCAGCATCTGTATATTAGTATAAAATGTACACGCATTTACGATTTACGTAAGATTGGTAAGAAATGGGATTTCGCACTGTGCACTAAATGTATATTATATCATATAGTCATAGTAACAAACGACCAAAATACAATTTCATTCTAAAGTGGAGTCATTTTAATAGGTAACATTTGACGATTCATCAAAATTCAACAACGTAGCCTTGTAACGGCGGGCATATAATAATATAATTTTTCGTTTTGTTAGAACTGCACTTACTTGCACTGCTTAACTTTCTTCAATTACGACTACATATTTATTGTAATAATGTGCGATAAACGCGACTAATTTTACGATTTGTTTTCACTAATAAACCATTCTAAACATAATAAACCATTTCTAATCTTAAGAACTGAACGTCGTTACAATGTTGCTTCAGTTAACTTTTATTTTTATACAATAGGGATGTTACTCTAAAAATAGAAAGCTGATATGTAGAATCGAATACAATGATTACTTGTAAAAAAAATATCACCATAAATAAATAACCACGTTGTGATTATAATAAAACATCATCATCAACTCAGCCGTAGGACGTCCACTGCTGAACATACGCCTCCCCCATTTTTTTCCAAAAGGTCCGGTTGGAATCGGCCTGCATCCAACGTCGTCCTGCGACCTTTATCAGGTCGTCTGTCCACCGTGTCGGTGGACGACCTACGCTGCGCTTGCCGGTCCGTGGTCTCCATCCCAGAACCTTCCGGCCCCATCGGCCATCTGTTCTGCGTGCTAAGTGCCCTGCCCACTGCCACTTTAACAAGCTAATCTTCTTGGCTATGTCGGTGACTTTCGTTCTTCCACGGATCTCCTCATTTCTGATTCGATCACGTAGAGAAACCCCGAGCATAGTCCTCTCCACAGCTCGTTGTGCGACTTTGAGCTTTTTCTATGAGGCACATAAGACCACGTTTCAGTGCCATAAGTCACCACTGGTAACACACATTGGTCGAAGACTCTTGTCTTGAGGTATTTTAGACGTGAAGACTTCGCGAAATTTCCGGAACGCAGCCCAGCCGAGTTGGATTCGTAATAAAACATAATTATATTTATTATTCTTTTAACTATAAAAATACAAAAAATAACTAAATAGAAAAATCATTGATGTTAGGTACAATTTAGATGGGATGTTGTTATAATAATGGGACAGGGATACGCCTGATGATTTTTTAAATTCACATAATGTTTCAAGTCCGTATCGATTAATTTACTTTAATCGATGTTTTCAAGCAGGTCACCTCACTATGAAGATATAACTGGCAGACGTCAAATGTTACATATTAAAATGACTCCACTTTAGTAGGTAAACTCACCTATCACTAGTCTCAGCGGTAAACAGCCGATTGCTCACGGATCCCACTAAAGCGGGAACGCAGTATGGGTCGACGGTAAGAGCCGCTTCTAGCGCCACGCACAGATTCTCTATGGCTGCGTCTCGAAGCTTCTCGAATGGAGTCGATTTGACAGGTACGCCTGTTTCCGTGAGCCCTTTGAGCTCTTTGCCTTGCACTGTAGAATAAATAACCACATGGATAAATGTGATACAAAGAAGTATTGACATTAACTTGTGGAGTAGTAAATGTACAAAAGAACGAGCCAACTTCTAAAGGAAAAGCAATAACAATGCTGTGAAAAAAAACACTCAAGAGTTATTTTTACAATACAAATAATAACTTAATTGAAAATTTCGCAAGTATTACACATTTAATATATATATATAAATAATAAATATATATATAAATAATAAATATATATATATATATATATATATATATATATATATATATATATATATGACGGAGAAAGAACTTCCGGAGTGTTTTTAAAAAGTGTGTTTTTTAAAGTAAAATTGTTGTTTTCATGATGATCACTCATTTTTGGGTCCTCGAAGTAAAACTTCACAAGTACTTTTATAAGCTTCGTATATTCAACGAGCAGCGTAACAACGTCACAAAGAGGTCCGTACTGTACGGCGGCTCGAGAGCGACTGAGACGAGCACCTACAGTGCGGCCGTATTTATAGGACTCGGCGCACGTGCACGAGTTTACAAGTTTGTTGGTAAAGTATTGAAATTACAATCATAACATTAATTTTACATCGTAATCAACTCAAAAATAATCAACTGATGATTTATAAACTATTTTTAGGGCAATCAAATGATTAAACTTAATTATTCTCGACGAACTGTTGTAGTTGCGCCGATACGGCCATACTGACAGGCGGTGCGCGCTCTGCACCAGCCTCGTTGGTTCTCGTAGATTGTTATGGATTCTCGTAGATTATTTGGATTCTCGTAGACCTGAAAGAAATGAAATAACTTTCTTTGAGTAGTGCGTCTGTAAGCGACCTGCGTTGCTATGTCTTTTTGGGGATATCAATGCTTATAGGGTTAGTAGGTTCTCGTAGAGTTCTCGGAGGGTCTCGTAGAATTCTCGAAGGGTCTCGTAGAGTTCTCGGAGGGTCTCGTAGAATTCTCGAAGGGTCTCGTAGAATTCTCGAAGGGTCTCGTAGAATTCTCGAAGGGTCTCGTAGAGTTCTCGGAGAGTTATTTAAAATATTTGGATTTAGTTACTTATCTTTTATTCTGATGGGTCGTCTTGGTTCGAGTCGTGGTTTGGCTGTACTTGCAGCCCTTCTCGTGAGGTCGACGGAATGGGCTCATTTGATTCTGCAGTGGGATCTCGTTGAATAGGTGATTCGTTTCCCGCCGATACGGTCAACTGATCCCCAGGTTGCGGAGCGCGGCGCAGGCAGCTGATCATGGGCAACCTTGCGAGGTCGTCCTCTAACGACAACTTTCTTTACCGGATATCGGTCATTATCCAGTATTCTACAAACTTCATATGGTTCGCTGTATTTAAGGTCAAGCGAGGTTTGGTTTCGAGGATTATTTTTCACCAATACGTAGTCTCCTCTTTGAAAATGATGGATTTTGGCCTTGTGTAGGTTGAAGCGTTGTCTGTCTTGTTCGCTACAACGAATCATTTTCTGTTGCACCTGTTGAGTGAGCGCTTCAATATCAACGGTTTCGTTGTCAATATCCACCAGGTTGAGAAGCTCAGGAGGTACACAGTGCTTTCGTTGTGTAATAAGTGTCAGTGGAGCAACACCGGTGACTCGGTGGATTGTACAGTTCATTGCCAGCTGAAGTTCCTCGAGTACAGTGTGCCACTGCTCTGCTTCGTAATTTTTAATCATTACCAAAGCATTTTTGAGGGTTGCAACGACTCTTTCAACTTGGCCATTCGCTCGGCTGACTCCTGGAGCGATAGCATGGATATTTATTCCGATGGCGTCACAGTAGTCCTTGAACTCGCCAAGGAACTCTCTTCCTCCATCTACTATTATTTGAACCGGCGCACCAAATAGATGCACCGTGCGTTTTAGAGCGGCTAATGTGCTGTGTGGGTTTTTGTTGGTACTGAAGTACAGTAAAACGTACTTTGAGAAAGCGTCAATGGTGACTATGACGTATTGTTGATCATCTGGAGTGCCCAGCTTCCCTGTTATGTCCATATGAATAACTTGGAAGGCGGCCGTTGGTTTTTGTATGGGGTGTAACTGGGCTTGAATGGCCCCGGATCTTCCTTTAGATGTTCGGCATACAACACAGTTATCCACAAATCTTTCGGATAATGGAACTCATTTTATTGAACCAATAGGTTTCTCTGATCTTCTGCAGTGTCTTTTCCCAGCCAGGGTGTTTTAGTGCAGTGTGAAATGAGTTTATAATGCTCCATTGAAATGATTTGGGAACGACGGTACTGAGCTGCTGACCGAAGACAGGATCATTGACGTTCCTTTTTTAAAACGTTGTCCTCTAACACATAGTCTTCCACTGGGTTATTGTCACTGAGACTGTCCATTATCGGACGCAGTTCTTCATCCCGTCGCTGTTCAATTTTGAGCCAGTTCAAGTCTCTTGTCATAACATTGACTGCAAGCTCAACTGGATTGCGACAGCGATGAATCCTTGGCAGAAGGTCCTTTATGTGTTTTGACGCTTTTAATGCGTTGCAATCCGTTATCACGGTGAATTTTCGCCCATATAGATACTGGCGAAAGTGTTTTATGGCTCGTACCACTGCCAGTGTCTCCAACTCGTAGGAGTGGTACCGACTCTCGGCTTCCGTGGTTCTCATGCTCATAAAGGCAACAGCATGTTGTCGTTTTACACGTTGACTAATTATTGTTGGCTAATTTTTGTATCCGCGTCGATACGGCCATACTGACAGGCGGTGCGCGGTCTGCACCAGCCTTGTTGACTCGTTAACTCTCGCAGACTGCTGTTAATTATGGCTGGCCTGCAAAGAATGAGATATTCTCTGAGTAGTGAGTCTTTAAACAACTTACGTTGCTTTATCTTGTTTGTTACATTAACACAACTGTTATGTAACCTTAGGAGTCTTTTGATTAGTAAACAGTACACAAAGACATTGTGCACTGCCTTATTGATTTAGAATCTGTGGTGTATACGTGTCTACCCATAGTTCCACAAGGCGTCCCCACGGTATCTCAGGGTTCACTTGTGGATGCATCAAGGATCCGTGGTTAGCTCAAGGGTAACACATGGTTAGCTCAGAGGTATCACTCTCCAGACATTTTTGTAGATTACAACAGTACACTAAGACATCTTAAGCGCACTGCCTTATTAATTTAGAATCTGTGGTGTATACGTGTCTACCCATAGTTCCACAAGGCGTCCCCACGGTATCTCAGGGTTCACTTGTGGATGCATCAAGGATCCGTGGTTAGCTCAAGGGTAACACATGGTTTAGCTCAGAGGTATCACTCTCCAGACATTTTATTCTTGTAGATTCTAGTTGAAAATATCGTGAAACATAATGAATTTTATACTCGCCGGTTTTAATCTGTTGATGCGTGTTCGTCGTTGTGAGTTATCCGGACTGACTGGCCAGCTTGAGATGTGGATGACACTGAATCAGGGGCGATTGCAGCGTTGTTTTGCAGTGTATCGAGATCATCTCCCGCAGCGATTGGTGTGGACGTCATGTCTGTGGTAATCCCCGTTGTGATGGGCTGCATGGTATTAAAGTTGTTTGCTGGTACTCCTGAAGTGTTCAATGAGGCAGGGCCTATCAGCCTGGTACTGCCCTGCGCTGTTCCAGTCGTGACAGGTTGAACCGAAGTCGATGAGGATGTGGTTGGGACCAGAGCTTGTTCTGATCCCACTTCTGATGACGGAGAAAGAACTTCCGGAGTGTTTTTAAAAAGTGTGACGTCAGCAATGCTGACGTCACACGTACGGCGGCTCGAGAGCGACTGAGACGAGCACCTACAGTGCGGCCGTATTTATAGGACTCGGCGCACGTGCACGAGTTTACAAGTTTGTTGGTAAAGTATTGAAATTACAATCATAACATTAATTTTACATCGTAATCAACTCAAAAATAATCAACTGATGATTTATAAACTATTTTTAGGGCAATCAAATGATTAAACTTAATTATTCTCGACGAACTGTTGTAGTTGCGCCGATATATATATATATATATATATATATATATATATATACACACCCTATTTGTATAATTACCAAAAAAAAAATGGGCGGCACAAAAGTGTTAATACATTGTATATATGTAGTCAAAATTTTTTATTACTTCACAGTGAAATAATTATTAATTGTTAAAGTTTTCGAAAATTCCATCTAAAAGTATGGACACCATCTTAACAAAAATACTACATGCCTATGTACAACTTATTAATGAAAACACATGATTCGCGTCAGTGAAAAAATATCTCTCTTACTCTTTCTTACACCCCCCACCCGAGCGTTCGGTGTGAAAGAGATTGTCGCCTTTCGGCTTTCGTTCGTTCGTTTTCGGAAGAAACAAAGGCCGCGCGGTGGCAGGGCGGAGGGTGCGGGGTTGGTCCGGTGGCCAGGTCTTGCGAGAATGCCCGAGCGCACAGAATGAATAACGAGCTAGGACGCGAGTTTGCCGAATGTTATGATTATGAATGATACATTTCTATGTAGGGGTGTTAAGTTTCATGCATAAACCGCGCGCATGTAGTATATCTTAATGAATAGTGGAAATGGCTAGAATAAAATTTGTAGGTGTGAATCAATCTAGACGTTTGACCAAATATTGATGATTATGTGGGATTTTTTTTAAAGTAGTTTTAAATATTCTTCCCATGTATGTATTAAGTACCAGCAGCATATATTGCTGATTTTTTTTTGGTAATTATACAAATTACGTGTATATTATATGAGATATTCGACTTTACCTACCGCGTAAATTATACCGTCAAAATATCATTAAAATAAACATAATAATTGAGGCTACGTTCCGGAAAGCGCCGAAATCATTCGCGGTGTTCGATACGTCATCGATGACGTCACCGAAAACGCACACACCGCGACCACAACGCTCGCGGTTTGAAGGTCGTCTACGTGATCATTGCGAGCTGTCACAGTCAACCAAAGGGAACGGCAAACCGGGGCGCGACACTTGTGAGCGTTGACGGCGCTTGCCAGAACGTACCCTATAGGTAAGACCTATTTGCATGCGTCCGCAGCGTAGCTTGCCATGCACTCCATTTTTTTGATCGTTTAAGCTTGTGCATGTAATAGCTGACAGAGCCTAAAGACTAATGAGTAATTTTAATTTGATTGAATTCTGTAATTAGAGTTGCAATTAAGTGAACACTTTCAACACTTAATTTTCAACCGAGCGCTTCGGAAGCACGTCAAAACGGCCGTCTCGGTTGTTTTTCTGAGGACTACAATCGTAAAGCTATATCGGTGGTATTCAGACGGCTTAAAGAACTTTCAAAACTAGACCACTATATAGCTGGGCACTATATATAAACCTAAACATCGCTGGGCCAGTGTGGTGGATTACGTGCCGTACTCCTCTCTATGAGCGCAGCAGTAGGAACATATTGTGCACTTACTTCACAACGTCAGAACTCTGAAAATGAGACAGGGCTACAAACTGTTGTAAGGGTTGTCTCATCACTATTGTCCCATCCCTATTGATGGTGGGTCTGTGGTGCGCTCTCTATGTTTTGTGATCTACTTATGTTATGTTCTTGTTATCTTTACAGTACGTAATAAAGCATAATTAAATACCAGTGAGCCGTTTCTTTACATCGTCTTAATACACAAACATTGGCAAACTAACGAATCAGTATTATAATTATGGTTGTGACTTAAATTTTTCTATAATAAAAGCCTAACGTAGCAAAACTCACGAAATAATTTGGCTCTAATAACTCTTCAAGTACTTTAAAAAGCACATTAAATACAAAACTGATTGAATTCCTACCCAGTGGGCCTAGCTAGAACATCTGCTTAAGTGTAACGTTATCGTATCGTGCAAACTATCAGTTATATGTACCACAATAGTACTAGATAAATGATAGTTTGTACTAAATACGTTAACGATGCGATTACGTTACACTTGAACAGATTTTCGTGCTCGGACCACTGTTGCCATTTGACTTATTAAATCATGTAAAAAAATCAATATCACCAACATCACCCAATCAACATAGCCTAAGGAAGGAGTCTACATAAAAGGCCGCCTTACTGGGTACCGTAGTTTGACCTATCCAATGGATAACTTCGATCCTTAACGTGAGTCTTTTGCCAGAAAACAAATAGTTTAATCTGTTCGTTAGCTGTTATTTTTTGTAGCGAACTAACTGGATTAATCAATATCATATTTTTAATGTAAAACACTAACGGCCTTATTAATAAACTTGGCTTACACCCGGAGTAGTTAAAACATGTATCTGTCAATTTTTCGCTTGCAGTAAATGTCACGCGTGAAAGCAAGACAAAGCATGTTACGCCTAATATAGATTTACGCAACGTTTATTAATAAAGGCCTAATAGTTTAAGTACTTACACGTGACTTTCATATGTTCTTTCCCAGTTTTCTCGAGCTCCAGCTTGTGAAGTTTGAACAGTATCGGCGAGGGCGTGACCAGGAAGTCTCGTAGGCAGTATATCGAAGTGTTCGCTATCGTAGGGAATTTCGTTGCTAATTTGCCGAGTCCCTACAAAACACAAAGTGTGTTATTAGGCCGATAATCATAATGCACGGTTGTAAATGAACACACTTTGAGATCGACCGAATCATATTCTATGGCCAACCAGGGAAACATAAAACCTTGTTATATGTTTGAAGTTGTTCTATTATACTTACAACTAGCTGCGCCCCGCGGTGTCACTAGCGTGGTGATGGATGATGATGATTAAAAGTATCATAATACGTGCTTCCCCGGGATATAATCCTTGCCAAATTTGATTAGGATCCGTTCAGCCGTTTAGGCGTGATAAAGTAACAGACAGAGAGACTTTTATATATGTTCTTATCTAAAATAATAGTAGGCTCAGTTACTTTATAACATCAGCTATCTGTCAGTGAAAGTCCAGCCGTTTTAGAGATTCACCGGAACAGACAGACAGATAAACAGACAATTTATTTTCATATTTTTTTATGTAACTACCGTATATATATTTTCATGTGCATTTTATGAAAGCTGGAAATACAAACAGACACTTAAATTTTCTGTATCTGTATTGTAGATAATCACACAGCGGTCCAGTATTTACCGTTAATACCGTTTTTGCAACCAAATAGGGCGTCTATTTGCGATTTCCGAACAAGAAGGTTACCTCCTGATAATGTCCGATTAATGACTGCTGTATTTAGTATATAGCTTGAGATGGAGAATAACTAAAATTACTTCACCATCAACCATAGACTAAAAAAAATTATGGAGCCGGGAACTGTTTCTTGGAAAGCTTAGACTTTAATACAAATATTAGCTGAGCTACCAGCGGTTTCACTCACTTGGGATACGAAGCTACAGAAATCAAATTCAATTCACCTTCTTTCTTTCCTATCTATACATACATAATTAATTGTTTTGACTTATTGACTCATTCATCAACCTAAACCGATATTGTAAATATAATATAAAATATTCACATTTTTGGAAATTTCACACACAACTGTGAATAGTCCAAAAACTATTTCCTTAGTGAATGATTACAACACCAAATAAAGGAAGTTAAAAGTTAAAAGGAATCAACTGCCAAAATTTCAATTTTGTAACCCTAACGGGTTAGGCTCTACGTTGATATTCATCAGCCGGTCAGTCACGGCAAGTAATTATATAAAGCAAGGCCTCGATAATCTGAAACCTAAAATGTATACCCCGTTCGGATACACAAATCGTTCGGATTATAGAATGTAGACATTTTTAAATGCATTTTTCGACAAAAAACAAAATTATTTTACATAAATGTATTGCAGTAAGCATGTTATAAACAATGCTATTAATCACACTTTTTTGAATAATTCCTATAAAGTGCTTTGACGAGTATTTAGCGACTTAGTACCATTATCTTATATTTTATTATATAGCTTTATCCTTTAATTTACGTAAGCCATTTACGTTGAAGCCATTGTACAAAAATGTTCGAATTTGAGACGCCACACACAACAAAATAGCGAAACGGCACGCGGCGGACGATAAAACAATACATGTAGCACATAAAATGTACTGCGTGGCACTGAGAGACAGAGACCACAGATTGTACATAATACATCTATGACAGAAACTGTGAGAAACGGTGGTTGCGCATGGGTTAGGGGGGGTCGTTCGGATTAGCTGGGGTCCGGATTATTGAGGCCACTATGTATGTACAGTTGAATCATATACTCACTTCTAAACAAACCATGAGCAAAGGCATATGAGCCAATATCAGCTTATGATTATGGTTGGAGTTTATCTTCTCAGTTAAACGTCCACATAAAGAGTCAGCTCCTGAAAAACAAATGAACTTTTTGACAAAAAAAAAACTAAACTAAAGCGGGTACTTTAACATACATGGGACATAATTCAGGGAAAAGCGAACGACAGAAGTTGCAAATTGAAAAGTATGTTCCTTGGTTATTTGTTAGTTCATAACATTAGTAGAATATGTCACTATATATACGTGAATCCTGAACGATGCGACACCATAGATTACAAGCGTCCACATGTGACAGAGTTTTATAGTTGCTACGATGGATGTTCAGTATACCTTAGTAACTACTTCATAAGCTTTGGTTTCACATAGCTCTTCATAGAACTCGAGTTAATTGAAGAATTAATGTATTGGCAGTGAATATAATGTGATTTTAATAATAGTATTAGTAAGAATTTAATGCACAGTATATATTTTTATACTTTATACAGCTCAATATGACCACGTGATATCGCGCATCTCTAAACTCTCGTATATCATACAGGAATTTCATTGATCATATGATTATTCATCTCTTGTTGCTTTGAGTACTGTTTGAACATCATTTATACATCTCATATAATATGCGAAATTAGAAATTGAACTTTTGTAAGCGGAGAAGTGTTTTAAAATTAAACTTATTTCAACAACTAGTTATAGCTTACAATTTTAGAGAGAAAAATACACATCCTCGGACGGGACTCGAACCCTCGTCTTCTAACGATCCGTGTCAGACACCATGACTCGCTAGGCCACCGAGGCACGCCGTCCGTGTATCGAATCATAACTCTCGATTTGATTTCAACCGTCGTATAGGGACGGTGTCACATCTATTTAACAGGTTGTCAAGCATTCTGAGTGTGACATCAATATATAGGGTGTTTGGTAGAGGGACCGACAAACTAAATGAGCGTGTTCGGGGGACCACTTGGAGAATACAAGTTGGCCGAAAAAAATCCACGACCCCCCAATATTTTCATTATTTTTTTGTGATTTTTCCCTTTTTCTCCGAAATTATACCTATTTACCACCATAACATTTGTAAAATTTGTAAAAACTAAAAACATCCGGTCTAAAACATACTTTACAAATGTTATGGTGGTAAATAAGTACAATATTGAAGAAAACGAGAAAATTCACAAAAAAAAGTTGAGAACAATTGGGGTGTCGGAGATTTTTTTTGGCCAACTTGTATTCTCCAAGTGGGCCCCCGAACAAGCTCATTTGGTTTGTCGGTCCCTCTACCAAACACCCTACGAAAGTTAAATGTTTGAAAAAACTTTTCTTTCGTTTGGACGATACTTGTCAAGCTATTCAAAAGCTGTCGCTTCGTCCCCATACGACCTGTTAATCACACCTCCAGGTGTGCCTCGGTGGCCTAGCAATCACGTCTGAAACTGTGTATTTCTCTAAAATTGCAATGTTTTTGGTGCCTTTAGTGTATAACTTATATAGGCTGATTCCAAATTCCATGAGTAGAAACCGCCATTTAATGACATTTCATTAAACTGACTTTGACAAACCCTGAGTAAGTTAATATCAGATCTATGAACAAATGTTTTAATCTACTCAGTTCAGATTCCACGAAGGTCAGAAAAAATAAACTAGGTATTGATTGCGCAACATCAAGTGATCATTTAAACTCAATTTCGTATTTAAATTAGTTGGATCGATTTAATGTATGTTATTTAACTGGGGGCACTCTCAAACCCTTGTACCTATTAATATTGTTAGAGCGTTTATAAGAGCTGGCACGTCAAACTCTCGGTCCACTGTGAAAACCATAATTCTATTATACATCAGTAAATATATACACACATAGGTACTAAATTATGTTATTATAAATTTACAAGGAAATATAACCATGTACGAATTGATCATCAAACAGATTTTAAAAAATACAAGTCGACGCGAAATATAGGAACGTTTTTACAGCATCCGATTTTGATGATTCCGTTTTTTTTGTTTAAGTTGGTGCCGCTTAAAACTGATCACCGACAAATACTTCGTGAGTTACACTAATAAAAGAAATAACCCAGGCATATATTGTCTCAACCATAGATATATCACGTGTTATATATATGCCGTTTTCTATAGTCAAATAATAACAATCAAGATAATTTGTGTTGTAGAACATCGGGAAGTAGCCAATTACATATTGTTTATCGGTTCCCATTCACATATTTAGTTAGACGTTTTCCGTTTAAAGTTTACAAAAAGTACGGAACAATAATAAAAATCATATTTATCGTTTAAAAACCAAAATCGAACCTTGTAACTTTACTAAATATATTGTTAACATGAAGCAAAAAAGAAAGCAAATAGAGGAAGACCACAGATAATCCGCATAAGTTTCATCATCAAAGGTGAGGTTTTTGTCAGTAGTAAAAAGAGTTCGTTAGGAGTGGAGAACGTCGCTAAGCCTGCTCCCATCATCTTACCAAGTAACAAGTTTAATAAATACTAATAAAAATAATAAACAAAAATAAAAACAATAAATCATAATAACAACAAAAAAGTAAGCATCTTTAGAGCATGGTACGATCATGGCACTTGCAACAGTGTCGAAATATTTCGGAGCTCATTAAAATAATTACCACGGTTTTCATCCCGTAAGTAGCAATATGTTTATTGAAAACAACCGTGAAAGTTTAAAAAAGTGATTAAGGGCATTGACTGCCAGTGCCCTTAATGCGCCAAATATGCTTGTTTTTTTTGCTAGTTTAATGCGTATCACATGATACAAATTAAGAACCTTAAAGATTTTGGTTGCATAACAACTGCCATGGGCAGATATGACACTAATATTATAATATAACTAATTTGCCATAAAGCGAACAGCTGACCCGCCAAGTCACTGATTGTAATAAAAACTAAATTTCAAAATAGACCGTGAACAAGTCTAGAAGTCAATGACGAGAGCATTAATATAGTGTTCTAGTTTGAAAACCAATGTCATACAGTTATTAATATTTCAACAATATATTTGACAGATGATGTGGCAATCGTATCTGCCAAAGACGTTCTCTTGCACATTGACAATGTCGAACTCAAATAAGTTAAGCATTTTTCCTGCCCAGCAGTAAGATCTTTTTGGTGGAAGGTATAAGACTACTATTACCATTGTTGGTCTGTGATGATGTTCGAAGATAGCAGCACTACAAACCTACAATAGAACTGAGTCAAGGACATTTCTATAAACACACAGTTGTGTTTTGGGGCAGATTTTCAACTCTAGCTCGGTTACAGGTAGAATAAAAAAGTATCCCATCAACAAGGCGTGGATTTCGTCCACCTGTCCTTGAAAGCCAGTTGTCGTTCTAGGTATTACAGGTATGCGTTCACGTCATAATTCCACTTCGTCTTCACAGAAAGTTCAACCCGAGGTAGTACTTATGCCTGCGAAAGCCTCTCTAATATCTGGCTACCATTACTTTCATTTTTTTGCCCGTTGATAGTAGACAAACGCAATACGCCAAAAGATTAGTGCGTTTGGATAATCGCAAGTTGGCTGTTTCATTTAGGATTAGTAATGTTCGTCAGCTTCAAAATGCCAATTAATTTTCGACCCGCTTCCGAGGGAATACGCTATTTATTATAGATTTATTTTTCAAGTTAAAACTGCGTAATATAGATTCTTCTACTACGATTCACAGGAATGCATAATTGTAACGCCAACAATGCCATCACAACAATCAGAATGTTTTATAACAGAGCACTTATTTACGAATGCGTATTACGAACGGTATATTCCAAGAATTTGGACTAATGTTTACATGTTCTTTGAATTTTTAATTAAAATTAGTTCTCAACTAGAATTAGTGTGCATGCACAATCATTCTACTTTCTTTTACTAATGCAAACAGGCCAGGTGCATATCATGTATCTCAGTTCCAATCAAATGTTGATTGAAATCTTGCAAAATGGCGGCCCTATTCTCCTAACTCCAGTAAGAAAAAATGTTAGTAAGCTGACTGGAGCTATCAAGTGACATATAGTCACCATTTTTTTGATTTCAACCAACATCTATTTGCAACTGAGAAACATAATAAGCCCTGCTGAGCTCAAATAGCCGATTAAAATATGAAAGCGACTACTCCATTTAAACCCTCATTTGGAAAGGTTACATCGAACCGATTTTAAATATAGAATTTTAATTAACCTAAATTACGAAAAAATAAGGCCCTTACTCACCAGTCTCATCACCAATAGCCCAGACGAGCAGATCGACGCAGGCCGAGTTGGCCATAACGTTGACTTTGAACTTGTTAACAGTAGCGAAGTTACTCTCTCTATCCTCACGTTCTGACGCGTCGTGATGGCGGCTCTGCAGCTCAGTTTGCCCACTTAAGAACAGGCATTTTACAAATTCCTAGAAACATACAACTTACTGTCATTTATTTAAACATGTAGTCATTAGAGTTGAGAAAGGCATGACTAGATCCCCCCCGAAGGGTTCTCACCCCCCCGAAGGGTTCTCGCATTGACGTGGCGGGGGGGCTCAGTAGCCGTGGCTTGGATCACCACGGTGAAGCCAAGATGAACCCAGGGGCCGCGCCGGCGTTGGGGTGCGCTGGCCGGCTCAGGCGGGGCCGCTCCTATGGGCTTTGGCCGCCAAGTCCACATAGGAGTGGCGGGGTCCGGGCGCTTTGGCGCAGACTCGAGGAGGTGGGGCCCGGGCACTTTGGTGCAGGCTCGAGGAGGTGGGGCGCTCGGCGCAGACTCGAGGAGGTGGGGTCGCGGGGGGCTATCCCCTGTGGCTGACGTAGCAGGCGGTGGGGCTACGTATCCGACCCACCGCAGGGAGACCACGGGCGTCCAGACACGGGGAAGTCTGGCGCCCATTGTTGGCGGGTTTGGTCTCCGAGGCAGTTGCGGCGCGCCATGTGTTCTGGCGTGCCGCGAAGAGAAGGGTCCGGCAAAGGAAGCCGCGGCGGGTCCGCGGTCGTGTGCAAAATCTGTCCCGCATTCCCGCCAAAAGCGGCAGTGACGGAACACCCCGGGGTTTTGGTGGGTATACGGACGGCATGACTTGACATGAAAGGTTTCGACATATAGAAAGGATGGTTGAAAGAAGACTTAAAAAACAAGTGTACAGGGTGAGCGTGGATGGAGTGAATGGAAGAGCTAGAACTCGTCGAATGTACTCCGATCTAATCGGAGATGTTCTGAAGAATGGCGAGAACGCAGAACCGACGATTGTGTGTAAATAATATGATGCGAGTGGATGAAGCAAAAGAGGTATGCCAGGACCGTATGGAAATATGTGATCTCTACCTACCCCTCCGGGAAACGGGCGTCACGTTATGTATTCTGTATGTACTATTCTAAAATAGTTCAATTTGGCGAACTTATTCTTTGCAATGAACATAAATCTGAGCATCATTACTGGTTATTAAAACTAGGATATGACGAGGTGGAATTTCTAATTTGATAGATTAGTATAGCTCCATTTTCAAAACATGTAATTTTTTTTTAATGTGGAAATCTAGTACAATACTTTCGTTTACACTCGCACAAACTTACATACACATAGTCTTCCTGTTGCCCAGACTCTTAAGAGACTGGTGCCTCAGCCATCAAGTAGCGACTCATACATTTCCCATCCCAAACATACGAGTACATGCACGCGCACTCACACACTACACACAAACTACAAACACTCACACACACTACACACACACACACTCTCACACTTGTGTTGAATTATTCATAATAACATAACATTCACAATAAACAATAAATTTCACTAAATTAGTATACCTACATGAAAACGCATTACTCTCTATGCTTGGACCCCACGCAAATACGACGCACGCAACTCATACAAATGTGTTGACAGCACAACGTCTCCGCCCCGAACGCGGCCGAACAGCGCCGAACCCGCGCGCTCACACATTACATTTTATACGTTGATCTTTGTTGATTGTAGGTAACTACCCAACATAATAGTGTATAAAAAATTGTGTTATTTATTACTTACTTTTCTATTAATATGTTTTATTTTAATATTATTATTATTATTATTATCGGGTTGATTTGACTTATCTATTTATTATTTACTTTTGGGAAACCACTACAAATGTATTCTAATACTATATGTACCAAATGAAATCTATAAAAAACAATTTCACACTATCGCTAAGAAACATTTATATATATGCCATGTAAATCTAAAAAATGCGCTACGTACTAATCGTTAAACAAAATACCTTGCTGGGGAAGAGTTAATTAATGAGTGAAATGTTTAGACCATAGAGATTTAGAGTTGCCAATCCGTGCGCTGAGTACAAAACCTGGTGTCGCAAGCAGCGGCCGTATTCCGCGATTCAACGAATTCTGTTAGCTTCAATAAGTTAATTATCCACTGCGGTATTAAAACATACGTTTAAATATTCGTAAACACAGAGCAAGCATTGTAAACTGTTTACATCCAAAATCGCGACCGGCGTTCAGTCATAGTTGCGAACCGCCGCGAGTAATGTGTTCTGTTTTGGGCATATTGCTGCGACACCGGTCCGCTCCCCTTTCATATCTCCCTTGTTTATGTGATCTGTGGTTTAGACCTTTAGAAAATGATGTTATCTGATACGAGTGTGTTGTGTTGAAACGTCATACGAATGTCAATACTTTTTGCAATTATTTATGCTCCACCCACAAACCCTATAATTGGAAGATATAGGAACAGCAAACCAAGCTAACCGCTTCTTTCGTACTTAAAACATGTGCAGGAAGTTAAAGATCATTCAGATGAATGATGATGAAATTATACAAGGCTAAGAACCATCTCGCAAAACAACAATCACACTAATAGTATATATACGAAAGTGATTGGGAGTGTATGTTTGACTAAATATATTTTCATGCTAAAACTCAACGGATATGAGTGAAGTTTGAAATTGTATCACCATTCCAATCTTCACTTTTAACCCGTCGCATGTCGCGCGTACACCATGTACAACATATGTACGTCCAAAAAATGCTAAGCCATGGCGCGTCTACCCCTAATGTATACACATTTTTATACATCTGCTTTGTAACTAATTACCAAAAACCAGATTAAATGCACAACCGGTATTGACTCGCTTTTAGTTGGTCATCATACTATTCAAGTGTAGTATTTTTTATCTGAACTTTTATGCATAGTTCGGAAAGACACCAAAAAAAGTAGACACTGGACGGGTTAATGTGTCCACTTCTGGGACTAGAGAGTGACTTCCTCTCAGAGAGAGGAGTAAGGCCATAATCCACCACGCGAGTCTAGTGCGGCTTGGTGGTATAACAACTACAATTTGAATAATTTATTTTTATTTTTTTATTTTGTTTATTAAGGTAATCCAACAGCGTTTTACGTAACATAATACAGGTATATCAAATATAAACTTAAATATGGCCAAACAAGATTACACATAATTATTATAAAACATTGAAAAACAGATATTGTGTTTATAGCGGCATGGTTGAGTACATACAGATGTACTGATTATGTGAGTGTGGAAGGATGTGTGCGCGTGTAAGTGTGGTGTGATTGTGTGGGTACCCGTAGGTGGGAGTGAGTAGAAAATGTTTGAACGTGAATTTAATACCGACTTCCACTCTATTCAGTTATCGGAGCGTATCTTAAAAAGTACTGGACCGAATTTGATTAAATGGGACCACACGGTAAGCACCAGCTTTTAAACAAAAAATAATTTTGAGAATCGGTTCATCCAGTCGAAAGTTATGAGGTAACAAACATAAAAAAAATACAGTCGAATTGGATACCTCCGCTTTTTTTAGAAGTCGGTAGAAAATAAATGCATCGAAATCGGGAAACTCATTCGGAAAACAAACTAAAAAAACCTAATATAGTTTTCTATATATTTTTAATTCGTGGGCCACCATTTCAATGTTTCTGGTCTAGTGAGTTGCATTTATTTATTATTTATTATTATTAATAATGCATGTGTGTATCTATATACTTTCTACTTGCATTTGATGCGGGAGGGAGGGTGGTGCACACTACATCTCTGCCATAAACATTTTTCCAGCGGAAATGGCGCTAAAGATATAGATTTTCGCTAAGTAACGTCTATATCACTAAATTAACTTAATAATAGAAAAAAAGCAGAATGTTTACCTGAACATCTTTGGTAAAGGGTCCCGGCAAATCTTTTTGATGCTGCAGAATCTCCCTCAAGAGAGTAACCATCACCAAATTCAACGTCTCTGAGAATGACTTGTATGGGAATACCTGTAGAAAATATATGTAAGAACAAGTGACATCACCAAACTGCATCCTGTCACACTATTTGATATACGAGCATTATTTTTAGATGTAACCGCAAGCTTTAAAAATGATATTTAACGTTTTGAAGTTAGCTTTATAAAGTAGGGTTTCGAATTCGTAGGGTACTTCACAAGTTGCGTAGTTAACGTCAATGAGAACGCGACAGTAACGCTGTAGTGACTTTGGAGTGATCATTAGCAGACCGTATCATCACTTACTCATCACATACCAGTGGTCAAATATCAGGCTATCTACTAGAAAAAAAACAGGTACGAAGTAAAGTAATTGGATGTTATAAATGCTTACTTGGATCTGTCCTGAGGCATATATATCTTCAGCTTCCTCATCTAAAAACGCTAGCAAATCTTTGGTCAGAATCTTCTTAGCGAGCGACAGAATCGACTGCAGATACGTCACGTAAAACTGCACGTTAATCCTCTTCTCGGGCGATTCCGAGAACCTCATATACGGAAACTGGTTGAAACTGGATCCAAACTTGTGAAAGAAATACGTTGTAGGATCGTAGGGTACTGAGCTGTAGCTGTGTAAAGAACCTCGTTTCAAAGTGCTTCCTGTGCTGTCAACGACATCGTTTCCATTCTCCATAATATGTTCATTGTTCGGATTCAAGTTTCCCGATAAAGACCGTGGTATGATCGGTCTGAACTGGTTGAATTTCCTTTTTTTGTCTAGAGTGGAATATTCGAAGTTCGGTTCTGGTTCTTTCGTCTTTACCGGGCTAGGCGGTTGCGGGAACAGTCTGCAAAGCAAAGGCGGGTCTACTGTAGCGTATCTCCCCATAGACCTCGCTAATCCTATCAATACTGGGATGGTACATTTGCATAGTTGCAGTTTCGACGTATTGGTCCCGTAGTCTTTCCCGTCGTGACAATTGTTGATGGTTTTGGTCAGGTTGGACATCAGTTCTATCTGGGCTGTGATGATCTCTTCTCGAAGGGGCTGTAGTTTGGCTGCCACGTCAGAGAGGAGTGTGTTGAGGCAGAAGCTGAATTTCTCGGCCATTGGTATTCCTGGAAAGAAAGGGAAAGACATATCAAACTGATATTAATATGGTCCGACTTTGTCCCTCTGCAAATTTTGTATAGGTAGTATGTATTTAACTTCCCAGTGCAAAAACGGATGAATGGATTGAATGCAATATTGTAGATAAATTTAGACCTCAAGTATTTTTTACCTCGGAAAAATGTTCTAGTAGTTTAGTAACGTTTCCCAAGTGGGCAAAGTCTCGGGCATGCATAGTTATATACTAGCATGTCATGAAAATTAGAAGGCGATGCATCAAGGCCTGTCTATCAAGTGAGGTGGTAGAAGAATTAGAGACACTATTAGAAAAACATCTATAGTCGTTAGAAAAGAAGGTGGTTTTATATAAAACAAGCAGAGAGAACCTGATGGTAGGCTCCATGCCCACAAAAAGGTCAAAATACAAAAGTATGTACGTTTGGATGTATAGATGGATGGATATGCACCCAAACTATCGAAACAATAATTTTTGACGTCTTATAAATCGGTGAACGCCGGCTGCACGCACGATAAAGCATGACTCATGGTCACGTTCTGTTACGGTCTCGTTCCGCCTGAGCCGAGCGTGCAAGCGCTCCGCGGAACAAGCGATAGAGAGGCACGATCGGCCTAAGCGTTCGGTTTGTCTTATGACGTTATCACGTAAAATTATCGTCCGTAAACTGACTTTACATGCAAACAACTATTTCTTTTAATATAGGTAATTATAAGAATAGCCCATGGTGGAGCCCAAAGAGATTATGTGTTTGACGTGTATGTATGTCTGTTTCTATTGTCGCTCGTAAATACTCAACGGGTCAACCGATTTTGATAAATAATACGTGATTAAATTAGTTTTGATGACGCGAGTGTCACTGGGTACATGAGATTAACGGTCGTTTTCAATATTCTATCTATCCACAGTTTTCCTTACTACCTATAGATAGATAGATAGATAGAATTTTGACATAACGTCCACACAAACAGTGTCAAATATCTATCTGTAGTAAGGTAAACCGGCGATAGATAGGTTATTGAAAACGGCCGTAAGTCGTTTTTAGTAATCAATCTAGCCGCGGTTTTCCTTACTACGGATAGAAATTTGACATAACGTCCATACAAATAGTGTCAAATATCTATCTCTAGTAAGGTAAACCGACGAGAGAGAGAGTTTATTGAAAATCGCCGTTAATAATCAAAGAGCGGAATAAATACTTTTGTATAGTCAGGTTTTTTAAACTTTTAATTTGTTTTATTCTTATCCCAAAAAAAAATGTGTCTGTGGGTAAGTCATTAACAGAACGGGCGTAGACACGGCGCGCAGCAAGTATTGTCATAAACCATCAGGAACTATTAAAATCATCATGTAATAATTATAATCATTTTCATTCAGGAAACATGTCAACCTTGGCTAACACATCAAAATAAATGTTGTTTGTAGCAAACGTCACAATACGTATAGGAATAATAGATATGTAGGTAATACACACTACATTCAGTAATTATAAACTCTGTACTATAATTATTGTTTGTACTGTAAAAGCATTTTATCCATACTGCCATACTTAATATTATAAAGTGAAAGTAGGTACGTTTGTTTGTTACCTTTTCATGACTGAACAGATTGTAATGATATTTGGCAAGGAAATAGATTATATCTCAAAGAAGGACATAGGATATCCTTTATCATCATCATCACGGGAGTAAAACATTTTTTAAAAGTATTTTAGAACGCAGCTAATCTATACTAATATAATAAAGAGGAAAGATTGGTTTGTTTTTTTTGTTTGAATTGAATAGGCTCCAAAACCACTGGACCGATTTGAAAAATATTCCTAAATAACCACCTTTTTATGAGAGGGGAAATGCTGTCCCCTTCCCTTCCGCTACGGGGGTTGACGGATGGGGGTATGTGGGGCTCAGACCCACTAAAACCCTCGAGTAGTCCTCCGCTAGATGGAGCGAGATAGGGTTGCGCTAGCATTCACCATCTCGCCCCAGCGGTAGGCCCGGGTTGATCTAATAACCAGGCCTCAGCGCCTGCGAGGGGGTGCCCTTGCTCACACTACATATATATATATATATATATATATATATATATATATATACAATAAATATACTTATTGTAATGTAGTAACTAAGGTTATTTGGATTTTACTTACTTGTCTTTGCTGTATTATTCTACATTGCTTGCTGTGGTGTGGTTTGATGTCCAAAATCAACAATGTCTTTCTTTTCTTTCTTTCTACATCACTACCTACATTATCCCTGATGAACATAGGCTATATATTTTGATTAATCATCATAGTGGTGAAACCGCGGGGCGCAGCTTAATAGTACATAAAATGAACATAATATAGTAAACATGGCAACACAGCTATCGTCTTTATATTCCGGATGTTAAGATTGTTCCAAAATAATCCCTAATAACAAATGATTTCAAGAGAAAAGTATAAAAATAGCAACACATTATAAGCACTTCAACAGAAATAACAAGCAAGTGCGTAACGAGCGTGGTAATGGTAGTATTCCGTAGGATATTTGAAGATATCATTTCATCTTTTCACCGAAGCGGAATTTCATTTAGGTAATATATCTATCATACATAGCGCTGCAAAGTCGCGGGGAATACTAAATGTAATATTTTATTTTATTTATTTATTTTTATTTTATTTAAATTGGTACAGATACAGACCCAGGCTTAAAACATTTCGTAAGTAACTTAGACATAGTAATTATATAAACTTAAGAGTCCGATAACAAACTGTACTCGTCACTTTAGTATAAAAATTCACACGATAGTTAAAAGAAATAAATGATGTAATACAAAAGTTACAATAAACAAGATGAGGATTGAACTACTTGATAAAAATATCTAACGATGTTACAGCATTAACTCCCTTAAAGGTTGGGCTTAGGACTTGCCCGAAACCTATAGGTCTTTTCTTTTCTTAATTTAACTATTTCTTCTTCTTTCTCAAGTAATTACGTGAGTGAAGTCGATTTTTTATATTAATCTAGCGACTGCCCACGACTTCGTTCGCGTAGTAGGCTCAGCTTTCGGCCGCGCCATAATCTAATAAACATAATAAAGATTTTCTTGGTTTTCTATAATAAGAACTTTTCCTGAACATAATTAACACAACAAAAAATGAATAAGCGAGATTGTTTCAACGGTTCTCAACTCAAGTTATAGCGTGACCAGGAGAATTACGGGTTCATTTATATATTATTTATATATATATATATATACACACGTAATTTGTATAATTACCAAAAAAAACAGCACTATATGCTGCTGGTACTTAATACATACATGGGAAGAATATTTAAAACTACTTTAAAAAAAAAACCCACATAATCATCAATATTTGGTCAAACGTCTAGATTGATTCACACCTACAAATTTTATTCTAGGCATTTCCACTATTCATTAAGATATACTACATGCGCGCGGTTTATGCATGAAACTTAACACCCCTACATAGAAATGTATCATTCATAATCATAACATTCGGCAAACTCGCGTCCTAGCTCGTTAGTACATATTATTATTTATTCTGTGCGCTCGGGCATTCTCTTTCACACCGAACGCTCGGGTGGGGGGTGTAAGAAAGAGTAAGAGAGATATTTTTTCACTGACGCGAATCATGTGTTTTCATTAATAAGTTGTACATTGGCATGTAGTATTTTTGTTAAGATGGTGTCCATACTTTTAGATGGAATTTTCGAAAACTTTAACAATTAATAATTATTTCACTGTGAAGTAATACAAAAATTTGAATACATATCTACAATGTATTAACACTTTTGTACCGCCCATTTATTTTTTTTGGTAATTATACAAATAGGGTATATATATATATATACACCCTATTTGTGTATATATATATATAGATAAATAGATAACTATGTGTGAAACTCGCAAGAATCTTACAATGAATTGAAACTTTTAGAATTTGAGTCAGGAGGAAACCACAATGTAAATAAAACTTAACCACCTGTTTTTCAAATTTCATTTATATACAAACTGACAGACGTCGCTTTATATTTACCAGTATTATATATGATTATTTAACAATCATCATTTGCCGAGATACAAAATTGCATGTAAATTATTGTTAAAATTACAACGAATTTATGTTATAAAAGCGTGTGAAACTGCCGGCGACGCTATAGTTTCGTTCAGAAGCTGGTACATTACTACAGTTTTAAATACATTAAACGTTTTAAAATGTTCAAGTATTTGTTTGTATTCGTTTTGGCAGCCATGCTGTTTGGAAACGTAAGTATTATCGAATCAAAAAATTCAAATAAAATGGAAGTGTGTGTAATTCCAAAATTTGAAAGTATACTACTGTACTATTATTTAGGAAAAAGAATTAGGGTTCCGCAGCAAAAAAAAACTTAGTATCTATGGTACTACTATCTTCGACCGCGAGCGTTATTATACTATTAACCCTTCATATATCGTGATAATCAAAACAAAAGATTTATGAAATCGCACGTACATTTACGTCAATGGTACTCAAAGGATTAATCACTAGCTGCCCTCCGTAGTTTCACCCGCGTTTTATGATTATGAATCAAAATATATATAGATTAGGATAATATAGCATTCTAATGGTAAAAAAAATGTATAATATCCGTCCAGGAGTTTTTGAGTTTGTTCGTTACAAACATACAAAAGTACAAATCTTTCCTCTTATATTTTTAGCAATACAACAATAACATAGTGTCAGCGTTATTATATAACAGTTTTAATAATTTAGTATTTAACAGCGTCCTACATGTTATTAATTTACAAGGCACTTGCTTGATTATATTTTTTGTACTGGATTGGTTGCAAATCTTTGCATAAAAAACTGTTTTTTTTTTCTTTTATACAAATATCGATCAGGAGGTCAAAGTGGGTCTAGCCTATGCCCTGTATTAATAATTTACGAGTTACTATTTATGGAATATTCTGTTTTATCTACTCTTAATTCACACAATCTTAAATCATAATTGTTTATGTTTTGTTTTCAGAGCATGCAACAATCAGCGGGTAAGTTAACTAAAAATGTATTATTAAAATACGATACAAATTATACATTTATTTAAGTAAAAATTTCACTATAAATATTGCTTCAGGTCAAGATATTTTATGCTTATATCTCTAATCTAAAAAATGCGCCTGTCCCCGTGTCCTTGATAGGGAGACAGATAAAACTTAAAATTCACTCCATCCAGGTCTACAAATCCAGAACATCGCATGGCGGCAGGATAATAGACCTTTTTGGGGTGGAGAAATGCTGTCCACTTCCCTTCCGCCACGAGGATGACGGAAAGGAGTATGTGGGGCTCAGACCCACTAAAACCCCCCCATGAGCAGTCCTCCGCCATGTAGGGCGAGATGGGGTCGCGCTGGCATTCACTATCTCGCCCCAACGGTAGGCCCGGATTGATCTTAGACGGGCCTCACCACCTGCGAAGGGAAGACCTTGCTCACCAAGGTCACCCCCTAGACGTGTAGGGCCGTGCTAGTTGGCGAAGAGTCCCTCGGCTCTTCGCCAATGACCCCACCACGGAGGAGGGAGGAGACGTGCGAACCGTCTCCTCCTTTCCCCTGGTCGTCTGCGCCGGAGCGGATCAGCTCGGACATCGTTCTCCCTGATCCGCTCCGCGGCCTCCTTCTGCGCCATCACCGCTTCGCAGAAGGTGGCCACCGCCTGCCACGATCTCTCGCTGCTGAGCATGGCGATTACCACGCTCGGCAGGGAGAGATCTCCGCCTATTTCCGCTGAAAGCGTGTGCCGCTGCGGGCTCCATGCAACACACACTTCCAGCGTGTGGTGTGCCGTATCATCCGGCGCACCACACTCATGGCAAGCTAGGATCGCCTCCCGTCTCGCGATTTGGTGCACGTACTTTCCGAAGCATCCATGTCCGGAGAGTAAAGTTAATAAGACCTCGGTTAATTTAAACCAATAAATACATTTACTATAAAAAGTCTCCAAAGAAGTAGGTACAGTATTTAGCTGAGCAGCGTTTGTTGCCAGTCAAGGTGATTGGAAAAATCAGCTTTATACCATTGACGAGTTGTATATGTAAGTAAGTATAGTTTTTCCCCTAGTGATTGAAATTTGTTCGTTTCAGAAACCTGGACATACAAGTACACATACACAAATTCTGATAGCGGTCGGTGCTTATTTGTTTTATCCCGCACACACATAAAATATACATTTTTAATAATATAAAAATATATTTATATTATATTTTTTTTCTTATTTTAATATAAGTGCTTATATAATTTACTGTATTTCTTTCAGGTAGTTCTGGATCTGGCGGTGCTGGAGGCGGTGCTAGTGGCAAGTATCAACTTCAAAACTATCTTCTATTTAAAAAATCCGTATATAAGAGCTACTGGCTGAATTCGATATTATTTTTGAACTTATAGCTAAATCTATTCGATTATGAGATGCAGGTTCTTCAATACTTCTAAAAAAAAATGACACATCACAATATCTAAGATCCCAGAAGAAAACATTTCTATTTATCAAATTTTTGCCTCGGTCAAGGATCCCGCGCTTTAAAGAGTCACTAGAGCTAACGGTGCTGTCAATATAAACTGAAGATTTTACCCATTAGTACATGTAGAAGTATTTTGATTAAATGAGTATAATAAGACACCATGAAAGCAAAATCGAGACAATTGGCCTTACTTATAAACGCTGTTTAACTTTAAATGACGTTATTTAGTACTGCGCAAAGGAACAATGTTCTGCGCCGTACTAAGTGACGTTATTTAAATTTAAGCAACGTTTATAAGTAAGGCCGTGATTATTTTTCTGCCAACGGTATGTTCGAGATTGAGTGAGACGGCAAGCGAGAGGGCATGATTAGCCCCGCGATTATATTATTTAATGAACCGGCTTATAACGAGCTAGTCCTGCTATATAATGTGTTAGAGCAATCAGAGGCCATCGAGACACCGCGGTAGGCGCATATCACATTGCACTGGACACTGCTCCGGTGTACGGTAATGCGGTTTTTAATGACTGTAAACCCTTGATTTGTATGCTAAACCCGCAGGGTATAACACACTGACATCGCGTCCCAGTGTGGGTGGGGTGATACAAAGTTAAAAACCGCATCACATGTGTCCGGTGCAGTGTGTTATGCGCCTAACCCACCCTGGGTTAGGCGCATAACACACTGCACCGGTAAAATGTAGAAACGGGGTATTTTAGTCATATCTTGTTACTTTTTACACGACATCCAAAAAGGAGAAGGTTCTACGTTAGACTTTATGTTTCACGGATTGCTCCGTCAATGGTAGATTAATTTCGATGTTTGTTAGTTAAGGTATCGCTCCAAATAGTTCTCATTCAAATTTCACCTAAACTGTTGAAAACTTATGTTTGCTCAACAATATAAAACGCATATTGTTCCTTAGTACTTACTGGATGAAAACCGTGGTATTCATTAATGAGCTCCGTGTAAAATAACCGTGATGTTTAAAAAATAGCTTAATATAAAAACGGTTTTGCGTATGATGATTCTATTATATTTTCAAGCATAGACGTAGCACGCTATCGGTAAAGTATTAGGATTTTATTTTTATAATAATAATATGTATAGACAGTTTCGCTCATACCAAATGTGCAAATAGTTGAGAGTCGTAACAAAAACGAATCTCTTTTTTTATAGTCAGCATCATCAACTAATGATAGAATAGATTATTATAATGACAGGAACCTATTGATAATCGGCGTGATCTCGACGGAGTAAATTGTTTGCTGATGGCAGGAAAAAAAGCCCCACAACGGTTATCGTCGATTTTGTTGTAATTTACCTAGATTTTGTGTAACTTTAACTCAAGTTTTGATGTGTAATAGTGATACTACCAGCGTTGCCATTAACGTACATTTTACACATTTAACGTACCTTTTTAGAATCCCATGTGCAATGTGTAAAATCGTGGGTTATGGACCATTTTACGTACCTTTTTGCAACCGCCAAGAATATAAACCCTTCATGTATCGGAATATAAAGTACAAGTAGTTAACATGTTCAAAACTTTGCAGTTTCGTTTTGCGACATTGCTACGACGTTAGATCTCCCTTGCTCTAGTGGCACTCTATATAAAACTTTATAAAAGCATCCCTTTCATACGCCTACAGATGAATACATATTATTTTTGTCTTTGCGACTTATATAGTGTGTCTATAGCACAAGAGTAATGAAAATGAACTTCCGTTTCTTTACTCATGTGTCTATAGTATACATTGTTGTCGTTGATGAAAACGAGGGATTTAACTAATTAATTTGGAATTAGGATACAACTTTTCTATGCTCATGACAGCTAAATTTGATATTTTACAGCTGGCAGAGGCGAGTTCCATTTAAAATTCGTATTGTTAGTTATCTCTACTCTCTTTTAGAAAAATTAATCGGGCTGTACGTAATACGTATTATGACAAAACTTTAACTGATTCCTCCTAATTATAGTGGAAGTTTAATTTGAACCTTGAAAGTTTTTGAAGTAGGTAACACCTTATTGAATGCGAAAACGTGTGTATGTAGATTTTCTAACGCCTATAAAAATAGCACTTGGAGTGGAAAAATGAAAATTCAAGTAAAATAATTATTCATGTACTTTTTTACCCCAAAATGTACGTTTCCAACTCTGGATATGTACCTTTTTGGAACTCTGTTGTGGCAACACTGGATACTACTATCTATAATATTAAGTGTTCGTAACGGCGCACGAGTGTAGACGAAGTGTACAAAATCATTACACGTTGTTTTTGTGTTTTCCTCGTCTATTACCTTACAAAGTTTTAGTTATGTATCTACCGATTTGAAGTGACTTGACTTACAACAGGACAGTGACTTATTGATATGACTGTGACCTGACTGACAACATGAATAAAAACATCACTTGATGCAACTTTGAGTGAACTAGGCGTGTCACATAGGCTACAGGCTACGAAGTATTGAGTCCGTATAAAAGGGATTTTTCTATTAATTTGCTATTATGTTGACAGGTAAATGTGCAAACATATTGAATCCGTATAAAAGGGTTTTTTATTATGTTGACAGGTGTAAATGTTCTAGCGTATTGAATCTGTATAAAAGGGATTTTTCCATTAATTTGTTATTATGTTGACAGGTAAATGTGCAAACATATTGGGTCCGTATAAAGGGTTTATTATTATGTTGACAGGTGTAAATATACAAACGTATTGGGTCCGTAAAAAGGGGATTTTAATATTAATTTGTTATTATGACAGGTGTAAATTTGCAAACGAATTGGGTCCGTATAATATAAAAGGATGTTTTATCTACCGACTTCCAAAAGGAGGAGGTACTCAATTCGACTGCTTTTTTTTTGTTTTTTTTTTATGTTTGTTACTTCATAACTTTCGATAGGGTGAACCGATTCTCAAAATACTTTTTTTGTTTGAAAGCTGGTGCTTCCCGTATCGTTCCATTTATAATTTCATCAAATTCGGTCTAGTATTTTATGAGTTACACTTCAATAACTGAATAGAATGGAAGTTTCAAATTGTACTTGTTAATTTGTTATAATGTTGACAGGTGGAGCCTCGGCTGGGGCTGGAATCGGATTCGGGGCCAATGTTGGAGGAGGGGCCAGCGGCCAAACCAGCGGGAATGCCGGAAGCAGTTCCGGAAAGTGAACATCTCTTTTATCACCTCGCATTGCGTTCTCATTGTCCGAGTAATTTGATATATATACGAATAAATACCAATCTATACCAATAAATGAAATTGCAGTGTCTTTGATTGATGAAATCACTGAGTGTTCTCTAATTACTAAGATATCATTGATATGGATATATAATATCGAGTAGGCGAGTACATAAACATTTTTAAAATTATTTTACAATAACAGCTGTTAATTTAAATGTATATGCGGAACTTATAACAAAAACATTTATTTAAAATGTTTGTTTGTATGTCTGTCTATTTGTTCAGGTTAATCCCGAAAAAGCTCGACCAATTTTGACGGTACTATGGCAGACAACTGATGCTACTTATAGCATATCTATATAGGTATAAGAAGTAGCTTGAGCAGTTGAAAATGTCACTAGCCTTCACTCATTTAACTAGTGCCCACAGCAAGCTTTGCTTAACCCAGTTGAAGTGTTTGATAGACTAGGCAAGCAATTTCATAGACATCATGCGGAGGTCTGGAAGTCCACAACCGTGCGATACCAACGGCACTTCCTGCCTCACACTACCAATAAGTGGAACCAACTGCCATTTGAAATAATCCCGAACCTTAACGACATGGGTGCCTTCAAGAAGGGAGCTTATTCCTTTCTCTCTGACCTCTGGCATTGCGGATGTCTGTGGGCGACAGTAATCACTTGCTACACTCATTTGGGCCACCTGCTCTTTTGCCAAACTGCCTCATAAAAAAGGCAACTTACCAATGACTGCGAATTACAGTACAGATTCCTATTTTTTTGTGCATTTTGCCAATCATCTGGGCCAGGTCTGATTCTGCATACCGATTTAAAATTTCACGATAACTGCGTTGCTGAAAGATTGTTTTTTTATATCAGTGTTGGTTTTTATATTGTACGAATCAGAATATGTCTTGTGTTCAAAGAATCTCCTTTCTTTTAAAACTTTCGTATATAGACTGAATGAACAGCTCAACAGAACATACAATGAAATTAATATCTTAATTAATTAATGAATCGATTTGGGTGTACCAAATCGATTCGGCTTGTTATCGAAATATTCTAATTCGGGAAGCTGATCTAAGGTTGTTGTTTCAGAACATCATTTTCCCATATTATACTATTACTATTGATCGGCAAAACACTCACATTAGGGATCGAATACGTCGACCCGGGTTTCGAGCATGTCCGATGCTCAATGTTCAGCGGTCAGGGCCGCTGGGAGCACGCAGACGCACTCATCTCCAGGGCGAGTGTCCTGTAGGCCGAGCTATCGTATCTTTTACTTATTCAGTAAAAACTATGAGTTATCTGTGCCATTATTGTACTAAATAAATGACAGTTTGTATTAAATACGTTAATGATGCTATTACGTTACACTTAAACAGATTTTCGTGCTCGGCCCACTGGAGATGAGCATCTGACATAGGTACTGAAAACCCCGTCGTATTCGATCCCTAACGAGAGTGTGTTGCCGGTTAATAGTATTAGTTTAATGCGTCAAACTCACAAGAATTTCAGTACAAAATTCATTATTCCTATCCTTGCAAGGATTTTCTTTAACTTTAAAAGTCAAAATCATTTATTTAATTTAGGCATCAAAAACGCCCTTATGAACGTCAATTATTCATTTCAATGCACTCTAAAGACATTACCGCCGCGTTCCAAAATATCTAAACTATCCTGACAAGCTTACATTTGAACATTATATCATCTGATGGTAAGCCATAATGCGCAATACTATATGTACTTATTTAGCACTTAGTTAGTTATAAGCATTATTATTTCCATTTTACCTACCAGGCTTTTTTTTATCTTATCTTACATTCAATAAATTAGCAACGAAAGAGGGCAAGATAATAGTTTATACTATGATATTGTCTAAGTTCGGAGCTCTACCTAGGTTCTCGATGGTACAGGGGCCGGGTATCCCGGGGACGTATATTTGGAATGGAATAAAGTTTAAAACACTAACTTAACTAATCATTTTTTATACTTCTTTTAAGGCTATATTTTTAATTCAACTCATTGTTACATATGCATCACGACAAGACTATTAAGGCAAAAAGCTTGGTTTAGTTCGTAATAAGTAGTTAGGTAATACATAACTACAATAATAGAGTGAAACGAAAAACTAGTTTTTAGATAGGTGTTAGATACCTAAATGAATATATTAGTGGAAGAAAAGATAAACATGTAAATGAACTAGGTAAATTAGTAATTCGTCGTGCATGTCTTTAAACTAAATTTTGTAACGGGGTTCGTGTATTTAAAGAAAATAATATAATCATAATCAGTCCATTTTGTTCCCACTGTTGGGTTTGATTTAAGAGATTGCATGCATTGTTTCGATTTGAGAGATTGCATCCTTATAATTGACACTAACAATCGATGCAATTAAAAGTAGAGGATGTAATTTTTACAGATTTTAGTCGGTTCGATTCCCGGGTGTGGTAAGCGAATTTTCAAAAATCTTTAAATGCAGTTTTCTTTCTTTCAAAAGTAAGGGAATGTTTTCATTGAGTAAAATTTTCTATCTACAGTATAAGGAGTACTTTCCCATAAGGTGGCATTACAAAATTCCACCCTGTATATATCAGCTAGACTGCCGCAAGCGGATCGATCACGTCAATCGTATGGCAAACACCAAAATCCCTACGGCGAAAGAAGTATATTAAAATATCTGCGCCCGCAGTTTCACCCGCGTGGTGATGGACGATGATGATGAAAAGTATCACATGTCCTTCCCCGGGATATAATCCATCTCTTTGCCAAATTCCATTAAGATCCGCTCAGCTGTTTAGGCGTGAAAGAGTAACAAACAAACAAATAAACTTTCGCATTTATAGTAATAGTTAAGGTTAGGTACTTACTTGTTATTTTTACAAGATGTCATTACTTAAAAAAAATGAATAAAAAGGTTAAGAACCAAGCTTAAATTATTACAGACAAACATATTGTGTTTCTTAACACAATTTTCTCAATCCTGGAATTATTGCTGAAAACTACAACACACAAGTACAATTTTATTTAGATAGTACGCATTACCGCATGCTGTTCGTAAGATCTAGTTTGGAGTTGAGTTAGTACAAGTGCAATTTGAAAAATTTAATACCGACTACTTTGGTAAAAATCAGTTATTGGAGTGTAACTCAAAACTACTGGATCGAATTTGATGAAATTTAAATGGGACCACACGGAAGCACCAGCTTTCCAACTCAGGGCCATTCTTGCCCCTTGGGATGGGTGCTCTGGCATTAAAATGTATGGCAAATGTTGTATTGCATGTTGTGTTGTAAAAAATCTGTACTCGGCTTAACGGTGCTACTACATAGTTGGACAACTAGACACTAAAGACCTGTTTGACGTTTTCCCACACCTCTAATGATTAAAAATCTAGTGACAAAACTGAATTTATTTTCCTTAGTCTCTTTGCACAGAGAATTGGCTACGGATCTCTAACTTTCCCATTTATTTTAACACTTTTGCATATCAGAACTGTTTTTATTTTCAATATAGTCGTCTATATTATCATTGGTAAAATACATTGTATATTCCTACATAATCAGCAATGTGTAAACTTCTACATGTTCTCGTATAATTGCTTTGTATATACATACCTGTACAGTATGTACTATGTTGAGAGTCTGTATACAGAACAAACATTAGAAATATTTTCAATAAAACATGTCAAAGACTATGAATTGACTCTTACTGTTTATAAGAGTGCCGAAGCTACAGGGCACAAATAGGTAGGTACTAATCGTATGCACTGCCTGTTCTAAAAGGTATTGTCTGTAAAGACAATCTTTTGAAACGTAATAGGTAACCGGTACATTTATGGTGGATTTTTAACTAATAATAAGAACAACACAATTCAAAATGCAAAATAAAAAAAGGCAAATGTCATCCCATGCAATAAGTTTTTTTTTTCAATATAACCCATATTATCTGTTCCTTAAGACTGAGTTAATATCAATGCATTATATTATTTTCGTATAAGGGCCAAACCAGGTATTTAAGTAAGTACAAGTATATGACATTAAGGTATAAATAGGGGCCGCAATTTTCAATTAGGGCAAGTGATTAAATGAAAGTGCTTTATTTGTATTCTTCTAAACTGTATAATTTTATTTTAGGTCTGTAATTACCGCGTGTAGGTATTAAGATGAAACCAACATTAAATCGATCCTTGGTCTTAACGCTAACATTTCTCTAGATCTTTCATAGATTATTTTATGGATAGCTCTGAGTCTAGATTACGGCCGGTCCCAATAATCTATCTATCGCCGGTTTACCTTACTAGAGATAGATATTTGACACTATTTGTATGAACGTTATGTCAAATTTCTATCGGTAGTAAGGAAAACCGTGGATAGATAGATTATTGGGATCCTCCATTAGTGGGCGTCGGGGCTACTCGAGGTATGAATATCTAAGAAGAATAGTGCTTTACGTACTGCACGCTGCCGGAATCTATGCGAAAGGGACCTGCTCTAGTGCGGAGTCTGTAGTCACCTGTATGTGCTACATAAATTTATCAATTTCGGCATCACTGTTATGATGGAATAACTCATGCGTAGACTTGTGGATGGTCATCGCAGTCGATGATAGATAGGCCCCGTCCTTCAAGGCTGTTGAGTCGGTATCCTGTCTAACGTAGAGACACTCGCGGTAATAAAGTACCTATGTACTTTTTTTATTATTGCTTTTGTTCACAGACTCAATGGGTCCGTGGCATTGCTTACATTTATATATTAAACTTCTAATATTTTTTTTTAATTATTAGTTACTAACGGAATACAGGAGGACATTTTTTTTTCTTAACTAAACTTACATAATACATTTGTGAAGGCCTGAAGTGCACTTTGAAAACTTACTTAGCGTGAAGGGCACAATACGATAAGAGCATGAAGGGCTCAAAACTTTTTTTTTAATTTCCTGCCTGAGAACATACAATTTAAGAAGAGGCCAGAGGGGCATTTTTGCTTTTTTTTGTACACAAATAGACTTAACTAATATTTAAATATCGTACATACCGAGAGCATACCGGCTCCCGCAAGCAGCGCCCGTTCACGAGCTTGACACGTGTGCCAGCCATCGCCCTCCTCAACCATATTTGAGGGAAGAGGACGACCCGCCACACGACGCCGCCGCGAGAAGTAGCCTTTTAGTGAGCGTGAATGCTCAACATACACGTATACATAATACAAAAGCCTAAGCTTGTCTAATTATTATTTTTATAACAAATTTTTATTTAAGTCGGCTTTCTCCACCCGGCCCAGGGCCTCCGTCACATCCACATTCGGATCTTTTATGGCCACCTGCAAGTTGTAGTCGCGGATAGCATTTGGTGACGCAGACACCGCACGCCGCACGAAACGGCTGATGGCGTCTTCTTCGTCGTCGGCGTAGTAGGTGAAGGTCCTGGTGTGCCGCGAGACTGCAGCCACTGCGTGCGGGACGCTCTCGTGCATACTCATGTTGCCCTTGGTTTTAATGGCGATGACCGACTCGTATGTCAGTCCCTGTGCTTCATGGATGGTAAGGATACGCGACCCCGTGCCTCCACCATAACCCTGGTTGTTCAGGGTCTCCTTTTCTTCCTGAGTGCGTATTAGGAAGAGGGTGTTGGGAAGGGTGCTGGGTATATGCGCATCTCTGTACCTTCTCTGCTCCAGGGACCTAATACGTGGGGCTGAGGAATATATACCTGAATATATTTTCCTCAACGCGTACGCGACATCCATGGGATTCCGGTGTGTGCACAACAACTCCTGATTGATGGTAGCTATCAGGTTAGGGCGACAGTACCTTAGCTCGAAGGTTCTCTCTATCGATATAAGGCAGTTGGTTGACGTCTCGATCGACCCGAGCCTCGGTGGCCTAGTTGGTCAATGGCATCTGACACGGAGAGTCAAAAGACGCGGGTTCGAATCTCGTCCGAGGATGTGAATTTTTTTCTCTCTATAAATTACAATGTTTGAGATCGCTAAATCACGCGTTAGCGCTTTAAAAAGTAATACTATAAAAATAAAGTATGTTCCAGCTTACACCCCGGGTATGTCATAAACTTGATCGTCTTCAAAATGTCTGCATACGGTTTATATTTGGCCTTCGCAAATATGACCATGTCTCTGAATTCCGCACTAAACTCAAGTGGCTTCCCATTGTTGTCGCCGGAATGCTCATATATTGTCCCTACTTTATAGTATATTGTTCAATCCCTTATTCCCACGCTATCTTAAGGAAAATCTTGAATTTGTACATGATGGAAGTTCTTTTTTTTTTCTCTATACGATCATCAGAGAACTTAATGTTAAGTACCCCGATACACCGCACCACTTTTTTTGGTTCCTCCTTTTGTGTTGAAGCTGTTCGTCTATGGAACACTTTACCCTACGAAATTAGATGCGCGCCTTCTCTGGACATCTTCAAACAACGTGTCAAAGCATTTTACTTCGCGATATAACTAACTGCAAACCTACTTACTATCTTTGTTGTAATAATTAAATGGTATATGTATAGTATGTATAGTTATGTATATATTTTGTAGTTTATATGTATAGTATAATTATATAAGTACTTATAGTTTGTATATATTAAAAGTATTTTTTTCTAGCTATATTCTTGAGTTTTGCTATATGTAGTGTTTAGTACACTTGTTTTATACACCACCGCCTTTATAAGTTTATGCCTATTTCTATCCGTGCATGTTGTCTGGAAGAGATCGCTCTGAGTGATAAGACCGCGCATTGTGACACTTTTAATTTAAGTATTTAATTGTGAAATATTTTTAATTGTATATTTGTTTTATTCTTATTTCTTTATTTGTAACATACCTATAAGTATTTGTATAGTGGTGTTTCAATGAAGAGTTAATCTACCTATGTCAGAAATAAGGTAGGTAATACAGGAGAGCTTATCTGCGTCTCGGTGAGAAAGAGCAAGGCCGGCTTCGCAGTCTCCAAGTGGTAATGGTTAGCGTTCAGGTTAGAGCGAAGACCCCGTATATTGCAGAAGTCAACAGTGAGCGTGGTAGGGGGTGAGTTAACGCTCCCGACTCGTTTGCCTGGAGCAGGAGGAAGAGAGGAATTGCGCACGGTTTTGCCCCCTCCAGAATACGCAGGGCGGCCCCGGCATCCATCTCCTGCCAGGTCCTGAGGATGGATGCCCGAAGAGGGATTCTCCGGCTGCATCGCAGCTAGTACGACATGGTAAATGGCGATGGCTAGCACTACCCCATCTTGTCATACCATCTCGCTACCTTGCACAGGCAGCAGTCCTTTGCAAGATGGCGAATGAGGGGTTTTGAGTGTGTTTGAATCTCACACATCTCGGGAAGGGTAGTGCACCGCATTTAAACTCTTACGGCCTTATTAATAAACTTGGCTTAGACCCGGAGTAGTTAAAACATCTGTCTGTCAATTTTTCGCTTGCAGTAAATGTCACGCGTGAAAGCAAGACAAAGCATGTTACGCCTAATAGGTTTACCCAACGTTTATTAATAAAGGCCTTAGTATTTTAATTTTAAGATCTACGGTTTTATTGCGCCTCCGGACATAATATTTTGTGTAGGTAATAAGTAGAACATTATATACAGAGTGACAGAGTTACAAACGTTTCTATAATATTAGCATGGATTAGTATGGAATAATATGACGCTAAGATCACTTGCACAATTTTGAGTTTAAAAATATATGTGCACAATAAAATGAACTGAGTAATGGATGCGAAATAAATAGTATTTTTACAGGTTTCCCGATATATGTTTTCCTTATGATAACAATTCTGCATATTTTCCTAAAAGGAATGCACATCTGCAGGCAACGCCGCAATCAATAACTAGACTTGAATAATTGATTATACTTATCAAACCTGTAGTGGAAATGTCTTCAATATACGAGTATATACAGGGTTTCCCAGAAATAGTGGATAATCCTGCACGTGCATGTGCGGGGGGGAAGGTGGGGCCCCACATCCTAAAACAAAAAATTCTATTTCTAACAGTTCGAGGTTTATGACATTTTTTGTAAAATTTAGAAATTTTCCAGTTTTTCTCATATTTGTGGTCATTACGCCCGCTACATGAGGCCTAATTTGGATTTTTTTATTTTGACGTGTTCCCTAATAGTGGTATTCCTAAATTACCTTTAAAAAACTTACCTACTTAAAATAGTAGTTAACTAGTAGTCTCTAAACATAATTTTTATTTCTGGAATTTATTTTATAGCTAAGTTTGAACACCTGTGGTGTAAAAAAAATGTATTAGAGTTTTGTAGCCAATCAAATAAAAAACTTGCCTACATCATGACGATCACAAAACAGTAGAATACTATCCACTTTAATAGTAAAATTTCTGAACTACAGCTACTAATGTGTATAAGTAGGCGTTTCATTACAAAATTGCAAAAGATAAAAATAAAACAAATAATAAACAATAAGAATTTATTATAAAAATAATTAGAGCAAATGTTCAAATTGGGCTCCTCCTGCCCTTATACATGCTCTACACCGTTTTATAAACGATCTTTCTAGTTTGTAATTGTAATTTTGTGTAGATATGTTTCTGGCTAGTTCTTATTGTGGGGTCGTCCTCTGCTACTAGGACCACCAACGCCAGTACCAGGTATTCTGCCCTCGGAGTAAGCTTGGTGCACTCTTATAAATACACGATAGTCAGGGTGACGCGCGTTCGGGTATCTCTCCCGATAAAGTGTTGCGGCAGCACTAGAGTTGCCTCTACATTCTCCGTAAATGTAATGCATGTTAGCATACTCTTGGGGTGTATAGGTTTCATGTGACATGACGCAGTCCTGTTGATGTTGTACACAAAACAATTGTCCAATAGAATGCCGAGTCGTCGTAGTTATCACCAAATAAACAAAATCCAATCAAAATGCACAAATCGGGAGTCCAGTAGAATGCCAAATGTAGAGTTTTATCACCGAGATAGCTGATCAGAAATACACAAGAGCACATGCGATGTCAAGAACGTTGAAATACGCACTAAACTAGTTTTAACTACCGAGTCAAAACAATAACCAAATACGAATTCAAGGATACAAAGGAGAATTGTTGACCCTTTCACTCGCAATAATCTAAAGCATAGTTTGTCTCGCTCACACAGCTTAGAATTCGAGGAATGTGTCGAGCAGGTAGTAAAGTCTTACTAAAGGGTCGACAGCTCTACTTAACTGATAGAAACTAAAAAAAATACCTGTACATATTTTTGTAATTTTGTAATGAAACGCCTACTTATACACATTAGTAGCTGTAGTTCAGAAATTTTACTATTAAAGTGGATAGTATTCTACTGATTTGTGATCGTCATGATGTAGGCAAGTTTTTTATTTGATTGGCTACAAAACTCTAATACATTTTTTTTACACCACAGGTGTTCAAACTTAGCTATAAAATAAATTCCAGAAATAAAAATTATGTTTAGAGACTACTAGTTAACTACTATTTTAAGTAGGTGAGTTTTTTTAAAGGTAATTTAGGAATACCACTATTAGGGAACACGTCAAAATAAAAAAATCCAAATTAGGCCTCATGTAGCGGGCGTAATGACCACAAATATGAGAAAAACTGGAAAATTTCTAAATTTTACAATAAATGTCATAAACCTCGAACTGTTGGAAATAGAATTTTTTGTTTTAGGATGTGGGGCCCCACCTTCCCCCCCGCACATGCACGTGCAGGATTATCCACTATTTCTGGGAAACCCTGTATAGACATCGTTTTGTATTCTAAGTCACACTTGCCTTTTCTTCAGTTTAGACGAATAAAATAGTTCAAACATGTTCAAGCTATTGCTTATTCTAGCAATGACAGCACTGCTGATCGGATACGTAAGTAAATTGTTATTTATATTACGTTCTAGTATCCGCCTATATACAAGGGTTATGGGTTAAGTCGACCTATATTCCCGTTAAGGTCGTGTAGTTTACATCGTTTCTAACTGATTTGCCTATAAAACACCATTATCCTAAATCTTTTTTTTTTATAATGGTTCATCAGTGACTTCCTCTCGCCTGATGTAAAGCTTTGGTAGAATCAAGAAGCAATGACCATTAGTGCAGCCGTAAGCTGCACTAATGGTCATCCCTATGATGACCTGGGAGATGCTTTTAAAGGCCCCGCTTGAAAGACCTAGGGTCATAGCTGCAAAAAAATACGTACGCCGGCAGAGCATTCCACAATTTACTTACACGACGGAGATCGGAACTACCAAACTTTTTGTTTCGTGGTCAGAAGTTGTGAACAGTATATGGATGCAATGCTAGGCCAGAACGAGTAGTATGGGATCGGAATGGTGAGGAAGGAATAAGATTAATAAGCTCTTCAGAACATTCGCCATGGAACAACCGGTAAAAAGAGAGCTTAGAGAAGCTATAGTTATACGTTATTTGTAGGGGTTATTATTATACAGCATATACAGGGTTATTGTTTAAGTCGACCTATTTCCGTTAAGTACGTGTAGTTTAAATCTTTTCTGACTGATTAGCCTATGAAACACCCTATGCTTAATGTAAGCTTAATCGAGATCATAATCAGCCCATTTTGTTCCCACTGTTGGGACTGGAGCCTTCCTCTCGGAGAGAGGAGTTGGGCGATAATCTACCACGCGGGCCCAGTGCGGCTTGGTGAATAGATTAGTGGCCACCCCATGTCGAAGTTTTCTGGTCGCCCGAAGGCCTTCGACATAGGCTAACAACTGTTGTTCTCAGACAAACAACCGGAACCGACGGCTTAACGTGCCCTCCGAAGCACGGAAGCGCTCAGTTGAATAGTGCCACTAGTGGTCACCCATCCAAGTCCTGACCGCAGCAAGCGTTGCTTAACTTGTTGATCGGTTAAGATCGCCAAGTCAAACTCCGCTACGAGCGCTTCCGACAATGTTATTTACTTATTGCTAAATAAAGATTTAATAAATACGCGTTCGTTTTATGGACAGCCGGAGGTGTGCTGTGCTACAAGCCACAGGTGACACATTCTGCAATTGAAATTCTTGAAATTAAAATTGCATTCTAAGGATTTATTTGAAAAATACGTACCGACTGCTACTCGTATTAATCAAAATGGAACCCCTATGAAACGTACTAGACTCATCTTCGCTACTTTTTTATTACAGAGCGTGCAGCAACGTACCTTTTTTCCGCCAAGACGTACCAGTAAGTTCAAACACATACGCCATTACGCTTTTACATTTACAGAAGGGATGTGCTGAGGGTATTTTGCAAATAGAGCTTTAGGCCCACGTCCAGCCTTGCCAACCTATTAAAATTTAAATTTTCGGTTGTGGCACAAAACAAACATTTATACTAATAAATGTTTGTTAATTTATACTAATAAATGTTTGGTAGTTACTAGCTGACCCGGCGAACTTCGGACCGCCTAACAGTCGATTATTAATAATTTTCTACCGACTACGCGACTTCAAAAAATAGGACGAGGTACTCAAAACGCCAGTTTTTTTTTAATGTTTGTAATCATAACTTTCGATAGGGTGAACCGATTCTCAAAATTCTCCTTGTTTGAAAGCTGGTGCTTTCCGTGTGGTCCCATCTAAATTTCATCAAATTCGGTCCAGTAGTTTTGGAGTTCGCACTCCAATAACTGATTTTTACCAAAGTAATAGAATGGAAGACGGTATTAAATTTTTCAAATTGCAATTGTTTTATTTTCTTAATAGCCGCGTCAGCTAGTAAGATAAAAAATAAAGATAATAAGTCAACAATTACATTGTTTCAACAAATAATTCATACGATACTAACGTAACTCAATTGTTTTGCCTTCCCGGAACCTCTCCACTAACACTTGAACTTTATAATATGGCATTAAACTTTAAATTGACTTTTAAGTATTATTACGAATCGATTGTATGGGAGTATAGAACATTTTTTTAGACCTTTTCAGGCACTTTCTTAAATTTTTTTCTCCGTAAGAACCATCCGCGTACTTCAAGGAATATTATAAAAAAAGAATTAGGAAGATCGGTTCAGCTGCTCTCGAGATTTGCGCTTAGCAACACATTCAGCGATTCATTTTTATATTATAGAAAATAGTATCTCGAACCGTGTTAATTGCATAATTAACATGGTCTTTGAAATATATCAGGAAACGCATAAAATTTCTAAAAGTCTTAAATTCAAAATTCTATGGTGCGTCCTTTAACCAATTTAATTTCTATATTGTGCACTTACCTTTTTAAACTTTAATTGAGCTTTCGATTATTAACTAATACTCAAAGTATAATTGACAATCTACTTATTACAGAAAATATTTCAACCGGGGCAAAAAAACTATTTTTTTTGGAGAATGAAGCGTTAGATTTTACAAAACGCTAAAATTTTACATGCTATCGTTCTCGTTAAGTTTAACCCTTTGCGTCCCAGAGACGTATATAAACGTCAGTTTCAATCATAAATCTTTTGTTTTAATTATCACGGTATAGGAAGGATTACTAGGGTCGAACCAATTTTCATAGTATACGATCATTAGTATTCATCTAATGCGGTTGTATTAGTGATAGATGAAATTGTAGGCATTTCCCTTTTTTGTGTCATATACCACCAGAGCCCCGTTTCATAAAGCTACAAGTAACAAATATTGTAAAATAAAATAGCAACATTGGCCTAAACTTGCAACATTATTCAGAACAAGTGTTTCACGTAGGACATTTTCTACAATTGTTAATTTTCCGGCTACAATTGCAAAAGTTACAAATTTAGTCAAATTGTCTATGTTTATTGTTACATATTGCAAGAGTCAAACAGGTGTTTCATAAAGAATCGTTAATTGTCGTCACTAAATTTATATTATAACTGTCATATTTTTTACAACTCTACATAGCTTTAGAGTTAAGTAACTTGTAAAATCGTTTTATCCTCGGTGCATAAAAACAACTACTATTAAATATAGTACGGTAATCTTAATCTACACAAAAAGATAAGGCAATTAAAGGATTCCTCAGATTCCTCTGACGATAAAAACAACCGGTTGCCCAGGACTTTTCGTCAACGCATATCAACTTTTAAGACGGAATATGAATTCAATGAAAGATTTCGAATGATTTCCGAAATAATGGAAGAACTGGCTCAGGTCAGAAATGGTGATGATCAAGTGGTCAGTTTGCTAGGTTCATTCTTAGGACATCCAACACACAGAAACCAGGCTTTGAGTGTGAAAGTTCAACACCGAAAAAGTACGTACCAAAAATAATCATCGTTTTTTAAATATTTTTTAATTCTTTTCTATCCATATTAGGTATATACGTTTATAGCAGAGAATATAATATTACTAGGATTTATCACAAAATCAACTTTTAAACAAAACAAACAAACAGGAGTTTGAAGTCATAAGGAGCGTTCGTTTAGCGTTTAGGGAATTTGGTGGCGTTGTGATGGCTCTTTTGTTCAAGCGTTCGTAAAGCTCAAAAACGTTATTTTGCCACTTTTGTCTTTTTTTTTCACTATTCGAACGCTCAACTGAGCATAAGACCTAAAACCGCATGATTTGCTTGCAAATACATAGCTGTCAAAAACGATCACTAACAACCATGCTCCGGACGTGGGCAAAAATACTCCTTTTTAGCTTTCCGAACGCTGAACAAAAAGAGACATGAACGACATTTTCACCCACAGATTCCTATTTCAAACGCCCCTGGTGAGCGTTATTTTTGCTAAAATCGCTCGCAAGGGGTCTATTCGAACGCATTGTTAGAAGTTTCTATGACGTATGAGTTAAAAGAATGAATGGTTGAACGAATGATTTAGGGTTGTACAGCTATAATAATGAATCGAGATTTTTACTTGTAACAAGAGTACGAAACCACTTTTACAAGTGTCGGTGGTGTTCATGATGTCTGTGAAACACTTATCATTGTAAATTGTTAGAATTTTCGGCTTGTAAATAGTAAATAACAATTTGTTACTTGTAGCTTTATGAAACGGGGCCCAGCAGTAGTATAACGTCATTGGAACTGTATGTATTCGAAAATATATTACGTCAAAAACGTTAAACTCATTAGGTTACAAATTAGCCAAGCATCGAGCGAGCGTATTGTTACGACTTCGTGGTGCAACCAATGGCATAGGTATGTCTTTCTTTATGTTACACTCATAGAGACCTAAAGGGATGCCAATCCGTGCGCCGAGTTCAAAACCTGGTGTCACAAGCAGCGGCCGTATTTCGCGACTCTACGTATTCTGTAGCTTTAATAAGTTCATTGTCCACTGCGGTATTAAAACTTAACGTTTGAATATTCGCAAGTACAGAGCAAGCATTGCAAACTGTTGTAAACTGTTTACATGCAATATCGCGACCGGCGTTCAGTTACATAATACAAAAATTGCGGACCGCCGCGAGCAATGTGTTCTGTTTTTGGGCATATTGTTGATACCGGCACCTCCCCCTTTTCATATCTCCCTTGTTTTTGTGACCTGTGATTACACCGTAAGACTCATTTTGAGAGTATTGTCATGTTCTACGGAAACGGAACAAGCACGAGGCCCGAGTGATGTTAAACGGTAACCTCTGTCTTCAACAAATGTATTTTGTCACAAGTGACGAACTGCACTGCGCCTATCACCCTGAGACATTAAGTTGTTAAGCCCCATGAGCCTGTTATTTCACCGGAACAAGTAATGCGATCATTACTACTTAGCAACAGAAATGGGGACGGTGGCATTACTGTCCCGTACGAACCCGGAAAGAGTCCTTCTGGCGCCTATTTGTGCATGACTGCGTTAATTATATTCAACGTTGGTCTATCTCATATCCTCGATTAGGTCATGTAGGATCTTTAATATATGTTATTATAATAATATATCGTCATGTCTCTATATATTTGTGTTTGGTGATAATGATAATAAATCTCGACTCATCTTTCTTTGTTAATTTTAAATCTTTGTGAATCGTGGTTAATGTACCTACATAAAGAATTAATGTTAAAATGAGGTTTTTCTTTCAGCACCAAACTACCAAGTAACTGGACAAGGAGGCAAGTATAAAACACAAATCATCCAATAAAATTGTTAAGTTGTAGCATTAATTAAAGAATGATGAATGAATGGTGAGCCTAGAATAGCCTAGCATTATATAAGATGTTTTTGCTCACTTGCACGTAAGATAGGCATTAACCGATTATCATAGAGTCATGGGCTCAACACGTAGGAACGCATCTTTGAGTGGTACCCATGACAGGTTAGGCCAGAGGTCAAACTATGGACCGCAAGCACCACCACCAATCCGGCCAGCGATAGCGTGCCCAGCAGCCATGCTAGTCCTACCCTATAATTAATTTAAGAATGCACATAATTAAATATTCTAATTATAATAGTAATGAGATTTATGTAGTTGTGACAATTCAGTGATGATCGCTTGCAGTGGATTAAATGTACTGGTGTCAATTATCAGAAGATGCTTATCAGTGAATAGCGAAATTAATTCAAATAAAATAAATTAATTAATTTGAATCAAATTTCGAATAAAACGATCTATTATCGTTGTGGAGACCCAGCGTTACTGATACGCGGGGTGCGGTATCTCATGTGCGTAGCGGTCTTTGTACGCAATCCTAACACAGCCTCTTCGAAGGAGCAATGTTACATTTCTGGTATAATCTGCACTCAATTACATATTTACTCTCCTATTTCCTAGTCGCATTGCAATTCTAAAACAAGTTTTACGTTTTACAGGGACGACAGATGAAGGACTGACATCTCCTTATAACATAAATTATACTTATTATACGAGATCTTAAACGTTAATGATCTAGATATTTTGCATGCTTCAGATATACAAAATAAGGGTTACTTCTGAAAACGAGGCGCGATTCAAGGCGCGTAATACTTCCGTGTGGTGCGATAATAACAAAAATATATACCGGGTGAATTTGAATTCATGCGCATTCTTTTAAATTAATAGTAGATTAGTAGCCAAGGGCTGTAAGGCACCTTCGTGCCTTACAGCCCTTGGCTACTACTGCACCCTCGAACTATAGGCGCCCTCGCTGCGCTCGTGCGCCTAAATATCTCATGCGGCAATTGATGCTTACACCCGAGCTAACTACTCTGCTATTTTTTAAATCAACATTTTTTTAACAACTGAGATACATAATAGCCCAGCTGTAGGGCTATTATGTATCTTAGTTGCTAACAAATTTTAATTGAAACCGTAAAAAATAGCGGCTCTATGTCACTTTTGTCAGCTCCAGATACTGAGATACATCAGAACTGAGATACATAATATAAACAACATCCAAAAGTTTATGAAACTACCATGGAACAGACACTGGCAGAATTGCAATAAGCAGACACGCCATTAACAAAGAAGTCAAGTCAAGTCGAGATACATAATAGCTCTGCTGAATGAATGGGTGCATTTAATGCCATGCCATATCGTAATTGTTCACAAGACCACATATAGCCATTTGTATTTGCGCGCTTCGCTGCGGGTATTGCCACGAGTAAAACTACGTTTCACCAGTCGCATTTTCTCGTATCATTAAGATCGCCTGGCGCGCCGCGTTTTCATAATTGAGCCCTAAGAATAGACCATCTAACTTTTACACTGATTTATATAAACTCAAACTGTCTATTATTATATTACAAATGTAAATAGTGTATTTACTGATAAAACAAAATGTTTGAAATAAATTCATGATAGCTACAAGTTTTGTTAAAATGTATTTAGATGTTCAAGTCCAATTCGTGGGAAGAAGACGTTTCTGACATGTAATAAATGAATTGAAGCTGTTTTCGTTGTTTTATTGAAATGCTGACGTTTTTAATTTCAGTATAGTTACCTGTGTACTAATATTACACTTAATATTACTAAGGGTACGTTCCGGCAAGCGCCGTCAACGCTCACAACTGTCACGCCCCGGTTTGCTGTTCCCTTTGGTTGACAGTGACAGCTCGCAATGCCCACGTAAACCCACCTTCGAACCGCGAGCGTTGTGGTCGCGGCGTGAGCGTTTTTGGTGACGTCATCGATGACGTATCGAACGCTGCGAGTGATTTCGGCGCTTTCCGTAACCTAGGCCTAGTAGATGCTCTGCCGGCGTACGTATTTCCTTGCAGCTATGACCCTGGGTGTTTCAAGCGGGCGTGAAAAAGCATCTGTCAGGTCATCGTAGGGGTGGCGATAGCTTCTTGATTCCATCTTCGCTTCCCATCAGGCGAGCGAGAGGGAGTCACTTTGATGAACCATTATAAAATAAAATAAAAGTTGCCTATTTAGGTAAGCGAATATGATCATGTTTCTTCTAAAGTGTGGTTTAACAAAAACATAATAAATGCCATCATATACACTCGAGAGCAATGAATCCGGGTCACTTAAAGAATCCTAAAAATCTCGGAAACTAAAAATGCTAGGTTAATGCAAGAAATTGTATTTAATAGACAATGTAATACTCCTTAAATGAAGGTATTAAAACTTCTTAGTTATTGTAAAGTTATATCATAAAAAAAACAAATTTGAAAAAGGGCCACTTTCGAAGATGGAACTACGAAATTACAGCATTTGGTTTTGCTTTTGTTTGTAATCTGTCATTTATGTGGGTACATAAACCATGTTGATAGTGCTCTATATTCATTATTCAAGCTGAAATTATGTCGCTTACGCCTGAAGAATGCACCAGAATACTTACAATGCTGGAAACCGGCCGGAGTCAGCGCGATACAGCCAGGACTGTCGGTGTGTCGCTGTCAACAGTACAAAGAGTTCTCCGACGTTACGAAGAAACTGGTTCTAACCTACGCAGACCAGGAACGGGCAGAACCAGGTGTACCACAGCACGAGAAGACCGATACTTGGTGAACACCATGCTTCGAAATCGCTTTCTCACAGGAACTGAACTCACAAATCAGTTTCGACGCCTCGGAGGAAGTAACCCAAGTGCATGGACAGTAAGACGTCGGCTTGCTGAATCTAACTTAAAACCCCTTAGACCTGCAAACGGCCCTAAACTGGAGCGTGGGCATCGTATTTCAAGACTAAGATATGCCCAGAGCCACGTAAATTGGAGTATTGAAGATTGGTCAAAAGTTATGTTCTCCGACGAATCAAAATGTATGCTCTACAAGCACGATGGAAGACACAGAGTGTATCGAAGACCAGGGGAAAGATTCAAGCAAGCATGCATCGAAGAAAAAGTAGCCTACGGTGGTGGGTCTGTACTTGTGTGGGCCGGAATTTCTTCTGAAAGTCGCACAGAGCTGGTGATCATAGAAAACGGCTCTTTAACTAGCGAAAGATATGTGGAAGAAGTCCTCAATGATCACGTTGGTCCATTTATGGTAAATTTAGGTGAGGATGCTATATTTATGCATGACAATGCCCGACCTCATACAGGTAGGATTGTGAATGACTACCTTCAAGAGATGAACATTACTCGTATGGAGTGGCCAGCGCGCAGCCCGAATATCAACCCGATCGAGCATGCTTGGGACGAGCTAGGCAGATGCGTAAAACAACGAAACCCTCCCCCAATCACGCTTCGTGAGCTCAAAATTGCTCTCACAGAGGAATGGGAGAATATTCCCCAAAATCGTATAAGGAACTTGGTGTAGAGCATGCCAAACCGCGTAAACGCAGTAATGGAAGCACGAGGAGGCAATACGAAGTATTAAAATTCAAGAAAATCGTAATAAAGTTCAAAAATTTCATGTTTCCTATTTTTGTTTTAAGGAGAGATCAGCAGTTTTTTTCTTTATGTAATTTTGTGTTAATAAAATGTATGGTGACTCATATTTTTTTTACTTTCATTTAAGGAGTATTACATTGTCTATTAAATACAATTTATTGCATTAACCTATCATTTTTAGTTTCTGAGATTTTTAACATTCTTTAAGTGACCCGGATTCATTGCTCTCGAGTGTAGTAATATAGGAATATTTATATTTGAAAAGTTGTCCGTAGAATATGTTTTATGTCAATCGGTGACGACGAATAAGTCGCTCGCCTGATTAACATCAGAAAGCGTCACGCTTGTCCATAACAGTTCAATGCCATTCAGAATTTTAAACTACAACATCAAAACCCTGCATGGCAATGCACTGCGCTCGTCACCCTGAGACATAGATGATAAATCTCTTGCCTTGTAATTTCGCTGAAAACATTAGCCCTTAACGAAACACAGTAATGCTTGCACACTACTGCTTCACGGTTGCAAAGCTGGCTAAGGTGTGGTAGGTACCTACTTTCCCATGCGAACTCTACAAAAGTCCTTCCACTACAAAAGTTAACTATGTTTTTCCTTCAAAGCAATGTTTGTTAGGGGTATGTCACGTGTATAAAAAAATATACTTATATTAATTAGCTGGTGCCCGCGACGTCGTCTGCGCAGGATTAGTACTTCGAGTAGCTTATTATCTTCTCCAAAGTCATAAGCAGTTATCTTTATATACCAAAATGTCACAAAATAATTACATGGTTATTTAACTACTTAGTAAATCAATCAGTAAACTTAATAAAATACTGTACCTACGTACGTACAAATATAAAATTAATCACCATGGAAAATCCTGTGTTACAATTCATCACTTGTAAAAGTGTTAGTAGAGTCGACAAAATTATCTTTGATATTAAATTTAAAAAAAAACTACGCGGTTCCGGCAGGGGGAAATGGTAGGGAGGGGTTCCCTGCCCCTAACCCCCCTCCTACCCACTCCCCCTCCCCCAAAGTTAAGTGTAAAAGTGTTTAAATAGAGTAGAAAAATTGATCTTTGATATTAAATTAAAAAAAACTACGCGATTCCGGCAGGGAAACATGGTGGGGGTTCCTCTCCCTCCCCCCTCCCCCCCCTAAATTCAGGCGACTCGATTCAAGACCTTACCCGGTTTGCATATCGGGCACGCTTTATTTTGTAGATTGTCTGTATTTTGTACAATATTAAAGAATTCGCGGTTAAATCTAATCATTCCGTCATTATGTCTTGCCATACGAGCGCTCCATACGGCGTCCGAACTTTAAATGGCAGTACGAGCTTGTAGCTCTCGTTTACTCGCCGAGCGCCACGCGACGCGACGAGCACCCCAAGACGAACGTGTAGACGCGCCATTATAAATCGATGAACGCCGGCTGCACGCAGAGAGAGATGAGAGAGGCACGATCGGCCTAAGCGTTCGGCTCGTCTTATGACGTTATCACGTAATATTATCGTCCGTAAACCGACTGTACAAACAACCATTTTTTATGCATTCAATCGATCAACCTATTTTTAATTCACTTCTTGAAAGACTGTCGGTCACAGACGTAGCACGTAATCACCCACTTAATGAGTTAACAAAATGCAAAAAGATTGAAATCTTTTTATGCAATCTATACTAATATTATAAAGAGGAAAGATTTGTATGTAAGTATGTTTGTAACGAATTGGCTTAAAAAGTACTAGACCGATTTCAAAAATTCTTTTAGCATTGTAAAGCTACATTCACCCTGAGTAACATAGGCTATATAATATTCATCATCATCATCATCCATCACCGCGCGGGTGAAATCGCGGAGAGCAGCTAAGTAGTAGTTCTTGCGGGACAGATTATGCACACGACCGCGAACCCGCCGCGGCTGTCCGTTGCCGGACCCTTCTCTTCGCGGCACGCCAGAACACATGGCGCGCCGCTACTGCCTCGGAGACCGAACCCGCCAACAATGGGCGCCAGACTTCCCCGTGTCTGGACGCCCGTGGTCTCCCTGCGGTGGGTCGGATACGTAGCCCCACCGCCTGCTACGTCAGCCACAGGGGATAGCCCCCCCGCGACCCCACCTCCTCGAGTCTGCGCCGAGCACCCGGACCCCCCCCCCTCCTCGAGCCTGCGCCAAAGCGCCCGGGCCCCACTTCCTCGAGTCTGCGCCAAAGCGCCCGGACCTCGCCACTCCTATGTGGACTTGGCGGCCAAAGCCAATAGGAGCGGCCCCGCATGAGCCGGGCAGCGCACCCCAACGCCAGCGCGGCTCCTGGGTTCCTCTTGGCTTCACCGTGGTGATCCAAGCCACGGCTACTGAGCCCCCCGCCACGTCAATGCGAGAACACTTCGGGGGGGGGAACGGGCCAACCCTAGTCGATGCAGCCGTGCGTTGACTTCGGTTGGGTATGTATTTTTTCAATTCAATATATTTATTTTCAGATAACAGAGATCCATATATTAGTACAACAAAAACTTATTAATTATATTATTATACTCAATTAAAATTGAACAAAATATATAAAAAAAACATATACAAAGATTTAATTAAATTACGAGTATGACGCATTTTAGGCAGCGGATGACCTACATTAAGTTTAACCTTATTATTGTATTACCGTCCGCACAAAATGCTTCAAAAAAAGAGAGGGGAAACTGGAGACGGGTTGTACTAGGTAAATTCAAGACTAGGTGCACCTGTTGCTAGTCCATGCAAATACGTGATTCAAATACCTGTTCCACATAGTCTTACCTAGTATCGCCTACGAACTTAGTCTTCACATAATACTTTAATGACTCGATACTTCGATTCGATTTATGAGAGATTTATGAATTATACAATAGTAGACTAGAACAAATAGAGTATAGGCACCTACTAAATGGTGAATTACTGATGAATAATATTAATGTATAATTATTAGTAAAATCAAAATAAACTAAATGTATAACTTCATACGCCTGCAAAGGCAAGTTTTGGCGTCAGCACATGTAATTTTAAGTTCCACCTATATACCTACCTGAGACTTATGAATTTATAAAAATAAATAAATAAATAAACTACTTGTATTTATTACTACTATTATTTGCTGTCTGTTCAACTGATATCTTCCCTTCCTACTTTTACAGGATTAGGACTGTCAACATATTATACTTTGAATTTATTCAAAGCGTTTTTATGAGATCTGAATTCACTAAATCTACTTTTTTAACCCGTCCGCATCAGCGCAAAAAATAACAATAGATTTATGAATGAAACTTAACTCGAATGAGTCTTGCTGATTCGGACAGATTAATAATGTAATCATATAAATAAAAGAAAAGTTTGTTCTAATACCTACATAGGTAAATATAACAAGCACTGCACAAACTGCACTTTAAATAAGTATACAATTACTTTTTACTTTCACAAGAATACTAGTCTGATACTCAATTCTACATGTAACAAGACGATGTATGTATGTATTTACACCGGACTTCGGCTTCAGCGTATGAGAGAGAGAGAGATAGTACAGGTGATGTACTGAATGAATGCTTATTGTGAAGGAATACTAGTTAGACTTAGTATTGCGAAGATTGGAATAGGCGCCACCTAGTCTCGTTAAATACCTGTTCCTTTGATCTGTTCTAGTAAATACGACTCACCTCTAGGGGAAACACTCTGCCACCGTTTTCAGAATGCTGTTTGGACTTGCCCGCACTCTACTTATGAATGACGCGACCTTTTTGCGATTAGTATTGGTTACATTTCGAATGGAAAAGATGTAGCGTAAAAAAATTACAGGTACCAATTAATTAGTACCAAATTTCATGGAAATCCATTCACCATTTAGCCTTTTGGCTTTTGTTAAGAGCCATAAAAACACGCCGCACATGTCTATACAGATAAATAAAAATTGAAGTGTCTTTTTGCAATTCCAAATTAACAGGTTTTCACTAAATGCACATGAAAAGTATATACGGTACTTAAATTAAAAAAAAACTAATTTATAATTTTTTGTCCGCCTGTTTGTTCCGGCTAATCTCTGAAACGGCTGGACCGATTTCAACGGGACTTTCACTGGCAGATAGCTTATGTTATAAGGGGTAACTTAGGCTACATTTGTATTTTTCATCTACTACAATTATACAATTAAATATATTTCCCAACACAACACAACAGCCGTGCGATTCTCTAATGATTCATCGACGAGCTCGTCGATGTAAAATACTTTATGAGATAGCGCCCTTGTACATAAGGTTGTTTTTCCAACGTTTCTTGTCATCCCGTCATATGTTTCACGGATGTTGTCAAAGATGCAACTATGTTTGGTTTTAGAGAATCGCACGGCTGCTCGCGCTGCAAGGAGCCTGTAACATAGCCACTGCGCGCGATACAACCACACTCTATAAAATACATACCTATATATATATATAAATGCATATTAAAAGTATATGCGGTATTTATAATAAAAAACAATCTTTTGTCACATTATTGCGAACATTACTTCTTCGCGGTAGAAATTGATATAGTGGCAGTACTTGCCGGACCAAGTCATTCACAAAAAGTTCTACTGCTCTATCGAGTATAATCTAAGTATATGAAATGTAGTGACTACAGTCTAATTTTGTAATAATATCTATAATCGTTGTTTATTAATCTACTAGCTGCGCTCCACAATTTCTCGGGCGTGGTGATGGATGGTGATGATGATCAATCAAAGTATTATTAGCCTATAACATTGAAAATTTTCTTTCTATAAATGTCAATGTTTGAGATCGCTAAAGCAGGCATTAGCGTTTTAAAAAGTAATACTATATAGCCTATGTTACTCGGGGATAATGTAGCATTTTAATGGTGAAAGAGTGTTTGAAATCGGCGAGTTTATTTGTTACTTCTTCTTCTCCTCGTTCCCTCACTGCTGATGATCGCGACCTCGTACAATCAGTCTCCATTAGGTGCGGTCATAGGCTGTGTGAACCGCACGATGTATGCTACCACCCACCGCCTTCTTAATCGTGTCAGACCATCTTATAGGCGCCCTTCCCTGACCACGTCTACCGTCAATTTATTTTTATTTTTTTGCAAACATGCAATAAAACAAATCTTTCCTCTTTATTGTCCGAGCGAGCGAAGCGTCTCCGCTTAAACTGGCCATATTGATTTTCATCTGTCCGTATGTTTGTTGGGTTGTATGTTGGTCCTCCTGTACAGGTCGCATTTCTCAAGCAATCTTGACGAAACTTGGTATGCATGTTCTACTATTCAATATAATGTTTTGCTAGTCGGTGATTTTTGAGTGAGGGCACTTTTTTTAAAAACGGGGCAGGTTTGCTGTGGCGCTATTGACCGACCGATTTTGATAAAATTTGTTACACACATTAGGTACCTGACTATATAGAGGAATTTCGAATATGAGCATAATTAGTGAAGTGGTTGCCAAGACGTTGTGAAATTTAAAAGCTGGACGATTTAGGTAATATTCCGCAAGAACATTTGGTAATAACAACATAATATATAATTTTAGCAAAATTGGTCATGTTCTTGTCGAAATAAATAATTGTCAATTTTTTTCTGAATTTCTATGATGCGTTTTTCTTATTAAGTATTACTAAGAAATTAACATAGATGGTGACTGCATCGAGCGGCAAATTCCTGAGTCAAAGTGACACAATTTATATAATTAGTTCTGTCGCATCTTGCAAATTGCCGCTGATAAGACTGTGCTTGCGAGGTCCACTGTTCTCAATACTACTAATAACTAAATAATATTAAGTAATTATTAATATATAAATATTAAGTAGGTATAGTTACGTATAATGTATATGTTCATATTATGATTGTCAATTATATTTTGTACTTACGGTCAGCATTCTTAGTCCTACATGAGGGTTCTTCAAACTGTGCAGTTGGGAGGCACTTCAGCACTTTCAGAAAGTATGGCAGTAGCTTGTCCTGATGCTGCAGACCACTCTGCAGGAAGTACAGCCCCAGAGCGATGGACGCCTCCTGGCTGCGAGGAGTCACGATGAGGGATGAGCTGGCTTGTGGGCACAGCATGAACAGGGTGTTCACCTGAAAGAGAATATGTGGTATTTTAACTATAGGATGATGGATTTAAACATATACAATTATAAGATTACACTGTGTGATTTTTATAAAGTATGTAAGTGTATAATATTTGATGTATAAAGTTATCGTAAACTTTATGCATCAAATATTTGTGTTTCAGTCTGAAAAGAATGGCTGCCACAGCATGCGTCAACTACACGGCTTGAGATATGCAAAAAGCCTTAGTTACTTATATACATCATTTTAAGTTATATGACGTTATTTAGTAATGTTTGGTTATCTGTGAAACTTATTTGTGTAAGTATCACCAGAGTTTACTGCTTTTTTTTTTTTTTTATTCTATTTTTTTGTTTAGGGACTTTGAGTCGTGTACCGACCATGTCAGTCCCATAGTTTACTCAAAAATTTGTACACATTTTTACACTTTATCCTTGAGCATCTTATATGTGACTGATAGAGCATCCTAGCTGCATTAGCAGCTAGGATGCTCTATCAGTATTGTGTAAAAAATATCAGTATCGTGTAAAAAATAATAAAAAATAAGATCACTTTATTAACCGTTTTCCTACCAAGGATGTAGAAGTTTGTTATTTTATGAATGAAATCTTTAGTTTTCATTAATTACGGTAGGGGAAGGGTAATACATTTTAATAACAGGGGATATAGGGGGAATACATTTCTTTGGAAAGATTGATCCTTAACACCAACAAAATCAATTAGTTTACTTAACTATAAATAAAGGGATTTATTGAATAACTATTTGGCCTGATGCATATCTTATATGCTGAATATCTTTTGTCTCAATGGACATAGTTGAGGGCCCCAGGTTAATCTGTTATTATGATCTTGAGATTCTTGACATGGAATGGGAATATCAAAACTAATTTTAGGAATTGATATTTGATTTGTTTATTTTTTTTTATTGATTTTTTAGATTGATCGGGCTGGCGCTGCCGCGTCTAAAGCGCAAGACCTCAAATGTCATAAATATGTATATTTAGACAGAATGTACATGTTTGTGCCATTTGGGGTTGAAACTTTAGGCCCACGTCCGCTCTCAACTTGTTTAGGGATCTGGCGAAACGTTTGGTTGAGGCGTCGGGTGACCGAAATGCTGGCGCTTATTTTGGAAATAAACTTTGCATTGCCATCCAGCGTGGCAATGCCGCCAGCGTTTTGGCCTTTCCCAACCATGGGGCTTATAGATTAGATAGTTGTTATTATTATTTTTTATTTCATTTTTAATACCTTGTAAATATATAAAAATAGGCTTAAACCAAATAAAAATTTATTTTTTTCAGAATATTGTTAAAATAAATTTGTCAAATCATCCTCGAACTTCCTATTGTGATGCTATCATGGAGTATGGTTTAATGGTTAAGGAGATACAAGATAAAGTAGTAAGGAGAAGACATGCATGTTTGAATCATCAAAAGGTACATTGTAAATTAAAAGATCTCGGTTCTGGTTTAAAGATATTTATTCTAAAAAAGACCAAGGTCAATTACATGAGAAAAATAATTAATAGTTAAAAATACACCAAAAACATTGTTCCAGCATTGTAAAAAAAGTTATAATTTAGATGTAATTCAATGTAAATAAATTTTTATTGATGATAAATTGTTTTTTATATGGTACAATGTGCCTTTTAAAGCATGTTATATAAAAATATAGTATTGTTTAGTTGTTATATGAATCCACCAAAGTGGTTAGCCGCCACACATATGGTGTGGTTGACAGACAAGTGCAGATTGTCTTGGAAAGCAGCAGGCGGAGGAGGTCCAGTGTTTCTCATCTACATCTGTGGCCCATACTCACATGTATGAGCCTCATACATACAAAAGATAGACATTCTCATTTTACATTTTAAAAATTGCATTGGTTTTCTGACCTGCATGTCGCTTTGAATTTATAAATTAAATCAGTTTCACTTTTAACTAAGTTTTATAAATAATTTAACCCTTTCTATACCGTGATAATTTAAACAAAAGATATATGAATGAAATGCACGTAAATTTACGTCTCTGGGATGCAAAGGGTTAAGTAAGTACTATACCTCCATTGACCACTGATTAGGTTCAGTAGTTAGCAGGAAGGTATACTGCCGACCAAGCTGAATATGTAAGCCAAACTGCTTACAATACCATAACAATAAATTTACTTTCTTAAAAATAGCAACACAGGCTCTGCTGCAGAGCATAAAACATAGCACAATTGCAGTTTCTTATCACATGAGGGCTAAGAGTTTTTTCCTGATGTGAAACTATCTATTGTGGTGTGCTGCGCTCTGTGGTTTCACCAGTGTAGTGATGGATGATGAAAATCTCCAAATAAAGTCATTCTCCATGGCATGACCAGGGGAAATAGTGATTCATTTATATATGTATATATATACAGATTATAATTTAATTTTACTTCCTAAAGTTTCTGTAAAATAGTAATATTAGCACCATGTTTTAATGTGTGTAGTTAAGTGGTAGAGCATAGGTAGCGTAGTACCTAATCCAGACAGATGTGTACTAAAAGAACTTCAACTTCTTATTTTAATTGGCTTGGTTACCACAATTTCGCAGCCTTACACCTTTTTATAAGATCTATGTACTTAAACAATGGAAGTTAGTTGGTTTTTTAAGTTTACTGATAGGTAGATAGGAGAACACTGCCTCTTAATTTAGAAGAGTGTAAAATCTTTCTATCGATACACATAGGTGCTAAATAAACATTACGATGATTCATAGGGCTTCAGTGATAAATCTTATGTCATGGTGAGGTCATTGCCAAATTTTCATTGATTAAAGTACCTTCAGAAGGAAAGCGATGGAAACGGTAATAATGGCTTATCAGTAGAATAATTAAGCAGGAACTATAATTAATGGGGATTACAGAAGTAAGCACAGTAGAATATATTCAATAAAACATGAACTTTCAAATATCGACTAGGGTGTCGTAATTTCGCTGACCTTTTCCCATGGCGTTGGGTTTAAATGGGACAAGCATCGCGCCAAGTGTTGCACAGTCTGTTTATAGAACTCGTGTTCGTCCATAGCTTTGTTTAATTGGCAAACACAACACACATTTTCCAATTTAAATACCTATTTCGGAAATAAAATTCCAATTTAGCTAAACAAAACACTGGACATAGATTAATCAGACTATATTATATCCCAAAGAGTATAATATGTTATATTATATCCACAGACTGTAAGATACTACGTATAAGACGGACATCTGCAGTACATTCTTTGCTAGACACGAGTTCTGCGCTCTGATTGGCTACAGCAAAATGATGTATGACAGTTGATTTTTTTTATTTTGCCATTACTTACGCACGTATCTATGTAGGTTGATCGTAAGTAGGCTGATAGATGCATTACAGTAACCTGACCTCTGTATACCTACTTTTAATTATTATTAAAAACTCTATTGGCCTTATTAATAAACTTGGCTTACACCCGGAGTAGTTAAAACATCTATCTGTCAATTTTAGGCTTGCAGTAAATGTCACGCGTGAAAGCAAGACAAAGCATGTTACGCCTAATATAGATTTACGCAACGTTTATTAATAAAGGCGTATGGGTGTAACTATTTTACAATATAAAACATATTATTTTATATTTTATTCTTTTTTGTTTTACTCTGTAGGTATTCAAAAGTTCTGAACACTTTACATATTGGAGTCTTGCCTCTTTTTATTGTATTTATTGTTTGGATCCGAGCGTATCAATGGCACCTGCTGATGTCTATGATGCATCTAGAGGATCTTGAATAAGTAGTGACAATAATCACGTCAGATACCTATTAATAATTATTATCTTCATGTCTTTTCATGGCAATCATTTTTTAGGTGACGATAAATACATCAAAATATTTGTGACACACTTGAATTGAAGGGTACTCGTCTTATACCCACTTTTATAATTGTAATACTTTACAATGCATGACAAGCCATTTTTAGACTCTTTTGGGAAACGTGTGTAGAATGGCGTAGTTGCAAACTTGTACAATTCGTGCGCACATCACTTGTAATACATCTCTTATCTCTTTCACATGAATTAGTTACTATTAAAATATCATTGAAACAAATACGCAGTGCAGATTTTATGCAGAGAATTAGCTAATATTTAACATTTATTGAACACTTTGGCTGGCCTGACAGTCTTTGCTGACAGTGAGTGACTTATCAAATTCTAGTATTGAAGTAAGTGATATTAGTCTATGGAGAAGTGAAAATTTCAATTGCAAACAAAGAGGATTTAATAACATTTTAAAGACGGCAAAACAGAGGAGAGGGAAAGGGGTGAGCGGGGGAAGGCAAATGTCATATATCATTTTGCTATGATATATCTCGTGTCTAGTTTTTTTACTAGACAGATTAATACCCGTGATTATATCTAAAGCACAGAACATATACTCCAAGGAGATGAGATGATCTAAAGATAGATGGAAATCACTAAAGCAAAGAACGGGACGTTAGCGCGAAGTTTAATTTTTTAAGTGCCATCCACTTTGACGGATTATAGTCGCACGCTCGTCGTCGTTAGTGATGCAACGGAACTGGCATAACGGAAGCAGAAACGGAAACAGATGTCAAAAGTAAATCTTAACGGAAGCGAAAACGGAAACGGAAGCGGAAACGGAAGCGTTAACTAACACTATGAAAAAAAAGCACAATTTTACATTTAATATTTTATTTTATTAAATTTGTACTTTAGTAGTAGTCAAAATTAAACAGCGGCAAGTTATATTTAATAAAGAGTAACTTGGCCGCTTTTTCACCTTTCAGTCTATTTCGATGTTCTTCATATATTAAACCAGCTCCGCTAAATAATTGCTCGCTGGCTACACTGCTGGGGGGAGCTGATAAGTATTGGCGAACTATTGGCAAAATATGGGGGTATTTGTGCGCATTTCCATTCCACCACATAAGAGGATCCTCATGAAGAGGTAGTCTTTTTTCTTTCTTGTACTCCCGAAGCTGTGACTGTATCTTTAAAAGTAAATTGTCACCATCGTCAGCTGTAGAAGAGTCCTCCTCCTGGTCTTCATTTACACCTAACATCGATTCCAATATTTGCAATGATGCTGATGATTTGGAAGTAGAAGGCAGCACTTCAATGTCTTCAATTGCAATTTGAGTTCGGCTTCTTTTGGGGGACGGTTCGCAGTCATCATCTTGGATGGAGTTGGATTGTCTGGTTCTAATAGTGTTAATCGTCATATTAAGTAATTTAGATTCAACCTGCTCTACAATGACGCTGCTTTAGCTGCACCGCTCCTCATCGGTCTCTCCCCGCTTCCGTTAAGAGTTCTGTTATAAAATTTGCGGAACCAGAAGCAGAAACAGAAGTGAAAAAACATGCGGAACTTCTGCAGTTGCGGAAGCGGAAGCAGAGTTCTGTTGCAACACTAGTCGTCGTCTGTGTGACATTAGTGACGTAAACGCATTAGTGACGTGGAAGACGAGCGCGTGGGTATCAATATCGATATCGATAAATAGGGATGTGCTGATTGAAATCGAGGTAGCAGGAAGCGTTCCTATCTAATCTATTAAAATATTGTTACGTAACTAAATGAATGAAATTAAAAATCAGGTTTAAGATAACCCCTCACCAGTCTTTTGTCATTATAACAATGAAATTTTTATTGTGTCTGGGTCGTTCGACTGATGAAGTAATAATTTAATCCATTTATTGCATAACACATTCTAAAAAAAGATTATTATTTATTAAGAGCAATACATATTATTTACCTTACATATTGAAAGCACTTATTTTTTGTGAGATAACGATTCAAGACTACAATTATGATTACAATTTTTAATTAAACATTTTCGTTTTGTTATTTGGGTAAGTACCTAACTATAAATTAATATGCAATAAATAACTGTTAATACGTACATATTAGTCATAATTATGTGAAACAGATATAAGTAATATTTTTAACGCATGAAACAAGTATGTACATGGATAATAAAAGATTTTTGAAGAAAATCTGGGTTGATAGGTATCAAGTAATACCTTAATACAAGGGTTTTTAATAGATGGTTTATTTACGTAAATTATTATTTCTTAACTTTAATTTTATCTTATCATAACTAGATTAAATTAAATTATTCAATAACGTTTGCCATTTTCTGTAGAGATTTTTGTTTTGTATTGTTAACCGTTAATAATGCAGTATCTTTGGTGTTTGTACTTGGGTCTGCACTGCACTGTATGAATGCTGCATGTGTAACAGCTTGGTCTTCACATAGTCTATAGTTAACTCCATATTTGACTTTTCCATTGCAAGTGTCTTTGGTTGAGCATATCTTGTTAAGCCTTGTAGCTTTGACAAAAGTCTGCAGCGGTTATTTAGACCTTTATCTTCAAAAACTGATCTTAAAATTTTCCATGACTCCTTTGTCATTTTTGCATATCTCACGTGAACCAGGCTATGTGATTATACGAGTATCATCAAACATATCCTCGCTCTTGCTTTTTGGTCTCTCTTTATGCCTTATCAGAATTCACCAATGTCGTATAAGTACTCTTACAGGACGCCATGGATAAGATACATCTCGATCTTGAATTTCAGTGTATTGTAAAATGAGTTTCCATTTAATTTCTCTATGTATGTTCAACTCATACCCGTATCGTGTGCCGACTGCGATCTCTCCAGTCGTTCGCCGCTCGAAGTTGTGCTTGCAACTCTACATTCTGTAGCCATAATACTGTTTACACCCGTTCGTCATGAAACATCGAATTAACCCATGACACAACCTGTGCGGGATTTAGTATCTTTGCTCACCGACAACGTACAATGAAGTTACACAAATTTGTGTATAAACATATATTATAGGAATAGAAACACGATAATTAAATATAATAATTAAGCTCGTAGTAACCTTTGACATAAGTCCGTCAATCAATGACAACTCTCAAACAAGGGATGATTAGACAACGATATGAGATTACGCAAACTCCTTGCTCTAATAGAAATAAATAACTGTGGTGAATAATGCGTGGTGGCACAACTATAGACAACATCTTTCTAAAGTCCGCAGGACAGCTTGGAAAGGAAACCCCCGTGACATGCCCGTGACACTGGACTCGAAACTAGTGTGACCAGATTCAATAATACGATCCTGCTAACTTGGAGGCCAAAACAAAAGTGCTAAAACTTGCAAAATGTTTTAGAACAATAAATGATAGAACATTGTTATCACAATTTTAATAGGTACCTATTTGAAATTCTGCATGACAGTTCCAATTTATATTCAGAATTCAGAATATAGTTTTTAATTGTTTTTTCCTTTATGTCGGATATTTTTTTGCCCAAATATGGGGTGCGTGACTGTTGCTAGAAATTAAATTCACAGATATTTATTTGAATACCCTTCACTGGATATAAAACACTTTTGCAGTAACGGACAGTTGATATAATTTTATTTGATATAGGTACGTTATAGTTGTTATATAATTTAGAATCTATACCAACACTTGATATATCGATTAATTACTGTAATACTATCATTTTATGTATTACTAATATTACATAGTACTGTCAAGTATCAATTTTTTTTTGATATAATGATGATTTGACATATTATACATTTTGGGTAAAATGTATAATATGTCAGGAAAAGTGTTTTAATTTAATAAATAAATTAGCTATCATAAGACGCATATTTTTTGCCTGTATTGATCTGTATCTATAATTTTATTGTAACTTTAACCATGATGCGTAAAATATCACATAAGGCCCTTTTGCATATTATATAAAATATACAAAGGTAAATTCAAGTTATCAATGAAAGGCCACAACTTATATAAAAACTATAGTTTTATTAAGATTATTCCTGTACTTATTATTTTTAAGGCCAAGAAGTTCAATGAAATACAGAATTATACAATAATAAAGGCATGCACTATAAAAATTAAAAAAAAAAACACATCAGTAAATTCTTCTTTCAAAACAACAAAAAATAACTTCTATAAAATATCAAATACATTGTTAATCTCCGTCTATAAAAAGAACGACATTAATACCATCTAATGGAATTAGTTACTCTACAAAATCTCACTTTTTAGGCTTAATAATTACTTATTGTACTATATTATATAATACTTATTAATAACGAGATCAACTTTTAAATTGCTTTCATTCTTTGGGTTTTATTTTTTATCTGTAATAGAAACTAAGCATTTGAATTAGAATAGAATTATGTATATATGACACATGACATTAATTTAAAGATGACTATAAAAGGCTTCATAATATTTTGGTATCACATTTTTATTTATGAGATTCAATATACCCTGTTTCTTTGTAACTTTGAGTTTTTCAGAGTAATTTTTTTTTAATTCTGTGGTGTTAGATGCATCAGACTTAGGTTGCCGTTTTTTCAGAGTATACACTGACTTGAATTCTTCTATTTCATAAGAAGTCCGAAATAAAAACTTATTCATGTGTTTTTCTCCAGTTTTCATGATTTTTATGTCCGACCATTTCACTTTTGTGCCATCTTCGGCGGTAGTGTAATTGCCAACAGCCAGAGATTTTAGATCAAAAAAGCTTTCATGCTCAAGTTCATTCACAGTGTAAGGCTCACCTTTATTTTTTGCCGTTTTGATCAGTGTGACGTATTGGTCTGGTACGTAAATTAGCGAAGATTTAAGTGCTCTTGTGATGTTTTTCTGGATATTTGAGTGGACTGAATCGCCCTCATTCTGCGTATGCCCTTTAATCAAAAACTTGTGGGTTACGCTTCTAAGCTTTGGTAGCACATTGACTGCATGTTGGTACATGGCCAGCATGAATTTTTTTTTTTTGCTGGCCACAGCAATTGTCACTGTAAAACACTACGTCTAATTCGTGTGTTTTTTTTTATTTAACCTTTCCAGGTACATAAACACGCAAGATCCTATCTCATTCACACCTCGAGATCCCTCTCCTTCGTGCCAAACAAAACAAGTAGTGTTTTTAGTGACAAGCTCAGTAATAGTAAAATTCAAGAGATTGAGCTTCGATATGTAATAGAAGCTTGACACTTCGCCTTTTGGACATGGCATCACTGCTTGTAGATCATAGACAGCAACGACATAATTTTCACTGACATTCTCTTTGTCTCGCTCTTTTTCGGCTCTAGCCAGTGATTTTTCTTTCAAGTGACGATCGTACCGCTCTTGTAAAAATGACTTATCTTCGGTGTTAGTGTAGGAAGTGTTTGTTAAATAGTGGTTCTCCAACACGTCGTACAAAACCAACTGAACGTATTAGTGCTGTGGACTTGACTTTGGTGTCGGCTAGCCTAGTCATTCTATGTCATGGAAAACTCTGTCCTCTTGCTTTGGTAGTGATCATTTCCCTATTGTATTTGATCTACCATTCTCTAAGATAGAGCCAATACTATATAAGCCTTTAATGCAGTATAAGATAAGCAATGACCCTCTGTCTGATCAATGGTCTAAGTTTTCATCTTTTTTAGAAGGAGTAGCATCTGAACTTCCACCCATTCTCCCACATTTTTTAAATGAATGTCTGATGTCATTAATAAAGTGTATTCACTCTGCAGCAAAACATTCATTTCCTCTCAAGCAACAAAACATGAAACATAGGTCTCCTCCATGGTGGGATCAAGAGTGTATCTCTGCTGTTGAGGATAGAAAGAATGCTGAACAGTTGTATTGCATGAGCATGACAAATGACAATTATGATAATTTAATTAAGGTTATGTCTGACACTAAATATATACTTCACTCTAAAAAGTCAGCAGGTTGGAAAAATTTCTGCTCTTCCATTTCTCCTAATATCCATTCTTCATATGTATGGAAATCCATTCGTTTATTCCGTGGTTCATACAGGGATCCTTCTCCACCTTATCCAAGTAGTGTAAGTTGGGTCTATCAGTTTATGGATAAATTGGCTCCTCCATTTGTCCCTAATTTTATTGATACTTTATCTACTAGTCCTGTTATTGAAGATTTTGCACCATTTTCTATGCAGGAATTACGTATTGTACTATCCTCACTTAAAGACTCTTCCCCTGGTCCAGATGGGATCCCATATTCATTTTTAGTTAATGCTGGTGACAGTATTTTACTGTATTATCTCAATATGGTGAATTTGATGATAGATTTAGGTTCTGTCCCACCACAAATGAAAGCGCTAATTATTATTCCAGTCCTAAAACCAGGCAAAGATCCAGAAGATTCTGCTAGTTACCGTCCAATAGCCATGTCTTCTTGCATTACCAAGATTGTGGAACATCTAATAAAAAATCGCCTTGAATGGTTCATAGAAAATAGAAATCTTTTGCCTAACTGTCAGTATGGTTTTCGAAAAGGTAGAGGTACTTTAGATAGCTTATCTATTTTGGTTACTGATGTAAGGCTGTCTTTTTCCAGAAATGAGTCAATTGTTGCTACTTTTCTGGATATATGCTCAGCCTATGATAATGTTAACCTCTCTATTCTTAAAAATAAGATGGTTAGTCTGTCCATTCCTACAAAGATTATTAATGTTATTATTAATTTGTTTGTAGATCGTTCAGCTCAATTAAGAGTTGATGGTGAAATAAAGGCCATAAGAACTTTGAATAAGGGTTTGCCTCAAGGCTCTGTTTTAAGCCCTCTCCTTTTTAATATATACACCTTTGATTTAAATAATTTTGTTTCTTCTTACTGTCGTATATTGCAATATGCCGACGATTTAGTTTTATATGTAGCAGATCGTAATATTGTAAATTCTGCTGAAAAAATCTCTCAAGCTCTGGTTTCATTGAGTATGTGGTTATTTAATAATGGCCTTGATGTAGCTCCTTTAAAAAGTTCAGTTGTTATCTTTACTAGGAAACGTTTGAAACCAAGACTTGACATATTTTTTGACAAGATAAGGATACCTGTTGAAAATGAGAAAAAATTTTTGGGCCTTATTCTAGATAGTAAACTAAATTTCTCATCTCATTTAAAATATATATCAGAAAAAAGTGAGAAAAGACTTAATATATTAAGATGTCTAGCTGGAGTTTGGTGGGGTGCTCACCCATTCTATTTAAAACTCTTATATAACGCTATTGTTCGTAGTGTTATCGACTATGCGTCATTCCTGTATGAACCATGTAATAAAAAAGCACTTAGCGCCCTGGACTTAATTCAAGCTAGAGCCCTTCGTATAATATTAGGGGCGATGAAGTCAACTCCTAAAAATGCTATGCAAGTAGAATGCGTTGAACCGCCTTTGGATCTAAGGCGGCAGTACCTATCAGATATGTTTTTGTTTCGCATTTTTCAGTTTTCTTCACATGCCCTTTTTCCTAAATTACAGCTTTTAAATAATTTCATGTTGATGCCTTATTGGTCGCATAATAAAATTCCTTGTTTAGTTGTTAGTTATGTTACAATTAAGAACCTTAAATTCTCAACGCATAGAAGTCCCAAAATCCCCTTATTTGAATTTGATTATCAATCTATTCTTTTTGAACCCACTTTGCATCTTAATTTAGACATAGTGAAAGGGGATCCGTTTGCTAATAAACATTTTCTTAGGATTAAGGATAACCTTTGGCGTGACTGGCATTGCATATTCACTGATGCTTCTAAACTAGACCAGAATGGTTGTGTTGGTGTTGGGTTATATCATCAAAACTATGACATTTATGTCATTTATTGATTTATGATGTCATATTATTTTTTTAACAATGAGACGTTAATGCTGTAAATGAATATTATGGTTTTGGATTATATTTTCAGGCAACGAGTTATTCTGCTAGGTAATCGATCCAATTCCGTTTGAAATAATTCAACAAAATATCTCTAGTTTGTAATGCATTGTTTGAAAATCTATATTGAGTCCTGGTGGATATTGGTGCATTAGTAATAGTAGAATCTATGTTCTGTTGAAACGTAGATCGATCTTCCGTCATAACAAAGTTGTGTAGAATGCATACAGCTTTCGTAATTGAAATAGCAGTATTGACCTTAGTTTCAATAGCTTTCTGCAAAATCCTCCATTTTGCTGCCATTATACCAAAACAGCACTCTACACTTCTGCGAGCTCTTGAGAGTCGGTAGTTGTAAATAGTTTTTGTGTTCTCAATATTTCTTAATGAAAAAGGCCTCATCAAATAATTCATTAGTGGATAACCACCATCACCAACTAAGACAAATGGTATTTTAATATTTGTATTAGGAATTTCTTTCTCCGATGGAATATTGAGGCCATTAGTTTCTAACATGCAAAACAAAGATGAAGTTCTAAAATTTCCACCATCGGACTGACGCCCCTCTGCTCCGATATCTACTAAAATAATTTTACAATCAGGATCTCAAAATTATAGTCAAACATCACAAAGAAAGAAAATTCGTATGAACAGAACCGAAAACAATGATCAACTTTTAGAAATAGAAAAGAAGAAACTTGAGATTCTCGAGAGAGAAAGTATCAAAGAAAAAAGTGATGATTTACTGTTTTTTGAGAGTCTTCTGCCTTATTTAGAAAATATTCCACTAAGGCGTAAACTAAAGTTAAGATCGAAGATTCAAGAATTAATTTTGGTTGAAATTGAAGCTATAGAAAATAATATTCAACAATCGGTACCAGTGATGAATATTCCTGTACCTATATAAATACTCCACAATCAGTCTATGAATTGCACGTCCAGAATTCATCTGAACAAAATTTAATTCATAATATACCCATGCATATGGAGAACGATTCGGCTTTGATTAGTTACATAAACAATTACAAATAATTATATGAAGAATTGTTTTTTCCATAGATCTTAAATTACTGTTTTTTAAAGTTTTTTTGAATAAATAAAAATAATATGTATTTAGAGTTTCACTTACCTTAATGTAACGACTAGTCGTTCTTCGGCTGATATGCTTTTTCTAAGATGAGTATCCAAATGAGTTAATTTTCCTTTAACTTTACTGAGAAGTAGATCAAATGTATCTCTGGTCATACGCAAATATTCGTAAAATTTGTCGTCAAAATTAAGCAATTGTTTATACAGAACATTAAACTCCCCATAACTTGACCGTGACTTATTTATGTCATGAACCCAACATGATGGATAAGGCCGTGAAATGGTATATTTTAAATGTGAATTTTCTGTAAGTAGCAGTTTTAGAGCTATTTTTGAAAGTGACATCTCGTCAACGTGTCGACTAGCAAATGACCAAGGCACCTAGCGACCCACCAGGGAAACCACCTCTCAGTGCGGCCTCTGTGTATCCTAGCAAGTAGCCAGAATGCAAGCCAATAGGCTCTAGGTGCTAAGCAAGCCGCCTGTCTGTGCGGACGTAGCCTTAGATTTGCAATTTTCAACATAATCCCGATGTAAAGTGGCAACATTGGTACCACCTTCAATGTACTCTCGCTGCGTTTGGGCACGACAGTAATGACTTTCAATTCGTGGGATGGAGTTTAAATGATTTTTACAGCATCCGTTAGTTGAGTATCCAATCTATTGCGGCTATCATGCTTGCCTCTATTGTCCTTAAGCTGAATAAATCCCGGTTTGCTATTTTTTATTTTATTTACAATGGTTCTAATCGTTTTGTCGGAAATCGCAAGAGTATTCATAAAGAAAACTTTGCATACTCGTATTTTTCTACCATTTCGATGCAAATAGTATGCGTGGTTTAGATTTTTCGTGTACTGCCAACACGAGTGTATCTATACTTTGGTTCGATGGCAATCATATTCTCACTAATAAATTTTCTTTGTACTTCCAGATCTCCTGTCTCCCAGTATTCGTCAAAAATAATTTGTCTTTGACCCAATGTAAATTCTGAGCTACATTTTACTGGCTCTGCTTGCACTTTTCAGAGCAAGCAGAGCCCATTTTTTTAGCTTCAACTACTTTTCGTGCTTTTGCCATAGATGTATAGGGCTTACCCATATTTTTCAAAGACTTGTTTAGGTTTTTTTGCCATAGTTCTGGATTAGCTTTTCTTTTTCTAGACTTTTTTTGCATTCCTACTATATTTTCTGTGGGTTCCACGCTAGGCAGTTCCATTTCAACACTAGGGGGTGCCGTTTCAACACTAGAAGGAGCTGTTTCAACACTAGGTGGCTGTGTATTATCGCTATGTTGCTGCTTGCCAACGTTATGCGGCTGCGTATCAACGCCAGATCTTCCCTGTAGGTTTTCTATAATAATTTTAGCAGTTTTAACACAAGACGGTCCAGGTATTGGTGATATAAAAAATCGTTCTTGTAGTACGTTTGAATGTATTGGGAGGTCTTCATCAGTATCTGTATCAACTTCTGCTGGTCTTGATGAAATCTGAAAATCAGGATCTTTGACGCTACCATCAGACGAATAGTCAGTCGCGCTGGCATTTTGAGATTGACTATCTGTATCAGTATCGCTACTATCAGAGTCACTCTCTTTAATAGTTACATCATATTGTGGTCTTTTTGTGACATGTTCAACTTGAGAGTGAAAACTTTCATTGCTGTCATCGAGTATCGAGAAACTGAGGTCATGCTGACTGTCAGCTATAAAATTTGTGTCAAAAGAATTTATCGACTTGTTGTCTTCTTCATGTGTCTTTTGGTAAATATATTCTTGATCTTGTGGTATGATGGCTTCTTCAATGGCTGGAAGCACGTTTTTTTGCAATCTTCGTTCTGTGGTCGATGATTTGAAACCATGTTCAAGATTCTTTGTGCTCTGCTATCCATTCTGTAAATAATAAAAAGTTATACCTACAAACCTCGTTTCGCTCTGGCAACGACGACGCCTTAAGATATTGTCTTTAGACTGTTTCATCAATATTGATGCTAGAGATGGGTCAACTCGAGTTAGAGCTTGTTATAACTCGATTTAACTCGAACAAAACATTTTTTTAGTTCAAATGGATTCTCAAACCGTCTAGTAGATTTCATCGTCCAGTCAACTCGAGTTGGCTTATTCGAGTTAACTAGAATAAACACCTTTTCAATTCAAATGGATTCTCAAGCCGAGCAGACTAGTTTTCTTCGTAAAGTCAACTCGAGTTACTTAAATTTCTACTCGAGTTAACTTGGTTTCGCTTAAACTGCAGTTTGCCCATATCTAATTGATGGATCGTAATAGTATTTTTGTTTTTTTTTGCATTGAAAACTATCACTATTCGTACACTATCAAAATAGCATCACAATAATTAGCTTTTATTTTAAGAAATACCAGTTTGTTCGTGTAAACCGTATATGCGAAACAGACGTATTTCGTAAAGTAGCACTTAAGAATTACACAACTTGCACGATGTTCACGAAAATATTATATTAAAAACAGACGCATTACAAATAAGATACCTTAGCACAACAATTAAAATAACATAGGTGTTCATTTTATATACAAAGTGGACACATTGAAAATAAAACCTTTTTGCACAAAGTTCTGAATTACTTAAGAGTTCATTTTATGTTCAAAGTGGATGCATTTAAAAAAATGGCAGCTTTTGTATAAATGGTAGTGTACTCACGTTTTCCTTATAAGCAATACGGTCGCATTCCTAAATATGGCACTTTGTCGTATAATTTTTTAGCCTAAAAGTGTTTTTTTTCGTAATGTGGCCCTATAGAATATAATAAAAGTGCGCTCGCGCCACAGGCTCGCGCCTACGACCGAGACGCAACTGACAAAATGGCGGCTTTGCTCGGAAGTTTACTGTCAACGTGCTTAAATTCAAAATGGCCGCTTGTGTATTTTAGTTATTTGTAGTCCAACAACTGTGCGTGTCTTTTTCTCATATCAAAGAATTACTACTTTTAATCGAAATTTTGCAAAAAAACGAATTTCCATTTTTTTTATTTGTGGCCCCTTCGAATTTAACTAGCGAATTGTTCAGCCCAGATAATGCTTATTTTATCATTCACATAATAATGCCGATATTCAAGGAAATATAATGAAGTAAGAAGAAGAAGAAAGCTTGTTCATTGCCATTGCGCGAAATATATTTTTAAATGCCTGTTCTATATATTGATGATGAAACGTTAACTATGTATTTACATAAAATCTACCTTTATTGTATTTTTATTCCTAAATACGTTTAGACATTATATTTAAAAAAATAACAAAATTTTCAATTCAAAACAGGCAAGCATAAATACTTACCTGGTAAGTGTAATTAATTACTTACTTGATTTAAATGTAGATTTGTTATTTTTGCCACTCACTTTTTTTAATGCAATAGTTATACATGTATGGTTTAGTGCATATATATCACAGACCGTAAGTTCATAACTAATAAGTTATGTAAGTTTGTTTATCTTTTTATTTTTATAATATATACTCAATCATATCTATAGCATAATATGAAAACGTATAGTAAGTTTGTGTACCTACTACACCACGGTGTTTCATAAAAACCTTCAAATAAATCTAAGTTCCTATGGTATAGTAAAAGTATATCACGGATTAAGACTATTTAGTCAACACGTTCCCATACGCTCGCTTCGCTGCTACACATAGAATAAGTAATATTAGTTGGCTGCCGAAAAAACCTAACTTGGCGCGGCGTCAAAATGTAATAGCGCTCTTAACAAATGAGGTAAGTATGTTTAATGGCATTCAGTTTTCATGACTAGTCTAAGGTAAAGTCATACATAGGCACGACGATGAGCTAAGCGAGGAGAAGCGTTATGTTTCTTTTGACCAAAACGTGCGAGCCGAGCGAGCGAAGCGAGCGTGCCGCGGCAGTGGTCGGCAATGCGCTAGAAAAAGAGTGCTAGAGCCTCAGATTATAGAACAAAAGGCAGATGGAGTGCGCCGAACTCGCGAGTGTCGCCACCTTTATAGTTATGTGTGCGTGACAACGAGCCACTGCACTGTACGTACACGTGCATCTGTGTGCGTGTACAGTTACCAGATAATGAAAAATTAACTCCCTCATTTTTGTAACAAATTGTTATAATATTGGAAAGTTAAACGTTCTGTTGTAACATACAGGACTAAAGTAGTATATGGATAAAATAATGGTTATTAATAACTAAATAAATTACAATAAATAAAGAAGGTTCTGTATAAATATCGCAATTCATTGTTTAATTGTTTTTGTTTAATATTTTAATAGTATCTTACTTTTCTAATTATTACACATATATCTGACAGTTTGTGAGAATGGAAGTACGTATGTATGGATGTTTATTTCTCTTTCACGCAAAAACGACTATACTGATTTAGATAAAATTTGGCACACAGGTAGTTTTTAATCTAGATTAACATACTGAACATTCCATCAAATTATTTCAGATTTTGCTCTTCACAGACTTTGGAGATTAGAGGAGGGGGCCATATATATTTTTTCCTTTATTTGTTCTATAAGACCTAGCTTTTTGCCAAATTTAGTGATTCTAGGTCAATGGGAACTACCATATTAGGGGTTTTCGACCCAAAACCTATGTACCTTTTGAGGTGCCGAACCCTAAAAATGGTGCGAACGAGACAAATATTCGCATTTTTAACTTTATAAAAATCTTGACATAAAAAGTATTTTCTACGAAGTCTTGAGGTTTTTTTCGAAAAAACCGTGCGAGCGAGACTTATAAAAAATATTCGCATTTGCGATATTAAAAACAAACTTTCGTTACATTACTAACCCCTAGACCTTCTAAATGTAGTTTTACCAATAAAACGGCTAACTAATTTAAATAAATACTGGCAACACAAGCGAATGATTGTCGAAGTTTTGTGTTCCGAGTCACATGTAAAGTTATTATGATGATTAAAAATTATATAAAGCCAAATAATTTATAGTTATCTGTGAAAGGATATTCCATCTTCTTTTTTTTCTTTTTGGGAATAACTTTTACAGTATTTAATAACACAAGACGGTATTTTTTACATTAAAATTACGAACCAGTCGTTACGTGTTGCTTCGGACAAGTCGCGTATAGCACTAGCGCGGGTTTGTATTTGCTTTTGAATTTGTATTCGCTTTGGTGGCGACACTCGCGTATTCAGTATGCTCCATCTGCCTTTTGTTTTATAATCTGAGGCTAGAGCATTTAATTGGTCATCAAAAAGGAATAGCCTAGCATTCTTCGGTGTACCTCTGAATTTCGACAAGTTCAATACTTCGACAGTCGCTTACTTCGGAAAAAATAGTCAGACAAGTCATTGCTTCGACTGAACGTATATTCGATAGGAATTAATCCCACGTACGAACGTAGCGAAGTATGTAGTCAGAGCAAAGTGCGTCGACGATCGAAGCGAGGAGGAGGAGCGTTAGGTTGAATGGTGACCACAGAACGTGCTAGAATTCGGTTAACCTACCTGTCGAAGCAATGACTTGTCTAAGTATGTTTTTTCGAAGTAAGCTACTTGTCGAAGTATTACCTAATCTTGTCGAAATTCAGATGTACACCCGACAGTCTTATATATGTGCGACGACTAGCGAAGCAAAGATTGCAGATAAGTAATACTGATTTAGGCATACATATAGTCTCCAGATGCCTAATACATCAAAATTTATGAAGCAAAAAAATGTAACCCTAGCAGGGATACTTGGTTTTCACTTGTCAAATTCAAAATCAGTCGACAAGTGTAACTCGCTGTGGATACCTACTGAGTATGATGTAAAATCAAAAATATCATTTTGTGCGATTTGATTGCGTTAAATATTAGAGTATATGTAAAATAAAGGCGACCACGGTCACCCTTCACGCAAAAGCAGTCTCCAGCACCTCTTTTTAAGTAATAATAATAATAAAAGGCCTCTAGGCCACGCCTGCCTCGTCTGCCCACGAATAGACATAACCTAGCGCTAATGGGAGCCTTGAACGCTTTGCTAGTCCCGTATATACGGGATAGCAAAGATTTAACTGATACTCACTCGATCCTCTATTGTGGGGCAATCGTGGCATGTCGCGTTGCTCGTGTTAAGTTCCCGGACACTGACCGAGCACCGCGAAATTCTTCGGGTGTACCCGAGTGGCAAACGCGGATCGAGAGACGTATTAGTACGTACAGGACTCTCATTGCAAAGCTAATCTGCTTCAGCAGGGGCAACAAACGCCCTCGTGTCACGCTTCGTGATCCAAGCTTTTGCTGGGACTGGCATCAGACCCCAGGAGTATATTGTAACGGTCCACAATGCGTTCCGCTACGTTCACAAATATATATATACATCAGTATGATGGAAATCTAATCTAATAGCACCCTTTGGAAATATTAAATATCTAAAAAGTTATATCTCAATAGAGTAAATTCCGACTGTCAGACATAGATCATGGAGCTATAGAACTTCCAGTCAATGAAGTTAATAAGTCAGGATTTTATGCAAAAGTATATCTAGTAAAAGCAAAGTTAATGTTAAGAGATTTTATGCAGTAACTAAGATTCTTAATATCCCCACGATTACCAAACTAACGCTTACATTTCTATGTATAGATTTCCAATACTAGGAAATGATTAAACCTAACAGATTAGATCTAACAAACTAAATAATTAACTAACTAACATAATTCAGAATCACGGCAGCTGAATGATGTAAATAGGCTGAGAACGCTTGGAGACAGGTTCCAAATTCAAATAAAACTCATAAAACAAAATAACATATCATAAATATTTAAAAAAGGAACGTAGGTTCAAAATGTGTATTCAAGGGATCTGATTGGTTAGTTCGGAGACGAGATGAGGACAGCTTACGTACATTATTCCAAATTCAAATAAATTTAAAATTGGAAAGGCAACAATGGTTCATCAATATTTGAAAATGGAACGAGGGTTCTATTGGTTGGAATGGGTACTCAAGGAGTTTGATTGGTTGAGTCGGAGACAGGATGGAGACCAGATACGGACACTTGGGTAGTATAAAAAGGGGACGAATGGGCCGACCAAACCAGTTACCGTCTAGAAGCCAAAGTTGCTGTCCGTGATAAAGTGAAAAATTCAAAGTGAAGTGTCTGTGAAAAGTGAAGTGTAAGTGCTAGTGAATTGCCACCTGCCAGAGGGGATTGGATTAACTCTGTTGGACGAGTTTACTCACGTAAGTCCTAGAATTTAGGGGTTTTAGACCTTTTCCGGATAGATGAGATGTCTCCAAGATAAATGTTAAATTTAATAAATTATTCTTCTAAAATAATGGAGTTATGATTGATGGAATTGATCATTGAATAGAGACACTTGCTCTTTGGATTTCTCGTAGACTAAAAGACAGTTTAGAGATGTCCAAGTCATTGGTTAATATTATCAGTTAATTGTTCAATAAATATTTGTCAATTAATCATGTTATGTTGAAGACATTTATCTGTCTGGATTGTGACTGTTTTATAGAATTTAAGATACTCCTGCAAATAAAATAAGGAGGTGAAATGAGACAAAAGAGCAACAAATCATTTATACAGTAACAAAATAACAAGGCTTAAATAAAACTTAGATAAAATATTCTTATCTCAGCATTGTGTTTCCAAATCTTATTCAGCGTTAGTAATAAGTATCAAAAGGAGTAATTTGAGCTAGAACAGCAATGGAGAGTGTTGTAATTACGTCAAGAGGCCTCATTAATCCAGCGTTACGGTCACAAGCCCGTAATGTTTTCCTAGCTCTGGTTATCTACAATGATAAATATCCGTAGAATTCTAATTTTTAGGTATTTTTAGGTAATTTAAATTACCTTTACTGAACAACATTTGACCATCATAGAACAAACAAATACAACTATGGATATTTACATTTAGTTTACTAATTATTACTTTAAGAAGGTGTGTGATAATTTTCCGTGTCATTCCATGTTCTAGGTACAAATTTTCAGCATTTAATATATGATTTTGTGTTTACTTGAAGTTAAGTTATTACAATCTATGCTTTGCGAATTTATAGAAATCTTATGGCGAAATATAATCTCTAATAGTAACGACAAGATTGGGGTCAAAATGGTATAACAGAATTAGGGTCATTTTAATTAACCCTTGCAGTAGAAATAAGATTTGTCTTCATGTGCTTACTAGGTACAATTTTATCGTTATAATAATTTATTTCTCTTACAATTAGGTTAGTTTGTCTCAGTATTTCCTGAAAATAACTTGAGTTACCACGGCTCACAATATTCGGTCCTACCACTATGAGCTAGACGATCACACCTTGGCCATATATTTAATCAGTTCTTCATTCATTAGTTTAGATTTATTGTCTGGATAATGTTAAGTTATGATTCGATCTAGTTATGTGTAATTATTTATCTGAGGAATTAAAAACGTAGGCCGGAATCATCTAGATATTATTAGCTCAGATTAGGGGTAGTTACAATTGGTAGTACCGTTCCCAGGATTAGAACTTTAGATTACGGGACGAGTAGGCTAGTTACTTTTTATTACCGGGAGTCGGGATTAAAAAAGAGGGCGGTTACAATATGACTTGTGTCACGGAGCGTATAGACTTTTTGAAACAGAAAATCTATGCGTGGGCAAACCGCATTCGCCATTACAGAGAACGTGTGAATAGATACCAACTAAATCGCCTTTTCCAAAGTGATCAAAGAAAGCTATATAGAAAATGGGAAGGAACTGACCAACGAGTGAATGATGGACGGCTACCGGATGCCGACACCATGACAAACTTTTGGCGTGGCATCTGGTCGCTGCCCATTGAACACACGGAGGGCGATTGGATGAATATTGTCGAGAGCTCATGTGAATCCATCGAATCCATGGAGACTGTGAACATCAGCCCCATAGACGTTAGTTGTGCTATTTGTAAGACCCCGAACTGGAAAAGCCCAGACGGATTGCACAATTTTTGGCTAAAATGGATTTGATGCTCACACGAGTGCTTGGCAATACAATTCCAAGAAGCCATGAACGCGGTTCCCTTCCCAATTTCTTGACAACTGGTGTCACCTTCCTGCTCTATAAGTCCGGTAGTACCACGGAAGCGAAGAATTACAGACCCATCACGTGCTTGCCTACGCTATACAAGCTCCTTACATCTATTCTGGGAACAAAAATTTATTCGCACATTGTGAATAACATTTTGGCTCCTGCTCAGAATGGATGTCGGGTTGGGTCCCGTGGTACTAAAGAGCTCCTCCTCATAGACATGACCATTTTTCAACAAGTCCGGCGAAACAGGGGTGTTCTATCCACTGCCTGGATTGACTATAAGAAGGCTCATGATTCATTGCCACATTCAGAGAGGATATTAGAGTTATATAAAATCAATATAACTCTGAGATCATTCTTAAGCACATGCATGAGACATTGGACCACAGTTCTTCGTCAACCAGGAGATCGTGAGAGCGTCTCTGGGTCACAGGACTTCATAAGGATCGAACGAGGTATGTTCCAGGGTGACAGTCTCAGTCCTTTGTGGTTTTGTCTAGCGTTGAATCCTCTCAGCACTTTGTTGATGGATTCAAAACTAGGCTACCGACTTCGAAGAGAGGGTGAGATAATTTCTCATCTATTGTATATGGATGATCTCAAGCTGTTTGCAACGAATCGCCAAGACTTGATGGATCTTCTGAAAATTACTGAATCTTTCAGTGATTCTATCAGGATGGAGTTTGGTGTAGATAAGTGTGCGGTCATGCATGTACAACGGGGAAAGGTTGTGAATTCTTCAAATTTAAAACTTTCCGAGACAATTACTCTCACATGTCTTTCTGAAGTTGAAACCTATAAGTATCTTGGTATGTCACAGTCATTGGGTATCATGGATAGGGACATTAAGCAGACAGTGAAGGAGCGTTTCTTCTACCGCTTAACAAAAGTTCTTAACAGTCTTTTGTCGGGCGGCAACAAGACGCGCGCCTTCAATGGTTGGGTGATGCCCCTACTCATATACTCTTTTGGCATACTAAGATGGATTCAGACTGAACTTGACGCCCTGGATAGGCGGGTCCGTCAATTGCTTACAACACATCGCATGCTACATCCACGCTCATCTGTTATGAGGCTATACATCCCACGGAAGTGGGGGGGTCGTGGCTTCTTAAATGCCAAGAACCTCCACAACTGTGAGGTGTCCAGTCTCCGGGAGTATTTCCGTAACACCGAGTGTGGGATACATCGCGATGTTATAGCAGTTGATAGGAGCCTCACACCTCTCTCCTTGGCAAACGAGAACTGGCGTAAACCAGTGGTGCTAAGCATCGAAAACCGTAGAGACGTATGGAAGGGCAAAGAGCTACACGGACGGTTCTACAAGGCCCTAACAAGGCCTGACGTGGACCCGCTCGCCTCAGTGAACTGGCTGCGTTTCGGTGATCTCTTTGGTGAAACTGAGGGTTTTGTTTGTGCTATTGCTGACGAAGTTATCAAGACGAATAACTACCGGAAATATATTCTGAAAGACGGTACCTACGGTCGACATTTGTCGAGCATGCCGCCGTCCCGGAGAGTCACTCAGACATATTATTTCCGGTTGTTCTCATCTTGCTAATGGAGAGTACTTGCACAGACATAACCAAGTAGCCAGGATTATTCACCAGCAACTTGCCCGTCAATATGACCTTATTGAGTCTGAGGTGCCGTTCTATAAGTACGCACCTACGCCTGTTCTTGTAAACGGTCGTGCTACGCTCTATTAGGATTGATCTATAATCACGGACAGGACTATTGTTGCCAATAAGCCTGACGTCGTGGTGATTGATCGATCTCAGCGCCGGGTAATGCTTGTTGACGTCACCATTCCTCATGATGAACCTCGTGAAGGCTGAGAAGGACGAGCTTAGCAAGTACCTTGACTTGGCTCATGAGGTGACCGCCATATGGGATGTTGATTCGACAATATTTGTCCCGATAGTAGTTTCAGCAAACGGCCTTATAGCAAAAAGCCTCGACTAACATCTTAAGAGGCTTTCGCTAGACGGTTGGATCAAGGGACAGATACAGAAGGCAGTACTTCTTGACACGGCACGTATTGTCAGGAGGTTCCTCAGTCTGCAGCCCTAACTACTGGTAGTTTGGGTCATGCCTCGCTGCCGATGGCAATCTAGGATTAGGTTTTTTACAATGTTTTTTATTAATTAATTTTTATTGTATATAGAAATATTGTAAAAAATGTAATTGTAAGAAAAGGAAATAAATAATGATATTAATAATAATTTATTGACATAACATAATGAAAACATTTAAACTAAATTAATGTACTTAACTTATACATCTGATCTTATTAGGTTACATGGAACATTTGACGCCTGAGCTAGTAACTAAACTGTGTTTCGGGCGTCAAAGCCCTCCGTTTTCTGGAAAATTTGTACATTACACATTTAGAAGTATAAAACTTCTAAATCTTATTAAGTACCTAAGTCCTATTCAATTTACAAACAAGAGATTTTTCTAATAGTATGCAAAACTCAATTAGTGTTACCACTCTACTCGTTTAGTTTCCCGATTGGGTGTCATTTAGGTTTCCAAAAGATCCAGTTAAAGATACACTTTGGTACATATCTTTTTTTTTTTTAACTTATAAAGTACTTTTGCTATGCTATTAGTTTAGAAAAAACAAACATATTTTAAAACTGTTTTTCCCTAAAACTTGGGTAACTGGCTGATAGGAAAATATTTCTGTAAAATATGTTTATACAATATTTTTATTAAAACAAAAGTTAAGATATACACATACTTTATACCTAAAGCGCATATTTTAATTTATCTTCGTATGTTCCTACTTAATAATAATAATAATAACGTATATTTATTTCCTCCTCACAAAAGGTTGGTAAAAACAATTTAAAATAATTAGCGAAGAGTGACAAAATAAAACCTAACTATGTGAGGGGGCTGGTGCCCGAAGTAGGTTTTTTAAAATAAAAACCTGTGTCACAGGTCACCAGGTCTCCTCCCACGGATAGAATATACTTTGGCACACACCAGTACTAAACTTTATCATAATTTTTAGTGTATTAGATGTTGAGGGTAGAATAAAATAATTATGTGCGTAAGCAAAGTGTTGTGATTGTATCTGTGTGAGTCTGTTTAGTGTCAGTGTGTACGCAATAATGTATCTGCGGTGTGTTAATGAGCATGTGTGTGTTTTGTTGTGTGGCTACCAGTTATATAGTAAGAGTCAGTAGTCAAGATCAACATTTTGTATTTTACTATGATAAGTAATCATATTACTTTATATGAGTATTTATATTCGCAATGTACATTAGGGTGAATGGGTGGGTGAATTATTGTGTGGATAGATGGAGGGTTAAACAACGCAACCTTTGAGTATGTCCTCTTAGCGATACATTTTGCTTATTTCTGTAATTATAATTCTTCTTAAGGCGCGCTCGTACCCTAATTAAAGAAAAAGCAGCTTTAAACACCTAGTGTAACGAAACAGATTGATAGTATATTATGAAAAAAATACAAAGGTCAGAAAAGGAATAGGAAAAGAGTAATAACCGAATAGAATTCATAAATATAACTCTTTCAGCAGAAAACAATCCTGAATAGGTCCACAAAAATAAACTTTCACGTCCAAACTCTCAGAATTTTCAGCGATAACACTACATTTTTTTAGGTAATACTTAGCCAACGTATAGTACTAAAGTTATAACCAGCAGTTTTTTCAATTGTGTTTGTATATATCGAAAAATATAAATAAAACGTACAAAATTAACGCATTTTCGCATTACGTCGTCCAATCTAACAAGCGATTTTCAACCTTACGTAAAGCATCGTAAATTATTTTAAAATTGAGGTTGGACCGCGTCTAATTATAATTAATAATCTAATTATAATTCTTATGCTACGTAGTGTTGAATGGTATATAGTTGGATGGCTGGGCTGGGTAGATGGGTAAATGCAGCGTATAATAGCGAATGGATGGTTTATGAAATAAAATAATTTAAAAAAAAACAGTATTAATAATTAAAACATAGTCCTCAGTAGTTTTTCCGTTTCATAGTAGTCAAGTGTCTTGAGATATTTAGTAACCGCTTGCTTGCAGCTGTAGGCGTGGAGGGGGTATAGGTTCAGGATCTTATTAAATTTATTATAGAGATATGGGCCTTGAAAACAAAAGAAATTGTGTGACAGGGAAGTGTTAAGTTGCGGTAATTGACAAACAGTGCCCTTTCTACGCTTATTCTTTACAAGCTCAGGTTCAAAGTGCAGCTGTGAGTGTTGTTTGAGTACCGTGTGAAGAATGAAGGTTTGCCTTACGGTAAGAACGTTCCATTTTTTGTAAAGGTCAACCGTAGGATAGCGGAATGGCAGACACGCTCCTATCTTTAATATAGCACGCTGAGCTCTCTCAACCTCAATCAGATGCAACTTAGCGGCACCGCCCCACGATGTTATACAATAGTCTACCAGAGACTGACATAGCGCGAAGTAAACTGTCTTAATGATTTTATAGTTGGCTGTGTGACGCAGGTTTTTAAAAATATATATCAGTTTACGTAATCTGGTCACTAGGACGTCAGCATGTGGTTTAAAACTAAGTGTATGGTCAATGATAACGCCAAGGTATTTTACTTTGTCTGTTCTTTGTAGAGAAGGGCAAGAGCAATTAGCAACTCCTATATCACAAACATGTGCGGTGATGGATAATGAAGGCGGTGGTAGAAAATTAGATCTTAAAGCAAAAGGAATGTACATGGTTTTAGTGATGTTTAGTGTCAATATATTGCTTTGTAGCCATTTACTGACCATGTTCACCCCATTTTGAGCCACTTCAAAAACCTCGTCCCAGCTATCTCCACTGAAAAAGAGAGCCGTATCATCGGCAAATGTCAGGATCTTGCCACGGTCAAGTTGGAGTTCACAAAGGCCATTGATATAAATGAGAAACAGTGACGGACCTAATATGCTGCCTTGTGGAATTCCGAAGGTTGTAGTTAGCTCATCACTAATTCATCACTTACAAAGAGCAAACTGTAGGTATTTATAAAACCTTATTAAAAACCGGCCAAGTGCGAGTTGGACTCGCGTACGAAGGGTTCCGTACCATTATCTAAAACTGGCCAAGTGTGAGTCGGACTCGCGCAGAGTTCCATAATGTATAAATCTCTCATACAACAGACATGATACGAGTATTTTTGCCATTTTTATAAAAAATGGTACGGAATCTTTCGTGCCCGAGTCTGACTCGCATTTAGGCAGAATCCCAGGAATTAAGTCTCATTGGTATTCTTTAGGTACGGAAAGCAAAACCTACACATAAACAACACAATTGTTATATATTTTTACAACAAAAACAAACAAAGCAGAACCGGATACCCCTACTAGCAGGCAGTTATATGTATCTCCGATTTCGTAGACCGTTACATTAGGACAGTTGCCTTTCCTACTCTACATAGGTACTTACATTTTTAAAGAGACTTAATTGGACACCAATGGTTGACGACTTCTGAATGTGGCGAAGACCGGCATATCGCTGCTTTGCACGAATAACCGCACAATCCAAAATACAAAATTTTTTGGTTTACAACACAGTGCGATCTAAAATAGTTCTTATTTTATGGTGGCGAAAACTCACATTCATATGGGCCAAAATGCCGCAACGGCGAGATAATATGTCATTATGCCATTGGTTGTTCTATGACGCTATTTTAGTTCAAAAGTCAAGCATCGCTAGATGATACTGTTCTTTGCGCGTAATCACATAAAATTTCTCGTGTATAATATATTATCTCAAAATAATAGTGTGAAAGTTTATTAGTATTTTCTATAATATCGTTCCATTTTGAGTTGTGTGATTCTCTGCGAAATATTTGTTATAATTTTAATTTGTATCTTCGCAGGAAAAATGCAACATTAATATTGCTCCATTCTTGACGAAAAAGTAAGTAAGATAATAATATTTATTTTGTTATATTTGTTTATTCAAGATAAAAATAACAAAATGACTTTAACCATATACGAATTATGTTGACATTGCTTAACATGTACCACTAAAAGCAAGATAATCCACCTTGCTTTAATTTTAAATATCTTCAGTACCTTTTTTAATAGTGCATAGAGGTCCACCGAATGAGAATCCGAATATATAATATTATGTAGAAAGATCCTGATTATGAAGATACTCGTATTATCATAGCTTCCTTAAAAAATAAGTCTATTTTAACGAGTAAGACACGACGCAAATCAATATGACAACTTAAATCACGATGTTTCAATCTTAAACCGAAGTACTTACTTCCAGTTTACCAATACCAGTACTGAAAACCTTACGCAAACAAAATCTATTAGTAGTTCATCTAGTTCAAGTAGTTAAGTAGTAGCACGTCAGATTCCGATAGTCTATCAGAAGATGAATAGGGCAATGAACGTTCAACAACAGTAGCTCAATCTATGGTAGACAACACCATTTCCCATGTCATCTAATAGCGTCAATATTTATCCTTACTACCTATTTACGTCATAACTTTTCTGTGCCAATAGCTTCAACTTCAGGACCTACAGAGAATATACTTCCAAATTCTTCAGGATTTATTGGAATTACTAATTTTACTCATCAGGACTGCGAAGGTATTGTTATCTCAAATAAAGTCGCAAAACAAGGCGAAAATTCCTAAAAAGCTCTAAAGTTAGTCTTATTTATCAAATTCTAAAAAAGGAACAACCACTATGCGTTCAAAGTCACTAAAAGCACCACGTACTAATGTGTTCCAAACTTTGTGGAATCATACCGCAAATAAACTTTTCAAAGCTCTTGGGACATGAGTAATTTACACAGACAACGTGAGTTTTTTTTACGCCAACTTTGTGTCATAGAGCCACGATACTCCTACAAAATGCATAATAGTAACCGATGCTTCAAAAAAAAATATTTTATTTAATTATTATAAAGGAAATAATTCGAGCGTGTAAAGTATTTTGAAAGCTACGCATGATATAACTGATGCTACTTTGTGGACTGTATTTCACAAGAAGATTATTAAGTGGGACAATAGATCTGGACAAACGTGGAAAACACAACTACCTCTTTCATTTAGATACTGTTATAAAAGAGGGTGTTACCAGTGATGACTTATGTCACTGAAACGTGGTCTCTTACTATCATATGGGCCTCATAAATAAGCTCAAAGTCGCACAACGAGCTATGGAGAGGGCTCGGGGTTTCTCTACGTGATCGAATCAGAAATGAGGAGATCCAGTGAAGAACGAAATCACCGATATAGCCCAGAAGATTAGCCAGTTAAAGTGGCAGTGGGCAGTGCACATAGCACGCAGAACAGATGGCCGATGGGGCCGGAAGGTTCTGCAATGGAGACCACGGACTGGCAAGCGCAGCGTAGGTCGTCCACCGCCACGGTGACCTGATAAAGGTCGCAGGACAACGTTGGATGAAGGCCGCTTCCAACCGGTCCTTATGGAAAATTATGGGGAGGCGTATGTTCAGCAACACATCAACTCAGTTCCAAAAATTTAAAGTCATTACAGTCGTGCATATAACAGCAGAGAAAAAAGCTTTATATTGACGGTGGAAAAACTGTAGCAGAGTTACATAGAGATTATACAATTGATAGTCAGTCAAAAGACTTACGAAGTACCAATTACATCATGTATTACAAAATCTTTCTAATCTAATTTCTAGTCACTTGATGTAGATCAGTGAAAAAGACTGAGTACCTATATGGTGACCGCTAAATTATTGTTAAGAATAAAATAATAGAGATTAAGTCTATAAGTGTTTTATGTTTATAATGGTTCCTAAATATTGTTACTAATATTCCTCTTTTATTGATTATAACATTATAATATTATTCTAGTAAGCTTAGATGAAATGGATGTGCTTATTGTAAATTGTTACAATTTGGTCTATTTTGATGTTGGTTTCGATTGCTTTTTTATTTAATTGCATGCCTCGAGATGAGTTTTCTCTGATTTAATATTAATTAGCAAACCGTTCTAATATAATATCTGTAAATGTGTTATTGTCAGATAAGTTTATTCCAATTTACTGAACTTAAAACCAATAAATTGATTTTTATTACTAAATAATTTTCATCAATATCTTTATCTTTTCAATTTCAATAATATCTTTATCATAATTGTGTTATTATTTCGGAAAAAAAACCTACGTTCTTAGATCATATTAACAGTTACGTCATTCTACAATAAACTTTTAGAAGAACATCATTATAAGATTTTGATTTATGCTATTATTCATCAAAATATAACAAAACCAAAATTGTCATAAGTCGAACACAGCACAGTTTTCATTAATTAATTATGGTAATATGAGCTAAGCAGCTAAAATTCATGGTTTAAACAAAACTTTGATTAATATTCTTTTGATTGATACATTCCATTTCTATATCTTTCCATAAATTAAAAGTTGTGACAACAAATGTTTTGTTTGATTTTCAAATGGCTTCCCTCTAAAATTTGCTTTTTTTGGATTATGTGGTTATTCGTGCAAAGCAGCGATATGACGTTTATTACCCTCCAACACCTAGACGGACTTCCTCACTACATATTTTGAGGGTAGGTTTTATTTATATCAAGAATAACATAGTAAAAAACGTGTATAATACTAATGTAATGTTTTAATTAAATAGCTATATTACGAATGAACTTACTAGCATAGATCTGAAAAATAACTGATATTTAAACACTTTTGAACGTTTTTGTTAGCAGGTGGTACACTCATGCAAGTCGCTCACTGTACTAAAATTTAAAAACTGGATTTTACCGTTTGCACTACACGCACCGCCATCTATGTCAATGTATAAGAACTAGAACGGCTTTATTAACCAGTTGATTGTGTTGCCATCTTCGAAATTCTGCTGGATTCGTTATAATTCTCGTAGTACGATCTTCGTCGAGTTGTCCTTAAGCTTTTTTAATTAAAACGTTTTTTACAGTCAACTTGAATTTTCCCTCTGTGAGCTCAGTTATGTGTTTTGGGATTTTATTGTAAAAACGCACACAATTTCCTAGGAATTACATAGTCTTCGCAAGTCTAAAACTAGGTACAGCTATCCTATTTGTATTTCTAGTATTAAAAGTGTGGTGACCACTATTTAACTTATATATATATATATATGTATTTTTTTACGAACATACATTATATTTTCAAATACATATAAGGAAGGCAAAGTTAATATATTGATTTCTTTAAATAAATCTCTCAAAGATTCACGGGGACCGTTTCGTATATAGCTCGAATAGCACGTTTCGTAGGATAAAGATGGTATCTATATCAGCCGCTGAACCCCATAGCAATATCCCATATGACATTACGCTGTGGAAATATGCAAAATATACTAACCGCGCCGTAGAAGCGACTGTTAGCTCTCTTATTTTACGTAACGCATACGCAGCAGAACTGAGTCTCCCAGACAGTGCATTCAATATGCATATCATCTGTTAGCGCCACTTTATATGCTCTTCTCTCTCTTTCACACACCTGTTCCTATCCTATTCATCACTACCGCTGTAATACACACTATCCTGCCAGTCACAGGAAGGTTCCAGCTCATCCAGGAACGGGTTACGCAGCTTTGCTCACCAACCAGGAACACCAGGTCAGTCATTGTTCTTCCATCTAACTGCAGCTACCCCTGTACGGCGGACTCTACCGCAGAGAAGAAACAAGTAGGCATGCAACTTGCAACGCTATACCCGCCAGTAACCTTTGAGGGTATTCCAGCTTCTGTTACCACTAACTAATTTATAGATACTCGTAGGTAGTGATAGTGATCGGAGCACGGGGCCGATTCCACTAATTAAATTGCAATTGAACCATAGCTGAACGGCGACTTTTCTGCGTTTTTTTATTCTGCTATTGATCAAAAGTCCAGCTGCAGTTACGTTTCTATTGACGCCAGCGATCGATCAAAACTTAATGTTCTGTTGACTCGGTTGATCATGAACGCGTTGTTAACTTATATTCGTATATAGTAGTGTCAATTTGTATATTTATTAAAAAGTTGCATTTATGTTATGTTTATGTGACGCTACAATCCAATTTGTCTATAGGAATAGTAGCATGGCTTTTTGCCAAAGTATCGAACGACAACCGGAGTTGAACTGCAGTTGCAGCGGTATAGATTGTTGAACGTTGTGAAATAACAGAATTGGCCTGCAGATATACCTACAAGGCAGAATGACTAGACAATTAATAATGTGTGTATAAACAGGAAAAAGATAGAAATATATTAGACTAATAGACATTCAATTCTCAAAACTCATTTTCTTTATTCAATTATATAATTACGAGTATATCAATCATTATACATTTAATATTTAATATACTTAACTACGCTACCTACTTAGTCTACGCTAAACTTAAATTTCCGTAGTCTTTACGATAATTTTCAACAAGTTTGCGTAATTTAGCACGGGCCAACTTCCCTGCATGCGTTAGCGGCAACTCCTCAAGGAATATAACTCCGCCTCTGAGCTGCTTTGCATCTGAAAGTTTGCCTGCAAGGACATTTCAATTATAAATTTGAAGAAGTATTTAGAAATTATAACAATACTAGTTTCAGCCGTGTGGTGATGGATGATGATGTTGAAAAGTATCCTATGTGTTAATCCAGCGCATCATCTACCTCCATACTAAATATCGTCAAAATTGACCCATTTCACCCGCGTGGTGATCGATGATGATGATGATGATTATAAAAATTATCCCATGTGTTAATCCAGCGCCTCATCTACCTCCATACCTATCAAATTTTCAAAGGCAAACCGGCGCAATCGCCATGGGCGGCAGTGTCAGGGTGCGCCAAAATTCAATATAAATAATAATAATAGTATGATTAAAAATAAACTTTAAAAATCTTAAAAATGAAACTTGCTCCACAAAGCGCCTAGCATACGGAAGCTTAGTTGGTTCACCGTCGACATGTAAGAAAAATATAGGTAGTAGATAATAAAAAGTATAAATGCTCCAGCCCAGAGAGGGGCGCCAATATCAAGTTTCTGCCCCGGTTCGAAAAATTCGTAATCCGTGGCACTGCAAAATCACAATAAGTAATACTTTTAAATCAATACAATTTTTTGTACCTACACTAAATTAATTCAATTGGCCGCTTTGTCGCTCCGCGTAAATAGGTAAGTAGATACGGTTTTATAGGTACGGACGGGATGGCCAAAAATGAAAACTACACCAGTGATCTCGTCAATTCTTTTTAGTTTACAGACATACCTAAGTAATAATAGCGATCGACAAACTAAACATTTAATGGAGGCATTGTGAACCGTTAATTGGATGGTCGTTTATCATTCCACCACCATGGTTACGTATTCAACTTATACGAAATCATGCATTCAAAGCTGTGCCCTGCTTTTCTAGTGGAGTCATCACCGCTTTTGGTGATATTAACACTGTTTTTCATTTCGATTCAAGATCGCGCTTTTGAAAGCTGATCGGAATAGGTTGTAATCACGCTCACGTTGCTCACGGTATGGAATGAACACGCACACACTGACTAACAGATGCTAGCGCCTCAAGCATACATCAACGAACTCTCATTCATTTTTGACGGACTCCTCAACGCTGATTTCAATAGCGTGGTAGTTGAAATCGCAAAATGGGGTCCTTCGTGACGTAATTCACGATGTCCATGGGTCTACGTAGTCGCATTTTCGTTGATTTGGAATTACGATCACAGCGCCAAAACCGATTTTGACTTCAATCGGAAGGCAGGGTTGATCTTCGCCTGAAGGTGCCACCGAACATCACCGATGGTACTGACTTGTTAATGACACACATCCTTTTTACGCTTAGAACAAAATATTTATTACTGAAACGAATGATGACGAATGACGAATACCTACGTAAGGGTTAACAGGTTTGGTACTCACTCGCAACAAGATCCTTGATTTCCTGCGCGGTGACGTTTGACCCCGGCCGTCGGATCACGCACGCGACTGGATGCTCCCCATCATCTTCGTTAAATATGCTGGTGACACTCACGTCAAATACGCCCTCATGAGTGCGAACTATTGCCTCTAATTCTAGGGGAATTATCTAAAACAATAATATGATAGGTATTTATAGTAATTTAAATATTGATGTCACTTTTCTAACCGAGTCCGAGTGACTGCAATCTTGCCATATGCAAACTATTCTCGTATTGATTCGTTAATTTATTACGCTGTACCTACACTTATCGTAGCTGCTACTAAAGCTGCGGCTGCTGTTAGACTATTCTAATCTATACAACTAAACTGTACCTACCTATACTTATTACTGTGAAGTTCGAAAAGTTTTGACGGATGCAGGTAGCATTTTATCTATATACTAATCATCATCCATCACCACACGGGTGAAACCGCGGAACGCAGCAATTTATTTATTTCATAATTTAAACGGCATGGTCAATTACTTATATTAAATAAGTAGGTAATTAAAGTCAAACATAATTACAAAAATAAAAGAACCACAATCCGTCAGTGATATCAATATAATTAAATGTCAATACCTACATTCAGTCAATACAAAATAGTAAGAGGTTACGCCATATGGATACATACAATCCAATCATCCGCCCCTTTCGCTATATCTCAAACACGCTAACATTAAATCCGACCATCATTCAAATTCAGGCAAATCACATTCAGGGTTGCCAGCTAGGAGATCGTTGAGTTGTAGGTAATTAAATCTTTGTAGGTGCACCAATCGTCAAATCATCAAATCGACTGAATCACACGTAGCTAAAAATAAAGTGAGGCCAGTACATATCAATTATAAATAAAATTGCAGGATTAACTTTTTTCTAGTGCTAATATTTTTTTTGATGTCATCAGCCGGACATACTTGATAATTCCTGTATTTGATAAGCATCTTCAGGCGTTCCACGAAAAAGTAGTTATCATTTTCGTCTCTGTACAGCAGGTCACCAGTCTTGAACCAGCCATCGTCTGTAAAAGCGCTTGCTGTTTCTTCTGGATTATTGTAATAGCACTAAAACAAACAACGAAGTTAATACAATTAGTAGAGTAGTACTTAGTAACTGTGCTGACAATTATTAAACCTGTAGAACCAATACCTGATGTTCATCTAAAGTTTAGACCAATAAATGGGTATTGGTTCCACTAGGTTAGACTGTAATAGTAAATACTATAATCGAAATCCCGGATAAAAGGACAAATAAAACTATAGGTATAGGATCTAATGGGCAGCAGCTAAGTGCAGCCACATTGATCTAAACTAAAAATCTCTACGTCTGTGAATGCAGCGTAAGTATAGTTACCTATATTTATTCCGAAATACATAGTTCAATATTGTCCCCATGCATTTCGTATTTTTCAACAGCTCTACAAGTGTTATTATGATTTTTAATTGTAAAAGAAAAGGGTTCATCTTCAAGGTAATTACTTAAATACATAGACTTGCACTTACCGAGAAAGCTAAGCCTTTCGTCCACAACTCGCCTGTTACATTTGGTTCTGTTATTTCTTTCCCTGTTTCTGGATGTACTAACTGAAATACAAATATTTTTTATATATATTTTTAGTATTTGTATTATATATACTTTGTAGGTATTTTATATATTATAAGTTTTAACATCAGTTGACAGTTAGACCTTCAAGAGTTAGAAGCATATGTCAATACTTTATTTATTTCTCATAATTATAAATATGGTCAGCCGTGGGATTCTCTAATGATTCGTTGTTGCGTTCGTCGACGAGCTCACCGATGTCAAGTACTTTATGACATATCGCCCTTGTTCACAAGGTTGTTTTTCCAACGTTTCTTGTCATGTCGCCATTTGTTTCGCGGATGTTGTCAAACATGCAACGATGTTTGCTATTAGATAATCGCACGGCAGATCTATTTTATAGGTCCACCTAATTTTTAGTTGTTCATCAGCAAGAAATCGAGTCATGTTGTCATATTATATTATTTGCTCTGAAAGGAAGCAAGTGAGGTTTATCTATTTTAAACAAATACATAAAATTGAAGTTGTAAAGTCAAAATAACAGCTTTTACTGAACCCCAGAATGAAACGGGCTACTACTTCAGAAGTACCAAGTAAGTAACTAGGTACCTTACTGGGTAACAGATTTAACTTGATTATCGTATAGTATATTATATTCATATATTAAAAAAAAACACATGTTATGTATATTTTAAAGGTTTCAAAAATATTTCTACTGATAATAACAATAGGCTGCGTCTTACTTTAGTTTGTACGTCGTGGAAAGGTTTGCCGCAGTTTCCTAAGGGCCCGAACGGGTTTGGCGCAAACACTGGCCCTAAGTTCTCAGTCTGCCCGTACGTTTCTATTATAAGCGTATTTTTGTTTATTCTTTCCTGGAAATATAAAATAAATTAAATTAGTGGTGGTATCTTAAATCTAAGAATCTTTCTTACCTTTCTACCATACCAACGGTTAAATGGATACAATTTTGACGCAGTAAATTAATAAAGTTTACTAAACTAAAGTTACCTATTTATCAGTAGTCATGCACGAGCCTAAATGCGAGCACATAACCAAACCAGGGTAGTATATTATCTATATAGATATAATATATCAAACCAGATTGCAAACAATTTGTGATTCGAGCTGAAATCGTAACATTATTACCTACCTACGACTAGAATCTATACTATTATTTAACATAGCATAGGTTACTAACATTAAAACGGAATTAACAGTAGACTTACGCGTAGAGTTTGGCTAACAAAAGTAGACATCATTTTTCTAACCTTTTTTACTGCTACATAATGTGTTTCCACCTCCGGACACACCTCACTATTATACTCCTTATGGGAGTAAATTCAGGGTGGCCAAAGTTATGAAATAATTTACAAGTTGTAATAACTTAGTGGACTGTTTTTATTTTTATTGACTTAATTTCACTCCATTGTAATTTAAAACTACACAATTGTTATATATGTAATAAGAAAACGACTAAAACTACATAAGAAAAAATCCATATTATGAAACAAAAAAAATCTAATTTTTAATCATAAAATTTTATGATTAAAAATTAGGAAAATTAAAATAAAGAACGAACAAAACGAAACGAAATATTGAAATTTACTCCAATGAACTAACATTGGAGTGAATTTCAATATTTTCCCCCAAAGCTTACGGAAAACTGGAATCGGGGTATGGCATGACTATTCCCCAATGTTCACAAAATTTGGGTTGCCATATTACCATTTTTTTATTTTCCCCACTTTTTCAGTTTCTACTTCATTAGACATTCTTTCTATTAGGTAGGTAGAGACAACGCGAACAAAATTATAATAAACGTGTGTCACATTTTTGCGTAGGTATAGATAGATATTTGTGCGGGTACGTCACTCCTACAGATAGGAGTCCATCTTCGTGGTTACCACTGCTTGATAACCTCGACTAACACTAGGTAAATTACAACGTACCTTTAACCCCAAAAGTACGTCCTTAAACACCTTGCCGCCAGTCAACACGATGGTTTCAAAGCATGTAAAATCACATGGCTTTTCGCTCTTTAACATGCCATGTACTAACGATGGACCCAGTATTGCTGACACAGGCTGAAATTGATAATCAAGTTAATTCATTTTAAATATATAACTTTATACTAAATGATGATGTACCTAGTAAAAGGGGATAAATGTAATAAACCCTTTTTATATCAATGTTATGGTATGTAAGTAGGTAAGTTTCAGTGCGACTTTGTCACAGCTTTCAAGTTGCCCGAATTTCCCTTCCATAGCCTACCTAACAACTGTTGTCCTTAGACAATGAACCAAGAGCGATGTGTTAAGGTTAAGCTATCGGTCTCGGATTGGTAAAAAAATGTTCACCCTTTTTAGTGACCCTTGTTAGTAGTGTTGCAACAGAACTCTGCTTCCGCTTCCGCAACTGCAGAAGTTCCGCATGTTTTTTCACTTCTGTTTCTGCTTCTGGTTCCGCAAATTTTATAACAGAACTCTTAACGGAAGCGGGGAGAGACCGATGAGGAGCGGTGCAGCTAAAGCAGCGTCATTGTAGAGCAGGTTGAATCTAAATTACTTAATATGACGATTAACACTATTAGAACCAGACAATCCAACTCCATCCAAGATGATGACTGCGAACCGTCCCCCAAAAGAAGCCGAACTCAAATTGCAATTGAAGACATTGAAGTGCTGCCTTCTACTTCCAAATCATCAGCATCATTGCAAATATTGGAATCGATGTTAGGTGTAAATGAAGACCAGGAGGAGGACTCTTCTACAGCTGACGATGGTGACAATTTACTTTTAAAGATACAGTCACAGCTTCGGGAGTACAAGAAAGAAAAAAGACTACCTCTTCATGAGGATCCTCTTATGTGGTGGAATGGAAATGCGCACAAATACCCCCATATTTTGCCAATAGTTCGCCAATACTTATCAGCTCCCCCCAGCAGTGTAGCCAGCGAGCAATTATTTAGCGGAGCTGGTTTAATATATGAAGAACATCGAAATAGACTGAAAGGTGAAAAAGCGGCCAAGTTACTCTTTATTAAATATAACTTGCCGCTGTTTAATTTTGACTACTACTAAAGTACAAATTTAATAAAATAAAATATTAAATGTAAAATTGTGCTTTTTTTTCATAGTGTTAGTTAACGCTTCCGTTTCCGCTTCCGTTTCCGTTTCCGCTTCCGTTAAGATTTACTTTTGACATCTGTTTCCGTTTCTGCTTCCGTTATGCCAGTTCCGTTGCATCACTACTTGTTAGTAACGGGATATATTGTCATACACCGTCAATAATAATATCAAAAATGGCGATACACTTTTCAATTATTAAAGTAACTCAAAAACTGCTGGACCGATTTTGAGGAAATTTAAATGGTGGTCCAATTTAAATTTCATATCGCAATGTATGCTCTTTCAAATAAAAATAATTATCAAAATCATAAACGAACGCGAACACATAAAAAAATATACCTACTCGTAGGCACGGTCAATCAAATTGGGAAACGTCCTCCTTTATTTTTGAAGTCGGTTAAAATTATAGTAATGAAGTGATCACCCATTCAAGTCGTGACCACAACTATATAGGTCCCATAAACTTGGTGAGCAGTGGGCCTAGCACGAAATAATGCGTAAGTATAACATAATCGTATCGTTGACCAATAGGCCAGAGGCCGTAGCACAAACAGTTTACGAAAAAGTTTCGTAAGCGTCAACATGTGTCGTTTCGGCGTACAAACCATGAGTTATCTGTGTCACAGTTGCCCTAGATACATGACAGTTTGAACTGTTTCACGTGAACGGCAAGTTACGTTACACGTATACGCAGATACTCGTGCTAGGCCCACTGTACTACCAAAAAGGAACTACGAAGTTTCGGCCGACAGATTTCAAAGTTTCTACTGTTAAAGTGAAAAATCTCAAATACAGTCAAGGGTGATGAAATATAATGTAAGTAAATATAAATGTAACAAATAGGTTGGTACGCAAACGTGCTAGACACACTGTTACCACAGTCTATGTAAACCTTACGATCTTTATGCGTGCTATTAGGCCGATCGTCCACCGCCAACTAAACTAAGTTTAGCTTAGTTCACATAGTTGAGAGTATAAACTATTTTAGTTGGCGTATATTGGTGTAATTTGCGGTGGACGGACATGTATGAAAAACTGGCTCAACTATTTGAGCTAAGCTAAACTAACTTAGTTTAGTTGGCGGTGGACGATCGGCTTTAAAACTAAATCCTTATAATTTACGAAGGGAGTCCGTGTCTACGAGCGCTGCTTGTGTTTTACGCTATATATATTTGTATATTTAATTTTATAATATGTAGTTATTCTTACCCTATATTTGTTAATGATATCGATGACGTGTTCTACAGTGGGTGGCGCCGAAGTTTGGATCTTGGTCTGATGAAGCAGTGGCATGCCTACAGCATTGAACAGCCCAGAAATCCACTGGATCGAAGAGAGGTTCAGAGCTGGTTTGTAAGGCATGTTATTCCTAAAACATGTTATATTTTTATTAAAAAAGTACCCATTACAGATTAAGTACACTGATGAGGAAGTGCGCCTTATTATTTATACTTAATATATAGTTCTAATTCTGTACTCTGAGTTTGATGGGCCCAGGGGCCTTATCTTAACCAACTAAGCAATCTACGAAATATTGTAATAAAGATATGAACATCGAGTGCACTGCTCATAAATGCAGTGTATACCACGCATTTGCCACAGGTTTCTTATCAAAGCACATGTTAAACACTGCTGTCCGATATTCGCTTTCGTCACTGACGGTGTTGACGTGTATCTCCGCAGGTGCAATATTAAAAGTGCAATTTTATCACTCAAAGGCCCAGGTATATTGTTCTGTGCTCACAGCGCTGTCAGCATGCTGATGAAATCAGACCAATAGCTAAACAAAGCAAGCAGATCTGACCTGTCCGACATGAAGAAATGTCAAACTTGACATTAAGCTCACGACTTTCACGATGATTACACGCAAGACCAAGTTAGCGAGTGTATCGCACAGAGAGATGGCAATCCGTAAGCTGAGTACAAAACCTGTGCGCAAGCAGCAGCCGTATTCCGCGATTCAACGTGTTGTTATTAACGTTTGAATATTCGTAAGTACAGAGCAAGCATTGGAAACTGTTTACATGCAATATCGCGACCGGCGTTCAGTCACACAATACAAAAGTTTCGAACCACCGCGAGCAATGTGTTCTATTTTCGGGCATATTGCTGCGACACCGGCCCTGCCCCCTGAAGTAACATAGCTTGCTATTGTGTTTCGTTGGTTTGTGGGGGGTTCCGGAGGTTCGATTCCCCCCTTTCCCGTTCTCGCTCTCCTTCCCCTCCCCTTCCACCCTCACCCGTTCTATCTCACTCTTTCTTCCTATCATCCTTCCTCAAAAATCGGCAACGCAGTCTCGAGACCTCTGGTATTGCGGAGGTCCTTAGGCGACGGTATCAGCATCAGGTGAGCCGCTTGCTCGTTTGCCAACTTATCCAAAAAAAAAATGGTATCTTATATTTTTAGTATGTACTTAGCTGATCTAACTTGATTCTTGGATGTCTCGTAAGTGATGATGACGAGCCTCTCGCCGATGCTCATCTCTTCATCGTATATATTGTCCCTCAGAAATTATCGTCTAATATGCATATCAAATATAGAGTTCTAATTTACCTGTCACCGTTTCTAAAAAGACTGGCAAGCATGCTGGTCATCTTGTGCTTCCACGCTTCATGTTTGATCGCGGCAACTTTCAGTACGCCCGTGGTTCCGCCGGAGCTAGCCAGCCACATATATATTTTGTCTGTGTCGAAGGCTGCCGTTCTGTAACATATATAATTATGAAAGTTTTAACAATATTACCAAAGGGCTTTGAACCTATCTGGCAATTCAAACAGCCGCCATTTTGATTTTATTTTCAAAATCGCGGCTTATGATGCAAGTAGTATGTATGGGTAGAGAACATCATAGGCAACTAAAAAATTTCAAGTAACATGGTAAGTACCCTAAAGTGTCACGTTACTGAGATATTAGGATGTAAATATTGACATATGAGTGCAACGACAATAATTAAAAATTGAGTTATTACGTGTTAAGCTACTGCATAGCTTCTATCGCGGGCCTTGAGCGTGAGACCGAATCCAGAAGTTCCGTAACGAAAAAAATCTAACACCCCCCACTCCGACCCCATCTATCGATGAATAGCAGAACTTTTAATGACTTTTTGAAATATCACGGTTGTCTCTTTAGTTCAGCAACTCGCCTCTAGATGACATTGGTTAAATAATTATAATTGCATAAGTTGATTTGGCATTTATCGATGAATAGCAGAACTTTTAATGACTTTTTGAAATATCACGCTTGTCTCTTTAGTTCAGCAACTCGCCTCTAGGTGGCATTGGTTAAATAATTATAATTGCATAAGTTGATAAAAACAGCTATGCAATAGCTTTACCGCGGCAGTCTCCGAGTGCCACACGTCTTTTTTTCTTTAGATTGTATATAACTACTTAATCGTTTCCAGGTTGATTATTATTATTACTTCCTATTTATTGGATGAAAGTAAGTAGGTACATTACTTACAACTATTATAAATAATAATTAATTGTGTGTTAGTGTTTTATCGAAGTGTATGAAGATTTAGAAATTGATTATAATCTTACCCCATCATTCGGCATTATATAGAGCTCTCAATCCTTGGTTCACAGAGATAAAATACATTCGCGACATCATATCACCCGCATTATTTATTATGTCCCGCAGTATTTCAGTTAAATCTTGCTAGATAATAGTTTAAAGTAATTAGACACTGCTGCTACTGTCTTGTGGGAATGCAAACCCTTTGCCATTGCCCATGTCCTGTGGATTATTTGGTACATAGCTTGAGCTCGCCTTAAAAAAAATACTATCCGACTGCTAGCCGAATATTTGGGTAATGTAAGTTGGGCTGGATTACGGTTCCCGACATATACTCGTACAACTAATTATACACAAACACCTCATGAGAGTGGTGAATTCACCTTGAAAAACTGCGACACTTGCGGAGTCATAGATGTTCATCACCTTCTGGTGGAGTGTGTTCGGAGCTGGCAGATGAGGTTGCAAATACGTTCAGAATTTGGTCTAAATTTGGGTCACTTAGTCATAGAGCAGAGCGTCTTGGCTGTTCCTTGGAGTGAAGCGGCTGGGACACTACACTAGACTAGACTACAGAGACCTGCTCGAAGTACTTCAATCATCATCATCTCAGCCGTAGGACGTCCACTGCTGAACCTCCCCCACAAATTTCCAAAAGGACCGTTTGGAAGCGGCCTGCATCCAACGTCGTCCTGCTACCTTTATCAGGTCGTCAGTCCACCTTGTCGGTGGACGACCAACGCTGCGTTTGCAGGTTCGTGGTCTCCACTCTAGATATCTCTAGGTATCTGTTCTGCGTGCTATGTGGCCTGCCCACTGCCACTTCAACTGGCTTATCTTCTGGTCTATGTCGGTGACATTAGTTCGTATACGGGTCTCCTCATTTCTGATTCGATCACGTAGAGAAACCCCGAGCATAGCCGTCTCCATAGCTCGTTGTGCGACTTTGAGCTTGCTTATGAGGCCCATAGTAAGAGACCACATTTCAGTGCCATATGTCATCACTGGTAACACAAGTCAAAGACTCTTGTCTTGAGGTACTGAGGTATTTTTGACGATAAGACTTCGCGAAGTTTCCGGAACTCTGCCCAGCCGAGTTGGATTCGACGATCGACCTCTTTCTCAAAGTTGGTCTAGGTCTCTAGTTTGACTGTCTGTCCTAGGTAGATTTTTCATCAACAACTTCGAGAACTGAGTTGCCAACTTATGTTGGGGGTAGGCACAACATGGGCATTGTACATAATTTTCGTCTTGTCCATGTTCATCTTAAGGTTCGAAGGCCTCGAAAACTCGATGGAGGCCTTCGAGCATTGTACTGAGGTCTTCCATGAATTCTGCCATGACTACAATATCGTCGGCAAATCGAAGGTGAGTGATGTATTCGCCGTTGGTGTTGATGCAGAGTGCTTGCCATTCCACAAGCTTGAAGGTATCTTCTAATGCAGTGGTGAACAGTTTCGGAGATATAACGTCTCCCTGTCTCACACGTCTTTGCGATGGCCTTTGAATTCTCCTCCTGTACTCGGACTGACATGTTGGCGTTTTTGTACAAACACTTCAGCACTTCAATATACCGATAGTCAATACGGCACCACTGGAGAGAATCAAGCACTGCCCACGTCTCGATCGAATCAAAGGCCTTCTCATAGTCCACAAACGCTAAACAAAGAGGCAAGTTTTACTATTCGGTTTTCTGTATAAATTGCCGTATAGCGTGTAGATGTGGTCTAGCCTTTTCGGAAACCAGCTTGTTCCGGAGGCTGGAATTCAATCTGCGACTGAGACAGTTCGTAATGACGTTTGAAAACAGTTTATAAACATGGCTCAAAAGCAAGATAGGTCTGTAACTCTTAAGTAAGGTGCTGTCACCTTTCTTAAAGAATAGAACCACCACGCTTTTGTTCCATGCTTCTGGCTTTGATCCTTCGAGTAAGACGATATTAAAGAGCATCTGAAGGACTTTAAGTACTGGTGTTCCACGCGCTTTCAGAAGCTCAGATGTGATACAGTCATCACCCGGCGCCTTGTTCTTAAACTGTGTCAAGGCCATCCTAATCTCATACAGGCTGATGTCCGGGATATCTTCGGTATAATGTCGAGTCAGCTTGGCTCCTGGGTCTTTGGCCGAGCTGCTAACAGGTTAAGCGACCGAGAGTAGAAACTCTTGACCTCTCCTAGCACTTCTGCTTTAGTCGACGCTACACTGCCGTGTTCTCTCTTCAGCTTCGTCAACTGGCTTTGCCCAATAGACATGTCTCTTACAAACACTTTGAAGCCTTTTGTCAGCTCTTTCGTCTCTTTAATACGATTTGTATTAAAGATCCGGATATCGTGTCGCAAGGACTTCCATATTCGTTTATTGAGCAGCCTATATGCTTTAGCATCATCCGAAGACTGCAGTTTTAAGGAGCGTCGTTCAGCCATGAGGTTGAGGGTATCGCTGGAGAGTTTCTGTGGCCTATCTGTACGGTGGGGCTTAAAGAACTTGGAACCCACTGTATGGTCAGTTTCTACTAACCTGTTATTGATCTTGTCCACTGAATCGGAATGCCCCACTTTCAACTCATCCTCGCTTCTGTTACCCAACTTCGCGTTGAAGTTCATGGGGGACTTTAAACAACTAGAAAATGCGTTTCACAGGTATGTATGGCTCGACTAATGTCCTCATACATATCCTACACCTCATCATCCGGGTGCGGGTTCATTCCATTTGTACCTTTCATGGAGGGTTTTTGCCAATACTCGCCACGCTTGGCAGGCGGGTTGGTGGGCGCAGTTTTGAGTTGAGCAGTGTTGAGAGAGGCAGTGTTGAGCTCAGAAGGTGCGGCTGCCCACCTCCTGGTTTGGTATCGCTTAACCACCTTCACGGGAAGAATTGGGGGAGTACTATTATAAGCCGGCACCCCACGACTGTACCCAAGTACTTCAATAAGTCTTGTGAATGTGTTTAATGGCGTATCAAGTTATTGTAAGCCTTAACGGGACTGGCATAGACGCTAAGCGACAAAAGTCCCAAATAAATTCTGAATAAAAAAGTTTCTTGTTTTAAGATGCTGCTATTTCTGGATCTGTCAGTTCAATACTGAACGTCCAGAAATTTGTTATTACTATTATCTTCTAAGTATGTAATTAAAACGTATTAAAAAAACTTATATTAACTCAAATTCCTCAATTGGTGTCTCATCCTTATAGTTCTCAGCCAACTGGTGCATGGAGTTTTCACCCTTTCCATATGTAAACACTTTGGTGTCTAGTCCCAGATCTTTTGAAGCCTTCGCATACTCTTCGTAAGACTCTGGCTCGCAGAACGCTATCTTTGGCTCCGTTACTTTGAAAATGTCTTGTATCTCATCTGTAACAAAGTATTATCAAATCATTAAATAGAATAAAGTATATATTTTGCTTATTTTTTCCCATCCTCGTCCATTCCCTCCCATTTTATTAAATTCCACATGTGTCAAAAAATTTTAATTATATTTCTTTGATTTAGCACTAAATCCTAAAACATGTTCACTCATGATGTTATAACTCTAAGCTAGTGCATCTATCGAAGACAACATACTCAGATAATTGTCAATGCATATTATTGAAATGGCAGCAAAGCGCAGCCTGCATGAAGGTGATTAGGCCTATATTTACCATATAATGATGGTATTACCGTACGTCTGATTTGAATGTTTATAAGCTGTTTTACCATGAGAAGGCCTTTGATTCGTTCAAGACGTAGGCAGTGTTCGAGCCTCTTCAGCGAAGTGTCGGCGTGCTTATACAATAACGCAAACATATCCGAGTTAGTTAGAGTAAGACAGAACCAGAGTTTTTAGAACGAAGGCAATTTCGCTACAAAGAGGCGTGAGGATCTTCTCAGTCGTGGTCGCGTTCCAATCCGGTCATAGACTTAAGAAATAATAAATGTAAAAAGACAATTTGTAAGTAGGCCTATACAGAATAAACGAATTCATTTTGATTTTTATTTATTTTATTTTGCGGCATGGATACTACTTAATATCTCCGAAACTGTTCACTGCTGCATTGGAAGACGCCTTCAAGCTCCTGGAACGACAAGAACGCGTTTATGACCGGTATGTGTGTTATACCAATGTTGACTTAATGGCACTGAAACGTGGTCTCCTACTATTAGGCCTCTTAACAAGGTCTTAAGTCGTACAATGAACTATGGAAAGGGCAAGAGGGCTATATGCTCGGGGTTTCTCTACGTGATAGAATCAGAAATGAGGAGATAGAAGAACGAAAGCCAGCGACATAGCCCAGACGATAAGTCAGTTGAAATGGCACTATAGATATAGGCCGCTACCAACCGGTCCTTTTCTAATTATACGGGGAGGCATATGTTCACCAGTGGATATCTACCGCTGATATCATGATTGTATTGATGTTACCGTACGTCTGGTCGTCCGACAATAGTGGTATTAAATTATGTACCTAATTCTAGGGCACGCTCGCTGAAATGTATTCTATACCAAACCAAAAGGACCAAATATAACCACATAATAAATAGGTATAACAAACTTACATTAGTGTTTAAGGCTCCTAGGCATAATATCTACAAGTAATTATAGCTAATATTGATATTTTTAGTTTAAATTGATTCGCGAGCTTCCAGATACTCAGTAAGTAAGTGAGGGGCGACAGTAATTCTATAACTAATTTAGCCAGGGGCCAAAACGATTTATTACGTGATAGATGTGAAACTAGTTGGTTTACTATTCCCTCTCCTGAGACCAAAGCTCGTGTAAGAATACGTTTGCTATATATTTCAATATGTAATAGCGTAAAAGAGTCTACCTTTTTTATACGTTGGATCAATTCCAGTCACTGGTAGTCCATTCATAAGCGCTGCGAGGTATGGTATCTCCTGATCCAGATGGTTTCTTCCGCTAAGTGCTAGAACGTCTCCTGGGACCAAGCCTAGTTTCCGGTAACATCGCGCCAGTTGGATGGCACGGCGTAGAACAGAGGCATTAGACTCTTGTTCACCAGTCGCTGCGTCAATCTGGAAAACGAAGTTCTTGTTATGCCAATAATGTCTAGGCTAATCACTAAACCTTTTTACTCGACTGCGTGAAGCCCTAAAATTAGGGTTATGTGTTTGACCTGTATGTAATCAAAGGCATAAAAAGGCAAAGTTCAAAAAAAAAGCTCAAAGTGGCCTCCAAATTGTACAATAAGCGTCTATAACTCAATGAATAATACCTACTTTAAATAAGATCTTGAAAGTTTCCATGATAATTGAACATTATAAAAGGAAGGTGTTATGTTAGCTGAATTTTTTAAATTACCGTCAAATTAATTTTAAAGAGCATATACCTAAAATATCAAGCGCTAGAAGCATTCTCTCTCAGACAGGCCGCCCTGCCGCTCGCTCGGCCCCCGACTCAGTCTCATAGAAATAATGTATCCTCGCTTCGGCTTTCGGGCGGGGAACCTGTGTCGCTTGCGGTCACGGTACTTTAGGGAATCTTGCCTTTAAACCGTCATAACTTTTTTGTTTGTGGGGTAATACCACAAAATAACTTATGCTTGTATTCTGCAATGTATCCTTATTTCAAATAAATTATCACTTGATACAATTAATATCAAAAAAAATCTTCTGATCTTTCAAAGTGGGAAATTTGTGTAAATGTTATGAAACCAACCGTTGGTTAACCATAAATAAATAAATAAATCATCTTTGATTTTATCAGTTAATTTATTATGAACTCTAATTGCCATACAATTCACATTTTGACTGTTTAGACGTAAACATTGTGTTGGCACGTACAATTTCGCCTTTGTGTATTGGCAAGATCTTATAATTACGTCACATATTTCACATAATATAAATTCAATAGGTAGTAGGTACAGAGTCCAGTAATCTTGAATCAGTAATCTGACCTTGCTTGATCGACAATATGCGTTTATAAAGAACATAATGCTATAATAGTGTGGGCCGAAGCACTATTAGCGCGCTCAAAAGTGTCCCGAAATTGTGTGAGCGCGCAAATAGTTGGCGAATGTGAAGTAGTGAGTGAGATTTTCGGACTTACACAGCTATTGCTCTGCATAAACACGTCGTGAGAGTCGTGGATATTTTTCTATATCATAGAGGTCAGATTTGATTGCATTGTTTACCTACCGGTCCGAATTCATTAGCACGCTAACAGCGCTGTGAGTGACGAAGTCGTGCGGAGATGGACGTCAGCACAGTAAGGAATATAAGTGGATAGGTACCGGACCACGACATAAGTGTAGCACTCTATATCTATATATACATTTACTCTTACTTTACTAGAAAGGTTACAACTTTTAAGTTACAATTATTATCTAAGAAATATTTATGAAATATTTATAAGAAACGACAGAAATTGTGAAAAAGCACGGATTCCTCGCATTTGGTGTGCATTAATCGATTAACCGTTAAAAAAAGATTATTATAACGTTAAATTCTTTCGAAAGAGCAGTTTTATACGGTTTTTTTTTACAAATGTTTTATAATCGATGTGATTTTTCGGCAGAGAGTCGTGCGCAGAGGCCATCGGCGGGCTGTCGGCACAGAACCATATTCTATAGGTCATTTGCTATGGGTTGCGCCTTAAAACCGCTTATTGATATATTAGTAAAATTGCCAGAGGAAGTTCGTAACATCAGATTACGAACTTCCTCTAGCAACCGGTTGTATACCGCAGGAGCCATGACTTGCACTAAATAGTTATTGTGCTTTTGGCGAGACCGCACCAAATAATAACTAAACGGCAGCGTGGAACAGCAGGCAGGTCAACCCAAGCCTCGGGTGGTGGTTACGAAACACTGCAATCTACAAGAGTTTTGCCAGTTGTTTACACCGTAGATGTTGCAACCCTGTCGTATGCCTTTCTCAAACTTTAACTCTGAAAACCTCATCGAACCGTCTTGAACTGACCCAAGATGATGCAGTTAAGAGGATTGCATAGCTAGTACTTTACATGCTAAAAGAGAAAACTCTTTTCTACCTCTTAACATTGTCCGATTTCAGTGATTTTTTATTCATGGAATCATCACATTGTTTACTTTTATGCCCGTACGTTAAGATTTTCTAAGTTTTAAAAAACGGAAATTTATAGTACTTTGAAATACTGAAAAAATCAAAACGTACGGGCAATGTGATGATTCCATGAAAAAAAAACCACTGAATCCGGACAATGTTAAGAGGTAGAAAAGAGTTTTCTCTTTTATCATGGAAAGTAGGTACTAGCTATGAAATCCTCTTAAAGAGTGTGTATACACAATAGTGTAGTAGTTAGTTTTAAAGCGACCCATAACTGGTTTCAGCATACATAGTAAATTGCTTTTTTGATCATCTATAAGTCCCATAACTTTAAAACCTCAGATTATACCTTTTGTTCTATAATCTGAGTTTAAAACTAATATAATTTTATCTACCATCAATATAGCATTGAATTGAAATTTAAGAGCAGTAGCAGTAGAACTCGTGACGTGAGCTTACTCGTCCGGGGAAGTACTGCCACCATAACTACTACTACCATGAAGCATGTTATGTCGCATTACTCGGTACCTGTTTCCTGGGTATGGTTGCCGGTGAAATTACAGACACATGAGGCTTAAGAGGATTGCATAGCTAGTACTTTCCATACTACGAGTAAAAAAAAATCTCTTTTCAACCTCTTAACATTGTTCGATCAGTGATATTTTTTTCATGGAATCATCACACAATGTGATGTACTATGCCCGTACGTTTTGAGCTTTTCAGTTTTTTTAAGTTTTACAAAAAGAAATTTATAGTAGTTAAGTACTTAGAAATACTAAAAAAAATTTAGATTTCATGAAAAAAAATCACTGAAATCGGACAACGTTAAGATTTAGAAAAGAGTTTTTTCTTTTAGTATGGAAAGTACTAGCTATGCAATCCTCTTAACAACTTAATATTTCAAGGCGATGGGCGCTGTTTGACCTTTAACAGATGCATTTCGTCACACCAGCGAGCCCTCGTCCTTGTTCCATAACCGACTGATATAAAAAAACTCTTTTCTTGTGACAAATCCAGTTTGTTCTGGCGGGATTTACCAAGTTAAGAAATGTCGGCTGTTGATTTTACCTATATGTAGCAGAGCCTTGCTAGCGTGAGATAAAAGAGCGATATTTCGTTAGTTTTCGCATTATTTAGTCGCAAAACTTTTGGTGAAGAAACCAAATCAACCAAAACCAGCCTGGCTCAGTCCTTCGACCCTATTGACAAGATGCCATACATAAGAGGTAATTACTCTGATAGTTTTGAGTGAGTGAGAAGTTTTTATAAACTTTTAGATGAAAATAGGATTTTAGTATATCGTAAGTCAAAATCGAAGTAAGTATCCGATTGTTTAACTGCGGGCATAGGCAACCAGGGTCTCCGTTTCACTCATGTCAAAACTATAGACTCAGGGGTGCCTATCAGTACGGTCCCAATTGAGCCATAATCGCTATTAGCGCGATAACAGTCGGTCCCTTTCACCGTGAGCGTGATTACGATGGCCCACGCAATACGTCATCGATGACGTCTTAACTGCCGCCATATTGACGATTACATGAACCATGCTCTACACCATAATCGTCGTGAGCGTTCTGTCAAAAGTGACAGGTGTTTGTTTATTTCTACAATGTCTTTACTGGTGTCCCTTCTTTTTGATGTAAAAGTTGTAAAAGTCGGTCCATCCATTCCATTATTTCTTTTTAATCCACACACCACATAGTTAACCTTCACATTATGCACGATATTTTTATGAATTTGTTTTTCGCGCGCAAATGGTTCGTTATTGCTACAACTCTGGTCCGAATTAACAACACGCTTACAGTGCCACGAGCTGTCAAAATCGCGATATTTGTCTCGGACCAGCTTTGGTAGACGATAGCACTGTGAGCAAAGTTATCGCAAAACGGACCACGGCATATGTGTGCAGGGTTTTGTACGTGCCACGGTCGTTCGGTCACAGAGTACATTAGTAGTAATATACAGCATGACAAGGCAACGCTGTGGCATCGATGATGATGTAATAGCAATTAAATAAGATGAGTGTGCATACAAGCGTAAAGCGATCAGCATATTTTGGCTACTCCGCACTTTAGCCTTAGTGCCGCAAATTCTTAGCTTTATTTTCTTACGTGGGTTCGAATCTGTTGTCCGAAACAAAGTTAAGTTAAAAAAAAAATTGAATTTCCAACTTTATTAATGAAATGAGATGTCGCTATATAATATATATACACTATATATACACGAGAATATAAGTTCACTTATTTGATTAAAAAAATGCGTTTTGATCAATGACAGTTTCCAAAGGCAGTGATTGGTTCTGATAATCTAAATCTTTTTCGTAATGCAGTTAAGTCGTCATTTTGACAATGTCATTCCGTTAGCAAAATATTAATGTTCTAATAAAATAAAATTAATTAAAAATGTATATAATATTACAATTTCTATTAATAAAATTTAATTGTAATTTATTATAATTGTTTGTAACTAACATATTTGTGTAGTCATATTTATTATATTTAATACATCGTATTTATTTGTGTTGTGCCGTAGGTACTGTATTGTCATATAAATGTTGTTTTAGATAAAGTATTCTCAGACGCAAAATTGTTAAATGGCCAAAAACTACCGACCATCTCGCTGCTTACCCATCCTATCCATCGTTTGTTGTCCACTCTGTCCGCGCGAACTGTTATTGGCAAAATTGTGGTTACGCCGCACACCATACAAACAAGAAGTTTAAGTCTTAAGTCATGTTCTACTATGACGTCATCCAAAAAGATTTAAATATATTCTAATGTGTATCCTGGCCTCTGCCGAAGAGGAAGAGGACAAGTGTCCAAGAGGACGAGTGTCTAAGAGGACACTGTTGCAAACTCCTACGTTGGCTATCGTCGTTTTTAGGAACCTATATAAGTAAATATAAACGTATCGACCAAAATCGTGTAGTTAATCAAGTTTAATAATTACCAGTTCAAGTTTAATAATCCATGCATTCATTTTAATCTATACTACAGGAATTATGCTATGACAAAAAGTAGACTATTATTAATTCCATATTATTGCGTGTTATTTCCATACCAAAATTCACTCAAATTCATTGGCGTTACAGCGTTAATAAGTAACATAGATTCTCATCGTTAAAATAATAATATATATGTTTACCTACTTATATATTAATGTTAGTGTCAGATAAAAGTTTTGTGTGTGCGTACAATAAGTCAATAACATTAAAATTATCATGGTAGATCCCTTATTTTGCGGGGTCCAACCAAACACACTCGGCCTTCAGCTCAACTTTTTAAAGTTTGTTTTTAATATTTGACTAAAATTTACCTGACATATAGCATCCGGTGATTCTTTTAAGCATTCAAGAATAATTTGTCCCACATGTTTATCCTTTTCGAACATGGTTACACAATATTTGTTTTTACGAAACTGCAAACAAGAACTTTGGACTCGGCTCGGCGGAAAATCACAGGCGTTCGACGCCGCGCTCCGTTGAACTGATACTAAAGTTGTGGAGAGATTTGGCAGGTATATCACCTATTTGGTAAATAATGCACTTTTGATATAGAATTTTATCAGTTAATGCACTTCAGATTGTGAGCTAAAGTAAACAAGCAATATAGTAGATACGAAATATCACACAGTACACAAACTATTTTATATTCCGAGCCTAAATACTGTCCAAATACTTTGTAATATAGGTACATACCTATTAATAGTATTATTTGTAGGTGTGTGGTCTCTTACTATGGGCCTCATAGGTAAGTAAGCTCAAAGTCGCACAACGAGCTATGGAGAGGCTCGGGGTTACTCTACGTGATCGAATCGGAAATGAGGAGATCCGTATACGAACTAAAGTCACCGACATAGCCCAGAAGATAAGCCAGTTGAAATGGCAGTGGGCAGGCCACATAGCACGCAGAACAGATGGCCGATGGGGCCGAAAGGTTCTAGAGTGGAGACCACGGACCGGCAAACACAGCGTTCGTCGTCCACCGACAAGGTGGACTGACTGATAAAGGTAGCAGGACGACGTTGGATGCAAGCCACTTCCAACCGGCCCTTAGGAAATTTGTGGGGGAGGCATATGTTTAGCAGTGGACGTTCTACGGCTGAGATGATGATGATGATGATGATTTGTAGGTACCTAATTGATTGTCTGATTTTATTAGTTCTAGTTACACATGCATCGCGGGCTGCTGCAACATTGTTGCCTTTGCTGCTGCCCTTGTTTGCTGTACCTACCTACTGTAGTCAAGCAACATACAGAATACCATTGTTTTCGTAGAGCGTCTTTTAAATCTGATGTTTGTATGTAGGTTTGTATATACCTAAATATATTGTTTTTATCGCTTTCAGGAATTCCATTGTCTAGAAACTCGTACGATTAATTTGTCAACAGAGTGCATTGACGCGAGCTGATTGACGATAATATACCTAGGTACTTACCTTTATGTTGTTTGTAAAATGTTTTTGAAAGAGTTAAGTAAAAAGCAAAGTTTAATGTATGTTTATTTTAATTTGCAATCTAATCGGCGAATTCGTATAAACAGAAAATCGTACACATCCTACTATGATTCTTCTTCGGGTAACTAAGTACTTAATCTGTCCGCATCAGGACAAAAAATAACAATAGATTTATGAATGAAACTTGCCTCGAATGAGGCTTGCTGATTCGGACAGATTAATACAGCTGATAACCTCTCCCTAGTAGAAACACAGAATAACTGTAGAAGGGCACTACCAAAGATTAAGTAATACTTAGCAATCGCGTAGTAACTCACTGTATCATAATAAAATCTGTAAATAAGTTTCTTCTTTACTTATAAGTACTTCTTACTTATATATATACTTCTTTACTATGCCTAACATAGGAGCTTTTGCGACTGCATTCGCGTGGAGTAAAGCTATCATCGAGATGCCTGAGAAACTTCTCGTTGATTAGGTATATAAGGTACCCTATTTCTTTGGCCTGGGTGTAAGCCAACCCTATTCATAAACATGAAATTATAGGGCGATATTACGCGCATGAAGTCGCGGGCATACACTAATGTATTCTAAAATATATGATCATAATCATAATCATATGAACTGAATTTCACGACAGCCCGGTTAAACACGGGTTTTCAAATTGACTCAAATAACTCGATAGATCATGAACGTGACGCTAACTCATATTGGTACATAATATAGGTAGTAGCGTTTATTAGCCTCCGGGGAAGGGTAAGTCACGAGCCTTGATAATCGTTCTAGGGGCTTACTCCCACCTTTTACGAAACTATGGACGGAGAAAATCGTAAGATTTAAGTGTGAAACATTTATAAGAAACAGAAGTAAAGAATTATGTGATGAAAGTAAACATAAAGAGAATAAATAAAATTAAAAATAATGAGAATGAAAAAGAAATTGTTAAGAGAACTATGAAGATATATATATATATATATATATATATATATGTCGGAGAAGCATTATTTTCGTCGACATCGTCATTAGTGGTCGCGGGCTTAGTGGGCGTCATCAGGGTAAAATGCGGGCACAAAACACAATGATCACAATTTCACAATATTTTAATTTAGGTTAAATAATATTTTGTCACTCCACAGTAATATCGAAAGAAAAATCACAGTTAAGATCGAGCAGTGGGTTCAGGGCACCGATCTTACTTTAACCAACGAATATACTTTTCAACGATCCAACTCGATCTGTCGCTATCTTTCAAATGTGTCGCAAAAACTGTCAGCCTTCCTAAAGTAAAGATGGCGCCTCGACCCCACTCGAGGCACGTGCTCTGCTCTGATTGGTCGTTACGTAAATTACAATATTCCTAACTTTTATTACATTTGTAAGGTTTTTAAGCTATAGAAAAATGGAACAAAACAAATTAAATTAAATTAAGAATTTTAAAAGTTATTAAGAATGTAAACAAATAATATTGTGCGTTTTACATGCAAACAACAATCAACCCGACTTGTAGCTTCCTCCGACACGGCCGTCCTGACGTATTACACGCCCTCGTGTGATGTTGAAGGCCGCGCATCATCTTTATCTGCAGAATAGAAAGAGATGTTTTAGTTCGGCCACTCCTGACCAAGGAGGTCGTGTACATTATTACATTACATCTTCTGCGCAACAACTTCATTGAAGATATTTTCATAAAATAGGTGCCTTATAGTAATAAGCCAAACTGAATTCTCATAGGCTCCACGCTACATACTAAATTAAGTCAGTAGTATTGAAACTGCCAACTCGCCGTTTATCGCGTTACACATTTTGGATTATTAACAATATCTAAATGGCCACCTCGCCTCTTATTCTATTGATCTTACTTTTCAATGGCCAACTCGCCTCTCAGTGGCCAACTCGCCTCTCAGTGGCCACCTCGCCTGTCAGAAGCCACCTCGCTTCTCATAAAGCTTAACTAATCCTTAACAACCACCACGCTGCTAGGATTTATTTTAGAACTTTATTCGCGACACTCACACACATACACACTCTATTAACTAATCATTTCAAGCAAAAGAAATTAGTATGAAGATCTTACCATCATTGTCATCCGAGAGACACGGATCCAGCTCAGTTGGGACGTATGATTGGGGGAGTGGATGTAAGCGCTCTCTCGCATACTTGTATGCACGATTACAATTCAAGCTCTTGAGATGATACCTGTCTTTACTCTACTAGTAGGCGTGCCTTCAACAAATGAGTTCTTAAAGGAGCTAAGAAGTTCTATTAGTTGTGGTTTAAGGTCATCAGGTATGTCGGTATCCACGTCTTGAAAGTCAGCCACCGCGTTACCTACGTTGCAAATATTAACTTAGACGGGTTTTCGACTATAGTAAGTGTATCACTCGATATGTGTACTGACAACCCTAAGGCCAACAAATCGCGTCCAATCAGAATATCGTTATTCAGGTAATCGTCAGGTATAATGTGAAATAAAATTTGTAGGTCATGACCACTAAGAGCGACCCTAGATAAAATTTGTGAGTAACATGTCAGTGTCTGCATCTTCCGGTTGAAATTTAGGCAGCGTGATGCCTCGGTATTCGGTGAGTTAGTTAGCGCCTCCACGAGAAGCCTCATGCTGGTTTGTTGCGCTTCGAATAACGCGCGCCATCCGCCATTTGCTGTTGTCTGTTCGCTAACGTTTTGTGCCTGCATCGATCCCACTTCTGATGTCGGAGAAGCATTATTTTCGTCGACATCGTCATTAGTGGTCGCGGGCTTAGTGGGCGTCATCAGGGTAAAATGCGGGCACAAAACACAATGATCACAATTTCACAATATTTTAATTTAGGTTAAATAATATTTTGTCACTCCACAGTAATATCGAAAGAAAAATCACAGTTAAGATCGAGCAGTGGGTTCAGGGCACCGATCTTACTTTAACCAACGAATATACTTTTCAACGATCCAACTCGATCTGTCGCTATCTTTCAAATGTGTCGCAAAAACTGTCAGCCTTCCTAAAGTAAAGATGGCGCCTCGACCCCACTCGAGGCACGTGCTCTGCTCTGATTGGTCGTTACGTAAATTACAATATTCCTAACTTTTATTACATTTGTAAGGTTTTTAAGCTATAGAAAAATGGAACAAAACAAATTAAATTAAATTAAGAATTTTAAAAGTTATTAAGAATGTAAACAAATAATATTGTGCGTTTTACATGCAAACAACAATCAACCCGACTTGTAGCTTCCTCCGACATATATATATATATATAAATTTCTTAAATTTCTGTGGAAAAAGTAAGAGAGCTAGAGGAAATTGAAGATACTAGCCTAAAGATTATAGAAACAAATTATGTTTATGCTTTCTATTTATTTATAATGTTTTCCAAATATAAAAAAAAAACTATTTACAACTATGCATATATTAAAACTAAATAACTTAGCTGTTTAACTTACGCAGTATTTATTATTAATTATATAATATCATAAAAATATAATATATAAATAAATATATAATGTCATAAAAATTAAATTAAAAGATCATATTTAGCTTACTATACCTAAACATTGATGTGGGGGCCGATTCCACTAACTGAATAGCAAAATTGCAATCGAACTATAGCTGAAAGTGACTTATATACCTACGTTTCCTTATACTGATATTGAACAACAGTCCAGCTGTAGTTATCTACGTTTTTGTTGACGCCAGCGAGCGATTAAAACAAAAATAACTCGATAGATCATGAACGTAACGCTAACTCATATTGGTACATATATGGTAGCGTTTATTAGCCTCCAGGGAAGGGTAAGTCACGAGCCTTGATAATCGTTCTGGGGGCTTACTACCTTTTACGAAACTATCATAAATCAGGAACGTTTTGTAACAAGCTTAGAATAATCATACTTACTATCGTACTCCCATCGACACAAAATGGTCAATCAAATTTAATGGTAAGGTTATTATATGGCTATTTTATGAGATGGGAGTACGGATCTTCAAAAATTTGACATTGGAAAAATTAAACTTACTGCTAAAGTCACGTCAAAGTCCGCGAATTGAGTGAAATATTTGAAAAGTTTCGTAATCTATTATTATTTTAAGCTTGCTATTATTGACGTGGTGGTACCAACTTTAATAGTAAGGTTTATCAAGACTACTTTAAGAGGTGGGAGTAGGGCCAGGGCCCCCAGGGGCTGATCTTGGAAAGCAAAATCGCCTCTTTGATTGTATATTTTCTCTTCCAGTTAGTGTCCCTTTTTATGAGAATTACCTATTTCGTATGCATCAAAGACGTACTCTTTAGTATGTGTATACAGTATGCATACATGTATATAATTTTATAGCACACAGCTGAAAACATTTTTTATCAAACAATAGTACCGACTTCTACACTAAACAGTGTGAAATAACTTGTTGAAGTCGGTACCATGATAGTTCGAAAGTACCTTTTATCATAATATTGCGTGCATGGTACCGACTTCGACAAGTTATTGCACATTTTGTGGCGTAGAAGTCGGTTCTATTTTTTGATAAAAAAAATGATTTATACTATTTATTGACCTTGCTACTTACGGGATACACCGTAAATGATGATATCATTTTCAGTTTTTGGAGTGTAACTCAAAAACTGCTTGACCGAATTTGGTGAAATTTATATAGGACCACCACGGAAGTCTATCTAACAGTACTCTATCAAACAAAAAAAACATCACAATCGGTTTATAAACGACAAAGTTATCCGCGAACAAACATAAAAAAAATATACGGTCGAATTGAGAAACCTCCTCCTTTTTTTGAAGTCGATTAAAAAACCGAGTAAAGACGAAACCGGTCCAACCGTTCTCAATTTAGCGTATACCAATAAACATCATTTACATAATATCTTAAAGTATAATATGAGTTCTGAAGTTAGTTTATTTTAATTTAGGTTAAATAATATTTTGTCACTCCACAGTAATATCGAAAGAAAAATCACAGTTAAGATCGAGCAGTGGGTTCAGGGCACCGATCTTACTTTAACCAACGAATATACTTTTCAACGATCCAACTCGATCTGTCGCTATCTTTCAAATGTGTCGCAAAAACTGTCAGCCTTCCTAAAGTAAAGATGGCGCCTCGACCCCACTCGAGGCACGTGCTCTGCTCTGATTGGTCGTTACGTAAATTACAATATTCCTAACTTTTATTACATTTGTAAGGTTTTTAAGCTATAGAAAAATGGAACAAAACAAATTAAATTAAATTAAGAATTTTAAAAGTTATTAAGAATGTAAACAAATAATATTGTGCGTTTTACATGCAATGTTGAGGTGCGGACTCTGAATCTATTCATGACTGGCTTTTTAATGAATATATGAATGAATTATATACCGAAAGAAAATCTACCAATAAGTCCTATGAGAGAAAACGTGGATCTCGCGCTCTTAGTTACTAATTACTATTGCTTATTGTAGTAGAACATTATTCCCTAGGCATGCTGAGCACAATACTCTGAAGTTGCAAAAGCGCCGCTTTCCCCGCATACGTTGCTGGCAGTTGCTCTAGGAAGACTACTCCACCTCGGAGTCGCCTCTCATCAGACAACGTATCTGCAAGAGAGGATATTCACATTTTTAATAACCTGTGTAATGATTGTTCCTGTATGGGTAGAATCTACAGGTCTGTGACAAACCGTAGCTGTAAATAAAACTGGTTTTTCTGTAAGTGAAGGTAGGTAAAGCTGTATTTTTGTTTACGACTGACGAGACAGAGAAGTTCTCCGCCTGATGTATAGCTTGGACTGGGCAAATTTTTATGCTAAGTGTGGATGTATAATGTGTAGGATAAAAATAACTTCGAATGTCTGTCCTAGACACTACCAACTAGCCTACTTGGGGCTAAGACATTGTGTATTAGTTTAACTATTAAGAGTAGATACCTATGGTGGATACGTTTGTGTGCTACGACCTAAGGCACAATAAGTAAATACTTTTAGTTTAGTATCTAGTATCTCAGTAAGTGAATTTTTGTATTCTTGTACGATAATAAACATTCTGAAACCATATAGTGATGGTAAGTAACTGAATACTCACTTGCAACGAGGTCCTTGATCTCCTGCGCGGTGACGGCAGATCCCGGCCTTCTAACCACGCACGCGACTGGATGCTCTCCATCATCAGCGTCAGGTATCCTGGTGACGCTCACATCTTGCACGCCGGGATGTGTGCGAATCACTGCTTCTAGTTCTAGCGGTATAATCTAGGACAAACATATCAATGGACATTAAAGTTCCTGCTTGGTCCTGTGAGCCACAAGCAGGAACATTTGCGTTAGTGTAACGTATTGTTGAATTGATACAAACTATGAGTTAACTGTGCTACAGGTGTACTAGATAAATGATAGTTTGTACTGTGTACGTCAACGATACGATTACGGTACAGTTACGCATATTTTCGTGCTAGGCCAACTGGTAGAAGAATTTGTACCTAATTATACCACGCATTATCCAGTGAGCGCTGTAAAAACTATACTTATTTATTATTATTATTTATCTAGAGAGTGAGTGAAATTAACAAGAAATAAGGAACTTCATAGTTCTGAGAAGCAAATGCTTCTCTGACGGAACTTATCAAGTCGTCCCCGTAATAACTGTCATTGGACTGAACAAGCATTATTCCGTGTAGAGGGCGATACTTATTTTTGCTCCCAAAAACAAAAGTTTTATTGTTCATAAAATAAAAACAGTATATACATCGTTTGACACCGATAAGATGATAATGCTAACTGGACCTATTATAACATACGTACCCGATAATTTCTGTATTTAATAAGCATCTTCATCCGATCCACGAAGAAATAGTTCATTTTCTCGTCGTGGTAAAGAAGGTCTCCGGTTTTGAACCACCCGTCTTCGGTGAACACTTCTGCAGTCGCTTCTGGATCGTTGTAGTAACACTGCGCAAATAATATAAACATATTATGTTACCTACATATTATAATTTGGTGATAATAAAACGGGATTATAATGAGGCTTAGGTCGGATTCGAAACCTAAACGGAGTTAAATCGACCATTCATGGTTGGCATAAAATTCTAGTCAATGACAGAGGTTTATATTGGAACAATCATAACAGTCGTTGCAAACTTTAACTGCTGAACTCCATTTTATTGAACTCTATTAACGGTGATGACAGACCTTATGCGTTGTCGATATCAAGATCCTTAAGTGTTGCGAGTGCGAGATGGGACGCAACGACAAGCGCAATTTGAATCCCGTTTTATTTATTACAAAAAAGTTTGCATGGATTGTCCATTTATAGTCTTATCCACGAAAGTAAAATAACTTTTACACATAATTTTTCAGGACAAAAAGTACAGCCGACATGGTAATCAAAGTTTTCGTATAAATCCGTCGAGCTGCTTTAACGTGAAGTGAAGATACACTCACAATTATATCATCAGGTAACACCACAGATTATCTCTGACAATTAGCTTTTTCTCGTTATTATCCTATACTAGCTGACCCGCCAGTGGTCACATGATACAATTACCAAATATATTCTTAGTGGAGGCATGTGTTACTAAAATTGCTAGTTTGCAACGCCAGCATTGATTTTTTGAGTTGATGAATCAGTTAGTCAGTCAGGACTAAGTAATTATATATCCTCGTACATTATAGATTACCTATTAGAGACTGACCACCAGTTTTTGGAACGTTTGTAAAAGTTTGATCAGCTACAGACGGAATACTGACGGCTGATTGGTCACATATCGCGTCATAGAAACCACTGGCCAATGAGCGTTTAGTATTTAGTTGGGTTCAACAAACGTTCTAGAAACTGAGGGTTAGCGTTATACTAGAACATTAGAGAAGAGTCGTGAAGATGCGCCAAAGGATCGAATGATATGATGAATACTCACCGAAAAACCAAGCCCTCTCGTCCAAATTTCGCCAGTCACATACGGCTCAGTTATTTCCCTGTCTGTATCTGGGTCCATTAACTGCAAAAAAGGAAATTAAAATTTAAGTACTTATGTATTTTAAAGGAGTTCCAGATTCTGGACACATGGTGACAAGTAATTTATTTTAAAAAACCTACTTTGGGCACCAGTCCCCTCAGGGTTTATTTTGTCACTATGATAATTGTTTTTTACCAACTTTTTGTGAGGAGTAAATAAATATATGTTTAGATTTGATTCTTAACAGAACATAAAATGACCAATGTATAAAAAATAATATATTAGTAATTATAATAGATGTCCAACGACACAGTTAAAGGTTTGCGAAATTAACTCTAGGAACATGAGTCAAGTGGAAAAAAGACAAAATGTTTGAAGTTTTCTTTGCCTACTGTTCCATATTTGGAGTCCAACGTTACGCTTGATGGAGTTAAACTCGTAATGGACAAGACAACAGTCTTCCTAGGCATTAAAATTGACGCAAAATTACAATGGGGTCCTCATATATCCTCAAATGCCCTGTCTGGGAGACTCAGTTCTGCTGCATATGCAGTACGTAAAATAAGAGAGCTAACAGATGCTTCTACGGCGCGGTTAGTGTATTTTGCATATTTCCACAGCGTAATGTCATATGGGATATTGCTATGGGGTTCAGCGGCTGATATAGAGACCATATTTTATCCTTCAGAAACGTGCTATTAGAGCTATATACGAAATGGGTCCCCGTGAATCTTTGAGAGATTTATTTAAAGAAATCAATATATTAACGTTGCCTTCCTTGTATGTATTTGAAAATATAATGTATGTTCGTAAAAATTTACATAAATATAAGTTAAATAGTGATCACCACACTTTTAATACCAGAAATACAAATAGGATAGCTGTATCTAGTTTTAGACTTGCGAAGACTAATAAGTCATTCCTAGGAAATTGTGTGCGTTTTTACAATAAAATCCCAAAATACATAACTGAGCTCACAGAGGGCAAATTCAAGTTGACTGTAAAAAACGTTTTAATAAAAAAAGCTTACTATAAAGTTCGACATTATATAGAAGATAAAGATGCTTGGAATACTCCACTTCTGGCAAGCTGTCTCTCTGCCACCCATAAAATGTAATATTTGTAGTAACTAAGTAGAAACATTGTAAACATCTATATAAAAATAATGGCCCCGAGTTTCTTGCCGCTTCTTCTCGGTGGGCTCTATATATTTTGGAACGCGGCGGCAGAGTCTTTAAAGTAAATTATAATGAAAAGTTGACGTTCATAAGTGCGTCTTTGATGCCTAAATTGAATAAATGATTTTGACTTTGACTTTGATTTAGCGAGAAAATACAAGATGTTAGAAGAACTACCAGGAGACAGCAAGCTTCGTAATAATGCATTGTTATCCACTTCTGAGGTACGTTTAAAGTGCGTAATGTTAAAAGCGACCTGACAATGACATGGCAATGAAATAAAGTGATTTTTATCTAACTGTCTTTGTATCCAACCAAAGTTAAGTGATTTTACCTTAGTCTGTACGCCAGGTATCAGTCGACCGCAGTTTCCGATTGGGCCAAACGGGTTCGGCGCGAACACAGGGCCCAAGTTTTCTGATTGTCCGTACAATTCAAACGCTACTGCATGTTTGTTCATCCTTTCCTATAAATAATTCAAAGAAAATTAAGAACCAAAGCATTGAAGTTATATGTCTATTATATGTTTATGTCAGACATTGCCTGGTTGGTCGTACGGGAAAGGTAACACCCGAAAAGGTATACCGGGAATCCCTGGAAAACATGCCAGATGGTCTACCCCTAAGGAGTTGTGTGATTCTGGTGATCTTATGGTGATTCTGCATTGTCTATCTATATTGTATGACAAAATGACTACTGAATTATATGAAGTATGGAAGAACCTACCAGCGTCTATATTTCCTGACATATACAATCTGCGAGTCTTCAAATACAGAGTGAATAGGTACGTTTTAGGCAAGCATGTACCACGGTCGACCGCGTCATCACTTTCCATCAGGTGAGACTGTGGTCAAATGCTTGTTTATCAAATGTAAAAAATTAGGCCAAAACGTTAGACAATTAAAATAACACATCAATCTGAAACTTCTAGATTGAAGCACCTATAATGAATATCATATGTTTAAATATCTTGCTGTACGTATTCTTGAGACGTTCGCTTTGTTATTTATAACATATTTTAAATAATTGTAGGCATATTTTTAAATATGCCTATAATAAATTCCGAGAATATTTTAAGAATAAAATTTTAATATTCTAAAAAGCAAATTGATTATGCTTCTTATTGAAAAGTGTTATGTGTAAGTGATTTTTTGAAATTGCATTTAATGTCTTATGCTGGTTTTATTGCATATATATAATTTGTAGCAACCTACCCTCAGTCCAATCAAAACATCATCGAACAGCTTTCTGCCGGTGAGCACGATATTTTCAAAACCGGTGAAGTCGCAGGATTTCTCATGCTTTAATATATTCGACGCTAGGTTCGGGTTCAAGATTGCAGTAACAGGCTGAAAAAAGAAAAGAATTAAATTCATTAATAACCGAAATTTACGACATTACAATGCCTATTAATATCAATTATTTTTTAGCTTTTAAGTAAATATGAAACTTATCCATGACAGCTGTAGCGCCATCTAGAGCTGTAGTTTGACCATATTGAGTTGCACTGTGCTGCGCTCATCATTCCAATAACATTGGTATTTGTGGTCCATCTGCCTATTAATTTCACTTGCTGCCTTTAATCCTCACTATTTGAGGCTTTGGGATATTTTATTTATGTTACAAGATAGAATATAGAAAGAGAAAGATAATAGAGAAGTCTTAAAAGAGAAAGAAAGAAAGCGCAGGTTATACTTAATAATTACCCGAAAAAAGTAAAAATTAGTTATGTATATATTATTAAAATTATGGGCATATATGTTTATCTAGAAAATCACCCTGTCATGGTGTTTTAACTCCCGTTACTAGAAATATATAATTATCTACTTTAAACCAACTGCCTAGCTTAGAAGAAAATGAAATACATTTATTTGACATATAAACACACAGAGACCTAACATTAATTAATAATACCATTATAACTCATAATCATAATTATAATCAGCCCATTTTGTTCCCACTGCTGGGGCTCGAGCCTTCCTCTCAGAGAAAGGAGTTGGGCCATAATCGACCACGCGTGCCCCGTGCGGATTGGTGGATAGGTTAGTGGCCAAATCATGTCGAAGTTTACATGCCGCCTGAAGAAGACCTTTGATATATCCTAACTCTTGTCCTAAGACAAACCGGTACCGGTAAAATAAATAAAATAAAAACTATATAAGTAATATCTAAAATTTTGTATTTATAAGATGGTTGTCATAGACTTACTTAGATAGAAATACAGTTACAAAATGCAACATTATGCCCAGCGTAGGTAATATTCAAAAGGAATACTTTCCCAAATTTTTTTTTCTATTGACTATTATGATTCGAGCTATCACCTCCTTCCGGCTTGACCTGGGACAATCTGATAGATACACACAAATGTTTGCTGATATGTGCGACTTACCTTATATTTGTTAATGATATCGATGACATGCTCAGTGGTGGGGACCTTCGAGGATTGAATCTTTGTCTGATGGAGTAAGGGCATTCCAAGGGCGCTGAACGGGCCTGATATCCACTGGATCGAAGACAGGAGTAGCGCTGGCTTGTGGGGCACTTCAGATCTGAATATGATAGAACTTTTTGTTAACTATGACGTACGGGTGCACCTTGCAACTATTGCTATATTATTTTTTGTTACAACCTGCTATCGGATGAAAAATGCATAAATTACTCGTATAAATAGCCATAATAATCATACAGGTATAAAAGGTAAATTATCAGCACATCACATTCCCACTACTGGGACTGGAGTTTGCCTCTCTGAGAGACAATCGTGGTCCTTAATCCACCACGCAGATAGTGAATGAAAACGAAAACCAAGTATCAAATAGTTCAATCGTCATTAGGATTGCATAGCTAGTACTTTCCATACAAAAAGAAAAAAAACTGTTTTCTACCTCTTAACGTTGTTCGATTTCAGTGATTTTTTTCCCACGGAATTATCACATTGTTTACTATGCCCGTACGTTTTGATTTTTTCAGTATTTCAAAGTATATAAATTTCCTTTTTTAGAACTTAAAAAACTAAAAAAATCATAACGTACGGCATAGTAAACAATGTGATGATTCCATGAAAAAAATCCCTGAAATCGGACAATGCTAAGAGGTAGAAAAGAGTTTTTTCTTTTAGTCTGGAAAGTATACTAGCTATGCAATATGTTGTGCCACCGTCCAGAACTTACTGCTCAGGCAGTGTAGTCCCGAAGATGCTCGCGAGGATGTTGTGCATCTTCTGCTTCCAGGCCTCATGCTTGATGGCGACTATCTTGATCACCTGCGTACTCCCACCGGTGCCCACTAGCCACGCGTAGATTTTGTCTGTGTCAAAGTTCGCAACCCTAGAGGAGATACCATCAATTAATTAGGTAGGTATACTTACCAATAATTATTGTCTTTAGTTGATCTTTAGAGAAATAATTGAGTAATAACTGAGATAATAATATATAAAACAAAAATGTACCCAAAAAGAATCAACGCGCACTATTCTACTGGAGTAGTGGGGCCGCTGCAGCTGGGTGCGCTAGTGAGTAGCTCATACTAAGTAAACTACTGCTAAACTACACACTACGCAATACAATACAATACTCGCACTGCGCTGCGAGGAGTAAACGGCTTTAAAGGCTTTGACAAACATCGGGCGTGGCGAAACAGCATACAGAACACGCCATGCTAACGCGCTCGGCTCGGTATTAGCGTGGCGTGTTCTGTATGATAACACATTACGCTTTCCAAAGTAAGCGCGCTGAGAACACGTCGCGCTAACATCGCGCCCCACCACACCGGCGTCTGTCAAAGCCTTAAGGATTAAGGCCCATCCAACTTTTAAGAAAGTTTCTTATATAAGTTGGATGAGTAAGTAGAAACTATAGCCAGGTGAGCGTGAGAGAGTGAGGAATTTCTTTTCTATACCATAATGGTGGATTTCGGGAGCTAAAGCAGACAAAATTCGAACCCGCTACAGCCACGTAGGTTTAAGTGACCGTCTTATATTTACGCTATCATCCAATCAACTACTACTACCTAGAGTACAGGAATCTAAAGAATCAGGAATAATAGACCTAGAGATAATAATTAGACGTCACACTTTCATATTTGACAGGCCGATGATATGACGTTTTATAAAGTGTACAAAACCTGGATACCGATGAAATTATTAACATTTTCGCGAAAAAGAAACGATAGCTAAATAAATTTAATTTGACATCATGTGATATCCTTTGTAGTTGTTTCTAGCGAAGTTACAGAGTAAGAACCACTTATATCTCTGAGTAAAAAGCGCATTGTTTTGCCATGCACGGTTTTGAAGTGTTGTACCTGATTCGAAATTCTGAATGGCACTGGACTGTTATGGGCAAGCGTGACGCTTAACATCAGGCGAGCGACTTGATACTATATCGATCATGAGAGAGGTCATGCTCCGACTCGTACTTTGCTGATTTTCGGGTGGCTGTGACCACAACCATTTTTGTGCGCTGGATCCGCGCCTGGTAGACTCTACTAGGTATACTGTAACCGAATATGGCTCTTACTTAGTTATTATGTTTCGGCATAAGAATTATTGTTTATTATATATATTGGCATTGTGTATTATTTGTTGTTATGGGTAACTCTTCTATCTCATCGACGGTGACACATTATTAACTTTCCCTATGTAGGTAAGTACGAGTAAGTATGTCTGTTTAGATGTATGGATCAATCGTCGACCTAGAGGAAAACATAGGTTACCTTTTATCCCGGAAGAAAAACAACGTAAGTCAGATAAGATGAAACAGATTTACACCTACCTACAGCTTATTAGATATAGAAGTCATAAAAAAATTCGTATATACGTAAGTATAACCTTTAAAATATCATTAGTTTATGGACTTACTCAAACTCGTCAATAGGTGTATCATCATTATAAGTCTGGATTAACTTTTGGACGGAATGTTCGCCATTCCCGAATGTGAACACCCGAGTCTTCAGTCCAAGATCTCTCGCCGTGTTCACATAATCATCATAACTCTCTGGCTCGCAGAATGCTACCTTTGGCTGTGTCAGTCTGAAGATTTCTTTTAATTCATCTGTAATAAAGAATTGTGGATAGGATCAACGGAACGGGCAAACGGCAAACGGATAATTCCTAGTGGATACACTGACCAGTATCAACTTAAAAGCGACGTTTACCAAGCTATTTAATTAATAGGTAAAATACAATAATTGTGAAAGGGTTTTTGAGCATGATGCACCAAGTCAATTCAGACTTCAAGCATCAGTTTGCAAGTAACGTGTTTGGGTCTGAAGGCCACTGTTGCGACTGAATTTAATAACGAAAGTCTTGAGAACTAATATGCCTCTTAACATTGAAAACACCAATACAGGGTCGTTATTCGCTATGGCCATTCAAACAAGTAACGCGGCGCGCTATGTCTTCTGGCTATCTTCATGGATTCATCGTGAAATCAATACAAATTTGCGATCATTCCTTAAAGATATTGTAACGCGATGCGTTACTTGTTGAATGGTCATATAGCGATTAAAAGCCCAGGTGCCACATCAAAACAATATAGCTCCTTTCAAAGGCCAGTGCTTTGCATTTGCAAGTGCTTTCAGGCGCCATCTTTCAGGTGCATTCTTTGCCATCAGGCGTTCCATCAACTAGTCACCAGACGGGCCTGAAAAGTTAGGCCCTTAGTTGTTCTAGACAAATGCTGATTTGTGACGACGTGGCGACTTCAGTTCCATATTTACTATATCTTTTGAATACGGACCTTAAACGACATACATTTGAGAGTAAGGGAAACCCTCAGAAAAACTAAGAATGTTTAGAATAACAATATTTTAATAATACTCGTGTTAATGTTTAGTGTGTGTTACCTCCAGTTTCTGGAACGTTTGTCAAAGTTTGATCAACTAACAGATGCAATACTGACCGCTGATTGGTCACATATCGCGTTATAGAATAATATTGACCAATGAGCGTTTAGTAGGTATATAGTTGGTCAACTAATCAAGGCTTTGACACAACGTTTGAGAAACTGGGGATTAGTGACGTTATAACTTACGAATAACTCTGGACGGGTCAACTCCAGCCACCGGTAAACCATTCAGTAGCGCAGCGTAAAACGGGATATGAACATCGAGGTGGTTTCTTCCGCTCACAGCCAGCACATCTCCTGGCAAGAAACCAAGTCTTCTTAGGCATCGTGCCAGTTGGATGGAGCGTTTTAGGACTGATGCGTTGGTTTCTTCTTCACCAGTTGCAGCATCGACCTGGACGAATAGAAGTAATTATTATATATCTTACTTAAATAGAGTTACCACCGAGAAGCAGTAATCAGCAGGTACCAGTTAGAAATCGTATCATAATCAGCCCATTATTTTCCCACTGCTGGGACTCAAGCCTTCCAATTAGAGGAAGAGAAATCGTATGAACAGTTGAATCTCAAAATCTTAATTATATAAAAATGAGTCCATGTCTCTTGGTCATGCCGCCTGAGAACGACTTAACCGATTTCGATGAAGTTTTGGTAAGGAGTTGGAATATATCCCGTGGAAGGACATAGGATACATCTCATTATTATATTGCATCACCACGCCGGTGAAACCAGGGGGCGCAGATAGTAGTTAAATATTATATTAAGAGCACTGTGATTAGGTAGATTCAGAACAGCCGTGCGATTCTCTAATGATTCGTCGACGAGCTCACCGATGTCAAATACTTTATGAGATATCGCCCTTGTACATAAGGTTGTTAACAATGTAACAAGTTGTAACAGTGTTTGCTCTTAGAGAATCGCACGGCTGTAAGGCCTTTATTAATAAACGTTGCGTAAACATAGATTAGGCGTAACATGCTTTGTCTTGCTTTCACGCGTGACATTTACTGCAAGCGAAAAATTTACAGACAGGTGTTTTAACTACTCCGGGCTTATTACAAGTTTATTAATAAGACCGTATAAGTTTATACAAAAAATATTTTATAGGAAGGAAGATATTTCCTTTTTCCTACTTATCTTCATATTTATTTTTTCGTTTAAATCATTAGCTACATTTGAAGAGATTATAATTATAATTTGTACGTCTTCTCTCAAAATAAATATTTTTTTATAGTTTTAGAGAAGATGTACAAAATTTTATTTAGATAAAAAAATAACAGGCTGTTTACATGTTTTCAATAAGCTTATAATATTTCTGTGAGTAAAAAGATTCTCGCTTATTTTTATGACCGCTATCAGTACAGATTTCGATGTTATATGTAGTGTCGTGATTGAAACAACTTCAAAACTAGTTGAAAAAAGAATTCTTTTACTAAAGAATGGGAATGAAAAGTTCTGAACAATCCTTACCTGGCAAATAGCATCCGGCCTCCGTTTCAGGCACTCGACGAGAAAGTGACCCATGTGTTTATCCTTTGCGAACATGATTGCAGAAAATCTAGTTTGTTAGGTTATTGTATGATCTAAATAAAAGTACACAAATTTTTTAATAAAATTGTGCAATAAATCTGGCGAAAAACACCTCTGATTTACTTGACTCTGATTTTTCAAGGAGCCTAATAATGGTTATTTCATAATTATACGTGCTTTTATAAAGCCTAACTCCTTTATAAATAGATTGGTTATCAATCATGTAATTTAAGTACCTAATCTTTATCTTTGAAATATTGTTTTGATTAATCATAATATTAATTAGTAAAATGATAATCATTAAAACAAGGAAATTGATTCAGAAACTGATAAGTTCTGAAGGGGTTTCTCGCTAGAGGTGACTCAAGCCACTAAGTTTTTAAGAAGTAGCACACCTCAAACAAAGTAATGTAATGCTTAATTTTTACGGTTCCGTACCCAAAGGGTAAAAACGGGACCCTATTACTAAGACTTCGCTGCCCGTCCGTCTGTCTGTCTGTCCGTATATCTGTCCGTCTGTCACCAAACCCGTTTACGGGCCGTGAACTCATGAGCCGCGATAGTTAGACAGTTGAAATTTTCACAGATGATGAATTTCTGTTGCCGCTTTAACAACAAATATTGAAAAACTGGCGCATGAAGGTTTCCGTAATAAATGCAAAAAACAATGCCTTTTATATTGGAGATTTAAAGATAATGATACGGAACCTTCGTGCGCGAGTCCTGCTCGCACTTGGCCGATTTTCTGATCCGTCATGCTGTGTTCGGTCAAAGGGTTTTTGGAACTAGTGATTATCATCACTGTAGGACGTGATGAAGTGAATCACCCACTATTACGTACTGTAACACTTTAGTTTAGATATAAAGTAATTGGGTGATAGGTAGACTAGCTGCGCTCCGCGGTTTCACCTGCGTGCTGATGGATGCTGATGAGGATGAATCAAATATAGCGTATATTACTCAGGTATAATGTAGCTTTACTATGTATTACTACGTTTACTATAATACTATATACTTGTGAAAGAATTGTTTGAATCAGTAAAGTAGTTTTACGTGTATCCATTACAAACATACAAAAAACAGTCACACACCTAGACCTAGATAACCGTAGATAATGATCAAGGTACGGATAATGTGGCCTGGTTTGTACCGGTGTTACTATTGAATATTTCGAAAATGAAAGAGTATTTATTGTGACATAACTATACGAGTTTTTTTCTCTTTTCCTCCGCCCTGGAGGATTTGGCTTTGCATAACTAAAACTGTAATAGTTAGACATAGGTATGGTAATGTGGACTTCTTCGTAGATTTGACATCTTCTATAAAACAGTAGTATATCACTTTGATCTATTGTCAATAGTATAGACTAATATTATATGTTCAATAGTTTACGCAGTGTACGCGATATAAGGATGTTTATTGGTATTTTTTTCACACCTTGGGTAATATAATCGATAATGTAATCGAAGTTTTCATACGTATGCCAAACTTTTTAAAAATATTATATAGCCCATGTTCATCAGGGAAATTGTAGGATTCTAATGGTGAAAGATTTTTCAAGAAATTTATAATCGGTCCAGTAGTTTCGGCCTGTTCAATTCAAACAAGCTAACAAATCTTTCCTTTTTATTATATTTATTGTATTATAGGTAGGTAGGTATTGTGCGTGTGGCTTTTTGTGTCCACTCAATCACCCCGTAAATTGATAAATTAATTTATTGTTAACCCGCGGCTATACTTCGTAAATGTACTACCCAAAGTTTATCCAATAGGTATCTAAGTACTGTAATATTTTCATCTAAGTATTTTTTCCAATTAGCCTTGCTACTGAATACATTTTGGTAAGACCTTATCGTTTTCGCATTTTCTTGATTATTTACCTAAGTACATACGTTTATTCTTTGTATGCCACCATTGTTTTATACGCCACCAGTTTATACCTATTTCTTTCCGAGCATGGTTGTCTGGAAGAGATCGCTCTGAGCGATAAGGCCGCTCATTGTAACACATAATTATAAGTTTTTCATTAAACAAAAATGTTTTGTTGACAAAATTATCGTGTCTTGTAAGTGTTATTTGCAATAAAGAGTTTATCTATCTACCTATATACATCTTTAAAAAAAACATTTGAATCTGGGGAATGAACCTTTTCCCTAATCTTCATTTGGGCCTGGTTCACTTTTAGCCATAATTTTTCGATAGAGGTGTACTCGCTGATATCAACAAGTACAATTTGAAAAATTTAATACCGAATTCCATTCTACTCAGTTATTGGAGTACGTGTATCTCAAAAACTACTGGACCGAATTTGATGAAATTTAAATGGGACCACACGGGAAGCATCAGCTTTTAAAAAAAGAATTTTGAGAATCGGTTCACCCAGTCGAAAGTTAGGAGGTGACAAACATAAAAAAAACATACAGTCGAATTGAGTACCTCCTTCTTTTTTGGAAGTCGGTAGAAAAACAAAACCTTTTACTTTTTTACTCTAACTTTTTTGCCAACTCTTTGTATTATCACCAAAATAAAATCTATAGGGTAGAGGTCTGGTGAACGAAAAAAACCAGTAAAACCACTGCGGCCCGTTGTTTTACCCGCATGGTAACGGATAATGATAATAAATGACGATAAGAAAAAGTATCGTGTGTATGAATCCAATGCCTATCTACCTACCCACCAAATTTCATACAAAGTCCATTCATGGGCTCTGGCGTGATTGAGTAACAAACTTCCATCCATTCAAACATTCGCATTTATAATATTGCTAAGATCGACTGGCGCCGTTTGGCACAGTTCGTAGCACCCCTGCCTTCTGAGCCGCTGGTTCCGGGTTCGGTTCCCGGACAGATAAACATTTGTGTGCATGAACATATCTGTTTAACTTGCGTCTGGCTGGTGTGTTTAATATAGTACCTAATTAAAAAAAAGTATGCATATCAGTCATCCGTAATGATAGTACAGGTTGATAGAGAGCTGAATGAGACCTGAAGCGCCTTGTGTGGAAGTTGTCCAATAAACAATTGTTTTAAGTAGAATTATCATTAAGATTTGACTACTGTTGAGATAATTACATGAATCACGCCAATAACACGGTGTAGTTACGAGTATATACACTCGTGACAATATGAGATAAAACAAATTAATCAGTTACAAACTTAGTACCTAATTAGGTACTTTTCAAAGAATATTAAATAAATGTTATCAATTCTGCGAATATGTTTGCTTTGTTATATATTTCTTGTAACTATCTAGAAATAGTTTTATCGGACGATGACTAAGGCCCGGGGATTAAATAATGGAGTGATAATCTATATTTATTCTATGCTGATTATAAAACTGTAACGAGACAATTTACGATACAAATTATTAACAAGGCGTACTATTCAATAAATGAATTTATTAACGATAATTGAACTTTGAAATGTATCTGACCTGACATAAATACTATTATATTTATATATTATACTGTATATTATTATTATTTTAAGCTGAATTTTATTGTAGAACCACTTTTGACATGATGTTACTGGATAAAGAAATGACTAATCCTTAGTACTCGTACCTATAGTTTTCCAGTTGCCCTTATGTATAATATGGAGAACATTGAAAAACATAGGTCGTAACGTAATAATATTGTAGCACTAGTTTGTGAATTTGTATGCTTAAAATATGAGCAAAACATGTTTGACCTGCCTCTCTATTGTTAAGTACTTGCATGCTTGCTTAGTTTAGTGTGTATACAAATGTTTGACAAATAAATGATTTGATTGATTGATTGAGACGAATTCTGTACATTGAAGATATTTTTTTGGAGTGCACTTTATACTTGACACTTTAGTCAAAGCTGTTTCTTTTGCATTTTTGTATGTCTGTAAGTCTGTCTGTTTGTATCTTACCGCGCACATAGAGAAAACCAGCCCCTTTACTCTATGCGCGCGCATCACGCCGAAACTACTGAATGAATTCGAATGAAACTTAGCACGATTTGAGTTCAAACTACGCGGTAAGATATAGGATACTTTTTAACCTGAAATTCATCGCGGTTCCCTTGGGAGAGGGAATTAAAGCCAAAATGCGTACTTAGTTGTGATTCAGTAACGCGAATACCGATTTTATTCAAGCTTTTTTGTTAGAATTGAGATACTTTAAAGGTTGTCCCGTATATTTGAAGGTTATCGGTTTTGTAGTTCAGAAATTACAGACATCGCAAACCTTATTATTTGGTCCTAATAATTTGAAACCCGGATTGTACAGGAACCTTTGAAAGTACGGCTCATTAAAAGCTGGCGTTGTGCTGTATCGTTAGTCAGATTTGGTTTTTAGTTCTTCATAATGAGGATAGATTTTAAACTAAAATTATGTAAAGTTCCTTTGGCTCTCCCAATGATAAAAGTCAAAATGTGTAGGTACCTACTTAGTTGTAATTTATTCATGCCTAGTCCGATTTTATTCACATTAGAGAAGGTACTTTGTACAGTCGCAAAATTAATTTTTAACAGCAAAATTTAACAAAAAAATAATAAAATCGGACTTTCAAAACTGTAACTGGGTAGTTTTCAAAAAGTTGCCGTTTTCACCATAGTATACATATTTTAGTTGTGGTTAACTTGATTTCATGTTTTAGGCAACTCAAGTCCTAGAAACAGTTGAGAATGCATTAGCTGGATCGAGGCAAGCCCATTTTACATGACAAGACTTGTACTTAATTAGGTAAATTAGTGTTTTAATTATTAATTAGTGTTAGCTGAGAACCTAGCACCAATACAAACCTCTGCGAGGTTTATTGGTGTTATTGAACATTGTACTATAACTTATGTATTGATAGTAATAATAAATAAGTAAATAAAATCAAATGTGATCGAATCAAAACATGGAATATTATACATCGCGTGTTTTAAAATTTATGGACAGTACTGATTTAGGTTTATTTTGTTTAGTTGTAGTACATGAGAATAGCTTCAATGTGGCGTAGGTATAATCTCGCTGAATACAAACGTTTTGAAATAAAACGACATAACGATAATTTTCTAATTACCTACCTGTCATTTCCATACAGGTGAATGAGATCATTTCGAGTGAATGAGACCGTTCTGCTTACATTAAAGGAATAATGCCTTCATACTTACTTGAAGCTGTCAATGCTGAAGCTGCTCATGTTTTGTTTTAAGTCGACTATGGGTAGAAAAACTGCTTTAATAACTGAAGAAAAGCTAAAGCGGAAAAGGGAACTAGTACGGAATACCAAAAAGTTAAGGCGATTCAGCACTATACGCTCGATCAATATCAACAGAACACGAGGGTATATTCCTCCACCAAGAGAAGTGCATGCGATAAAATTTGACGCTCGACAGTTCCGTATAGGAAAGGAGAAGGGAGGGAGCGGCTAGCCCAACCTAGGGTTATCCTCGGGACTGTTGGGGCTGTCCAACTCGTCCTCCAAGATTGGTTGGACAGGGGATACTTTTACCTTCGGGTTGGTGCAAGTCCGTACGGGCCACAGGTGCTTCATTTTGATTCATTGAATTCATTCTTTCGTGCTTTGGCGGGCACGTTAAGCCGTTGGGCCCGGTTGTTTGTCTTAGGACAACAGTCGTTAGGCTATGTTGAAGGCTTTTGGGCGGCCTGAAAACTTCGACATGGGTTGGCCACTAACCTATCCAGCAATCCGCACTGGGCCCGCGTGGTGAATTATGGCCCAACTCCTCTCTGAGAGGAAGGCTCGAAGCCCAGCAGAGGGAACAAAATGGGTTGATTATGATTTTAGTCTATGAATAAAGACAATATCTACCCAGAGGAATAATTACTGCTCGAGAAAAGAAACAGCTAAAGAATAATATTCAGCCAGGTATTATATTCATCTATGCTTCATACCACAGAGTAGGTACTTCGACAGGTTTCCAAAACTTTTGCAATGCCTCTATCCATTTATTTTTATATATATGTATAAACACAATTGAACCAGGTGGAAATGAGTTGCAACATATTTTACGTTACAAAATTAAATACATGGTAAATATCCTGTAAATTAAATGAAATGGACAAACACAACAAATGCACGAACACGCTACAGATCCATGCCGATTTCTTCTATGGCTCAACCTTTTTTATATCCACACACAGCACAAGCCTAAACCTTTACCTATATCGCCATATTGACATATACGAGTATCTATGCGTTTTAATTTATAAATTGGAGTGGGTAAAACCATTCATAAAACCAGAAAACACAATAGACAGAATTCGCCCTATATACCTACATCATCTATGTCACAATATTACAAAACTGGCACCAATCCTACAGACGAAAAATCCGTCGTCGTTTCCTTTCTTTACGAGATACTGAGGACTTAGACCAGCTTATTTAATTATAAGATAGCAATCGTGTGAATGGTACTCGACTGATAGCTAAATGAGTCCCTCGAGACTGTTTTTCCTTATACATATGTAATATTAAAAAAAGGGACGTTATCTAAGTAGTTGTGATAACTTCAAATCCTATTTACATTATATGTAGAGTGATCCTTCCAGTTACGTAACACACACATTCCTTAGTAAAACTTCTTCTGTCGGTCTCGCCTAAGCTTGTCATGTTAGTTATTCGATAATTATTGTCGCTCCGATTCAATACCTTTCGCGCTTTTGACAGGTGAGATCTATCAGCAATTCGGAAGGGGTTGAAATCACTCTTAGGTTGCTCACGGCACTGACAGTGCAGTGATTCGTTATTCGCTGCTTCCAAAATATTTACCTAAAGAGACGGTATATATACCGGTAGGGATTAAAATAAACCATGAAAAACATTTAAAACAGGCCATAGGTAATTCTTTTTTTTCCGCAACGAAGACACAGTAGATATTATAGAGAACAGTACGGAAACTACCTTCAATCGTTCGAAACGGCCCACTGACATAAACATGCGCATCGCCGAGACCCCTAAGCGGTTCTCGCGGTGCCGTCAGTAGTGAGTGTTACAAACTATTATTACATCATAACCTTTTTATATAATCTAAAATATGAAATGTCACACTTGACTGACTGCTATGTGTTTAAAAATTGTAATAGTGTTCTTGTATGATCGATCATAAATCATAATAAATTTGTAAAACATAACACAAAATACAAATCTTAGATGGCGGCTGCAATAGATTATAATAATTACCAACTATATCGTACTGGGTGTCATTTTTATGGTTTTCGAGGGTGTCGAGTTGTTGTTGTGCCAGCGACCCAAGGCCATACTCCGCTATGTGAAGGAGTTAGGTTGGCTTGAGTAAATGCTGGCAGGGGGGAATGCACAAAACACCCCAAGCGGGACGTCAGTGCAGGCCTCATCGCCCCCAAAACGAATAAGAATAAGAGGGTGTCGAAGCCGATAGTGCTGACAAAATCGAAATCTAAGATGGCGTCTACGCAAAATTATCAATTTTTTCGTCATGGGTGTCGTTTTTAAGGTTTTCGAGGGTGTCGAAGTCGATAGTGCTGTCAAAATAGAAACCCAATTAGGTGTCTGCGCAAAATTTTGAACTTTATCGTCATGTGTCTCGTTTTCATGGTTTTCGAGGGTGTCGAAGTCGATAGAGCTGTCAAAATAGAAATCCAATTAGGCGTTTGGGCGAAATTATCAACTTTATCGTCATGGGTCTCGTTTTCATGGTTTTCCAGGGCGTTGAAGCCGATAGTTCTGTCAAAATAGAAATGCAAGATGGCATCTTACCAAAATTATCCACTATTTCATCTTGGGTGTCGTTTTTATGGTTTTCGAGGGTGTCGAAGCCGATAGTGCTGACAAAATCGAAATCCAATTAGACGTCAGCGCGAAATTATCAACTTTATCGTCGTGGGTCTCGTTTTCATGGTTTTCGAGGGTGTCGAAGTCGATGGTCCTGTCAAAATAGAAATGCAAGATGGCATCTTACCGAAATTATCCACTTTTTCATCTTGGGTGTCGTCTTTATGGTTTAGAGGGCGTTGAAACCGATAGTGCTAACAAAATTTAAATCGAAGATGGCGGCTGAGCAAAATTATCAACTTTTTTTGGAGTCAATATGTAATTTAAGAAGAATAAAAGTATTTTTTTATGATATGTTTTTTTTAATTACAAGGTATCGCAAAACGCAGTACGGTTCAGTCCGAAAATGCGTGACATACACACGAAAACTGAGCTCTTGAGCACTGCACCCACGCCACCTGCAGCGCCTACCACGCGCCCAACCGCGGCTCACGTACGCTACCGCCAAAAATTGTAAAAGGTTATGCCATAATGATAAGTTAGTGTAGTAAACCTACAAAAAAACCTTAGATCTACAAGTGGTTGTGTGTCAATACTAAACTGTTTTCCGTATTTTAAACTATCAAGATTAACCGACGTCATGATACACCTACATACATTTTATTTGTAAACTAGAATTAACTAGATTTAATGTCTACATCAGAGCAACGAATGTTTTATTAAAAAAAACAATACCTTTTTAAGGTATTGTTGTTTTTGCTTTAATGTATCATTAAAAGTGACAACCCTATGGCTTCAATGGGGCATAGATAATTATTTGATCAACTAGGCTTAGTTTCCATACTGTTGCATCTTTATACTGTGACGAAGAAGAGTAAACTTCTTAACCCTTAAATGCATGATTATTAATTTTTTTCTTTTAAATATCAGTAAGTGCAGATTACGACAAAAATACGAAAAAAATACTATATGCTGAAAATTGTAGATATTTTTTCAAAAACGTATTGATGTACTCGTATTTCTACATCATTATGCAAAACCAGTCCCTGTTATTTCTTTACCTTGATTATAGGACATATATTTCATGTTATACTAGCTATGCCCCGCGGTTACACCCGCGTGATGATGGATGATGATGAAAAGTATCCTATGTGTTAACCCAGCGCCTCATGTAGCTCCATACCAAATTACATCAAAATTGGTCCATCATGAAGAGGTAACAAACATATAACATACTCGCAAACTTTGTTTGTGTGTTATTAGCGTAATAAGGTTTTTTGGTGAAATAAAACAAATATTAGTCAATAATAAATTCATTATATGTAACCAAATTAAATTTAAATTTCAATCATTTCAGAGACTTACCTAGTGAAAATCTTTGAAACAAATTATGTTTTGCGTTTCGACATAAAGGTACATTGCATTTAGTACAGGCCCATTGGGTTGTACCATAGCCTTCTCAGAAGGCTATGTTGTTGTACCTTTACAAAGTGGCATTTTGCACCTCAACCTATTCGAGAACAGAGCGGCTAGGCCAGTGGTCGATGCCGTCTTTGCGAATGTCCTTGCAAGACAGTGGATGAGTGGACCCTTTTTGTTCTTTTTTTGTCTGCAACTCTCTCTCCAAGAAACCAATACTTGGACGTCTTCCTTTATTGCTGTTGTCTAAGGTTGTTGTAAGATCCTACATTGCAAAGATACTCTGCCAACTCACTGCGGAATTGTCCAAGATTTGTTTTTGACGTTTTTTTATCGGTGCATAGCCAACTGTTCATTTGAATATGACCGCACACTAGGAAAGTGTTCGAAACATAAATACGAGTAATTAAATACCTATTAATTTATTTGGATCGCCCGGTTATGGCAAAAGAATTTGCTGGATTTGTTTGTTTAGAATAAGGTTAAGTACTTAGTTTCCATTCGTTCCGATTAGATCAACAATTTTTTGTAGAAACTCAGGTGTAAAGTAGAGGAGGAAGCATCTGTATGGACGTGTATCGAGATCGGCTATCTAAGGTTATAGGTTCGTGGGCTATTTTTTTGGTGCTGTTTAAATCAAGTTATCGTTTCTCCAAACAAGATCACGTTTATCAAATAAGATATCTTTTCCCTTGTCTTAATAAGAAGGCCCAGGAAAATCTAAGAGAGGTGGATCAATGTGAGTGAGAAGTTCCTCGTTGAGTTCTTGCTCATGCACCAGGACATCTCCCGCCAAATCTTGAAAAAATTATCTGGTATGACGCATCTTCGTCGCCATTTTCGTCTTCCAATAGTCATCAGAAATAATTCCATTTTGCAACGCGGTCAGTAAATATTGATATCTCTGTCAGGTAGTTGAGGAGCCGCTCTGTGAATATAATGCACATGTAAATATTTACATAATTTATAAATATTATATAAAAAATACTATACATTTTATTATATAAAATTTAAAAAAAACATATATTAAATACCAAAAAACGGAACCGACATCATCACCAACACCCTTTTAGTGACCATTGCTAATTACGGGATCGATGTCATTCACCGTCAATGATGATATAAAATAGGCGAAACACTTTTCAGTAATTGGAGTGTAACGTAAAACTGCTGGACGGAATTTGATGAAATTTAAATCGGACTACACGGGAACTCTCACAAACAAAAAGAAGAATTTAGAGAATCGGTCCACAAATGGGGGAGAATTCGGTGAATAACCGTAAAAAATACAGCAGAACATATAACCTCCTCCTTTTTTGAAGTCGGTTAATAAAAGTAGGTAGCACTTGAAATACCTACTATCTTACTATGTGAATGGTATAACATGTTTACAAATAAAAACGTATATGTAATGGCCAAAACAATATTTGTTACAAAGAAAACCAGTCCATGTAATTGCAACTAAATGGTATCGATTTTGCATACTGATGTATTTCTACATCACTAATTCAACGTATTTTTTATTGTGAATTTCGCAATATGGCTAAATAAAATTATTTTTATCAATTACGCTTACCTTATCGCTGCTCAAAATATATTTTTTTCGTGGGTTTATCACTTTGCTGCATCAAATATTTAATTTTGTAACGCCCGCCAAAACTCAATTTCAAGAAAAGTGCGCCAATCTCAGGAAATGTCACAGATGAACAAAATTAACTGTCACACGTTATTGGTTCGTTCAAAAATTATTGAGAAAAGACTAAATAAAAAAAAACTATAGTTTACTTTACCAGTGTTACCTGATTTAAAGAAATAAGGGAAAAATCATCCGATATAGTTCTACATCACTATGCATTTAAGGTTAAATCTGTTTCTTCTTTGATGTCTACCCGTTAGGGTAGCTCCTAACATAATGGGCTCATTCTTCTTTTATGCTAAACTATGAACTTATCAATACATCTACCCTACAAATAAATAAAATTGAAGTGTCTTATAATAATTTAATAAAGGGGTTTGCGCAACATTGTATGGAGTAGTGGCGTTGTTTTTTTTGGCAGCCACAAATTTAATCATAAGTTCCTCATAGCACTACATCAGTAGGTACATTTTATTTAATAAACAAGTTGCTTTTTAAATAATATCCGAACTAAGTTATTAAACTTTGAAATCTATAAAAATGTCATCTAAATAACCGCAAAATTGCGTTTTTATTCAAACGTTATTCTTATTTATTGATATTACAACTCAGATATAGTCGTACTCGAAGTATTGCAATATGGCAGCGATTAGCCACAGGTAAAACAACTACTTAGTATCTAATAGTGCTACATCAGAGAATGTGATAAGCAAATTGTTTCCTAATTATAATCCACGCTGAGCAACAAAATAGAATTTGTAGGTATGAGGAAAATAAGACATATATAGTATATATAACATAAAAGTACTTTATTACTTTTGTTATCATTTAATATTGTTTTATTAACTTAATCTTCAAGTACAGATCCATCATGTATTTCGTTTTCTACGTCATTTCTGATTATCACATAGAGGAATTGTGCGGGTGGCGATACGTTTTCTTGGTATCGCATATTATGTCGCGGTATTGTGCATGTTATGTCAATTATTTGTTTGAGTTTTAGCTATATTCTCATCTATGGTTTGAGTATACAGCGACAGTATGCAAATCTGGGGTTCAAGCTGATAAACAAATCCAGCGCTGTGATTGAACGAGTCAATCGGGGGTCTTCAAGTGATATGAGTATGAGGGGTATTTTAACGCATTTTTTGCCAATAAGTTCTACGAAATGCACTGTAATGCACAATATATAAGTTACCGATTCCAAACCACCTCGTTCAGTATTGTGCACTAATGAACAAAGATCTTCTACCCTATACTTATTAAAAATATTTTTTGAAAATTCTTACAATGCAAATAGCTCGGCCCCGATATACTTTAGGCAGTTGTTGTAGAACTAGAAATTGTTTATTTTGAAGACTTCTTTCCAACAATACTTGTTTCATTAGTGGCCGACGAACTTAAAAAAAACGCCCTTTTTGCGCATTGCCCTTTATAATTATTAAATTTATATTTTTTTTTTAAATAAAAGCTTTTTACAAGAAACTTAATAAAGTTGATACGACACTTATAACAAAAAATCTCTTTTTTGAAAAATTTTTTTGACTGTTCCGGGCTATATCCGATCGACAGACCGATTTTGATGAAAATTAAATAGTCAGATGGCTGATGTCAAAAGTAAAAAACTAGTTGTGTCCTAGGCGCATTCTTATTAATAATGAGGTAACAATTTTGCTAAGTTTGATATTAGAAAATCATGCTTTAGGACGAATCTGTGGTTGTATACTATAATAATAATGTTTGCCTTTGATACAGCCGCTTCTCTCCCAGAGTTTATTCCAGGTATCTCGGAGATAAGATCTAGGCACAGTAGCCAGGTCATGTGTGTAGTTTTTGAAAGGAACGAGACCTCCACACACCACAGCCTGATTAGCAAGTCTATTAGCTTTTTCATTGCATGTGATACCACAATGACTATAGGTACCCAAACAACAGTAACGGAAAGACCGTTCAAAGTACATACATAAATGTAGTGTACTTCTAGTTTCAGATATAAGTGGGAATTGTAGTTTTGCCTTAAAAGGATACCTCAGTAATGCTTGTAAGCTGCTCATGGAGTCACTTATTATTAAACTTCTTTTAAGTTTAAATAGCAAATTGTAATGAATAGGCTTAACAAGTCCAAGACATTCTCCTCAAAATACTGATATTTCGGATGGACATTTTATTTTTTGCACAATATTGTATTGAACATGATAAACACCTACAGTACACCTACCAAACTATCCGACGTGTGTTTAGACGCATCCACACAAGTGATGCCAATCAGGCCAGTTTTCTTGTACAATTGATTTAAAGTGTATATTAGCGTAGTCATTGTATCTATCGATTTGTAAATTAATGTGAACTGTTGGGATTTGTATTTGTGCTTCAAACCTACTGTCAAACAGGCTAAGTCTTAGAGAACGATAGGTAGGTCGGTGCGCAAATTCCTTTAAATTTAATTAAGCTTTGAACTAAACAAGGACAGGTTTGTGGTTCAAATAATCCGACGAACAAAAAAGATTGAGTGATAACAAAAAAATTAAAACCCTTTATCTCGGGGGGTCATACGAGCGAAGGTTAAACTGAAATTAACATAAAAAATACAACAACTCAAGTATTTATTATAAATTTATTAAATAAAATAACAATATACATATGTGTTCAACTGACCTCTTTTGTTCTTAAATTCGAAACAATTTTGGAATCCTTATAATAAATAAATAGTTGAATATTTTAAATTATTTTTTATAAATATACAGTTCAATTAAAAATAGTGTGAAATACTGCGTGGGCATATTGGAAACGTTTAGTGAACCCAAATACGAGCGGCCGAATGCTTATCTTGAAGCCTAGGGTTGGTTTTATTTTTAATTACTATCTGTCTCCACGTCCTCTGGGGTGGAAGTCTCTACATAAATAGATAAACTTCGCAAACTACCGATCGCTAATGAAGGCGCGGTCTAATCCCCATTTAAAAAAAATACGATGCTTTACGTGAGGTTGAAAATTGTTTATCAAATTGGATGTTTTCGGTACGTCTCATTTGTTCTATGGAACATGACGTAATAGAACAATTTGAGAAAATATTTTCCCTATATTTGTACTATAGAGATAGAGAATACTTATACCTGATTTTTTCGCATCATAATATAAAAAAGAAAACGTAAACACCGGCTTTTGAGCAAAAAATCGTCTTATCAAACTTTAATGCTGACCTACGATTACAAATTACATTTCATAGAAAAGTGTTGCCATTAGAAATGTTGCCTTGTATTTAATGTCTGCGTTCAGAAATAAGTAGATTAATTTGGTGTTACCATTCATAAACAAATTACAATTTGAGGTGGAAAGTCTTTCTCCCATTGCTTTAATAAGGGTAGCGAAGATGCATTAACTTTGTATGTTTTCTTTATATTTATCTATTTATCGATATATACTATTTAAGTAAAATAACTGCTGGTTACTATTTTAATACGTTAGCTATGTATTACCAAAAGAATATATCCTTTTGCTATCGCTGAAAATTCCGATAGTTTGGACGTGAAAGTTTATTTTTGTGGGCCTATTTAGTATTTTTCTGCGGAATGCGATTAATATTTATGAATTTTATTCGGATATTATTATTTTCCTGTTCCTTTTCTAACCTAAGCATGTTTTCACACAATATTATCGATCTATTTCGTTACAATACATGTTTTTATATTAAGTAAATAAGTAATGCAAAGTAAATAAACCATTTTGCTCGTTATCTCGACTGCAGAGAGTTTGCCAGCATGTTATTACTCGTAATTAGCGATCGGTCGATTGCGACGCTATTGCTATTTATGTAGACTTCCGCCCCCAAGATTGGGCTATTCAAAAGTGTGATAGAAAACGTTCGCGACATCTGAGTGATTGAACGTCCCTCCTCGTAGAAACTTACACTATTTTAAATGCACCCTCAAGATACCGCATGTTTATCGTAAAAATCTGCACAAATCCACAAATGTAACCTTACCTATAAAACTTACGAATGTTATAACGTTTTTTCCTTATTATCCTTCCAACTCTTCTCTTTCTCAACTAAGATAAAATTCAATAATTCGCGTGACTTTAGAAACAACAGAGATAAGATTTTTTATCTAAATTTTAAAGCACTAACACGCCTGCTTAGCGTTACATGCAATTTTAGAGATAAAAATTCACAGGACAGGATTCGAACCCGCATCTTCCGACAATTAGTGAGACGCCATGACCACTAGGCCACCGAGGCCCTATAATATGATTTTACCCGTCGGACCGACGGTTAAATTATTAAAATCTAATTGCAGACATACGAATGTTTACAATTTTCAATTAAGTTTCAATGTTAACAACGAGTGAAAACGTCAAACCTAAGTTATAATTTTAAAAATGATAATGTCAAACCTAAATAGTAAGTTTAAAAAAACAACAATGGCATGAAAAGGAAAGTTATGAAACATTGATTTCCGTTTAAAGATTTAGTATACATAGATCTAAAAAAAAATATTTAAGATAAATTAATGTCCATAGTTATGCAATTTTAAAGAGAATCCTTTGACTGAACTCAGGGTCAGTCGTTCGGTAATCCGGATCAGACGACACCGAGCATCAAATTTATCTCTCTAGTTTATTTAAACCGTCGCATGGGGCTAAGCAGTAGTTAGTGCTTCAAAAATCACTTAAAAAATAAGTTTATTAGATACGTTATTATATTTCTATATTGTTAGTAATATAGATACATTTTGGATATGAGGCAGCATCACAGATTTCACGTGAAGTATATTGAAACGAAATCACCTTTATAACGGCACATTCTAGACAATACAGATATCAAGCACACAATTATATAAATGGATCACGTAATTCCTTTATTATGCAGTTTGATTGTATGGAATCAATAACCGTATGAATACCAAACAAGTTTAATAGGTAAAATTTGACAGTTCATTTAAGCAAAGCAAAGTGCTACTTATGTACATCAGGAGTAGTCTAATTTTCTAAATAAATAATTGTATTAAAAAAACTGATGTTGTTTTCTTGAGTTTTTTTCCTATAGCGTAAGGTATATTTTTCTTTGCATAAATGAACTGTCAAATGTTACCTATTAAAATGACTCCACTTTAGTATTATGAAGAGTCTAAATTGCATTCTTTCAGTTCAGTAAAATTAAAACAAATAATAAAGCCTAGTTTCCACGGTGCGAACTAATAACAACAAATTGATTCTGACAAGCATTATTCAATATAGAAATATAAAGTGATACTAGACGGACCAGTCATTCACTGGCATCGAGAATTTATTTTTTTAGAGAACGTACTGAGAATAATATTACAAAATCACCTATGCGAACAGTCGTGCGCATCATCGCAATTCGCAACGGACGAGAATTCTCTAGGAGGTGCGAATCCTACTTAGATCGCATACCTAATCAATATACAGGGTTATAGACAGCAGAAGTGTGACTTTACGAAATTGCAGTATTTGACATTTGGGTAAAAACAAACATTCTGTGACAAGAGGTTTGTATCGTTTTTTTATTTAGCACGTTTCTAAACACGATTGTTAGCTTGAGCGCAATCGTAGAGCAATTTAGATAGGGAACTTCTGTATTTAAGTTTGTGTGTGGAAGGTAAACTAACTTTAATCACTAGTGTATATATATTATTTGGTCCCCAACTCTAACACTAGAGGGCGCCGCTCGTAACGTCACTTGAATTTTGTATTGACTTTCGTAATGCTACTTTGGGCAGAGGGCTCTCTGATCTTGTGAAAATGGCTAACGAGCTAGGCTTGGTACTGGAAAAATTTAATTAATTGAAGTTAAACTAGGCAATCACTGTTAGTTCACTGTTGCGTATGTAGTGTTAGAGTGGTATATTACACCGGTTTGAATCCACCTGTGATTTGGAACACTTCGTGGACTGCAGCACGTGCAAACTCACGTGGCGAGACCTGGATGATATGTTTGGTTGGTTTTTCCCACCCTTGTTTCCTGCCTAACGCCTATTCTCTCCTTCCCCTAACATAACCGACTAACGGATGCTACGCTCGACGCAGCGGGATTGCTGTAAGTACTATTAAGATTACTTATTCCATACATATAGGTTAGAAGTTACATATTGTAGGAATCCATTGTAGAAGATCTTGTTAGGCATATTGTTTGTTCAGCTCCTTGTTTATCGAGGACATTTTTTCTGTCAAATCTTGAACCAGCACCTCGCATACTCTTAAAACCCATACAAAGCGCTTCCACTGCTGGAGTTTGCAGGTCTTTGAGGCTGGCCTGGTACAACATATATATGCATACATAAATCGTTTACCTAATTTCCACGGTCTATTTGAAAAATGTTAACAACCTCTTATGGCGAAATGAGTTCCAAATTTCATGATTCGACTTCGCGAAAACTTAGTTTTTTGACGCTTAAACCTAATAACCGAAGTTCGAAAAAAAACCTAATGTAAATTGAATATACGTCCTTATGAAGTATGGGAGCCAATACACGATTAAGCAAACTTGGCTCGATAGAAATAAATCGGCAACATACCCTAAATTTTGCAATTTTTCTTACGTGCTTCGTGGGAAAAAGCATTTTTATTCAATTACGGGCAAATATATTTCAATGAATGTATCATATTCGAATTCCCAATAAAATTTACTAGTGAACTATGGACTCCTTTATCTTTAAACTTTAATCATTTGATTGTACGAAATAAATATAAAAAGTATTATCACGTATTCAATTGAATTTTCGCATTACTTCGCCCATTCTGGTAAGCAATTCTCAACCTTATGTAAAGCATCGCAAAATTGTTTTAAAATTAGGATTGGACCGCGCTTCAAGTTGTTGCGAGAGATGTTACGCAACGCCTCCCGCAAGCTCCGTAGCATAATTAATTGTAGACCACGCGACTGCTTTATATTTACGACTATATTTTATTATTTTGTATATATTATATATTTTGTTAATAAAAACGTACAACAAATGGTGTATCGTAACTTACAGAAGTGAACATTGTTAGGTTGTTAGCATTTTTCCAATAACCCTAACATAGAGTCTTCGTATTATCATATATAATATATATATATATATACGAAGATTACATATATAATAGATATCGTAACTCGAGATTATATAATATCGAGCCAACAAACGCGCTTCAACGAGACGACGCGGTATTTAGCGCTCGCGTTTTACAAGTTTTGCTTATATAAAAAACAATTTTAGATCTTCGAGATATAGGTTTCAACTTGCAAGCTAGCTCGCACCGTGTGAATCCTTCAAAAACTAATACACATTTCACGAAAGAGGTCTAATTATACACGTTAATAATTAAATAAGGCACAACTCTTATTATTGTTAACAATTGCGTATAAATACTTAAAGCTGCCAAGTTCCATACAAATAAAAGAACAAAATGAGTAGAGAATCGAAACAATCGCTTGAAGCAATTGCTGGATCGCTTAATTTTCAAACACTATCATAGTGTACACACGAAGTCGCATAATCTTTATCAGAACAGTAGAACCACGGACTTTTTGTGAATGAGTTTGTCCAGGGTAGTACTGCCACCGAGTTGTTCGCGTTAGGACAGCTTCGCTTTACGGCAGAAGTACAGTCAACTCAATATAGATATACGCTTTGTGAATGAGTTTGTCCAGGTTCGTACTGCCACCGTACCTTTTTCTACCGTGAAGCAGTCATGTTCGCAATACCGTGTTCTGGTTTGAATGGTATGGGTGCCGGCGAAATTCCAGGTACATAAGACTTAACGACTTAATATCTCAGGGTTACGGGCTTGTTCTCGGCAGACGTTATCACTTAACATCAGGAGGGCCTCGTGCTTATATATTGTATTTCCTGACAAGTACTTTGTTGACATGTTAGTAACCACGTGAAAATTACTATAAAAGGTGTATGTATTCACTAAACGTGTATAAATTATGAAACCTATATAAGGATCAAGTCCCATTGTGATGAATTCTTCTTTGAATTAACCACTTCAGGTATATTTTAACAATGTGGTATTGTTAGAAAAATCTCCCCATAAATTATTTAAAATTTTGATGCAGATTCAAAATGATAGTTTCGATTCTTAACTCATTTATTTTCATTTTATCGTATAGTTTTACTTTTATTCAAGTACAAAATTACAATTTTATTGAATTTTGTTAAAGTACATAAAAGTGCTCACTACTTTTACGTACTTTTGCCATAGAGAATAATATATTTTAATCTGTCCGAATCAGCAAGACTCATTCGAGTTAAGTTTCATTCATAAATCTATTGTTATTTTTTGCGCTGATGCGGACGGGTTAAGGGCTCCATGCATTATGCTTATCTTTGAAAAAATCCGCCAAAAGATAATTACGGACTACACTGCAATGTTTGTAAAAATGAATTACCCTACACTTAATACAGATTTAACTGATATTTACTGTTGTGAATTAATTCGTTCAATTTTCGATTATTTGTGTATCAGTTGAAATGTACTGTTAGCGGTTTTTTTCGAGCTACTATATTGGTGATATCTAGGGCGCGTTCCGGTTAGCGCCGTCAACGCTCACAACTGTGGCGCCCGTTTTGCCGTTCCCTTTGGTTCCAATGCTTTCAATGCCCAACCCGAATGGAAAACTCACGCGGTCGCGAAATGCGCGCATTTTCTGTCAAAAATCGAAGTATCATAAACTAGATGTTCTGACAGTGACAGCTCGCAACGACCGCAAAAACCTTCCATCCGCGAGTGTTGTGGTCGCGACGTGAGCGTCATCGATGACGTACCGAGTTCGCTTACGATGATCGTGGGCTTGTAACGGAACGAGAGTGCGAACACCGCGATTGATTTCAGCTTATAAAGGAACACGGCCGTACACTATGCCCGTGGTCTTCTTTACTATACAGGTGCGTTGAATACAATGTTTTCTCAAACTACCTTTATGGGAGATTTATTACATTACAAAATACATCTAACAATTTTATATATAAATACGACTTTATGGCCTGCCACAGACAACAAAATATAACGAAAACTAAAGTAACACTACGAAGTTCAACAATCGATGTTGCAATATAACATAAAAATCATTTTCTTTAAACAAATCATGGCCACCCAACTGAATTTTTTTCGTAATAGTAGTACAACGGAACATCTCCAAAATTTATACAAAAGAACATTTTTGTCCAAAAACTACTCACTGTACTAATGATAAATTAGTTTATCCTGTTCGAAAAATGACAATTGTATTAAAATTGTTATAAATACGATAACGCATCTTATAGCAAATCATTCGCCAGTAAATTGTGACGAGGTACTGGTGCGAGCATGGATTGTCGATAGGATAAATTTGTCGAAATGATCGGTAAGGGACATCGCGCGATATAGCTATCGCCGCTAGATCCATGCTAGAGACAAATTAAGATAGCTGATAAAAGTATGTTTATCGACTCGACAAGTTTATCGTCAGTTCCATGCTCGCTCTGCTGTATCGTGAAAATGTAAAACGAGAGTAGTAATAAAAAAACCGACTTCCACTATTGAAATCTAAATCCCTATTAGACGCTTATTATCCACGCTTGAAAATATAATATCATCTAAAATATTTTTTTAAATTAAATGTTGCTTTCTAAATTAACTTAAACACTTTTCAAGCGAAAAACGGTCGTACAGGTTGCTTTAACCTATCCAACAATAAAGAATCATCATAATCGGAAGAGCACAGTGAAATTGTGTGGTTCTTTATAATAAAAACATACACAATACAATACATTATGCATGCGTCGGTTTCTAAACGTCGTTTTTTGGATAGGATAAGTCCTTTTATTGGCCCCATTTAAATTTCATCAATATCGGGTACAAAGTTTATGAGATAAGGCTAAATAATAAAAAAATTACATATTGCATAATGTTGAAGACGGTTTCAAATTCTCAAAATTTTACATCATTAATTAACAACAATGACTATTATGAACAATTTCACATAATGTTCGCTTCTTGATTTACTATTAAAATCTCCTTTGTAAGCCTTCCACTACCAATTTTGCAGTTTGGCTTGATTTGTAGACCTTCGATCCTGCAACAAATGGTACAAATGATAACGATAAGAGAACTGAAATCTGGCTGAAACTGAAAATCTGTCACTTAGAATGACAGTTCATAGTAGGAATGGCAGCTCGGCATAAAGAAGAAGAAAGGAATAATGTATTCAATATGTCGCGAGGTCTGATAGATCTTTATTAGACTCGAAAGATCAAAAGACCACTTCGCAGCGTGTCTATTTGAATAAACATTTTTGTAGAATTTCTGGAAACTAGTACCTTTCAGGTAAGAAATAGAGTATTCTAAACACAGACCATATAACCACTTGACTGCTCATACGGCTTCCCCTCAGCTGCCAAGACTATGACAATAAAAGGCTAACATATCGCACCAACACGTCAGTACCAGTTTGACTTAGCGTGGAGAACAAGCGGATGAAAAATAATTAAAACAAATCAAATTATGCCTTATTGTTCAGTAAAGTGGTACGGAAAAAACAGGTAGACATCCAGGTATGCAAAGGATGGAATTACATTTCACAGATAATTTTAGTTTATTAATTATTGGAAGAAAACAAAATACACAAATGAAGTAATTGAACAGCGACTCAAAAATAAAAAATAAATGGGAACGCGTTGATGTCTTTTGCCATCCCGTACTGTTCTTTGCAGTTGTAGATAACGCCGTCTCTTTTACCCACTGGCACGTGTAAATTAGTGCGGTACTCCCATATTAACGGGCAACTTATCGATTGTATATATCGACTGTGAGGAAAATAATTCTTCTATACAATACATTTATTATTTTAAGAGTGCATAAAAATACAAATAAATATTCGGTGTTTTATTTATATTTAGATGTACTTTCACGTTATCATCAATTATGTAGTAACATTTATTTAATATCTTATCTAATAATAATGTAAATATACACGCGAAATAACCCCAGTGTAATGTGAAATATAATTAATAATGGTCTTAAAATATAATATACTTCATTTTTTTTAATATAATCACTATACCTAGCACCTACTCTGTGTGTGCCTCTGTAAGTGACTATTTAGTTTGACTAATTGGATGATTCTACTACTTCTTCTCTGATCAGCTGGCATCTTCTTTATATGATTTAGACATACACACATAGTTTTTTAACAATAACATGGAACCGGCTTCTAAAAGTAAAAAGTGTGAGTCAGTCAAAAATATATAATTTGTAGGTGTCGTACATATTGACAAATTTTACGGTCGTACAAATCCAGTATTGTATAGAATAAGGTGTTGTATCCTTGTATCCTAATGACTGTATAATACACAGTGCCCAAAAAGTATATAAATATAATCTAATTGTTTGTTTACAACAATTATTTAACCACATTTTGTGTAAGGGCTTTGGATAAATTGTACAATTAAAAGTATTTTAAAATTATAACGATGTTGTTTTACTATGGTGAACAATATATAATTATTTTATAGTGGTAAGTAATTAAGTACTTACATTCTGAATAATCAATAAGAATACAATAAACAGACAGTGATAACTATTTTTAAAACACAAAATAAACATACGCAGATCAATGTGTTCTGTTTCACCGTGAAACATCGAATGAATTATTAAGATAATTTCATTAATTGAAGTTTTGTTTACATAACCTTATTTGCTTAATACTTACATACATATTTCAGGTCTTTGTACAGTTAAACGATATTTTGTAGTTAACTTTATCGACAACTAAGGTGATTACATAATGCTGTACCACAACACTATTTAGGTACTATGAGTAGAGCTACATTTTGAGCCGGCCAATCAAAATCCTTTTTTGTACGTAGCCCCCCGACCCGCAGTGGTGACTTGTGTTCTTAGAAGAAATTGACCTACACGCAGTCAAGTGGTTATATGGTCTGTGATTCTAAATGACTGTATAAACGAATTAATATATATATCATGTTATATCCCATATTTGGATAATTTTGTAGTTTAATTCACACCTGCAGGGACCTATCTCAGTTATAATCAAATGTTGATTGTAATCTGTAAAAATGGCGGCTCTTTGTCAGTATTTATCAGTCAGTAGACAACTCCAGTAAGCGAAAATGTCAGTAAGCTGGGCCGCGTTCAGAACCTCGGTGAGAGCGCACTCGGAGTGCAACTTTTCGCACTAACGCCGTTCTGAACCTCAGGGTAAAGCACTCGGTTGTTCTATCTCGAGCGTTCCGAACCTCGGAGCGTCGCAACTTTTTAACCATCAAAATCGATCGGTAATCGGTTGCAACCCGCATCTGACATAACTTTGACCAATCAGACTACAACAAACTTCTTCTTCTTCTCTTTTCTCAAAGAAAATTAGGTAAGGATTAAGTGATCTGTCAATGTCGAATTTGTCAAAGTCTATTTGAGGTTAGAAAACAACCGTGCCGTTCCGTATCTCAGAGAGAGTTAGAAAACAACTAAACAACCGCGCTCTGAGGTACGGAACGCCCCTCTGATGACTGGAGCTGACAAAAGTGACATAACGCCGCCATGTTTTTTTTTAGATTTTATTCAAATTTCGATTGTAACTATGATACATAATAGCCCTGCATAGCATAGAAAAAAATACTTTACGTTACAATAAACTATTTGTTACAAATATTGTTCAAATGTTACCAATTCATTACTGTGTATGTTTTACCAATATCGACTTCACACAGGCGGAATAACGCATTAATGGTTATCAAAGTTTTTGTTTAATTTTCCTTGATTTGTGTTTTTTTTTCTAGTTTTGATGTGTAATAATGATGGATTATTAACTGTTAAATGTTCGTAACGGTGCACTAAGAACTAAACACTAGGGGGGTAGGATTCTGACGCGAAAAGTTAAATACCTCTGAAAGGCAAGTTTAACCGGTAACTCTTGCCTATATTGTCACTTAAATGAAAGTCACCTCAACTTCTGGAAGCCACTGTGACTGGCATAGGCAATCTTTATGCATTACAGATGATCAGGTTTGGAAAAAACAAGTTTTTTTTTAAATTTTGTAACACAAACAGTTAAGTTTGTTTTAAAACAAGTGGGGTTATTTGGCTCTTTTAGGCTTGGGCTACGAAGAAATAATGTCAGGAAGAGTAACTGACCCAATAAAAGTTGTGCTAAATCAATAACATCGTTCACGCCGCTATGACTCAACCGTCATAGTAGACGCTGCAGCACGCGCGTGCACCAATCCCTGCTTTCTTTCTGAAATTTAAACCAATCACCGAACATGTCTATTTGTAACCTCGGAAGTAATTCGTATTTGGAATCATACGTCGTTTTGGTTTGAAGGACCACTTTTTGTGTGGAATTTGTTCTGAGTTATGCTTCCTGACATTATTTCTTCGTAGGGCTTGGGACATTATTTCAAATTAATTCGACCTATAATGTAACATTTCTAGACTCGATGTTTTCAAATTCGCCATAGTACTTAAATTAAATATTTAAAAAAACCCTTAATGGATAAATATTTATTTTATGTTGCGTATCTCTAATCATAACTGAACGCTGTACATTCACCCTGTATGTTCTAACTAATACTGATTTTTAAATTGAGCGACGTAGGGACTTTCCTAGCTGGACTCTTACCAGCGGGGAATTACCTATGAACTATGAATTCTATTCTATTAATAGGGGAAACCCCAATATTTAGATTTAAATGAGGGGAATAACCACTAGTCCATTGAATTATTTTATCAGTCGTTTGCCAACAACAGCCTTTAGTAAATGTGTGATAAAAACACAAACATTCAAACTGTTTTAAACATGTGTTTAAAAACAACTTGCTTTACAAGAAGGTTAGCAAAGTGTTATTTTTATCATTATAAAATATGAACTTTTGCAATTTCAATATCTATTATACAGAATTTCGTTTATTCTCGGACATGATATTCAAATATGAAACATAAAGGTTTTTTCGTAAAAAAACTTATTGCTAGAAATTCAATATGTTATAGTATTACTTTTCAAAGCACTAACGCCTGCTTTAGCGATCTCAAACATTGAAATTTATAGAGAGAAATATTCACATCCTCGGACGGGATTCGAGATCGCTAAAGCAGGCGTTAGTACTTTGAAAAGTAATACTATAAAAATCACAAGGGTTGCGATGTCAATGCGAAAGTTTAAGTATTTCTAAATAATGCTTCTGTCGGTTGGATGGTACTGTTAAACTGTCCAATAGATGTCGCTCCGTCCCCTCAAGACGGTTAGTCAATTAGAGACTTATTCGATGCTCGGACCAGATTCTTGGTGGCCTAGTTGGTCAATGGCGTCTGACACGGATAGTCAGAAGACGCGGGTTCGAATCCCGTCCGAGGATGTGAATTTTTCTCTCTATAAATTTCAATATGTTATCTTACAAAACATACAAATAGTACAGGATCATAATGTAAAACATAGTTTATTCTGTTTATTACTTTTTATTTCACGTATGAGTTTAGAACCGTTTTGTAATAATGGGCATTTTTGAAGTGGTTACAAAAAAACAGAAATCAGCCATTTCAAATTTTAAGTGTGCGAGTGAATGGATTTTGAAATTTCGTGAGTAGAAGAGCCAACCTTGCAGATGACTTGCGAGTCACTTGGTAGTATAAAAGACTAATTTAAAAAAAAATGTTTAACTCTTTGAGTACCAATGACGTAAATTTACGTGCATTTAATTCATAAAACTTTGTTTTAATTATCACGGCATATGAAGGGTTAAGTGACTTACTCAGTGTGTTTACATATGACCCCAGTGTCAACCTCACATCGGATGCTTTGTTCGCCGCACTGAGCAATAATCGTGTTGTTCAGTTCGACCCTGGATCCCGAGTACATTTGGATGCCTACTCCACACCTTTTGATGGAACAATTCCTCAGTTCCACCTGAAAAAAAAAAAAACATTTTAGTGATGGTGTACAAAATCAACTTAATAGAATGGCTATTTGGAATATTATCGAACGACAAGAATAGTTGAAATGCAGTTGCAGCGGGATAGAATGTTGAATATTGTGAAATAGAAGAATTGGCCTCCTGGTGCGCGACATGCGCATCTGGTCACTTGATTGCCCAAAAATGGTGGGTGGCTGTGTCATACGTTAATAAGTTTTTCCGAGTCAAAAGTTGTACTAATTACAAATCACGATACGCAGCAAAATAACCTCAAAATGGCGGGACTTCCTTTCGCTTCCTTTATTTAGGGGTATATATATATATATATTCTAACTTAAGATGCCGCCTGGCGCGATGCGTCACTGTTCTCGTTTATTGTAATGAAGTCTTTGATCCTCATCCTAACTGACTTGTCTTCTGGACTTTGTCGGTGGCTTTCGTTCATCTACCAATTTCCTCATTTTGTATTCGATCATAGAAAAACTCCGAACATACCCCTTTGTCAAAAATATATTATATTTAAGTAATATTAATAATAAAATATTGAGCCGCAACATAGACAATCTGTCCCCGAGTACCATAACAGGATGTTCTGGCAACTGTTCTCGAGAGCCATTTGCTATAGATCTAATGTGATATCACTTTCAACTGCATCATCACTGACCAAAAAGTGAGATAGTAAAAAAGAAAATATATACCTCAGCTCCTTTATGAACAACGATGCCCGAATAGAAATTGTCGAACGTGCAGTCTTCTAAAAGAATCTTTGCGCCAGTCATTGCAACTACACCCTGTGCAAAGTCGCTCTGTAAAGCAAAAAGAAAAATAATCTATACATACAAATAAAATTGAAATGTCTGTTTGTTATGTCTAAATAAAAGCTTTTTACTAAATGCATATTATGAATGTATATAATATGGTACGTATATCAAAAACAATGTTTAAAATGTATGTCTGTTTGTTTGTTCCGGCTAATCTTGAAAACGACTGGACCTAATTTGCCGGGATTTTCACAGGCAGATGGTTGATAAGGTTGATGTCATAAGTAGTAAATTAGGCTACTGTTCACTTTAGCCAAAAGGGTCCATATTTTCAACTGGTATCAGCATATACTGTGTGGTACTTTTTAACTTTTGCACTTCGAACTTAAATGTGAGATATAGATTATATCTAGATAGAGATATATATCAGATCTAGATATATATCTCTATATATATCATAGATTAAAAAAGGGTTGCTAACCCTTTTTTAATCTATAATTTCTCACATTTAAGTTCGAAGTACGTTTCGGTTTTAGTTATCGTTGAGAGTGGTTAAATTTTTCGTTTTTCGGAACCATCTCTCATAATTTTCGTATAAACTGCGGCCATTCGTGCCAAAACTTCCACGGGTAAACCCTGTTTATATAATTAATCAAGAAATATCTTGATTAATAATTATATCTCTCTATAATTATAATTTGTGGTATCACCGTTACGCTGCAGCCATATTGAAGTTGTACTGAACGTTTGGGGGCTTTAAGCTAGCGAACCAATTCTAAGTTCTTTCTAGGTGTCCTATAATATTGGAACTTGCCTTTAATATTGCCTTTAAAATTGGCTTGGAAACCCCATTGGACAATCTGGTGAGTTGCACAAATCCTATATAAACTTTGCCCCATCTCCTTTCTTGAATACAGTCCATTACTCTTATCGTCTACCTATCGTATAGATTGAAAAACACTCAAAATATTACAGCTAATAACTTTTATTTCAGTAAAAGAATTAAAGTTCCGTGCAAAAAAAACAAATTAAAAGCCATTATCCCAAGAGGTCACGTAAGCGAATCCGCGGATGACTTAGCTAGTTCGATAATGATAGCAATTGCAATGCAGAACACAAAACTAAAATTATCTAAACTATGGTAGTTCCTATACTGTTTATACTATAGTCCACATCCACGTAACACTAAAGGTGCAAGTTTGTAGCCGGCTACACTTAGCAGCAGACGACGTGTCGTCCCTTCATGTCGCCGCGACACGTCGTCCTTCAAGTCGCTGCAGTCATGATTTCGAATCCGACTGCAGACGGCAACTGCAGATGGCATCAAACATTAGAAAAGCGATACGAAAGGTTTACTTTAAAAGCTTTTCATTTGTTTTACTAGGTAGATTGGTATCCGCGAGCAACACTATGGACCTGCGGTCGGGCGACAGTGTCGTCTGCCGCTCGAAGACGCGACGCTAGCTTCGTTGTCGCTAACCACGAATAGTATTTCCTAGAAACACCAGTAGTGTCGCTGGGACACGTCTTCATGTAGCCGGCTACAACTAGCAACTTTAGAACGACATGTCTAAAAATTGATTCTATTCTATTTATCATTCTACTCAATTGTGGTAGTTTTACATCAGTTTAGAGAGCACGAAGTTGTATGACGACTAAATTTGCACTGAACATACCTTTGATTTGAATAAAAATGGCATATTTAAAAACTTTTCCCAAGTAATATTCGAATTTGAACTTTAGTATGAACAGCATAAGAAATACCATAATTTACTAAAATAAGATTTTATTTCGCTAGTTTAGTGCGGTGTTCTGCACGAGCGAATTGCTGCCAATAAAAGTTATAAAATACCCTATCCAATGTGGCCATAAGAGCCTAGTCAGCCTTTGTCTATGACAAAGGTTCACTAGGTTGAGAAAGGCTGTTGTTTGCTTGAACATATAAATATGTCATATAACACAATGACTCGGCATCCTGTTTACGCTTACAACAAAAGATTTATCAATGAAACTGACGACTGATGCGTAAGGGTTAATATCACTCTAATTTTATTAATGAGAAAATGTGTACGTGAATATGTGTATGTTTTTTACTCGGCAGTTTTAATCTATATATATAAAAGCGACACTCATCACGAAATCTCAGAAACTACAAGTGCTAGGAGTTTCAAATTTTGCTAGTGGTAGGTGCTCACTAAGACGGGATTTTATGAAATTCAACCACTAAGGGGTTTTTTTGGGGTTGATAGTTTGTATGAAACTTCGTTACTGCGAGTGCTAAAAGTTTAAAATTTTGCATGGGGGTTCTTTTTAGGACGTAGGTGCTCACTAAGACGGGATTTTGTGAAATTCAACCACTAAGGGTTTTTTTTGAGATTCATAGTTTGTATGAAACTTCGTTACTGCGAATGCTAAAAGTTTAAATTTTTTTTCATGGGGGTTCTTTTTAGGACGTAGGTGCTCACTAAAACTTTTTTTTTATGGATTTTGTGAAATTTGACCCCTAAGGTTTGTTTTTGGGATTGATAATGAAACCTCCAAGACCAAGCGTACGAAGACGCTGGCGGGTCAGCTAGTCTCAAGTATAACGGCAAATTTGGTTTTAAAAAACCAAGCAGTGCAATCTTCTAAGGCACTGTCCGCACTGAGATTATTCACCGCGAGATTTTTATTCGCGCGTAATCTTTTCCGTGATCGGAATTACACATAATACGCACTGCGAATAAAATTTCGTACGGTTTTTGCGCGAAACGAGCGAATTTTAATTCGTATTGACAGAAAATTTAAATTGAGTAATAGACAAAACATTCGCGCGGAATTAAATCCGCAACGCAACTTTACATCAATTTATTTTACCGCGTGGATTTTAACTGCCAGTGCGGCTAGTCCTATAAGATTCAATGTGTTACACACTTGCGAGAAAAAAATTGCGCGGTGAAAAATCGCTAAGCTAACCTAGTACATGCTTAGATTTCAAGTATTTATATGTTAGTTTGTAAGTAGACTCGTTATTTACGTTAATATTTATAGTTGCATCTAGTGACATTTTTATTCAAGTTTTCGGATCGAGTCACAGGCACATAAATAACTCGATCATTGAGTCACTGTCCTGACTAAGTCATGTTCTAGTAAAGTGGTGGATGCATTACTCAAACTTTTAAGAGGATTGCATAGCTAGTACTTTTCATACTAAAAATATGCAACATTTGTGTTTTTCTCGTCATCAACTTAATAGGATTGCATAGCTAGTACTTTCCGTACCAAAAGAGAAAACTCTTTTCTACCTCTTAACATTGTCCGATTTCAGTGATTTATTTTCATTCATTGAAAAAATCAAAACGTACGGGCATAGTAAACAATGTGATGATTCCATGGAAAAAAAATCACTGAAATCGGACAATGTTAAGAGGTAGAAAAGAGTTTTCTCTTTTGGTACGGAAATTACTAGCTATGCAATCCTATTAAGTTGATGACGAGAAAAACACAATGTTTTTGTACACTTTTCCCAAACTCGTGCCCGCCATTATGTAGAAAATGTATCATACTTAGAAATTCAAGTTCATGTCAAGAAGGTCAAGTTAAAACGGCCTTACTGAGGCCCTATTCATAAACAATTAGATCTATAATAAAGCTTATAAATAATTAAAGTGATTAGTCAAGCATAACTAATAAATAGCATATAACATAATAGATTTAGATGTATTTAACACACCTGTTGGACAACTAAAACGTGAACTTACCGATCACTTTTTTAATAGAATAGTACCATAGGTTATATTATAGGTATTGTATATTAGCTTATACTGTATATCTTTATGTATATTAGTAGTCTCTGTGTATAGTAGCTTATACTGTATATATTACTGTATATCTTTTCTTGCATGCTTTTTGTTTTCCGTCCGTGTTGTATATAATCTGTCACCTATATGTGGAAACTTGTAAATGTCCCTTAGTATAATATTTAAGTATCCTAGTTATTAGACCTAGATGTAAGTTTTCCTAAAATTGTAAAATAAAATAACATATTTGTTCAGTAATCTTAGGTTATTTTATTATAAATATATTTTTTAAGTTTAATTTAAATACTGAAATAAGATCTTTAATATTCCAGTCCTCCCGCGCTTGCAACAGTGTCGAAATATCGGGAGCTCATTTAAAATGAGTACCATGCACGGTTTTCATCCCGTAAGTAGCAGTATGTTTATTAAAAACAACCGTGAAAGTTTGAAAAAGTGCTTAATCTTTAATATTGTTAGGTAATAATTTGTTATGAAATGTTGGAACAAGACTCATACAGAATATTACGTTTACCTTACACGGTCCTAGATGCTTATAATTTATGTTTATTCACATTTCTTAAATTGTAATGAAGTGTTCTATTAGTTAATTTTATTTCTGTATGTATTTTTTGCATTATTACTTTGTTTATCAGAATGCATGAAGTGTAGATGTATAATAGTGGTTTTATATATATAATATATTTAAATTTATTTAAGTTATAATGCAATATTTTAGTTTCTTTGTACAACGAACTAGCTGTATTTTTATAGTAATACTTTTTAAAGCACCAACGCTTGCTTTAGCGATCACTAAGCATATCGATAAGCAGGCGTTAGTGCTTTAAAAAGATATACTATAAAAATTACAAGGGTTGCGATGTCAATACGAAAGTTTAAGTAATTCTAAATAATGCTTCTTTCGGTTGGATAGTACCGTCAAGGCTGTTCAATACTCGTACATGTCGCTCCGTCCCCGTAAGACGGTTAAAGTCAGATAGAGAGTAAAATTCGATGCTCGGACCCGAACCTCGGTGGCCTAGTTGGTCAATGGCGTCTGACACGGAAGTCTGACAGTCAGAAGACGCGGGTTCGAATACCGTCCGAGGATGTACATTTTTCTCTCTATAAATTTCAATGAACTAGATGTATTAGACTGTCATAATATATCTACAAGGAACGATATTTAAATTGTACCAACCGCAGTTTTTACTATATTAATCATTGTGGTTTTTAGCTACATATTATAACATATATGTTAGTCTATGATATTATACATAATTGAATGAGTACCTTTAATGTTTTACTTTGAATTAACAATGACTAGTTAATCATATTTTTACTTTAAAAGCTGCAATTCCTAAGAATTAATAAATAATATTTAATGTATTTTATTACACAGTATTACTGGACTTCTGTGAATTATCTGATAATGCATTTGATAAATTTTTTTAAATTAATTTTGTGAGTATAATTTTATCTATAGCATAAAATGTGTTATCTGCTAAGTATGTAGATTGGAAATTGTCAGAAGTGACTACTTACCTTATGAAATGTACACTACACCTGTGATGGTTGGGTATTATTGGATTGGTACTTTCCAATTTCACTCGAGCAAAAACTGTATGATTACTTTTCTTTTTCTTGTTTTTATTGTCACTTGGGCGTTCGTGATGCTGCTCACGAGTTCCTGCTGAACATCAGCGCAACGGTCGCCAATCCCTTGCTTATTACTGAGCAGAATCATTTCTGGCATCGCGCAACACTTCAATGAGAATTTTTGTACTTTGTTGCTTTAAAATATCTCAAATATGTTATGTAAATTTTCATGTAGTGTTGTGTGTATGTCTGAAATAAAGTTACTTTCTTTCTTTCTTTTTATGTGTTCAAATTGTCATAGCGAATAAGGCCCCTGTAGTAAGTTGCTAATCTAACCTGTGAGCTCTCGGAATTATCAAGAATAGTGCATTTCTGCAAATGCAGCGCTCCGCTTCTCATCACGACGGCAGTATTGACCTGAGCGCATTGCAATGTCAAATTCTGCAATCGGCACTGCCCAGTCAGCATTAGCAGGCAGGAGCGTATCTCGGATGCTGTTAATGTTGCACCTAGAACAAATAATAAAAATAAATAATTGTTCTGGGAACAGCAGACCTCGCGAGCACTGTCTTATCAGTGGCAATTCTTCGCATTCTGAGCTAACTGTTTTTAAAAACGAGTCATGATCAAGATCAATGTTTCTAAAATTGTATATGTTGTTTAGTACCAAATGTTCTTGCCGAAATATTACTAAAATAGTCAAGTGGAATATGTTTCAGAGAAGAGCTCTTAGGAATTTCCCTGAAGATATTGTGCATGAAAACCAGCTTTTCTTGCATCTTAGCAGGACTTGGGATAGTATTCCACAACAGGATATTGACACCCTTGTTTTGAGTATGCAGAACCGCTGCAGATGTGTCAGGAGAGTCTTAGGTGGATCCATGGATTATTAATTTTAAGTTTTCAACTTTTATAAAAAAAATAGTTGTTTTGTTTAGGTTTTGATGTTTCAAAAATAAAGTTAAGATTTAAATTTTGTCTGAGTTTTTCCTCTACTAAGTTTTTTTTTAAATTTTACTTAATCTAAAAGTTTATTATCAGATTAGAAAGGCTATTAAACAAGGTTTATTTTAATGTGTAGGTGTCTTAACAAAAAGTTAATAGAATTTTAGTTATTTAGGTTTAATTGAAATATCCCTAGACCATGTTGATGTGTGTATTATAAACTGTAGAGGTCAAATTTCCGTACAATGAAAAATATGCTAAAAACCGAGTTAGGGGATGTAAGGAGTCAAAAATAAGTTCAAATTGTTTTATTTCTCTGTATGTTTGTCTGTCTGTTTGTACGGGTGTAATCTCCGAAATGACTGGACCGATTTAAATTAAATTTCGTATGGTGGTAGCTTATATCCCTGATCAACATATAGGATACTTTTAATCCCGGTAAATTAAAGAGTTCCCGTGAGATTAAAAATTAAAAATCTGTAATTACGTATCCCGCGAGGCCACGCGAGCGCAGCCGCTGGCGGGTCAGCTAGTCAGATATATATCAAACGAATTTTTGTGATATATATCAATACAAAAATGTTTGATATTATTATTTAGTTTTGCGCAGTTTGCTGATGTATTTCTACTTCCCATATGTTGGCGTTGGAGTAAATTTAAAACATACTTCCTAACACTAGTTTTAATCATTAAATGGCAACATTGAATAGCGGCATCTCTCTGGCTTTTGACAGTTCTAGCGGCATTAATGGCGTCAGCCTCGTCAGTAGACTACATGAAAAATCTCGTAGATCATTAATAGTTATTATATTGTCTGGCTTACCATTAAAACTGCAAACAGAGATCTGCATGAGCGGCACCTCAGGGATCTCATAATGCTTGCTGCAGACTAGTACTTCCTCCGGTTCCAGGGTCAGAGCCTCCTCCGCCGACACCATCACTGTGAGTGTCTGCTCGTTGGTAACCCGGGAACGGAGAAACTTCGAGATCTCCTCGAATTCGAAAGGTGAACCGCCTTGCCAGAGAGCTACAACCTGGAGGGAATATTTTATTTTGATCAATAGGTAGGCACCACGGATTTTGGAAGGGAGGGGGATATGGCGCGAAGCATTTATTCTACTGATTCGCATGACGCAGTTTTACAATTACGCATCCCCACTGCACTTCACACCTACCAATGAAACAATAAACTCATAAAGTAATACGTTGAACGCAGCGCTCTCATTAGCTACTTACACCAACTCATTACAAGGCACACTGACAAATCAACCAATGAACGCTAATAGCTCTCGGTGCCGATAGCCGCGGCCGCACTACGCCATCGCATAAGCCATACAATGAACCAGCGCCGATTTAAGGCCGTATACAGAAAGAAAGCTGGTAGCCGGCGCCGATCGGCGCTGGTTCATTCTAGTAACAGTTACATAAAGGAAGCAGATTGAAGCCGAGCGAGCAAAATGTCGTACTCATCGGACGATGATTTGTTTTTGTTTAGAAAACAAGCTATACATCCTAATAATAGAGAAAGGAAACGTTTCGGATAATTACCATCAATTTGAAAAATTTAATATCGACTTCCATTCCATTACTTTGGTAAAAATCAGTTATAGGAGTTTAACTCAAAAAATACTGGACCGAATTTGATGAAATAAAAATTAAATGGGACACGGGAAGCACCAGCTTTCAAACAAAAAAAGAATTTTGAGAATCGGTCCACCCAATCGAAAGTTATGAGGTAACAAACATTAAAAAAATACAGTCGCATTGAGTACCTCCTCCTTTTTTTGGAAGTCGATAGAATATTTTATACTCGTAGATATACAAGAATGACTCAAGAAACATTTTATTATTTTTGGACTTGCTGAAAAACCATTTGATGAAAATTGGTGTACCTAATTGGCATAATGAACCAATCCTTCCAGAAGAAAGACTAGTTGTCACCATTCGGTAAGTACAAAAAAAAAATATCTATCGCTTTAATTATTAAATGATAAAGTTATAAGATTTATTAAGAGTAGCTGGTGCACGTGACTAAGGAAATCAGCACGTCCCTATCCATTTCTTTATTTAACAAAAATATAGGCGTGTCGTAGTTGTACGTGTTGTGATCAGCGCTGACCGGCGCGTGTCGGAACTTGTCGGCGGCGTTCGGCGCTTATCGGCGCTTGTTCGTTCATATAAATGTCTGCGCCGGTTACCTGCGAGGGCTGGTTTCTATAAGCGCTGGTAGGCTGCCAGCTTTCTTTCTGTATACGGCTTTAGGGCTCTTACACACTAGTGGCATGTTGCCAACGGCAGAGGTAACTGTTGGCAAAAAGTAAGCAACCTGCCGATCGTGTGTATAAGATCTCTAAGTTTAACTCAGTAACTTACAGTTACTGGAGTTACTGCTTACTGGAGTTAATCTATTTAGATTTCAATCAAAATTTGATGACAATTGAGATACATAGGTAATTATTTAATAGGCCCTGCAGAGCTTTAGACCTTGCTTTGCTTAATCAGAATCAAATAAGATGTAACTTACATGTTTCTTACTCTTATCCTTCTGCCATTTATTGCGAACCTTAGCTAAGTACTGCTCTCTGATGATAGGGTTTTCATAGAGAGTCCACTTCGCCATGAGACCATCAAGCTTGGCATTTAGTTCAGCACACAGAGATATGTAATTTGGAGGTAGAAGGGAGTCTGAAATAAATTACCAGATTACATAATGTACCGTAAGTATTAATATTTATGCTGTATATGTACAATTGTACATACATACAATGCAGAAGAATTTTAATGAAGCATAAGGCACATTTACAAGTCATGTACTTGGACATTTTTTTAAATTTTACGGATTTCTCGGATACGGCCGCCAAACTGTCATTGCGTCCCTTAACAGTCTTTACCATTCATTAGTATGTACAAATTAAGTGGGTAACTGTACTTTATTTTACAGATACTGGTTGTTACAAAAGCATGTACTGATCTAAACTACGCTGGTATTTGAATTTGCAATAAGTATTTGCTTGTTAAATCTTCTTTCACACTTAACCCCCCACATGTCGAGTGTACACCATGTGTAGGTACAAAAAAATGCTAAGCCATGTCATGCATACAACTTATATTACATACAACACATTTTTTAACTTTTGTATGTAACTAATTTTATCAGATCCAATGCACTTCACTGGTATAAACTTGCATTTAGTTGGTCAAACTATTCAAGAGTAATATTTTTAACTGAACTATGTGTTTATGTGTAGTTCGGAAAGAAACTGAAAGAACTAGACATTGGACGGGTTAATGTATGTAGAATTATATATAATGAACATTATCCGAATAATAATAATACAAATTATAGCTTACAATGTTGTATAAAAACATCAGCATTTTCCTTATATGGGACTTTTTCACGACTATTTTAATCTAGATTGACAAATATTTTGAGACAGATATTTGGTCAGATAACTGATATCATGTTGATTTTTATTGATCCACTAAAGTCACAAATTAACATTATTATTCTTATTCGAGATGACCCTTATGATTATTCACAATGATGCCTTACAATTGTCTTATGATTCATGCATAATAAGGTAACTAGAACTACTTGCTCACCATCATCATTAGCAAGATCCCCCTCACAGAGTGATGAGTCCAGCACTCGCAGACGCTCATGTGCATCTATGGCACTGTTCCGGAGCAGAATGACTGAGCGAGACACACAATTAGGTATGGTGCCGTTGTGCAAGTCTGACCAAAGCTGCATCCTGTCCTCTATTGTGTTCGATAAAAGAACTTTGTCATCTTGGTCATCCCATGGCATCCAGATGTCCAGGTAGTAGAACCTGCAAAAATTGTTGCTGCATTGAGTCAGCACTATCATCATCAAATGGAAGAAGTTGTTGTTCACTGCTTTCTATCTCTTTGAACACCGAAATTAATATCTATTAGCCATTTACATTCATTGGGAAGCCACACCAACCCATGGTATATCTTTAGGTTGTGGTTGCCACTCAAACTTTTTGAGCCACAGTGTATATTATTTCATTGAGCAATGCAGCCTGCTCATTACCACTTCAAAATTTAAAGATATGGTGACTTTGCATTGAGCAGTTTTGGTAAATTATTGATGTTGCCTATGATAAAATAATCAAAACTAGCTAACTGTTCGCAGCTTCATTTGCATGGCCTAGAGAACACAACAACAAACAGTTAACTATTTGTTATAAATGTGTGTGTTTCATGATATGGTTTTTTTAAAGCATCAATGGTCACTCAAGAATTTAGATGTAATTAATCTAAGAATTAATATCTATAATAAATACATATCATAGATTTGTATTAATTATACTCTTGAGCAGAGCCTCAAGGTTTTAAAATAAATCGTCACCATAACACATTAAATAAATAAATGACATACATTCAACCTACTATAAAGTCAAAAGTTTATAGCTATTTTTATCTAAGGCCTCTAAGATACAACCTACACAATATCATACAAGAAGTAGTGAAAAGATATCTATATTTTTGAGTTAAAAAGTTACAAAAGTATACACAGACATGATCTTTTCATTTTACAACACACCAAATAATATTATTTCTGTTATACACCTAATAAGTTTTTAAATGTATTTTCAATGGTCATTGGACACTAGATTTGTGATAGTATAAATAAGGATAAGAAGAAGAAAATAATTTCTGCTATAACAACACTGCAGTGAAATTGACATCTCAGTACAGCACTATAATTTAATAAACAAAGATTAACCTCAACAAATCAATAAACTCTGCAGTTGTTTCAGCATTCACACACTGTTCCCGTTGCTTCATTGTGGGCCATAATTCTATAAGTGGTACATCCACCACTGACTCCGGCAAGGTAACAGATTCATGCTGGACACTCAGTACATCCACACTGGCCGAGAGGCTCTCAAAGTCAACGGCTGTGACTGTTATATAAGCTATGCAAGGGAACCTTACATCTGAAAAAACATATTTAAAAATTTCTTAAAAATAGCTATTACAACACACACCTAGGCTAGGACAGCATTTCTCTTGCTAAGCAGAATAAGTCTAGACGAGTACTTCATAATTATTTTTCAAAATGCACAGATCGCGTCATGTTAAAAGACTGCTGGAAGAAAGTGGAGGGGGTGGGTTTGCACTTGGGTACACTCAACGGTCGACTGACGAACCCATAGCGCTCCAACAAGCATAAGGCACGTGACACACCCGCTCCGCACCGCACCTAATACCACCAAATAGACCTATAAATCGCCTACTGCACACCCTAAGTGTTCTTTTTTCTTGACGCAACCTGTACCAAATTTAAAAAAATACTATTATAATGTTTAAAATATATTCCATATGAATTAGCTGAAGGATTGTGTAATACCCCCACAGGTGTCAAGAACAATTGAATTCTAAATAATATCCGATGACATTGTATATGTCAACTAAAACAGCATTATTGAAAATACAGTGATATCTTATTAAGCAAATAATGAAAATTTACTTCCTTATTAGGCAAGTAGATATTATAAATTAAACAAAAAAATATGTGCCAACTTAGATTTTAAGATAAGATTTCTTGTGTCCTATGGTTGAAATATTGAACATGTCATCTTACTAAAAATAGAAGAATGCTCAAGAATGGTTCACCATCAAGTGCAAGCAGTTCTTCAATTGAAAGCATGTATTTTTTTTATATCTGATTTTAGTTTAGGGACTTTTGTCTTTTGACATGTCAGTCCCATCATACCCTGTACATATATAACATCACATAACATATTCATAACAATAACATATTCATCTACTACACATTTTATACAACTTTACTGCATCCTCTGATGCAGATTCTGAGAGAATGCCGATAAATACTCCTACATCTAACACATTTAATAGCATATATATAATAAATTAGCATATAATATATTAAGTAAAATTCTTGTATGATGGATGGGGCAGCGACTCTGGGATTGCAATTGGTTCCTTCACATGTCGGCATACATGAAAATGAGGAGGCAGACAAACTAGCTAGGGAAGCAAGAGTAAGTAGTACAGAGGTTCACCTGAAACCTGAATATACTGAAGTACTTACCCATTACAAAAACAAAATTAAATTGCAGTGGAAGGAGTATTTTGATGTTATCTCTCGAGAGAAAGGGATATGGTATAGAACTCTACAAAGTGAGCCTCCTCATATTCCATAGTTCACCCACATGAAGTTAAGTAGAAAACTTGTAGTAATTGGTCACAGGTTGCATTCTGGACACATGCCATTAAATGGATTCAAGTACCTAATGAACAAAGCTAGGAGCCCTAATTGCGACACATGTGGTGTGTACGAAGATGTGTACCATCTTCTGATAGTGTGTCCAGAGAGCATCTATATGAGATGACCTATTTAAGGTCCTTGATGTTAACCACCTTGATGTGGGCCTGATTCAGAGCATTTTAGCTGCACCAACATCTAATGCAGCTGGGATGCTCTATCAGTCCACATATAAGATGCTCAAGGATAAAGTGTAAAAATGTGTACAAAATTTTTGAGTAAACTATGGAACTGACATAGTCGTTGCACGACTCAAAGTCCCTAAATCAAAAAGAGAATAAATATTAAAAAAAAAGACATTTAAATTTAAGGATGTCATGAGTGCATGCCTTTGAGTTGCATTCTGGACACACTCCATAAGAACATGATATATGTCATCTACCACTCCACATGACTCACAATTAGGTGATGTTTCTTCCCTCATTAAATATCCACAATTCTTTGATGGAATGTGACCAGAACATATTCTGTGACAACAAATTGTTTTACTATTTTAAATTTAACACACCAAGGAATTAGGGCAGGCTCACATTATATGGAGCATCTTTTTAAAACTCAAGTATCATTAGATTACAATTTATGAGCCTGTTTGCCTCATTTCATAGTGTCAACAGCTTATGCTACACAATCTGCTACCATTTTCCACTGCTGTCTTGCTTGTCATGCTCAGCTCAGCTGTATGTTTCACTACTTAACTCACCAAATCTCTTACAGAACTCTTTAGATAGCTTCCACAAAGCATCCCATCCAACTGGTTCCACCAGCATCTCTGCTTGCATGCTCCACTGTTCCCGGGCTGTCCCACGACCTGAGCTAAAAACTCTGAGGAGCTCCTTGAGGATCTCATTGTCACTTCGTGAAAATGTGTATACAGTCGGCATTATCTGAACAATAATAATTTCTATGTGAGAAGTTAAAGTAAAGCAATTTTACATAAGATCAAATAGTGTAGAAAATGTAGAAATTGAATAGTAGTAATGAAAAAGACTTAATTTATTTACCCGAAAACTTCACAAAGGTCTGAGCGATGAGCGCGTTAGAGTAAAATAAAAATATTTGTGCAAATAGGTAGGATACAATACAAGTTTGTGAATACCTACAAGATTATTTGGATTAGGTACATGCCAAAGAGCTAGCGTTAGCATCTATACTACCTAGTTCTAAACTAGTATTATATGCTCTTTGTACTAGTTTGTGGTTATAGGCTACACAGTTCGAAGTCACTTACTCAGTTTAAAGCTATTAAGCTAGCTAGCCTACTACCTAGGTACGGTAGTATGAATAATGAATGAAAATTATGTTTATTCGATTTTCTTTGGGCATCCGCAAACAAAACAAACAAAACGGTCTGTGAAAAGTTGAAAACGGTTTTGAAAATCAAAATTTGTAATTTTAGTGAACCATAGATAATTGAGTCCCTATAATGTACAGCCATTAATTCGCTACCAAATAATGTCCAGGCAATAAAACACATCCAATATTCCGTGGAAAGGCTTCAAATTATTGACTGTACGTACAATACAATACAATAATTTCTTTGCGGTTATTCGATCACGTATTGCATCCTTTTGGGATAGAATACGGAGATCGAATAATACCATACTGCAGTGCCTGTCTGAAGACCTGTGTAGTCCTATCTATCGGTCATGGATTGCAGTGCACCAGAGCGAAAATCGCAAATGACGATTTTGTCCACAAACACTTGTGGATGAAAAAAAATTACTATTTACTTTATATATATATATATACTCTATTATTATACTTTAATTGTTAGTTATTGTTGTATCTTATCTATTGTTAATAAACATGTAATTTAATATATATTTTTGTAGTAGGTATATGGGTTATGTTACCTGAAATAAAGATCTATTATTATTATTATTATTATAATACAGACTGCAATATTTGGCTGTGTTTTATCAACACGGGCTGATATTGCTCGGGCAATAATAGACAGACAGGAAATGGAAACCATTACATGTACATGAAATATCAGGGTGTGCATTATTGGAAAAATACGAGTCGGACACTTTTGTACTGGGCGATTATGTACAGCCAATAATCCGTCCGTGTACATCACAGACTAAATATAGTTGGCACAATCAAAGCCTCGTTTGCACGTTCCAGTGTCCATCATCCACATAATAATATATCTTTTGAAGATATTAACAATTTTCTGTCCACTGTTCAGTATTATTCTTTTTAAGTATTAGCATTTGACCACAGTCTCACGTGATGGAAAGTGATGACGCGGTCAATGGTGGCACATGCTTGCTTAAATGGTACCTATTCTATTCACTCTGTATTTGAAGACTCCCAGATTGTACCTATATGTCGTTAAATATAGATAGTCTGTGATGTATCACAGACTAAATTTAGTTGGCACAATCAAAGCCTCGTTTGCACGTTCCAGTGTCCATCATCCACATATATCTTTTGAAGATATTAACAATTTTCTGTCCCCTGTTCAGTATTATTCTTTTTAAGTATTAGCATTTGACCACAGTCTCACCTGATGGAAAGTGATGACGCAGTCAACGGTGGCACATGCTTGCTTAACAGGTACCTATTTTATTCACTCTTTATTTGAAGACTCCCAGATTGTACCTATATGTCGTTAAATATAGACGCTGGTAGGTTGTTTCATACTTCAGCCGCCGTACGCATTATGAAGCTAGATTTGAAGCGCTTCGTGCGTATTTTTGCAATATCGACGATGTACGGATGCAGCCAAACAATGCACAGCTACAGCCATAAATCAAAGCCATTCCACGGAGTATTAGATGCGTATTATTGCCTGGACATTATTTAGTCGCGAATTATTGGCTGTATATTATTGGGACTCATTTGTACCGATATTAAGTTTTATTCTTTATATTTGGTCTCGTACTTCAGTACATTTATATTTTCATTATGTACACCACCGCCTTAGAGTTATTATACATAATATCTATTGCATCTTAAGGTATATTATATTAATAATGCCTGGGAGAACTCTCAGGATGCCTTAGGTGTTTTTGTGACTTATCTAAAGCGGTTGACTGCGTCTGACATGATATACCTACTTGCCAGGAAATTACAACACTACGGTATTAGGAACATGGCTCTCAACTTTTTGACTTCATATTTAAACGATAGAATTCAAAGGGTTGACATAAATGGTAAAAAAATCACCCGGCTCTCTAATCTCAATGGGCGTTCCACAAGGCCCAATACTAGGGCCGTTCTTGTTTTTATTCTATATTAATGACTTACCTTATTATGTAAGCAAGAATCGCGAGATTGTATTATTTGCAGCAGACACTTCTCTGTTATTTAAAATCAAAAGGCAGTGATTAAACTATGACGATGTTAACAATGCACTATAGCTAAAGTTGTGAATTGGTTAAATACAAATAATCTTCTCCTCAATGAGAAGAAAACTACTTAATTGTATAAAGTTCTCGACACCAAATGTGAGACAAGTAGAAATTAATATACAATTGAATGGAACAGGGTTGGACCTTGTGGAGTCAACGGTCTTTTTAAAAATTACAATAGACGCTAAATTGCAATTCCCCGCATTAAAAAAATGTGTAGTACACTCAGTTCAGCGGCTTCCGCTGTTAAAAAATAGACTATTAACTGATATAGACACAGCCAGAATAGTTTATTTTACTTATTTCTGTAGCGTTATGACTTATGACATACTGTTCTGGGCATCCCCAGAGCAGTATTCGTAAGGTTCGCAATAAATTCCGCAGATCTAAATTCTATTTTCAAACTGCAAAAAAGGCCAATACGAGCTATCTACAGTTTAGCTCCCAGAGTTTCCCTTAGACAGAAGTTTAAAGATATAATTCTATTATATCTAATTCATTCTAACTGTTGTCTCTCAGTTTATCTATGAAAATCTAATTGTATGTCAAGAAAAACATGAACAGTTTTGAAAATAGGAGTGAACAACACGCATCTCATTCCATCAACACGCGGAATAAGCACAAGCTATCCGTACATGTAACGCATCTCCACAGAATAAGTCATTCTTTTATGGGACAATGTATACGATTCTATAATAAACATCCCAATGTTATCCGAGATTTGCCTATTAATAAGTTGAAAATTATTATTAAAACTATTGTTCAGGCCAAAATCGAGCTTAGCGAACTATTTGTATTTGTGTAGTTTCCTCGTCTTCGACCTATGTTTTGTCCTGCTCCCACCTATTACTTTTTCCTACCCCTACCCTAGTACCGAGAGTCTCTGCCCGTACGTCGAATCGACAACGGTGTGCTCGCGACGTGAAATCTTTCCCGCGGTCTCAACCTGTGATATACTACTCGTATATGTGCCTACGGCTCAGTGCACGACATTGGATAATCTTCCTATTACTGTTGTGTTGTGAAAATCCCGAGTGATCTATTCCCGACCCGAATCTGTGGAGGAATGCCCGACAGCCTCACCTGCGACTGGATAACACTGGTACGTCCTACTTTGAATTCCTTACCCCTAACTCGCCTACACATTTGGTAGCAGAAGCGTGGTTTTGGCCTTTGGTTTCGAGATTTAGTCCCATTTTATCGTCAATAAATCATTCACATAAGTGTAATAACCACCCGCAAATATAAATGTGAATGATTTTACCATACAATATTATTGTTCCTACCTTCAGAATTTAAAGTTAAGGATTTTGTTACCAGTCTATGTCCACAATTATTATTTCGATTACGTACCTATCTTACGTACCTACCTTATAATCAGAATAAAATGAAATGAACGGGTTATAATATCGAAGTTAGTAATAGAAATATTGTCATTTCCTATCAGTTAGCATTGGGCAGACGAGCGTTTTTTATTCGCGCGTTTTTCGGAGTTTGTTCGAACCTTCCCATGTTTTGTAGTAATTCTTGTTGCAAACCCCTTTGTTTACTTAAATCTTTAGAGTGCGGTCACGTTATTAATTACATACACCTAGTAAATAGCGCGGTCACGCTGTTTGTAATAAACCATATTCCATTATTATTGTAATTCATATACCTTATACCTATTGTTATATTCATGCGGTCTTGTGAATAGAGATTGTGCCTATTGATACCTACGTACATACCTTAGATTGACCTCTGTTTCCTGAAGTGGTCGGCAGAGACCAATGAATTAGCTGAAAATTGTATTGTGTTCCCTTTTGTGTGCATTGTGTAATATTATCTTTGGAGACCCTGATTGCAAGTTCTTCGAAGCCTAACGTCATCCCGGAGTGACATTAATTTATTTTAGTTGTTTTAGTATTGGGTTTTAATACACCGTCTAATAATGGCCCGCCGAGAAAAAAAACGCTTCTCTCTACACAGAGTCTGGAGAATTTAAATCCCTACTTGGTGTGGTAAGATTCACCTGCGGTTATTTTCAAAGCGTTTTCGATGAAAAGGATAATATTTCGAAAGATAGATTAATAGTGCGACTTATGGACTTAGAACCAAATTATGCAAAATTTAACGATGCGTGCGCGACCCTGCTAGGATTTTTAGATACCTCTATAGATCGTCAAGAGTACGACGATTTGCAAGCCAAAATTAATCTGGCTCGTGATCAGGTTACTGAGCTTCGCCTCAAACTTTCCGAGTTTAGGCCGACTCCTATCGCCTCTAGTACTCCCACGAGACCCTCCCACGATTTTAATTGTGACTATGCGATTCCTCGTCAATCCCTTCCTGACCTGCCCCTGCCTCGTTTTGACGGGAGCCCTGAATCCTGGGTCAGTTTCCACGACCAATTTAAAAGTATGGTCGATCTGCGGTCTGACCTCACACAAACCCAAAAGTTGCAGTACTTGGTCGGATCCTTATCGGACGAACCTCGCAGACTCATTCAACACCTGCGAATTGAAGACTCAAATTATGAAGTAGCTTGTGACCTACTTAAAAATCGTTATCATAATTTGCGACTTCAAGCGGACACATTGATTGCTCAATTGCTCAACCTACCCGAGATACCCTCGCGCCTTACCGGCCTACGTGCCTCATTCCTGAACCCTTTACTGTCTGCCTATAGAGCCCTTGAACGCTTAAGACTTCCCGTCAATCAGTGGTCTTACCTGTTAGTTCACATGTGTTTAAATAAACTACCCGCGGATATAAAGGCCCGGTTCGAAAGGCGTCATGGTGGTGACGTGTCGAACTAGCTACCTTTGATCAATTAATTGTTTACCTGGAGGAAGAGTGCCGCCACAACGAGACTGTCGGCAACATGGTGGTCGACTCAGTGACTACTAAGACTGTACCTACCCGCGCTCCCTTACCCCGCCGTACTTACCTGGTTGATACCACTGTCCCGGCAAAGCCTAACCCTAAATGTTATTATTGTGCTAGCGTGTCCCATTACCTACGAGAGTGTCGCTCATTTCTCGGCTTACCACCCCGTGAACGTGCCCAATTTGTGAAGACCCATTCTTTGTGCTACCGTTGCCTTGATAAACACTATATTGATAGATGCCCTAAAGCGTATAAGTGTTCGTCGTGTCGTAAATCCTCACACCATACTTTGTTGTGTTTTAACAATTCCCGTAGTCCTCAGTATGCCCTCGTGAACCCTGATCGCTCTCAGCGGTCGCCTCCCCCTCGCATGGGCGGAGGCGGTTTTACGAGACCCCCTAAAACCCCCTCCGGTGATGACAATCGCCTTTATAATAATAACAAGCCTGCCCCATCATCTGGTCGGTCACCCCATAGAAGCGATTACTCCCGGCACGAGTATCGCCAATCGCCCCTGCGTGAGACCCCCCGATCTGAAAATATACCCACCCACCGTGGATCCCCTCCCCGAGACTACAGTGATGCGGTACGAAATACGACTCCCCCTATCCACCCCGAGGCTGGTGGTCCTCGCCAACGAACGGCATAGCTAGACAGCCTTTCCTTCCCTACCTTCTTCACCCATTGCCTACCTAACTTAGTTCTCCTGCCTACCGCAATCATTCATATCCGCACTTCCTCTGGATATGACATGGAAGCCCGTGCTATTTGTGATACCGGTGCCCAGGGCTGCCTCATAACTACTGAGTTGGCTTCCCGCCTCAATCTACCCGTGTTACCTTCAGTGTCCCCCGTTCGTGGAGTAGGAAATGTTGAGTCTACCCGAGCCCGCGGTTCTTTGTTTCTTACCTTTAGCTCAATATATAGTCCCTGCCCTCGTTTATCAGCGCCAGCCCTAGTAATCGATTTAATTGCCGGTACACACCCTGAAATTGAGTTACCTAAAAATTTGATACCTCCTTCCCTACGATTAGCGGATCCTTCCTTTTACAAGCCTGGACCTATAGACATTTTGTTGGGGGCCGATGTTTGTGGTACCATATTTGGTAGTGACAAGGTTGAGTTACAGTCCGGTGGCTTAACGGCGTTCTCATCTGTTTTTGGATATTTGATCCTCGGGCCTGTTCCTGGTGTTCCAGCAGTCAAGCCTGGCCCTCTGGCCAATGTATCCCTATCACAAGTCGTAGAAAAATTCTGGAAAATCGAGGAACCCCCTGAAGCCCCCAATCACGACCCTCGTGAATCAGAGTGCGAGAATATTTTTAAAACTACTACAACCCGAGATACTTCAGGCAAATTTATAACCAGGCTTCCCTTCTTGTCAGATCGACCCGTCCTTGGTGACTCTCGTCTTACTGCTGAGCGGACATTTTTCAGCCTTGAGAAACGTATGACTCGTAGTCCAGATTTTCGTGAAAAATATATAGACTTCATGCGAGAATACATAGAGTTGAATCACATGACCCCCTTACCGCATGATGCCCAAGCCCTTTCCTTAGAGCATTATTATATCCCCCACCATGGAGTTTTTAAAACCAGTGGTGATTCCTCAAAAATAAGAGTAGTGTTTAATGGATCTTCTCCTACTACAAATCGTGTTTCTCTAAATGAGTGCCTTCACACAGGTCCAAAACTGCAGAATGATATAAGCATAATTTTATTAAATTTCCGACGACATTCTGTAGTATTTACAACCGACATTCGCATGATGTTTCGGATGTCCTGGATACATCCTGAAGATCGTAGATACCAGCTGATCCTATGGCGCGAGTCCCCCTCAGATCCTCTACTTACCTATGAGCTAAACACGAATACCTACGGATTACGTTCGAGTCCCTATATAGCAATCAGAGTCCTTCACGAGCTGGCTGAACAAGAACGCCATAGATTCCCTTTAGCGGCTGACAACTTGATTAACGACCTGTATGTTGATGACTGCCTTTCTGGTGCCTCAGACCTCACATCAGCTCGGGAGCTGAAATCCCAACTCAATGGTATAATGTCGGCCGGTGGTTACGAACTGAGAAAATGGACTTCTAACTGCCCTGAGCTCTTATACGATTTGCCTCGTGATCATCTACAAAGCCCTCATCAATTTACTGACCCGGAGAACCCTCAAGTGGTTTTAGTACTGGGTGTGCAGTACAACCCTGTGACTGATACCTTTTCCTATAAGTCCTGTATGCCCCCTGAAACGTGTGTGACTAAGCGGACTGTCCTGTCGCTTATTGCGCGAACCTATGATCCATGTGGCTGGATCTCCCCAGTAGTGTTTAGGGCCAAGGTTTTTATGCAAAAACGTTGGCTGTCAGGTATGAAATAGGACGACTCTCTCACTCCGGACTTATTACATGAGTGGACCACTTTTGTCGTTGACCTCCCTAATATAAACCGTGTGTCTTTACCCCGTCGTATTTTCCCTCCCGACTGCGTATCCTATTCCTTGCACGCATTTTCGGACGCATCTCTTGCTGGTTTCGCAACCGTGGTATACCTGAGAACTGAGGATTCCCTTGGCAACGGCTCTGTCCACCTCCTGATGTCCAAAACTAAAGTTGCCCCTGTCCGGACTCGCCTTACGATTCCCAAATTGGAATTGATGGGAGCTGTGCTCCTTACAAAATTAGTCTCGCACATCGTCCTCTGCCTTCAGACGACAATTGTGCTAGATTCCATTCATTGCTGGACAGACAGCCAAATTGCCCTGCTCGTGACCACGGCCATTGTAACATGGTCGAAACGTCGAGCGAAAGGTACATATTTTTACCTATATTAAATAATACGTGATAAGTCCCGATAAACATTTAAAACATGCCCTGGCTTGGATAAATTCTCCGCCTCATACCCTTCAAACCTTCGAAGCGAACCGAGTTAGCCAAGTGGTCTGCACAGACCTTCAGTCTACCTTTCGTTTCGTACCCACCAGTTTTAATCCCGCAGACGCGGCCTCCCGTGGTCTATCAGCTACGTCCTTAGTTGACCATTCTTTATGGTGGGCTCCTCCTTGGGTATGTCAACCTCCTAACCTTTGGCCTGTTAATACTGCACCTTTACCTCGTGAGTTGCCCGGAAAGCGCTGCTTGTTAGCAGTAGCTGAGCCTCCCCTTCCGGACCCGTCCTTCCTCCTGGAGCGATTTAGTTCCTACTCAAAGCTTATTGGTGTTGTAGGCTTTATATTGAGATTTCAGCACAATGCTAGGAACCCCGGGTCACGTCGCACAGATCCTTCTCTTTCTGCTTTTGAACGAAGAGATGCCCTATTGTTTCTCATTAAATTCGTTCAACAAGTTGCCTTTCCTGAGACAATCAAATCCCTGCGGTCTAATATGCCTATTCGTACCGCCATTAGACGTCTTACCCCTTTTCTAGATGAAAAGTGTCTGATTAGAGTAGGAGGTCGTCTACGACACTCTGACTTACCCTATGACTCCCGTCACCCTTACCTTTTGCCTAAAGATGGCCCCTTTGTGCGCCTGCTTATACGTCACTTTCATGTAGAAAACTCTCATGTGGGTCCAAATGCCTTACAAGCTATCCTGTCCCGAGAATTTTGGATCTTATCTGCCCGACGCATAATACGTCACATAATTTTCAAGTGTATGTCTTGTTACCGTCTGAATCCTAAAACGACCACACCTCCAATGGGTGATCTTCCCAGAGACCGAGTTACTAAGGCTCGTCCATTTGATGGAGTGGGGATAGACTTAGCTGGCCCATTCTATACTCGAGTTCAAGCCTACCGAAATAGGAAAATCGTCAAATCCTACCTTTGCGTCTTCGTGTGCCTAGCTACAAAGGCTGTCCACCTCGAAGTTGTGTCTGACCTTACCACCGACGCCTTCATAGCTGCCCTGTCTCGTTTTGTGTCTCGCCGCGGAGTCCCTAGTCTAATCAGATGCGACAATGGCAGGAACTTTGTTGGGGCAAATAACTATTTACGTGACGTGTACAGTTTTATGTTTGAGAATCAGGCAACCCTTGGACATGAAATGTCAAAACGTGGCATTACATATATGTTTAGCCCCCCCCTTACTCCCCACATGGGTGGGATTTTTGAAGCAGCAGTGAAAGCGGCCAAAAAACTTTTGAAATCCGTAATTGGTGAAACCCCCCTCACATTTGAGGAACTTGCAACAGTGTTTACGAAGATTGAAGCGGTGTTGAATTCGCGACCCTTGTGCCCTATGTCATATGATGACCCTAGTGATATTGAAATACTTACTCCTGGGCATTTCCTTATTGGTCAGCCCCTTAATGCCTTACCGGAGTACCCATTGACTGACATAAAAATTCCTAATTTGAAAAGTTTTCAGCTCATTCAACAAATTACCCAGCATTTCTGGAAGCGGTGGCATACCCAATACTTATCGACCCTACAATCTAGACAAAAGTGGACTGACCCTTGTCAACCCCCTACAGTAGGTGAACTTGTTTTACTTAAGGATGATAATCTTCATCCCCTTGAGTGGCGTCGGGGCCGCATTTTAAAGGTGTACCCTGGTAATGACAATATTATTCGGGTAGTTGATGTTCGCACCTCTACTGGGGTTTTAACTCGATCCCTTTCTAAATTAGCCCGCCTCCCCCTAGAGTAGCCTTTATCGTAAACATTAGATCATGTTTAGGGCGGAGGTTATGTTCAGGCCAAAATCGAGCTTAGCGAACTATTTGTATTTGTGTAGTTTCCTCGTCTTCGACCTATGTTTTGTCCTGCTCCCACCTATTACTTTTTCCTACCCCCTACCCTAGTACCGAGAGTCTCTGCCCGTACGTCGAATCGACAACGGTGTGCTCGCGACGTGAAATCTTTCCCGCGGTCTCAACCTGTGATATACTACTCGTATATGTGCCTACGGCTCAGTGCACGACATTGGATAATCTTCCTATTACTGTTGTGTTGTGAAAATCCCGAGTGATCTATTCCCGACCCGAATCTGTGGAGGAATGCCCGATAGCCTCACCTGCGACTGGATAACACTGGTACGTCCTACTTTGAATTCCTTACCCCTCACTCGCCTATACAACTATACTATGTCAAAAAGGTTATTACAAAAATTCAGATTACTTAAAGGATTAAGAGAAGACTTAAAGGAAGGACTGATCACTCCAGGATCTACCTACCCCCCCCCCCCCGAGTGTTCCCGTCTTGCCGTGGCAGGGGGGCTCAGTAGCCGTGGCTTGGGTCACCACGGTGAAGCTAAGAGGAACCAATGGGCCTGCCAGTGATAGCCGATAGTTGGCGGGCCCGAGGTGGGACCGCTCCTATGGGCTTTGCCCTCCAAGTCCACACGGGAGCGGTCACTGTAGGTAGCGGTGGTGTATCCAGTGATGGAACCCCCTCGGGGGACGGAGACGTCAGAGGACGAGGGGGAGGAGGCACCTCCACCCACTGCAGCGGAATTTGAAGAGGAGGCCCTCCGCCTCCGCGCCAAGAGGACAGCCCCTGGACCGGACGGCATTCCCGCAAGGGTGGTGGCCCTCGCCGCCTCCCAGATGGAGGAGAGGTTTCGGGACCTCTTCAGCGCGTGTTTCACGTCTGGGAGGTTCCCGAAACCTTGGAAGGAAGGGCAGCTGTGCCTACTCCGAAAGGAGGCACGCCCAGCGGACTCCCCTTCGGCATACCGGCCCATCGTTCTGCTCGATGAGGTCGGTAAAATGTTCGAGGGGATCATCGCCAAGCGGCTGAATGGCCACCTGCGCAGGCACGGACCGGACCTGTCGAACGCCCAATTCGGTTTCCGAAGTGGGCGTTCGACTGTAGACGCGCTGGCCCTACTCAAGGGTCAAGTGCAGGAGGCTGTCGGGGCAAGAGACGGAGTTTTGGCTGTGTCATTTGACATAGCCAACGCCTTCAACTCCGTCCCCCACTCGACAATCTTGGAGGCACTCCGCTACCATGGTGTGCCTCATTACCTGCGGAGGCTTCTGGCCAACTATCTGGAGGACCGAGCCGTCCTCCTCGTGGACCGCTCGGGCCAGCTTCGCCAGTATGATGCAGGGTCGGGTGTTCCACAGGGGTCTGTCCTAGGACCTCTCTTGTGGAACATCGGATTCGACTGGCTCCTGCGGGGAAATCTCCTCCGTGGCACGAGTGTCATCTGCTATGCGGATGACACTCTACTCACTGCCCGGGGGAGAGACTTCAGGGAGGCGGCGAGTCTGGCCTCGGCCGGCGGATCCCTGATCGCGGGAAGGATCCGCCGCCTAGGCTTGAAGGTGGCACTGCATAAGACCGAGGCCATGTTTTTCCACGGGCCTCGGCAGCGCATTCCCCCTGACGCCCACATTATCGTGGAGGGGGTCAGGATCGAGGTGAAAGCCCAGATGAAATATCTGGGCCTAGTGCTCGACAGCAGGTGGCGCTTCGGCCCGCACTTCAGCGGGCTGTCGACGCGCCTGCTAAAGGTCGCGGGCGCCCTCTCTTGGCTCCTTCCAAACTTGGGGGGGCCCAAAGCGCGGTGCCGGCTCTTATACGCCGGCATCTTGAAGAGTATGGCCCTTTACGGGGCTCCTATCTGGGCTGACTCCCTTCAAAAGAGGGAGAACGCCACTACTCTCCGCAGGCCCCAAAGGGCCATTGCACTGCGGGTGGCGAGGGCCTACCGGTCGGTGGGCTTCGCGGCGGCGTGCGCTTTGGCTGGCACCCCTCCTTGGGAGCTCCAGGCAGAGGTGCTCGCCAAAGTGTACGAGTGGACGGCGAGGCGTAAGGCGCTCGGGGAGCGCCCCACCTTGGAGGAGCGGGTGGCTGTCCGGCGTGAGGCTAGGGACGCAGTCGTCCATCACTGGACGGAGGACCTCGCCTCCGCCACTTTTGGTCGCCGCACGTTGGACGCTCTCGGGCCGGTCCTACAAGACTGGCTCGGGCGGTCCCACGGTTTCCTCTCATTCCGTCTGGTGCAGGTGTTATCCGGGCACGGATGCTTCGGATCATACCTGCACCGGATCGGAAGGGAGGAAACAACGACATGCCATGATTGTGGCGCAGCGGAGGACACGGCGCAGCACACCCTCGAGGTGTGTCCGTCGTGGTCCGAGCTGCGCCACAGCTTGGTTGCCGTAGTCGGGCCGGACCTCTCGCTCCCCAGCGTTGTCAGCGCCATGCTGGAAGGTGAGAGGAACTGGGTAGCGGTCGCCTCCTTTTGCGAAGACGTGATGTCCCAAAAGGAGGCGGCAGAGCGCGCAAGAGAGGAAGACCCCCTTGCGGCGCCACTGCGTAGACGAAGAAGGGGCGGAAGAAGGCGATTGCGCCTTCTGCCTCCCGGTGGTGAATAGCGAGAGTTAGGCGCGGGGGCGCCTTCTCTCGCATTGCACCTATTCACCACCTCCGTCGGGCGGGAATGGCCGAGCACTCCTGGTCATTCCCTAGCCCCTCCTGGTGGGAGGGGCGTGCAGGCCCCGCTGTAAAAGCGGGCGGTCGTCGGTGGGGGACTGGACGTAGAGGCTCTGCCAACTTCCCAGTCCTCCTCCACACAGACGAAGCCGGAGTGCCGCTGGGTTAGTTTAGTGGGTATACCGGTTGAACCGGGGAGTCCCACATACCCCCCTATCCCCAATGGGGGGGATGCGTAATGCATTTTTCCCAGCGTCAAAAAAAAAAAAAAAAAAAAAAAAGGTAGCGGTGGTGTATGGGCGCCACTGCAACTGAGGCGGGCTGCGGTGTCGTATGGGCGTCACCGCGGCTGAGAGTTAGGGGCCGCGGCGGGAGAGGAGTGTCGGTGTTACGTTGAGCCGCTCTCCCTGCCTTCCGCGGCCTTGACGGGGCCGCCACCGTTAGATGGCGGACGCGGTGGGGTCGCAGGGGAAGAGGACTGTCGGTATGTCGAGAGGCGCCGCTGTCCCTATCCTCTGCGGCCGAAGTAGCAGGCGGTGGGGCTACTCACCTGACCCATCGTAGGGGGACTTAGTGTGCCCAGACTCGGGGGAGTCTGGGGTCCATTTACGGGCTAGGTCCCCCGTGGCGGTTGCGGCACGCCAAGTGTTCTGGCGTGCTGCAAGAGAGAAGGGTCTGGCAACGGACAGCCGCGGCGTGCGAAATTTGTCCCGCGTTCCCGCCAAAAGCGGCAGTGACGGAACACCGCAGAGGTTTGGTGGGTATGCTGCCCTTCTGGCAGAGACTCCCACATAACCACCGTGTTCCCTCCCATATTCCCGCATTGACGGGGGGGGGGGGGCTCAGTAGCCGTGGCTTGGATCACCACGGTGAAGCCAAGAGGAACCCAGGGGCCGCGCTGGCGTTGAGGTGCGCTGGCCGGCTCAGGCAGGGCCGCTCCTATGGGCTTTGGCCGCCAAGTCCACATAGGAGTGGCGGGGTCCAGGCGCTTTGGCGCAGACTCGAGGAGGTGGGGCCCGGGCGCTTTGGCGCAGGCTCGAGGAGGGGGGCCCGGGCACTTTGGTGCAGGCTCGAGGAGGTGGGGTCCGGGCGTTCGGCGCAGACTCGAGGAAGTGGGGTCGCGGGGGGGTTATCCCCCGTGGCTGACGTAGCAGGCGGTGGGGCTACGTATCCGACCCACCGCAGGGAGACCACGGGCGTCCAGACACGGGGAAGTCTGGCGCCCATTGTTGACGGGTTTGGTCTCTGAGGCAGTTGCGGCGCGCCATGTGTTCTGGTGTGCCGCGAAGAGAAGGGTCCGGCAACGGACAGCCGCGGCGGGTTCGCGGTCGTGTGCAAAATCTGTCCCGCGTTCCCGCCAAAAGGGGCAGTGACGGAACACCCCGGGGTGCCCGTGGTAGGTGGTATCCATAAAGGATTTCCCCGGGACAAAAAAAAAGGATCTACCTACTCGTATATTACCATGTCAAAGTGTAGCGTGTCTTGCCCTACTGATACCATTATTATGTGCCCCCCGAGAGCTCGCAGACGCCACTGAACACTCACCCTGAAGATGAGCATCGATCCTTAAGTTGAGTGTTTTGCCGGTTAATAATAATAAGAAGTTTCGATTTCATTTCATTTCGACAAGTTATTCGTCATTTCCCGCTGCACTACCAAGCTGCACTACTGATAGTGCAGAAGGGAATTTTTATTCCCCACGGCACTTAGAATCTGAATACATTGCCGTTCCCCGCTGCACTACCAAACATTATTTCATAAATATTCAACTTATTTATAGGGTTCCGTGTTGATGTTTGTTCCACGCTATGGTTTTATTCAACTTCAACTCTTCCTTATGGCTTATGTAGGGGAGCCACTACAATTTCGCCTATGTTGGTTTTATTATACTGTAGCTTCTCATAGATGATTGTGAAGTGACAGCTGTCAAACTGACAGTTGATGACGTATTTTATGGTCATGATTTCTCTTGGATTTCATTCGGCTAGAAAATGACACGGATGTAGGTTTTAGTTGTGACATCAGTCAAAGTGATAGTTGATGAGGTATTTCATAATTTTTATTTCACGCTTAGACTTCATTCGGGAGAAAATAACACGGATGTAGGTCTTAGCTGTGACAGCTGTCAAAGTGACAGTTGATAACTTATTTTATGATATTGATTTCACTCTTAAAATTTATTCGGTTTGATACTGGTCTTTGGTGAGACAGCTTTTCCTTAGGCGTTTTTTAAAAAAATGCCTCTCTATAATAGATTATAATGTCAATTATTTGGATAAACACAGCGCTGGATTAACACAGGATAATTTTCATCCCTATCATCCATTACAACAACAACCCTTCGAATCCAGTACAACAAAGCGTTCAGGATGCTGCTGGCGCTCCCCCGCTATTGCAGCGCATCTACAATGATTGCGGGAGTGCGAGTAGACTGCTTCTACGATACAATGCCCGCAAGAGATGCGGCTCCTTGGTGCGGAGGGTGCGGAGGAGCGCTAACAGCATGCTGGCTGCGCTCGCAGACAGGCTCGACTGTCCCTATATATGTCATTGTTGTCAATTGAATATAAATAAACTTGATATTAATCATCATCATCATCTCAGCCGTAGGACGTCCACTGCTGAACATAGGCCTCCCCCATGATTTTCCAAAAGGACCGGTTGGAAGCGGCCTGCATCCAACGTCGTCCTGCGACCTTCCTCAGGTCGTCTGTCCACCGTGTCGGTGGACGACCTACGCTGCGCTTGCCGGTCCGTGGTCTCCACTCCAGAACCTTTCGGCCCCATCGGCCATCTGTTCTGCGTGCTATGTGCCCTGCCCACTGATATTAATAGGTAATTTTAAATGAATCTGATAATTTAATGTAATTTTGGTACAATGTTTTGTAATTTTTAAATTGAATATGACTATTATAATATAATTGAAATGAGTCTTTGTTACTTGAAATAAATGATTATTATTATTATTGTACCTTTTATTTGACATATTTCACGGGTTTCACACGGTCCTTTACATAGGTATAAGTGGGGCTGTAGCCAACACTTAGAGGCCCGTTTGGTATAAAAAAACAATGTAGTATAAAAACAGAAACATTTTGGATGGATGGTTACATGGTATATCTATTACAAAAATGGGTAAAACGGCACGGCTATTGATATGTACTTATTAGTGGTACGGGAGATAGTGGGCTATGGACGAGACTACGGCACCTGCCAATTTCAGTCTCATTTTAAAATTTTTGGGCAGGTTGTGACTTGCCATCCACTAAACGGGCCCTCCATAAAGGCCACCATGAGTGGTGACAAAAGGGGCAACGTTGGTGTGGATGGCTAAAGGGTGTCGAGAGGTGTGCTGCGGTTTCACTAGAGCGCTACTACCGGCTTTATGCCCTCTAATACTTCCACCCTTGGAGCTTTTTGTTACTTGCTCTTGCGTCTCCACCCCCGGACGTCCAATTAAGGCGAACCGGGGGTCAGGGGTCTGATTTAGCCCCAGGGAGAATCAGGGTCCACGGTGTCACCACTCACCGACGGCTCGCCACAAGGCCGCCCCTGCGGTTTAATTATTATTATTATTGCCACGCAGGTTAAATCGCGGTGCGCAGCTAGTCAATTATAAATTTATTAACGATTTATTGTTAACCGGTTGACTCGCGATTCGCCATATTTGGCCAATAATACAATAGATTTCGCAGAAATCAACCTACTTTTCTAGGAACTGCAACGTGTTTGGTTAACGCCTACAATACTGCAAATAGAAATACACATATAAAAAAATATGACACCGCTGGAGAGACTCAAACGCTAACTCAAGCACATCTCGATCGAATCAAAGTCCTTCTCATAGTTTACAAATGCTAAACATAGAGGCAAGTCTTATACTTTTCGATCTTCATTATAACTTACCGTAGCATTTGGATGATGTCTATGGTCCTTTTTTTTATTTTTTCTACTATGGCCTTCTTAAAATCTTTTTTTTTTGAAGACGAATTCGTCAATCCTTCTATTGAGACAGTTCGTGATGACCTTTAAAAACAGCTTATAAACATAGCTCAAAAGCAAGATGGTTCTATAATTCTTAAGCAATATGTTGCCACCTTTCTTGAAGGATAACACTACTACACTTTTGTTCCCCGCTTCTAGCGTTAAACCTTCAAGTAAGAGCTACTGAAGGACTTTAATTACCTGTGTTCCACCCGCTTTCAGAATTTTATGTCAAATGTAATTTAAATGTGAAATCAAAATAAATAAATACGACATCAACTGTCATTTTGATAGCTGTGATAGCTAAAACCTACATCAGTTTTATTGTTAAGTAGCATATAGTCCACATTGAAATCAAAATCATAAAATACGTCATCAACTGACCCTTTGGCATCTGTCACTACTGGGACCTATATCCGTGCTATTTCCAAGATGAATGTAGTCTAATTGTAAAATCAAAATCATAAAATACCTCGTCTACTGTCACTTTGACAGCTGTCACATCTGGGACCTATATCCGTGTTATTTTCAGGACGAATGTAGTCTAATTGTAAAATCAAAATCATAAAATACGTCGTCATTTCTCACTTTGACAGCTGTCACAACTGGGACCTATACCCGTGTTATTTTCGAGACGATTGTAGTCTAATTGAAAAATCAAAATTATAAAATACGTCGTCAACTGTCATTTTGACAGCTGTCATAGCTTAAACATGTTGTTTTCAAGTAGGACGAAGTTGAAGAGTGAAATCAAAATCATAAAATACGTCATCAGCTGTGAGTTTGACAGTTGTCAGAGCTAAGAGTTTATCCCTGTTATGTTCAACACGAATGAAGTCCAAGAGTGAATCAAAACCAGACTTGACTTGACTTCTTTTTTAATGGCGTGTCTGCTTATTGCAATTCTGCCAGTGTCTGTTCCATGGTAGTTTCATAAACTTTGGAGGTTGTTTATCCAAGCGTATGATCGGTGAGTCAAAGGGAGAGTCCACTAGACTTCATAACATCCAATATGATTATACTAATACATAAAAGGGGGGGGGGGGGGGGGGGGGGAGACAACACAAGTTAGTACCAAACTATGTTAGATTACAATTTAAAACTATATACAAATTTACAGTGATATTAGTTGGTAATTAGAATTTCATATTATTTGTACATATAAATTTACATAAAATATTAAAAATTAGTGGGAAAAAGGAAAGTGATAAAATACATTTGAAGGAAATGGGACGAGGGATGCTAGGAGGGAGGATATCATATAGGGAGTATTGTAATTTTGGGCACTCAAAGAAAATGTGGTTCACGTCTCCTTCGTCCAAACCACACTCGCATATTGAGTTATCCCGGATCCTGAGTTTCGCCAAATGAACTGGTGTGCATGCATGGCCTAAGCGAAGGCGGCATATGGAGGAGGTCGTGCGTTTATTCGCCGTTCGATATTTAAAGAACCATGGGATCTTAGGGATATCCGGTTGTATATCACCATAGTATTTGCCTTTGTGTTTTTGAGATGACTCCCAGTACTTTAACCAATGATCGAGGAGTTGGGACTTTGGGAGTAGGCAAAGGTCATGAGAGTATATGTTGTAGTGTTCAAGAGATCCAATACGAGAGGCCATTTTTGCACAAGAATCAACAGTTTCATTGCCGGGTATTCCAGAGTGACCTGGAATCCAGGCAAGGACAATGTTGAGACCAAGGTTATGGCATTCAAAGAGGGATTGTTTAATACTGAGAATTACTGGGAACCGGGCAATGGAATGAAAAGGGTTAGAAAGAAGAGCTTGAAGACAACTTTTGGAATCAGTAAAGATTATAGAATTATGAAGGTTATGTGATTTGATGAAAAGTATGGCTTCTAGAAGAGCAATTGATTCTCCTGTAAATACTGAAGAGTATGGTGGGCTTTTGAAGGTCAAGCTTATCCTAGCTGCAGGGATCCATACTGCTGATCCAACATCACTATCGGATGATAGTTTCGATGCGTCAGTAAATATAAAATGCCATCCCTCATAATGATTCCCTATTCTCTCATTAAATAGTTCACGAGCATTAGGAGAGTCTTTATCAATTCCAAAGTGTAACAGTATGTTGGGTTGGAAGATGAGAGCTTCATAAGCTATTTGAAAAAGTGGATTTAGAGGAAACTGGATGAGAGGATTAGGAAGTTTGGTAAATTTAATGAAACTCTGTAGAATGCAGAGAATAGAATCAGGAGTGATTGGATTACATAAGTCCAAGAAACGGTTTAATTTAGGAATAATAGGGTGGCTAGAATTCTGAATTAATTTGAAAATGAATCTATCAGCAAGAAATTGTCTGCGAATATTCAATGGAGGCTCCCCACACTCGACCTGCATGGCATTGATAGGTGAAGACTTCATAGCTCCAAGGATTATACGCAGGCATTTAGATTGAATTTTGAATAATTTGTCTTGTCCAGACTTGTTGCACAAATTTAAAAGAAATGAACCATAATCAAAGTGACTTCGAATTATTGCATTATAGAGTAGCTTTTGAGAGTATGGGTGGGAACCCCACCACACTCCTGAAAGAGAACGAAGAATATTAACATGCTTTTCACATTTTTGTGAGATGTAATCAAAATGAGGAGTACCAATCATTCTTGAGTCCAACTTAATGCCTAAAAATTTTACGTGATTTGCCTGAGGAATTATTTCTTGGTCTATACGTAATTCAATCGAAGGGATGATTCTCTTCTTGGTAAAAACTACAACACTACTTTTAGATGCGGATAAGGATAGGCCATGTTCAAACAACCAATCATTGAGATACGATAAGGCTGAGTTTAACCGGCATTCTGCTTCCTCTATGGTGTGGGATTCAACATAAAGAGCCAAATCATCAGCATATTGCAGTACTTCGCAGAATGAATTTACCGAAGTCTCCAAGTCAAAAGTGTAAAGGCTGTAGAGTAATGGGCTTAAGACTGATCCTTGGGGTAAGCCTCTCCAGGTAGTTTTTGGGGCAAGGAATTGATGGGAGGATTTTACTGTAACATAACGTTCCATCAACATGTTGCAAATGAAGCGGACAAGCTTCTCAGGTATACTCAGCTGGGTGAGTTTACTCCTGAGCACTGGAAGCAGGACGTTATCATATGCTGAAGCAATGTCAAGGAACACTCCAACAAGATATTTCTTCTCTTTTAACGCTATGTAGATGTCAGTAGTGAGCAGACTCAGGCTATCCATGGTAGAAAATCCTTTTCTGAAACCAAATTGAGACTTGGCCAGAGAAGACCTGCTTTCCACTAACCATTCAAGTCTCTGCTTGATTAGGCGCTCCACTATCTTGGCTAAAGTGGAAGACAGTGCTATGGGCCTTCGACTGTTTACATCAGAGGGGTCTTTGCCAGGTTTCAGAATAGGAATAATGATCTGAGATTTCCATTGCTTTGGGATTATACCATACTCGTAGAATTTATTTATAAGGGAAAGATAGGTCTGTTTACATTTAGGAAAAGATTTAACAATAAAGGAGTAAGGAATACCGTCAATACCTGGGGAAGTGTCAGTCAGTCCGTCTAGTGCTAAGTTCAACTCGTTGACAGAGAAGGGATTGTCAAAACAGTCATGTGATGGTAGAAAGGAAGGGAGTGTAGGCAAAGAGTCCACGGAGGGAACGTACGGGGGGGCTATTTTATCCGAAAAGGCCTCTAACCATGAAGAAGGGTCATTGGTTGAAACATTATACGAGTTACACGAACCCCTGAATCTCTTTATTTGTTTCCAGACCAGAGATGAAGGGGTTTTGGGAGACAAGAGTTCACAAAAGCCAATCCAACCATTCTTTTTCTTTTCTGAGGTTAACTTTTTAAGACTAGCTGCGGCTTGTTGATAGTTATAAAAGTTTTGCATAGTCATAGCAGAATTATATATATGTTCAGTTGCCTTTCTTTCCAATGCTGCTGCTGTACATTCAGAGTCCCACCATGGTGTTGATACTATACAATCTTTAGCGGGCTTTTTAAGAGGTATATGTAAATCAGCAGAGGCAGTGATACATTCTAAAAATATGTTATATGAAGTAAGGGGGTCAATATCTAAAGGAAGTATAAGAGATGCATCTAGTTTGAGGTCAAGAGTGTATGAATAAGAAGGCCAGTCGGCAGATGAAAGTTTGTATTTTAGAGAAGGGATTGCATTGCTATGAGGTGTTACCTTATTAGGGATGGATATGATGATAGGGAAGTGATCACTTCCATATGTAGAAGAGAGAACTTTCCAGGAAAGTAATGAAGCAAGTGATGGGGAGCATAATGAAATGTCAACAGCACTTTTCGGATTTTGGGAAGGGCGTACTCTACGAGTCGGAGAGCCATCATTGACTACACATAGGTTAACATCATTAAAAATATCTAGTAGAGAGAGACCAAACAAATCAGAATGACTTGAACCCCAAAGTATGTGATGGGCGTTAAAGTCACCCATTACCAGCAGGGGAGAAGGAATAGATGAAAGTAATAATAGTAAGTCAGGGATTAATGAAGAATTGGGATGTGGGATATAAATAGAGATGAAAGAGATATCCAAGGATCTGACACCGACAATGTTGATGTCAGGGGTGGGAGGGGAGAGGAATTTGAGTAAAAGGCAGGGAGCGCTTTATTAATATAGCACATCCTGCGTACCCGTCAGCCCTGTCATCCCGCAGACAGGAGTATCCTGACACTCTAAAGTGAGAGCCAGGGACTAACCATGTCTCAGAGATGGCAATGACTGACGGGTGGAATCTTGCAATTAAGTGAACCAGTTCATGCTTCTTTCGTCGCATGCTCTGGGCGTTCCACTGCATTATGGACACTGGATCCATGTTGTAAGCTGGATAGAGAGACTAATTGTGTAAGTTTATTAGCAACGTTGGACGGTAAGGGGAGGGGATTTGTCGTAATTAAGTTTATGATCAATGAGATCAGTATTTCTAACATGTTTTCGCTAGGTGGAGATGATTTTAAGATATGGTTGTTGGCTAATGCACAACCATTTTGCATCTGCGAAATTGGTTCAGCAATGATTTCATTGTGGGCAGCCTTATCATAAGACTTCCCGAGGGGGGCTTTTGGTCGTTGTCGTTGTGTGGCATACACGGTTTTCGCATAAGTCTGCCTGGGTTGAGACTGGGGGGAATTTGAGGGTTCAGAGGTTCGACGGGAAACAAGTGGAAGAGAAGGGTCTTTTTGAGCTACTTCAGCATATGATTGCACTACCTTAGGTATCTGAGATGCCGCTTCCTCATAGGATACGCTAGATTGGGCCATGACAGCTTTAATTGACTTTTGCCTTTCCAATTCAGGGCAGTTTTTGTCGGTAGCAAAATGCCTACCAGAGCAATGAAGGCATGTTGACTCATTTTCTTTGATCTCACAACTGTCACCAAAATGTTCTTTAGAGCAACGGAAACATCTGGGTTTAGACCTACATTGCAGTTTGGTATGGCCAAATTTGCAACATGCGTGGCATTGGATGGTTGGGTAGGTGTATAGTTCCACAGGTAGGGAAGTGTAGTAGGAGAATACCCTGGAAGGTAGAACTTGGCCTTGGAAGGTAACTACTACTGTTTGAGTTGGCACCCAGGTTGTCTTGTCATCCAATATATTTTTCCTACTGAGGCGCCTTGCCTTTAACACCTTTCCACATCCTGAGGGGAGTTCAAGGGACTCTACAAATTCTGTCATGGACATGTCTGTAGGTACTTGACGCACAATACCTATGCGGGTAACATTGTATGTAGGGATAAATGCTGTGTATTTGCACATGGCCAGGATTGGAAGGGTTACAAATTTGTTCGCATCATCGGCTGAAGTAAATTCGACCGAGATTTTGTTTCTGCCTACTTTCTTAACGCCATCATAACATACATTCGATATCTTATTGTGTTTCAGGAACTGACCAAATCTAATGGGTTTAATTGTAGTGCCTGCAGCAGGATCGGTTTCCGTACGAGAAACGTGAACCACGTAGGGTCCCTTATCCAGAGTAGTGTACGATAACCCGCCAATAACTAATATCGAGTCTGTGTAAACAGTCTCGATTGAAGGCGTAGCTTGGTCTACGGAAGTAATTGTTTTTTTAGCCGGTGGTTGATTATCCGCATCTAGACGTCTTTTGGATGACGATGGGGTATTAGACGTGGGATCGGGAGGGTCAGGAGGTCGAGGGGGATCGACCTCCATGATGGAGGTTTGAGGTTATAAAAACCTCAAGCACTAAAATGTATACAATACAATAACTAAACTACAAATAATACTTTACCCACACCAACACAGAACAACACAACACTTAGTTTAATCAATTTGGATATTTAAATTCAAATTATGGGTTTTAAAAACAAAAATCCCTCCGTAGGATTTACTCGCTATCACTTCCAAACGCAGCTACCGAATCAAAACCATAAAATACGACATCATTTGTCATTTTGACAGCTGTCACTTTACAATCATCTATGAGAAGCTACAGTATAATAAAACTATAGCGTGTAACAAACATCAACACGGAACCCTATAAACGAGTTGAATTTTTATGAAATAATGTTTGATAGTGCAGTGGGGAATAAAAATTCCCTTCTGCACTACCAGTAGTGCAGCTTGGTAGTGCAGCGGGGAATGACTAGTTATTTTACACTTATTAGTTTCGAAGCCGGTTCCAGTTATTGGCACTTAAATATTTTTTTTACCCTTTTTAGTGATACCTGCTACTTACGGGATCATTGTCATTCACCGTCAATAAGGATTAAAACGAAGTGTTTATTTTCTCTTCGATAAGGATATCATCAAATAAGCGAAACACTTTTCAGTTATTGGAGTGTAACTCAAAAACCGCTTTACTGAATTGGAGGATTTAAAACGACCACCAACAAACACCAGCTTTCAAATAAACAAAAATCGTTAAAATCGGTTTACCCATGTGAAAGTTCTGAGGTAATTTTAAATTTTATAATACGTAATTTTAAGCATAATTTTATCATAGATCTGATTATAGCTTGACCGCTGTTACTGCTGTACTGCGCCTTAGGCCAAGTAGTTGGAGGCGTTGGAGCACGCGGCCCCGACCCGAGTTACTTTGCCTTAGGTGTGACAGACGTGGTGCGGAAGGGAAAAGTCCTAGTAACTATCGTGTAATCCATGGCAGCGCATACGCGGGCGGACCGCGCCGCCGCGTCTAACCGCGCACATTACCTTACCTAGGCGCGGAACAGCGGTTGCGGTCAAGCTGTAAATTTTTTTAATAATAATTTACTATCTGGTACCATTGATATTTTGGACCAAATATGGTACTCCTGATGGTAAACACTTTTCGACTGTCCCTACAGGTATCTAGTAAGCCGGGTTTCCTTACCTATTACGATTCACAACTCGACGTCCTCCCGTGCCCTCACGGAGTAATCGACAAAAGTACTTTAAGTAATTTATTGCGTGCCGGAGTTACCTTGGACATCAGGTTAAATGACCGAGTTTTGTAAGTACTAGCTACTGTGGCTTTACAGTAACAATAATAAAGACATACATATAGTGCGTTCGAATAGATCACCTTCTGGTCGTTTTTAGCGAAAATAACGCTAAAAACGCTCACAAGGGGCGTTCGAATTGGGAATCTGTGGGTGAAAATGTCGTTCATGCCTCTTTTTGTTCAGCGTTCGGAGAGCTAAAAAAGAGGAATTTTTGCCACCAAAAAGTGCAATTTTTCACCCACGTCCGGAGCATGGTTGTTTGTGATCGTTATTTGACAGCTATGTATATAACAGCATAATCATGCGACTTTAGGTCTTATGGTCAGTTGAGCGTTCGAATAGGTTGTGGGCAAAAGTGTCAAAAGTGGCAAAAATAACGTTTTTAAGCTTTACGAACGCCTTAACAAAAGAGCCATCAATGACAATGCCACCAATGCCCTCATAAGCTAAACGAACGCACCTAATATTACCTTATTAAAAACAAGTTATTTAAAACAAGCACCTAATATATCATGTAAGCTGGTAGGTATAGTGCAACAAGAGTTGACCAATTACGGCCTATAATTATATGGATGCCTTGCAATAATCTCTGTTTGTTTATTTACTTACCGTCGTCTGGTTTTATGGTTGCAGTTACAGTCAAACTCCTTTACCAGTAACAAGTACTTCTAACTGTAAATATAGGCAAATGTAGTTTTGACGGAACAGCAGTGCAAGACCAGCAGTGTACCGAACTTATCGATCGACAAATTTGAGTCTTGAATTCGTCATACTTCGAAAAATTTGCTATATCGATCTTGTGTCGATCATTGCAAGTAAGTGATAAAATTAAGCGATCGGTAGACAAATTCGATAAGCTTTTACTATTACGAGTATAACGATAAACCTAGCATGGAACTGTTAAATTACGTTTGAGATCGTCTGTTTAATCGATTTTAACGATTGTTTTGTCAGCTTTGAAAATGACCTCGATATAGCTTATCGACAGGCGACGGAAATGGAGATATTGTTTATTTGCGCTTGATCTTACTAATATTATGAACGCGAAAGTTTGTATTTATGGATGAATGGATGTTTGTTATTCTCTTACGCTCAAACGGCTGGCCCAATTTCATTGAAAATTGGCATGGAAGTAGATGGGGCGCTGAATTAACACATAGGATAATTTTCATCCACATCGTCATCATCCATCACCATGCGGGTATAACTGCGGGGCGCAGCTAGTATTCAATAAAAAAAATGACTTCGGCCTTTTGATCGTAAATCAAATTCGTTATGATCGATTTACTGTCGACAATTTGACGATCGTATAAGTCGTCGATATGACTTCCATACTTGCTAGGGGCGATACGATTTAATATCGACCTTAGCGACTCGACAAATGTAACGTCTAGTACGGTACTTGCACTGCAGGTTGGTCCAAAGTAGTTATGTCCGAAAATCATGTTACGTCTGTTAGTTCTAGACTCACGAACTTGAAAATAGGGGTAAACTTTTATATAATATATAAAAATTAACCTATTATATATTAAAAATTAAGATGTTGTAATCAACAACATTTTTTTTCTGAGCATCAGTCTAGTTTTTAGAGATACTACCCCAGATTTCAATTAAGTGCAAAATATGTGGTTTGACTAAGGAGTTATACTTATACAGTATGAGGAATGGGTCGAGGTGGGCTCCGAACTATTCCACGTAGTGAGCCTAGTATTGACATAAGTTTTGTACGAATGTGATCAATATGTACGTCACAATTTAGGTAACAATCTAATCGCACTATATATAACAATCTAAAAGGTATTTTTAAAATTGTTTTTCATGAAGTATTTCTTGACCAACCCTTAGAGGTAGATAAGATGGAACTTTTTTGTTTTTGGACTTATAAATGACGTAGCATGTGTTTGACGCATTAATCGTGAGCAAATTATCTTGAAACCAGTGGACTTATAGTTTGTTAAGATCTTCTTGGGATTGGACAATCATTTCATTTTTTGAAGCACCGAAATAAAAGGGACAAGTCTTAGTGTCATCAGCATACAACGATATGTTCCTTGAAATGGTACCTTATACATATAATAGTCGTGGTATGTAGATGAGAAACAACAGTGGGCCTAGAAGTGACCCCTGGGGGACTCCCCAGGATATATATATGTTTTGTGGTCTGCTCTGGTAGTCACTTTCATGACCAGTCATCGATTCCAAACTGCCCCGTATATATATATTTAGTTGAAGTAATGTAATTATAGATATGTTAAATTGGTTCTTTTCAATTCCGTCGACTTGTTTGGAAGTCTGTTAAAAACTGTATTTACACACTGCAAAGGAAGAGTGAACTAAAGCATTCAATCAGTGCGTCCTACCCGTTATGACATACGGAGCCGAGACGTAGACACTCACGGTACGACTGGTCCACCGATTTAAGGTTGCTCAGCGAGCTATGGAGAGGGCTATGCTTGGAGTTACTCTGAAGGATCGTATCAGAAATGAAGTGATCCGACAGAGAACCAAGGTAACCGACATATCCCAAAGAATTAGCAAACTGAAGTGGCAGTGGGCTGGTCATATTAGCCGAAGAACCGATAACCGTTGGGGTAGACGTGTTCTTGAGTGCAGACCGCGACTCGGCAAACATAGTGTAGGACGCCTATGTCCAGCATTGGACTGATACTGGCTGATGATGATGATAATTAAAGGAAGGGTCAGTAATAATAAATGCGAAAGTATGTGAGAAAAGCAGACTTAATAATAAAACTATAATACATTACGTATAGTTAATAACTTCGTGGTTCGTTCTTATAAGTAGGCCTCCTGGTATATTCCGTCTTAACTCTTTACTTACAGACATTTTTTTCGATGTGATTATAATTAATGTTTCATGTCATATATGAAAAGGAAAAGGAAAGGGAAGTGATGAAAACAAAATAATCTTTGGGTGAAAGTATAACAATAATAAACTGTTATGCATATAAAATATATTTTGTATAAACCACAAAATAAGAGACGTTCTGGAGAAAAACACACCAAAAGTAGATTACATAATATAACCAGCTAATTGTTTGAATTGTGTATGAATAATGTGACGAGAGAAATGAAGTAAAAGAAGTTTGTCATCATGATAGAACATGGTATAAAGCTGTCTTCGAAAAACAAGTGCACTTTACGTAAACTAAGTACCTATTTGTAGAGAAGCTAACCTGCTTGTATTAAAAATTAAAATTGGTCTCTTATTCTTAGACGTGTCATTTATGAATCTAAGCTTGTGTACTGATCTTAGTAAAGAATGATGGTAGACTACCTACTATACATTTGCAACCTAGAAAAAGAAGCCGCGTTCATGAATGAAACTTGTACGTATCGGTAGAGTACCTAATAAATATATTTCATACCAAACACGCCCAGAAACAGTTTCATTACTCGTTCATAAACGGGTTACAAAGTTCGTCATTTCTCCCATAAAAATGTGCGGCGGGAAAACTTATGGAATTTAATTTCTGCCCTTCGTATAAGAGGGTAGAAATGTTCTTGTATAAGTAGTGTAGTGTTGTAATGTAGTGTTCTTTTGTTTTTAGCAGCGAACATAAAAATAATACCTACAAGCGTCAAATCACAAAAAGGTTTAATATCCAATAATTAGAAAAAAGAGGTGGGAATGATTTTATTGTCAGTACTCGATTTTCAATGAAAGAGTCTAGCAACCTATTTCTGCATTACGAAAAAAAAACATGGCAACCGTTTGTTAAGTATTTATAAATTTTGTTTTTGCTAAATTGATAATTTAACAGTACACTTTAATTATACGAAATAATGTTCCAAAATGTAATCTCTTAGTGAAAGTGTTTTCGATTTTATAACGATGAAGCCACCTGAAAAAAGATGTCTGAATTCTTGCGAAATGCTCCAGACAACAATTATTTACTAATGAAGGTAACTATTTTATTGTCCTCGTAGGTGTAGTATAAAACACTATGACATGTATCACTCGGGAGAAAGTTCTATTTCTCCCCTCGGTGTACAATGTAGATACTATTATATTATATATATATATTGAATTATTTTCCTAGAAGTTGGGAGAAACAAGTTATCACGGAAATCATCTGTGTCAGTGTCGTTTTTCCTTATTCCAAGGGCACAGAGCACAGTTTTGTTTGCAACCAGGCGCCTTTTTACGATGAATGTATTGTAGATGTTGTGATACGGATCACGATATTTATTGCAAGCGTAGCATTCGTGGGTCATCTCTGTTATTGTAGGAATATTAAAATAAAATCGGTATTTTGATAACTACACAAAGCATTTATTTAAAGAGTATTTTACGAGAGTGTGATATTCATTGTATTTTACTGTACAATGAAATAGCCTCTTAGGGTCTCCAATCCTAGACGAGTCAATTGAAGATTTTGTTGATGACAAAATTCAAAACTTTAACTCAGTTTCGGACCGCCTACAAAAAATAAATTGGCACATGGCCTATTTTATTATTCGATATTGCCTTTTTGTCCCTAAATTTATATTCTCTTAGATGTTGTCAGTTTTGGAATCATCCTTTACTTTTACAAAAACTTGACAACATCCAGAGGGATACGCTCACTACCATACTTAACACACATTTTGACGATCGCACTTGGCGCCAGGCCTCACTACCTGTTAGGTGTGGAGGTCTCGGTATTCGCAAAATTTCTAGTGTAGCATTACCCGCTTTCCTTTCATCAATTTTCAGTACTCAAAAGTTAGTAAAGGCAATTTTATCGCCTTCTATTCAAATTAGTTATATGACTGTGGCTTTAGGAAACTGAAAAATAGCTTGTCCAAGTCAGTCCCTGCCCAAAGCTCCTGCTTCTCAGAGGCAGTGGGACGGACCGCTCTGTGAGTTAGAACTTGAAAACCTGATCAATTCAACTAGTTCTTCCGCAGAGCGTGCTCGCCTGTTAGCATTTACTCGATGGGAGTCGGGGCTTTGGCTACATGCTTTGCCGTCTAAAAATGTTGGAAATCTTGAATGATATCATCCGTCGGGCATTTGTCAGTGCTGGAGTCCCGTCAGTTTTGGAACCAAACGGATTGATGCGGGATGACGGCAAGAGACCAGATGGGATGACTATCGTCCCGTGGAAGATGGGACAGCCCCTGGTTTGGGATGCTACATGTGTAGACACACTGGCGCCGTCTCATCTCCCTGGGACGATTGATCAGGCTGGCGCTGCCGCGTCTAAAGCGGAAGACCTCAAACGTCATAAATATGTGTATTAAGACAGAATGTACATGTTTGTGCCGTTTGGGGTCGAAACTTTAGGCCCATGGGGGCCGTCCGCTCTCAACTTGTTTAGGGATCTGGCGAAACGTTTGGTTGAGGTTCGGGTGACCGAAATGCTGGCGCCTATTTTTGGCAAAAACTTAGCATTGCCATCCAGCGTGGCAATGCCGCCAGCGTTTTGGCCACTTTTCCCCCCACCATGGGGCTTATAAATTAGATAGTTATTATTATTATTATTTTATTTAATTTTTAATTACTAACAATGTAATGTTTAAATGAAATTACTTATTTGAAATAAAAAATAATAATACAATGAAATTGTCCAAATATGAGGCTTGACAGCTTATTGAGCAACAGTGATATTGAGTTTCAGATAGAAGCCCTATTGTCTGACAAGGTCTAACAAATTGGTAATGTAGATCAACTTCATTTTGACATTGTCCTTTGAAAACGATACCCATCATGAAGTTTGAATAATGTCATTTTCATTACCATTTGAATTAGACAATAAGGCCCCAGGTATTCAAACACATTCAAACATATGAGAACGAAAGTGTGCGTTCGAAAATACATTTATCACATCTAATTACTACAATTAAATGAATTAAAAGTAGGTACTTTTGATTCCCAACTTTATAAGTAATGCAAATTATTTGCTGAAACCACTTTAATGACAAGTTATCGATACCAAACCACCCCGTTCAATATTGTGCACTAATTAACAAAGACCTTATAATCCATGAACGGCTTGTCATTTCGTTTTTTGGGAGCAAAGATGGTTCTGACATCCATCATTAACTCTCCGCTCAACTCGACATTCAAACTCGTGCTACTGGGTCAACAGGTCCTACTGGGTAAGTATGACTACCTAGAGCTACTAAGAAACCTCAAACGGTATTAGCATCATAGTTCAAGGGTCAAGTTTAATTCGTACTCATGCTTGTTTTGTTGCGAAAAGTAAAGCGTTTTTTATAAGAGACCGTTCTCGTAAAATCGTTTGTCTTATGCCCCTAGTCTGCTCACGTACTGGCCCTGAGAGTAATCTGTTACAGTTACCTGTTACAATGGAAGCCGAGGACAAATTGTACATAAACTTATGTAACGTCTCAAACATTTCAACCCGCATTTAGTTTTTTAGCTTCGGCTACTGTACATGCCTTCAACCATAAATACAGCTTAGTTAATAGTTGCTTCGTTATTGTATACTTTTGTTATACAAACTGTTGTGTTCGTAATCGCAGTTCATTGTATTTCATATTTAATATAATTTAATATATATACATCTATTATAGTACTTAAATGTAAATAATTAGGGAGTGGTTTTGGTGAACGTTGAAGAGTTTAGCTCTGTTGGCAGGTATGTCATTAAATTAGTGTGTAGCTATTATATACCTATGCTATTTTGCGATTGTTTGCGCTAAGCTGTAGATGGTTTGATAATTCTAGAGTAGGTACCATAGAAATATTATGTACTAGAAAGCCATTATTTTAGGAAAAATTTACCGTAGACGTGGTCAGGGAAGGGCGCCTGTAAGATGGTCTGACACGATTAAGAAGGCGGTGGGTGGTAGCATACACCGTGCGGTTCACACAGCCTATGACCGCACCCAATGGAGACTGATTGTACGTGGTCGCGATCCTCAGCAGTGCGGGAACGAGGAGAAGAAGACTAGCTGACCCGCCAGCAGCTACGCTTGCTCGGTCTTGGTATGGTGGTGGAAGCGCAGTTTTAGAATCTTGGGGTCTCTCAAGAAATTATCAATACCAGTCCGGAGTCTGAAACAGTGTCCCGTAAATGACAATAGGCTGGCCTCCTATTTAATGGGACCAATATTATATCTGGCAAAACGCAGATGTTTAAAACACCGCTGCTCACCCCTTCGAGGATATATAGGTGTGACGATTTGTTATGTTGTGTTTAAAAATAACATGTATTGCATTAGATTTTTTCGTTATTACATGTATTGCATTATATTTTTAAGTTTTGAGTGAATTGCACAAGAAATATTTTTTCCTTATAATAATTTCTGAACTTCCCTGCACACCTTATATTATGGGTAAATTTGCAAATATTAAAATTTACAAATAATTATTACGGTTTTTAGCCCTACCGTAGAAGTTCATCCGCGCCGACCAGGCAATCGAGACCCTAGTTTTATATGAGATCGTATAGTACAGAGAGATACAGCTGGCATTTCAACATAAAAGGAGGAGGTTTACAGTGTACTCAGATGGTGTTTTGGTTTGTGGTTCCCTTCAGCAACTTTTTTACATAGCAAATGTATCATCAACGTCGGGTTTGAAAATGTTGAGCAGGTAAGACGTATTAAATATTAGAATGGAGGCCAGTAAATTTTTTTGTGATTGTATGTGTTAGAAAAATTAAGCTACAAGTAAATAGAGAATCGAGGTGTAGCCCAGTCGAATTAGAATTTGACCCGGAAGAAAGGGTTAGGCGACTTAGGTCTAAAATGATAATTGTCAAGGTATAATAATGTATGTATTGTATGTAAAAATGTATGTAGGAATTTTCCTTCGGAATTCGTTGGGGGAAGGTGGACATTTTGATTTGTGATCGATCGGTTGCGTCATCCACCATCTTGATTTTAAGGGTCAATTTTTGCTTATTGAAAAACACGTTTATTTTAAAAAAGGAATGGAAGGAAAATTGTTCCTAATATTTTTTCCTGGTTTGCCCCTTTTTTTGAACTAGTTCGATTGGGCTAGTGAACAAATAGGTGGATTTCAGACTGCTTTAAATGCCGGTAAAGGCACGCAGACCGCATTTACACGTACGAAAAAAAAATGCAGAGTGCATATATGTGTGCATACCTACTTAGGAGAATAGATTCTTCTAAGTGTACATATATAAATTGAATAAAAAAATAAGCTATTTAAACTTTGATACTTAATTGCCATGTGAATGCTTACTAGGTATGCACACCTTCCACTAATACTACACCTTCTTGTTACACCTTATATTTATAGGTTTATGATTTATGAAAATATATTGATTTGTATAACACTAATGTAAACCTAGTTAATAATACTATTACAAAACATAAACACCGCCCAAATCAACAGCGTGCAGTAAGGCTCCCAAAGCCCAACCCAAAACACTGGCTGCATTGCCCTATTGAATTGACGCCACTTTTGGGCAGAGTCCCCGCCCGCCCTTAGGCAAGGACCAGTCTTTTAGATATTTCCTTGTAAAACCTATTAGTGTAAAACGAACCGGACGGACGACGGACGCAGGGTTTCGACAGCCAGCGCGATAAACTGGTAGTGGGCACCAAGCTGTGAATAGTAGTAATATAATAATGCGAGTAAGTAAGTAGTATATATCAAACACAGACAAGTCAAACATTTTTGTGTACATGAACATGTCTGTTAGTCCCGTGTCTGGGTGCTGTATTACAGTGTAGTACAGCATAGGTGGACACAGTTAATCCAGGACGGTATTTTTTTGTAATTTTCGCATTTGTATGCACCCTGACACATCGCACCGCGGCTGATCACGCCCGCTTGCTATGTGTAAGGGTGCATACAAAATCGAATGATATAAAAACTATTTGGCTTTACGGCGGCTAGCCGTAAAAAAAAAGTCCCCTTCTAAATCACTATATTTGGGTCCTACTGATCCAGTTCAAATTGCACACATAATTTCAGCACTCAAAACAACATCTGCTCCAGGTGCAGATAATATAAGTTATAAATTGTCAAAATCTGCTAAGCATGTTCTCGCCAACCCAATTGCATTCATATGTAATCTTAGCCTCGAAAGTGGCATTTTCCCAGACTCACTTAAAGGTGCAAATGTTTATCCTATCTACAAAACATGGGACCAAGAACAGGCCTTGAGCTATCGGCCTATATCGCTACTCAGCTCTTTAGCTAAAATTCTTGAAAAGGTTGCTAATAAAAGCCTTATGTCATTCTTAGAGAGAGAACGCGTTCTTTCTCCTTGTCAATGGGGGTTCTGCGCAGAAAGATCAACGGAGGACGCTGTTACATCTCTGGTAGACTTTGTTGCAGGCAAACTAGACATAGGTCAGAGATGCATTGGCGTTTTCCTTGACCTAGCAAAAGCATTTGACACTGTGTCACGACCGATACTACTAAAAAAGCTGGAATACATTGGTGTACGTGGGACAGCATTAAAATGGTTTCAATCTTACCGTACTGGTCGAAGACAGCGAATAAAGATAGGCGACCACTATAGTGAGTTCCAAGATATCCTGATGAATTTACAGTCTTCGCGAGCGAACGTATACCATGGGAACCGCCGCCATTACCCGGCACCCGTGATCAGCACAAAACCTTCGCATTACGCGTCAGCCCGAGTCACCTACCTAACTTCGCCGCGAGTGACCGCTAATCAGCCCGTGTTTACGCGTAAACCAGTGCACAACCAATAAATCAGCTCCGCGTTTACTCGAGTGCGCGATAAACTCCGCTCCACAAACACTATACCTACAAGTAACCAACAAACCTTCAGCACGCAGTCCGCAGTAGGACGCCTACCCAGAGGACTCTCAAGGTCATCAGCCCCCATCAGATCCAGAGTCACCCGACATCCCGTAAGTACCTCACATTCTTACCTAAACCCAAATATTACCCTTTAAATATTCCCTAACGATGTATGGTGCAGCCCCACCATCCCCTTTGGAGTCCCACAGGGCAGTGTACTCGGACCGTCCCTGTTTCTTGCTTACCTTAATGACTTTTGCCATCTTAAATTGGGTCAAGCCAAGATGTTCGCCTTCGCTGATGACACCGCTATTATTTTCCACGATCGAAACTGGGAGTCACTATCAAACGTAACTAATGATGGTCTTCGTGAAGTAGTGAAGTGGCTGCAAAATAATTTGCTAACACTTAATTCAGAGAAGACGAAAATCATTGCATTTAGAGTGTCGTGTCGGTCCGCGCCTCCTAATCCCTTATGCATTAATCTTCACACATGCGACGCTAAAATAGAACACATAAGTACATGTCCTAAGCTAGAGCAAGCCAGTGACATCAAGTATCTAGGAATATATATTGATGAGCTCTTATCGTGGATCAAACAAATAAAATCATTGAGTTGTAAACTACGGAAACTAGTACATATTTTCAAAAGGTTGTGAAAAGTGGCAGATGTAGATACTATTCATATTGTGTAAACTGCATTATTCAGATCAGTAAACAGCTACGGTATTACATCATGGGGCGCGGCCTATATTACACATCTACTCATAATAAAAGCCGAAAGAGCACAACGAGTCATTTTGAAAGTTGCTCACAAAAAGCCTTACAGATATCCAACAGACGATTTATACGACACTAAATAATTAAGAGTATTAGCTAGAGAGCTCGCTAAAGCAGGCGTTAGTGATTTAAAAAGTAATACTATAAAAAATACTAATTTCACTTGCTACAGTGCCCTTCACACCATAACACAGTAATGCTTGCGCACTATTGCTTCGCGGTAGAACAGGCGGCACTGCGGTGGTACCAAGCAATACGGCCTGTTTCACTAGAGGCTGCCAATACCAACTAATAGGTTAGGTTGGGTTCCCAAAAGCCTTTTACGACTCTCACACTGACGGCTCAGGGAATATTCTACTCCGTCCCTTCGCGCAGAACTACATGTGACTATTACTGGTTTCCAGGTTACAAAACACGAGCAATGTCCTGGCTCCTAACTCTTATAGCTGCATTGACACTCTTGTTGCTAGTGGTTTGGCAACTGTGGCGACGGTCTCACAGAAGAATGCTGGAATTGGCTGCGAAAGTACCTGGTCCTCCCGCCTGGCCCGTTATCGGCAATAGCTTATTCTTCATGACGAATCCTGAAGGTGAGTTCAGAATAATATAGTACTAAGATACGCAAGGTGAGTGAACATTGAGTAAAGAAACGGCTCGGAGAGGGATTCTATCTGATTTCTGGTTTATGCTACTGCTTTCATGCTGAGCAGAACTTGTGTATTACTGCATTTATACTGTCAGAAGCACATATTACTGTAAAAAAAACTAAATATTTTGTCTTTGCTTTACAATGTATCTATAATATTACAAGGACTGTAGTCACCCATCTTTTTAGTTTATAATTCTCTCGGTAGAGAGTAAGATATTCCTTGCTGTAATTACTTATCGACGCTGTGACCACTTACATTATTACTTATTACAGGTAAGTAGGTACATTGTTCTCTTTTGTTTAACAACGTTTGTCTTAGATTTATGCTCCCTGTTTTGTGCTGTCTGTAATACTATCCATGTGCTTCCTGTTATATTTTATTTGTATCGGAATATTACTTGAATAATACAAGAAGATTTCATGATAGCCTTCTTTCTTATTTCATCCTCTTCACCACCACATTGGGCCTGTGCTCGGGTTCTGCCAAACAGTTACGAATATAGCTGAGGGACGATGTGGACAGCTGTGAAAGTACGAAATCTTGGGACTAGGGTTACCATATCGCAGAATTTGTCCTGAGATTTCAGGTATTTATGACTCTTCTCAGGATTGTGGCCGGATTATGGAAATTTCGGGGGTTTTTAGACTCTTCAATAAAATACAGTACATTTTAAAGATTTCTTTCATACAAAGTAAAGCTGTCAGATACGGTGCGTGGGAGGGGGGGTGACGCTGCCACCCCGCTTTGAGTGCGATGTGCGACGCGTGAGCGAGACCGCCCGAGCTCCACAAAGTATAAGAACAATAATAATATGACTTATCAAGTTGTTAAGTACGTTTGAGATAATACCTCAGGATTTTTAAACGGAAATTAGGCCTTTACTCCCGACTTGATATTTTTATCTGGTTACCCTACTTGAGACTATAGTATATCTTCATCACCTCGTGATTGGCGTACTCGCTGTCAATTTTAGTTCTACAATTGACCGCGAGGTGACACTGTTATTTTTTCATACATTTTTTTGCGGCAGTCGCTATCGAACATCGATTGGTGTAGATGTTGTAAACTCATGGTTGACCTACAGAAGCTAACTGAGCCTCTACGTGTGTGTGTGTGTGTGGATTTAGAGTGAAGTGTGAATCGGAAAGGTCATGTACTATATATTATTTTGCCTATTATTACTAAGTACGAATACCTATATTGACGATTATATATTCTTTTCGTTAATGTAGGCCTTAAGTATAGGCACTATTCTTGATAGTTTAGGTTATCAATGCAGTGTAGGTCATAGGTAGAAACTATTTCATTACAGACTGTAGCAGGAAAATAGTTAAGAAATAATGTAAATGTCCGCTATAGGCCTATTATGTCCATTATTAAGTACTTATATGAACTACTTGTTCGTGTGTAAGATTGCTTTGGCCAGATAATCTCGTACTCAGTTACTCAGCGGAATCACAATGACAGAATAGCAATTATTGTATATCTTGACTAGCTGACCCGCCAGCGGCTTCGCTCGCTTGATCTTGTTGAATTGATGGAAGTGCCGCTGTTTTGGAATGTCGGGGTCCTGGGTTGGATGCCGGGGGTAGACAGTCGTTGGGATTTTCTGACAAAGAAATTCTCAATAGCAGTCCGTAGTCAGGAACAGATGATGTATATATATATATATATATATATATATGTATCCTGTAGATGGCAACAGGGGGCTGATTCCACTATTTTACAACGTTAAACAATCTTTCTCGCTGCAACTGCAGTTTCACTCCGGTTGGCGTTCGATCATTACCCAAAAGCCATTCTACTATTTCTATACACAAGTTGAAACGTAATGTCATTTTAAACACTTCTCTTCTCTTCTTAGTCGTTCACTCTTGACAGAGTGGTCGTGGTTGAAGACGATGCCCTTTCTTTAGATAATGCAGCCCTCGCGATGCGCCTCCATCCATTGCGGTCTTCTGCGTTACGGGTACTTTGGACTACGGACGTTTGTGTTGCAGCTTTTATGAGGTCTGTCCAACGCGTAGGTGATCGACCGCGTGACCGCTTGCCTTCTACTTGACCCTGGACCACGAGTCGTTCCATGGAGTCTTTATTTCGAACAATGTGTCCGAAGTATTTGAGGATTCGTATTTGCACAGTCGACGATAATCTTTCCTTGATTTTTAGTTCCTCCAAGATCGAGATATTGGTCCGAAACGCTGTCCAAGGGATCCGCAGCAGTCGCCGCCAGCACCACATTTCAAGTGCATCGATTTTGCGCCGGTCTCTGAGGTGAACCGTCCACGTTTCTGCGCCATAAAGAAATATCGGAAACACTAAAGTTTTCATTAGGCGGATTTTCGTGGCTTTGGTGATATTTCGGTTGCACCAGACTCTTTTCAGCTTATCAACGGCAGATCTTGTGATAGCACATCTTCTTCGAATCTCGTCCTCACAGCCCCCAGTGTTCGTGATCGTGGATCCGAGGTAAGGTTAAACACTACTACGATACTAATATACATTAAACATACACGAATATGATTTAGCGTCGCGTTCATGATCTATCTAGATAACATAATATAAAGTTTTGATCGATCGCAACAGAAACGTAACTGCAGCTACTATTTTCAATAGCAGAATAAGAAAACGTATTAAAAATCACAGTTCAGCAACGGTTCGATTGCAATTTAGTTCATTAGTAGTAGTATTAGTAGTGTAATCACCCTCCAGGCTCGTTCCCTATTATTACATGGGATCAAAAATATATCGGGTGAAACGCAGGTGTTCAAAACACTGCTGGGTAGGGGGTAACCCTTCAAGAATATATAAGGTATGGCCATCGAACTAAAGTTCGATGGGTATGACGATTTGTAATATTGTGTTTAAAAATAACATGTATTGTAAGTATTAAAGTTTATTTTTACCAAGTTTTAAGTGAATTAAACCAGAACTATTTTCCCATAGATAGACACATTATTTTTTATTTTATTTATTTATGAATTACTGACAGCTACATTATACACTATAGTACATGGTTAATAACAGTGAGTAATAATGCAACCAACAGCGTTATTCACAGATTGACATTATGAGACTTAATTAAGAAGATGCAGCTAGAGAACATAGTATATAAGTAATAAACAAATAGCTAATGTGTGCAGATTAGTTACGTATAAAGAGCTGAAGATGAAGATATAGTAATAAAATTCAAGTGACTATAGTTAATGCTAATATACGCGCGCAGCTAAAATTCAATAAAAAAATCTATTCGACTTCGGCCTTCTATTGATTGAGAAGGGCGAAATGCTCGTACAAATCTTTAAATGATAGAAGATAGAATGATAGACAATGCGTCCATTGTGGAATGCAAACAATTCTTAATTATCGATATACTGTCGACAATTTGACGATCGTATAAGTCGTCGATATCACTTCCATACTTGCTAACTAAATTTATCGATCTTAGCGACTCGACAAATTTAACGACTATTATGGTACGTACTGTTATGGGCCTTTTATGAGTTCGCTTTTTAAAAAAAGATTTTTAATTATAATATTTGAATACGTATATTTGGTTAAAATTATTAAACAGAATTATTTTTAGAGACCCTTGGGCAGACCCGGTTATGACGGAGATTCAAGACGAACTGACTTGAGAGCCTGAAGTCTATATGACGTCTCTTATGATAGTGCCGATTAGGCACATAGGGAAGCACTAAGGCTCACATGGTTAGGGTATAACACCTCCCCCCTTAGAAGGAACTTCGGGGTTAGATCGAAGTTACGGATTTATATGTAAATGTTATTTAGATTTTTCTTCTAATAGAAGGAAGAGGAATTTCTTCATGCTCAGAATTACTATTTTCTATATCATTTTTAGATTTACAAGGTTTATTAATAACTAGTATCCTTGATTGGGGGCTGCTGCCAGGTCGTACATGTTTATATATTTTATACAGTCTAAAAGATACATACAGTAACATTAAGACAAACATTATTATAATTATTATTGAATAATGCGTCCCGTATTTAACAATATGTGAACTGGCGAGGACATTATCTACCTCGCGTAATTGTTTTAAGAAAATATTTTTATTTAATTTAAGGTTGTCTAAATCCAAGTTTTGCAACTGAATAGGGGACACATTATTACTTAACTGGTTAAATTTGGTTATATTACAACAAGTGTCATTTAATAAATTAAAATCTGGATAGTTAATAGGTGTGGTGATATTTAAAGAGTTATATTTTGGAATTAAAATTGTGCTTTTGCAATAACCCAAACAATTATTGGGAAGTGTGAGTATACCGGTTCCCAACACTTCTACTTCGAGAAGGTTTGAATTTCGGCAATCGATTGAGATTTTATTTGACACTGATTGTATATATATCCATTTATTGTGTTCTATGGGTTTCCAAATATCTAAATGGCCGTAAATAAACTTAGTTTCACATATTTTTGGAATTTCACTTATCACTTTTGTCATAAACTCGGTTTCGCAGATTGGTTTTGTTGTTGATAGGTAAACGTTTGGTATATCACACACATATTTTCCAGGGTAGACAGTTTTACAATTGTTTAAATCACTTAGAACACAGTAGTGCGTTTTGTCTTTGGTCATTGCAATGTATTTAGAACTAGGTACAACTAGGCTGAAAGAGTAAGGTTTATTTGTATTGTGAGGTGTAGGCAGAGCTATGTTATGAAACAATACATATTCCGTAATTGAAACCAATGGTATCCGTAGTACAAAAAATATCTTATTACTAGTATAGTAACTAATTAAACTAGACAAATTCAAAATTATATGAGTAGAACTTAAATCTAAATCTACAGGTCGTTGGGCAAATGTTGATGGTTATCGGCAAGCTCTCGGAATAGTTGTTGTGTAGTGATTACAGATGGGTGTAAAGTGTTTTGACTACTGAATAGGATTGCATTAGTTAGATCTTCAAGTTGGAATGACAAAGTTAAAATAGCAGTTTCTATATTATTAAGAACTTGATTAATATTGAATTGTAGCAACAGCTCGTTTGTGGCACTTGTAACATTAGCCAAATTTGCCGAGAGGTTGTCGATAGCTTTGTTTAAGTTAAGCTCATTGAACTTAATTTTATTAACTGTATCATTGTATGATGAGATAGTTGATGTTGCCAATAAAATGTTTTCTTTCATCAGCGCGGCTAACTTTTTCTGGTTATTTTGTAATAAACTAATAGCATCATTATACCGGAGACCGTCATTTTCATCCAAATTTCCAAAAACTTGTTTAATTAAAGTTCCTAATCCACCTACCCAGGCTCGTTTCGACCTCTTCTCTAAAAGGTGTGAAATAGAAGATAGCTCCTTGTACATATCAATATATCGAGCATTCAATGGACTAATCATATTACGACAACTATTTTCTACTTCTACCAGTCCAGTTTGTTTGCACATATCGCTAGCTGCCTTAAGGGCAGTATTAATATTTCCGACATGCGTGCTAAAATGTGAGATATCTAACGGCATTATCACACTCAATTGTCCACTATTAATTTTCAGGTTGCCGAGGTAGTCGAAATAGAGTCCAGGGCTTGATTCTATCTGCTGTATGTAATAGTCTTGTCGGCTTCGAGCCTGACTTGGAGTTCTGCAAATTAATAACCTAAATTAAATCACTAAAATAATTATCTACATTATCTTATTTATTTATCTAGCCTTATATAAGCTTACATTCTACTGAATTGTATTATATCGTTAGTAGGTAGGTACTCCATTTAATAGTTATTTATGAATATTCATTAATTTAGATGTGTTTATGAAACATATTTCATTACAGGTTGAGGGAGTTATTCATAAAGGTAAGTCTAATTCTTAATTAATTTTTTGACTTAGTATTAATTATAAATCTGCATTTACAGGTTGTTCCCGATCTCAGCCGGCTTTACCTGATCTACGTGGTGCGTAACGTGACGCCGGTTGATGAGTAAGGTAAGTGTATTATTACCATTAACTTTTACAATTTTATAGGGACCCTTCTAGAGAGGAGAGAGTGCTTTACGAAGCCTCAGGTGGTTTTTCAGGTAGACGTAATCACCGCTTTTATATTTTATTGAGCGAGTACGCGTGTCGTAATAAGTTTTGGATGATTCCTTTGATTTCCGAATAAAATCTAGCGCCTTGTCCCGAGAATACTTTAGTCGATTTTGCAACATGCGGACATAGTCGGGATATGTAGCTCCCGGGGATTCATTATAGATAGAGTTAGGTATGAATGGTTTGTTCCCAAACATAAGTTCGTAGGGCGTGAAATGTGTCGTGGAGTGAACAGAAGTGTTGTATGCTAGCATTGCTGTGTAAACATAACGAGGCCAATTTGATTGTTCCTCATTAACATATTATTTGAGGTATTCTTTTAATGTCGAATGACTTCGCTCCAGAGCACCTTGGGTTTGCGGGTGATACGGAGAAGACCACAAATTTTTAATTTTTAAGAATTCACATGTTTTCCTGAACAGTTCTGATGTGAAGTTTGTGCCTTGATCGGTAAGGATCGTCTTAGGGATGCCGAATATAGAAATAAAATGAAGCAAGCATTCGCTTGTTTCTTCAGCGGTTGTACTTCGAATTGGATATGCTGAAGAGAACTTGGTGAGATCATCTTGGATGGTGAGTATATATTTCAATTTTGCAGGGCCAGCTTCGGGAAGCGGACCTACAATGTCGAGAGATATGCGTTGGCAAGGGGCCGTTGAAGTGCTTGTGATCTGCATGGGAGCTCTATTTACCTTTCTTAAAGCTTTGTTTTCTTGGCAAGATTTGCATTGTTTTACGTATGCTTCGATATCGCTTCGCATACCCTTCCAGTAATAACCTTCTTTTATTCTGCCGTACATACGGGCAGATCCCAAATGACCTGCTATGGGGATATCATGGTTATCTTGCATGATTTTCTTTATTTCAGACGGAGATGGGAATATGATGTTATTATGGTAGACAACCACTTTAATGTTAGTATTATGAAATAAGTAGTTAAGTATGTTATAGATTTTGATAAAGGAATGTTTTTCGAACGGGTTTTTAAAATCTGATATACTTATTTCCGTCGTGTCCTCTGTTACTATTAATTCATTTCTAATTCGTTTTAATGTTTCATAAATTTCAGGGTACGTGGCTTCGTCAAAGTGATGGACTTTGGTAAATAAAAGGTAATATGCTTTATTATTTTGGATTATTTTAAGGTTTGAAAATAACTCCTTTTCGCTGTTCATGATTTCGTCGCTGTTTTCAGTATTGCTCAAAATTTCTTGAATGTACGGATTTGATTCATCTAAATCGATTGAGGTTGGAATTAGTATTATTTTGGAGGTGCTCTTCATCAAACTTTCGTTACGTTCTTCAATATAAGTACTAAACGTTATGTCTTTATTTGCCATTGTTTTCAGAAATGTGGAATAGTCATCGAGGGGTGCGTTTGGAGATGCACTTGTGGACGGAATTGGATCATGCAGGTGGACTTCGGGAGCCGTTGGTCGTTCTATTATTTCAGGTAAGTCGGTCGTTTCATTTTCAATTAGATCTCTCAAGGTATCGGGGACGTTAGAAGGTAAGTTTGTTTCAGATAAAGGTGAAATGTCTGTATTCAGATTGAAAGGATCAACTGGTGAGTTTAGAATGTCTTCGTCAGGGTTAAATGAAGGAGGGGATATTAGTAGGTCCATTAAGTCTCTATCTAATTCTTGAGCGGTCTCTTCAGTGATGGTGTCGGATGTTGTAGGGTTTATTGGTTGGATTGGATTTACAGGAAATCGGGATAGGGCATCAGCGTTTGAGTTAGTTTTGCCCTTCTTGTATTGTATATCATATTCAAATTCTTCCAATTTAAGATGCCAGCGGACTAATCTAGATCCGGGATCTTTGCAGTTAAATAACCATTGTAATGGTTTATGATCGGTAAGAATTTTGAAACGGTGCCCATAAAGGTAAGGTCGAAATACTTTAGTGCCAAATATGATTGCAAGACATTCTTTTTCTGTTACGCTATAATTGCACTCCGCCTTATTGAGCGTGCGGGATGCAAATGCAATTGGTCTATCTTGTCCTATCGGACCCTGAGATAGAATAGCAGATATTGCATAATTTGAGGCGTCGCAGGTTAAGAGGAATGGTTGCGTAAAGTCGGGATATGCTAGGATGGGAGCAGAAATGAGTTTATTTTTTAAAGATTCAAATGCAAGTTGTTGTTCGTTTTGCCATTTAAATGGCACGTCTTTCTTAAGGAGTGAGGTTAATGGTTTTGCCAATTTGGCGAAATCAGATATAAACCGTCTATAGTAAGACACTAGCCCTAAAAAGGACTTAATGTCTTTTGGGGATTGAGGAGTCGGAAATTCGGTTACAGCTTTCGTTTTATCCGGGTTAGGTTTAACACCATTTTCGCTAATGATGTGGCCAAGGTAAACAACTTCTTTTCGAAGGAACTCACACTTTTCAGGTTGTAATTTCAAGTTGAAGTTTCTGAGTCGGTTAAAAACAGCTTGCAGATTATTAATGCGTGATTGTAGATCGAAGGAATAAATCACTATATCATCTAGATAGACGAAGCACCTTGTGCCTTGGAGACCAGAAAGACAATTATTCATTAACTTTTGAAAAGTTGACGGCGCATTTTTCAGGCCAAAAGGCATCCGATTAAATTGAAAATGACCCTGAGGGACAGAAAAGGCGGTCTTGGGTGCGTCGTCGCGTGAAATTAAGATTTGGTGGAAACCGGAAGTGAGGTCTAATGTTGTAAAATATTTACTATTACCTAGTTGGTCTAAGATCTCGGATATCTGTGGAATTGGGTATGTTTCTCCTACTGTAATATTATTGAGTTTCCGGTAGTCGATTACTATTCTCCATTTACGTTGTCCTTGAGAGTCTGCCTTCTTGGGTACTATCCAAATAGGCGAGCTCCAAGGCGAAGATGATGGTTCTATAATATTTTGATCGAGCATCTTTCCGATTTGGGTTTCCACTTCTTTCTTGTGACACTCCGGAAATCTGTACGATTTAGTATGAACTGGTACATCACTACTGGTTTTAATTTGATGGTCAAGAGCTGTTGTGTAAGTCAATTGATCATTAGATAAATGAAAAATGTCTGAATACTGAGCACAAAGTTCAAGAAGAGCATCAGATTCTTCTTGATTTAAATGATCAATTCTCAAAGAATTTATAACCTCACCGGTACGGTTAATTGTTTTGTTAGTGTCATGTCTGATCCGTAGCGCTGCAGAATGTAAAGGTTCAAGTTTCAGGTTAAGATTAGTATTGATAGTGGCGAAGGTTTCAGATGTAATGGCAATTGTCAAATTAACGCATTTGTTGTCCTTCACCTTCACAATACAGTTGGATATCAATAGATTGTCGGACAGATGTTGGTCCATGATGACGCCTTCCTTTAAGTCGGTGTTTTGGATCGAACATTCGATAACGGTTTCGGTGCGAGGGGGAATTATATAAAAAGGATCGAAAAAGTGCAGTGTTAATATACGGTTTCCTATTTTCAGTGTGTCTGTGTTGTAATCAATATTACAGCCGAATGCAGTGAGGAGGTCGGTGCCTATGATGCCATCGTAGGGTAAGTTAATATTTGTTATGACATGAAATTTGTGAGAGATGGCTTTGGTTTCAGATAATTTTAACTTTAGCCGGAAATGACCCAACGTTGGAGTAGGTTCATCACCAGGATCAATTCCCTTAATGTTTATTGACTCATTCGTTAGAGTTGGTTTATGTGACATGCAGGATTGTTTGATTAGACATATAGCAGAACCTGAATCGACTAGAAGAGTGAGGGGAATATCAGAAACTTGAGTATATAGGAGAACATGAGGCAAAAGTCTCTTGGTTGTATCTATATTTATTTCATAAACTTCTCGATTTGGGTTGAGGTCATTACTTTGGGTGGTGCTGGATTGATTATTGAGATTGTTGTTGGTTTGGGACTTGTTACATTGTTGGCAATTGCCTGGTACAATTTTAATAGCACTGTCGGTTTGGGGCTGGTTACCCTGTTGGTTAGCGCCTGATAAGTTATTAGTAGCACTGTCAGTTCGGGGCTGGTTACCCTGTCGGTTAGCGCCTGATAAGAATTTAATAGCACTTTCAGTTCGGGGCTGGTTACCCTGTTGGTTAGCGCCTGGTAAGGTTTTAATAGCACTGTCGGTTTGGGGCTGGTTACCCTGTCGGTTAGCGCCTGATAAGAATTTAGTAGCACTTTCAGTTCGGGGCTGGTTACCCTGTTGGTTAGCGCCTGATAAAAATTTAATAGCACTGTCAGTTTGGGGCTGGTTACCCTGTCGGTTAGCGCCTAATAAAACTTTTGAATTAGGTATGATTTTATTTGTGAGAATCGTGTCGGTTTTTACAGAATTTTGGCCCGGACGGCACGCACACGGGCCAGGCCTTAGTTTAAAGATTGAGTTGGATCTTGTTCGGATTGAGTGTCGTCAACCTCGTCTTGGCCGGTATTCTCAATGGATTGTTCGGCGACGAAGTTAACTCTTGGAGTCGGTCTGTATGGACCCTGTTTGCTCACTGGATTTTGTTGAGTTTGAGATCTGAAACGGTTATTATATTCTCGTTTTCTGCACACAGAAATGTCGTGACCGGGTATTTTGCAATAGCGACAAATTACGTTAGATGAAGACGTTGATGACCCTTGTGGTGTCGAATTAAAAGATTGTTGCGAAGTGGTCGGGTTCGATGACCTTTGAGGCTGTCTGAATTGGTTTATCTTAGGTTTACTATCAATAGTTAGGTTCCGTTTATAAATACTTTGTTGTATCCGTTCCTCAGATATGGCGAGATTAATGGCTTCGTTAAGATTTTTGGGTGACCTGCACCTCACAATATTCGATACACGAGGATGTAGGCCCATAAGGAAGTGATGGAGGGCGAGATCCTCCATCGCAGCTGTACGACCAGGTAGTTCCTTGGCCTTTGTATTGGAAAGGGAAATTTCCGTAAGCAATTGTGAGAGGCAGGTTTCCACGCGTAGCGAATATTGGCTGACATTTTCTTGCGGGCTTTGCTTGCTCTCTTGTAAGTCGGTGAGAAGATGGGAATAATGTTTACGTTCACAAAATTGAGTTTTCAAGAAATCTTTAAGTTGGTCCCATGATATGAATTCTTTGATCGAACATGCAATTTCCGCTTTACCATGTAATTGGCTAAGAATATATTTGAAAAGAACTGGCCTCTGTGACTCTGACGCGAGCTCGTATGCGTTATTACTGTTTATTATGAACGAGTTGACTGACTCTCGGCTACCATCATAAGGCTTGATAAATTTAAATAAGGTATTGAGATCTAACTCGGCCATCGTGGCGGCTGCTACAGTTGATCTAGTGATTCTAGGTGAAACTAGAGGTGATTTTGTGTCACCGGAATGTTCCTCCGTCTCAGGAATCTGAACACTTAATTTACTTTCTTCTGATTTAGGAACTTTAGGCATTATATGCTTCGATAAGTCACAGGTGTAATGATGCTTCACATATAAAAATAACTATATCACAAATTAAATAAATGAAATGGTTTCAAAAAATTACTTGCGGTACCCTAAGTCTCAGCTTTAAACAAAACAATGACCAAAGACTTACGATATGGCGAATGCGTAGGCGACGGAAGCTAGTACGGCGAACTGGAACATTATTGCGATAAGACGCGACGCTCAGGAATGCAGACGGAGATCGATAAAGTGCTCCTGCTCGATGTGTGCACTGAAGATCTTTGTGATGTATGATACACGATGCGATCCGATGGATGTTGAGAGATTTTCAGGAACGGTATTTAGGATTTTCCGGCAGCCCCCACTCGGAGCCAAAGGTAAGTATTTTCTTTCAGGATTAGTCGCTCGACTTTCCAAAACGCGGCAAGGCAGAGGAGACCCACAGGTAAGGTATATTTTGATTTCAGGTCCAGGAGTCGCGAGGTACGAGTTCAATGACGTTGGTAGAGTTCCGTATTTACGGTAAGTATACACTTTTTACTATCACTGTTTCACTTATTAAAAACACAGATGTTCTGGACAATGTCTTTTAAAGCACAGTAAGTTTAAGGACACTGGGGATTTTCGTATCCCACCGCTGCCACCAAAAATGTTATGGGCCTTTTGTGAGTTCGCTTTTTAAAAAAAGATTTTTAATTATAATATTTGAATACGTATATTTGGTTAAAATTATTAAACAGAATTATTTTTAGAGACCCTTGGGCAGACCCGGTTATGACGGAGATTCAAGACGAACTGACTTGAGAGCCTGAAGTCTATATGACGTCTCTTATGATAGTGCCGATTAGGCACATAGGGAAGCACTAAGGCTCACATGGTTAGGGTATAACAGTACGGTACGGTAGGGGTTCATTTATATATATATATCGATTATGTGTTACGTAAAAAAATATGCAATTGAAGCTGATGATTGAATAATAAAATAATATGTTTAAAATTATTGTTAGGTGGGCTATAGCCACAAGTTCGTTAGGCTCGTTGGTAAGACATTCTCTTTTATTTTTTAGATCAACTCGACAAATTAACAGAACTACACAGGAAGTATGGTAATTACTTCAAATTTTGGCTAGGACCTGACCTCAACATTTGTGTAAGGGCTCCTGGAGACATTAGGGTAAGTTTATTCGTCTTATTTTTCCTAAGAACTACAGTTAGGTTTTGAAAATGTTAAATTTGGATGGGACTAAATAGTCCCATCGAGCTGTCAAAATGATTGCTTTTGACTTACCTATCAGAAAGTGACACAAACTTTGACAGAACTATCATCATTACGATCTTGACGTAGGCGGAGATCTTATTATTTTGTCTATGCTGTGCCCAAGCATATTACGCTTTTTCACCCGCGTGGTGATGGATGATGATGATAAAGAGTAGCCTATGTGTTAATCCAGGACCTCATCTACCTCCATACAAAATTTCATCAAAATTGTCCCCGCCGTTTGAGCGTGAAAGAGTAACAAACATCCACACATCCATACATCTATACTCACAAACTGTCGCGTTTATAATATTAGTAGGATATTTTTTATGTATTTTAGTACCTATTTAGTGTTTCCAAGTATCTAGTACAACTGTGACACAGGTAATTCTGAGATATACTCGTACTTAGTATACTCGTAGATATAGATAGTAGGTACATTAAGCGCGGCGTGTTTTCTTCAATAGTTTATTTAAGTAAACGATACATCGCTTTTTCGCAAATTTTTCGTATTACGGTCTCCAGCCAGGGTTCTCATTAGCATATCTCAGTATATTGCCGTTGCTTGTAATGTATGCGTACTTATTTCTTATACTTTCAGTCACTTCTGACTAGTAACAAGGTAAACCAAAAGGGACCCGTGTATGAGCTGATAAAAAAGTTTATCGGTCCTGGAATACTGACTGGAGGTAAGTAATTAACAAGCACCAATATCTTATTGTAAATCACAATTTCTTATATTGGACACAAACACCATCTTAATTAAAAATTAAAGATATTTTGAATGTGATACATTTATGTGTTTTTCGGTATTGGTACCTACAGCTGAACAAATTGTGAATGTAGTTTGGTAAATAACTATGTATTATGTACCTATATATTGATTGGTAGTCATCAGAATTTTATTTGCAGAGTTCAGATTCGGTCCATTTGAAATCCGTGTTACATACTCAAGGTCCTAGAATAACTGCTAGGATATTTTTTATCCCGAGTAGCTTTTCTTGAGGTACAGTAACTGGGGTGTAGTCTTAGTTTATTTTTAATTCTGAATAATAAAACTCATGATAACTAGACACACTTTCGAAACCCAGAGCATTCCTAAGGCGACGGAAAACACTCTATCTGCGCCAGCCGATAAGAAGTGTAGAGGCGAACTTTTGAAGCGGGAATATATCAAGGAATTGTCAGTTGCTGGTCAAGCGTTTATCTAACTGAATCCTATACATCGGGTTTGAGCTTCCGGGGAAGGTAATATTGTAAGCAAGTCCACAGGATGGTGCCCGCTTGGCTAGAACCAGTTAAGCCAGCTAATCTCCAAATGTGTTATGGCAGCTGCCCTGAGATCCAGTTTCCTTTCAAAGTTAATGCTACCTTCGCGCTTTTTAGTCCCTGATCATCAGCGACATAGATGGTCAAACATTTGCCTTTCAAATATATAAAAATACTGACACAAGACACTATATATAGATTTGGAAGTGCAGCAGGAGACTTCACGTTAGACCTCGAATTCGAAGTTTTTATTTTGCATAATAATAGACTGAGATTCTGACCTTATCATCATCAGATTCTGAAAATTGTGACATGCTAAAAATGCTTCAATAAAAGGCTGTGCTTGTAGCCAAAAACCTAGAAAGGCAGCTGTACCTACTCGTTTTTAATTAATCTTATATACAGACCGACAGGCAAAAAATTACAACCCTTATTATCATTAGGGGTTACCCCTCAACATTATAAATAAAATAAAACGTTAAGTGCGAGTTTAACTTTAATCACGGCATGAGGTAGGAATTCGTATCTATGAGTGAGTATGCATAATGCTTATTTCAAACAAATTTAGGTTTTCATAAAAACTGTTTCTTACGCTGTCTTAGAAGACAGCGTAAGAACTGTTTTATAAATTTCCAGGGCCGACATGGCGCAATCACCGCAAGATAGCCACTCCATCGTACAACAAGAAGTGCGTTCAGCAGTACTCAGTAATCTTCAATATTGAGGCTGAGAACTTGGCGAATGACCTCTGCAAAAAGGACCCCAATATACCGATAAATGTGTACGACGATGTTGTGAGGACGACAACTCAGTGTGTATGTCGTAAGTAGTCATGCTACTATAATAAGCTTTTCACAAAGCTTAAAGGCCTAAAAAACCATAAGAAACGTGGCGTCTGAACCCACGGATTTTTATAGAAAGCCATGTTTCCTTAAGATGTATTCTCGGATGCATTGTATTTTATACTAGCTGCTCTCCGCGGTTTCACCCGAGCGGTGATGGATGATGATGATGATGAATATTATATAGCCTATGTTACTCATGGTGAATGTAGCTTTCCAATGGTGAAAGAATTTTTGAAATCAGTCTAGTACATTTTGAGCCAATTCGTGACAAATATACATACAAATCTTTCATCTTTATAATATTATATTTATATTATAATAGTATGAAGTAGAATATAACTTTGAAGCAACGATCATAGCTCATAGAGTAAAAGATGGTCGAATGCTGATCAGGTTTTGTCAGTACAACTCCTGCCTTTGAGTAGAGTTTTCAGGGAAGCGAATCAAGAAGAATTGATGATCGTTTGTCTAGCTACCAAGCACAAGATTGTTAACCTGTCACAAAGTACCTAATGCTATATATACTTGGGTACCATGACCATTCAGGTATATATTGTACTACTAACTAATCATATCATCTATCATCATCAGGATCATCGATAACTTTCAAGTGAGGTCAACCGCTAGCTATAAAAATCAAATAAAAACAATACTTTTATTCCGCGCTAGCCTATTTCCCCATTTCTCCTGATTAATTACGTATCTTTAAGATCTACATCTAATTGGTAATCTGGCTCTTGACTGATTTTCTTGTCGCCATCCTCACAGCTTTGATTATTTCATAGTCTCACCCGGAGTTTCAAGACAAATTTGATGTTACACGTTACGTACGAAGGTACGTAATTTAAAAATATATATATATAAATTAAACCGTAATACGAGTATGTAGTGGACTCCAAACATTTTTAATTGTTTTAGTTCTTACCTGGACTGTCACCCGCATGATTCCTCGCCAGGACCTTATTATTAATAATTATTAGTTATTATTGACCAAAAACTAAATATATTCAGTTCATAATTGACGGCTATTTAGTTATATTAAGTCTCAAGGAAAACATTTTGTTCCTTCCACAGAAACTTTGATGGGACTTTCGAAAGAAGATTCAAAGAATGTAAACAGAATGGATGAAGTAGTTTTAATAACACAAGGGTAAGAATTTAACAGTGAGGATTAACTCTTAGCCAAAGCAGAGAGCTATTGAAAATGGAACTAATATGATTGCTTCATTTCACTATCTGGTCATAATGAATTAAACTTGTTGGTTAAATGTTTCGTATCTCCTGCTTAACTGCCAGTGATGTGGGCTGGTGGAAATGCAGCTAAAGGCTTGGACTAAGCTTCACAAAACTCTTGAGTTACTGAAGCAGAGTACAAAGTACACAGTCTTATATATCTGAATAATATAATTTTACTAATCTTTTCAGAATGTACGGTCACATATACAACAAAATTACGCGATGGTGGTTACAAATTCCGCTCGTATACTGGTTAGTAGGAGGAAAGAGGGCGGAAGATTACTACTTGAAAATTATAGACGAACTCTCCTCAGACATTGTGGGAAAAAGACGTAAAGACTTAGAAGATGTCGGGGTTGTCAATGAAGAAACTCTGGGTATAGTGGACAGGTTCATTCTCTCTGGCGAACTGAGTGAACAGGAAATTAAATGGGAGACATTTAGTTTGTTCACTACTGTAAGTATACATTGCATTGGAGGTATACAATTTTTGAGCCATTATTATAAAGCCATCGTTGTTGAATTAAGGTATATTAAGACCATGCACAAACCTAGAGAGAAGCGTAAAGCAAAGATGAAACAAGACATAATTCAGACCGCATCTAGTAGTACTTACATCATATATATGTTATAGATAAATAGGTTAAATAAATAAATTAATAACTAAGCCCCAATTAGCAGCATAATTGTGTGTTAATTTAGTAGTTAAGAGGCTGTGCAGAAAATATATTTAAAGAAACAGTCAGCACACCTTTCGTACACAATGCTTCTTCAATAGTTCCTATAAAGTTTCGGACACGGATTAAAATGATTAATTGATTCCCTATAATATTGTAGAAATATAATTTTCCCAATAATTACAGAGCCAGGAGGCATCAGCGAAGATTGCGTCAGGAGTACTAATGTTTTTGGCACATCTCCCAGATTGGCAGGTGAGTTCAAATTATAGGTCACTTGTTAACGCTTTGCTGCGTCACTCAGGAATAAGTTACCTATCCCACTGAATTTCTGAGACTATAAATAGTCTATGCGGTGAACTGGTGCATAAGCTATCTCTTTATAGGTATTTCTTTTGGTTAAATCAGCATTGTGTCTATACCGTTTTCAGCCACGTCAGATTATATGTTTGTACTTAGTAAGTTCACCCAAATGTAAAGTAGACCCTCTTAAAAAAATTGAAAACATATCTTATTCTATTGTGAACCCTGTAGAAACATTTGAAGCGTTTTCAGGAGAAGGTATACAACGAAATCATCGAAATCCTGGGTCCTGACGATGGGCTGGTCACTGAGATTCAGCTCAAGCAACTGCTCTACCTGGACATGGTGTATAAAGAGACGCTGCGTTACTTCTCTATAGCTGCCATGATTCAGAGGACTGTGGAAGAGGAGATCACTATTGATAATGGTACATAAATATTGGCCATGTCCCCTGGTAGACTGGATGGTTATTATTTACGACAAACGACCCACCCCACCCCATCCCAAAAGCGCCGAGTAAAGACTAAAATTATTTCACATAAAGTTAACGTTATTTAACGATCACAAAACTAGTACATGGTAACTTGTAACTTTCTGAGTTCTGTGCTCAGCTTTAACGTATCATACGTCGTTAGTTGCGCCTCCGGCGGTACTTGACGACCCAAGCAATAAAAGAGAGAAGAAAATTTATACACCCGACAGAAAAAACTAATTTTTCTTCAAAATTTCCAGGTGATAATGGAGCGAGTTAACAAAGTCTAATGGGAAAAACAAGACTTCGTGTACCTATCTGTATTTTTATCTACTAGTCGAGAACGGTTGATCGGAACTGGCAGAATTACCATTCTGAGCATATGAGCCTCAGGCGAAAGGTTGTTGCATTGAGGAGAGGGGGCTGAAATAACTTAGCAAATACCTAACTAGGACTTTTCTTCTACATTTTGTAATCGATCGATTAACTTATTTTAGACCTCATAGCTTTTAAGTTAAAACAATAACTATTTAAATGATTGCTTATCTGTTATTTAAGATGGATACTGTTAGTTGCAAGCAAGCCAAAATATCTAAAAATCTTCGTACAAGGCGAAACACTGGTGATGTGCCCGTCATCTTACGACTATGGAACTCCTTATGCATGATTTTACACACACTTGAATTGGTTTTCCTAATAATGTTTAAGGTAAAGTTACCCTTCCCGCCGGAACATCGCTGATCATCCCCATTCATCACTTACACCGGGACCCTCGATACTGGCCAGACCCGTTCAAAGTAAAGCCGGAGCGGTTTCTGCCTGAAGCTGTGGCGAAGAGGGACCCTAACGCCTTCGTACCGTTCAGTTTAGGCGCTATGGACTGTCTAGGTATAGTAAATAGTGCTTATTCAAAAAAATATTTTTCCGTTTTAAAACTGACTTTTTTCTTACAGTAGCGCCACAGTATAAATATAACAAATCTAATTTATCCTCATATACCTCAATAAACCCTGAAATACCCTTGACATATTATAGCTATAAAAACCAAAGCGTCTACTAGCTGTCACCAGATTTTCACACTGGGACTGCATGTAGGATAATTCGTATACGGATAGACAAGGATAATTGGAGCCCAGAAACCACAGGCGAGGAAAAAAATTAACTAAAACATATTTAGCGTAAATTCATTCAATAAATCTTTAATTTAGTAGGTAGGTATTGTATTTTCTTTTCTTCTTCCCATAAAAGAGATTCTTGATGTTATAGACTAAACGTGTTAATTGTTCCCATTGCGTTTCATATATCATCATAGTTGAAATTAATTTCAACTATGACCATGTTTACGATACGGAAACTATATTTACCCCATCTAAATACCGATAATTTTACCAATCTTCAAATGTTAAAAAGACGTTGGGGATCAAATACGTCTATTTAGGTTTCGGGTAGGTATATCAGATGCTTATCTATAAGGCTTCAGCACACCAAACGCCAGACGTCCGCGGTGTGTTACGTCGACAAGCCCGCGCGTGTTTTATAATTTTATTACATCGATATGACATGTATCGAACACGGCACACCGAATACGGCGGCTTCGCCGCGCATGAATTTAATGTTAATGTGGCCGTGTTTGATACATTTCGTCGAACGCGCGTGCCCGTCGACGGAACGCCACATCCCGCATTTGGTGTGTTGAAGCCTTTAGGGCGAGTTCGCAGCGGTGCCTGCGAGCTCCCGGTGGGCACACTTACGTAGTGTATTCCCGTAACTAATAATTTCTTTCTTTCTAAATCAAACTCACGAAAATTTCAATTCAAAAAATATTTTTATGTCAAATATATCGTTCCAGGTAGAGTCTACGCCACTGCTCTCATCAAGACCCTCGTTGTTCGTACACTTCGAAGAATCCAGCTCGAAGGATCAGGTTCCTTAGACAACTTAGCGCTTGACGTTGCCATATCCGTTAAGCCTACAGCCGGATACAACCTTAGAGTAAAGCCGAGGATGTAAGAAAGCGTTAGATATCTATCCAGCGTAGTCTATAATTATAAAACTGTAACTGTCTAATTCTGTACATTATTTTTTGAAAATTATGATTGAGGTGTACTTTGTTATCGATATAGAAGCCAAATATATATTTTTTAAGTTCAATTTTTGTCTGCCTGTCTGGATGTCTCTGTCTGTCCATGGTACGCGCATCACTCTGAAACTACAACACAGATTTGATGAAACAGTGATGAAATATGATACAGTGATAACTAATACTTGACCCCGAGAGTCGTGGGCGCGGTCGCCTTGCGGACGTTACTGCTGAATGCCAATTGCTGCCGGCTATACTCCGGAGTGAACCGGAGTATGGCTGTTTACGAGGCACCGGTCTAGGTGGACACCCTCAGTCGCGACAATAAGACACTGCTGGGATGGCCGCAGCGGGTGATCCCCTCGAGGGCGATACGTGGATACCGGACGGTGTCCGCGCGAGCCATTCTGTTGCAGCGGTGGGAGGTGGACCTGGCTCCGCTGGTCCCTGGGCTGTGGACGGTGGAGGCCATCCGTCCGGTCCTCCAGAGGTGGGTGAAGCGGCCTTTTGGGTCGCTGACATTCCGATTGGTGCAGGTACTCTCCGGACATGGATGCTTCGGAATGTACGTGCACCAAATCGCCAGACGGGAGGTGACCCCAGCCTGCCACGAATGCACACGCTAGAGGTGTGTGCTGCATGGGGCCCGCAGCGGCACTAACTTTCAGCGAAAATTAAAAAAAAAACATTTATTTAGTCACAAAAAATATTACACAGTTATGCTGAATCCATAGCCTCCCGAACTAGTATACACTGTGTTACAGGAGTCAGTCGCTTCTCTTATTTAAGAGCTATTTTATTTTATGTCATACATGAATGAATTGCAACCATTTTATTAATTAATGTGGGCACGCAGATTGCAGGTGTGCGTATGTGTGCGTTGTGTATTTGAACGTTTTGTATTTGTGAGTGGCATATATGTGTGTGTGTGGTGAATATATGAGTGTAATGTAAGTTTGTAGTTATTTAATGTTTGTTTATAATAATATAAATTTGCTTACATATTTTCAATTCCCTCATAATCGTAAGTTTTAAGCCATGTTAATTATATTCTTTTTGAATTCGTTATTTTTTTTTTTTTAATACGGTTTAAGTGCTTTGGTTAATTTGTTATAAATCTGTGGAACCACTACATAGAACTGCTTCTAAGCAAATCTCGTTTTCATCCCTTTAATAGGAATTCTATCTACACTTTTTTTCTGAATCTGGTAGAGATGGTACTACCATTTTATGAAATCGTCGGAGACCTTCGAATAGCTTTCGTACAGTTAAAACATTTTCATATACTGCCGTAGTTGGATGTCGGAAAGGTAAGTAGAGTAAAACTTTTACGACTGCGCGCTGAGCGCGTTCTTCTCTGATAATGTGAGTTTTTGCAACACTACCCTATGCGCATATGCAATACCTGATGAGGCACTCACAAAGAGCTTTATATGTTTGAATCAGTAGTTCTGAATCTGCAACAGTCAGAAGTGATTTGAATACATAGGATGAGTTTCCTTATTCTCGACGCTAATGAAACATTATAGTTGCTCCATTTTAGAATTTCGTCTATGGATACTCCGACGTACTCAATAGTATTGCCTCGTGAAAGAACAGTGCAGGTACACTGTGTGGGGCAGGAAATATTACGGTTGCATGGAAAATAATGTATTTTAGACTAGCAGATTTAAGACTGCCAGCTTGTGTTATACTGTAACACATATATTTTGTTTAGCCGTGTTCAGTGATAAGAGACTTTCTTCTAGCCACCTCGTTACGAGATACACATCTCAGCAAGCTCTATGACTTTGCCAGGTTTGGTCATGAAGGAGCAACACCGTGTCATCAGCAAACATTAATAAATCCAGGCCGGGTAGGGTAGTACAACATAGCTCATTTATGTAGATGAGAAAGGATAAATTTCATGTAATTCGGTCAAACAAATGCAGATGTTGTTATCTTTAATGAATTTGAGAAGTCAAAATTATTAAGGATATAATTAAGATTATTTTAAGGATCGACTCAAAGATTTTTGATAAAACCGTTAGCACTGAAATAGGCCTATAGTTGTTGACACTGCCTTTGTCCCCATTCTTCCAAATGGGATGCACAATAGCCCTCTTAAATACACGAGGAAAATGCCAGATTCCAGGCACATATTGAAGAGGACATTGAGTATGGGGACAACATAGCCCTCTTAAATACACGAGGAAAATGCCAGATTCCAGACACATATTGAAGAGGACATTAGTATGGGGACAACAACATGTTTGGCTGCTTTGATAACTGATTCAGGAATGCCATCCCAACCTACGGCACATTTGGATTTCAGGAGTATGATGGTACGTTCGATTTCATCACTGTCTACACTGAACAAAGCCATTGAGTTGAGTGACGATGGACCCGAGTTATTTTTGTTTGTTGGTATAGGAGCAAACGTTAATAGGTTATTGTTAGAAATAAACTTATTTGCCAAAGTTCTACCCACATTAGCGAAGAAAACATTAACGTCGTTTACGCTTTGGGAAGGGCTATTAGTCAGTTTTAATAGATCAGTAGCGCACGTTTTTTTAAAATTAATATTTGTATTTTGTTTAACTAATTTCCAAGTAGCTGTTGGATTCCTTGCAGCCTTTTGAAATTCGCAGCGATCATAAGCTCTTTCAAAAAATTATAACAAGTACAATTGGAAAAATTTAATACCGACTTCCATTCTATTCAGTTATTGGAGTGTATCTCAAAAACTACTAGACCGAATTTTGATGAAATTTAAATGGGACCTCACGAAAAGCACTGGTACTTCCCGTGAGGTCAAAGAAAAAAAGGAGGCTTTCAAACAAAAAAAGAATTTTGAGAATCGGTTCACCCAGTCGAAAGTTATGAGGTACCTCCTCCTTTTTTTGGAAGCCGGTAGTAAATACATTTAAAGAATGTCAAAGTGACATGAAAAAAATACAGTAAGCTATGACAGTGGTCCACATTAATATTTCAAGCTTCGGTAGGATGAACACGTCGTTAGTCATTTCGGCTATCAATGCTAGCCAAGTCGGCTTCATTTTGCTCTCGTACCAAGGACCCATTTTCCCGTTTACGAACGTAAATTTTAACAAATTAACTAAAATCCAAGCATGAAAATAACAACCTTTGCTGATGACACAGTCTTTCTGATAAATGGCCGAAATTGGCAGGAGGTGTGTGAATCTACTGAAAGTACATTAACAGTTGTTACGAACTGGCTAACCACCAACCTACTAACGCTTAACGTGACTAAAACTAAATATGTTACGTTTTCCGCTAACATCTCTTCGCAGCCTTCCGATTCCGTCCGATAAAGTCCTTTCAAAAAAGCCATTTAGATTCCCTATAAATAACTGCCTGACGCTAAGGACCTTGCATAGTGAGTAGATATCAGTTATATCTACTCACTATGCAAGGTTATATGATTATTAACGGGATATTTACCGTGGTAAGGTTGTGGAATGAGCTCCCGATATTTCGGCGCAGTTACATGCACCATGTTCACGGGAAGACTGAAGAATGCGGGTGGTTGGTCAAAAAATTTAAAAGTTAGGTGCAGACATAACGATCTACCCTCTTTCTTAGTCTTTTGCTACGGTTATCACTGGAACTCGACTTAGGATCGAGTTCGAGTTTAATGCTCATTAATATTTATCCTCTTAGTTTACACAAATGTAAACTAAATAGTAGATTATGCACCAAGGGAGTAAAGCAGTGTCTTACGTCATGAGCGGTATATTGAACCCTGAGTGTAACGGGAACTCTTGGGTTGTTTAATCCCTGAGCGCAGCGAGGGGATTAAGATTTAATTCCCGAGCGAAGCGAGGGAGTTATGTAGAGTCCTAGTGAAGCGAGGGGTTAAAGCCGCCCAAGACGAAGACAAGCTTTATCATCGAGGTGCATACTCTACTTTTCATACCTACTGCGAGACAATAAAAACTCAGAGCTTTAAAATAGCAGTTATTCCGTTATAAGTAAAATACATTAAGAGTTGTTATAGATCTTATCTTTGGAAGGAACATTTTATAGAAAACACTGTTTTAGACTTTCGCGGTTATTAACTAAGATATAATTAGTACCTACTCACGATTTAGCTGCTTTTGGAGCACCTGATATTTCGGTACAGTTACATGCACTACGTTGAAAATAATAATATTTTATGAAAGTTGAATAACACCAAACACCAGAACATAGATGAATATAATACCACCGATCGCAACACGTAACTTCAATAACGACCTTGAATTGAACACGCAGAGCGGACCGTTTTTTTTTTTGTCCCGGGCAAATTCTTTATGGATACCACCTACCACAGGGAGGTAGGTGGTTATGTGGGGGTCCGTATACCCACCAAAACCCCGGGGTGTTCCGTCACTGCCGCTTTAGACGGGAACGCGGGACAGATTTTGCACACGACCGCGAACCCGCCGCGGCTGTCCATTGCCGGACCCTTCTCTTCGCGGCACGCTAGAACACATGGCGCTCCGCAACTGCCTCGGAGACCAAACCCGCCAAGAATGGGTGCCAGACTTCCCCGTGTCTGGACGCCCGTGATCTCCCTGCGGTGGGTCGGATACGTAGCCCCACCGCCTGCTACGTCAGCCACAGGGGATAACCCCCCCGCGACCCCACCTCCTCGAGTCTGTGCCGAGCGCCCGGACCCCAACTCCTCGAGCCTGCACCAAAGTGCCCGGGCCCCCCTCCTCGAGCCTGCGCCAAAGCGCCCGGGCCCCACCTCCTCGAGTCTGCGCCAAAGCGCCCGGACCCCGCCACTCCTATGTGGACTTGGCGGCCAAAGCCCATAGGAGCGGCCCCGCCTGAGCCGGCCAGCGCACCCCAACGCCGGCGCGGCCCCTGGGTTCCTCTTGGCTTCACCGTGGTGATCCAAGCCACGGGGGTTTTTTGAGGGGGGAAATGCTGTGCACTTCCCTTCCGCCACGGGGGTGACGGAAGGGGGCGTGTGGGGCTCAGACCCACTAAAACCCCCCCGTGAGCAGTCCTCCGCCAAGGTGGGGCGAGACAGGGTCGCGCTGGCAATCACCATCTCGCCCCAGCGGTAGGCCCGGATTGATCTAAACCGGGCCTCAGCGCCTGTGAAGGGATGACCTTGCTCACCAAGGTCACCCCCTAGACGTGTAGAGCCGTGCAAGCCGACGAAGAGTCCCCCGCCTCTTCGCCAGTGACCCCACTACGGGGGAGGGGGGAGACGTGCGAACCGTCTCCTCCGTTCTCCCGGTCGTCTGCGCCGGAGTGGATCAGCTCGGACATCGTTCTCCCTGATCCGCTCCGCAGCCTCCTTCTGCGCCATCACCGCTTCGCAGAAGGTGGCCACCGCCTGCCACGATCTCTCGCTGCCGAGCATGGAAATTACCACGCTCGGCAGGGAGAGATCTCCGCCTATTTCCGCTGAAAGCGTGTGCCGCTGCGGGCCCCATGCAGCACACACTTCCAGCGTGTGTTGCGCTGTATCTTCCGGCGCCCCACACTCGTGGCAGGCTGGGGTCGCCTCCCGTCTCGCGATTTGGTGCACGTACTTTCCGAAACATCCGTGTCCGGAAAGCACCTGCACCAATCGGAAGGTCAGCGAACCGTATCGCCGCCTCACCCACCTCTGGAGGACTGGGCGGATGGCCTCCACCGTCCACTGCCCAGGGACTGGTGGAGCCAGGTCCTCCGTCCACCGCCGCAACAAGGCGTCTCGCGCCTGCCACCGCATACGTGTGACCTCCTCCCACGCTGGAGCGTCTCCACGGGATCTCCTCGCCGCCGACACAGAGCGGACCGTGCCGTAACCCATAGCAACGGGGCGCGCAACAATCACACTCCTTAGGTTCGTTTAGCAATGAGGGCATTGATGACGTTGCTATTGTTGATTATTTTGTTAAAGCGTTCGTAAAGGCCAATTTTGGTGGCAAAAATAACTCTTTTTTTTAGCTGTTCGAACGCTGAACATAAAGAGCCATAAACGACATTTTCACCCATAGATTCCCAATTCGAACGCCCTTGTGAGCGTTTTTAGTGCCAACTATTTTCGCAACATAGGGCTATTCGGACGCACTACTAATAATACAATCCCGCTTTTTTCATTTTTTTTTCTGTATGCTGTCTACGTAGGTACTATGAGTTTTCCTACAACTAACGTTCCAAATCCAAATCACTTTACTCCCCATAGAATGGCTACAATCACTTACATACGATGAAACTGAAAAGCTTGTTTTCATTACTTGACTATTCCTACTTTCATGCTACATCTATACACGAACACACACAAACAATCACTCACGCACCCTCGCACACTCTCACACACGCACACATACGTACAACGTCGTCCTGCGACCTTCATCAGGTCGTCTGTCCACCGTGTCGGTGGACGACCTACGCTGCGCTTGCCGGTCCGTGGTCTCCACTCCAGAATCTTTCGGCCCCATCAGCCATCTGTTCTGCGTGCTATGTGCCCTGCCCACTGCCACTTCAACTGGCTAATCTTCTGGGCTATGTCGGTGACTTTCGTTCTTCTACGGATCTCCTCATTTCTGATTCGATCACGTTGAGAAAGCTGTTTTTGAGTTACACTCCAATAACTGAAAAGTGTTTCTCCTATCTTGATGATATCCTTATTGAAGCTGAATGACAATCGATCCCGTAAGCAGTAAGGATAACTATGAAAAAATATTTTGGCAAAAAATGTAACCAACTTCAACACCAAAAAGTGTGAAGTAACTTCTCGAAGTCGGTAGTCGGTACCATGCGCACAATATTGTGATAATAGGTATATATGTGCTTTTGAACTACTGACTTCAACAAATTATTTCTCACATTTAGTGCTGACGTTGGTTCCATTTTTATGTAGTCTAGGATTTTACATTAACACAGCCCATGACGAGGATGGCACGCAGCTAGAGATAATAATATGCAGTCTGTGGCGATTTAACAACCGACGTTACGGTTGGTAACATCACCGAGCAAAAACAAGGTAACATGTCGAGACTTACGCCCTGGATCTGTAGGTACTTCTTCAATCTTAAATGAATTACAATTTATTGAATAATAAATCATTACTAAGGTTTGCTTTAGTGATAATTTATTAAATATCTACTGTCAACAGTGTATGCAAGCGTGCAAAAAACCTACATTTCTCTCCGCATACAATACAATATTTCCTCGATTTTGCAACGCCTCCAGCATGCTTGCCGATGCTATGCTTCGACCAATACAAACTGAATACTGGTTGACGACGATATGATGATGAAGTCAGAGTCATTATTAGGTATGCCGATTTGGAGGCAACGCCAACAGAATAACAATAATCCTTATTTGTAAAAAATATACATGTACATGTTAGGTAGGTACTGGGTTTTTGGTGGTCCACACACTAGAACAAATCTGTCAGTTGTCAAGTTAAAATATGTATAAACTGACGATATTGCAGTGAAAGTATTCGCTTTTTTACATTAGATAAACAAGCATTTGACAGTCTCACCTGATAGAAATTGATGACGCTGTCGACGGCGGTACGTATTTGCTTAAAAGATACCTATGGCCCAGCCCTGGACTCGATGTATAACCTAAAGTTGAGTTTGGGGTTGGCATTAGAATAGCCCAACACGAATTTGGTGATTTTAAGAGTTGGATCTTATAGATAATAATTTTCTCTACGCTTTGGTATCAATTTTAGAGCGAGGAAATGTCTAGTTTTCTAGAAAAACTAATTTCAATTTCAGATTTTTGATTCGACGATTCTCTATAAATGCGTGTAACGAAACGACTTGGTGCAATGAAAATGGTATTAAAATAAATATTTTAATTATTTGAACTATTATTTTATTGCTAATTTAATTTACAATACTTAATTACATAGTTTATAATACTTGACATCGATTTTATTAAATTAGCTTCTGTTGCAAATACTTTTTTTAAAGAATGGAACGTATGACCGCCATTTTATTTTCCATAGACGATCGACTACGCCGCCCGCGCCGCGCATTCCGTTCCTCTTCGAGTTACGTGAATGTGCTCTGTTCGCTCTCCGTGTTTTTCATTGTTTTGGCGTGGTATTTTGTGTTAATTTTTCGACGACTTTTGCCTGCTCTCTGGACTCCGATTTCTTCTTCAACTACGACTTTTGCCTGCTTTCTGGACTCCGATTTCTGTTGAACCACGACTCTTGCCTGCTTTCTGGACTCCGATTTCTGCTTGAACCACGACTTTTGCCTGCTTACTGGACTCCGATTTCTGCACGATTGATCTGCCTAGCGACATGGCTAATATTCCATCAGCAGATGAACCAACGGCTTCCACAAGCCGTGAAGATGCAGTACCAGTAGCTTCTACCAGTAGAGGTGAGTTAACTATTCATTTATTGTAATCTAAATTATTTCGCTTGATAAACCACAAAATATGTTAATCAAATGCTTGTTTTTCATTTTAGATGATTTTGAAGAAGAACCCGCATTTAAAAGGCGGAAATACGTGGGTGAAGTTTTACAAACGTGGAATATTGTAAAGCTGGCGCGTATGTTAAGTACACATGAACAAGGACTGGTTTTTGCCGAAGAGCAAGGCTTAATCTTGAAAACTAAGAAGTGTAGAATACACAAAAATCCCATGAAACTTGTTTTCAAGAACGACAAAACTATGGGCACATTTGTGTGCAGCAAGGGTTCCTGTCATAATAAAACTAGAGTATCTAGAGCCCAAGGAACATGGTTTGAGAACGTAAAACTAAAATTGGGACACATTTATTATTTAATGTACTGTTTTGCATACAACTACTCGCATGACATGGTAATACACGAAGATATATTTAGAGAAGAACATTGTTTGTCCCGGCCAACCATAAGCGATTGGTATAACTACTGCCGGGAAGTTGTGGTAATTTACCAACTGGAGAAACAAGAAGTCCGGGGCAAAATAGGAGGCCCTGGAAAAATTGTGCAAGTAGACGAAAGCAAATTTGGGAAGAGGAAATTTAATAAAGGTATTTATATAAGGCATTAATCAATTTCATTATTTTATACTTGTATTTTCAATTTAATAACTGTTTTTTAATTTTTTTCAGGGAGACACATTGAGGGACATTGGGTCCTTGGCCTCATAGAAGATGGTTCAGAGGACTTGCGGTTGGAGGTGTGCCCGGACAACATTAGGTCTGCAGAGGTGCTAATTCCCCTAATTCAAAAACATGTAGAGCCGGGCACAACCATCCATACTGACTGCTGGAGGGCTTATGATTGCCTAAGCCAACATGGATATATTCATAAAAAAGTCAACCACAGTGACCCTGACAGTCCATTTATAGCCGAGGATGGGACACATACTCAACGAATTGAGTCTCAATGGCGGGTGGTTAAAAGATTCTTCTACAAGAATAATTACAACCACCCGGGTAATTTTGCAGACTCAATTGTTGAGTATTTATGGAGGAGATCTGTGGAGGCCAGTAAGAAGGATAAGTTTTTCGAACTGATAAAAGCTGTGCAATATGTATACAAAATATAAGTTAAATACTTTCTAAATTTTGTTTTATTTTTGTCCTAGTTTTGCACCTATATGATTTATTTCTAATGTAATTCAAAATAGCTGTGACCATCAGGGCTAGCACTCTTATTCGAGTCAAGGGCACTCTAACTTGAGTTGGTTAGGTTCAAAATAAGAGACAGAGCCGACACAGAGCACCCCGACTCCACCTAGTCTTGTGGCTGACACCCCTAGATTGTATATAAAAAGTGCGGGAGCCAGAAGCTCAAGGGAGGTCCTGAGAGGAGCGAGCCTTTGGCGAAGTGACACTCAGGGGCGACCGCTAGAGCTTCTGGCGGGAGCCCACCCAGAGTCAAACATAGAACACACCAAAATAGTCAGTACTCCATGTCCAATCCATTCATATTTGTAAGTAAATATAGTTAAATTCAATATATAAACGTTATAAATTTGAGGTTAAGTTCAAAGAAAATTCAAAGTAGTTTTTCGCAAAAACTAGGCATTTCCTCGCCACGAGAGTAGTGTCGGAGGACATCCCCCTCCCCCCTCCCTCCCCCCCTCCCCCTCCCCCCCTTAAATTCGTGTTGGCCTATTCTAATGCAATGCCTGAGTTTGGGTGTATGTGTTACACTCAGCAGCTCGAGTTGCCTTTGCAAAGGCCTTTGAAATATCAAGAGAGATGGCGAGCTTTTCTCCGTATTTCTTAATAGCGTCGCCCCAGAGTGGCATTAGCAAGGAGGTCCCCAGTTAACTAGTTTCGGTGAAACCCGTACTGTTGGTCACTGAGGATATCATTTGCCTCCAGGTATGCTAGGAGCTTATTATGACAAACACTTTCCATACTCTTGTAAAGTATAGAAATTATTGAAATTGGTATGTAGTTAGCAGGATCCGCACGACTGCCTTTCTTGGACACAGGCTACATATTTGCAAGCTTCCACGATTTTAGCACTTTACCGTCACTCTGTAGAGAAAGACGGAATAGGCGTTTCAATAAAGGAGTTAACTCAGAAGCACGCGATGGTTAAAATCTGATAGAGAGTTAAAACTCGATGCTCGGACCTCGAGCCTCGGTGACCTGGTTGGTCAAGGCATCTGACACGGATTGTCGAAAGGCGAAGTTTCAAATCCCGTCCGAGGATGTGATTTTTTCTCTCTAAAATGTGTAAAATGTTATGGCTTCAGAGTTATGACAGTTTTAGGTTTTGGGCTTAAAGACATTAATTCTCATATCAAGATAGTATAGTCACTTGCATAAGAATATTAAATTAAAAAATATTAGATACAACGTCGTATTGTGGAAGGTACTCCTACAGTGTAGGTATTTATTTGGTTGTGCAAAAATGTAGTTTAGATGTAAATAAGTTAAGCTAGTGTACATTTTTAAGTAGGTATTTTACTTAAGAATATATAGTACAAGTTTTGACACTTGTACCTAACGTCAATTTTGAACACATAAAAGAGTTAAAGGGAGATAGATATAGAGTAAACACGGATCGATAGCGTTACTTATTATTAAAAATAATAAGTTCACACTGAATTAAATTCTATTAATGAGAATATAAGGTCATATTTTACTATCAAAACATTGCGATAGTATTTAATTCTTTTGAGAGAGGTGGTTTAGTTACAAATTGGTGCCTTAGGAACCAGGATTATTAACTTCAGTAGAGTTATCTACTTAAAATGTAGGCTTTACAGCCTACAATTTGGTTACAATTTTGAGGAATTAAAAAAAAAATATACATATGTAATGACACTGAAATTAATGAATTTTGAGTAAAGATGGATTGATAGTTATTGTGGATTTGGGAATTAGGGTGATGAGAGTTAGGGGGGTGAGGAAACTGAAGGAAATAAAAAAATTATAAAGTCTGCCCTTTGCAGATTGCTACAAAAATAGGAAACTTAAAAATTTAAATTCTGACGATCTAGAAAATATTATACCGTTGGTTACAAATGTGTTTGTGCACTAATATGATAAAATCACTGATACTTTTAACTGACCAGAAATGCTTAAAAAAATCTTTTCACAAGTAGTTGAATCGCAAGTTGAGTATAGAAACGCTATGGTGAAATATTAAAGAATCTAACTATATATAATTTATACATAAGAAATAAACGGGAAAATATATTACTATCATTTAAAGTTATTATCTTTTAACAGAAGCTAATTGAAAAATAATTAAATAAAAGAAAAGGGACATAGTAATTCTAGCGTCCACCTTGTATCGCGTTTGAATTCGAGAAGACAGGCTAACATATTTTTTTTTTGCTTGAAGCGAGAGACATCGACATATATATAGTCACAGATTCGGAGAGTAAAACCTTTCTTACATAATGATTTACAGAGTAGAAAATGTAATACTTTAGTAGTTAGTTTAGTAAAAGAATGACCACACTAATATGTGACCTGATGTAAGAGAATTTTGCGTCAATTATTACAACTTAGCTATCATAAGCAAACGTAACTTAGAGACATGTCAGCATTGTACTAGACGAAGTAGAGAAGTAAACATGGTATTGAGTGTGGTCTTACTTACATAAAATAAAAGCGAGCCCTGAAAACACATGAAGAAAACAAGCTTTTCCAATTAATACAAACACCAAATAACTAAATAAAGAAAATCAATGCACTGAAAATTTTAGGAAAACGTGTTAAATAAAATAACTGTTAGATTTCAAGTAAAAAATAGATTAATTATTTCAAAGTTCAAAAATAATTTAAAGTTCTAATTTTTTCTAATAAGAATAATTTAAAGTTCTAATAGATACAATAAATTTACTAGGTCATTCAAGGCAGTAGAGGTTTAATCTCCCTTAAGTGTTCCGGCCGTCACTAGTAATTAATATTATAGTCCGAATTCATATGTGTGAAGAGCTAGTAATAACTTTAACAACTTAACTATGTTAGTAGGTATTGATTTGTATTGTACAAGCGTAGCGTCCGCTAGGTGACTGGTAAGCAGGGAGTTTTTTTTTGGCACTGCGTTGTGGTATTTCATGCTCACAATTATTTAGTAACAATTCATATAACATCTATCAGTGAGCATCTATAATTGGCTTTATTTTTCTACCGTCTCTGATAGTAAATATTATATAGATGTTGGTCTTCCAGTAAATAAATAAATAAAATAAATAAATAATATGAAAGAGCGTTAATAATCAAATTCATTTTTAGATAAAACACTAATCGGATTACGAAGTATTATTACTTGAAGGATACATTTCATTTATAGCCTCATAATAAATATCACTATTGGACCATAAATTAAAGTTGTAAAACACGCGGTAAAAAAAAAATCTTATGTGCTAGCTTCTAAAAGTAAAATTATTCAATTGGTTAAACCTTGTCAATCTATAAATCTGGAAATATTAAGAATCTTTTATTGATAGGCTTGTAGGGCCATAGAGAGTCAAGGGGCAAATATGTCGTTTTATAAATGATAGTCGTTCGAGGTTAGTTCAGTAAGTTAAGAATGTATTGTTAATTGCGGAAACCTATAAAAAATCAGTAGGTTACAAACTGAAACTTAAAACAATGCTCCGTTCGATCATAAAAGATAATAATAGTCAAATTATAAAAAGGACTTCAAAAGATCATTTTTAAGAGAAATTGAAAGAAAACTGATTACCAACAACAATTCTCGACCATACACTATTGAACGGTCAACAAAGACTTGGGCGGTCTATTTCGAACTTATTGTCATAAAAGGCATTCGAGAAGGTTCTATGTGGCTTCCAAAACTTGAACAACTGTTTTATAATAATTATTTTGTGATAGTATACCATAAATGCCTAATGTCACATAACTAAAATACTAATAGCAATACAACAAAGCTCATAAACTGATAAAAATTAACTTAGATTACGTCATGTTCCTGAAGCAGAACTAATCAAATGCTATAAAAATCACGAACAGGACTGAATAAATATATGATGGACGACATTGTAAAAAGTGACCCTTTTCCAAACGTAAATAATGTTTTGGACCTAGTCATCTAAAACTTAACAGGTTACTGTAATGCTATTTACTTATCCAGATAATTTGGTAGAGTTTGATTTAGAGTAAATTAATTAATAATATTGACGTTAATGGATACCAACGTCCATTTAGTGATAAATATAATGATTTAAAAATAAGTAGTTGGTGCTACTCACTCTATAGTAGAAACTAAAAAACAATATCCAAATTGCGAATATTGATTATTATTAAGTAAAGTTATGTGTTTAGTTAAATCGTATTGTACGTGTGAATAACTATGATTGATATAAAATTTAAACGCTAAAAATTAAACATAAACCTTATATAAAAAAATGTGCTGGAATAAGTACGAGTAAAACGTTAATAAGAAACTTAAGAAGAAAGACATAACAAGTTTTACAGCCAAACAAAAGGAAAAAAAATATAGGAATAAGTGTTATTAAAACGGGAATTATAAACAATTAAGTATTATAATATATATTTGTTAATTACAAAATTTAATTCATTTAACACTCATAAAATTTTGGGGGGTGAATGTACCTAACGTCAATTTTGAACACATAAAAGAGTTAAAGGGAGATAGATATAGAGTAAACACGGATCGATAGCGTTACTTATTATTAAAAATAATAAGTTCACACTGAATTAAATTCTATTAATGAGAATATAAGGTCATATTTTACTATCAAAACATTGCGATAGTATTTAATTCTTTTGAGAGAGGTGGTTTAGTTACACACTGTAAGTTATTGTTGCCTGACCATAGTTTGTACGGATCCTTAGCAAACCTAAGAAGCTAGATCGTCGGGAACCCGGCTTAGTTATATTTCCTACCTTTAAGAAGTTTGTGTCCGTGTGTATGTATTTGTACAAAATTTTCCTGATTAAAATACAATTTTATATACATATGGTATGTGTCGGTGTTAGGTGCGGATAGTTGTAAAGCAAATTAACTAGTCTGCTTGGTTCCCAATTTTTTTGCAAAAAAAGATGTGATGATTTAACATGGTATACTTTTACTTAGCCTAATAATAGTTAGTGACACTTCCGCTGAAAAAAACAATGATTTTGGCTTATTTGGGGGTGTGCACCATCCTCCCTAAACTGCTAATAGGAAGAATACAAAATAAAAAACAGACAAGAAAACCCAAATAAACCAAAAACGATTCGACGCTTGTTTCGCCTCTACACGAGGCACGATGTTGACTCGTCGAGCGCTAGACCGACCGATTATATAATTACGCACAATATTAAATTGGCATAACTTCCTAGGCACATCTACGAGTATATAGCGTAAATAACTACTTTATGCATAATAATTTGTTAAGCATACTATTCTAAAGCCTAATTTACTTACTCATAATTATATTTTGGGTGTACCTACTTCTCAATTTCTACAAGTCGCTTATCTTGAAAAAACATAGTTCGACAAGTCATTCCTACGACAGGACATACATTCGACAAGAATTTTATCCCAAAAGTGCTGCGTTATATCGAGGTGCAGGTTAGCCTGATTCTGCGCTACGCTGGCCGCTGCCGCAGCAGCAGTTGTGTGGTCTCCATTCAACTAAGGTAGAACAAGCTCCTCCTCGCTTCGCTCGTCGTCGCAACTCACGTCGACTTTGCACTGGCTAGATACTCAGCTACGTTCTGTGGAAGTAATTCTTGTCGAATATAAGTTCTGTCGAAGCAATGACTTGTCGAAATATTTTTACTGAGAAATACGGGATTACTCACGTAATAGTTATCGGATAGGTCCGACTTTAGTGTCGACCATATCCGGTGGTCTTTTTCAAAGAGTGCTTCGGAAATGGGCCTACAATTGTTGCGATCTAAAAATTATTTTCAAAATTTTGAATGCAAGACTTATTAATTAGTTGACTTCCTTAAGGAGGTATTTTCTGGTTGTGTGCCACCCGTCCGGTGACGCTGTAAATGCCGGTAGAGGCAAACAGCATTAGTCTGTTCGAATAAAAAACTAATTACTACTAATTATTATTAATAAAAATAGTACCTACCTACTAATTTTACTATTTTATTTCCTCGCAAAGGGAAAAGTTTTATGCACTAATTTCTTATTCTTATTCGTTTTGGGAGCGATGAGGCCTACACTGACGTCCCGCTTGGGGTGTTTTGTGCATTCACCCCTGCCAGCATTTACTCAAGCCAGCCTAACTCCTTCACATAGCGGAGTATGGCCTTGGGTCGCTGGCACAACTGCTCCAGTGTAGTTTGAGATTTTGTATGAACAAACGTCGATGATGCTGATGATGCTTCATGCGGTCTGGAGTGGACCTCCAGTAATCCTGTTTTTGGTCTAATTTCTTCCACAGCCCTGCAGCAACGCATGTTCCACAGTGTCGTTATGCACTAATTGTACAATGTACTATTTGCTATGAGTAAATCAAAAGGTAAAAAGAAAAATTTAGTTGTGCTATGACTAGATCCTTAGAATGTCCCAAGTAGACATACCGATATTTTAAATGTATATCCGTATGTCTGTTTGTTACCATTAAGGTCTCCTGCGCTAAGATGGCCCGTGTTTTTACATAATTGTATAAAATGTCGAAAATAAGTTTAGCTTGTATATATGACAAAGCAATAGTGTGTTCCTTTGTTTCTTATATGTAAAATACGTAGCTACTAATAACATTTTATTAAACATGGACTTTGGGCCATCTTGGAAACATAGCGACCCATCATGGCCCGCAATAAAAATTTCAATATGTATGTTCAATTTACGACTTTTTCATATTTATAAATAAATAATAACATTTTAAAGCAATCAAATTTAAGTTAGAAGACCTTGTATTCTTTATTAACAATTTATAAAGAGTTGGGCCACCTTAAATTTATCAAAAATAAAAAAGGTTAAAAAACAAAACATGTTTAATTAAAACTTAACAATTTTCCGTGGTGTATAGTTTTATAGCTTGTTTTTATAATTAAACGAAAACAAAGCTGAATTCGGATCATATATTTTGAGAAACGTAATTTTAGGTGGACCTTCATAGGAATATGATATTTTTTATTGTGAACTAACCTATAAGGAGTATTACAGCGTTTTTTTAATACTTTGAACTGTCTTTATCAAGCATTTAACTATGTAACTATGAGATCTATAAACAACAACAACAATTAAAATAAAACAGTGGGCTCTTCAAAAAACAAAATACTCAACAACAAAAATAATTACTGACTGAGATGGCCCGGGCCATCATAAGTTATTATGGAGTGGGCTATAATAGGGATATTTCACAGATGTAGGTAAAGACAACAAAAATATACAATGATAAGATAAATTAAACTTACTTACATGAAACTCGATGCTAGAAAGATTGTTCTTTAAAGTCCACTCAAAAAAACAACTGAATTTGCATTTTTAAAAGTCAAAATGTAAAAAAGTTTGTCGAAGTATTGTTATAACGGGCACGATTTTTTGGACGTCTAACTGACGCGCGATTTCTAAATGGCGTCTCGCGCGTTTTTGTTCTAAGTTGCCATTATGTGTACGGGTGTGTTCGGAGATTACCATGGAATCTGATAATTTTTGTGTTAGTGGAAGTTCGTTTTATAGAGAGTGGGCTATCTTAAGCACTGGGCTATCTTAGCGTTGGATACCTTATATTGAAATAAACAAAAAGCTATATAAAAAAAAACATATTGTATAAGTTTAAGTCAAAGTAACTATTTTGCTTCTTTTTCGATCACAGGATATACGAGTAGAGATGAGATAATTTTGTTGATAATTAATTTTTATCGATATCCGAAATTGCCGGTCCGAAATATGTTGTTATGATGTCACGGAATGCTGCAATGGAATATGTAAATTATTCTTGAAAGAAAATCAAACCATCAGCTAAATAACTCTGCGTGCTCATTAAGGTTTGATTTCCTTTTAATAGATAGATAGATAGATAAAATAGATATTTCGTAAGTTACTTTGTATATATTGGCTATCAGTGCAAACACAGAAGTAAAGTATTTTATATAATCTCATTCGGTAATATTCCAACATTCCGGTCAGCGCGCTCGAGCGGGACGGACGTGCGCTCAAGAACTCTCCAAGAATATTCCGATCGGCCTAAAAGTGCTTGCGCTTTTAGTGCCGGTTACCTGTATCGTTTCGATTGAAGAGGATTCAGTGTTGGACTTCGCTAATAGTGGATTTTCTGTGTGCAGATTCGACGTCAAGCCACCGCTTCGTGTACCGTTCGGCGCACGGAGGCGTGCGCGAGAGATGTAAACCGCCCTATAGCTTTTCTAGCTACATTATTACCCTAGAGCGCTAATTGGTCACCTACAAGCCCCATTTGGGGGTAATAAGGACCTACTTACCGAATATGAGAGATGTAAATTATTATTTTAGTATGGAAAGTACTAGCTATGCGATTCTCTTAAGCGTCACGCTTGTAATTTCAGTTCGGTGCTTTTCAGAATTCTAAACAATAACAGATCATAATCCTAATATACTGCACTTTTCACTCTGAGATATAAGAGTAAGATGTTAAATATCTTGCCCTGTAATTTTACTGGAAACATTACCCTTTAAACTGAACAACAGTAATGTTTGCACACTACTGCTTCACGGTTGAATAACTAACAAAGGCGTGTGGTACTTCCCCAGACGGACTCTGCAAAAGTACACTACACAATACTACCTAAATTCTTAATGTTTTTAACCGACTTCAAAAAAGGAGGAGGTTTCTCAATTCTACCGTATAATTTTTTTTTTATGTGTGTTTGCGGATAACTTCGCCGTTTATAAACCGATATTGATCATTCTTTTTTTGTTTGATAGAGTATACTTCCGGGTAGTCCCATATAAATTTAGTCACATTCGGTCAAGCAGTTTTTGAGTTTCACTCCAAAAACTGAATTTATCCCGTAGTAGCAAGGTTACTAAAATGGGTGAAAAGACAATTTTATCAAAAATTACACTATAAAGTGTGAAATAACTAATCGAAGTCGGTACCATGCCTATATTGTGATAAAAAGTACTTTCGAACTATCATGGTACCGACTTCAACAAGTTATTTCACACTTTTTAGTGTAGAAGTCGGTTCTATTTTTTGATAAAAAAAATTCTATTCTAATCTATGTTTATGATTGGTAAGTATAATCTAAGAAAGGTTTAAAGCTCTAGTCAAATACCTCATGGCTGACAGAAGGCTGTAGGACAAAAACACCATTAAAACTCGAACAATTCACAAGACCTTAAACTTTCACAACTGTATACCTACATGTGCTCCATTTGCCTAAATTATATAATTTAAAACCAGATCGCATTATTTCCCAGCAGGAATCAGGAAGATAATTCACTGTTACGCCAATGTCAACAAATACGGCTATTAAAATTCAGTTCACACTTGAGTGCTGTCATGGTTGGTAATAGCAATGAGCATTGCAGTATTGTAGAAAATAGTAGATTGTTAACCGATGCAGATGGTCGAAAGAATCAATTCCCGAGGTATAATCGATAGTCCGAGTAGGAAAAGATTCTTTTACCCGTGTTAAGCACTCTACTTTTTATTGCGAATATGAGGAAAATAAAACTAGTAGGTAGTTAAAATGTAACTTTTAATTTCACGAATTGTTCTAATTTGACAATTAATTTTAAATAGGTACTACTGTTTGGAATGTTTATGCTGTTGGATATATTATGACAAATTTGGCTTTTCTGGATATCTGTAAAAGTAGGAGACTCTGGTATTTCATCAGACGATGGATTCCATGGCGGATACTCCCTGGAAGTTGTCCGCTGAGGCAAATTGGGGCGTATTTTTATAGTTTCATTTAATTTAGTTGAAGTTTTAGTTTTATTTTAGACTGAATCCTCAATATAGCCTTCGGCGACTGTGCTGGATATCCAGCCTCCATGTCTTTTTAAGGTTGTCATGTTTGCTCCAGAATCGGCTAAAAGTGTTGCTGACGTTCGTATATAACAATGTCCGGTATACTGCTCACAGTTTGGTAAATTCAAATATGTTGCTATCTGCTTCGGCATACCTGAGATTTTATTTTTACCGATCACTTGTTTATAGCATTTTCCCTTCTGATAGTTGAGAAAAAACGGTCCGTTTTTACATCACTGGGTCTCATTTTTTGATATTTCTTTACTATTTGTGTAAACTCTTCTTGTACTACAAACGAGCGCTCAATATTTGTTTTTGTTTTAGTCAGTTTTATTAGTAATAATTGGCATTGACTTTCAATGAACAGTGAACAGAGCAGTGAACTCACAAATTTGACAAATAAGGACGTTCCTTATTTGTCAAATTTGTGAGTTCACTGCTTCTGCAAGCACCTCTTATACCGAGTATCAATACCACCTCTGAAAAACATGTATTTTTTTAGTATTTGTAATAAATATGTTCGTTTTTAGAATAAATCGATAAATACTTAGGTAAACCTTCACTGCCAAATATATCTCGTCAGGAGCATCATTTAAAAAAAATCCACCTCATGAGAGGTGAAAACCATAGATTTCTTACTCTTGAACCCCTGAGACTGTCTTTTCAAAAATTATGTTAAGTTATGGTTTTTTTTCAAATTTACATTGTGCTTTACACTAAGACTCACTAAGTGTACTCTTGAGAATTGAATATCGGCTCCATGGCGTAGAAGGCTGTAGTTTGCTACACAGCCCATTAAAACATGTAAGAAATACAATTTCGGAAAACGATTTTATATTTTTCTCTGCTCGCCACTAATTTAATCTCTAAAATATAATAAAATCATTGTATGTGTTTTATATATTTTTCTTTTGAGATTTCTTGCAAAAGATTTGCAATAACACAATTTGCCTCGTCTTTAATTGAATCTGGTGTCAACATCTCATAATCGCTTAAACTCATTTTTAATATTCAAATCTTAGCATAAAAGATTATTACCTATTTTTTTAAATTCCGTCACAGATACATAACATATTAGTATCCCGCCAATTTATGTCGACTTTTAAAATTTTAAATATGAAACTCACCGCGTAATTGTTGCGGCTTATTCCGCTCAAAGAAGTTTGCGCTAAGTTCACACTGGCTGTTTAAAATGTCACATGGCCGCAGCATTTTTTCATTAGTTTTTTTACATAAAACTCTTCACAGCTGACAGCAGTTCGATTTTGAAAGTTCATTACGGCCCTTAGGTGGGAAGTAATTTATATGAGTTTTTCCCTCTCTATGGAGGGAAGCAGCATTTCCCACCCAATAATCAGATCAAAACAACACTACTTTCCGAGTTTGAGAAATAAAAAAAATGATTTCTGTCTGCGGTTCAACCCTTATTTTTTGTGGCATGAGATAAACTATCAGGGTCCAAAGACAAATTAGAATCTAGATCTAGAATCTAATCTAGCTTTCTTTTCTAATTTATCTGATAGTATTAGAATCTATAGATCTAGATTCTAATCTAAACTATCTGATAGTATTAGAATCTATATGTAGATTCTAATCCAGATTTCTTTTCTAAACTATCTGATAGTATTAGAATCTATAAATCTAGATTCTAATCTAGCTTTCTTTTCTAAACTATCTGACAGTATTAAAATCTATAGATCTAGATTCTAATATAGCTTTCTTTTCTAAACTATCTGATAGTATTAGAATCTATAGATCTAGATTCTAATCTAGCTTTCTTTTCTAATCTATCTGGTAGTCTATCCGGTGGATAAGATTTATAGAATGAAACAAAATAGCGGTTCAATCCACCGCTAAATTAAAAAAGCTCCAAAGATTTCATTTATCTAGTCAGGGTCCAAATCTTCAGCAGTGGATTGAATATATTTTTTTCATTAAATAAATCAGATCCACCGGAGAAATGTCTGTTCAGTGTTCACAGTACCATGTTCCATCCTTGGCAGTCTATCGTTTCACGTAATACAAGCGTAATTGTGGTAGCTCATCCACCAAAGCAACAAATCAAGACTTAATAAATACTTCAAAGATCTTTGAAGTCTTCTCCTAAGCAAACGTATAGGTAGGTACCGTCTTCCCCGGATCTCTACACTTAGTAGGGCCAATATTCGTATAACTATACATAATCAGCCTGTAGCGACACGTATTGCACATGCAGGCTTACACGTATTGCTCTAGGCTCGCTTAGCGTTTGTAATTAATTACGAAATATTGTAATTTAAATGTTTATTAAATACCAGTGCTATATATGGGACTCGCTAATTTATCGCCGACCCACGTAGTGATAAGGACTAGATACCTATACAGGCTGCATAGTGGTAAAGTCCTTATCACTACGTGGGTCGGCGATAAATTAGCGAGTCCCATATATAGCACTGGTATTTAATAAACATTTAAATTACAATAAAAGAATACGCTAGAATTGCAGATAAGGTGGTGGAAACTAGCTCGCCACTTGGGGTCGCAGAAGTGAAGCTCGCTGAATCATCCAGTTCTACAGGCTCTATGGATGTTGTGATTGCGGAGATACGGAAGATGAATAAACGGATCGATAACCTGACCAACGCACAGATGTCCGGCTCCCACCGGTCACGTTCCAGAGGACGCTACCAGGGCAGGAGCGGTACTCCTGCTGACACCAGCTCGGCGAGGAAGTCAAAGAAACCGGATTGGCAGTGTTTCTACCACTTCCGTTACAAGGAAAGGGCCCACAAATGCATTCCTCCTTGTAGTTGGAAGTCGCAGGGAAACTAGGCGAGGTACAGTCAATGACGGGACCCTGTGCCGTAAGTAACAACCGTCTGTGTGTCACGGATCGTACTACGGGATTTCGATTCCTTGTGGATACTGGGGCTAATGTGTCAGTGCTCCCCGCGCGAAGTGCTCGTTGTGATACTAGTGCTAGTTACAAACTCTATGCTGCGAACGGTACAGAAATAAATACTTTCGGAGTGAAAACATTAGTGCTAGATTTAAAAATGCGTAGACCGTACCGTTGGACCTTTGTACTAGCGGCAGTGAACCAGCCCATTTTGGGCGCAGACTTTTTAATATACCACAAACTGTTAGTTGACTTAAGTAATCGTAGGCTAATCGATGAAGTGACACACTTAAATATTGTAGGTTCTATTGTATCTAGTACCCAACCAACGTTGAGTACTTTGGATGAGTCACATCCCTATTTTAAGCTCTTGTCCAAATACCCTGATATAACGAAACCTGTTTCTTTTAAGGATACGCCTAAACATACAGTTTTTCATCATATAGAGACTACGGGGCCGCCGGTTCATGCGCGCGCCCGCCCCTTGCCTCCCGATAGGTATAAGAAGGTTAGTGACGAACTTCGAATTATGCAGGAGTTGGGAATTTGTCGTCCTTCGAAGAAGCCATGGTCGAGTCCGTTGCATGTTGTGCCGAAAAAGAATGGAGAAATCCGTCCTTGCGGTGATTACAGACAACTGAATGCCGTTACGAAGCCCGACAGATACCCAATTCCGCGCTTGCATGATTTTACCTATATGTTGGCGGGAAAATGTGTTTACAGTAAAATCGATGTGGTTAGAGCGTACCACTGTATTCCAATTGCTCCTGAAGACATCGAAAAGTCCGCAATTATTTCGCCTTTCGGGTTACACGAGTTTCCCCGTATGTGCTTTGGTTTACGCAATGCGGCACAGACTTTTCAGCGTTTCATGAACAATACTGTCCTTCAAGGTCTAGGAATTGAACGAGAAGACGGGACTTTTGAACCTAGCTCAGAGTTCATATTCTGTTATATTGATGACGTAATCGTTGCCAGCGATTCGAATAGTAGACACGAACAACACTTAGAAGTCTTGTTTAAACGTCTGAACGATTATGGTATAACGATTAACTTGGCAAAATGTTCATTCGGGCAGTCGCATATAGAATTTCTAGGACATGAGGTGACTGTCGAAGGCCTAAGGCCAACTCTGGACAAAGTCAAGGCTATTATAGATTTTCCAAGACCTAAAACAGTGGCGGAGCTAAGGAGATTCATTGGTATGGTGACTTTTTACAGGCCACATCTACCTAATGCAATGGCATATCAGGCCGAGCTCGTGAAACACATCGGTGGTGCGAAAAAGAATGACAAATCACTAATTGTGTGGGACGACGCGGCCAATGAAGCATTCTTGAAAAGCAAGCAGAGCCTTCAAGAAGCCGCGACGTTGTCTTACCCCGCACCCGACACTACCCTAGCGTTGATGACGGATGCATCAAACACTTGTGTAGGTGCGGTACTACAACAATTAGTCGACGGTCATTGGAAACCATTGGGTTATTTTTCACGCAAGCTTACTGACACGCAAGTCAAATATAGCACGTACGATCGCGAACTGTTGGCTATCTATTTAGCTATCATTCATTTTAGGAAGATATTTGAAGGAAGAGCGCTTACCATCTACACTGATCATAAGCCTCTTACCTACGCTTTTTCTAAGCTACCTAGTGACAAAGAAACGCCACGAAGAACTAGATTAGATAGACTTATGTACATTAGCGAATTTACAACAGACATTCGATATGTTGTAGGTATAAAAAAAATACGCGATCTGTATCTTAGTAACACACACGCACCTGCTCCTACCCACTACGCGTAACATGGTGTGTGTGTGTGTTACTAAGATACAGATCGCGTATTATTTTTTTCTCTCGTTTTACTCCAAAAGTTATGTTTCAATATGGTAGAGTTATATTATTTTTATACTTACTAAATTTTTTGTTTGTTTATGTGCACCTATAACACGTGTAATGTTAATGTCTACGTTTTTATTATACTTCAGTTATTTTATGTATCGTGCCTGACCCAGATGAAAATGTAACGCTAATAAAATTATTGTATCAAGTTGCTATCAGTAGGTATACCTATATAAGTGCTTGGTTGTTAAGACACCTGGCGAGCGCCGCTGACGATCGTATTACATTACCGCGCTGTCAGCAGCGTTGGCCACGGTGCAATGACGCACGTGCTCTGTTATAGCGATTTATAATGAGCGATGTTTTAACCTTGATCTATGTTAATAGTTTTTGTATTGGTTTATCTTTTATTTTCCAAAAGGGGGTGGTTGATGTAGCGACACGTATTGCACATGCAGCGAATTTCGCTGACATATAAAATCCATTGCGAGCGTTGCATCAGTCGTCACCCGGAGGGCACGGTAGGCAGACAATTAACTAGGCTCGCTTAGCGTATGTAATTAATTACGAAATATTGTAATTTAAATGTTTATTAAATACCAGTGCTATATATGGGACTCGCTAATTTATCGCCGACCCACGTAGTGATAAGGACTAGATACCTATACAGGCTGCATAGTGGTAAAAGCCCATTACTTTGCTGCTGCTGGAACTCGAGCATTCCTCTCTGGGAGAGGATTTGAGTAATAATCCACCACGCGGGCCCTGTGCAGCTTGGTGGGATAGGCTAGTGGACAAGCCGTGCTGAAGTTTTCAGAATGCCTTCGACATAGCCTAACATCTGTTGTACTAAGACAAGCAACCGGAACCAACGACTTAACGTGCCCTCCGAAGCACGGAAGCGCGCAGTTCATAGTGCACTTAGCGGCCTATGGAGTTTTGGCCGCTTACTGTACAAACGCACAAATCTACTTACAAGAAAAAACCGAGGTCAGCTAGGTGTGCGGTACCTTGTGTGTGCCTTATTGACATCTTTAATTATTGTTGGGTTAATTGCTAATGATGGTTGTCATATATAGCAAAATGACGAGCATTTAATCATTCTTGTAAGATCTATTACACCATACTTATAAAAGATTTAAACTAGTTTCGCCCCGCGGTTTCACCTGCCATGTTGAACTCATCACAAAGTTAAATTTTATCATTATGCGATACATTTTATAAGAAACCTAATACCTAAACCTAAATTGTAGCAAATTTTATTTTAAACAACTTTGTTTATAACTATGTATCGCTTAAAATGGAAAATAAACGTGATAATGCTATAATAACATTTTACCCCCACCTGTTCTCGGGTATAAATGGAATCCGACGAAAATGTTATGAAACTAAAATTGTAGAACATGTAATTCTAAACAACTTTGTTTAAAACAATTTTTCATGATAAATTTAAAATAAACGTTGTTATCAAACAACAACTCACCCGCTCTTTTGGGTATAAAAAAGAAAATATCGATCCTAGAAAAAAAATCATTATAGGAAATTAAATTTAAAAAAAATTATATTACCATTTTTCGTGTGAAATTGAAAATTAACGAGTTAATCAATTAACAAAATTTGATCCCTAAAATCAAGATGGCGGATGACGCAACTAAGGTCATCATCCAACAAATTTCGAAGGAAAATTGCTACTTCCTTTACGTAGCAGAAAACAATGACATTTAAAAACTGCCAACCCTGACCGCTCTGCCGGCACTCACGTAATAAATACCGGCAAGCGTCCTCCGCCCCCACCCACCGCTTATTCAGTAATCTGTGCCACCGCGTCTTCCCACTTTTATCGCCTATTTATCGCGAAGACAACTCGGGCCGCACGGTCTAAGTACTTTGGTACGTGTGTCATGTTTATAACAGAATAAATAACAATAGGTTCTAATGCGCACACTATATGATTATGTTGTAATTACATAGTCACTACACGCTTTTATATTACGAAACAGTTGAGACTTCTCTATTAGAACACGTTAGGTATAGTACCTTGTCGCTTCACATAAAGTTGTCTCTTGCTCGATTATCGAGACATTAGTACATTGTTATTCTGTGGCAGTATTTGGTTGACTTAATGAGACAAAGTAACAAATAAAGTCTATATAGCGTAGGATAAAATTGCGTGCATTATTTTCCTTTAAGTTTCAAGACAGAAAATTCAGTTTATGTACGGAACGTGAGCGCGTAGCACTGTACACATACAGGTACGAAAACGTTTATATATAATTATTATATATATTTTATTACAATTATTTATTTATTTATCATATCATTCATCATATATCTTCTTATTAATATTTTTATATCTACATCTTATAATCTATATATCTATAACAAAGTCAAGTGTGCGAACACTTATAACTCGAGAATGGCTGGACCGATTTTAATGGTGTTTGATTTGTTGTATTTGTTTCCGTCCCGAATAGCAGAATAACTAATAAAACATAAGATTTTTGGCGAAAAAAATATTTATAGGAAAAAAAATTCCAATACAAAATGTCCAACTGTCGAACATTCAATGTTCATCCCGCCAATACTGTAAAAAGACTTCAAATTATAGAACTTATCTAAATAAAACTTTCAATCGACAAGATAATAATTATCAATAATATTCGGATAAAATAACGCCAGTATTGAAAAAGGATTGACAGTATTATGAAGTAGTATTGGTTGTCAAATATGTATGCGTGCGTTCAGAAATTTGTGTAACGTAAGGAAAATATCATGCTACCTAAATATACAACAAATGACGAATTACTATATTAATAAAAGTTTAATATAATTTATTAAACTTTTTTTTAAATATAGTAATAGATTGGTCTCACTGAATAATTCTTTCATAATTTAAATTTTATTTTATTGTTATTACGAGTATATAATACTCGTATATATTTTAATTGACTGTTAGGCGGTATGAAGTTCGCCAAGTCAACTAGTCATATATATATATATATATATATATATAACGGCTTTACCGATTTCATTCATCTTATTTTAATGTTTTCTAATACTTCGTAGAAGGTTCCTATATTTAAAAATATTAAGAAATGACGGAAGGTTACGGCAAGGCCGAAGACCGAGCCTACTACGCGAACAAAGTCGCGGGCAGTCGTATAAAAATGAGGTATTTTTGTTTATTATGCTTGTAATGAAAAAACTCTAAAACTAATGGACCGATTTCAAAAATTCTTTCGCCGTTGGAATGTTCATTGTCTTTGAGTAACATAGCCTTATATTTTCTACCGACTTCCAAAAAAAGGAGGAGGTACTCAATTCGACTGTTTTTTTATGTTTGTTACCTCATAACTTTCGATATGGTGAACCATTCTCAAAATTACTACGCGGGAAGCACCATCTTTCAAAAAGTTAGTTTAGTTATGAGGTAACAAACATAAAAAATAACAGTCGAATTGAGTACCTCCCCTTTTTTGGAAGTCTGTAGAAAACGGAATTCACTCATGTAAATAAGTCAGATCTTTCCAACTATATATACTATTAACTATATCCAACTTATACTTTTTCAAGGAGGGTGCAGAACACTCGCGGTTGCGTCTCGCCTCGCACTCTATAATTAGAAACTATACTTAGTTGAAAAGATCTGACTTATTTACGTGAGTGAATCCCCTTTTACATATTAACCCGTCCAGTGTCTACTTCTTTCGGTGTATTTCCGAACTACGCATAAACGTTCAGATAAAAATACTGCACTTGAATAGTTTGACCAACTAAAAGGAAGTTTGTACGAATGGAGTTCATTTGATCTGATAAAATTAGTTACAAACCAGAGGTATAAAAATGTGTATACATTAAGGCACAACATGGCATAGCACTTTTTTGTACGTACACATGGTGTACGCGCGACACGGGACGGATTCAAACCACGTTAGTTTTCATAATAAAAAAGCTTTTAAATTATTCTTCTTGGGTGCTTTAGTGTCGTATCATATTATAAGTAGCTACTACGAGTATGTATACTAGGTATACTGTTTATATGATATATGTATGTATTGAATAGACATTTAATTTTATTCAATGAACGGACGCATGTTTGAGCTGTTATTCTTTGTATCTACCCTCGCTACGCTCCCGGGTTTCAACGGTACGAGACTACAACAAACTTCACAATACAAGTGTACCTGCTGCCGCCAAAAAACATCATGAATGTGATGTGTGAAAATAACTCTATTTCAAACTAAAAGTATTGGCGTTTAACCTATTTATATTTATTCCATTTTATTAATCAATTCCAGTATGATCTGGCCGCTGATCGTGATTGTCGGGTCCCTGACGGCTTTCTGGCTGCAATGGAGGCAGAAGAACAAGAGGCTTCTAGAGATGGCAAGGAAATTTCCAGGTCCCAAACCACTGCCGTTGCTGGGAAATGCTCTGCAGTTCATGTGCAGGCCTGAAGGTATTCACATTCTGTATTTGTAACGCGATGAAACAAGCACGCCATGATAAACCGTTCCCACGCTCACGTCTTATATAACACTCGTTATGTGTTTAAAGTGAGATCATAATCAGCCCATTTTGTTCCCACTGCTGGGACTCGAGCTTTCCTCTCAGAGAAAGGAGTTAGGCCATAATCCACAACGACTGTTGACCTAAGACAAACAACCGGGACCGTGCCCTCCGAAACACGGAAACAACTCCTAACCGCAGTAAGCGTTGCTGAACTTGTTGATTGGATAAGATCGCTGAGTCGAGCTCCGCTGCGAGCACTTCATATTACATTCGTATCGACATATTATACAGGACGTCCCAAAACTATGCGACATGAAGGGAAAGTGTCTTTAATATTACAGATTGCATATTTAGCTGAAAGACTTTATTTTATTTCTAATAGTAGATTATGATACTGTTGCTTAATAAGGGTTCTTATAACATGAGTGTGTTTTAAAAAAACGAGCCGTAGCGAGTTTTTTTATAGTATAACACGAGTGTTATAAGACCAAGTTATGTACAGTGTCATACACTACTTTATCTACTCTCATACTATAATACGTAAAACAATATTGCAAATAAAACGCTGAATATAACAACAAATTTATTTTTACTTGTAATAATTATTGATGTTCTGAATATTACAATTATGAAAATGAGTTTGAACCGTACAGGAAGCGTTATTGGAGGTACTCGGAGAGGGTATGTTAATGTTGACCTCATTTCTGTTATTTTCAATACTGTTAAGTATCTTGTTAGTCATTGAATCATCTATATAGCCTTCTGCAACTGTCGTTGACTTCCAACCACCGTGTCGCTTTAGTGCCGTTATATCTCCACCAGCGTCAACTAGCAAGGTCGCAGATGTTCGGCGAAAGCAGTGTCCTGTGTACAATTCGGGGTCGGTAAGTTGAAGATAGCTGGCAATAACTTTGCCTAAAGCTCCAAATTTGTTAATGCCAACTCTCTGCGTCGTGCATTTTCCGTCAATATAGTTTAGAAAAAAACTGGGATTGCTGCACTCAGTTGGTCGTAGCTCTATGTATTTTTTGCATTGTTCATAATATTTCCCAGTAATGGTAAAAGAGCGGTCCGTCTTGGTTTTAGTTTACTTATTTTGATCAATAGTGTAGTTTCGAAGACTTCAACCTCTTTGAATTGTATGTTGTATAACTCTTGCCGTCGGCAAGCACCCATTATACCAAAAATTAGTGCAATCTGTAACAACTCATATATATATTACGGTAAATAACTTAATATTAACAAAAAAAATTACATGGTTAACTGATAAACAACTAAAATACCTTTGTGAAGAGATATAATGTGTCTGGGGTTTCAATTATAGTAGATCCAACCGTTTATCCTCTTTTTGACAGCACCAATAGAACGTAACATGACGATGTTACGCAAAAGTTAACTTATAAATGCGAGGTTTTAAAAATATGACAACTGCTTAAATTTGCTCCTTGATCCCGTATAATAATCATCTTTCACAAAATGAGTCCATAAGTGCAGTAGTTTTTTTATAAATTCCATAAAATAACAAACGTTTTTAAAAAATTACGTTCTATGGCTATCAACATAGTGATGTTACGAAGTTACGATTGAGATATCGATATTGTTTATGAACTATTTTTACACGGGTGTTTTCCGTTCTCGGCACATAATATCGGATTTATTTTTATGTAAAACCGTTATATTGATGCGCCTCAGGAAAACATACAGCATTATTTGAAGACGTGTTTATCTCCTGGTGTATATCCAAAAAAGAACAAGGTTATGATGACTATGATGATTACAAGTACAAGTCATACTTGACGAAGCTGTTACCGGTTAAATCTGGGATGGCCAGCGAGCAACACGGAAGGGAGTAGGCATACACAGCGTTTCCCCTCTGTCAAAGTACAAGTCCGCATGGACCATGGAGTTTGATAATATACTGTGGGGTGAGGGCGGGGCTAGATTTGTGAATGGTGCTTTATTTTTTATGTGTTAGTGATTTGGTTGTGTGAGTATGATCGGCAATGGATCGGTACAGGTATGTTTTGTATGTAATAGTGCGGCTTTGCGCTAGTGTGCAACTTCCCCTCCCGCAAGAAATGACAGAAAGATTTGAACAATATTTTTTAGCTAAGGCTACTCCCTTCCGTGTTGCTCGCTGGGGATGGCAGACATTAAAGTCTGCCGTTTGGTACCAGAAAATAGTAAAGTTTGAGCAACCCCAATTCCAATTTAAGCAAACGAAATCTAATCTTTTATTTTTATTTATTTATTAATCAAAATCAGATTCATCGTTGCTGTCACTCGAGCTATTGCCGACATTTATAATTAATTGTTGACTCATATAATCTATCGCCACGTGTTTATCCCAATCTGCCATTATAGTTTCTTGTGTTTTTTGAATTACATTTTGCCAGCTTTCCGCAGTTACTTTCACACATGCATTTTTTAATAAATTTACCATTTTGTTTGCCGTGAATGGGGGTTTTGTGTTATTTCTAGCAGCGTGTCCTTTAACTTGAGCCCATATTAATTCAATGGCATTGTATTGACAATGATAGGGTGGAAGTCTAAGAACCCAATGACCATGTTCTGCAGCTATTTCGTCGATCACATATCGTTTTGGGAAGTGTTTTTTTGTTCGTAATATATTTAGTAATTGTACTTTTAGTAAGGAGTTATCAACATTTTCACCATGTCGTTGAAGCCAGTCAATGATTACTTGTTTTTTGTCGGCCTGGGTCGGCATTTTATCAATTTGGCGTGAGTGATAGGATGCGTTATCCATAATAATAACTGACGGTTCTTCCAATGATTGTACCATTTCCTTAAACCAACTTTCGTAAACCTCAGAATTCATTTCTTCGTGGTACTCAACTGTTTTTTTGGATTTAAAGGCCAACAAAGCATCTGGCATGAATCCTTTCACAGACCCTGCATGGCAAATGATTAGACGTTCTCCTTTTCCCATCGGTACTGAGGTAGTGGAAGCAGCGGTGTCATCAGTCCAGCTCTTAGACACTGTGTGGTTCGCATTCAGCCAAGTTTCGTCAGTGAAAACAACATTTGACCAATCTGTAATTTTTTTGGCTTCGCTCAAAAATTCGCAACGAGCAAAAGCTACGTCGCGACGCTCCATCAATATTTTGCGTTTGTCCGATTTTTTATAAGTAAATCCAATTTCATTCAAGACCTTTACCAATGACGATTTTTGACCTCGGAACAAATCACATTCACGCAAAGAAGCAACAAGTTTTTTAAGTGTTGGAACTTCTTTACGTAAGTAATAGTTATATATATGACGGCGTATAGCGTCTGCGTCAAAGTTGTCAACCGAAGTCACACGACGTGGTTGGCGTTTTTTCTTCGGCGTACGAAGCTTATTCTCCTGCATGCCGCTTGTTCCGTAGGCTTCGGTAGTAATTTTTGTAATCGTAGATGCACTAATACCTAACGCGGCCGCAACGCGCTCTCTCACTTGCGACAATGGTAAAAGCGGGCCGCCATTTTGATACTCTGCTTCAAAGTAATTACGAAGCTTGATCACCATTTCTCTCGTCTGTCCTTTCAGCACTGATCCTTTCGGCATTTTATAGTTCCAATATAAAACTCAGCAAATAATTACTAGCACGGGCGTCTTGTTGCGAGTGACAGTGACAAATACAAAACGGCGGTGGACCATTGAGTTTTACTACCTTGATAAAATACTACTGCTTACCCATAGACAAAAAAATTGGCAGTCATAGGAATTGCCGATAGAAGTGAAAACTTATAACTCAGAATTTGATAGCTTACCTTGGAAACTACACGGGTGTAACCGGACGGCGTGGCCTCGCCATCTGGGCATGGCCATCTAGAAATGCGTCAGCATTTCCCATTGGCTGATGCGTTTCTAGATGGCCATGCCATGACGGCCTGTCCACGCCCTTTCAACATTCCCCATTGGCTGACGTATTTCTAGATGGCCAATAGCCATGGTCATGGCGCCATTCCTAGGACTATTCTCTTTCCGCACAGACTCGATAGAAAAATGAATCGAAATCGTGTCCACTATAATCACTTGGTCACAACACTTTAACTGACAAATTAGATCTGTCAAAAAGAGGATAAACGGTTGGATCTACTATAAGAACTTATTTATCTGCTCTGCTGTAAAAGTCTTGGATTTTTTCCCTTTATATCCTTGTGAGTTTCGTTTCAAAAATGCAATCAGCTTGCTATATTTAGTTATGTCAACTTCGTTGTAAATATTGAGTGTATTTTTAATCATGGAGTATTTAACCCACATACTTGACACTTTATATTTTTCAGATAACTCTTGAAAGTACGCTAACACATTTTCAGAAAATGATGTAGCATTTTTATTCATTTTCCATTCCATGAATTCGTGGTAACATTTATTATAGTTGCTACTAGATTTCGCCGGCAACAGGTTCATGGTCATGTTTGACGCAGCTTCCAGAATGTCTGGTGGTGTACAATCACCACTATCCCCGCTTTCAGACATGTTTTTACACAAAAACCTATGTATTTTACAAACAAAACCAAACTTTGTTTAAATATTGAAAAGATTTTTTAAATGTCAAATGTTGGCGCCAAGACGCAAACATCGATTGCGCATGCGTGTTGCGTCGTCGCGGACTCGTTCATTGAAACCTTTTTTTTTTAAAGTAGAGGTTAAACCTCCTTGGTCTAGCTGGAGGTTGTATAGGTGTATCGTTATGATTAAAAAGTTATATTATGTTACAGTCCATACATGTGTCCATACAAGACCTGTATCGTAATTAAACTTTTTTTTTATTATTTTTGGCCTCTACGTAATGTTTGTCATAAGAATTTTGTTTACAGTTTTATAATCTTTGTATTATAGTATCAGAGTAGATAAAAGTTATTATTGCATTGAAAGGTTTTCTAACTTTCTACGTCTGAAACTATTCTAATAATATCTTATTTATTCGCTAATAATTTTTGTTATTTATTTTGAAGATTTGAAATATTATGATGTTACTCGTCGCGTTTGCTTTATTTTTGCTGGTAATTATTTTTCTGGCGTGTTCTGTCCATATTAACTATTGAAAATTGTTCTCCATTATTAATACATTGATGGTAATAAAAACAATTCTCTCTTTGGCTTGTCATGGGTCTTGATATGTGTTCAAATACAATCTCTCTTTTTTTCAAATTTTTTTACATAAATTTTATTATTTGGCAATAATTTATATTTATCTTTTATTGTTTTGAAGGCCCACAATTTTTATTTTAAATTTTTAAAATCGTTTTTGTTGTTTCGATTTAACTTTTAAAATCAACCATCTTATACATGTTTATTATTATTATTTTTTCGGTAAATATTCTTATTGTTTTGGTTTTCTTCTCAAATTCAATTCTCTTTTCAAATATATTTTTAATGATCTTTATTATTTTAGTTTTTAATTTAAAATTATTAATGCTGTTTATCAATTCTATATGCTACTATTTAGGGTTTTAGACTATTTAAGTACAGGATAACATTGTATCATTCATATCATTCGCCTCATTTATTTCAAACTTGGGTTCTTTAAGCATTTTTTTAACATGTTAGCTGTTATTTTAATTTCGTCTTGTTTATACTCATTATTAGGTTAATTTCATTAGGATACATTAGGTACAGGTTAGACGAGAATGTCTGATGCCTATATATGAAATATGATTGAAATATAATTAGTTTGACTCATTTCTAGGGATGATGTACCCAGAACTTAATTTAAAATAATTTATATCGTCTTATATTTCAAGGGATGGTGTACCTTGATTTATTTTTTTAAATGAATCAATATGGTTCAAACGCCTGAATAGGGCAAGGTTCTTTGATAGAGAACAATTGAAATTTTTCGACTTATATTTCAGGGGATGGTGTACCCTGAAATAATAATTTTATTATATGAATCCATTATGGTTTAGTATGCCTGAATAGGACAAAGTTCTTTAAATGGAACATTTTTTTCAATAATGAAATAAGGCCGACACTTTCAATAAGGTTATAGTCATGTAAAATTGTAAATATTTTTTTTTAAATAGAGCAGTGTACCGACTCTTTAAAATAAGCTCTTTATAAGGTCATGTAAAGTTGTACATATTTTTTTGTATAATTGTTTTGTATAATTTTTTTATGAAGTTACGCCGACTCTTTGAATAAGGTTTAAGGTTGTATACTTTTCAAATAGAGCAGTTGGCCGACTCTTTAAAAAAGCTCATAAGGCTTGTGATTGGGGTGTGAATGTAGTGATTTATGAATGATGATCGAGTTTGAGGGGTGAGATATGTTCCATAACCTCCAAATTTTTCACGGCGTTAATTTTTTTCTTTGGTTAGGGGGATAATGTACTTAATATAATTTCATATCACATCACATCTCATTTCATTGAATCCTTATTGTTAAGAAGGAAGTGAGAAATTTAAAAAAATAAAACTAAAATGAGTGGATGACATAGAAGTCATCCACTCATTAATTAATCCACATATAAGTAGAATATACCAATATAAAAGGATCGAAGTTTCGGAGAATAAAATTGGGTTTAAGATTTACCTGATATACATTTTATTACGTCTCAAAAGAAGACTAGCGACAATACATTGAAGCGGTCGTATTGAGTACCTACGGCTTGTCTGGTGTTGGAAAAGTCCTTTTGAAAAAATTAAGCAGTTCTATAAAAAAACTCATTTGGGACTCTGTGTCTACACAGAAAATGGCAAGAGTGATTGAAGAAGATTGTACTTACGAGTGAAGTGTATTCCCAGGTCACGTTATTTGGCTATTATATTCATAATTCTAATGTTCCTTTTTATTTCCAATTAGCTAGCTAGGCCTACTAGAGATATTTACTATTCTTGTTAGTGTGGGTAATTCTTGATAGTGTATGTATGTTATTACATTACAACATCCTCGGACGAGTTCTAAGCCCGGGTCTTCCGATAATCTGTATCAGACGCTATAACCACTAGGCCACCGAGGCATACCATCCGAGCACCGAATTTCAACGCTCTATTTAATTTTTACCGTCGTATGGGAACGGCGTGATATCTATTAAACAGACTTGACATTTTCAAACCAAAAAAAGAGTTTGTCGAAAATGAGTTCGAATTCCGTTAGAGGATGTCAATTTTAGACAAAATTTGGTCTCGCATAGCATGCGTTAGGGCTATAAAAATGTTATAATAAAAACAATATATTCGATCAATTTTAACGACGGCAACATACAAAATACTGCAACAGCTGCATGCATATGCTGAATACGAGTTCAAATCAAAATAATTACATAAATACACAATTTACTATTATTACAAAGGGTTATGCTATAATATGTCACGGGTCAATTCGAACAAGGAAATATGTTGCGCATAATTATACCTTAATCGGTCAGACTAATTACTCTACAATACCTAGTAAGGATAATGAAGATAATTTGATTTCATTATAAACAAGAAAAATATAGGTTAAGTTTACGGGTCAAACTCTAATTCATGGTTTCAACATTTATTTCACATCTATTATTCAAGTATTTAGTCAATGTTTAAAATACTTTACTGCCGCGTTCCTAACAAATAGAACCAGTACTTACTGAGAAGAATAGATCGATGAATTCATATCGTACCATAAACTGTAAGGCCTTTATTAATAAACGTTGCGTAAACCTATATTAGACGTAACATGCTTTGTCTTGCTTTTACGCGTGACATTTACTGCAAGCGAAAAATTGACATATAGATGTTTTAACTACTCCGGGTGTAAGCCAAGTTTATTAATAAGGCCGTAAGTGTACAACAAGTTGCATTATAATGTACTTACTTACGTTGTAGAGATTCAGAACATACTAAGACAAGGATTTAAAAGAAATTTTGCAAAAGTACGCGCGAAGCCGAAATTAAACAAAAATAAAACCTAGAATTGGCAGGAAACGTATAAAAATGCAACAAGCTATGGAGAGAGCTATGCTCGGGGTCTCTACGACTACGAGGTCTCTCGGGAATCAGAAATGAGATCCGTATACGAACTAAAGTCACCGGCATAGCCCAGAAGATAGTCCGTTGAAGTGGCAGTGAGCAGGCCGCATAGCACGCTGAACAGATGGCCGATTGGGCCGAAAGGTTCAGGAGTGGATACCACGGAGCGCAACGTGGCGTGAGTCGTCCACCGACAAGGTGGACAGGTCAGGTTGCCCTTCACATCATAAACAGACCTAATGCATGCGCACTATTGCCTCAATTTGCCTCGCGGTGTAACATGTGGTACTACCAACCAAGTCGGCTTATTGCGCAAGAGACTTTACCACCTAGTGCGTTGCAATAATAGCAGTCATTTTATATAAATCTTTCTATGATAGGTTTAAAAGTATCTCTGTCCTTTCTTAATAGTGTACCGTAACTTTATAGTACGTTATGACTTTTGTATTTCAAACAAAGCATGAAGGGCATTTTTTTTATATGATTGTAGTGGGCTATTTCGTGTTGTCCACTATAGTTTTTTTTACTTAAAACTAAAGCCTACTCTCTAGGTAAGTCTTATTTCGTGACGAAACTAGAAAATTAGGCATTTCAAATAACCGTTTTTATTATATTTATACCATAAATTATAAGCAAAAAATTAAAATTTGTTTGGCAGTTCCTATTTTTTTATCACTGTCCCATCTTGTTCATGTCAGATATTTTACATCGCTGTTTCAAGTAGAATCACGATATTTTTACATTAATGGTGTCATTAAAAGAAGCGATAAGCTAACATTCCGTTTTAATTAATGAAGTTTTAATCAATATTTTAAAATATAATACAATAAATAGTGTAGTGAATGGTATAAAAAATGGGCATGGTGGAAAATTCAGCTGAGTTACGCAAATATTTCCAGAAGAGTATATCTAAATCTACTACTATAGTGTTATTTTCATAAACTAGCAACTCTAAGGTGTTTGGTTCACAACTAGACAGCCATTTTTGATTGCACAATTCGAATGTAACATTGGGTACACATGTAAGTACTTGTTAAAATTTCAGCTGATTTACGAAGATTGCATGGTAAGTACGCTATTTTACGGTTTTAAAAAGCATTTATTAAACGTATAATCTATTATTTGATGATAAGACAACAGTTAAACTGAATACGACTTGTCTTAAGATGAAAATTTATAACAATCAACTTAACCATAAAGTCCGTTACATCAACTGAAAATTCAATTCACTCAGTGGAAGGAAGGAACGTAAATCCTTGTTTACACTATGAGTTTTATTAAGTACCTACCTAGTAAAAATAATTCATAGTATCAATAAAATTATATTAGAACAAACATTTGTTCTGCATCTTTTACTTAATACATTCGGCGCATCATCCGAGGCTTCAAGCTATATGTTGTTTTATTAAATTGTATCTACGAGTATAAACGCGAAGTTGCTTGTATGTTTGTTTTACAGCTGACACATTAAGTAATACCTTTAAAGTTCACCGTAATGTAATTTTTTTATTATTTACGAACTTTAATTGTCATCGGTCATCAGGTGATCACTAGACAGTAATTATTTGAATTTTATATTTAAACAAGCGGCGGACAGCGGCTTGATACTGTGGCAGCGTGATTCAGTTACAAACAAACATCCAGACTGTCGCGTTTATCATTTTATTGTATTTATCCATACTTTTGCATTTATTTCCAGTTGAATTTATATTGGTTTATTTGGTTGTTTCAAAACGGCTCTCACTCTTGCGGAGCGCATGAAAAAGTATAGAGAGAAGTTGAAAGCAGATCAACAAAAATACGAAGAAGTCAAGGGAAAACATGCAGTTAAAGTGACGGTCCCCGTGTTGAGGCAAATTATTTTAGTTCATGTTTTTATTGTTAAATGAAGAAGATATCGTATGTTTAATGAAGATTAACATACTTGATACTAGTATTTCGTAACTTGTGTAAGTTTTAAAGGCAGATATTGTTGTTTATCAAATAAACAAAAATGTATGTTTTTTTTAATCATAGCGTAACTTAGAGGATAGAAAGTTGTTTTTTTTCCTGTTTGTAATTTTATAGACATTTTTGAGTGAATCAAAAATATGTTTAGTTTGTATAATAAATAGCTAAAATAAGAGCATCGATTGATGTCAATGTTGTAAACTGATGGTAGACCTACTGGTGGCCTAGCGGCCTAGCAGACGGTGGCCTAGCTAGCGGTCATGGCATTTGACGCAGTTAGTCTATAAAAGTTAGTATAAAGTAGCAAGTTTATGGAATTATGGCAGGTACTTACTTAGTGTATTTAGAGGAGCTTATGAACTTCCAGGAGAATCTTCCAAGCAAGCAACTCAGAACCTTCGGCAAAGGAAATCTAAGATAGCTACGTCTTTTGCCGTAGGTTCTGAGGTAGCCTGCATGGAAAACTGCTTCACATGGCGGTGTCAGGCCTCGAATCTACAAGCTGTAATGTAAAAACGGCATTTTTTTACACTTTTTACGTGCTTTTATTTTGCTTTATTCGTCCAAAACTCTGTATTTTTGTTTTAAAATTGATACTTAGTTTTGTCACTTCATAGCCTCCAGTCCGAGCTGGACCTGTAACTAAATGTAATTAACCAGTTAACGTCACAGATTGGTGGTATTTTAAAGCGAGGTACCTACTGAATGAAAATAGGATTAGCTAAATATACGTACATAATATATATATCATTATAAGTAATTCTGACGTATATAAAATATGCTTAAGTAGGTAATTAGCTCGCTGACGCTGTGCTTCTAACGGAAAATGCATTCATCGGTAGCGATTATTTCGTGGCTCAGCTTAAACAGTTAATATAAAGGTGTAATAAGGTGTAGTAATACTAAAACCACATACGCAGAAGCTTGCATACAATTGGGACCTAACTACTGCATCCAAGGAAGTCGTAAAAATTTCAAGTTATGAGTATCTAACCAAAGGTTTTCTAATACTCAAGCATGATCATCCCTGACGTTTACTCGGTAAAAAAGAGGGGCATGGGCTGGGGTGCGGTGCGGGGAGTGGGTGAATATATGAATGTATGAATATATGAATGGTGAATATATGAATGGGTGGGGTGGGATGGTAGGGGGACGGAAAATGATAGAATAGGTAGCGTGGGGATACAAGAGCGGTGCATTACCCCAAACGAACTCCAAAAATAGGCACATCTAATATGGATGTCCTAAAAAAAAATTACGCATTAGTAGATTATGCACCTAGGGAGTAAAGCAGTGTCTTACGTCACGTGCAGCATATTGAACCCTGAGTGTAACGGGGATTCTAGAGTTTAAAACTTGATTCCCGAGCGAAGCGAAGTAGTTATGTAGAATCCTGAGTGAAGCGAGGAGTGCAAGCCGCCCAAGACGAAGACAGGCTTTATCCTCGAGGTGTAAGTATACTCTACTTTTCATACCTACTGCGAAACAATAAAAACTCAGAGCTATATAAAAAAGCAGATATTTAGTTAAAAGTGAAATCAAAAAAAATATGAAGCGCTCGTAGCAGAGCTCGACTTGGCGATCTTAACCGATCAACAAGTTAAGCAACACTTGCTGCAGTCAGGACTTGGATGGGTGACCGCTAGTGGCATTATTCAACTGAGCGCTTCCGTGCTTCGGAGGGCACGTAAGGCCGTCGGTCCCGGTTGTTTGTCTTAAGACAACAGTCGTTGGGCTATGTTGAAGGCCTTCGGGCGGCCTGAAAACTTCGACATGGGTTGGCCACTAACCTACCCACCAATAATCCACGGGCACTGGGCCCGCGTGGTGGATTATGACCCAAATCCTCTCTCTGAGAGGAAGGCTCGAGTCCCATCAGTAGGAACAAAATGAGCTGATTATGATTATGAAAATCAATAAATAGTTATGTAACATTCAAACTGGGACACATTTGCCCAGTTATGGAGGGACAGAGTATTATTATTGGAAGAAACATTTTATGGAAAACAATGTTTAAGACTGTCGCGGTTGTTAACTAAGTTATAATTAGTACTCATGGGATGTAAACTACGATTCAGTTGCTTTTGGAGCTCCTGATATTTTCATGGACCACGTTTAAAATTATAACATATGAAAGTTGTTAAAATAACACCAAACACCGTGTTTTGTTCCAAACTCGTTAATTCACGCCTTTTTTATTTTTTCTGTATGCTGTCTGTAGTGGACGGTTCGATTTTCGAAACTCTCTTCACAATGCCCGTATCTACTCCGTACTATGTTTAGAGAGAGTTTAAGAGTTTTCCTACAACTAACGTTCCAAATCCAAATCACTTCACGGCCATGGCAGTTTCATACAAACATTACAGCCCCAGGATTTCGTGATTTGTGATTGGCCATTTTAGAGCAGGTGCTATGAGAAATATATTTTTAACATAGTATAAAAAAATAAGCGAATAAAACGTTGAATGGAATAAAACTGGCGGCTCTATCAGCCGTATTTATAAACAAGTAATCACTTGTTGCTAAGTAATTTCTCAATGAAGTAAGCACTTGACGATAGAATACTTCAACATAAAATATTCTTCTATAGTCGAGCAATGAACGTTACTTACTAAAGTAAATGCTTGACATAACCCTATCAAAATATGATGTATCTTTTTACAGCATAATAGATCCTTCACAGTTCAGACTTGTGTGCGAATGTCATTGCTTAAGCAAAGGAAATTGTGACTATTACTCTGCTAAAATTTTCTTGCCTTTGATAGTTCTAACTTCAGGCAAATGCCATCCGCTCCGCTGCCATGCGAATCCTGGCTAGGTACATATGTACACCTTTCAGTATATACGTACGTACTACACCTTTTTGTTACACCACTGTATATCCTTATTTTGTTTTTCATGTTTCAGAGCTTATTACAGTAATTAAAGGCCTTATCGCTGACCACGGAGACGCGGTGCGGTTCTGGCTGGGACCTGACTTGAACTTCGTCGTGAGCAATCCTGATGACTTAAAGGTGAGGTCACATAGATCCCACAATAAATCGTCGAATGGAATTACTCAGATAAATTCGTAAAATTACACTTACATACATGTACGTTGCACTGTCAAGTTACCTCAATTGTCAAAATCAAAAGACAAGTTCAAACACAAATCCTCGTAAACCACACAATGGATTTTGATGCAACTTTCACCATCAGTATAAGTAGTAGTATAGTATTTATCAACTTTCATCTAACTGTAAAGATAATGCTTAACTGATAATTTATATAGTTAATTAAAAGTAATTAAGTTTTTATGTAGGTAGGCAATTTTTATTTTTTTTATTTTTTATTTCTCATTTATGTAAATTGTTATTTTATAATTTATATAGATACATATTATAAATAACCGAACTCATTGACTGCTCATAAGCTCTTCAGGCTTTCGCAGTCTTTTATGTTAAGTACAATTTATGTTTTTTGTAAAAATTTTGGACAATAAATATATAAAAGGTAAGTTTAATAATCAATTTTAAAACAAACAAACAAACATTCTTGTTCTCTTTTTTTAAATTACACTCGTGCAAAACCGGGGTTGGAGGCTAGTTTTTAATTAAATACTTTAAAAGCCTATACTGCTGCATTGCAAAATAAACAGGTTCTCTATCGAGAACTAGCAAGAAATGACATCGTGTCAAAACATGAATCGAGTCAAAATCATACAGAAATAGTATAAGTCCTACCAAAGGCACTGTCTCCTACGTTACATTTTAATTAGTTTAAGTTCCCTGTTCGATAAACGTAACACAAAAATATCTTTCTTTATATTATCTATACACTTTGCCTACACTTGCGTATCGTCACGAACACATAATTTATACACACAACTTTGAGAATACATACATACAAAACTAACGACCGCCATTTTTGATGTAGGCTTGCTTCACGTACGGCTTTGGATTTGTGTCTGAAGTTTACTCTGCTTCTTTAACGTTAGTTGCACAGTGAAGGATATAATATGTAATAACATTTTGTAGATAGTCTCAATGAGATGCTAAACTAAAAACAATCTATTTTTATACCTATCCTCGAATGCTCGCAGGTTTTAGTGTTTTAACACAACTAATTGGTAGGTCTATTCAGTTTACAGGCAATTAAAAGATTTTATTTCTTTTCACAAGGGTTTATAGCTGTGTACCTAGGTAGGTTATATACGAGTACTTACCATTAAAGTTTTATCTCGATTGTGTTAAACAAGTATCTATGCTTTGAAGATTTATCTTTATATTTATATTTTAATCAGTGGCTAAATGCCATATTCCAGAACTCAGCGTATTGAATATAGACAGTAAAGATCAAGGGTAGGCCCCTCCCACCTTTTACGAATCTATAATAAATCAGGAGCGTTTTGTAATAACTTAGAACTTTTATACTTGCTATCGTACTCCCACCGATACAAAACGGTCAACCAATATAAGTGGTATGCAATATGACTACTTTAAGAGATGAGAGTATGGATCTTCAAAAATTTTACATTGGATCAATGAAACTTAGTGTCAAAAGTCACGTTTAAGTACGCGAATTAAGTGAACTATTTGATACTACGTCATCAAAACGTCTATCGTAATCCATTATTATTTCAAGCTTGCTTTATTGACGTGGTGGTACCAAAGTTAATGGTAAGGTTGTAACAAGAGTACTTTAAGAGGTGGGAGTACCCTGAGAATACTTTGATGTCATTTACTGCCCAATTTCCACAGCCGCGAGAGACAACTGAGAAGACAAGAGAGAAAGTCTGGAATACCGCCTAAGTGTTACACAGAAATCTACCTAAGTAGTATCACATTATTGAGAAATTTCAGGCTTGTCGGAATATATTCTCAGCTTGCTAGATGCATTACCAACTAAACCACTAATATCTTGAAACGAGCTTTTAAAATGTATCTACTCGTATGTATGTATCAACTAGCTGCGCCCGGTTTCTGCCGGTTTCATCCACCTGTGGATGAATGATAATGATGATGATGATGAAAAGTATCATAATATGATATAGCACATATTGTGTCCTTCCCCGGGACACAATCTATAAGTGTGCCAAATTTGATTAAATCCGTTTAGCCGTAACAGACAGAGACAGAAAAATAACAAATTTACTCTTTATAACATGAGCTATTTGCCGGTGAAAGTCACGTTAAAATCGGTCCATCGGACGCCGTTTTTGAGATTAACCGGAACAAACAGACCGACAGACAGACAAACATTTTAAGAAAATGATTCTTTTATGTAAGTATACGGATACTTTCATATGCATTTAGTGAAATGCTGTTAATTTGGAATTACTAACAGACACTTCAATTTTATTTATCTGTATACATTTTAGGGAGTTCCGTAGTTATATTTTTCTTTATAAGATGCGTCATCTTCGCTACGTAGGGATTATAAATTGTTTTTCTTTGAACATTGTAAGCCCATGACGTGTTTTTTGGTGCAGGTGCTTCTTACAAGCTCGAAGATGAGCGCGAAGGGGCCTCAGTACAAGTATATGGCTGAGTTTCTTGGAGGAGGAGGAATACTGAGTGGATCTGGTATGTATTGAGAAACTTTCTCCCGTCAATCTAGTGTCTTCCGCTTGGAATAAGGTTAGCCCGGACGTTGTATAACTACTACCCGTTGAATCGAGAGAGACTTATCTACTACTACGTAATTTTAGTAACCCATGTGATAACACATAGTGTAAACTCTTTCTTCACGCCAAATTTTACTTAAATCCGTTGGGCCGTTTCGCCGTAAAGAAGCAACAATAGTAGATTATGCACCAAGGGAGTCAAGCAGTGTCTTACGTCATGGGCGGTATATTGAACCCTGAGTGTAACAGGGACTCTTGGGTTTATATTATTATTAAGATTTAATTCCCGAGGGAAGCGAGGGAGTTGTGTAGAGTCCTGAGTGAAGCGAGGGGTTAAAGCCGCCCAAGACGAAGACAGGCTTTATCCTCGAGGTGCATACTCTACTTTCATACGTACTGCGAGACAATAAAAAATCAGAGCAGTAAAATAGCAGTTATATAGTTAAAAGTAAAATACATTAATAGTTAATATTCATATTGGACACATTTGTACCGTTATAGAGGGACAGAGTAATATTTTTGGAAGGAACATTTTATGAAAAACACTGTTCTAGACTTTTGCGGTTGTTAACTAAGTTATAATGTACGAGATGTAGACAACGATTTAGTTGCTTTTGGAGCTCCCGAAATTTCGTTACATGCACCACGTTGAAAATAATAATATATTTTAGTTTCAACCAATATATAGTATTATCTATGACTTCAACTATGGCCTTGAATGCGCAGAGAGGGGCCGTGTGTAACCCATAGCAACCGGCGCACAACAATCGTGCGTTCGTTCACCAATAATTCATTGGTGGCGTTGCTATTGTTGACTCTTTTGTTAAAGCGTTCGTCAAGCTCAGTTTTGGTGGCAAAAATAACTCTTTATTAGCTTTTCAAACACTGAACAAAAAGAGCCATAGACGACATTTTCATCCATAGATTCCCAATTCGAACGCCTTTGTGAGCTTTTTAGCGTTATTTTCGCCAACTTAGGGCTATTCGAACGCACTACTTATAGTTAAACCTTTTCGCGCCCTTTTTCTTTTTTTTCTGTATGCTGTCTCCGTACTTAGAGTACCTATTCCTACAATTAACGTTCCAAATCCAAATCACTTTACTCCCCACGGAGTTTCATACAACTTTACAGCCCCGCCTATGTAATGCCTTGCTTTACGTAGAGATTGCGTGACATGTAATAGAACATTTTCGAGCTGGTGGTATGAAAACATTATTATCTACATTGCATTACATCATACGTATGATTTTATGATATTATAGGGGATTGTTTTATTATGGCTAGTAGAAGAGCTAAAAGATATGACTTCGAACCTGAGTAACGCGTAAACACAATAATAGTATACCTATAGTTACACTAAAAAGTGAGTGAAACTCACTTTATAGATCTGCGAAGTGTTTTTTTAGATCTGGAACTTTATGATCTCGGGGCCTACTCCCACCTTTTACAAAACTATCATAAATCAGGAGGGTCTTGTAATAAGCTTAGACTAATCATACTTACTATCGTACTACCACCGACACAAAACGGTCGAACATATTACTTCAATACTATTTACAGCGTGTTCCTTTTTTAGCCAAATCGATCCTAATTAATTATAATTTGAAGATGAAGATTCCTAATGGTGCGTTCCAGGATCAATACCTATAATGTCCAACCCGAATAGAACACTAACGCAGTTGCAAAGAACGCGAACTGAGTGCACTCTTTGATAATACGTCATCAAAACGTCTATCGTAATCCGTTATTATTTTAAGCTGTGGTACCAAATTTAATGGTAAGGTTTAAATATGACTACTTTAAGAGGTGGGAGTAGAGCCCCTGGAAAGTGTTGCGGATCCCATATCGATTTGCAAAGGCACAGGTGTAGGTACATGCGTTAGCATCTATACTAGGTTGTGAGGTGTACTTATGACTGTGCCTATGCTTATTTCAATGACACTGTTTATAACGTCTGCAAAAGACGAAAAAGGCCAAAGAAGAAGTGTGATCTAAAGAATACAAAATCCAAAAATCACAGGTCCGCCCTGTAGCCGCAACTTTTGCCAATTTACTATGTTAGAAGCAAGCCTATGATATATACTCGTATGTACCTACCTATCAATGGAAAAGTAATTGCTTTATGCCATCCAGCCCTGAAGAACATATTTGAAAAAATTGTGTATTCGGCATACCTATTGTTGGTATTGACACCGGCTATATATACTAAGAACCGCAGTAAGCTCACATTACTAGGTTAAGGTAGGCGATGGCTGGCACATGCGTCAACTCGTGAACGGGAGCTATTTAAATTTCATCAAATTCGGTCCAGTAGTTTTTGAGATACACTCCATAACTGAATAAGAAGTCGGTATTGTAAATGTGGAAGATGAAAAAGATAAGAAATAAATTTCTAACATATTCCGAGATCATTTCAACGTTGATATAGTGTAGCCTTGGCGGGGCTGGGAGCCTCTCCACGATACTATAATGCCGAAAAATATTGAAGTAATTTTAAGGAGTATGAAGCGTCTCCGGGCCACGATGGACTTAGTATAGAACATTTGATGTATGCAGGTCAGTATATTATCTGTCATGTACTGGCGCGGTTTTTTAATCTCTGCATGAGGCATAGTTACTTACCTAACGAGCTCATGCGTACCTTTAATACCTGTACCAAAAAATAAAACTTGTGATGTCTCGAGCGTCACAGGCCAATCTCTCTGGCCACGATTGTGGCCAAGGTACTTGAAAGAGTAATCTGTCCCCACATTGCCTCATTAGACATAGATGACGGCCAATTTTGATTTCATCCGCAGCTTTCTACGGACATGGCCGTTTTCTCACTGAAAGAAATTGTCAAGTATTACACGAAAAACAAGACTACAGTATATGCATGTTTTCTGGACATGAGTCGTGCGTTTGATACGCTTAATCATGACCTTTTGTGGACGAAAATGCACGGCTCCGGGGTCCCTCCTGAGGTTGTTGGTCTTTTGACGTATTGGTACGGAAATCAGACAAATAACGTCAGGTGGGATTCTGAAGTCTCTGACAGCTACCGGCTATCATGTGGTGTAAGGCAGGGTGGGGTTACCTCTCCCTATCTGTTTAATCTATATGTTAATGATTTGATCGTGGAACTGAGTAGCACTCCTGTCGGACTCAAGCTGGACGGCAGATACGTGAATAACTTAAGTTAAGCTGATGATATGGTGCTGCTCAGCCCCACGATTAAAGGTTTGCGTAAGCTGTTGGCTACCTGTGAGTGGTTTGCAAGTGCACATGATTTGTTATACAACAACAAAAAAACAGAGACGATGATTTTCAGGGCGGGAAAGGGTCCCGATAACGTGCCCCAACTCCATCTCTATGGGCAGCCTATTAAAACTATGGCGAAGTTTAAGTACCTTAGCCACATCGTAACGTCTGATATGAAGAATGATGATGATGTAGAACGACAACAGCGTGCCTTGTGCGTGGTGGGCAATATGATCGCCAGAAAGTTTGTGAGAGCGGCGCCTGACGTGAAAATTACGTTATGTAAAGCGTACTGTCAGACATTCTACACCTGTCAACTCTGGACTGAATTTAAATTCCCGGGTATCCAAGATACAGGCCGCGCCTAGTTTGGAACCCATTGCTTACTGTATTTAAGATAAATTTTATATTATAACAATTTGTCATGTATGTAATAACAACAGTTTCTATTATTTGTAAGCAATAAACAATAAACAATATACCATGAGGACGCATGACGACATCAGAGTGGCCTACAATAATATCTTCAGGCACCTAATGGGACTGAAACGGTATTGCAGCGCGTCTGCGATGTTTTTTGAGGCACAAGTTTATTCATTTAACGCAATTCAGCGTAAACGAATCGCGTCCTTCATGTCGAGGGTTGGCAGGTGTAGAAATACAATCATCAGAAGCCTGGTGGATAGAATGGACTAGACGCTGGTTGGCTATTGCCACTTAAAGCTATTTTTAGTTATAATCATTTTTTTTATTATATTTTATAATTTTATTTATTTAAATTTTAATTATGTAATACAACCTAATTTAAATTGTAATGTAGTTTACGTATCTGCAAAAAGATATATTATTATTATTGAATTTTTCAAATTGTACTTGTTTGGTTTTGTATTTCTCTGTTATTTTACTTCTTATATAATGTTAGGTTTAGTTTATGAACATAAACTAAACCTAACATTGTTCCCTCATTGTATGCAAAGACGTATATTTAAATAGTTGATTAATTAGTTATGTTAAGTAAATGTAAAAAAATGGCACGGTCCCTGGAGTCTGTGGGTAGAAATATTAAAGTGATAAAAAAAAGCTCGCATTCCTGAAATAAAAGTGTACATCATATCTAGACAGTTCTATTAGTAGTTAGATCTAGTTCGCAGACCCAAAAAATCTAGTAAAATGATACTTTACTAGCTTATGCATACTTTGTTTGTAGTATATTATTTTTGCATATTTTTGGTATGACATCGTGATCGGCGTGGGGTGCAATCGCCGAACAGCCTTTCATGTATGTGGATTTCAAAGACGGCGCCTATGTGGTCCTCTTCTGGTTCACGATATTTTATGAAGACATGTTGCTGTTGTAGCACGAAGCTGGCCTATTCTTAAACTGACGACACAGCATTTATTTTTAGTTATACCCTGCATGCATCTTGGACGCGGGTCGTCGCGTCCGTGCGAAGCACGCATGTTTTCAATAATATCGCTCAACGATACACTTTTTTCGGAACCAATCGTTGGTTCACCTGATTTGGCAGTTTTTAGTACTCGTTTACAATGGTATTGATTCGCTTGTGCGTACACTAAACTAAAATTCTCTAAACTATGGTAGTTCTTATTATGTTCATACTAAAACCCACATTCGAGAATGATAATAATTCTAAACATATGATTATTTTTTAACCTTCGCGATTTGAACACATGTTTTAAATGTGTATCGGGACTTATCACGTATTATTTAATATAGGTAAAAATATGTACCTTTTTGCTCGACGTTTCGACCATGTATAATACGTGATAAGTAACCATAAACATTTAAAACATATGATTTTATTCTATTCAAATGTGGATAGTTCTACATCCTTTTAGACTAGGGGGATAAACGTATAAACTTAAAGTACACGGTTTTAAAGATCGTCGAAAGAACTTACTCGGCTTGACGTCGGTGACACACGTGAAGCTTACTCACTAAGTTTTGCGATGGCGTCGACAGAAGACGCTTTGTTTTATTTAGGAATTATATTTCCTATGTCAGATCAGGCAATTAAATTGTACAGACTAGCAGAGTTAGCCCTATCTAATTGGGCGATGTGGTCGCTCAGCGACAAAGCTCATAATATAAATTTAAAAAGAAGAAATGATATTATTACATTTTAAAACTAAATACCTACATGATTTTTCTTGACGTTATTGTAGCATATCTGTCCACCTTACGTATAATTTCTAATAAATTATTGTATGCTTGAAACTTCATATTTTCGTCTCGAATAAGAATAAGTTTGGAAATCGCTAATTTTGAGAAATTTCTGAATCAAAATTACAAAAATTACAAAAACCTCAAATACTCGGCTTATAATGGCGTCTCGCGGCTTGCAGTGCTGCCACACGTACGAGCGGAGGCGGGTTACGAGCAAAATTTCAAACTTGTCGAAACGCCAACGAACTCGGCGGTTTTAAATTAAAGTAGGTAGGTACGCGTACTTAGTTTAGGGTGACACACCAACCCGGGCGTAGGAGGGCGTATCAAGCCCTCCTCCATCCCCCATAACAGAGGTATCGGTGATGGACACGGGGGTGTCCGTCGCCATTTAAAGACCTTGAGGTGGCGCGCGCGGTGTTTCCGCGTGCCCCTCATTGATGCTGGGGTGGAGTGACTCCTCTCTCACTCTCATGAGAGGACCAACGTCGCCGGACGATTGCAAAAGCTTGCCCGTAGTTCCGACATTATAAGGCGCCCGGAGAAACACCGTATGGTGGTTTAGTCGGTATGGTCTGCTTGCTGCTATGGGTGCAGTTGGCGATACAAGACGAGTCCGACTTAACTAAATAACTGCTATTTTACAGCTCTGTTTTTATTGTCTCGCTGTAGGTATGAAAAGTAGTATGAAAGTAGAGTATGCACCTCGAGGATAAAGCCCGTCTACGTCTTGGGTGGCTTCACTCAGGACTCCACATAACTAATCTAGTTCTTATTCTGTTCAAACTTAAGTCCAAATTAATATAATGCTTGCAAGTGACAATTCATAAATATGCACTTTATGTTTAGTTGTGGACATGTTTAGTGCAAATTTAATCATCATGGAAGTTCGTGCTCTTTAAAGGGGTGATAGACGTGCGAGTAAGTTCGCGAACTTGTGGCTTGACGATATTTTTCGTTGGTGTGTCACCCTTTTTTTTTTTTATTATCGTGTGGGGAATGCACTTACACATCCCCGCCAAATCCGGGGAGATTCAACGGGTTAAAAGTGAAATAAGAAATAGATTTTAGTAGGCACGCTAGTTTAGTTTGGAGTTCTGAACAAGCTAATTACTACCAATACCTAGCAAACTATTTCTTTCATTTTAGGACCAACATGGAGGAAGCATCGTAAGATCGCGACCCCGAACTACGGCAAGCGAGCTATAGAAAGCTACAACGACACCTTCAATAAGGAAGTAGACCAACTACTACAAACATTTAGGCAAACGCCTATGGGAGAGATGTGTAATATTTACTCTAAACTCGTAAGGGCTACAAGCTATGCTGTGTGCCGTAAGTTATTTATTTTACTTTGTTTAATTAAGATGGTCTGATACAATAGTGTACCTATGTTATGTCATGGAAACTACTCCATACTTTGCTGAAAATAAAATAAAAAACCACCTACGTTGGCAAAGTGTTACACTTTGGCGTGTGCCTTCGATGATTGGTCCAAGCTTGGTAACGTCAATATGTGACGTCAGTAAGCCAATCACGTCAGATTTTACCCTAGGAAACACAATTATTTAGCACCAGCTGCGCTCCGCGGTTTCACTCGCGTAGTGATGATAGATAGATAGATAGATAGATTAACTCTTTATTGAAACACCACAATACAAATATATGTTACAAATAAAGAAATAAGAATAAAATACAAAATACAATTTAAAATATTTGACAATTAAATACTTAAAATTTAAAGTGTCACAATGGGCGGTCTTATCGCTCAGAGCGATCTCTTCCAGACAACCATGCACGGAAAGAAATAGGCATAAACTTATAAAGGCGGTGGTGTATAAAACTAGTGTACTAAACACTACATATAGCAAAACTCAAGAATATAGCTAGAAATGATGGACGATGATGAAGATGAATCAAAATATATAGCCTATATTCATCACGGATAATGTAGAACTCTAATAGTGAAAGAACTTTTCAAATCGTTCCAATAGTTCCGGAGCCTATTTAATTCAAACAAACAAACAAATCATTCAAAGTCAAAATAATTTATTCAAGGTATACCTAAAATGTATCGTCGTGGTTCGGTGTCGGTCTAGTAACACTCCCTGCCATTTATTATTTGATATTTTCAATGTACATAATTTTCAGTTCTACAGATTTATTATAAGTAATAGATTAGTATAGATTTTCCAGTGAAAGGCCAAGCTATTGCCATGCTTGATGTACATATAAATCAATCACAGTACTTTCTGCTCTTTACGTTTCAGAAACATTGATGGGTTTGACTAGAGATCAAACATTGAAGCTGCCGTATTTGCATAACCTCATTGATAAGACCCACAGGTACGTAGGTTGCCCCGCCGTCAGTTTTGCAATACAAGATTATAATATTGTTTATACTAGGTGCGCTCGCATATACCTAGATCAGTTCAGCCGTTTAGGCGTAAAAGCTTAACAAACATACACACTTAAATTACTTTCGCATTTCTAGTAAGGATTTGTATCGGGTCCTCATCCCTATCAAACACCTGTTATGTCGAATAATAGAGGATAACCGCTCCCACTTGCACGTTCCAGAGTTAGCTTCAATAACTCAGAGTCAACTGCTAAAACGGGGTTTTATAATTAATTTATCTTGCACCATTAAAGGTTTGGAGTAAATTTAATGTTATTTATTGAAATATTTAACCCAGCAATGTGGGGCCTACCACATTTTTATACCGGTTTTGCTAACCTGACATTTGTAATCTTTAGATAGGAATATTTAATTGTCTATGCGCTTCTATTGTAACCTGACTAATAATGAATGAATCGAAAAAAAAACGTGAAACTTATATCTATCTCTTTGGCACTACAGTATAATGTATATAGACTTTATTGTGTATCCTTTGTTATATGTAATTTGAAGACTTTTTATTATATACGCTTATAGCGCTATCTAACACAAATTGAATCAACTAATTTAGGAGGCACGTGACCAATATCAAAAATTATTTATTTTCTGTAAAATAGTTCCTCATTCTGATCAGCATTTCGTATTCATAATAAGTAAACATTTCAATACCAAGTTTTTACCAGCTTAAAGTTGATTAGGGGTTGACAGGAATATTAAAACTAAAGGATTATTTTAACGTAAATATATTTTTTTATTAAAATAGACGTATTTACAAGGTAATAAAGCCTAAACGATTGTTGATCCTACTTAAAACTTTGATAATCAGGGCCTTACTATAGCTTTGTAAAAACCATGCAAGTTCCGTGTAGTTCTTAAACTTGCATGCACCTGGGGCCTTAATATCAGCTTCGTAAAAAACAATGCAAGTTCCGTGCAGTTCTTAATACTTTTTAAACCTGACATTAACAGTTTTGAATAAAATCATACCATGACGCTCATTTAGGTGAACTGTTTGATTATTGTTTTCTCAAAGGTGAACGGATAATATTGTCTCTGGCATTCTAATACTTTACTATAACCAACATTGCAGACGCCTAGACGTTTGTAAGCTAATAAACTGAACGGACTTAGAGCGACATGTTTACGAGAGTCCATACAAAAAACAGGTAAACGGTTTACGGTCATGGTACGAATAAACCGGGCAGTTGTCTAGAAGTCCTGCTTTAAGAGTTCATAGTAAGGCCCCTGGTATAAATAGTTTTGAATGAAAACATACCACGAAGTTCCTAGAAGTCCTGCTATTTAAGAAATATTGTGACCCCAGATATTGTGAAATATTATTTTTTACATTTCTGTGTTTCCTGAAATATTAAACTGCTAGATTTTAATAACGTCTTCACCAACTGTATCTGTTCTTACTTCTTTTACACAAATATTTTGCTGAACATTCTGTATCGTCTTGGCCCCTGCTTGTAAAGGATGAAGAGCCATATTTTTTTCTTTTTTCTGTGAATCATCTAGCTAATTTGTTTTTGGTTACTTCTCTTAATTGCGTCATTATGAAAAAGACTGCAAGGCTTGTACATTTTCTTAATCATAAATTGGTATATAAAATAATTCCATTGAAAAATATGTTCAAACTTATGATCTTGTATTTAATATCATCTAACGTAAACTGAATAAACTTTTATGTAATTCCCAGGAAACCTACAGTTCTTTCATTTGTTCTAAGTGAAAAGAGTGTGATTTCATCTGTGGTTTCGTGTGTGGACAAAAGTCTCTGAAAAAGGAAACCAATGGAAATGTTGCTAAAACATATAGATACTCGTACTTAGTTATGAAATAGTTTGAAAGACGCTATATTAAACATATTGGTATCTCTATCATATGTATGTAATAAAAATAAGCCAACCATATACACAACAGTTTCGCTATATTGGCAATATTTTTCGTGACGTCAGACGTGTGCCTTGTCCGCCATATTTTGACGCTGAAAACTGCAATGAGATTAACTATAGAGACGTTTTACCACAGGTTTTACTCCTTGCATTATGAAGTTTAACATGGCACATTTTATGCTATACCTACCATTGAGTTAATGATACCTACCTACTAGCTAGTACACAATCGCACAACGACATTAACTACACTGACAAGATTAAAAGAACACGAAGATATATTAATCCCAGTTGTCAGAAAGAGATCAACATATTATTATCGACGTTCGCCTGTGGCTGACCATTCGACCGCTAATGACAGACTAGTCCTCTCTGTCGCTCGCTACTTGTCTCGTTAGCGTAGGTGGCGAAGCGGCAACGTAGCAGAAGTTAATTTAGATTAAAATATAATTTTTGATTTTCCATTCTTCGGTGGACCGACCGTACGGATGCGTGTATAATCGTCAATAAAAATCGAATCCTGCTATTACAAAACTTCAATAAATTTATTTGATTTTATAGGTATCAAACATGGTATACATAATAAGTATAGATGTTTGAAGTTGTCTTGTAATTTCACTGATAATTCATCAAAACTTTTAATCGATATTCTGTAATTCAATAAATTTCTTCAGCTTCGCGCAATAATGACTATAAAGTAGTAAATTCCCCTTAAAGTGCTATTTGGGCGACAATTGGGTGTACGTGATATGTACGTATTCTGTTCCTAATACGTTTACGAAGATAGTAAACAGCAATTAATCAATTTGTAAATGCGTCGATTTCGTGTACGTGTTTGTGACTGTACCAGTCCGGCCAGTTTGTTCGATCAGGAGAGCACTAAACGGTACAAACTGACGATCGATTATGCGTATCGTCAGCTTTTTTAATATGTGATGATGATATACCTTTTTAATGAATTGATTATTTAAATGTATCATAATGGTTATGATTTTGATTAATTATTTTGTTATTATTCTATATTATATTATTAATTTTGTTATTATTTTAAAAATGTATTATTTTGAATTAATTTAAATGTAATTTTTGACTTGTAAATTGTATTTACTAATAAATTGATTATACTGATTATACTGACCGATGGTACGCGCGGACGGTCGGGCGAGCACTAAAACCAGCCTAAAAGCCGAGTGCAGTATGACTTTTTTTTTTTTAGAACGGTCTAAAGCTGTTTGCCTCTACCGGCATTTACAGCGTCACCGGACGGTTGGCGAGCGCAGATGGCACTCAGCCAGAAGTGCAGTAAGACGTATCTACCTCCGTTTATATACGAGTATAACATCATTGGTTTTGATATAATTTGAATTTCATTTGTTTAGACAATAGTGATGTTTTTGTCATATTTATTTATCGATATTTTCTGTGTCAAACCCCAATATTGTAGGTTTCAAATCTTTTGATTCTATATCGGAAATTCATGGAACTGCTTCTTTACCTTGATTTATTTAGATTTAATTCACACAATCTGCTAATCAATGATCGCTTAGAGTCACAAGTGCACTTGCAGGGGATGCATATAAAAGTTTTAAATATGGAACCAACTCTTAGAAAAATAAAACTGTTATGAGTTATCATATTCATTAAAATTTCAAGTTTTTTTTTTGTTTTCAGTCGTCCACAAAGTTACCATAGCAAAAAAATTAGGTTAGAGAGGGAAAGGAAAATTTTAGTTCATATTTAAAGAACATTTGCATAAAATTATGTTCTTTGCATTTTGATGAAGATTCCTTTAGCTGTCGTTGAACCAGACAATAGATAGACCATTGTTTTCCTGGTTAACGACTGCTCTTATAGAGGTACCAGAGGATGACAGCAGTTTATTCGAAGAATACCTAGACTGCCTTAATAATAATATCACAAAATATGCCGATAGCGGTGTGACGTACATTGCTGGTTTTGTAGCCAGAAAATTATCGCGCGCTATCAAATGTAATTTGTGCGTCGATGCTATTTGGCAATATTGAAGCAAGATAATTAATTACACGTAAAACTAGAGGAGGCCTCGTTTATCCATCTAAAGAAGTTGATCTCTGTAAAAAGACATAGAAAATATTAAAATCCAATTTCCCCAAATTGAATTTTGAAAAATATTTTTTGTATATTTTTTCTTTTCTCATCGAACATTACGGTGAAAATAAACAAGATTTTCAGACAGATTCAAACGATCATGATGCTCATAAATAGAGTCATAAATATCTGTTAATGGAAAGTGTAATCAAAACATATATTGATATAAGATTTAAATACTTTGTGAAGAAAAGTACAGAAACATATCTTTTAGGAATTACTATAACAAAATAGTTCTTTACAGAAATGAATACCTAGTGCAAAAGCCAATTAACATAAATAAACAAATACAATACATATGTATGAATATTGTTTTATATTAGCAGTTCCCCAAATGATCATGGTTAATCATTTTAATATGTAATATATATATATATATATATATAATAAAGAGAGTGATCAAAGAGAGTGCAGAACGCTCGCGGTTGCGTCTCGCCTCGCACTAGTGTAGGTTCTGTGAAAATTGTGTATGTAAAATAACTAGCCAATAATATAGAAACAATTATCCTATATATATTTTTATATCTAAACATTGTACTTATTTATTGTTGAAATTGGGGATTCAAAAGGTGTATCTCTACCAATTTCGTGATAGTTAAAGTAATCGTTAAACGTCTCGGCAACAAGAAAGACGAAGTTAAAAAAAATATTTTTGCTGTAAGTAATTGGAATAATGTGAATATTTCTTGCTAACACAGAATTAGCAAGACATTAGTACTAAGTAGCTATGTACCGGTTATGAGGATATATTACATATATTTGTGTATATATATGGAATCCTCCAACAAAAATCGACGTGTTCTAAATGTCCTCATTGCATTGGTGCGCGTAGTAGGGTACTATAAGGGAGTATCCACGCTGTGACGCAACGCAATGCATGTCGAAGACATAAGTACTCTTTGGTCGATGATATTAATTAAGTAGTAGCAATTTATTCATGTGTTAGCGGCGAAAGGAGTAGTGATTTGCACAGCAAGGGCTTTGTGCAGGTTATAAACTTCAAAGACGCTATTAAGTTTGATTCGGCCTATATTAGTTTCGTGTCGATAGTTTTATCGATAGGTACGGTGCAATCGATAAGTGTGGTGTGGTAGTAACAACACTAAGCCGCCATGTTTAGCTGCGTAGGTATGCACGTTTTATCGTAGTTATGGCATTTCCATTGGTTTCCTTTTTTAGAGACAAAAGTACATTACAATAATTAATAACTGTTACACGTAAGCGCGACGTTGCTCAATTTACTGCAGGTTAATAAGAATTATTTAGAAGTAATCTTTATCTCTAGTCACCGCTTAGGCACAATTACTCTTTTCTACCGACTTCCAAAATAAGGAGGAGGTACTTAATTCGACTGTATTTTTTTTAATGTTTGTTACCTCATAACTTTCGATTGGGTGGACCGATTCTCTAAATTCTTTTTTGTTTGAAATTTGGTGCTTTTTCCCGTGTGATCCCTTTTAAATATCATCAAATCCGGTCCAGTAGTTTTTGAGTTACACTCCAATAACTGATTTTTACCAAACTAATGGAATGGAAGTCGGTATTAAAATGTTCAAATTTCCGTTGTGTAATCGCAGTGTCGCTTACACTGGAACTTCTGAAATATGTATCCAGGTATTTTCATCTGTAGAGTAGGTAATATGGGGATATAGGCCTTCTAATTTAAAAAATATGATTTTTCGTGATTATCTCTATGTATATAGCTAGTTTGTTATTTTGTGACACATTAGAACTAGTTTTTGGTGACCTAACAGTTGCAGATTTTGTAGAAGTTAACTTTTTGCATAACTATTTATTTGAGGATATCTTATAGGGATCTTCATAAGGATAGATGCCGCACCATTAAATGCTAATAAGAGTAGATGCCCCATCGAATAAAATAAGTAATATACATCGTTTTAAATGATTGTGTTCGTAATATTAAACAGATAATTTTAATATGGCATGACCATAATTGAATTTAAGCATTGGTCTAACAAAAGTTTTCATCATCATCATTCATCATTATCAGCCAGAACACGTCCACTGCTCAACATAGGCCTCCCCCATAGAACAGTACCACTTGGACCGGCTACTCGCTTCCTGCATCCAGCGATTCCCCGCGGTTTTGACAAGGTCGTCGGTACACCTAGCGCGGGGCCGGCCTACACATCGTCTTCCACATCCAGCATACCAGAATCCTTCTTCCCCATCGGTAATCAGTTCTCCAAGCGATGTGGCCTGCCCATTGCCACTTCAACTTGCTAATTTTGAGAGCTATGTCGGTGACCTTAGTTCTCCTACGGATCTCCTCATTTCGGATCTTATCACGGAGTGAAACCCCAAGCATAGCCATCTCCATTGCTCGTTGAGCGACTTTAAGCTTGTTAATGAGATCCATAGTAAGGGACCATGTCTCAGCGTCATAAGTAATTACTGGCAAAACACACTGGTTAAAAACCTTGGTTTTCAGGCTCTGAGGTATTGAGGACTAAAAGATGCATCGAAGCTTCCCGAACGCTACCCACCGAGCTGGATTCTTAGTGCGACCTCCTTGTTGAAGTTGGACCTACCTAATTGGACAGTCTGTCCCAGGTAGCCGTATTCGTCTACAACTTCGAGCGTATCGCTTCCAACAATTAACGGTATAGGTGGAACATTGGACATGATTTTCGTCTTATCCTTGTTCATCTTAAGACCAACCTTTTGGGAAACTCTACTAAGGTCGTCGATCATGGTGCCGATATTGATGCCAATTTTAAGCATCGAGTTTGGAAAATTGAGTATTTTGCAAACAAGGCGTCTATTGCACTGCGGCATCTATCCTGGTTTAACTTAAAAGCTGTGTCATAATATCATCTGTATCAACGCAGATATCTTGCAATACAAATAACTTCGTTAACAAAATTATATTATGTTGAATTTTAACGTGCGGCACAGTCTATGATCGACATATTGCGTTTGGCTTCTTATTCAGTAATCTGTGGTTTGGCTGTTCTTGATACATTATTTTGTAGTAGGCCTTTTAAAAATCTTCACTGCAGTTTGGGCAATAACAATCGTTTCTTGAGCTGTAGAGTGTGCTGAGCACATGGAATCGATCTTCTTTCAAAAGACGATAAAAATTCAGACAAACAAAAAGCATTCGCTTCTGCCATATCGCTAATCCCATCCTGGGGAAAGTCAGAGTCATAGTCTAGTTCTGAAGAATTATCAGGATTGTCAGATTGAACAATGTTGTCGTCCTCAATGCATTCATCTTCATTTTTATATAATTTTTGATCCGTTGTCAATTGTAGTGAAATATATTTGTTTCGTTGAGATATTGTACTCCAAAAGGGTCTTTTAGTTTTCACACAGTTTGTGAGAAATAATTTCTCGTACAGTTAAGTTTCTGACTGTAATTTTACTTCCCTCTGCTTATTGCATATGAAGCTATGGTATTTTGTTTTTTATTACTTTCCTTCTGATGTTTGCAAAACATGTGGTTTTTAACTTACTTCCTAGGTTCTCAAGTCGATGCGTATATTTTTTTATGTTTTATATGTGTGATCGCATAATTTTTTATAGAGTAGTCCGATTTTGATAATTATTTTTTGGTTTGGTATAGTACCTATACTTCCGAGGTGGTCCCACTTAAACTTCATCAAACTTGGTCTAACGGTTTTTGGGTTATGATCCAATTGCTGAAAAGTTCGCCTATCATAATGATATCGTAATTGACGGTGAATTACAATTAATCCTGTAAGTAGCCAGGGTCACCATATGCAAGATTTTTTTTTACCAAATAATCGAACCTACTTTCAACATTAAATATTTTGTGAAATAACTTGTGGAAGTCGGTACCATGCGCACAATATTGTGACAATAAGTACTTTTGAACTATCCTGGTACCGATTTCAACTAGTTATTTCACACATACATATTTGTTGAAGTCGGTTCCATTTTTAGACTAAATTATTTTTATATGATTATTTACACTTGTACAAGTGTACAAGTGTACATACGTTACCCTGTAAATAAAAAGGTTACTTTTAAAGACCGTTTTTAACCGACTTCAAAAAAAGAAGGTTTTTCAATTCGACCGTATATTTATATATTTATGTGTGTTCGCGGATAATTCGTCGTTTATGAACCGATTTTGATGATTTTTTGTTTCATAGAGTATAATTCCATGGTGGTACCATATACATTTCATCAAATTTCGGTCAAACAGTTTTTGAGTTATACTTCAATAACTAAAAAGAGTTTCGCCTATCTTGATGATCATTGACGGTGTATCCCGTAAGTAGAAGGCCACTAAAAAGGGTGAAAAAATTGTGTTTATCAAAAAACAGAACCGACTTCTACACTAAAAAGTGTAAAATAACTTGTCGAAGTCGGTACTACGCACGCAATATTGTGATAATAAGATACTTTCGAACTAGATGATAGATGTTACATTTTAGTATATAAAACAAATCAGGTTTGTTACTGTTCGGAATTCGGTAGCCTATCGTTTTACCTAAAATTTGCCATTTAATTTTTCCTTCTCCGACTCAGGATATGAAGTAAAACGTAAACGTAGACGGTGAAGTCAACGCGCGCGGTCGGCATTATTGTAGATGATGTGGAACTATGATGGAACAAACTGCATTGTTGTGTGTGTAGTGAAGACAACAGCTCTTAACAAGTTAACACACATACAAATCCGGTCAGTAGAAGGGCCGGTACCACAAAGAAATCACCCCACGCGATGTTGCCATACCGTGCAATTACCTAAAACTGCTTATTTATTACTGTTACACTTATTAAGACTTATAAACAGATATAGGTAAACTGTTATACTTTCATTCTGTTACACTATTGAATATAAGAATATACAAATAAAAGTGTTTCCTATAAAACACTTATTACGGTTACAGTTTGAGTCCCTGGTTGCAGGACGAGGTTGGATACTTACTGCCAACCGGGCCTCGTAGAAATTTATGAGGGAGGCATATATTCAGCAATGGACTTCATATAGCCTTAGATAGATGGTGATGATGAAGAAAATATAAATTAAACTATATATGTAATTCCAATTTATTTTATTTTTATTTGTTATTTACATTATACTCGTACATCTATATTTAATAGGCTTATTAGCTTAGGCCTACGCCGATAGTAAGCCCTAAACTAGACCCCATTGGACGTGCTGGCCAGTGATCCCCCCTGGGAGCTCCAAGCGGAGATCCTCGCTGAAGTATATCACTTCGTGGCGGCGAGGAGATCCCGTGGAGACGCTCCAGTGTGGGAGGAGGTTACACGTATGCGGTTGCAGGCGCGGGCTGCCTTGTTGCGGCGGTGGACGGAGGACCTGGCTCCACCAGTCCCTGGGCAGTGGACGGTGGAGGCCATCCGCCCAGTCCTCCAGAGATGGGTGAGGCGGCGATTCGGTTCGCTGACCTTCCGATTGGTGCAGGTGCTTTCCGGACATGGATGTTTCGGAAAGTACGTGCACCAAATCGCGAGACGGGAGGCGACCCCAGCCTGCCACGAGTGTGGGGCGCCGGAGGATACGGCGCAACACACGCTGGAAGTGTGTGCTGCATGGGGCCCGCAGCGGCACACGCTTTCGGCGGAAATAGGCGGAGATCTCTCCCTGCCGAGCGTGGTGATCTCCATGCTCAGCAGCGAGAGAGCGTGGCAGGCGGTGGCCACCTTCTGCGAAGCGGTGATGACGCAGAAGGAGGCCGCGGAGCGGATCAGGGAGAACGATGTTCGAGCTGACCCGCTCCGGCGCAGACGACCGGGGGAACGGAGGAGACGGTTTGCTCGTCTCCTCCCTCCTCCGTAGTGGGGCCACTGGCGAATAGTCGGGGGACTCTTCGCCGGTTTGCACGGCCCTACACGTCTAGGTGGTGACCTTGGTGAGCAAGGTCATCCCTTCACAGGCGCTGAGGCCCGGTTAAGATCAATCCGAGCCTACCGCTGGGGCGAGATGGTGACTGCCAGCGCGACCCTGTCTCGTTCCACCTTGGCGGAGGACTGCTCACGGGGGGGTTTTAGTGGGTCTGAGCCCCACACGCCCCCTTCCGTCACCCCCGTGGCGGAAGGGAAGTGCACAGCATTTTCCCCCCAAAAAAAAAAAAAAAAAAGACCCCATTGGAGGCAAACAAATATTTTCAATCACCAACAACAAAGCTTCTATTAAGTATTTGCCCCTAAAGTTACCATCCTGCGACCCTTCAGCAGAAGATTGAACATTGTAACACAAGCTCATTCAGCTACTTTATACCTAGTCATTATTAGATAATAAAAAAAACATATCAATGTTTTACTGCAATATCAAGAAAAACCACATTATACAGCAGAACGTAACCACAATTTCTTTTGACACGAACCTTCACTACCCCAAAGAGTTAAAGTCTTAACTCTCCCACGTTGCTGGGTTAAATATAACCCTGGAATAACCCTAGATTTACTCCTAACCTATAATGGTGCAAGATAAATTAATTATTCAACCTCGTGTTAGCAGTTGACTCTGAGTTATTAAAGCTAACTATGGAATGTGCAGTGCAAGTGGGCCTTATAGTCATGCAAGGCAAAATGAGAGTTAAAAATTGATATGACGAACGCAAGTTTACAAACTCGTAGACTTATTTATTTAACCTGAGCAAACGTGCAAGTGGGCCATGTCTTAAGTTCAATAATCCCAACTTTCTATTACGGCACATGAACGTAATTATTACATAACATACTTACACCATACATACACATAGACCCCTTGACTTGACATTTTTAAGATTCGTGTAAAAAAATTTAGCTTTCACTATTAAGTACCTATATTGTTATTATTATTTGAACCTAGCTGTAACTCAGGCTACGTACGTTAACATTATACACATGTACATTATGATGGATATATTATACGCAGAATGCACAACACAAATTTTCTTAGTTTTGGTTATTTGCAATTACTACACGCCATATTTTAACCTTAGTCATATGTGTAGGTACCTATGTCGAGCAAAATTGTAACATTTTTGTGAAATTAATTAAAATTATATTTTACCCTTCAGAATGTACGGCATGGCCTTCGACAAGATGACGAAGTGGTACCTCCAAATCGAACCCGTTTTTTTACTCAGTTCTTCATACCAGGAGAAGAAGAGCTTTTTAAAAATGATAGCAGCGTTCGGTAGAGCCATCTTGGATCATAGGATCGCGAAGTTGAAGACTTTGACAGCGGAGCATATGGACAATTTGATGAATCCTGCGGAAGATTCGCTAGATAACACAGAGCTGAGCGTGATTGACAGATTCATTTTGTCCCAGGAATTGAATGACGATGAGCTCGTAAAAGAAACTTTTACGATTTTCACTTCGGTAAGTATTTTAACCTCTGTTTTGGACGTAGTTTTAAAACTATTTATCTATCACTGGAGCAGTTGTGCCAGTGACCCAGGGCCATACTCCGGAACGTTAAGGAGCTGGGATGGCTAGGGTAGAGGCTGGCGGGGGAAATGCACAATAAACCCGAAGCGGGACGTCAGTGCAGGACTTAGCGCCCCCAATCAGAATAAGAATAAGTACCTACGCTCAGCACTCGAAATCACGTTTGTGTTCAGATCTGATTAATTTTTGTATGTAATTTGCTATCTACACTAAATCTCTACTTAAATCGAGATTCTTAAATGCACTGCTAACTGCATTGCTAACCTATTCAGAATAAGCAAGACTACACTAAATAAGAGAAAACAATACCGGCCAAGTGCGATTATTATCTATAAAAACGAGCAAAAATCACGTTTATGGTATGGAAGCCCCTTAAAATATTTGTTTTAGTATTTATAACAGACATGTTGTTTTTGGCGTTATGTGTGCTAATTTCAAATGTCTATCACCGTTCATGAGATACAGTCTGGTGACAGACGGACATTACAGGGCGGACAGTGGAGTCTTAGTAATAGGATCCCGTTTTCCCCTTTGGGTGCGGAACCATATCTTATTTTTTTAAGAAAGTCGTTATGAAAGAAAAACCAAGAAGAAATGAGAGATTATTATATTATACCAAGAAAAGATAGGACGCGACTAGGCCGAAGGCCGAGCGACTGCCCGCGACTTAGTTTGCGTAGTACAAAGTCGCGGGCAGTCGAGTTTTTATTATTTTCCAAGTCATTTTATTTTCATATATGGACGACTCCTTATTAACTTCTTACAAATACTTAATATCTGAACTTATCTAGTACAGAAACTTATAATTAAAAGTAAAAAGGCCTCTAAAATAAAAAGGTATCTTCCTCTTTTTGTGTTTCCCCTTTTTATTTTTCCTCTTTTTTCCTTTTTTTTACAATTTTATCTTATCTCTAATTAAATACATTTAGAAATCAAATATAATAAGGAGTCGTCCAGCAGCTCCAATTTCCTTAGCACAAATAAACCTTACTTGTTCCTCGCCGCTGCGATTCTGGCAGCCTTGCTCGCAAATGCCAAGAAGGGTACGTAACGTAGAGGTTTCAGTTAGCTTCTGGCTTCGAGGGAAGCTTCAGCTTTGGGTTCAGAGCGGCCTTCAATAATATGAAAACCGGGATTCACTCACGTAAATAAGTCAGATCTTACCAACTATAGTTTCAACCACGTCCGGTGGTCTTTTTCGAGGAGAGTGCAGAACGCTCGTCGTTGCGTCTCCCGTCGCACTGCGGGCAGCAGCTCGTAGCGCGCGCGATGACAATGTTGTGCGGGGGGCGGGGAGATGTCTGTTGGATCGGCGCATTGAAGCGGGAGTCCTCTTCGTTGCTGGTGTCATATCTCATGTTGACGGGAACACTCAGGCAGAATGAGCTTACCACATCGCCACTGGTCTTAATTGTCTTGTTCCGCATTAGTAGTCCATTGAATGCCTAACGTGCTTTGATTACGTAGTCAGGGCGAGACTACTCGACAAACCAATGGTATTGCCGTTTTGGAATCTCGAGGTCCTGGGTTCGAACCCCGGGTCGGACTGTTATTGGATTGACAAAATTGACTGATAGAAATTCTGCTTTTGAGATCCGGAGCTTGGAACAGTGCCCGTTGATGACAATGGCCTCGCACAAAAACATATCTGGTGAAACATAGGTGTTTAAAACACCACTGCCTACCCCTTCGAGGATGCCTTGGAGGCGTAACGATTTGTTATAATGTGTATAAAAATAACACATTTTATTAATTACGTTAAAGTTTATTTTCTTTAAGTTTTGAGTAAATCGCACCATAAATATATTGTTCTATATTATAATACTAAACTTTACTGCACACCTCTCTGAGTATTTTTACAAAAAGACAAAATACGTGTTACATTCTTAATTATTAGATAACTTTCTCCATAAGTATACCTAGGGGACTAGAACCGTCGCATATTGTATTGCGAATAAATTACAGTAATAAAACAGTAGAGTCTATTTTTATCACATTTAAAATAGTTTATAAGGGTCTAATAAAATTGAAATGAAAGCTTTGAGAAGTGTGTGTGGTGTGACAAGAGATAGAGTTCTGAACAGCGTTATTAGAGAGTGGTGTTGAGAGAATGAAATGTAGTGACTAGAATTAAGAAACACGTGATTGAATGATTTGCAATATTCGCATTCTGATCAAATCAGAGATGCTCTGAAGAAAGTCTAGGTCAAGAGTATACCTGGAACCGGCGATTTGTGTATGAAGATTGTGATGCGAGTAGATGAAACAAAAGAGGTATGCCATCAGGATAGTAGCAAGTAGAAATCTGCAAGGTCTGCCTACCCCTCCCGGATACGGGCGTGACGTGACGCTGTGTGTAAAAAAGTTTTACTGACTCATATGGAAAACAAAAACAAAGGAAATGCTTAAAACCCCAAAAACATTAAATTGGCTGGGACTCTAACCATGGAGCGTTAGCGTCCAACGCGCACACTCGCAGTTTGAGCCAACGGAATTTGATAACTGACAACGAAATAAGCTTATCCTTGCTATTAATCATTAAAAGATGGTCGACGTTGTTATTCTTTACTCATAAAACCTAGTACACACGGTCTGTAAATACACGGTCTTTTGAAGCACTCTGATATCAAAGAGCGATGAAATATGGTTTAGAATTTTAGTTAATCTTTCGGCTAATGAACAGAGAAAATTGTTTATAAATCCATCAAGTAGTTAATGTATTGAAAAGAACTTACTTCTTCCCCTATTCCATTAGGACTCTTCGTTTTATGGGATATAATGGTATCCTGTATATTACACCTTAATATAGGTTGTCACTGTTGTCACCTTCCTACCTACTCAGGGTAGAAGGGAGCATGAGAGAAAGAAGAGAGATGCTGATATAAGTATAATAAATAAAAAAGGGTCGTGGATCTCAGACAGGTATGGCAATTTGGCAAGCTTCCTTGTTTAAGGACTTAGCTCCGGTCCGCTAGTATTGGCCGATGCTCAGCAGCAGGTCTGCCGTGCAGGGTCGGCTCCACACCGCCGCGCCGGTAGAAATTCCCAGCAATCGCTGTAGAGAAGGGTGGCCGCGGTCGGTGCTGGAGAACAGAGAACGGCCGGAGTTCAGAGGTCGTGTACTGCTAGTAGTTCAGCCTCGTACTTGGAGAATTCCGCCTCGTACTTGAACGATTCAGCCTTGTACTGGAACGATTCAGCCTCGTACTGGAAGGATTCAGCCTCGTACTGGAACCCTGAAAAGTACATGTGCTCCGGTCACAGTGGGTCCAGTAAGGTGTTGAGCTGGTGGGTCCACTGTCCCTCTGCTACTGGGCATATAGTGACTCGCAGAGGGCCTTTAGGGATGTGGCCCGCCAACAAACAAGAGATGCCATAAGGGCCAAGGAAGTTATGCTGCTGGTGAAGAATTCGCATCCGCTAAGGCTTCCGCTACCGAGCATAAAGGGACTAGCTAGGCCCTTCGCGGATGCAAACCACCAGCCGCTCAGAATGCCAGAAGGGCGTAAATAGGTGTGTTGCTGGTAAAAGTGCGCACAATCCACGAGGTCCGTTCACTACCGAGCAATTAGGGACTAGCCTAGGTACCTCGGGAATTGCGAGCCACCAGCAACACCCTTTCAAGTTTGCCAGAAGGGCGTAAAATAGAAACAAGAAGAAAGTTGAGAAGCAACAGCAAACACAGAAAAACACATAAAAAAATACAGTAAATAAGTTGAGAGTACATACCAAAGGTTACAATTGTAGGTTATAATTTATGGTGGTCAAGTACACTTTCATTTCACAACTCAAACTTACCCAATGTATGGGGGTTCTGAAGATTGATGTTCGAATTAAATAAAGACTCTGTAGCACTAGTCGTAGTAATTTATTAGCAGTTGCACAGTCGACGGCCGATGACAAAGTGAGGTTGGTTGCGCTTGCAGTAAAAACAACAAGTTGGGGCGGAAGTCGGAGGCGCATTTCGCTACCATATATGGTAATGAAAAAGGCCTCAAACCCGTCGTAGTCGTCAGTCCAATCACTACACTGCATTTTGAGCTTTTTCAAAATATCAACGTTCGTTCACCGGAACTCACAACTCGTGGCATTATTTTCTCTAAACTCGATTGACATTTGTTTAACTGTCACTGTCAACATTTTTGATTGTTATATGCGACCTCTATCGGTGAATCGCCGAACTACCTCAGCGCGCAGCAAAGGTAGTTATCTCGATTTAAAGGTTGCTTTAATCTTCAAACGGAATTTAGGTAGTCGTTTGTGAGTTTGCCTACAGATGTCGCTTATTTAAACTAGTTTTTAAGAGAACCGATAATCTAGTAATCTAGATCGGTTACACTGTGTCAAGTTTCATCGAAATCTGTCTCGTAGTTTCAGAGTAATACGGGTACAATAGACGGACAGACAAAAATAGTAAACAATGTATTTTTGGCTTCTATATCGATAACAAAGCACTTACACATCGGTTATAGGTAGGTACTTAACAAAAAATATTTAATAAGCAGATTTGGCTCAGTTACATTTTTATCCTATCTATAGATATGTGTCACAAACGAAACCGTATTTTAAAATATTTTATAAAATCTCATTCGGTAATATTCTAATTATGAAATGAAATACAGACTTTTATTGGCATATTTTATTATCATATTTCTTTAAGAAAATTAAATTAAGGCATTATTCTCCTTACAAAACAATGCTTTAAAACAATATTTTTTTAATTATTAAAGTACAATGTGTCCCGACTGGTCCCGACCAAGGAGGTTTCAATTCAATTTAAGTACACATTATCTGTGGTGAGCGTGCTGCGCAGCCTGCGCAACGCGCTGGTTCCGAGTCCATAGACCAATAACAAACTTTTTCCACTGATATTGGCAAAATGGTGGTTACGCCGCACAAGCCATACAAACAAGAAGAAGAAGAAGACTTTTTCCATTTTGGCGCTATTTCGTACATACAAATTTGAGTAATATTTTGATGGATAAAACTTTAGTAGCAAAAATGTCACGAGATTAAATAAAGTAGTGTATGCAACTGCATATAATTAGGTATTAAAACACTCGTGTAATCTTATTTTGAAACTCGCCCGCTGCTCGTTTCAAAAAACTACACTCATCATATAATACCCTCTATTATAAGACAGTTGCATAAACTACTATTTTGTATGCTGAAAATTGTTTTAACATTTTTATTAAGTCCTAATAGTAAGGTAAAAGTAACATTTTCAGTCGTGTCATGGAGGTAACATGTGAGGATCAAGAGTAAAATTCACTATGTGGTAGGATAGAAAAACATAGGTGTATTGACGTCTGTTCCTTGTTTCTTTATTATGTTTCAGAGTCAAGAGGCTTCCGCCAAAATATCGTCATTTCTTCTCTTGATGATGGCATATCACCCCGATTGCCAGGTATATTAAGAATTTTTACTAACACCCTAAAATGCACTGACTTGTGGAGCATTAAGGTTACATGATAAAAATATATATTTTTTTTATATTAGAGTCTGGCCAACGAAAGCTGTCCAAGAAAAAAGGCGGGAATTTTAAAAAATCAAGAGCTGTTAACCCTGGCTATACACTGCATAAACGGAGTTGATACTATTTATTTTTCAGCAAGTAAATTTTTTTCGAGTTGTAAAAATTTTGTTTTGTTAGCAACTGTTGTTGAAATTTTCGAATGTATTATGAAGAATATCAAATAAAAGATTACATTTAATTCTGTCTTTTTATTATTTTCAAATAATCCATTATTTATGTACAGTCGAGGACCCCGAGGAGCCGTACAAATATAGGAGCTATGAGTCATAGTTAAAATCGGATTCCAAAAACTCTACACCTGATATTGAATCAGCTTCATTGCTTTCTTCGCTGCTACTGCTACTGTCCCCAACATGTATTATGAATGGTTCAAGTTCGTTTTGAGTAATACGGTCCCTTAATTTGTACTGATTTTCCACATTTAGTACATGATCAGTGTACTTCTTCCAGTCATCAGCAGTTATGGATGGAAAACATTCTTATATTAAATTTTGCATTTCAGACCCTGGTATTCCTATATTTTTGCTTGCTACTTTTCTCTTCGCTTGACTCCATACAAGCTCAATAGCATTGAGGTCGCAATGATACGGTGGCAGCAAAATTTCGTGATTGTGGATATGACTGTGTTTTTTTAGAAGCACTTCTGCTTCGTAAACAATGGCAGGTTTATTATCTTTCACCAAACACATTAATTCAGCTTTGGTGTGATATTCTTCAAAATGAATATAATTTTCTTGAAGCCATATTCGGAGATTAGCTTTAGAATCAGACATAGTAGGGGGTTTGTTTACTTGTTTCACATGGTAACTTGCATTGTCCATCACGATTACACTAGGTTTAGTGAGATTAGGTATCAACATTTCCTCAAACCATTTTATAAAGTTGGTAGCATTCATATCATCATGGTAGTCAGCTGATTTGGATTTTGTGCTGAATACCAATAATGCACCTGGCACAAACCCTACCTCCGATCCGGCATGCACAATAATATGTCTTTTTCCTGATGATATATTAGTAGTGACACCGCTTGTTGAAGGTCCTTGCCATGATTTTTTAACTTTATAGTTCTGATGTGCATATGTCTCATCAAGGTAAATAATCTGTTTACCTTCTAGCCTCTTTTTATGTATTGTCCTCAAGAATATATGTCTCCATGCCGCAATTTCATATTTTTCTGTAAGTAAAGCCCGTTCATTTTTATTGTTTTGAAACTCAAACCCGTTCTTGTGTAAAAACTTTCTAAGGGTTTCACGGCATCCCTTAAATTCAATCGCTTCCCTCAGCTCATTGTGCAGGCTTCTCATTGTTGGGACTTGTTTTCTAACTCCATAAAATTCGTTTATTTTGTTTCTTATAGCTGAAATATCAAAATTATCCAAATTGGAAACTGTTGCTGAATGTGGACGATTTTTCCCCGGAGTATTCCACTGTCCTTGATTTTTAGACCCTTCAATTTTAATTCTTCTTAGAGTCTTCACACTGACATCTGAAGATAACAAATACAATAAATTATGTATGTAACAGTATATTATTAATTATCAGTCATTAAAGTCAAAAACCATAATAATATACAATATACAAAGACATTATTACAAAAACATAATATTATATTATTTAATTTAGCCATCCATACATTGTCATAAAATTCGTCTTAAATAGTCTAAAAGTATCAAAATGTTTTATTAGAAATTCAATAAACTAACCTGAAAGTGAAAGGATTGAATCCAGTCGTAGTATTTTCTCTGCAGATTTCTGATTTAATCTGTCCGAATCAGCAAGACTCATTCGAGTTAAGTTTCATTCATAAATCTATTGTTATTTTTTGCGCTGATGCGGACGGGTTAAATCACTTTTTATGTCTTTATATTTGTCAATCATAGTAAATAAAAGCTTCCTCGTCGAACTTTTAATTGTTCTCGGCATTATTTTAAACAAAATCAATGAAAATATGATGCACATAAACCAACGTAAACAGAAGATGACTCAAGTACGAAACGTCAAAGTGTCAATTTTGACAGTCTTAAATTATTGCCATATCAAAACTTCTGAAAATAATACGTGGACAGCTTTCGTTGGACAGACTCTATAATAAATATTTTTCCATAAATTCATAAAAAGTCACGATTTTTTTTCTTAGGAAAAACTTTATGCAGAAATAGGAGCCGTGATAGGAGACAAAGACCGCTGGATATCAGATGAAGACCTGAAGCAGATGCCGTACTTAGACATGGTGTTCAAAGAAGTGTTACGGCTGTTCCCCATTGGAGCCATGTTGCAAAGGACGATTCAAGAAGATATTACCATAAGTAAGTCACTGATGGAAGGAAAAAGCAAATACGCTGTATGTAAACTATTCGATTTCAATTAAATTAGTACCTAAGTATTTTTATATGTTACACCTTACTACATAAACCTTGCAAGTAATATAACTGTACAACAAGACGGTAGGAGGAGGGTAGATAAATTAAAAAAAAATAAGTTGATGTGACTGTTCGTTACTGCAGAATCCAGTAAGTAAGCCTTCCTGGCCAAGTATGAGTTAACCGGTTATGTACGAGGCCAGGTTGTCTGGTTTTCTTACTGGTTGAGGCTTGTATAATGATTTTCTCAAAAATGAGAGAACATTTTGCTAATTCTGAAATTTTTTAAATCTGTAGGAGTGCACTCTATTTTTCTGAATCAGAGTCGTTCGAACTTATTTTTTGGGATTATCTATGTTTACGCGGTAAATTAAAACACAATTGTCGCAATTGAATGTGAAATCCCGCCAGTCGTTGTTTACTAAAAGTTTGTGTTTAGTTTTGAACATTGTTCTATTTTTACATTACATTCATGTTTTAGTAAAAATATGTAAATTATTGTTTTTGAATCTCCATGTTAATTTAAGAATGGAAAGCTTTAATCCATCATGATTTATAAACTGAAATTACTAAATACGAACATAAAATCCCACACTTTACTTCTACAACATTAGGTACTAACTACAAAACGCATCGTGCATACTTTTTCTGCGTCACGTTAAGTGTCACAGACTGTTAAAGTCTCCAAAAATATATCTATCTCATAAAATGTCATACAAAAAGAGAGATAGATATATATTTAGAGCCACCCTCCCATTAACCATGTTATAATAATGTTAATATAATGGCTGTACTCTACCTGTGGGTGGTACTATGTTTTTTTATTCTAAGCAGATCTAAAGACCTACTGTTCAGTTAGTAAATTACATACTTATTTACAGGACAGTAGGAGATTCCAAATTTAAAATCTCGCTTCTTACTGGACAGTTCTGAATAAGTCTCCGGTAGAGTTCACTTTCTGGATACTTTTTAGAGATGTTATGGCAACATTACATACCATTTTTGAGAAAATATGTTATAGTATTACTTTTTAAAGTACTAACGCCTGCTTTAGCGATCTCAAGTCAGAAGACGCGGGTTCGAATCCCGTCCGAGGATGTGAATTTTTCTCTCTATAATACTTATTCAACGTTAAATATGCGATGATAGAAAAAAAAGTGGTACTTACATCACATATTTTTTTTATTGATAATATTCCTAGAATTTCCAAAAAATATTCCCATTTCTTATTTCAGGTTCTGGCACTCTCCCAGCCGGCGGCTCTCTCGTCGCCCCAATATACCATTTGCAACGTGACCCTCGATTCTGGAACAACCCTGAAGCTTTCGATCCTGAACGTTTCAGTCCAGAGAATACGAGGCTTCGTCACCCGAACTGTTACATCCCGTTCAGTTTGGGACCTATGGATTGTTTAGGTTACTTTGGCACTTTTTTTTATTTATACTACATTTTACCTATAGTACCTATAGTAAAGTAGAGTATAGTTATAATATGCTCGATAATAATTTTATTTATAAAATAAAGGTTAGGTAAAATATGGAACTTGGCAAATGTAACTATAAGTATCTACGATTTAGAAAATCGTAAATTCTGAACAAATTGACAACACCGAGTCTCGGCAATTGCTATTGTGAAGAACAAGAAAGTAGGTACCCAAGGTACATACTTGGTCGATGCCTTGACAAAGTTTTCGTCCGAAATTAATTGCTGTCCGTTAGTCACGCTAAACTCGAAAACGACTTGACTGATTTGTCTTCTTTTGTGTTATTCGCTCTGATACAGGGGTGCTTACCAAATCAAAAAAATAACATCAACATCATCAATTACCACGCAGGTGTAATCGCGGGGCGCATTTAATTAGTATTAAATAATTATAAATGTAAGCTTCACTTACCGACGAAGTTTGACAACTCTACGATAATAATGTCGTCAGCAAAAGAAAACAAATCAAACTAACAAATGAACCATTTTGAAATATCCATTGGTACATCCAATTATGTATTTAAATCAGTGAGTACATCTGTCACGTTGACACCTGTCATATGGATTTTTGTCTTTCTTATTTTTTTCTTTGTATAATAGTGCTTACGTTGTTTGCATTCAAGAATTCATTCGTTCATTCATAATTCTTTCATTGATTCCACCAATCAGTAACCTAAACAAGAGAACAAACTATAAGTTTAATAACCTCACTACGGGAAAGAATTGCCCAAACTAACAGAACCGGCTTCTCCGCAGTCGGCTAATTATGTACCCAGTGACATTCGCACCATCAAGACGAATCTAATTACGTATCATTTATGAAAATTGGTTTAGCCCTTAAGTACTTACGACCGGACGTAGGAACAGACATGCATAGGTACATACATACGAGTACATGCAGGCCAACTATTTGGCCTTTTGGGTTTCACCACAGCCTGACAAAAAAAAATTTACCCTTGCTTCTTACGGGATCGATTGTCATCAGATAGGCGAAACACTTTTCACTTAATGGATTGTAACTCAAAACAGCTTGACCGAATTTGACGAAATTTAATTTGGAAGTATACCTACTCTACCAAACAAAAAAGAATTATCAAAGTTGGACTACTCCGTAAAAGTTATGCGTGAACATACCTAAGTACCTACATAAAACAAGTACCATTTGAAAAATTTAATACTGAATTACATTCTATTAAGTTATCGGAGTGTAACTAAAAAACTACTGAACCGAATTTGATGAATTGAATTTAAATCGGACCACACGGGAAGCACCAGCTTTCAATCAAAAAAATAATTTTGAGAATCGGTTCACCCTATCGAAAGTTATGAGGTAACAACATTGAGTTAGAATCCTACTAACTCAATGGGTAACAAACATAAAAAAACAGTCGAATTGAGTACCTCCTCCTTTTTGGAAGTCGGTAGAAAATATATACGCGTCGACCTGAGAACATCCTTATTTTTCGGAAGTCGGATGAAAAATAGAACTGTACGTGAATGTATTATGTGAATTACCTACCATAGATTAGGGCGAAATCTGTGGTATTGTTGATATCAATATCGGCAATCACTGTTGCTGACAACAATTATTGTTGTAGCACGCGCTTTCAACAACATGAAATAATTGTTTGTTTACTTATTGATGAGCTTCCGTAATATGATATCCTAGTCGTAAACTATTAATTTAAAAAATGCAGAACAAAATTTATAGTAATTATCTGAGCCCCAAATACTGTCATTTGGGGCTCAGATAATTACTATATATTTTGTTCTGCATTTTTACGCTTATTGTTTAGGGTTAAAATTGTCCCACTTATATCACTTCTCCTGACACGTTCCCATACGACGGGCAAAACTAATTAGAGTTAAATTTGATGCTCGGATGCGGATCACTTCAATTACCTAGCAGTCATGGCATCTGACATGATTGTCGGAAGACGCGGGTTCCATTCCCGTCTGTAAAATTACTCCCTAAATTTCAAAGTGTACCCTGCTCACTGAGGTACCAGTGGGCCTAGTACGAAAATGTACGTAAGGGTAACGTAACCGTATCATTCACGTATACATTACAAACAATGAGCTATCTGTGCCGCAGTTATACTAGATAATGATAGTTTATACTGTGTACAAAGCATGACTATATTGTTCGTTTCTTTTCAGGAAGGTACTTCGGTACAAAGTTAATCAAGACAATCTGCGTCCGAGTGTTAAGCGAGTTTCGGGTTACATCTACAGAAACCTACAAGGATCTTAAGCTGTACATAGCCATATCTGCGAGCTCCATCAATGGTTTTCACGCTCAGCTGAACCCTAGAAAATAAACTGTTAAATATGAGCCACATATGTTTTATTTCTGACCACACAAGCAGAAGCAGAAGCAGGTGGAGGTAGGTAGTACAGACATAAGCGACTCCGCACCGCTGAGATTCTGTTAGGTTACTTGTTACTACGCACAAGCCGAGCGAGCGCAACGAGTGTGCCGCGGTAGCGGCTGGCGAAGCGCTAGAATCCAATCGCTTGTTTCACTACTTTACATAAATCGATTGCATCTTGTACTCTACTCGCTCAGAGTAAACGAGTCAAAGGAATGTACAGCCCGGAATCCATGTACCTACATGGCTTCGAAAGGATGGGTTGTGCAATACGGGGCATTCAATACGGGTCACTCATTATTTGATTGCTCAATACTGGCTGTACAATATAGTGACATTATAGTGACTCTTCCGAAGTTATGGGAACATAGATAGATATAATTCTTTATAGTCTGTGTTCTGAACGCTGCTGCTAATGTAAGGTGTTACCAGGTAGATGGCAGTTACCGTAAACAGCACGGTATTTTTTATCAAAACACGGTCTATCTATACGTTCTATATGTTTTCTACGGTGTTTTATTAAAAAAATATGTGTAAGTAATACTCCATAATTTTATCATTTTAATGCGTAAAATGAAATCTATAGTACAATTAGGTAGACTTCATCAGCAATAATTCATATTTTTGCCAAGGCGTAAACTTCGGGCAAATAAAGAAGATTTTCGGGCAGTATTTTTTTCTCTTGTATATCCAATATAAAAGTGAGTCATTTATTGAAATATGGAATAGGAATGGAATGTCATTACATTTCTTCACAGACTTAGTACAAGTCTTAACTAACACATCATTAGGTACTTAAAAAGTTTTTTGCTGCTTATAATAAAGCCTTCTTATTCCGAACTACTTGCAATGTAACTTTTGCTTTTATGAATTTTATTTCATAAATATCTCGCAATTTGGCGTGCCTCTTGGCATAGGCGTCCTTCAGCCCAGCTCTATCCATTGAGCTCGATCTGTTGCAACTCTGGTCCAGTATGGTCCTAGGGTTAGACGGATATCGTCACTCCATCTTGTTTTCGGACGCCCCTGTCTTTTGATGGTTTCTGGTGGATACTATTGGTCACTTGTTTTCTCCACGTATTTATTTTGCAACATAGCATAATGTCATGCATGTCTAAAGTCCAATGTCCAACTCCATTTTAGATGGTCTATACGAGTTATAATATCCGTTACTTTTGTCTTCCTATTTTTTTCCAAATTTCGCATATTCGTTGATTTATAATTAAGAATTAGTACGTTTTAAATAATTATTTATCTATACATACATTATATACAATACAAGAATTCTTTATTTAGTACCAATCTTATAGAAAACAAAACATAATAAGTACAGTAAAAAAGCACTACAGTAGATTGGACAATTGGCGGCCTTATCGCTTTAGCAATCTCTTACAGCCAACCATGCATGGAGATAATTCTTAATATTAATGCGGTAGTTAGTAGATGGTAGGTACATAAAAACAAACATTTTTATCTGGGATATATATAATAGTATAATAACTTGATTGTAATAAAAAATATTTCGTTTTGTTATAAGTAATTGACACGGTAACGTACACTGTAATTTTAAAATAAATCAAAGGTACGTGTATACTTAAACACAGGCTAAGATACTACATAAACACGGTAGTTTTAGTCTGCTGACACGGTACTTTGTATTTTTGCTTTTCATTTCATTTCATCTGGTAACACTGGTAAGGTGTGAGGTATTTAGTTTTGTTTATTCAGTGGATTTGGTATCGTAACGGTATCGTTGTGTTTTTCGTGGTTTCAACGCTAAAAAGCTAACGTTCAATTGATAAAAGTGAAAATAGTAAATGCTTAAATTGTGAGTAAATACACAATACGAATTAAAATGGCTACGTGGTCTAGATTCCATAAAATAGCCATTGTAAGTTTGGGTGCTGTTGGCGGTGGTGTGGCTTATTATCAGCTTAATAGCAGCAGGAATGTCAAGAAATTCGACGTACACAACTCTTGGACTACGAATTATACGCCCAGTATCAAGTGGGATAGTAATTGGGACCAGTAAGTAGAACTTTCATTCAAATTCTTCTCAAAAATTACCATACAAATCTCTACCGTGTGGGTTTAGAACTATACTTATGTCTATTTTATCATGTTTTATTTTTCAAGCTATTTATACTCGATATAATACCGAGACGTTTGGCCAATAATTTATATGGGTGCAATATTTGGTTTTCCTGCTCTACTTCATACCTACTTCAGATACTGTGATACTGTCTTCTAAGGTCGACTTGACTTCTTTGTTTATGGCGTGCCTGCTTATTGTAATTCTGCCAGTGTCTGTTCCATGGTAGTTTCATAAACTTTTGGGGGTTGTATATACTAAGCATATGATCGGATATTGAGTTATCCCGGATCCTGAATTTCGCCAAATGAACTGGTGTGCATACATGGCCTAAGTGAAGGTGGCATATGGAGGAAGTTGTGCGTTTATTTGCCGTTCGATATTTAAAGAACCATGGAATCTTGGGGATATCAGGTTGAATATCACCATAATATTTGCCTATGTGTTTTTGAGATGACTCCCAGTACTTCAACTAATGATCAAGGCGTATCCTATGTCTGTCCCCAGGATATAATCAATTTCCTTGCCAAATTTAATTGCTATCCTTTCAATTGTTTAGGTGTGATATATTTTTTTATGATTTTGAATTTGAAACTATTCGAAAGTACTATCGAAAGTAATGCTTAATTTTACCAATCATACTACATTGTTTGTGTTTACTCTATAAATTGCACTCACCACCCGAAACCAGAAACACAAACAATTGAAGCTAATGGTTCGATTCACTCATTTAAAAAACTAAACAGGGACTTAAAATCTTATCTTTAGTTTAGATATTCTCACATGTTATTCAGCTGTTCAGCTAAACTAAACTAAAACATAGTTCGATATAACTAAACTATAACTAAACACCAACTGAATTCCTCTTTCAACAATAATGAACAAAAAATGTACAGGATTCTGTTAACTGAGGTATTGAGTACAGATTTTGCTAAACGGACACAGAGATAGAGTTGTAGATAAAGTTGCTGAAAGGTTACATTTTTGTAACTTTTGACCTGGCATAACATGTATAATAACTTTTGTTTATAGGCAATTCTCATAACCTTTATTGAATTTTATTTTATCTGATGCACCTACAGCTTTGCTTGCTTGGTATTTGAGATATGAAGCCTAAGAAGTAACTGCCTTTTTGGTGAAGTGGTGGAATCATAATCGAAATATTAAATAGTCCTGAAAAATGAATACACAACACTTTATTTCCTTAAAATTTGCCACACAGGCCACCATCTTTTACATTTAAATTAAAATAATTTCAATTGTAACTCTTATTCTGGCTTTGTCAATTCCTTTTCCGTCTGGGAAACTAGAGAGTTTATGTCCCTGGGGGCCAGTTCTTTAATAATTGCAGCCACAGTTTCATGTAGACTCTTACTTACTGTTGGTTAACTACCTTGGGTGAAAAATTGAAGTGCACATAGAATCTGCAAAGTAGTACATATTGGTCTACGAAACGAACTTGTTTCAATAAACTATCGATGTACAAATAAGAAAAAAGTAGGTATGTATGAGAAGGTTAGCTATGTATTCAATACAAACTTTTATGTGTTTTGGAATGTGTCCATCTATTAGACGAGGTTCCCTTAAAATGTTTATTAAATTCAGGGCTCCATGCTTAGGAAGATTGAACAGCTTCTGAAACTTTTCCTCAGCAAAATTGAATGGATCAGAGGTATCTCTTAAGCATTCCTAATGAATTCATTCTTGATGGTTTATTTTAATTTTTTAATTAAATTTAATTAAAACATTTGTCAGTTATTAATATATCAGGTAGATACTTATAATTATATGTATGTGTACTATACATAAACATAGTTCTGGTCACTATTAACCATACAGTGGAACAATATGTATAGGTAGGTACAACCCGGTCAGAATATCTGTGCACCTCGCTGGAATGCGGCGCCTCTCCCGCTTCCCCTGTCACCTCTCCGCGCACTCCCAGGTGCGACAGTACGTTTAGCATCTTCATTGCCGATACACATTCCGATAATTATGATATTTTCGCTTTGTTGTTGTTTTGTTTTTTAATATTTATTGTTAAGTTTAGACTGTTTACTGTTAAGTTTGGACTGGTTTGGTTGTTATTAAAATTGTTGTAGCTATTAAACTGAAGTCATGGGAAAAACAATACACAGCGAATCAAGAAATTTAATCTTGAAAGTGCTCAAGTTTTTTGAATCGGAGAAAGCAAATAAACAGTACACCATACCTGTAGACCAAGTGGTGAAACGAACCTGTGCTGCAACTGGGATATCAAAGAGGACTCTAATGAAAATTATAAATGAAGCCAAAGTACAACCACCTACTTCGCCGGGCGCTAGTCCGACTCCAAGTACTAGTAATAATTTAGAAACCCACCCAGAACCAAAATTATCGACACCGGGTAAGAAGCGTAAACAGTACAAAAAACGCATCGAAGTAGATGATTTTGACATTTGCGCAATACGAAATATCATCAACAGTTTTTATGCTGTAAAAAAACAAATCCCAACTTTGAAGAAAATTCTGGCAGCAGTTAAGAGAGACCTAAATTTTCAAGTTGGGAGAACATATTTAAGAAATATTTTAATTAACAAATTGGGCTACAAGTTCAAAAAGTGTAAAAATATCCGTTGTGTATTGAAACAAAAGCCGGACATCGCCGCATGGAGGGCTCTCTACCTACGCCGTATGAAAGAGAATAATGACCTTGGCGCTGATAAAAAACCGGTTACCTACCTGGACGAGACGTGGATCCATTCCCACTATACGGTCAGTAAATGCTGGCAAAATAATACCAACAGCAGTGTGAAGAAAAGCTTATACCAAATTTACCGCCGAACGGTATAGTTGTCATAGACAGTGCACCCTACCATTCGACGCAGTCGGTGAAAGCGCCCACTAGTGCTGCTCTTAAAGCTGACTTGTAAAATTGGCTACGTGAACACAATATTCCATTTAATGACAGAGAGGGAATTGTATCCCATTATACTGAAAACAAAGCCGCCGAAAAAATATGTCGTCGACGATTTGATGCGAGAGCATGGCCAAGAAGTTGTGCGTCTGCCACCTTATCATTGTGACCTAAACCCTATCGAATATAAGTATATGAAATACGACACAAACTAAGTTTAGTAACTGAACTACAGATAAGTCAAACTAGAATAAATTAAATACCTACATTGATTCCTGAATAAGATACGACATTTAACAGAACTAAACTAAAATTTAGACTAGTTTAGTTTGTTTTGCAACAAGTGAATTGCTACTGTCTTCGGAATAAATTTAGAACTAACATGCTTTCTATGCTATTGGCATTTATTATCTCTCCACTATGTTCATATGCACAAATCTTTAAATGCCCTGTCAAAAAAAGTTGTCGTATCAAGTCATGGTATGTCATAAAAAGAGACTTTAGCCCCGATAACAGACATAAGTTTTATGAAAACATTAGTAACATTCGTTTTCAGGATGTATATGAATGCAATGATCCAAATAGAGCCTTCAGAAATTTTCATGATCTATTCGTACTAATGTATAATTTATGTTTTCCTGAAATTAAAATAAAATGCTTCCATATAAAACGCCCCAGATGGGTATCAAAAGATATCAAAACATGCGCTAGAAAAAAAATTAATCTTCTATGGAAATTGTAACGTTCGTTTTTCGCTCCGTTACACGTTGTCCATTCTAGACACATATTTTCGATTTTAAAATTTGCCATAGAAAAACTAAAACAGACGATTCCAAACAGGCATTAATGACATACTCTAAAAGATTTAGAAAAGTAATAAAACTAACCCAAAGATCTCAAAATGACTTTTATATTAACAATGCAAAGAATAAATCAAAAGCGACTTGGGATGTTATAAATGGTAATAAAACTAACTTTCCTAATGAGACTATTTCATATATTACTACTTCTGAAGGGGCAACAATAGTTGATCCGGCGAAAATTGCAAACTGTTTTAATGACTACTTTATAGCACATGATAACACATGTTGTCATCCAACCAATGACATTACTGAAACATGTAGCTCTCCAAATTTGGAATCTGTGTTTCTGACACCTACAATCCCGTATGATATTTTGAAAATCATAGTTGGTCTTAAAAATACGAATAGTGTAGGTACGGACGGTATCACAACAAAGGTAATCAAAGATGTATCGCTGATTCTAGCTCCGGTTCTTAGTTATATATTAAATTTGTGTATGGTACAAGGTGTATATCCGGAAGCATTAAAACACTCTGTAGTCAAACCACTTTATAAAAAGGGAGATAGAACCCAAGTTAGCAACTACCGTCCAGTAGCATTGTTACCAATATTCTCAAAAATCTTTGAAAAAGTTATATATAACAAGATATATTATTATTTCGAAAAACGCAATATGTTCACGGAAAATCAATATGGTTTTAGAATTAATAAAAGTATAAATATGGCTATTTTTAACTTTCTGAGAAATGTAATGACTAATCTTGATACTCGAAAAAATGTCACTGCGTTATATATGGATATGTCAAAGGCTTTTGACAACGTTAATCATGAAATTTTATTGCAAAAGCTATTTAGATATGGAGTTAGAGGAATCCCAAATAATCTGATCAGATCATACCTCAGTAACAGGTTACAAGTAACACAATTAAATAGAATGTGCCCAAAATCTCATACTATAATGACATATGAATCTGAAAAACGAATCGTTCGAAATGGGGTTCCCCAAGGTAGTGTATTGGGACCACTATTATTCTTAATTTATATAAATGATTTTCCTAATGCCACTAATCACTCTATGACATTATTTGCTGACGATTCCACAGTATTATTTATAAAGGACAAGCTTAGTGATCTTGAATATGACATCAATAATACACTGACATATCTTATTAATTGGCTGAATAATAATAATTTAAATATGAACGTAGATAAGACTTTCTTAATGCATTTCAGAATAATTCATAACAACCAATTGAACTTTAATTGTGTATATGACCAAAAAACAATATCCCAAATAGAACTAACTCGCTTTTTGGGTTTAACGATTGACTGTAAATTAACTTGGAAACCTCATATAGATAATATCTGCAAACGATTAAATCAATTTGCTTATGCGCTTTTTCAACTTCGAAAAGTTTCAAGCTATCCGGCTCTACTTACGGCTTATTATGGACACGCTGCATCAATTCTACAATATGGGGTAATGTTTTGGGGCAACTCTACTGACCGTGAAAAGGCATTTAAAGCACAAAAGCGATGCATTCGATCGATCTGCGGATTAAAAAAGAAAGATTCATGCAAAACTCATTTCATTCAGCTAAAGGTATTGACCCTCCCTTGCATTTACATTAGTGAGATTGCTTTGTTTGTTAAATCAAATCCTGATCTTTTTGTAATGTGGCCTGTAGGTAGCAGACAGGAGGGTAAATTACGCAGTCTACCATCAACGAGTGCATTCTTAAGTAAAAGTGTGTTCTGTATGGCTCCAAGAGTATATAATAAAATACCAAAGGACATAAGGTGTATAGAAAGTATAAATATTTTTAAAAATATGCTCAATAACTTGTTAATTAAGAAAGCATATTATAATGTAAACATGTATTTAGATGATAATAATTTATGACATTAATCAGTTGAAATTGAAATTTGTATAATTTTATTTTATTTGTATTGAAATAGTCTAACATAAGTTTTAGATTGACCATAGAACCATAAAATTATGTAGTATTTAGAGTATTGTTAGTGATAAATTGTTCTCACTGAAATGTAAAGTCTATAAACCTTATAAGGTAGAATCTAGAGCACTAAAAAAAAATTGTCACCTATTATGTACACCTAGATTTCATAGACAAATAAAGTCATTGTATCATTGTATCATCTTACGTGACGTCAGACGTCAGATACGTGCTGTGGCCCGCGCTCGCCGCTGTGCACAAGAGTGACTCCCAGAAGAACTTCAAATTAGTTCGTAACTGGTCCGAGACTATTTTCGATAAATATTACGCGAGTCCGCGATAGTTTTATATCTCAAATACTTCTTACCTCAGAATGTTTCATGCAGTTGCAGTTACCGCCGAGCTGTGCCATATGGCACAGTACGAAATGTTCCTAAACATCGAGCTGAGCCATATGGCTCACACCTATACACCGCTCGGCATTTGTTTCTTGTAAGCCTTATTTCGATAAAATTAGGGTCTCTTTCCAAAAGCTTTCTTATTGAATGACGTCAGACTGAACGACTCGTTCGAATGAAATAATACGTGCCACCATTTTGAAACAAAAGTGAGTCATAAAACCCGACGAAGTTCAGTCTACCACAGCGCACTGTTGATGTGATGACGCAAGGCCATTTCAAGTATCATTTGTAAGGAGTTTTTGTTCTATGGGTGTATAAGTGTGATACCTTCTTAGAAAGGTCTATTCAGCGGCGTTTTGTAGAAAGTATTTTATGAACAGAAAACGCGTTTTATAATAGCATTTTTTGGAGAATAAAAATCTTCGGATTTTGTCATGAATTTCCTACCATTGCCGACATTTTGCTTCATAAGATTATTTTTTTTGAATTATCTTACCTGATATAATGTAAAACTAAATCCTGAATATATTTTCTATCGGACACCATATAAATATAAAGACTAATGCTAAAAACCTAGTCACAAAAGGATTTAGAAAGAACGGCACTAACGCGTCCAATTTCTGTTTATCGTAATTTTCGTGGGTATGTTTCATCGTAAAAAACTCAAAATATTACTATGAAAGGATATACATTTTAGTTTTATTTTAGAAATAACATATTATGTTTACTGTAGAAACTTAAAAACTAGTAAATAAAACAAGTTATTTTTGTTAGAAAAACATTTATTTTCGAAAATAAAACTATTTTACAACTTTTTGTCAAATGAAAGGTATGTAAAATAAAATAAAAACACAATAAAAAACATTTATAGCCAGTTTTATAGCTTGATTCAATAGCTTTTAGAAAAGGTAAGTGGAATCATCCTACTCAAAAGCATTCCATCGCTAGGCGTAAAAAACCACATAAAGAGCGACGCCGGATTCGCGCGTAAAAAAACTGTCGGCGTCTGCTTTTTTCAGTGCAACAACCGTCGATAGCAAAAGGGTAGTGCCACAGGGCAATAATACAATAATTATGTTTCGCAAAAAAAAGGAAAAAAAAACACTAATGACTACAACGCGGCCACCTCATATTATAAAACAAAGGGCAGATGGAGCGCGCCGACCTCGCGAGTGTCGCCACCTCTATAGTTATGTGTGCGTGACAACGAGCCACTGAACTGTACGTACACGTGCATCTGTGTGCGTGTAAAGTTACCAGATATTGAAAAATTAACTCCCTCATATTTGTAACAAATTGTTATAATATTGGAAAGTTAAACGTTCTTTTGTAACATACAGTACTAAAGTAATATATGAATAAAATAATGGTTATTAATAACTAAATAACAATACAATAAATAAAGAAGGTTCGGTAAATATATCACAATTCATTGTTTATTTGTTTTTGTTTAATATTTTAATAGTATCCTACTTTTCTAATTATTACACATATATCCGACAGTTTGTGAGAATGGATGTACGTATGTATGGATGTTTATTTCTCTTTCACGCAAAAACGACTATACTGATTTGGATAAAATTTGGCACACAGGTAGATTAACATACAGTTACTAGATTAACATACAGAACATTCCATCGGACTCGCCCATCCCGGGTTCCGTACAAATTTGTAGGTAACAAGTTATTTCAGATTTTTCTCTTCACAGACTTTGAAGATTAGAGGCCATATATTGTTTTTCCTTTATTTGTTCTATAAAACCTAGCTTTTTGCCAAATTTAGTGATTCTATGTCAATGGGAACTACCATATTATGGGTTTTTGACCCAAAACCTATAGGGTACTTTCGGTTGACCCAGACTTATACCGAAAAATAAAAAAGTTGAAAATTAAGGTTAAGTTTGGTACATACACGATTTCGCGAAACAGACGGACCTTGATTTTTATACACCTAATAGGTACTATAGATTTCAATATCTGGTATAAATTTCAGCTTGCTAGGTCCACCCGTTCCTGAGCAAATCGGTGGTGACACACGGACAGACAGACTGACAAGAGTGTGATCTTATAAAGGTTCCCTTTTTACCTTTTGAAGTGCCGAACTCTAAAAATGGTGCGAACGAGACAAATATTCGCATTTTCAACTTTATAAAAAACCTGACATAAAAAGTATTTTCTAAGAAGTCTTAAGGTTTTTTTGGAAAAATAACTGTGCGAGCGAGACTTATAAAAAATATTCGCATTTGCGATAATAAAAAACAAACTTTCGTTACATTACTAACCCCTAGACCTTCTAAATGTAGTTTTACCAATAAAACGGCTAACTAATTTAAATAAATACTGGCAGCACAAGCGCATGACTGTCGAAGTTTTGTGTTCCGAGTCACATGTAAAGTTATTATGTTGATTAAAATTTATATAAGCCAAATAATTAATAGTTATCTGTGAAAGGGTATTCTATCTTCTTTTTTTTCTTTTTGGGAACAAATTTTACAGTGTTTAATAACACAAGACGGTATTTTTTACATTAAAATTACGAACCAGTCGTTACGTGTTGCTTCGGACAAGTCGCGTATAGCACTACCGCGGGTTTGTATTTGCTTTTGAATTTGTATTCGCTTTGGTGGCGACACTCGCGTATTCAGTACGCTCCATCTGCCCTTTGTTTTATAATCTGAGGCGGCCACATTAACTAGACGCTTGACCATGTGACGTCATTTTGGCGCTCAAGTACGGTGTGCAAAAAAAACCGGCCAAGTGGCCTTTATTAAGATCGAGTAAAAATTGATTAAAAATTAAGTTTGTTAAATGAACAAATAATATTTATTTATTTTGAATTTTACACATGCCATTTTAGCCTCTTTTTTATCCGAGTAAGAGTACTTTTTGATATTCCAGTTGTGGCACAGGTACGTTTTTCAACCTGATCCACCGGTATGGAAAAACGTTTATTTTCTTCTCATTCTCGAAGAACTGTAGCACTTTTAACACGAGATTTCTCCCTTCACTGTTTATAACTTTCCCCATGTTATTCTGGTTTGAACACAGTTCAACAGTTAATATTCAACAATCAACAGTAACAAAAAACTTAACAAAACAATAATCAAAACGAAAACTATATAACAAAAACAGAAAACAAGCCAAATTTAGCAAGAAAATTAGCCAAATTATCGACGCGTGTATCGGTAACAAAGATGCTGACCGTACTGACACTTGCCGGGCGAGAAAAGGGAATGCGGGGTGAAGCGGGCGGGGACCTGCGTTCCGTCGCATCCAGCGATGCGTCGAGTTAATGTGACCGCGTTGTATGCTTTATTTGTGTTTGAGGTAAAATATATAAAATATAGTCATAAATATACCATACATATTCATTTATCATAAGGCGGTATATCACAATAATTGGTATAAGGCAATCTTATTATTTTTAATAGTATAGTAAAGCTGTGTATACATTATTTACAGCCGAGAACCAGAGTCAATAGTGCGACCTAAAAGATCCGTTGATCCAGAAGAAGAGAACAAATACAACGAAAAGGTTGAAAAGGCAAAAAGTAAAGCAGTGCGACATCTATTCTTAATACGACATGGGCAGTATCATATCGAAGGCAAAACTGACAAAGAGAGATTCCTCACAGAATTGGGTAAGAACAATGAAATATTGGTAGTTTCTATACCAAAAACATTTTAAATGTATGGTCTTACGACTTTATTATCTGCAATCAGTGGTAGTCCTTACCAGAAAACATTTAGTGGTTTGTTTGCTTGGCAAGCGTGGTGCATAGCTTTTACTAATTACTTAAGCAGCCAGGGCTGTAGATTTCCTCTATAGTTTAGGTTTTGGTGTAGGTATTTCGGCCTACTATCAGTTACTATTACTTATTTTGTGATTAAGAACTTTATTTTATTCTGTATTGAAGTTATTAGCAGTGCTCCACAGGTTGATTCCAATGGTCCATACTGGTTTAAGGATATTTTTGTTAATAAGTAGTTTATTGTTAACTGACAATTTAGTATTGTAGCGGAGTAATATAATAATCTTCATTTATAATCTGCTAATCTACGTAAACCTTCTAATGGAACTTGAAAATGAAAAGTGTAATTCCAAGACCCTTTTCGCCGAAATTCGTTCGGCTACTTCAGCACTGAGTTGTAATGTAACAAACATATATGTACAATGTTCCTATTTATAATACTATTAGGATACGACTGAACCCAAGAACGATCGATCATCTCGACTACAAGTATATAGGCACTTCATATTCTCACAGCACAGAGTACCATTAGCTGTGGGCCTAACACGAATAACTGCGTAAGTATAACGTAACTTGTCATTTACGTAAACAGTACAAACTGTCATGGTATCTACGGCAACTATGACACAGATAACGTTTAAGATCATAGTTTGTACGCCGAAGCGTGACGCGTTGACGCTTTTGATACGAATACATTTTCGAAAATAGTTTGTGCAACGGCCTCTGAAATATTCGCAAAAAAGAGAATAAAGATGGCTCACAGGACATTGTGTTGAATGACCTGTATTTAGAGATCTTCAAGCAGCACATTGGAGTATTATATTTCAAAAGTAGATTGTAGCTGTGTTAAAAAGGAAAACAAAAGTAGGATATGATTATAAGAAAATACAAAACGTTAAGAAGAAAAATTACGAAGTTATACATAAAATTCTGTAACGCTTTCCCAATCGCTCGCTATACCATTCCAGGTCGTCAGCAAGCGGAGCTTACTGGCCAGCGACTTGCTGCTCTCAACATTAAATGGGACCTTCTCGTCCGTTCAACGATGACCAGAGCACAGGAGACGGCTACGATCATCGCTAAGCACCTAGAAAAGAGCATCGAAGTCAAAGACTGCCAGTTGATAGAGGAAGGTGCTCCCATACCACCCGAGCCACCGGTCGGGCATTGGAGGCCGGAGCCTAAAGTGAGTGGTGGCTTTTGGAATGGCATGCGTTTTGTGCTTACTAAGAATTGTTAGCTATATATGGTCTTTGTAAATTAGTGCACAAAATTGAATCGAAACCTGGTCATGAAAGTGAAAGAAAAAAAATTGCATATTTTTTAATTATTATGAACCCATATTAATTGCTCTGCGAAAACTACGCGAGACATACGTATCCACTCTTTTTCGGAGCTGTGAATATGGGTTCATAATAATTAAAATACGTTATTTTTTCACTTTCATGACCAGTTATCGATTCGAAACCACCCTATTCAATATTGTGCACTTATTAATAAATACCTTAAATATTACTAATACAATTAACTGATGTTCATTTGTAATCGGCTGTGCGAAGGGAGAAGGTATAAAATACCCCTGTGGGGTACACAGGGGTATTTTATATCGACTATTTTTTTTTGCTATATACAGCGTGTAACAAAAAGGTATAGTAATACTGAAAAGTGTGCATATGTACCTATTCAGGATTCACATGGCCATAGTATTTAAATTTTAATCGCTTATCGTTTTTTTCATAAATAAATAAATAAAAATAGCCTTTATTCACTGATCACATGTCGGTCTAGCGTTCGACGAGTCAACATCTCCTGAGGATGCCTCGTGTAGAGGCGAACCACGTGTCGAATCGGTGTTGGTTTATTTGGGGTTACTTTTTATTTTTTTTATTTTTTATTTTGTATTCTTCCTATTAGCATTTTATGCGAGAGGGAGGGTGGTGCACGCCCCTTAATAGGCCAAAATCATTGTTTTCTTTTCAGCGGAAGTGTCACTAAATATTTTTTAATATCGTTTTTTGATAATGGATTTCCGCAAAGTAACGCCTGAATCAATAAATTAATAAATTAACAGATATTCTTATTGATCAGGCTGTCCACCCTGGACATAGGCCTCCTCTAGCCCTAAGTCTAGCATTTTTTTCATACAATGTTAAAAAATAGTATCCGAAATGTTTTGGACAGCCCTATTAGACATGCCTATTCTTGGAGTTGAAGTCAATGCGTTCGGCAATCTTCACGCCACATTCAGTCACACTACATGCGCCCTCTCCCCGCGCCACAGCCCAGGCCCCTTGTTTACCTAGTCTACGTTCTCATAATACTTCTACTACTCTCTCAACGAGGTCATTGCTGCATTTGATCTAGTTTTTTTTTGTTACACACTATATAGATGCTAACTATGAAGATAAAATATGGCTAGGATACTATTTAACCACTCAAAGTTCATGTCCATCAGACGAGCAGTTTTGTGCCTAATTTCCTGGCTTTTATTTTCGTTCTATAGGCTGCTATGGTTTATCTGAAGTATGAGTATAATTGCTTTTAATAATTCTGCTTACTAATTGCATTAGCCTATCATTATCATTTAAAAATTAACCTATGAAATCCTCATAGATACTTAAAGTGAAATACATTTATAGCCAAACACAAAAAAAAATACACACAAGGAATTATTAACATAAATAAAAAGATATCAATATATATATATATATATGACGGCGCGGGCGTGGCCATATAATATTGTGTGATGTCTCGAATATAGGTCCCGACACGGCATTAGACTAAGGCCTGGTTTTAGTCCTTAGTCACTGATTTTCAGTCGAAACCCATATCATGACCTCAAGAACATCAACAATTATTGTAATTTTGACAAACAAACAAGATTTATTACTTAAACAATTTAAAATAATGAATTCTTACGAAGTCAAAAGAAAAAATCACTAATCCACCGAAAAGAAATAAATAAAATAACTAAGACAATTCTAAAAACTATTTCAACCCACTAATATAGAATACTACGTACCTATCACTAATCTGTGCCGTGATGACAACGTCAACGATCGTTACATGCGTTTCAACGGACACTGGCAGAATTGTGACAATAGTCGCAGAGGCCATAATTTAAAAATATCAAGTAGAGATAATTTACAAATTAGTCTCGGATGGATTGACTCAGTGGACTGATGATTGTCATGGTATCTTGACTCGGTCGGAAGACGTGGGTTCGAACCCGTCCGAGGACGATATTCTTACTAAAATTGCAAAACGTTATTTCACTGATAGGACTCGAACTTAGACTTAGGTTAGACTAGTAAGCAAAATGGGCTGTGGACGTTAGTTTAGTAAGCAGAATGGGCTGTAATTTATCATGTGGGTTTAATGCGGATAAGTAGATAGGATATTATCAAGGTCTACAACGTAGCCTAACTGTTGTCCAAAGGCAAGATACCACTGACACCAACAGCTTAATGAGCCTATGGAAACACAGAAGCAATCTGTTCGATCACCCATCCAAGTCGTAACCACATCAGAAGTTGCTTAACTTTGTTGATCTATTGATAACGATATGCAAGCACCGCTGCAAGCGCTTTAAATTGCCAAGTGAAATGTTGCATCTTGTTTATTTCTGACTAGCTTTGCGGATACATCCGCGTGGTGATGGCGGTGTGCCAAAATATAAATCGTAGGTTACTCAGGGATAATGTAGCATTCTAATAGTGAAAGACTTTTTGAAATCGGTCCAGTAGTATTTGAATCTTTTCGTTACAAACATACAAAAATACGCATCTTTCCTCCTTATAATATTAGTATAGATAAACTTATCAATAATCTCTGAAAAAATCTAATAACTACGTATATAGTACAATATTAATTTGGGTTATCAATCTCGCCGAGTGCGCAAGCAAACATTATCTAATATTTAATGAGATTTTTGTAGATATTACTTAGTGTAGCCTATATACCTATATATTATATACATACATACGAGGGTGAATCAAAAAGTTCTTAGAAGTGCATATATATGAAACCTTTTTGGATCAAGTTCGATATTCAAATTAAAGAGTGTCTATCACACTATATTTATGCAGACTGTCACTTGTTTTTGTCAGTTCGTTCGCATGTAATAAATTTTTTTGTGCAGCGAGTTGCTAAAAAGTCAAAATTATGGATAAAAGTGAGTTACGTGCGGTGATAAAATATCTCAGTTTGAAAAAAATGTCTAAAAGGAAATTTTTTTGGACATTCAGCAGACATTAGGGGGTGATGCTGTACCCTATTCTACGGTTGCGTACTGGGTGGCTGAATTTAAAAGAGGTAGATCAAGCTCTAAAGATGACCCGCGTTCTGTGCGGCCTTCAACCTCCGTTACAGAAGAAAATGTCAAAAAGGTTGAGAATCTGGTTTTGGAAGACAGAAGAATGACTATAAAACATATAGCTGAGATCCTAAAGATATCTTTTGGTAGCGTTCAATCCATTTTAATTGATTCACTGGGGTTCAAAAAAGTGTCTGCAAGATGGGTGCCACGAATGTTAACCGACGAAAACAAAAAGCGACGTTTGGAAATTTCCAAGCGTAATCTCGAAATGTTCCAGCGTGATTCGGATAATTTTTGCCGTCGTCTTATCACCATGGATGAAACGTGGGTCCACCATTTTGATCCTGAAACTAAAAGACAAAGCATGTCTTGGAAACGACCATCCTCTCCATCCATTAAGAAATTTCGAGTTGCTCCTACCGCTGGCAAAGTTATGGCCTCTGTGTTCTGGGATAGTGAAGGAATCCTTTTTATTGATTACATGCCAAAAGGCCAGACGATTACTGGACCCTATTATGCAAATTTAATCCCGAAAGTGCGTGAAGCGATTAAAGAAAAACGTCGTGGAAAACTGTCGTTGGGCGTGTTGTTCCTTCAAGATAACGCTCCTGCTCATCGATCGGAAGTTGCGCTCAACGCAATCCGCTGTGCTGGCTTCAATCTCCTTGACCACCCACCATATTCTCCGGACTTAGCCCCAAGTGATTTTCACTTATTTCCAAAATTAAAAGAGGAAATTCGTGGAACAAAATTTCACGATAATGACGCGGTTATAGCTGCCGTAGAGGACTTTTTCGAGAGTCAAGAAAATAATTTTTTTTCACAAGGAATAAGGAAGTTAGAAACGCGTTATTCTAAATGCATTGCATTGGAGGGAGATTATGTAGAAAAATAAAATATTATTATTTAAATCTTTGCATTTTTTAATATTGATTCCAAGAATTTTTTGATTCACCCTCGTATATAGATATACTAAATATTTACATGACAGTTTCGTTATCTTACCATTGCTATGGATGTTTACAACACATGTCTACTCGTCATCCATGAAAATAAGTTCACCTTACAAATGCAACAAAGACTCCTTTGTTATAGATGTTATGGTATGTTGATAGCTTCATTGTGCAATTTCGCGGAGTTAGGAACTTTGTACTTCGGGAAATTGGTTTCTTCGGGGTCTTATTTCAGGGTTTCAGGTCTCGCACAAAAAAGGTTTACAAAATACTGTTAACAATATTTGTAAGCGTCTTGAATAAACTTATTATGATAAGATAAATGCACACCATGTATATCACTGGAGCAGTTGTGCCAATGACTCAGGGTTATACTCCGTTACATCACGGAGTTGGGAAGGCTCGGGTAGAGGCTGGCGGGCGAAATGCACAATACACCCCAAGCGGGACGTCAGTGCACGACTTAGCGCCCCCACACAGAATAAAAACAAGATGAGATAAACTAGTGGTGTAGTTCTGCGAACAGTAAATCTCGCAAGCACATAGTATTATCAGCGGCAATTTTTCACAGTAGTTCACAACCTATTATCTCGGAAACCACTTGACAAATAATGATCATATTCGAATTCCCTCTTTTTTTTTCAAATCAAATAATTTATTCTGTATAGGCTTACGGGGGCACTTACTAATTGTCCTTTATTTCTTCTTAAATCGACAACCGGATCGGAATGCGACCACGACTGAGAAGATCCGGCAAGAAACTAAGCGGGCTTCTCTGTTTAAATTTTTTTTTATCGCCAACCTTAAAGTCAGGTGCTTAATGTGTGTATGTGTACCAAATTTTATCAGAATCAGTCTGTAAATAGCGCCGCAGCAGTCTTCCCCCTTTTTAGGGGAAGTATCCCGTCTGCACCCAAAAACGCCTACGACAAAAAAAAGTAGAACATTAATATCAAGTTTCGTCAAGATTGGTTGATAAATGCGACCTGTACAGGAACAAAAAAGGAGATGTTCTTATTTATTAACTACGGAGGTAAACTATGTTCTTGTATTTCGGAATATGTGGCAAACAGTTTCTCCTTGTATACCCAATGCGAAGATCCAAGTTGAGCACAGTAGATAGATGTAACTAGCAGGCAGGCTACAGTGCCATCTTGCGGTAAATTGTAGAACTAAAATGGATAGCGAGTACGCCAATCACAAGCTTAATACATAGGCTAGTATGGTAGAATTGGGGGTTTTGTCTCACAAGCTGTCTCTTCATACGGAGGCGCTCATGGCACACATACAATATACTTCTAATACTGTTGTTTGAAAAAAGGAACATAAATACGAACCTGCGGTGCAAGCATGGGTTGTCGATAGAATAAAATTATCGGTAAAAGACAGTCCGTGGTATAGCTATCGCAGCTAGATCCATAATAGAAACAAGGTAGTATAGCTGATAAAAGTCAGTTTATCGCCTCTACAAGTCAAGTTTACCGTGAGCTCCATGCTCGCACCACTGTCACTGTACGAGTCTAGCTCGGGTCTGACATTCAAAATAATAACTACGAGTGTTTTATCGTTGCATGAATGCATGTCTTGTTTCACACATGATCCACGCATTGTCTTGACCAGTTCTGCATTATTCCGCCCTATTTACAAGTTACCATTCCAGTTTGAGCTTCACTAAACCATATTGTAATTATTTATACGAAAAGCCACTTTTTATTCTTAACAACTCGTTCCTAGTCTCATATACCTAGCGTAATGTAGTAAACATTAATACAAGTTATAATTAAGTCATAGTTTTGAAGAAACGTAGACTACAGAATAATTACATCGTAGCTACAGAATATTTACATTGTACATATAATTTTTCATATCGCGACTTGACTTATATCCTCAAGACTGCGCCAAACATTTTTGAAGTTTGATTTTAACTTGTAAACCAACAGTATAATGAATCAATGACTTCGCGAAAACGAAAGTTAAGCTTAATAACTGTCACCTAATCTATGGTTTCATGCCATCTGTCAAAGGCGCCAAAAAGTTTAGTGGGCAGAGAAAAAACAACAATCCAAGTAAAACGTAACAAAAATACCGTATATCCCATTGGAATAAAGCACAACTGGACATGACAGTAACGAAGTATGGTTTGGCACTTGTAGCAGTTCTTCCAGGACAGCGCTCGCATCGAGGCCGGCTTTCGGAGGTACTTTCATCGCGCGCCGCCTGATCAAAACCAAGACACGTACACACTCCTGGTTTGCCATGCGAACGTCATACGGTTCTTTGTTTGCAAGTGAGTATACAGATTTATGGCTGACTTTTGCTTCGAACATGTGGCTTCCTGCCCCATTTTAAAGTAGTCATATTTCAAGGTACCACAACGTCAATATGGCAAGCTTAAAAATGGATTGCGATAGGAAGCTTGATAACGTTATAATAAAAAGTTATTAATATATAACAAATAGTTTGTTAAAGCCTTGTTTAGTTGACCAACTAAATACTAAACGCTCATTGGTCAATGGTATTCTATGATGCGATATGTGACCAACCAGCGGCCAGTATTCCGTCGGTTAGCTGATCAAACTTTGACAAACGTACTAGTGGAGGTTAATGTTCCGATGTTAAATAGTTTTAAAATAATATTGTTTGTCTCTATTGCATTTGTGGGAGTATAATTGTAAGTACATAATAAATATAGTTTAATATAATTATATTCTAAGCTTATTGTAAAACGCTCCTGTTTTATGATAATTTCGTAAAACGTAGTAGGCGATCATTGTAAAGACAGTTATGTTACTAAGAGAAATGGCGCTGAACCAGTTTCAAGATTTGCTCAGATTTACTCAAGACACGTATACACTTCAGGTGACTTATTTGCTATGACCAGAGATATCTAGAGAGACGCCAATCCGTGCGCTGAGTACAAAACTTGGTGTCCCAAGCAACGGCCGTATTCCGCGATTCAACGTATTCTGTTAGCTTCAATTAGTGGATAACCACTGCGGTATTAAAACTTAATTTTTGAATATTTGTAAGTACAGAGCAAGCATTGTAAACTGTTTACATACACAATCGCGAGCGGCGTTCAGTCGCATAATACAAAATTTGCGAACAGACGCGAGCAATGTGTTCTGTTTTTGGGAATATTGCTACGACACCGGCCCCGCACCCTTTTCATATCTCCCTTGTTTTTGTGATCTGTGGCTATGACCAAACCATGTAACGCGCCGCGTTACAGTTTATGTTGAACGGTTACAGCGAATCAGGCCCCTGGTTTGTCATGCGATTCTTTATATGCCGCCATCACGATATCTTTTGTTAAACTGTTGGTAGAATAACTATTTTTTTAATTTTTTTATTAGGTATTAACAAAAAATAAATATACAAATTTGTGTTTGGTCACGTGATCAATAACTATTTGAGACGGAATGTGTGACGTAAAATGATGGGGCGGGAAAAAAACTCCACCGTGGTTATTGTTAATATTGTTTAATTGGCTTAGATCTGTCTTTCTTTTTGCTTTGACGTGTAATATTGGTAGATTATTGACTGTTAAGTGTTTGTAATAGAGCCCGCGTGTAGGCAATGTGTACAAAAACGTTAATAGTACATTACTGCATAATCCAGTAAGTAAGCCATCCTGGCCAAGTATGAGTTAACCGGACCGAACCGCAGGTGTGGTCCGGTTATATACGAGGCCAGGATGGCTTTCTTACTGGTTGAGGCTTGTATAATGGTTTTCTCAAAAATGAAAGAAAGTTTTTGCTAATTCAGCCTCAGCTTTTAAATCTATTTTTCTGAATCAGATTCGCTTGAACTCATTTTTTGGGATTATCTATGTTCACGCGGTAACTTAAAACACAATTGTCGCAATCGAATGTGAAATCCCACCAGTCGCTGTTTTTTTTTACTAAAAAGTTTGCGTTTAGTTTTGAACATTGTTCTATTTTTACATTACATGAATGTTTTAGTAAAAAATGTAGATTGTTTTTGAATCTCCATGTTAATTTTAGAATGGAAAGCTTTGATCCAACATGATTTATAAACAGAAATTGTTAAATACAAACATAAAATCCCACACTATACTTCTACATCATTACTAAGTACAAAACGCATCGTGCATACTATTTCTGTGTCGCGTTAAGTGTCACAGACTATAAAATGGCTGTTTAAGGCTCTAAAAATCTATGTATCTCATAAATTATTTTATATTAGATATTATTATTATTAGATTGATATATATTTGGAGCCCCTATAATCATGTCATAATGGCTGAACTCTAATCTGTGTCTGGCACTATGTTTTTTTTCTAAGCAAATCTAAAGAGGATGACTTACTGTCCAGTAAGTAAATTACAAACTTACTTACTGGCCAGTAGGAGTTTTCTAATTTAAAATCTCGCTTCTTACTGAACAGTTGTGATTAAGGTTAAAAAGTGTGAAATAACTTGTCGTAGTCCATGCGCAAAATATTGTGTTATTAGGTACTATTAGTGCGTTCGAATAGCTGTATAGTTTATTTATTTTTAGTATAGTTTATAGTAGTGTATAATTAAAATGCTGAGCGTTTTTAGCGAAAATAACGCTAAAAACGCTCACAAGGGGCGTTCCAATTGGGACTCTGTGGGTGAAAATGTCGTTCCTGCCACTTTTTGCTCAGCGTTCGGAAAGCTAAAAAAGAGGTATTTTTGCCACCAAAAAGTGCCATTTTTGACCCACGTCCGGAGCATGGTTGTTTGTGATCGTTATTTGACAGCATAATCATGCGATTTTAGGTCTTATGCAGAGTTGAGCGTTCGAATAGGGTGTGGACAGAAGTGGCAAAAACGGCATAAATAACGTTTTTGAGCTTTACGAACGATTTAGCAAAAGAGCCATCAATGACAACGCCACCAATGCCCTCATAAGCTAAACGAACGCACCTTATATAAACTATTTTGTTTTGATTTTTGTTCTCAAAACCCACCATCTCGCTTCCAGAGCATTGCAGTTCCCTCCAGAAGGCTGGCTGCGGATATCGTTGAACCACGGCTCAATAACGTGGATCTCGATATTACCGAACGGCAACGTGGTGCTTCGGTCCCTCAGCGACACCGGATACATGGAGCCTCAGTGCATCACCAGCCGGTAATCAACACGGACGACATTATTAACTGTAGGGACTATCTTAGCTAGGTAAGTGATACACCGATCTCTATCGCTTTCATGAAGATTTGCTCCTTCAAAATACTACCCGAAAGTTTTTTTCTCAAACATGCTTGGAAATTTGAGCATTATTTTGACAACATTTTGCGAGATAAATCGAAATTGCTGCACTGGACTAATACGAATACATGCGAGCAGCGGCCGGCTACAGTTGTAGCGAAATCCATACCTGTCGTGGTTTAGCGGCCAAATAAATTGTATAGTAAACTCGTCGTGCATTTAATAGTAGATTAGTAGCCAAGGGTTGTAAGGCATCAATTGCAGCCCGAGATATTTAGAGATGCAATGATATTTGCAATTGATGCTTACACCCGAGCTAACTACTTTGCTTTACATCTCGATTGTTAGGTAAGTAGAAAAAAACCGGCATTAAAAAATAAAATTGATGACTATTATACTCATACGAAGACAAGGCTGAATAGCGAAGCGACCTCTTTTGTCATTGGGCTGAATGCATGACGTCTATTGCCGGTATGATGGTTAGTTGTACGCGTACTTTTTGAAAGAGTGAAGTGTTTTTTTAATTACTTACCGCCCTAGGGCTTTTCTAGCTACATTATTACCCTAGAGCGCTAATTGGTCACCTACAAGCCCCACTGTGTTTTTTGTAATTACTTGCCGCCCTAGGGCTTTTCTAGCTACATTATTACCCTAGAGCGCTAATTGGACATCTACAAGCCCCATTTGGGAGTAATAACGACCTACTTACCGAATATGAGAGATGTAAAAAATTATACGATCTTTTACTCCGAAACATGGCAACCAAGGAAACAACTTACAAAGGTTTTATTTAAATTTCGAACTGCCTTGCAAACAGTTATTGAAAATTTAAAAAAAAAAACAAAAAACACGTTAACGCGGGATAAAATATGTCGTTCGTCGTTCGTCATTGATTTTGAAAAGTAATAATTGTAATATCAATTTCTGCGCATTATTTGAGAAACAAGCCTTGGCCACAACCAGGCGTTGATAGACGAACGTGTAAATGTGGGCCGAGGCGAAGCCGCGGCACACATACGTAAGTCCAGTCCTGCAGCTGGCCGCTGCAGTAATGTACTATTTTAAATACTTATTTCCTCGTTTATCTGCTATCAGTCTCTTTGCAAGAGTTGTCAAAAGTGTGCAAAAAAGCATAACTTTGAAATGACGTGAAAGAAAATTGTTTTACATTTTGTTTTATACTAGCTGCTCTCCGCGGTTTCACCCTCGCGGTGATGGATGATGATGATGAATCTTATATAGCCTATGTTACTCAGGGCAAATGTAACTTTCCAATGGCGAAATAATTTTTGAAATCGGTCCAGTACTTTTTGATGATTATTAACGGGATATTTACCGTGGTAAGGTTGTGGAATGAGCTCCCGATATTTCGGCGCAGTTACATGCACCATGTTCACGGGAAGACTGAAGAATGCGGGTGGTTGGTCAAAAAGTTTAAAAGTTAGGTGCAGACATAACGATCTACCCTCTTTCTTAGTCTTTTGCTACGGTTATCACTGGAACGGTTTGATAATATTAGTATAGAAGTATAGACAATCAAGTGCCGAGACGGACAATTTAAACCTTAATTATTTAATAATAAACTATTTAATTCTTAATGCCAACAAGCCCTGCGCTTAAGCATTAAGTTTGCCTATGACAGTTGCTCTGCCATACCCAGAGCTTGTAAGCCTAGCACGAAAATGTACGTAAGTGTAACATAGTCGTATCGATGGCGTATACTGATACAAACTATCATTTATCTAGTACAAACGTGGCACAGTTACGAGCATAGTTTCTATGTATACATCAATGGTACGATTACGTTACACTTCATAGTAATTAGAATTATCTGACAAGGTTTTCTTAGTCACTACACTAATTACTACTATACCTACATGCTACATCAAACCTTGTAGTAATTACCTAAATTACCTAAATATCACTATCATAGTAATCCGTAAGCCAATAAATTATGTTAATTCACGGAGTTAATTTAGGTAAATCTAGTGAAAAATTTGACAACACAATAATAGAAACATGAGTGTAAGTTGGCACTCAAACTAGGTTTCCCCGTGTGATTTGTACCAGCCTTAACCACCCCCCCCTATTAATTTCACGGGCTTAAAACAATGATAGTAGATAGTAATATTTAGGTATTAGTATTAGGGGGGGGGGGGTGAAGACTGGTACTAATCACACGGGGAAACGGGGACTCATGTTTCTATTATTGTGTTGTCAAATTTTTCACTAGATTTACCTAAATTTACTCTGTGAATTAACATAATTTATCGGCTTACGGATTACTATGATAGTAATATTAAGGTAATTCTATAACTATGTGTAATTGTGTACCTACTTTAGCTTGACTAAATAATAGACGGCATGTTTACTTATTCACAATCTAAGTTATACATGAATAAATATTATCTTATTACTTACGTAAATGTTCGTGCTAGGCCCACAGGTTCTGTTATAATACTCCGTAAAAAAGGCGTTCGGTAGAATAATTCAGTAAAAATACCAGTCGACTGTCCATATAACAATGAAATTTCTATTGTGTCTGGGTCGTTCGACTGATGAAGTAATAACTAAGATTTTTCATACAGTAGATATTAGTAGACGTTTTTTAATTGAAAATGGTTTGTGTGAAAATAATTTGATTATCTTTACCAGGAACAAAGATCCAATCAGTGACTATAACAAGAACAAAATAAGCGAAACAGAAGTATGGCAATGAAGAGTTGGAGCATTTTAGAACGTTACGTTTATAATATCATGGTTGGTTTATAATTCTGAAAGATCAGATGAAAACTGCATAGTAATGCGGATAGAGACAATTTTAAATATCAATTAATGTTTGTATTTAATTTCTCGTGAGTAAGTCCATATTAATTACTATTTATTGACAAAAAATACGCATTACGGATCGAATACGTTGACCCTGGATTAAAACATTAAAAAGAGCAAAATCGGATGAGCATCTGAGCATCTGATCGTAAACGTCAACATGTCACGCTCCGGCGTACAAGCTATGAGTTATCTGTGTCACAGTGCCGTTAATAAAGTAAATGGCAGTTTGTACTGTTTCACGTGAACGACACGTTATGTTACTCTTACGCTGTTATTCGTGCTAGGCCCACTGATATATATAGATATTAGATAGCTCTCAAGTCGACTTATTCGATCCCTCAAGTGAATGTAATGCCCTTAAATACATTTAAATCAATTTTTATAACAATATATTTATTTAAATTTTTCACTTTCAGCCGTGCTAGCATGGATCTGACGATAAACTTTGTCGAGTCGTAAGACTGACTTTTATTAGCTATCTTACCTTGTCTCTAGTAATGATCTAGCTGCGACAGCTATATCGCGTGCTGTCTTTTACCGATAGTTTTATCCTATCGACAATCTATGCTCGCACCGCAGCAGGTGTATTAACAATATAAAAAAATACATACTGTAGATCTTTTTATCATGGATTTTCCAGTATTCTAAACCGATATCGAACTAAACTTATCTATAATATATATAATGGGTTACCGCAATATAAAAGCTAGGTATATACGGCCTTACTTATAAACACTGTTTAAATTTGAATAAAGGCATTTAGCACAACTATTTCGCTGTGCGCAGTGCTAAATAACGTCATTTGAAGTTAAGCAGCGTTTATAAAACCGATACACTTCAAATTTCCGTTCACTTCTGACAAATAATAGATACTGTAGGTATTTAATTCTAAAGGCATGTCGACACTTGTGCGTTTTCTCTGTCTTGCGTCTAGTGTTAGATAATTGAAATTCATTTATTATTTGTTACATGTATGTAATTATTCACTTATGCAGAACACCGCCCACATATACGAAATTGCCCTGCAAATGTGCAGGGCAATTTCCTACATCAGTTGCAATCAAATATTGCTTGAAATTTAAAAAAAAATGGTCAGTTTTGACAACTTCAAGTATATAATATAATATAATATAATAATTTTATTTATTTGGAACCATAACACGATTAGTTACAAACATATAGGATTCGATGACACCTGCAGAAGTATTAACTGTGTCGCAGATGTCAACGCCCTCCTCCGAAAGTCAGCTAATAACATAGTTCCTTAGTAACAAACAAGGTACAACTATATAACATATTATGTAAATACGAGAAAAACTAAGTGTGAAATATTGTTATAAATTTATGTTGCTTATAAATTATAGAGCTATTTAGGTTTGGGTGAGTAGGTGAGAGTAGTTGAAATGTGTGTTGTGTGTATGTGTGCGTGTGTGTGTGTGTGTGTGGGGGGGGGGGTGTATTTGTTCGGTAAGGGTGTTTTGTATAGGTGTGGTTGTGTGGACTGGTGTGGTGTGTTTGTGTGATCAGATGAGGTGTGCTGTGACGTTATTTTAAAACAACAAGGAGGTCCTCTGTATCCTGGTAAGACAATGAGTGCAACCATTCAACACATTTTAGTTTGCATTTATATAATGTAAGGGGATATATATTTAATTTTCTGTTTAGCTTATTGTACAGCATCGAGCTGATATGGTAATAGTGTCGTTTTGCAGTTTCCGTCCGTCTTTTTTCTGTGGTGCATACTATGTCCCTTCTACGTTTTTTATTTATCTGGTTCGGATCATATGGCATATGAGCATGTTTCCTTAACACAGTTTGCAGAATAAAAAGTTGTCTTACAGTTAGGACTTTGCATAATGAGTATAGCTCACTAGTGGAAAATCGGCGTGTTTTATTAGAGAGGACTTTTAATACTGCTCTTTGTGCCCTTTCCAAATATATCATATTTGATTTTACAGAACCACCCCACGCAGTTATGCAGTATGTCATGATGGATTGGGCTAAGCCGTAGTATACAGTCTTAAGGTACTGAAAATCAACCATTTGTCTAATGTTTTTAAAAATATAAGTTAACTTTCTGACCCTAGATACCATAGATGTAATATGCTGATTCCAGCCCATTGCACTGTCTATCATGACGCCTAGATATTTAATCTGATAGCACCGTTCTAATAACATGCAGTTGCAGTCGATAGAACCAACGCCATTTCCACACAGATGAGCACGTAGAACAAACGAAGGAGGTGGTAGACCAAATGTGCTGACAGCAAAAGCAATGAATTTCGTTTTGGACACATTAGGGGTTAAGAGGTTCGAACATAACCAGATCATAACAAGACATAGAGCATTCTCAGAGAGTCGACGAGCCTCTGACCAGCTGTGACCATGGACCAGAAGGACTGTATCGTCAGCGTAAGATACTAACTTACAATTTGGGAGGGAAAGGTTGCACAAGTCATTTACGTACACTAAGAACAAGGTAGGTCCCAAGACACTTCCCTGAGGAACGCCGAAGCAGAGCTGTTTCTCGCTGCTTCTAATACCGTCTATAGAAACTAGCTGAGTCCGATTGCTGAGATAGCTGCGGAACAGGTCTAGAACTCTGCCTCTTATGCCTATGAGTTCTAGCTTGGAAAGAAGAATAGGAATAGAGACAGTGTCGAACGCTTTAGAAAGATCTAGAAAAATACCGACAGTTTTTAACTTTTTATCAATGTTTTTGACTACGGTATCCGAGAGTTCTAAAACTGCGTCTTCAGTAGACTTACCTTTTCTAAATCCAAATTGATTTTCAGAGAGAACATTATTATCCTTTAAAAATTTTACTAATCGTTTGTTGATTATTTTCTCAAAAATCTTTGACATAACTGTAAGCACAGAAATAGGTCTGTAATTTGTGACACTGTCTCGATCACCACTCTTAAAAATGGGATGCACAATAGCTTTTTTAAACACTTGTGGAAAAATACCAGCCGAAAACGAGATATTGAATATATGATGTAATATAGGGACGAGTACAGTTCTGGCGGCCTTAATAACAGATGTCGAGATGCCATCCCAACCATTTGCACATTTGTCTCTAAGATTAAGAATAATCTGATCAATTTCATCATAGTCGATGCTAAATAAAGCCATAGAATGTAATGGTGGTTGGCTAGGGTTGCCGGCAAATTGAAAATTTAATGATGATAAAGTGTTAGGCTGACATTGAGGAAGCATATTGGAGGCCAGGTTGGCTCCAACACTGGCAAAATATGAGTTGACTGCATTAACTGAGGTGGATGGGTCTTCAGACAATTTTAATAAATTACTTGCGGAAGTGTGCTTTTTGCGCATATGTGCAAGCTTGTTAATCATACGCCAAGCCTCTTTGGGATTTCTCCGAACCTTCTGAAATTCCTGTTGATGGTATTCTCGTTTAACTTTTTTAAGTAAATTGTTACAGTATGTACGATAACGAATAAAAATCAATTTGTTTGAAGAGTTATCTGGATTCTTTTTAAATATTTTAAAGAGCTTATCTCTATGTCGAATACATCTCAGAAGACCAGGAGAAATCCATGGCTTGAGCAACCTTTTTTTACTGGGAAGTTTAACGATGCGAGTGTGTTTACTAACAATGTTAGAAACGATGTTAACTAAGATTTCTGCAGCTGTATCAGGATCGATGCAAAGAAGAACAGTAGAATAATCAGTATTTTCCAAGTCTGTAACTATTGCTGCGATATCTACACGTTGTGAACTATGACAAGAGATATTTTTTTCTAGATGTAAGTTGCAGTGAAAAAGAACTGGAGCATGATCGGTGATCATTGTATCCAGTATTAATGTTTTTGCATTAAAAGGAGTACGAGCAATGACGTGATCAAGGCAATTATTTTCTCTGGTTGGATGTTGATGAGCGGGAAGAAGCCCGTGTGATGCTACCAGATCAAGATATTCTTCCACATCAGAGTCAGTTATGGAAGATGTGATGTTTATGTTTATATCGCCAATTATGACAAGAGTTTTGAAAGATTTTAGAGAGGACAATACAAGGTCCAAGCTGTTAAAGAAAGGATCTATTTTTTTATAAGATGGAGATCGATACAAAGCAACAACAGCCAATTTATTTGAGAATTTTATAATTAGACAATTTGCTTCATTGAAATCTGGCTCAATGATACTATAGTTAATATTATTTCTAATGTAGACTACAACACCATCATTTTGATTTCGAAAACCGGATTTATGGGAGTCAAAGCCAGGAATTGAAGGTACATAAGAGGATGCGCTCAGCCAGCATTCTGACAGAATGAGAGCATCAATCCTGAGCTTAAGTCTATGTATTAATATTAAGAACTTATCAAAGTTACAGTTAATACTTCTGATGTTAATGTGCAGAATTTTAAAACTATCTATATTGTTACATATGTGATCATTTACATCTTCTGGGGAGCATATAGCAGATTCCGAAACAGAAAATTGTTCAATATCACTAAGCAGACGAGTTGTATCATCCATTATGAAACAAAGTGAGGAACAATTGGACAAGAACTCCTGAATGTACAGCAAAAGTAAAAATACTTTGCCAAAACGCAAAAATCACACCTCTAAGCAAATGTAGAGAAGGCCTCAGTAGTTGTTGATATGACTGTATGTGTATGTGAGTGAGTGGATTGTAAGGATGTGTGAATCGGTGTTTACATATACAAGGTATAGAATCAGTTAAATTAAAGAAATTAAAACTAGTACGAACCGCTCCTAGTAAATAATAGGTTTCCAGCTTAGTGGAACAGCCTAGTCATTTTGGATCTAGCGCCCCCTTTAGGTCCTCTTCATTGGTCACTCGAATCAGAGGCCCATTCTCTTTTTTTCGCAGATAGATTTTCCCATGGGAAACCCAGCAGTAGTTGAAATTATTGGCCTTAGCAAATTCTCTAGCCAAGAAGAATAGTCTCTTCAACTTGTGAGTTAAGTTTTCAGAAATAAAAATAGGTCTCGGCGGTCCTTTTATGTGGAGATGTTCCGTGGTGAGTCTCATTGCACCTTTGTTGAATTTGCGAAACATAGTGATGATTGTTTCTTTTTTTAAGTTACTGCACAAGTCCACAATCACAGTTCTACTGGCTGGGTCCCTGGATCTAATGCGGAAGATATCTTTCACCTCAGATTTTTGAATGGGCACTTTTAGGGCTTCTCCGGCTTTAATAAAGGTGTCCAATAGTGACGATTTAGTCTCCGAGGCGGCAACTGGAACATTTCTCATTTCTAAACAACTGGATCTAGTGCCTCGCTCCAAATACTCTATTCTATCTTCCAACGCCTTAAAGTGCTGCAGGTCTGCCCCTCTGGCAGTCTCCAGCTCGACAATCCTCGCCTGAGCCAATTCCAGATTTTTACCCAAAAAATCCAGTGATGTATGCAAGTCCTCAATAGCGGCGCATAATCTATCAGCTCTTTTATCATGGTCTTCCTTGAAATGCTTGAGCAATGATTTCATCTCTTTCATGAAGTCATCTAGCTTATCATCATCTCCATGAGGACGTTTTTTGCGGTGAGTCACATTTATACTTGGCTCCGATGAGGAATGATGTAGTTGTTGATTAAAGGGCACCGTCAGAGTACAAATTGGTGCTGAAGTAGGCGCCGACGACGCCGTGTCTGCTACTGGCGTTGAATTATGGGTGCTAACAGTAAGTGCGGGAGAGGAAGGCGGCGTGCGCTTTAGCGGCATTTTATATGTCAGTTGTAGTCCGAACGAAATACCAGGCGATAAGCAACGCAAAGACGTTTACCGATGTGGAATTGCAGTGGAGGTCAAGTTAAAGTGGACGGTATCGACAACTTGGAACAAAACCGCTTTCCGTCCAATCTACGTTGATCCCTTGCTGTTCTTATGTGCGGGGCGTGTTGAAGTACAAGTAATTATACACTCACATTGATATTTATGCTGCGTGTATGCGTAGACCGAGTAGAGGAGTCTTCAGTAGTGCCAATGCGACCTCCGCGCCGCTTATGTTTTCCTAATTTTTGTGTAGATTTTAGTTACTTTCTGATTTATTTTTACGTAACAAAATAGTAAAATATTATTACGGAGTATATTAAAAACACGTCTGTACTGGCCAGAGTCTCGGAGGGGACATTTCTGCTTACAGTAGGTCTAGCACGAATATTTGCGTAAGTGTATCGTATAACTGACGTATAGAGTACAAACTATCAGTTATCTAGTACAACTGTGGCACAGATAAATTATAGTTTTTACTGTAGGTATCTATACGTTGGATACGATTGCGTTAAACTTACGCAAATATTCGTGCTAGGCCCACTGTAAGCAGAAATGTTAGCGACTGACTGGAGCTGACAAAAGGGAGATAGAGCTGTCCTTTTTAACCGACTTCAAAAAAGGAGGAGGTTAGCCGATTTCTCCCCATTTGCGGACCGATTCTCAAAATTATTTGTTAATAACTATATTAGAAGAAATATTTAGTGACGCTTCCGCTGAAAACAATGCTTATGGTCAAGTTGCGGTGTGCACCACCCTCCCTCCCGCATAAACTGCAAATAAGAAGTATACAGAATAAGCAACACACAAATAACCCAGTCAACCAAAATGGATTCTTACTAAATTTTCTGATTCCCATGTGGGCTAGCCTACATCGTGATAACGAGGTGTACGGTGTATCAAACTATCATTGGCGATTTCCAGTCCACGAATCCGTTTAGCGCACATCGTGGCTCCAATTATTTTCTCTCCTTTTGAAAGTAACATAACCTGCATGCCCACGTGTTTTTCGACTTTTGGATCTTTAAATTCATGAATATTGCAGGATGGATATGTCTTTTTAAACTAGTCATCAAACATCGACTGGGCGTCTGCTTGTGAGATGTCAGTATTGCACATGCTGGGCGGATGCGCCAATTTATTTTGGGCGCACAAAGCCATGCACCTCCTGAGGAAAACTTTCTTCACGCTCTCGATCTGTGAATCATCGTCATCGTTGACTATATCGTTCCAGCTAATCGGTGGATTCATACTTGGTATTTTGGGCTATCTCCAGTGCGGCACGCGTTCGCTCGACGTTATTGTAGGTGGCAACTGATGTGATATCTCCTCCGGCGATGGATAGCGTTCGATGTCTCATGGAAGGACGGCTGGTGCTTGCTTCTGGATTCTCGACAACGGCGGCGACGATTGGTTTTTGGGCACACACAGTAGATCACTACTACCGATCGTGGTCGCGAGCAACTCGGTAGAGAGATTACTACTACAAGTATACTCAGTTGTTGGCGAGAAATTGATTCTCTGTATTTTTCTGTACTTCTCCATAGCGTGAGTTTGATCGCTGAGATGGGTTTTTTTAATCGGTGGTTTTCGGATAAGCATATATGTTATTGGAGAGAGGTAGTGTTATCACTCACAGAGAGCATGATTTTGCTGTTTGTAAAGGGGATATGCGTCCCATTACCTGATATGCTCATCACACGATTGACAAAAATTTGAGCTAAATTACAGCTCTTCAATTCTCCAACGCTTGCGGGAACTCTTCTCCTCTCGGATCTATCTTGTAAGATGTCACCAGCCAAATATTAGTTTTGTCTTGCTAATCTGTGTAGATAGTCGTTAATATTATCTAGAAGTTGTAGTTTTAGTGTTCTTCATGATGTATTGATATTTTTGGTACCCTACTCGGTGCAGAAAATTTCAACTATGTAGGCTAGCCCACATGGGAGTCATAAAATTTTGTAAGAATCGTTTTTGGTTGATTTGTGTGTTGTATATTCTGTATACTTCCTATTTGCAGTTTATGCGGGAGTGAGGGAGCTGCACACCGGTAACTCGGCCATAAGCATTGTTTTCAGCGGAAGCGTCACTAAATATTTCTTAGAATATCGTTTTTGATAATGGATTTCCGCAAAGTAACGCCTGAATCAATAAGTATACTTCCGAGATGGTCCCATTTAAATTTCAATAAAAAGTTATTGAAATTTAAAAATAAATTTGAGTACTTTGGTCAAGCAGTTTTTGAGTTACACTCCAAAACCTGAAAAGTGTTAGCCATCTTGATGATATCATTATTTACAATCGATCCCGTAAGTAGAGGGTCACTAAAATAGTAAAGAATTTTTATACCGAAAAATGGAACTGACTTCAACACCAAAAAGTATGAAATTACTTGTTGAAGTCGGTACCAGGCGCACAATATGACTGAAATCGATACCATCATGGTATTGATTTCAACAAGTTATTTCACACTTTGGTGTTGAAGTCGGTTCCATTTTTTTAAAGATTTTAAACATCATTTGTTTGTAACTAAGATACGTTATAGCAGGTCTACTACTGCTGGTTCTATGTGTGCACTACAGTTTAACTTATTTTGACGCTTACGTCATTGTTGGATTTACACGAATGCGTCACAGGAAAATAAATGACGCTAAGGAAAATAAAAGCACACAAGCGTAGTCATGAACAGCACATTATAGTGGATTGTATGATTTGTCGATGCTGATTGTATCATTGCCTGGCGTGACTAGAAGTACGTTATGTACCTTATAAAATAATATTATGTAGGTGCCTTTCTTTATCGGGCATATATTATTAAAAATATATGTTTTGATTTTGCGTAGTTTGATGGACAACGACTTACGACCGGTGCTAATAACCTATCTACGAGTATCTTCGGTTTACCTTACTAGAATAGATATTTGATACTATCTGTATGGACGTTATGTCAAATTTCTATCCGTAGTAAGGAAACTGTGGATAGATAGATTATTGGGGATCCCCCTTATGGAGATCGAAATTTGTTTTTTTTTACTAATTTTGTAAGATTAAGTTAACACAGTACTTTTAAATAATTAGTGCGAGATACGAGTGAAATGACGAAAGTTATGCGCCTCGGCAATTTTCGTGTTATCGTGATGTTCTATGCACATAGTACAAATGTGCTACCAATTTCGACCACCCTTTATTTTTGTCGTGATATTGTCTTCTAAATGAAACGCCGGCTGTACGCACGAAATAGTATGACTCATTGTCACGTTCCGCCTGAGCCGAGCGTGCGAACGAGAGCTCGGAACAAGCGACAGAGGCACGATCGGCCTAAGTAAGATGTTATCAAGTAAAATTTTCAACCGTAAACCGACGTTACCGTCGACCATTTTTATAGGTATACTCGTTCCCTTGTAGATTTGCCATTCCTCAACTTATTTACGTAAATACTTCTAGTTGTGTTAAGAGAGTGTTTTATTAGTTACAGTCACATAAATAAGTATGTCAATAAGTCACTGTCCTGTCTATGTCACTCTCTCATTAACGAGAAAAACATAACGTTTCATGATTTTGTACACTTTGTCTACACTTATGCACCGTTACGAACGCTTATCGGTTAGTTATATATTACTAGTAAAAACTAGATGAAACACAAGTCTAGGAGAAGGAAACAAAATCCATCGTAATTGTGGGCTTTTCCCGCCTCTATTTCATAGAAGAAAATTGCACAGGCGCATACGTTTCGTTGTAGTACGCATAATGTAGTATTATCCTATTGTCAGTTCTTTAACGACTAGTTTGCCCGCGCAACAAAACTGCAAGGATTTTTGAGGTCCAAAGTGTCGGCGCAACAATTGTTGCAAGTAAGTGTCACGCTCGTTTTTCTTTTGTTTATTTTTTAAAGTCATCCCAATGTTTAACCATAGAGTTTAATTCTTTAGCGTAATATATTTTCTTTCTATGGCAACACTACACATGGACATGTTCTATCTGTGAACTTTAAAAAAAAAATATAATCAATGTTTATATTTTCATCTGTGTTTTGGCGGCGAGGTTATGTTTTGTGCTATAGTTTTTAGTGAATTAATCGGGTTAAACTCATGATTTTGAAACAAATTAAACATGAATATGATCGTGGATGTGTAAGGAATACTGTAAATATGTGATTTAGGTTCTGACATCAAAATTTTACGATATAAATTTGTCACGAACCGACAACACTCGGTAAGCTAATTTCTCATTGTTATGATTGGTTATAATTTGCTTTATTTTGAATAGATTATACTTTTACATTGTAAAATATCACAGAAATAATGTTGTCAAGTAATTACACCCACTCAGAATATGATAAATACGCCATATCATGTCAGGATCGATAAAAAATCGAAGTCACGTGACAGTTTAATTCGCTTGTACTAAAAATTCAAAATTTGTAATTTTTTTTAAATATTTCTGATATATAATTATTCTTTGAAACCTAGTTTGGTTTGTAGGATTTCTAATAAGAATTCCAATAAAATAAAAAAACCAACAAGAAAATTTATATTTCATACAAAAAAAAATTTTTTGGAAATCACCATGTATAAGTCTAGAAAATGGGCCCCCAAGTTGAAAAAAAAATCATTATTGGCCGAAATTTCAAAGTAGCTCTTATTTTTTATGTAATTATTAATAACCTAAGCATATGTTACTAGGTAAAAATAATATTTCTGTTCTAGACATTCAAAATATTTATAAATATCAAATCAAAATCCTGTCTTGGGAAGCATTATTTATTGATAAAACTTATTTTTTGTGGTCAGATTGCAAGATTTTTTTATTATATTTTTTCTTCTACGAATTCAAATATTTGAATGTAATTAGATAGATATGTGTTTTTACTATTTAATTACCGCAAAAAACCTATAGGTATTAATGTAAAATTTTTAAATTACAATTTTTTTCCACATCAACTCTGATTTTTTCGGCTACGTCAAGTTTGTCCTCGTGTAACATAACATTTTACTAATACATTTGACATGAATGTTTATGTATCAGATTCCTTGGTTATTCAACTATCTCTGACAAAAATTTCGTCTCTTAACTCGCTATAGGTATGGCACAAGAGCCATTTATTCCCAACTCGGCGCAAACTTTTGACGCGGGCGCAGGTCGTAACACTCGGGAGCAATCACGAGGGCGCCACAGGGCTCCTTAGGCAAGCTAGTCGTTAAATAGTTGCAATAAATAACGTATGGTTATTAAAAATGATTTGATGCAAAACAATAATCTTAATTTACTCGTTTTACTGCCCAAGAGATACGTACGTGTATGTATAGTTCGGCAACGTCATGGGAGACCGTCCTACGTGGTGACAAGCGGTGGCGGGGACGAGGTAGTAAAGATGTCAGTGGGTAGCCTGCCTTCTGATTGAAGTCCAAAACTATTTTAGCGCTGTGACCCTCATTCCAAATCAACAAAAGCACGAAAATGTAGACCCATGTGACGTCATGAATTACGTCACCGACGACACCATTTAGGCTACGTTCCAGGAAGGACCGAAATCACTCGCGGCGCTCGATACGTCATCAATGACGTCACCGAAAACGCTCACGCCGCGCATCTTAGGTGGGTCTACGTGATCATTGCGAGCTGTCACTGTCAACCAAAGGGAACGGCAAACAGGGCGCGACCAGCGAGAGCAGTTGTGAGCGTTGCCGGTGGTTCCCGGAACGCACCCTTAGCAATTTCAATTATTACGATACGTACTGAAATCACCGTGAGCAGTCAAAAATGACAGTTCGTTGATGTGTGCGTGATGCGCTAGCATCTGTTAGTCTATCGTGTTTACTTTTATTCGTTCTGGCAAAATAAAACTTTTTGTGGCCTGTTTTAAACATATTTTCATGGGTTATATTGTTTCCATACGTTCTCGTTACATATCTTGTAAGCGTATAACGAATCGCTGCACTGTCTGCCATGCCGTGAGCGACGTTAGCGTGATTTCAAGCCATTCCGAATGGTTGACAGATCTCAACTGTCAAAAGCGCGATATTGAATCGGAATGAAAAACAGTGATAATATCGCCATTAATCGGGGTTGACTCCACTCGGAAAGATAGATAGAATAATTATGACGTGCTTCTTCTGTTACCCCATAGGACGGTTGCGCATCACGTTGCCGGGCATTAGTTGTGTTTGTTACTTTATGGTCATTAACAAATAATAAATTGATTTTACTTTTTCGAAATAATTTTAACAAATAATAAATTGATTTTACTTTTTCGAAATAATTTGACATTTTGTATAGAGTTAAATGAACTTTTATCTCTAGTCAAACATACTAGGTGTTAATAAAATGGCCTTTGGTGCTAAATGCTTGAACAAACTGATTAACGCCTTGCCAATTATACCTCTGTGTATAGAATATGTTATCTAGGTACATATTAATTGAAATATATCAATGTTTACATGATTAATGCAAATGCATAAAATGTATAGAGATAAGTTGTAAAATATTTTATATCGATGAATAAACAATTTTAAATGAATTATTTACATTATTTTATTTAGTGTTCATTGAATTTGCTTTAGATATTACGGTACTGACGGCTTTGTTAGGTTAGTACTGATACTCGCACTCAGCCACCTGAATTATGGTACTCGTACCATAATTCAGATGGCCGTACCATGTACCATCATATTACTTTTAATATGGTACGCAAATATATCATTATTTTCACGTATATTTTATCGACACATAGATACGACTACGACAATTTTGAATACCTGTTGCAGTATCTTTGTTTTTACTGAGAACTTCTTACATCACCCCTACATTCACAATCACAATAAAATCTATCATGGTAAGTATTAAATTCAACCCAAAATACTACTTTTTTCTGTATGAATGTTGGTAGTAGCAGTCAGGCACATTACAAATTAAAGTGAGTGGTAAACTACCACTCATTCAATTTTTCAAAGTTAGTTTATATGGTCTGCCATTATTAGTAAGTAAGCATGAAGTGGCAAGTGGCAACACCCGCTGCCTTCGTTGATGCCACAGAATCGAGTTAAAAGTTGTGAAATAAAATCCTGGTACACCACACACGGTGGTTATTATCCAAGACCAAATAACGAGTCTCATAAAAACCGTAACATAGTTTTTCTTAAATTACCATAATTTTGACAAGCCGATGTCATAAGTCCTGCCGTGTGATTCTGTAATGATTCGTCGCGAGCTCACCGATGTTAAATACTTTAAAGATATCGCCCTTGTAAATAAGGTTGCTTTTCCAACGTTTCTTGTCATCTCGTCATTTGTTTCACGGATGTTGTCAAAGATGTTTGCTCTTAGAGAAACGCACGGCTGAGCTGGCGTCTAACATCTCTGCTCGCACTAAACGCGGGGTCCCCAACCATGGTAAATATAATTATGTGTGATGAGCAGAAATGTTTTTTGCCGGGTTTTGACTACACTGATGAAACTACAATGATGACATTTCAGTATTGCGGCAAAACTATAATCTGTACAAATGAATACTTACCTAATTGACAGAGCGAGCGAAGCGTCTCTGTAATTGACTTTCAAATGTCCGTATTTGAAAGTCAATCCGTTGTTGGTCCTGTAAAGGTCGCATTTTTCAACCAATCTTGACGAAACTTGTTATGCATGTTCTGCTATTTCATATATTGTCGTTGGTGATTTTTGAGTGGGAGAAACGGGGGAAGTTTGCTGCGGCGCTATTTACAGACCGATAAAATTTTGTACACACATTAGGTACCTGACTTTAAAAAGGAATTGCGTATATGAGCATAATTGGTCAATCGGTTGCCAGAATAATAAGTTGAGAACTAACAACTGGACGAATTAAATAGCTCCAGACTGCGAAATGCAGGCCGCTTCCAACCGGTCCTTTGGAAAATCATGTGGGAGGCATATGTTCAGCTGTGGACGTCCCGTAGGACGTCATCATCATCATCTTAACCGTAGTTAAGATGATGATGATGATGAGACTGAGAAAAATATCCGCTAATAAAACAATGTTCGCAGAACTACTAGTAAGTATTAAATAGGCTGTGTGTTAAAATAACAGTTTTATATAGTATTACGAGTATAGTAGTTATATTCATTATGAAAGTACTTTACGGTTTTTTTAAAACCTTATTGTTCTGTTTATCCGGCTTATCTCCGAATGACCGACTTTGACGGGACTTTCCCTGGCAGGCAACACATATGGCAGTTTTTCAATGTAGTTACATTATTGAAAAATAATTAAGGTTGCGCGCAAATCATTTTCTTTTCAATTCTCGTGGGCGAGGTCGAGAGTTAAAAACTTAAAGCTAATGTAAAAATAATAATAATAATAAAATCGGTTTATTTTCTCTCTACAAAGGTTCTTATTGATAAAGTAAACCTTAATATTTTAACTTGGGTAAACCTGCTTTGTGAGAGACTGGTGCCTGAAGTAGGTTTGTGAAAACCTGTATTACAAGTCACCAGGGCCTATATAATGAAACAATTGTACAGTATTCCGAACATTTTATTTGTATATTGGTCTGTAATAATAAGATAATATTTTACAACATCGATATCGATTAGTGAAGAGCTTCATTGCATTAAATACAAGTTTAAATACAGTACTGAATAAACAAGTAAGCTCTGAGAAGATATATATATATATTGGTAAATTCTTGCTAAGATATGTAGGGGAGCAGATAAACTGAATTTTTAATCACAGATAGGTAAGTATATATTTATTATTGCATAGGTACTCGTATTAGAGTTCATTCAGTTATATTGTTACAACGCAAGGATATGATGGTAACTCATTAAAGATATGCCATGCCGCACAAAAAGGTGGCTAAAATGCATCCCTAATGGGATTTGGGATGCATTTTAAGTGTTCACGTGTTTTTAAGTGTGGGCAACTATGAGTGCATGACCAATGTGAATGACTATTCACATCTGAGTTAGGATTTGTAATCGGTCTAGTTAAATATCTGATAATTTTAGTATTAAATTTTAGAACTGTAGACATTCGTATATAACTTATTTAAGTACTTGTATATAAATTTCGGCACAACATTTATTTATAGTAGACGATAAAAATTCACAACTTCACAAGCGATATATTTAGTATAGCATTAACTCACTCTTTATAACTATATGATAATATAGAGAAATAGAAGGAACACTTGTATTTAACTATGGTTCTTGCTTGGCGATTCTAAAAAGCCCATAGGTAGTCGAGATCGAATATCGGCTGTAGATGACATTTATGTTGCTAACTCACGGTAGGGCTACAGCAGCTTGTTCGATTAGTATATGAGTACAGACCACGTGACAGATTAAGATATCTTTTTTATCCTTGATAGGCTTATATCTGACAGGATGTTACGTAATACTCAGCATTTCCAATGCGTTCGAACATGGTAACACTACTTACCTCGATTGCATTGAATTCTACCTCGGGACGTGATTTTTAGTACCTACAGGTAACATAGTGAGAATATCTACAGCAAGGTACGCACTTCGCGCTTCATTTGTGACCAATATTGGTAGAAGATTGACTCTGCATTTTACTGTACCTATCCTCTATTATATTCAAAGTTCTTCACGTATTCTAAGAACCATAGCCAAATATACGGCACATTTGTTTAATTCACAATAATATAAATATATTCAAATTGGTGTTCCATTATTATAACTAGTACACTATGCTACATAGAAAGAATTAATTCTCATGGTATAGTAGAAGTTAGGCACTACTAAATTTTAAAACTTTGATTTAATATATTTATGTATGTTAAAGACTGATACTTTAAGTTTGTATATAAGGTATGCTTGATAATAATAGATAATAATAATATAATATGGGACAACATCCACACAAAGGCCTTCAAGGTCCCAAACTAGGCATAGCCTGTACTATGGTAACCTGATGACTGATATACATACTTATATACAAATACACACCCAGACACAGATCAAACAGACATGTTCATGCACACAAATGTTTGACCTGTCCGGGGATCGAACCCGGGACCAGCGGCTCAGAAGATAAATTGATACATGATCGATAAGATAGATAAAAACATTCATTGTTTTCAATACGTGGTAAAATTCTTAGTTGCTAGGACCAGAATTAATTTTAGTAAGGATATAAGTACATTGATTATAATATTGAAGATTCGATAAACTAGCGTCTCGATTGCACGTTGAGAGGTCGGCTGTAGCTCTACCATGAGTTGGCAACATAAATGTCATCTATAGTCGATACTCGATCTCGCCTACCAATTAAGCTTGTGATTAGCGTACTCGCTGTCAATTTTAGTTCTACAATTGACTGCAAGGTGGCACTGTTCTTTTTTTCATACATTTTTTGCGGCAGTCGATATCGAGCATCGATTTGTGTCAATGTTGTAAACTCATGTTAGGCCTACAGATCCCTTGATAAACAACATATTGCACATACTACTTACCCATTAGGGTGGTAAACTCGACTTCAAATTTTTAATCGGTCTTACTTTCCCTCGCCAATAGAGGGGCTTGCTTCAAAAGGGAGGCACTACTCCCCGAAAATAAGATCTATAGACCAAAGGAATTAACTGAATGTAAATCTTTTAGTTGTAATTAATATAACGTTGACAGAGACAGTCTAAACTGCGGGTGCAAAAGCATCCTTTCCATCATCATCTAAAAACCAACGTGTAATACTGCCGTCCGGCCAAATTGTGTTTTAGATGTCTCATAACTGCCTAGTGTGTTATTCGGAAATGGGTTTCTGCTTTTCGGTTAAAATTTGGCTACCAGCCACGTGCAGACGGCTTGGCCACAGCCTACTCAGTGTAATGAGTATGGGGTAACGGGTAATTAACCGTGAGGGCTTAGTAGGGCTTGGCGGACACGCTAGTATCCAGCCCTAGCGAAGCTAGAAGTCTGTCGAAGTTTTCAGATTACACGAAAACCGAGACCGGAAGTGACTTCTGAGTTCTGAACCAACGAAGCGCTTAATAAAACTGTCATTAGTTCACGCTCTCCGTAGTAATGACCGCTGCAAGATTTGGAAACCTAGTTGAACAGCTTGGATTGACTAGGCCAGCTAAGCCAAGAGAGTTTCAAAAGAATATAAGTGTTAACGAAATTGTAAAATTCTGTTTCTGAAGTTAATCCATACGTTACATTATCTAACTCATTGCTCAATATTCTTTAATGTATCTATACCATACCATTTTCAAAAAGGTACATACTCATTAGATCTAAAAAATACTAGCTATGAAAATACCCAAAAGCTATAAGCGACATAATCCTAATGCACTAATTCGTTTTAATAATACCAGTTAGATCGGCAGGTAAGTGTTGCCGAGGTAGGTAGGTACAGATTTTAAGATTTTTTGCAGGTATAATAATACTTGACTGGTATTGGTTGGTATTATTTTACTTGATTGGGAGTCAAAAAGCTTTTATGCTTTAGAGTTTCATGTACTTATACTTATTTATTATAAGTTTCTTCGTTGGTTATACATAGTTAAAGTAACTCGTGAGATTGTTAGAACCACTGAAAATGAACAAACCTGTCAAAAGGGATCAAGTTAGCAAAGGTGTTGTCGTCGGCCTAAGTAAGGCATTTAGGTAACATTGTTGACGAAGACAAAAGTGGTACCTATAAGCTAGAGATCGTCAAAATTAAGTTAGATAGCTGCAACTGGCCTTGGCAGAGGCAAGTCAGGTGTTCCAGCAGTTTCTTCGTCTTCATCATCATCGCATGCGTCTTCAGGTTCTCCAAGGGCGCGCACAAACTCTGAAATAAATTACATGTTAATATACTAAGTTTAAACTTACCATATTAATAAAACTCGACTAATTAAAAATCCAGGTAATTTGCATATAGGGTACAATACGTAAAATAAATATTTATTATTTAGATTTCACGGTCATTCGCGTTAAAGGTAAATTACCTACCTACGTAATATCCGATGTATGGTCTGGTAATTTGCGGATCAGGTACAAAGTTTGAGGTATTTTTAAGATTTCAACATTAAAATAAAAGTGCGTAGGTATCCTGGCATATACCCTGGTAATTATTACCAGGGTATATCAGATACGCAAATTAATAGACGATCGACAATGGATTTCATGGTAGGTAATTCACATGGCTGGCGTAATGCGAATCATGTATCTATGAGTAGAAACCAATATTCACATTCATATATTTGAAAATATGTAGATATAGGCATATGTTACTAGGACACAGATTCTCCAAATTGAAGATGATAGCTTACCTAAGAAATCTATGCGGCCGTCGCCATCGGAGTCTACTTCTTTGATCATGTCCTCAACTGTAAAAAAACATATACTTATAATTTTTTGAATTCACCTGTAATGTCGGAAATTATATAAAGAGCAGATACACTCATGCCCATTTTCACTAACCCTAGGAGTCGCCTAAATCGGATGCTTAAATATTTAAGAATTGCCTAGAGCAAAAAATCGTTTCACCAACCCTAAGGTGCCACCTAACTATGTTAGGCGTCACCTAAAGTTACGACACCGATTCGGCGGTGCGTAAACGCTACGTAACCCCTAAAATAGATTTTAGGTATATATACTAACAGCCTCCGGGTTTAGGTTATAAACATTCAATTAGATGTTTTTAACATGAGTTCTGAGGAGATATTAGAGTTATTCGAGTTTTTATACAACATAAATGACATGGGTTTGCATATTAATAACTACTATACCACGAGTGATACGATCTAGGATCTTGACTTTTTTAAAAGATACAGAATGTCCAAAGATACGGTGTTGTTCATATTACATTAACAAATCGATGAATATTTGGAGTTTGATAGTAACAGGTAAGTCCAATTTCTGTGGTCCAGTTTTCATTACTAGGTACTTAATCTATATGCCCTTCTGAACAAAAGATTCCCTCTTGTAGTCTACCATCACTAAGATAATCATACCTATATTCAGAGTACCATCCCGTAATGCCTAAGTGCTTACTCTTTTAAAGAGGTAGTTGTTTGATAAACAAAAATATTACTTTTACAGAAATGAAAGTGTGGCCCTAGTAGGTACAGCAGTTATTAATAGCTCTCAGATTTTATGCCACTGGAACTCATCTTCAAGCCATAGCTGATGCTCATGGATTGAGTGTGCCCACTGTGGCTGTGGCTATTAAATATGAATATAAAATTATTAATAGTTGTAACAAATAATAATTGTATTATATTTTTTTATAATTAGTATAAAAGTTTAGTAAAATAACACGACATGCAATGATTTCAAGAAGAAATATCAAGAAACCCAAGTACTAATATTGGTCTGTCAATTGCCAAAATCTCAAGATGACAACTGAATAAACAAAATCATAGACAAGTATCGTAAATTTAGGCAACTCATTATTTAGGAGTCACCTTGTACGGTTGGATTGGTGAAACTAAAAATGTATTTTTTTTTTTTATATACCGAACTGGGTAGCACTTGACCACTATCTCACCTGATGCTAAGTGATGATGCGATCGATGATGGAGCGCGCTTACCCAGAAGATACCTATGCACTCGTGTTTTGAAGACCCCCATATGAAGATGCATAAGATATACATATATACATACCCCATAAGATGCTTAGGAGTTTGTTTACATTAGGAGATGCCTAATTAGGCACTGCCTTACTCGTTGTTAGTGAAAACGGGCATTAGATTTGTAGATACATGAACATGTCCACTAGATGATTACGTAAGGTACATACTGTATATGATGTTTTATTATCACTGGTAAGTGGTAGTAAGATGATGGATTACAGATGAAAATTTGCGATCTCAGGAAGTGCCTTTTAATTCTAAATTGCTTATGGGATATAATCATTACAACGTGTGAAGTTACCTAGGTACCCTTTGTTGCAGTCTATCTGTGCTAAGCTTAAACCTACGAATAATAATAAGTCAGGAACAGTAACTGCGTTAAAAAAATGACCCAACAAAAGTCGTGTTCAAGTAGGCGGGGCTTAAAAGTCGTGTTCAGTACGTCATCAGTCGGACATTTTTCTTGCACACGTGAAATCTTCGCATACATTTTAATTGTTATGATTGTGAACTACAGCTGTGAATCATCATGTGTTGTGAAGTGGTGCAGGATCCATACAAGATTTAAATGTCCAGGAATCGTTCTTATTAGTACGTAGTAGCAAAATTATATTTATATTCAAAGATGTTCAAATACGTATACAAACCGAGATGGTCAATACTATGCAAAATAAAGTCAGTCTATTTTTGTTTAATGTATATTTTTTTTACAGAACTGAATATTGAAATGTAACAGCAATGTATTTGCTTATTTTGTTTTATTTTCATTTCCTTGCCGATCCAATGCAGTAAAATGAATGCCTCTCTGCACTTAAGCTAGAAAGACAAGAGTATGAAATGAAGCCTGTGAAAACCGGCATTATATACTTACTCCGTTCATTTTGAAGAAAAAAAATAAAAAAGTAAATTGAAAGATATAGTATATGTACCATGTTACACAAAACTGCAGATCCTTCCAGTTTGTACAGTAAGTACTACTGTTTTTTTACGAGTATTTAGATTATTATGTATATCAAATCTTATATTAAGCATTTTAACGCTGATGATTCGTCCCGAAAAAAAATCAACATCTCTAAAAAATACTACAGAAAATGAACAATTAACAGTAATAACCGATTACCTACAGTTGCATAATATAGCATTAAAAAATAGTTCATTGTTTGGTTGAATTACGTAAGTACGTTTAATTTTTCAAGCTAATGAAAATTCACCCTCTGCAAATTTTGAAGTGGTTTACTTGAGTTGCTCATAAATCTGTCAGTAATATCAACACAATGCTTTTCTAAAATAATTGATAATGCAGGTATTCTGCGACCACTGAAAAACGTCTACCAGGCAAATAACGAATATCCTATCCTACTTCCTACTTATATCCCACTAATATCATAAATGTGAAACTGTGGATGGATGGATGGATGGATGGAAGAATGGATGATTTTAATGAATGTTTGTTACTCAATCACGGCAGGACGGCTAAACGGATATGATTGAAATTTGTCACAGAGATAGATTATAGTCTGGAATAGCACATAGGCTAATTTTCATCATCATTATCATCACCCACGCGGGAGAAACGGCCTAATATTCTTGGGTACAGCATAGGCTAAATAACAAGATCTCCACCGATGACAAGATCGTAATGATGACTTACTTTCTGTCAATAGAGTTCTGCCAAAGTTGTGTCAGTTTCTGATAGATTATATAGTGCGTTCGAATAGCCCAAAGTTTACGAAAATAACGCTAAAACGCTCACAATGGCGTTCGAATTGGAAATTTGTAGGTGAAAATGTCGTTTAGTGCTCTTTTTGTCCACCGTCCGCAATGTTAAAAAAGGGTTATTTATGCCACCGAAAAGTACAATTATTAACCTACGTCCGGAGCTGCGGTTGTTTTTGATCATTTTTTGACACAACTATCTATTTGACAGCACAATCGTGCGATTTTAGGTCTTATGCACGGCTTAGTGTTCAATTAGAGTGTGGGAATAGCGGCAACAATAACGATTTTGAGCTTTACGAACGCTTTAACAAAAAAGCCAACAATTGCAACGTCATCAATGCCCTCATTGCTAAACGAACGCACCTCGAGTCAAAAGCACGCAATGATTTTGCTAGCTCGATACACTAGACGTGCTTGGCGATAGAGTTGGCATGTCATCCGTCTTTGTTGTTCAGCCGACTGTAGTCGAGCGATTCCGGCATCACGATTAGGTGAAACATCAATCTAGCGGTCTTGAGGGAATCGCCCGCAATACTTACATGTTATTTTTAAACACAACATAACAAATGGTTTCGCCTATATATCCTCGAAGGGGTAAGCAGCGGAGTTCCAACGCCTACATTTAAGTTAAGTTTGTTTTTTTGTTTGTGCCTTTTGTTTGACAGCTCGATACACTAGACTTAAGACACATGAAATGTAACACAAATACCGTCAAGGGTGATGAAATGTAATGACATGTTTTTTAATGGTGATTAATTTTATATTTGTATGTACTCGTAATTCCTGTCTTTTATTATTAGTGTTAACTGATTGATACACTTAGTATTTATTTTTTCTCTTGGATTTCTATTATAACAATGGCGTTTGACCATGTACATATTTTATGATATTTTGGTATTTTTAGATGGATGTCTGGTCAGGGTGAGGCCTTGGAGAAGATAATAAGCTACTCGAAGTACTAACCCTGCGCAGACGTAGTCGCTAGTTAAATATATTTTTGGTTATTTAAACTCACTTTACTACATTGCGGAAAAAGAGTCTCTTCTAATTACTTCTAGACGAAAACTTAATGTTTTGCGGGACATAAAGTTCACTGAATTTTAAAAAGTAACCGATATAAAAGAAACCAACGAATAAAAAACATTGTGTATATTATTGACTTGCTCCAATCCACTTGTTGCATTACATCGTCCACGCCGCTACGACTCAGTTGTCATAGTAGACGTTGCAGCACGCGCGTGAGCCAATCACTGCTTTCCTTCTGAATTAAAACCAATCACCGAACATGTCTATTTGTAACCTCGGAAGTAATTCGTATTTGGAATCATACGTCGCTTTGGTTTGAAGGGCCACTTTTTGTGTGGAATTTGTTCTGAATTATGCTTCCTGACTTATTATTATTCGTAGGCTTAAACTGCTTTCTCATCTCCATATTGGCTTCAACCTTTATATTTATTACATTTTCTGCAGAAATTGCTAGGTAGTTAGACTTAATTTATAATGCAACCTACCTTACGACCACATTTCATATTTTATTTCGACGAAAAAAGAATCTTTTAGTAAATTGACATACCTACTTACCTACATATAGGTACATATACTTAGTCAATGTCGGTATTTAGTTCAAAGCATCTTTTACACATATATGTATAAAAACATCTGCTTAATCTTTTTTTTAAAATAGAGAAGATCTTTAATGCTCACTCTCTTCTTCCGACAAGTCTTCTCCCAAGCACTGCAGCACAGCCCTCAAGTCAGACGCGCATATGTACCCCCGGTTGTGCTTGTCGAACACCCGGAAAGCGTCCCTGAGCTCTCGTTCCTCTTGCTCTGCGGACGTGGGCCCACTACCGGCTCCATGCATGGACTTGGAAAGGATGCTTACAAACTCCTCGAAACTGACGTTGCCGTCACCTAAAATGTACTGTAGGTAAGTACTTATCAGTATCTACTTAGTGTTATATAATATAGCATTCATACACTATGAAATATGTTGAAAAAACTCTACTGCCGCCAAAATAAATGGATTCTCTGCCGAGAAAAACGAGCAGAACAGAAGCAGAAGTGGAGTACTTAAAACATCTTTATCTTCTAAGTATTAATGCCCACTACATATCGATATTATAATTATTGTTTTTACAGCCAACTTGAATTTTCTTTTCGTGAGTTTCATAGGCTACGTTCCGGGAAGTACCGTCAACGCTCACAACTGTCGCGCCCCGGTTTAGAGTTCCGGTTGGAATGAATGCTTGCAATGTTCAACCCAAGTGGAACAGTTACGTGGTCGCGAAAAGCGCGCCAACCTTTCTGTCAAACATCGATTGAATACTATACATTTGATGTTTGACAGTGACAACTCGCAAACGACCACGAAAACCCACCTACGATCTGCGAGCGTTTTGAGCGTTTTCGTTGACGTCATCGATGACTTATCGAGCTCGCTCACGATGATCGCGGGCTTCTGGGCGTGCGAACGCCGCGCGTGATTTCGGCGCTTCCCGGAACGTAGCCTAAGTAGGTATATGTTGACTGTTGATGTATAAAAATAGGGTTTAAAAAATAATTGCTAAATTCCACGCGGCTGAAGATGCGAGTAACAGCTAGTTCAAAATAAGAATAGGAATAGCCATGTTATCTAGCTTCTTCTTTGTAGTTGCGCGTCGGTTTATAGATACTGATAGTGTTTCCGGATCATCCACTGCCCGGGTCATTCTATTTAGCATTTAGGAGTACCTTTCTACCTAAGTCGTGCCTTTGCATTATATGTTTTTTAAATTGTCACGGCATTTAAATGAGTTTTTACAATCTACAGCGTTAGCAGAATTTTCCTGGAACTTACCATCACTGTCCACCTCTTGCAGCATATCCTGCAACTCCTCAACCCTCGCGAACTGCCCCAGGCTTCTCATGACGCGACCCAACTCCTCCTTCGTAATGGTACCGTCTCCATCCTTGTCAAACAAGCGGAATGCTTCACGGAACTCTGAAACACGAGATTTGGGAAGGGTAAAAAAACAATCTCTAGGAGTGACGAGGTCAGTGCCATAGAAAACATCAGTTTTGCTCTCTGGGTGGCACTGCAACTGTCATGGGCGAAAGTAGTGCTGACGCTGACCATCAAATGCATACCTACGTATTGCCCATCTCGTCATTTGATAGAAGGTGAAAAGTTTGTATTATTTTATTGCATTTGATCGTGATATCGACAACGCATAAGTCTTACGCGTTGTCTATATCCGAAATTGTTTCGGCTTCGTCAATGACGAGCGTACTGCACTCAAAATCCTGAAGAAGGATTCCGGACGAAGCCGATAGTGATATCGACAGCGCGTAAGTCTCACACTTACGCGTTGTCTATATCACGATCGGTAATTGTTTCGGCTTCTTCTACGACAACACAACGACGAGCGTACTGCACTCAAAATCCTGAAGAAGGATTCCGGACGAAGACGAACGTGATATCGACAGCGCGTAAGTCTCAGTCACTTACGCGTTGTTGATATCACTATCGATAGTTATTTTAGCTTCGTCCACCTCGAGGCAACGGCGAAGTAGGCTTCCGAACTAAGCCGAAACAATTGACAATCGTGATATCGCCGATATTATTACATTATGAACATGAGTTTTTAGCATTGTTTTATTACAAAAATAGTTTGAAACGACCCTTGTACTTATTATTCAGGCAGTCGATATCATACCATCTACCTAGATAACATCTACTTAGGATTTCCATTTACAAATCAAAAACAAATCCAATCTCAATATAAAAAATTTGTTTATCTGACATCGTACCCCAAATACATTATCTACATCAAAATACATTATTAGTGGTATATTGTTATTTGTTAATACGTATTTAATTTTTAACAACACACATACGTACTCGTACAGTCGCCTGCAATAAGATGTACTACATTTCATAACAGTGTAGATAAGGATTATTCTAAGTTCTCAGTTAAATAATATAAATAACTTCATTCAAGATTATTTTTGGTCTAATATTGTATGTATTTGAATGCTGAGGCACTGTTGAAAATCGTGAAATGTAGGTATATATCTTATTGCAGGCGACTGTACGTATCTAATATGTAATTCAATATGTGCTTACCATACGTCTGTACTCAATATACCTACCCCTAAAAGCCTTTAGTATTAACAAAATATTTAACGTAACCACTACCGTTGTTACCGTTTGCATTTTATAATGCAAAAAATGCACTTAGTTCAATGCTGAATCTGTGCCTATGAGGCGATTTTTAAAATCTTTGTATGTTTTCTAGAATATTTAAAGAAAAACATGAAGCCTCCATGTCATGAGGTGTGGTGCGTCAGCGCCCCTATTTGAGGAATAATCCGGTGTCGCCCGTTTAGACCTACATGTGGAAAAGTCCTTTCGAGGCAAATAAGCAGTTCATTGAGAAATCGCATGATTTCGTTCGATATTAAGAACATCTTTAAAATGCGTAAAAGTATTTTTTTGTTTTGTATTTTTATAATATTTTTACTTATTATTATTATTAATTTATTATATTATTGTGCGTAACATGCACTACGTAGAGTGCGAGCGAAAGTGAGATTATCTTCGATATTTGTCTTCTGCATAAATCTGCACCATTCAGTTTTGCGAACCCATTAGGCTATTGAGCCTAATACATTATATTATAATTATATATCAATATATTTGGGCCATCAAGATACAGGCTCAGCCTAGTTTGGGGCCCACTGTTAATTCGAGTCAGCACATATAGACAAATATTTGTTATAATTATGTAGTTAGTAAGTATATATAAATACATAACTTAAAATATATGTATAATTATATTTCTAAATAAATAATATAAATATAGAATTAAAAATGTATACCTATTAAGTAGTAATAGTATTTGTAGATCTAATGTAATAGCGGTGTTGCTCTTGTATTCATGTCTAAGAAAGCAGCTTATCAGACATAATACTGAGTGGTTACATATACAATAGCACACCTGACAGCTATACTTAACTAGTTAATTACCTAGTAATAAAGAAACAAATTTGTCTATGTGATGATGAAATTTGTGTATGTATGATCTGAGTAAATAAATTATTATTATTATTATTATAAATTATAATGTTTACCCGACTCCTCGTCATGACGCTTACTAGAAGCTGGCTTTTGTTTGGGGGCCCGACTCGAGCCACCCACATTCTTAAAACCCCAACACGTGGTCTCGCCGGGTGGTGCACACTAGGTGGTAGGACTCTTTTGTGTCCTTTTTTGGTAGGTACCAGGATTCTGCACCGAAACTGGGTTGCGAAAACTCTATTGTGTTAAGGTTTAATAAGACAAAGCTAGGCTACTCGAGGTGACAATTGCAGTGCAGTGCCGCAGATCTTTGAAGCTTTCAGATCTGTATCTTTGCAACTGTCATGAATAGGTTGTTATGCGTACATCAGACGGTAATTACCAGTTTAGTCGGTAATTGCCAGCTTAGTCGGGTAAAAAGTCCTATCTTCATTCCAAACTTAATAGAAATTCGGCCAACTATTTCAGCGCTGTGTGGTCATAGACAAAGCCTCAAGACAAGAGTCTTCGACCAATGTGTGTTACCAGTGATGACTTATGGCACTAAAACGAGGTCTCTTACTATGGGCCTCATAAATAAGCTCATAGTCGCACAACGAGCTAAGGAGAGGGCTATGCTCGGGGTTTCTCTACGTGATCGAATCAGAAATGAGGAGATCCGTAGAAGAACGAAAGTCACCGACATAGCCCAGAAGATTAGCCAGTTAAAGTGGCAGTGGGTAGGGTACATAGCGCGCATAACAGATGGCCGATGGAGCTGGAAAGTTCTGTACTGGAGACCATGGACTGGCAAGCACAGCGTAGGTCGTCACCGACACGGCGGACAGACGACCTGATAGCAGGTCGACGTTGGATGCAGGCCGCTTCCAACCGGTCCATTTGGAAAAAAATGGGGGAGGCGTATGTTCAGCAGTAGACATCCTACGGCTGAGATGATGATGATGATGTGGTCATAGATAAATAAGTCCTAAGTATTATAATGAATAGTAGGATAAGATTCTACACCGTTTTTAGTAATTATTTCAATAGGTAGTAAACCACAGAATTCGCCCTATTTACATAGTAAACATAATATCTTATGGTTTACAAATTCAAGTTTGAAATATTAATATTTGAACAAACTATTGAAAAATTGTAAGTCGGTTTCGCTGCCCTGCACGCGCACTGTCATACTAGGTATCAGCAGGTGTTTAAGCTTACCTTTTAATTCCTTAGGATTCATATTCGTTGTAAAACGTTTTTTCCGCCTTATTACATGATTCTGTGTTGAGGCCACTACTTGTTGTAAAGATGGTATAACTTTTTCTGTCGTTTTTACTTCGGTCTTCGTCATAATTTGTATCGGTATAATCACTTGTGGGGGAGGCGTTGTCACCAGAGGTGGCGAGTCATCAAGAGCCAAAGAATTACTGTCTTCTGAAAGTTTTGTCATTATTGCGGTTTTAGGGAAACCGAAGATAGAACGTGATGCAACCTCCTGCGTAACTATTTTAAGTGGAACTTCGGTTGCTCGCTCTCGACGAAGCTTCTCCAACTCTGCTTTAACAGCAACGATTTCTCGCAACAGTCGAGTAACACCAGTTTGATCAAACGCCAAAGGTGGTATTCTGCTAAGATCACGAGCTACGAAGATAGGAGATTCATCAGTACTGAAGCTTTTCATGAGATACACAATCTCCTCCATAATTTCTCGAGTTGCTGACACTTTTCTTCCATTCCGCTGAGGTATGGGAGTTTTCCTTTCAGGCAGGTGCACGTTCAAGAGTTCTCTTGCTTTTTGTATATCTACAGCGTTGAAGCCTCTGTTGCACATGAGAACTAATCGCTCATCTTCGATCACCCCAATCTTGTTTTGTACAAACGCGAGCAATTCATTAATTATAACATTGCACTTGCACTTGATCATTTTGAATATTACGTCACACAGGCAGTCGGAAAAGGGATCTGGATAAAGAATGCTTACACATTTATTTCTTTGTATTATGATCAAGCGCGTGATATGACTGTGCTTCCTTGTCTACGTTTATCACTCAACTGATAGATAAGAGTGGATAAGCCAACGTTTTGGCTTCCCGCTTTGGTTGGTAAACAACGTTACTGGCATCAATCGCACCTATACTTTATTTACAGCCTCTAAATATTTACACCTGACGGGCCTCCTCGCGTTTCCTACACACCTCTCTCTATCAATCCATCATCAGCGTCAGAGTTTCCCCGTTAATGTCGTGGGGAAAACTCAGATGACGTAGAGTCGTAGGTTATGACATTTACTAACGTCTTAACTTGTATCATTTATAAATTAACTTATAATAACGTGGTGTTCTCTGGTTATTATTATATTTTTATATATGCAGCATAACCGACTATAAATGATGGTCTGTTGAGTTTATGGCGGTAGGTTTTTTTGCTTTACCGTAGAGGTTCCGTAGGCAATAAAATTACAGACAAACTTCTTTTAAATCGTACTTACATAATTAAAGCCAGATCATTTACAATCACGATTTGATCTTTACAATAAAATTGTCGGATAGTTTTTGAAGATTTATTGTCTTTGGATAACATAACAAAATGTTCTTGTAAATAAATACATGGAACGGAATTTATAGACATGGCTAACCAAATAAAAGTTACAGTTGTGTGTGATGACAATACAAAATACCACATATACCTAGATGAAATGTTCATTTGTCATAACCAACTTCACTGAGACCAGAATGATTAATAAACGAGTGAGATATATTTGTGCTTAGTCTTTGTTTTTTCTTTATGAGTGTGGCCCTCTTATCTCTACTTAAATATTGTGTTTACGTAAACACGTCCTCTAGTTAGTCTCCAAGTTATTCCATGAATCATTCAACCAATCACTGGACTTACTAATTTATATATCTTTATTAGCGCTGGATTTTGTACATTAAGTTAAGTTTCGTAATCCACCAAGCCGCATTGGGCCCGCGTGGTGGTGTATGGCCCAACTTCTCTCTCTGAGAGGAAGGCTTGAGTCCCAGTAGTGGGAACAAAATGGGCTGATTAAGAATTTAAGGTTAAAACTGCTATAAGTATAATATACGTCTCAAGAAACTTAACTATTAAAAACTGTTGAAATAGCACTAACCTTTCATCTGAGTTCGAGTGATACCCGTGGTCTCGTCAACGATGGAAGCCTTCCTGTCGAGGTTGGTATCTGCAGCTGGCTTGAGGAACGTGACCTGGCGCTGCGATCTGGGTGGTGACGCCGACCGCTCCGACAGTTGTTGGCTGTCGAGTACAAAGCAAGTCTATTGAGAAAATAGGTAGAGGTTATACTTATATCCTACTTGTTTGTATAGAATAGTTTAGTTTCCGAGACGTCTTCACGTATATATTCAACTGTAAATATAGTAAAATATCAGACCATTCACCACGAAGCGCTCGTAGCGGAGCTTGACTTGGCGATCTTAACCGATCAACAAGTTAAGCAACACTTGCTGCGGTGAGGGCTTGGATGAGTAACCGCTAGGGGCATTATTCAACTGAGCGCTTCCGTGCTTCGGAGGGCACGTTAAGCCGTCGGTCCCGGTTGTTTGTCTTGGGACAGCAGTCGTTAGGCTAAGTCGAAGGCCTTCGGGCGGCCTGAAAACTTCGACATAAGTTGGGCATGGCATCAATCACTTTGCCACCAACTGACGTATGAAATTTTAATGGGACCAACTTGGAGGTAAACTACCTAAATCTAAAACCTTTAGTCGGTTTGCCATGGATGGATTTTGGTTGGACTAGCGCACCAAGGTTTCCTGTACATCATGAAAGCATTTAAAATTATCGTTCTAACTAAAATACAAACTAGGCTAAAGGACAAACTTAACTTTGGCGTTCGATAGATTTGTTATTAAACTTATATTATATATTAAACATATTCACCGTTTTCAGATTTTTTCCTTCATGTTCTTTAAGACAAAGTTCTTGCCAAATTTCATGTTTCCTGGTCTACCGGAAGTACCCTTGTGAAATCGCAAAACATCGCGTTGACTTACAAGTCTGTTTTTTTACAGCTGAAAGTACCGTAGTTCTGAGAAAAAAAGGGTCTTGACAGACGGACAACAGAGTGGCGGCCCTATAAGGATTCCTTTTCCCTTTTGAGGTACGGAACCCTAAAACCCTTTTTGTCACACAATATCAAAAAACAAGGCAATATGTGAGAATACCTAAAAAAAACCTTTTACGAAGTACCTGGAAGGTATCTAAGTAGTCACGTAGGCGTGTGAGGCACGCAATGTAACCAATCTGTTTATATAATAATGTAGATTAAAGGTCTGTTCCCAATTTTCCTCGTTTTATCTTCCTGTGTGTATTTTTTAGAAGGTGAGAAATATGAAAATGCTTGAAATATGAAAACGATCCGTTATAACTGTTAAAACGCTTTGAAATAAAGCTTCTACATACTGTTAACCGACTGGAAAAATAAAAAAACCTTTCGCTGCAAATGGGATATCACTTGCTTTGCAGATTGGGACAAGGTTAGTGCTATATATACTTACATTTACATCCCCGTGCATACACATATACATAGATGGAGATTCTCGCGCCAGAATAACCAAATACTTAGTCAAAAGATAATTTAATGATTCAAGCGTTACTTGGCAAAGTAAGATTAACTCATTTCATAAAATCATTAAATATTAAACGATATTTAAAAAAAAAATACGTTAGAAAAATGCTTATGGCAGAGATGCAATGTGCACCACCCTCCCTCCCGCATGAAATGCTAGCAAACGCTAGACCGACGTTGCCCACCTACCGGTATACCGTAGAACATTACCCTCGGAATACAACTTTGCCCAAAACCAAAAATTAACTAAAAGTAGTTGTAGCCCATTAATTTTTTTTAATGGCTACATTTTTCAACATTTCGTGCAATCTCTGACATATACATGGCAACACAAATTATCCGTTGTGTTCCTAACTTCACTCAGTTGACTGTCAGCAGTTGTCAAAGTAGACGTCTACGCAGGTGGTGCCAATTTTGTTGTTCGTGTTGAACCGTGCTGAATCCAAAAGAATTATTGGAGGTGAGTCTCATAACTGATTGAATAGCGATTAATTTTGTTCTGGTTTTACCGTTTAAGCTGTCTTTATTACGAAAAAATTCAAGTGGGCAAAGTTGTAAGCAACTGTGTAGCAAAGAGTTTGCAACATTGCCCACCTTAAAAATGGTGTTAGGGTTGTCACTTTTTCAATCTGGAAAATATATAAATACAGATAAGGTTTTTAATTTTTTATTCTAGGTAAAGATTGTGAGTCATATTTGTACTTACCTTTGATGGCTTAGATTCGCAACTGGACTCAATAGGTGGCGCTGCGCTTAGGTTTTACTAATTTTATGACAACTTTTTAGTAGATCGTAAGGAGTGGTAAGGAGGCCTTTGCCCAGCAGTGGGACAATATACCTAACCAAAAAGTATTTGGCAGGTCTGCTAGTTCAAACACTTTATTATGTGAATGTAAGCTAAGTAAAAGTATTCCTAGATAAGATCTTGGCGGAAGACAGATTAGGTATTTTTCATCCGAGTGGTTGAAAAATAAATTATTTTAATAAAAATATAAAAGGCATACATAATTTAACGAATAGGTGATTTAAGTGGTGATGGTCCCTTACTTAGCTTTACATTTCCCCTGTATTGTGGGTCATTTTAGATGCATTACAAACACAAACACCTATAAACCAACTACCTATTTGCTTTTTACATTACACAAAATGAAAATAAATGTCCCTACTTAGTTTTTTTTACCTACAAGATGGCCAAAACAACGAGAAAAAAAAGCCGAAGACGTGTAGGTGCACGACGAACAAAAACTACTCAGAAGAGATGTTGGACTTGGTGTATAAGCGCCGCTTAGATTTGTTTATAAGTTTTGTTCCTTTCGGTGCCAATAGATGACGCTGGGAGTCCTTTATTGTTTAATTAAAATATAAAAAGGCTCCCTGAGACATCCATTGACGCAAAACAAATTAAAACGTGTTAAGAAACCGGAGCAGCGCTCTTGGACACTAAATATCCATAGGATATTTAATTTGGAAACTTTTGTTTTTGATTCAGGTATTGTATTAATTTTGTGTTTTCTTAAAAGCGTAATTTCAAAGTTTAATTTGGTATCTTTTGAATTGCCTGTTTTGGAAAGTATTTTTCAAACGTTAAAACAACTTCAGATGATTTATTGCTACATTCTTAAGTTTGTATGTAAATCCGTTTAATGATTATTAAAATAAGTATCTCTAAAAATGTGATCTCTAATTATCCAAAGGTTAAGAAGTTGGAAAACGAGTATTATTGTTTATTCATAATTATAATTAATAGTAATATCCAGCAGTGTAAGCGCCGCTTAGGTTTGTTAATTACTAATAAAAATAATTCGTACGAATAAAACATACCTGATTTTTATTTCGCAGCAACCCTAGCACTTGGCGTCTTTTGTATAAAAATAGCTTTGGAAGGTATTCCAACATTGCCCACCTCAATATATAAATATATTTAAAAAAAAAAAAATGTCTGTTTTCAAGATGGTTTACATCTTTGCACCATTATTCGTTACATTTTTTATTTTCAAAGCAATAGTGCTTAATGTTGCTGAGATTTTGAGGGTGGGCAAAGTTGTAAGGAATGGCAGATAAAGTTGCCCACCTCTTTACCCGTATATTTTGATGCTTTAAATCTAAGATAAACTTATTAAAGTTTTAAAAAATTATTACTTTAAATTAGCCTTAAATAACTGTATACTCAATTTTAAAATCAAGTCTATAGTTTTTGAGTTATGTTAAAAATAAGCAAAAAAGCGGGCAAAGTTGTAAGGTTTGACGGTACCTACTATCACAGTTTTATAGTACTTATAATAGCAAAAAAATTATAGACTGTGCTACTACTGCACTGTTGGTAGAAGCACGGACATGTCTAAGGTAGAAGGTATTTGTACTCTCATGTATTTATTATATGAGTTGTATTTATCAGGCACGTAGGTACTTACAAACGCGGTCACATTAACTAGAGGCTTGACCTTGTGACGTCATTTTGGCGCTCAAGTACGGTGTGCAAAAAAACCGGCCAAGTGGCCTTTATTAAGATCGAGTAAAAATTGATTAAAAATTAAGCTTGTTAAATGAATAAAAAATACTAATTTATTTTGAAAGGTAATATCCAACTACATATTCTGTAAAAAATTAAGGTGTCTACCTGTTACCGTTATTAATATTGAGCATACAAATAGGAAAAACACACATTAATTGTTGTATGGCTACCCAATTAATATTTATTTAATTGGCATTTTTCGACAATTATCAAAATTAACCAAATTATCGACGCGTGTATCGGTAACAAAGATGCTGACCGTACTGACACTTGCCGGGCGAGAAAAGGGAATGCGGGGGGAAGCGGGCGGGGACCCGCAATCCAGCGATCAGTCGAGTTAATATGACCGCGTTGTACGGTTTCTATATCGTATCTATTGTGGATTTATCGTACTTACCCAAGCCTAATATATAACCCAATACATTTTATTGCAGTAAAGATAATGATAAATTTATTGCTTAAAACATGGGTAGATGATACATAGTAAAATTATATGCACATAGTTGTTGACTTATAGTTTATATTCCACCATGTTTTGCCTTTGCAGGCGTACAATTTTCGATCGAGAGGTAGCAACCAGTCATTAAATTTTTGAATACAAAAATTTTAATTCTTATTAAACATTTGGATTAAAAAACAAAATGAGACTTAAATCATCATAATAAATTAAAATTTATCATTATAAAAGTCCTAAGTAAGTGTATATTATAGTAACATTTATCAGCCAACAATATTTCCAAATTAATTTTAAATGCATTATTACTATTTAATTACCTAAGGGACTTAGGGATTTTATTATAAATGTGTGGGGTGCCATACCGATTACATTTTTTCGCAGAAGAGCGGTTTTGCCTGTTACAAACAATATTATGGTCACCTTCAGCTTCTTTCCACAATGTCAGATAATTTTGGTAACAGATCTGGATTATTCTTAACAAATAAAGCTATCTTTAATATACATAATTTAGACAGTGTTAAATTTTTTTGCATCACAAAAATATGGTTTGCAACTATCAGGTGTTCGAAGCCCAAACATGGCCATAATACAGCGTTTTTGGATTAAAAAAATAACTTCTTTGATAATTGAGTTTCCCCAAAAGATTATTCCATATCTCAGGATAGGCTCAACCAGGCGTATCATATCATAGTAGGCGTCAAGTAATGCATACATATTTAACGTAAAATTATGTCATGTGCGTAATCGGAAGCTTGTGTCATATCGCAACAAATTCATAAGTTGCCATGTTTATGGTTTTGTTTTTCCTTTTTGTTCTGTACAGAACAATTTATATCTCTCAAATATGCATATAATTTTTCGTATATGTATTTCTCAAAAACTTTCGAAATTACTGCCAAAAGGGTAATAAGTCTCTAATATTGCATCATTTCTCTATTTTATTTTTAAACACTGGTTTAATGATTGTAGTTTTTAAAACTTGAGGAAACGTGCCGCTTGAAATACATACATTTATCTGAAAATTTAGGTGAGGGGATAGGATTTGTCCAACCGACTTAATTACCTTAGTAGAGCCATCATGGCCAACACTGAAACTGTTTCTTAATGTTTTTATAATATTCTCAATGTCTTTAGTAGCCATAAACATTGAATTTCTATTGTGGTTAATGTACAAAGTAACAATTTTGGAGGCACTACTTGGTTTCAAAGTTATTATGTCGACAAAATAATCATTATACGCATTCAATATCCTGTAAGATTTTCATCTACTTGCTTTATCTTAGTGATTGATTGCCTGGGTATATTGAACCTGGTTCTATTAATTATTTGCCATACTGTTTTTGATTTGTTGTCACTTGTTTTGATAATATAATTCTTTTGTGCACGTTTTGTGTGATTTATAATTTTGAATATTTTTTAAAAGTCATATTATTTGTTTTGTTCCGTAATTTCCACAAGAGACTTCTTTTCTTTTTACTGAATATTTTAATGCCGCGTGATACCCATTGTGGTTGTTATATTTTTTTATAGGATAGATTTGCAAACGAGCAAGCGGCTCACCTGATGTTAAGTGATACCGTCGCCCACGGACATCCACAATACAAGAGGTCTAGAGGATGCGTTGCCGACCTTTGAGGAAGCATGATAGGAAGGAAGAGGTAGAAGGGGGGAGGGGGAAGGAGAAGGAGAATGGGAAAGGGAGGAATCGGGCCTCTTTGGTAACTCTTATTGTGATAAGCTTTATTGAAAAACACAAGTTATAAAGTAACTTAAAAATAGTCATAAAAATGTCAGTCAAAAGAGCCAGTTGAGTTATACATTTCATCAAATTGTAGAGCACTTAAATGTATTTTAAATTTATCTATGTTTTCTAGACAGTAATCACGTCGTCTTTTCCGTTTTTTTTTTTAACTGGAAACTTTGGTAAATGTGCAAGTCAGTGTCCGGCAAGGCGTACTCGATTACTTCAGTAGTATATTTTTTTTTTTCTTATAATTGTGCGCAAAGTTGTCAATACAAGTTTGATGTACAGCTCTAGTAGGTTGTTTTAGTACCAATTTCAAATTGTATTGGAGAAGTGTAATATTATTATATATATTCAAATGTAATATTATTAGGTTTTAAAATATCGATATTAAAATCACCAGCTATAATAATATTTTTAATCTTCCTTTTAGTAGCAAGTTGAAGGGCCTTTTCTAATTTATTAAAGAAAATATTAGTAATTGCAGTAGATAACTATTATGTACGAGTAAATGCACAAAACAAAGTTGTATTTTGGTTGAATCAAATTCTCAGTGTTGATATATAGGTTATATAAACTTCTTCTTCAGGGCATAAAAACCTCTTCCATACAGCTACATCTTGAAAGCTTTTTTTATTTCTTACTACATAATTAAATGTCCTATAAATGGGGTATTTTAGACGCATCGAACAGTGTTATGAAATAGCCATCAGTGACGCATCTGAGTTTTGTCTCAAAACAGCAGCATAGATAATTATTATTAATTATTCCGTAGATAAACATCGAAGAAGTTTCCCTAAATTCGGCAAGAAGAGCATACTTACGTACTAATTTATCAGGACCAAACTTTGCGGACCACAAAGTTTAAAGCACACTTAAGAAGTCTGCCGTGTTTCATCTTGAATACCTGCTAACGTTTTGGACAACTTTGGGAGTTCGTTTAGATGTTTTATACAAAAATCTAGATATATCAGAGCCGGAATTGTATCTACTTAAAAGAAATAAAATGTTGGTTGTTGATTTAATTTAAATGTTATTAGCGTGTTACGCTTCCATGAAACCCGATGTTTCATGGGACGGCAGAAACCGATGACAGAAAATGAATGATTTCGTTGGCCACCACGAAATCATTCATTTTCTGCCATCGGTGATGATTGTCAAAGTACCGAAACTGCGCTCGTAGCACAGCTTGCCTATATTCCAGTCACTATGTATGTGAAATGTGAACCGGGAAAGACGAATTGTGCATATACGTACGTATATTACGTGGGGAAGGCTTAGAAAAGGTTAACATGAAAAACTCGACCAAGATTTCTTGGTTGCATTCTCCGCCATCTTGAAAAAAGCGTTTAATTTAGTTTTTTACAGTAACTCGGGTCTCCGTCGAGATACGACAATTGTGATGGATTACTTTTATGTTACTTTTTATGTACTATAATTTATGTCGTACACATTTTTGACCTACCGTTCATCGTTATCTAGATATCGATTGAAAAACAAAAATGTAGGCTACTAAATTAGTTTAATGCATTTTTTTTCTGGTGATACGATATTGGATCGAAAAACTGTCTGATAAATAACTTGTAGCGTGTGTTCAGACTTACAAACCATCTCTTGATTTTTTTATTTTGGATGAAGTTTAAGACCTCTAGCTTGCCCTGTAATCTCACTTAAAACACTGCTCTTTAACGAAACACAGCAATGTTTGCACACTACTGCTACACAGTTGAATAACTGTGAGCCTAGCACGAATAACTGCGTAAGTGTAACGTGTCGTTTGCGTGAAACATAAATAATGTCATTTATCTAGGGCAACTGTGTCACTCATAGTTTCTACGGCGAAGCGTGACGCGATGACGACCATACGAATACTTTTTCGCAAATTATACTACAGCCTCTGGTAAAGGTGTGGCACGTCCCCAGATGGACTCTGCAAAAGTAATACTACCACAATAAACTGATAATTTGATTACTCACTATTTAAAATAGTGATCATTTAGGTAGGTAGATAATTAAAAAGATTGCCTTCCCTAGAAAAGATTGACACTTATAAAATATCGGTATATCCTAGCTTGTGAATATAAAATTGGTTCAAACCCGGAGGGCACCGTTTATTCCAAATACTTCAGTTTACGAGCCAGCACCTCTGGACTATTTTATTTCCTACAAGGACATAAACGACCCCTTTTATTATAAGACAAGTGTAGGCATGTAACTTGAGCCCTGCTTGAGTTACGAGCGCCGTACAAATATATTTTATTAGCGAGAGAATCTCAAAGCTTTAAGAAGCGAGTAAGTTTTTGTATAGGCCAGAAGAATATGTATGTAACTGAAGAGTGGGAAAATGATGAATCTGAATGTTTATAGTAGCTAAAGAAAGTCAAGTCAATCTTAGATATCAAAACGACAGGTCGGTATCTACAGTACAGGGTTGTTTCTATAATTATAAATTAAAAACGCTACTAAAATAAATATTTAGTGATACTTTCTCTGGAAAAATGCTTATCTAGGCATGCCGTAAGCATTTTATTTGCAGCACTAGATGTAAGGCAATGTACATTACCATCACTTAGTTACTAGATGTGACTTATATGTACTTAAGTAAGATTACCTAATGCTGAGAAAGCTTAAAAAACTTCTAACGGTAAATTGTGATCTTCACACTAGGCAAGCCTGTATCGTGATTATGATATGACGGAATATTTATTATGATATCGTTTTCAAAATGGATTTTCGCAAAGTAACGCCTGAATCAATAAAATAACTTACAAATTACTTGTGCGTACCACATCGTGCACTTAGCTAATATACAAACTTCCATAAACTCGTCTACCACCAACCAACCTCACATTTTCGCATAGTGCTTTTCTAGTATATTTAGAGAGCATTTACTCGAATAAATATCAAAGGCATAGAAGAGCTTGGAAACCTCTCTGGCCGCAGAGATTTTGCGCAGGTGAGATTAGGAGATAGACTTGGGAGACTGTTCGCTGACTGACGTATTTCTTCAACCCCTTGGGGCTGATGGGGGCGTCGAGCATTCCTTCCTTACCCCTACCGAACCTCGGGGAGTGTCTACTACCCGGTATCTAGTTTGCCTGCGCTGCGTGCATATAGTAGCAACACAGCGCAGGGTACTCTGCTCGCTTGTTGTGTCTGGTAATGGACTCACCTCTCAGAAGGGCTGATGGCGACAGACGGAGGCTCCCTGCTGGATGGCCTCGAGAACTCATCTGGCGGCCCCGGCTCGCCGCCGCTGCTGCTCGTTTGTCGAGTCTATGTTAAACAAGTACAATTTGAAAAATTTAATGCCGACTTCCAATCTATTCAGTTATTGGAGTGTAACTCAAAAACTACCGAATGTGATGAAATTTAAATGGAACCACACGGGAAGCACCAGGTTTCCACCAGCCACCAGCAGAAGTATTTTGAGAATCGGTTCACCCTGTCGAAAGTTATGACATAACAAACATAAAAAAATACAGTCGTATTGAGTACCTCCTCCTTTTTTGGAAGTCGGTAGAAAAGTGCAAGATATTTAAAAAACTAGGTCATACGTTAAATTGTGGGTAGATAATTGGCTAATAGAAAATGTGTCGTTTTACGAAACAATAATATCCATATACTATATAGGTACCTACACTTTTCCCCAATAGCCCAATCAAAATCACCGATTACAAAAAAATATATTAAATAGTAGGAAATGCATACCAATTTTCTTCAAAGTGCGACCTGTACAGGAAGACATACATAGAACAGAACATATGGACAGATGAAGGTCAGTTGGGCACGTTAAAGTAGAGTAGAGACGTTTCGGTCAGTAATTAATTGATAGTACATAATTTCGTAAAAGTAAAACTATGTATTTAGCCGATATGTCATTATTAGACGCTGAAAGGCACGGTGTCTCTTGATTGAATGAGTTTGTCTCCAGAGTGACGAAAATATCCCCATACTGTTACTACCCCCGGTACCATTTTAATTTAATAAAAATATAGATATACTTAATTACTTTATCTAATATTATTACCCAATAACCATATGCAATATCTTAGTGCTGTTGTTTTCTTGCCAACCAATATCTGTTTATCTAGGAGACATTTTGAGTATTAGTTTTACTGATAGAGCTCACATCAACACTTAAGTATCATCATCATCATCATCATCATCTCAGCCGTAGGACGTCCACTGCTGAACATAGGCCTCCCCCATGATTTTCCAAAAGGACCGGTTGGAAGCGGCCTGCATCCAACGTCGTCCTGCGACCTTCCTCAGGTCGTCTGTCCACCGTGTCGGTGGACGACCTACGCTGCGCTTGCCGGTCCGTGGTCTCCACTCCAGAACCTTTCGGCCCCATCGGCCATCTGTTCTGCGTGCTATGTGCCCTGCCCACTGCCACTTCAACTGGCTAATCTTCTGGGCTATGTCGGTGACTTTCGTTCTTCTACGGATCTCCTCATTTCTGATTCGATCACGTAGAGAAACCCCGAGCATAGCCCTCTCCATAGCTCGTTGTGCGACTTTGAGCTTTTCTATGAGGCCCATTGTAAGAGACCACGTTTCAGTGCCATAAGTCATCACTGGTAACACACATTGGTCGAAGACTCTTGTCTTGAGGCACTGAGACACTTAACTATATATGTCACTTAATATTATTATTGTGTTTATATATATTGTGTAATATATATATATTATTATTATTAATATACTCATTTAAGTATATAAGTACATAAATCAAAGAAATATTCTACAAAGTTCGATGCTCTATACGAGATCATAAGTTTAAGAAGTTTATATAAAAGTATTTTATTAACAATTAAGCAAACGAACAATATTTTATTTTATAGCAAAATAAGGTGATTCGATACAGATACCTAATAGTCAACTATTATCTGTATCGTATCAACTTAACCTATAAACACGCGCCGGTACACCGGTGGCCAAATCTATACATTGCACAAAGCGGCGCTGGTACACCGGTGTACCGCAGTCAAAACCCATATCAGGACTGAACATAAACGTTAACTGTTCAAATATTTAATATATTTCGGTTTATTAGATGTTTTTTTAATACTAATAAATACCTAGAAATCATTTTACATAGATATTATATTATTTTGCTTATCAGTAAGCTAGGTAGTAAAAAAACAATGGGCGTCGATACCATATCTTTTAAACTTTCGCAGCAGTGCATTTGCTAGTATTGTTTTTGTGAATAAGTACCATTTTGAGGTAAAAACTAAAGAAAAAGCTTATAATTCTCTTATATTATGGTTTTGTGAGCAATTCCCGTAATTTGATAAAGGCAGCCGCCATATTGTTTTGATAACGGGTGGGACTACGATTTTGAGATCTATTTGGTTAGCGTTAGAGTATATGTTTGTATGACAATTTGTGCATTTATTATGGATAATTTATAAAATAGGTAGTATAGGTTTTCAAAGTCTATTCTTTTACGAATCGTTAGCGAACTTGTCCTCATCGGAGACGTCAACCAATTACCTTACATAGACAGGGAGAACCTGTTCGATCTAAGGTATAACCGCCCTAACCTGGTTACGAACATCAGCCAGGAGTTGTTGTGCACGCACCGGAACCCAATGGATGTTGCGTATGCGCTGAGGGAAATATACTCCGGTATATATTCCTCGGCTCCCAGTATAAGGTCCCTGCGCCTCGAGAGCTACACGGGAGCGAATATCCCCAAATCCCTTCCAAACACCCTCTTTCTGGTCCACACTCAGGAGGAAAAGGAGACCCTGACCAGCCAGGGCTATGGTAAGGGCGAAGGATCACGCACCCTTACCATTCACGAGGCGCAGGGACTGACGTACGAGTCAGTCGCGGTGATTAAAACTAAAGGCAAAATGAAGCTGCACGAGAGCGTCCCGCACGCAGCCGTTGCGGTTTCCCGGCACACGAGGACCTTTGTCTACTACGCCGACGACGAGGATGATGCCATCGGACGGTTTGTGAGGCAAGCGACGGTTGCGAGCGAGCAAACCATCTACGGCTATAACCTGAAGATGGCAATCAGGGATCGAAACAGCGTGGTGATGGAGGCCCTTCTTCAGCGCAAAGTGGGCAACGTGGGCTCACAATAAATGTACTATAATCCATTTGCTGTAATATATGTAGTTTTTCGAATTGTATGTAAGCTAGCGTTAAAAAATTATAACTGACAAAGAGATGGTGCGGGCATCCAGAGCAGACATGCTCACGGAAATGTGTTGGCAAGCGGTGGCGTGTGTGGCGGGTCGCCATCTTCCCTCAGAAATGGTTGAGGAAGGCGATGGCTGGCACATGCGTCAACTCGTGAACGGGTGCTGTTTGCGGGCACTGGTCTGCTGTGAATGCTTGCACCAACTCAGAATAAAATGTATCAATAACTTTAAGTGAATTATGTTATATGTATGTATAAGAGTAAAAAAAAAAAAAAAAATGATATGTTCCTCATGTATGTATTTTGTTGTATGTTATAAATTTATAAGTAAGTTGTCAAAAATCTGTAAGTTAAAAAAAGGCACGGACCCTGGAGTCTGAGGAGCGTAGTTTTATTAATAAATAAAAAAAGTCTATTCTACCGTTGTGATTGTATGTTTACTCCTTTTACACCTGCTTGAGAGATAAAATTGGTCTTTGTAGAATTTATTTCATTTGTTATTTTTTTGTTGCGGTTAAAGTTTTTATATATTTTTTCGGTTGACTTTACCTATATAATTTGACTAAAAAGAAACAGATAACATAATATTAGAATAAAGGAAGATGTACTGGGTAACCAGTGTAAATTTACGCCGTTTACAGATATACAATAGAACAAATAGCTGTTTTACTACGATTTTAATCCTGCAAAGGTTTGCGGCGCGCGCGAATTTTTTAAATAGTGAATTTTCACGCGCTTTTTCCATTCGATTTGGCGCCAAAATATTTTTATGTTTAAGTTACCTAAAGGGTTAAGGTGAGTTTTCGATGCAAGTATAAAAGGTCGAGATGAGTTCCACAGCATATTAGTAGGCCACTTTCTAACACCTGGTCAGCTACCACCCTCATTAATGAAAATAGATCAAGACGCACCTATGCTTAGACAGCTGTGCTTGAGAGCTAGTCACCACGCTAGGTATATTATACTGTCTTCACGCGTTTTCACTGATCATAAAGTAAGATGGAATATAAAAACTCCATCCATTTTGTATGAATACGACTAAGACTTGAAACTTAATAAAAGCAAATAGCCCGTCGCGTTTCGAGCGTACACCATGTGTACGTACAAAAAAGTGATAAGCCATGTTCCACCTACGCCAAGTGTAACATAAGTACACATTTTTACACCTCGTGTTTGTAAGTAACTCATTTTATCAGATCCAATGCACTCCACCGGTATAAATTTGCTTTTAATTGGTCAAACTATTCAAGTGCTGTATTTTTTATCTGAACTTTTATTCGTAGTTCGGAAAGAACCCGAAAGAAGTAGACATTGGACGGGATAAATAAAGTATCGTCATCTTCTTTCTTCTATATTTATAATCCATTGCTGTTCGTTAGTCTCACCAAAACTCAAAAGTATAGTTTTGAGCTCTGGGTGGCACTGAAAGTGTCACGGACAAGCGTAGTGCTTAGCAGGTGCAGGACTTGCTCTTTAATCCATAAAAAAATACTAATTAACGATGAGTTACCCCCTAACCCAACAAAACGAGCTACAATCTGCAGTTTTGTAAGTGTACATGCGTAGCAGCAGTTTCAGGTACCTATATAAGTTACATCCGTAGGTATGAGAAACAAGATAAATGAGGCAAGAGGTAAGATTGCGAGTAAATTCTAATAAATTATCAAAGTAAAACATCGTGGAAGGAAGGTGTGGGTTGAATCCGGTTTATATTTACAAAACATACATGCAAGAATAATTAGTTTGCTAATTTGATATGTATATGAAGTTTTGCGTCTTTCCGAAATTCTTAGTAAAGAATTATTGACAGTTGGTGATGTTGCTGTTATAGCTACAACTAAAACGAAGTGTTTATATTCGCTTTACATCTCTCATATTCGGTAAGATCCTTATTACCCCCATAAATGGGGCTTGTAGGTGACCAATTAGCGCTCTATGGTAATAATGTAGCTAGAAAAGCCCTAGGGCGGTAAGTAATTAAAAAACACAAATGGGGCTTGTAGGTGACCAATTAGCGCTCTAGGGTAATAATGTAGCTAGAAAAGCCCTAGGACGGTAAGTAATAAAAAAAACACTCCCTCTTTCTAAAAGTTCGCGTACATCTAACCATCATACTGGCAATAGACATCATGCATTCAGCCCAATGACAAAAGAGGTCGCTTCGCTATTCAGCCTTGTCTTCGTATGAGTATAATAGTCATCAATTTTATTTTTGCTATGTCGGTTTTTTTCTACTTACCTCACAATCGAGATATAAAGCAGAGTAGTTAGCTCGGGTGTAAGCATCAATTACACCCTCGAACTACAAAAAATATCTCGGGCTGCAATTGATGCCTTACAGCCCTTGGCTACTAGTCTCCTATTAGCGAGAACCTCTACAGAATAGACGTCGCTTGGCTTCATACATCGGTACGTTCTGGAAAGCGCCGTCAACGCTCACAACTGTCGCGCCCTGGTTTGCCGTTCCCTTTGGTTAACAGTGACAGCTCGCAAAGACTACGTAAACCCACCTACGATCTGCGAGCGTTGTGGTCGCGGTGTGAGCGTTTTCGGTGACGTCATCGATGACGTATCGAGTTCGCTCAGTCGCTCACGATGATCGTGGGCTTGTAAGGGAATGGGTGTGCGAACGCCGCGAGTAATTTCGGCGCTTTCCAGAACTTAGACATCTGATTCCATCTTATTGAGAGTCATCATTGTGTTGCCAGTGTATAACAGATAAATCTCAGTGGCCCTATAAGGTCTATTTATACCGTACACGAAAGACAGTTGATGAGCATATTTTTTTTGTATAGTTTTAGCACGTTTTTCGCTGACTATATTCTCCAAAATTTATAAATGCAGTTCAGAATATATCTTAATAAGTTATGGTACCTGCTCTAACTGTCCCGTCCACAGAATAGGTATGTAGTCCCGTCACGTATCTATATAAGAAAATTAAACAAAATCAACGATAGAAATTGTTAGGTTTTTTACCGGCCTATCCAGGTTGAGGCTTCTTTTCGATACGGGAAAAGTGTCCAACTCGAAATTCTTTTGGGTTTTAAAATCAATACTTGTATGTTGTTTTAATTTTTATTATGTTTTCTTTTAATTATTTTTTTTATGTCATGGATAGTACGTCTGCTATTTTGATGTAAATATGTCTATGCCACGCATTTACCTCATGATTCATCATCATCTTAGCAGTAGGACCTCTACTGCTAAACATAATCCTCCCCTATAACACAGTATAAATATAGAGAACCAGTACGGAAACTAAGCCTAGTTAAGCGGATATAAACTTATATGTGACCACTCGTCTTGTCGCGGCCTCACTACTGACAGCACAGCGCCAACCGCTTAGGGCGCTCGTCGACGCGCATATGTTTGTGTGAGTGAGCAATTTGGATCGTTTGTAAGTAGTTTCCGTACTGTTTCTCTATATTTATACTGTGCCTATAATTAACCGAGCGAGCGAAACATCTCTCTTTTAACTGGCTAAATTGACTTTAATCTGTCCGTATGTTTGTTAGTTTGTATGTGTGTCCTCTTGTACAGGTCGCCGATTTTCATAACATTTGGTACATACATTAGGTACATGACTTTAAAGAGAAATATCGAATAGGAGCATAATTAATTTAGTGGTTGCCGAGATAATACGCTGCGAAATTTAAAAACTGGACGACTTTGGTAATATTCAGGAAGAACATTTGGTACTAAACTAATAATATATAAAATGTTGCCAAAATTGGTCATGATCTTGTTGAAGAAAATATTTGTAATTTTTTTCCGAATTTCGATGATTTGCAGATAGCTCAGGCGAAAAATTGCCGCTGATAAGATTGCTGTTCGCAGTACTACTAGTTTTACCTAAGGACCGGTTGGTAGTGGCCTGCGTCCAAAGTACGAGAATTAAATTATACAGTTCATTCCATTAACCACACACGATGCAGTTCCTGGAAAAGTAGTTTGATTTCTGCAAAATCTATTGTATTATTGGCCAAATATGGCGAATCGCCATTCAACGGGCTAATCACATTAAGTATTTTACGAGTGTCTACGAAATCCAATACGTACAGCTAAAATATATCCCATAGAAAGTCGACTGACAACGTAGTACGAGTATTAAGTTAAAAATGTTTTAAATGTGTATATTCCTTCGATATTTCATAGATACCTTTGCTCTACTATTTTATTGCATAAGCCAATTAGAATAGGAACCATTTGGTCCAAGTCGAGTGAAACGTGAAACACCTATTCCGATGCAAAGAGCTTTCTGTTGTAACAAATGAGGTCATGATCGTAGCTGGTCCGTAGCGTAGTGCGTAGTGTCTACGGCGTAGCAACGATTTATTTGCAGAGAAAATTACCACGGAACCACAGTTTAACTAACAGTCAAGAAGCTAATGCTATGTTCACAATAAGGCATCTGGATAAAGATTATGCATGTTTAACAAATTGCCTTAACCTATAGCTAACTTACATGAAAATGATTTTAAGAAAACAATGAAACAGTTCTTCGAATTCACTCCATATTACTCAGTAAATACATTTTTGGAAAGTTGTTTTACCGAATCTTCATTCTCAAATTAATTATAGGATTAGCATTTTATAAGACTTGATTGTAATAAGATTAATAACGAAATTCTTGACATACTTAATCTATACATATTATGACATTTATTTTTAAAGAATCTGACATGAATAATACAATGGAGAATTGAAATTTTTCATAGAACATAAACTTGACTTTTAACTTTCATATTTTCTTTCTGCTTTGTTATTAATCTGTGTTAAATTTCAAATTTTATTCGTAATTTTATTTTAATCATATTTCAGTATTCAATTTTATTTATAAGATATACTGTACGTACAGTATTGACTTGCCTAGTGTAACAAATGCAGTTATAAGGCCAATAAATAAATATTATCTTATCTTATCTTATCTTATAAGACACAATTGTACCAGCACAGCTTTCGCCGCAAGCTCTCGGCATAAGTTAAAAAAGTGGACGGGATCTAAAAAAATATTTTTATGGGCAGTTTCATCTTATGATTCCGGTTTGTGGTGAGTAGTTACGTCACCTATTCATAGACACATTTGTAGATTCAACTGCATGAAAACACATACGTAATTTGATGTTTTATTTTTATATGAATGATGTTACTTAGCCCGTAACGTATAACTCAACTTATTTCGATGTCACTTGTGTGTACGAAGGTGGATAACATGAAAGGCTATTTCTGTAAAACAGTACTATTGTTTGAATCAAGAACTCAAAGAAAAAAAAAATAATACAACACTAATATAATATTTTCTGGTATGTTTTTATTTTTTTACTGTAGTGTACAAATAAAGAGTTGCTATCTATGTATATTACAAATGTTTGAACAATTACGTGAGCGACTGTACATGTTTGAATTTCATTTACAATGTATATTATAGGATAGTATAAAAATATTTAGAGCCTGAAAAATGTGATATTTTTTATCCTTGAAGAACTTACGGTTTACATTCCTTTATTATAGTCATTAACTTCACAAGTGAAACCACGACTACGAAGGAGAAACTAGTATATTCTAAAAGTGTGGTGATAACGTGTCCTAGTGTGGACGAGGCTTTAGCTAATAGCACAAGAAGGAAATCATTGACTATGTAAACTCGGTATAAGTAAGCACATAAGTGGCATATAATAATGTAGATGAGATATAAATATTGTAAGTGGGGCCTAAAATACCCACGTAATTAATCAGAGTGGTTTAATTTAGGATGGTGAATATCAGGGTTTACGAGCTTAGATACCGCAGATGTTTTTAGTCTGTATACGCTTGTCATAAAATTTCATTAGAACTTTAATGTGCTGATTGAAACTTGTGAAAATGTTTGACCTGTCCGGGGATTAACATATTTGTTTGCAATAAATACAATTTGAATTTATGATAAATATGTAAAACGGGTTTGCTGCATGCTTTGGTTCTTGGTGCATATTGATGCTTTGGTAGTTTTATATTTTAAACTGTAAATGCCAACAAATTAAGAAATAAATAAATGTCATACAATTTGGACCCGACTGCCAGAGCAGGGTTATGTTTTAGAATATGAGAAACCTACCTATGTTCGAAAGTGTTTTTTGCAATTGAATGAGATGAGGAGTAAGTCGCGCGTCCTATGTTGAGCACTACTACCCATTACAGTTGTAGCGCCGCCCAGAGCTTTGAACTGTAGTTTTGCATGGACTGCACTGTGGTCGTCACTCCGAGACATTGGGTGTTGAGTCTCTTGCGCCCAGTAATTCCACTTCCTACAGTGCCCTTCACACCATAACACAGTATTGCTTAGAATATCTGACACAGGTAGTGGTACCAACACACGGTGCGTTCGAATGGCATTGTTACCGTTTGCAAAATGTGCATTCGTGTAAAACGTTCGTGAAACAAAATGTCGTTAATTTTGCTTACGTCCTAAGATGATGGAACTAATGAGAAAATTAGTTCTCACTAGTTCCATTGCCGAGTTCCATGGAACTGACATGGAATGAAAAAAATACCCCACTAGTTCCATGGAACTAAAACACGATGGAACTGGTGGGAATGATCCCCTAATCACACCTCAGTCTAAAATTCATGCCTGGGACGTGGGTTGAAAATTGATTGGCATTTTGAAGCTTTGCGAACGCTGAACAAAACAGCCTATAATAACAATTTCGGCCACATTTCAGATTCCCAATTCGAACGCCCTTGTGTACGTTTTTAGAATTTTTAGCTGTTATTTTTTCCAACTCGAAGCTATCCGAACGTAGCTTAAGCCGTTCTGGCACAATAGGCCTACCATAGATCGGGTTTCATTTCATTTTCATCACCTCTTACGATTCGAATCCCGACAGTGGATGGAACATTCTACTCCCTGTCCCCACCTAAAGCCTAATTGGCTAGATGAGTTTTTAATGAAATGGCATCCTTGCATTCATCCCATCTTTTTGTTTCACTACTGAAGCTTGCACCGCACTGTAATTGACTGAGCGAGAGAAGCGAGGGAAACCATATTAAATTTCATCTGTCCGTATGTTTCATAGGTTGTGTGTTGTACAGGTCGCGTTTTTCAACCAATTTTAACGACTCTTGGCATGCATGTTCCACTATTCAATATATTTTTGTGGTGCAATTTTTGAGTGGTGTGGTAATTTTTCTAAAAAGGAGAGAAGTTTGCTGAGGCGCTCTTTACCGACCGATTTTTATTAAATTTGGTTAACTCATTAGGTACCTGACTTTAATGAGTAATTTCAAATAGGAGCATAATTGATCAAGTGATTACCGAGATAATAGGTTGTGAAGTTTAATAACTGGACGATTTTGGTAATATACGGCAAAATTATAGCAAAATTGCTCAAGCTATTGTCGAAATGAATACTTAATTGTCAAATTTAGATGGGCTGTTTTTCATATTAGTAGTACGAAGTGAACATGTTTGTTGCGAGGTCTACAGCTCATAGGGTCACACAGTGCCAGCTTTGCCCGAACAGCCCTATGACACTTACCATAATGCCTTTGAGCTGATTCACCAATGGCGAATCAGCGAAGAAGTTGTTCACCGCGGAGAATATTTTTCTACGTTTACTCGTCGCGTCTGAGCAGGCGCTCCCACGCCCGCCTGTCTGCTTCGCTGTACAAACAAACGTACACATGTTACTATTTAAGTATAATATTAGTAGGTATGTTTTGGGGTAACCAGCGCAAAATCCTATGAAAACATGAGAATATATTTCAAATACTTACCTACAAACACGTAGGTATTTGTAATGATATTGTAATGAAATGACTACAGGGAGTGCTAGGTGATCAGTAGACACACCCAAGATAAAAGAATTGATTATTCTATAAGCTCGAAAATATTTGATGAAAAGATCTGGAAATATCACAAGAGTCCGGACCGAAAAGAATAATTATGGACAAAACTCGTTTTTTAACTCGCAATAGAAGAAATGAACCAGAAAACTGTACAGATATCTCCAAACCTTTATTCCGGACAATGCCTAATTTAAAATTTTCTGCTTTTAAATCTGTTCGGTGAATATAGCATTATATGGACTACTCTAAAGTATTTTACTAATGATGTATGTGAAAGCGACGATGTTTAATCCGTCTGAATCAGCAAGCCTCTGGCCCATTCATAGATCTTTTGTTATAGCGTAAACCTGATGCGGACAAATTAAGGAGGCTTAAACGATTTCAATCAAACATGGCTAAGCTCTATTTGGAAAAAATACCTGCAAATGTAAAAAAAAAACAGCATCGATATCACACGACATGTTCCGGACCTGCGATGCCATATAAATCACAGACGGACAGACAAATAGACAGGCACACGTTGTTTTCCACGACTTCCAAAAAGGAGGAGGTACTCAAAACGTCTGAATTTTATGTTTGTTACCTCATAACTTTCGACTAGATAAACCGTTTTCCAAAGTTATTTTTTTTGTTTGAAAGCTGGTGCTTCCCGTGTGGTCCCATGTCTATCGAATTAATTATCAAATCCGGTCCAGTAGTTTTTGAGTTACACTCCAATTACTGATTTATACCAAAGTAATAGAATGGAAGTCGGTATTAAATTTCTCAAATTGCACTTGTCATTGGTTCAATTCAATTTGAGTTTTAATGGTTTCATTTGATTTTGATACAAATGTATTAATATTGTTTTTAAATTACAACTTGAAACTTTTAAATTATTTCAATATAAATATTCTGTTCTAATTCAAAATAGTTTTTTCATCAATTTCATGTTTGTATGATGTTTATTGCTATTTATCAATTTTGATTCGAGTTTATATCTGGTCCGAATTCTAATAACCAAAGAATAAGTAAATGGTGGCAAAACCCCGTCCAGTTATAATCTAAATCCAAGAGTTGTCTGGAAGAATCGCCAGCCACCCGTTAATCTCCTTGTAGAGTAATTGATGTCTGGACCAGTGTTACTTGTAGTTTATTTATCGGAGTGTTGGTAGGTAGAACATTTATGATTCCGGTGAATACCAAACAATCGTGACATAATTGCGTTGTGCCCTTTTTATAAACAAGAACAAATAATGGTATACTTCAGCCCAGTTAGTTTGTTACTTGCGTCCGAATACAATACCTAAATATTAATCGCGCTTGGCAACATTCCCAACAGTTTAGGAAACTCGAAGCAAAACACGGTAAGTATACAGTTAGTCTTCGTGGGCATAAATTAGTTTGTATGTTTGGTGAATTTATTTAGGTACTTACTAAAAGTCACGCCCATGGCTCGCGCAGAGGAGAGAAAACTAAGCAGGTTCGCGGAGAACTGACGTATGTGAGCGCCGGTATACTACTGACGGATCCACATATATGGCTATGTGTACAAATGTTGGACGTATTGTGGCAAAAGAAAAATAACCATGAAATATATACAACACGGTTGATTGTCTTTTGGATGGATATTGCCAATGTTTGCTGAATACGGCCATATCAATATGGTACGTGAGATATATCGTAAGACTTCTTGAGATGTGGCTAGACGTAGTGAAATACCGTAGAAGTAAGAAGTGTAGCTACGTGTCTCCGCTCGTTTACGCTTTTCTCAATATAGTAAGAAAAATAACTTGGTTCTTTTTTGTTTTTGACAGACAAGAGAAAAGGTTTCGTATAATTATTAAGATACGTTGCCTACTTTTACATAATATAATGGTACCTACACCAAAAAAATGGGAAACACCCATTGGAACCGGGTAAAAGCTTATGTGTGATTCCTGGGTAGGTATAACCTAGCTATCATTGTTTCAAACTTAATCTAACTACCGAAAAGTAACCGTTGCAGGGATGGAAGTTAGCGAACTCATAATTATATAATTCATAATTTATAAAAATAAATAAAATTGAAGTGTCTGTATATACTATCGAAATAACAGATTTTTATTACAAGTAATATACAGGGCGTCCCATGACTATGCGACATGAAGGAAAAGCACCTAAGCTAAGCTAAATATTGTAGATAGGATATTAGTTATTATTATATTAGGTAATCCGGCGATAGGTAGATTATTGGGACCGGCCGGAGCAAACATCGTTGCATTTTTGACAACATCCGCGAAAAACAAATGAAGATATGACAAGAAACGTTGAAAAAACGGCCTAGTAGCAGTAGTTCGGTTGTTAGTCCGGTTGACCGAACTATTACAACTTTTCAGTGGCAATAGTTCGGTTGCTACAAAGCACCGAACTATTACTACTCTCTAGTAGCAGTAGTTCGGTTGGTAGTCCGGTTGACCGAACTAGTGCAACTTTTCAGTGGCAATAGTCCGGTTGATACAAAGCACCGAACAATTGATACTCTCTCTAGTAGCAGATTCAGATTCAGATTTATTTTTATTGTTAAACTGTGTCACATTATTGATCGTATACATTATTATTGTCCCAACAGCTTGGTCCATCAATTGAACATACAATAATTTTATTAATAGTTTTAGAAAGTAACTTAAATCTAACAATTGTAATTAATTTTTTGTCAAGATTACCTAAATATTAGTGTAGTTGGTCCATCAAATTGAACATACAGTAAATTAATTAATAGTCATAGAAAATAACTTAAATCTAACAATTGTAATTTATTTTTTGTCAAGTTTACCTAAATATTAGTGTAGTTGGTCCATCAAATTGAACATACAGTAAATTAATAAATAGTCATAGAAAATAACTTAAATCTAACAATTGTAATTAATTTTATTTCTACATTACCTATATATTAATGTGCTTATATTTAATGTTGAATATATAATAATAAAATTATGACTATACATTAAAACCAACCATATTATTAATCAATCATATCACCAATTCTTTAACATTGTCTATTAAAAAGTCATTTACATTATAATAACGTTTCTTTATTAGAAAATTAAATACTTTCACTTTAAAAATGCTGATACTTCCCGAGATGCCGATATTTACCGAGAGCAATATTGGATAATATTGCTCTCGGTAAATGATTATATATCAAAGGACCCATACCGAACACACCCTTTGCGAAACATGCTGTCCTGTGATTAGTGTGCTTTATTTTATGTCTGCTTTGTGTACCTTGGCCAAATTCATATAAGTATATGTTTCTTCGAACAAATAACGACATTTCATAAATGTATAGGCATGGAAACGGCAATATTTTTAGTTTCAAGAAATATAGCTCACAAGATTCTGTAGATTTCAAGTGACAGACCGATCTTAGGCATTTCTTTTGAGCCTTGCTTCCCGTTCTGTACAGTTACCCCAAAATATAACTCCATACCTTAAGGTTGACGTTACATATGCATGATAGACTGTAAGAAGTAAGAGCAGTAGTTCGGTTGTTAATACGGTTGACTAGTGAAAAAGATAAAATAGAAAATAATATATAATAGAATAGTAAACGATCTAAACTCTGCCTTCTGAAAAAAAACATGTAAAGTAAACTCCAATGTTGAAACAATGAGCAATTGAGGAATAATATACAATTTTAGTTGAGGGTTGCAGTTGAGCCTAGAGTCCTAAACGGGTGTAATGTCAACGCTTATAAAGATAAGTAATCTGGTATCGACCGGTTTAGATAATACCTGAAGAAAAATCCTTTCAAAGCATAAAGCAACGTAATCAATGCAAGAGGTAAACTAATCATCATCATCATCATTATCAGCCGGAAGACGTCCACTGCTGAACATAGGCCTCCCCCATAGAACGCCACTTGGACCGGCTACTCGCTTCCTGGATCCAGCGATTCCCCGCGGTTTTTATGAGGTCGTCGGTCCACCTAGCGGGGGGCCGGCCTACACTACGCCTTCCGGTGCGTGGTCGCCACTCGAGAACCTTTCTTCCCCATCGGTGATCAGTTCTGCGAGCGATGTGGCCTGCCCATTGCCACTTCAACTTGCTAATTTTGAGAGCTATGTCGGTGACCTTAGTTCTCCTACGGATCTCCTCATTTCGGATCTTATCACGCAGGGACACCCCAAGCATAGCCCTCTCCATTGCTCGTTGAGCGACTTCAAGCTTGTTAATGAGGCCCACAGTAAGGGACCACGTCTCAGTGCCATAAGTCATCACTGGCAACACACACTGGTTGAAAATCTTGGTTTTCAGGCTCTGAGGTATTGGGATCGAAGCTTCCCGAACGCTGCCCATCCGAGCTGGATTCTTCGTGCGACCTCCTTGTCGAAGTTGGACCTACCTAATTGGACAGTTTATTATACGGACCCATATCACTTGTTGTGAATTTTGAGACTCCGGCAGGACATGTCTTTAGTTTATTATCTATATTTATTTCTAAACTCTTTTTATTTGCCGTATTTAGTGTAGGTACTATTCTTGATAGCAATGCAGTGTAGGTCTGAACGGCTGTAACACTACAACACGTACTGAAAGATGAACAAGCTCTAATACAAAGTTCTTCTCTTTACCTGTTCATTATGTAATACAAGAAAAGTATGTACCTACAATCATTATATTCGTTTTCTTTACATAAAAAATTGAGAAGGCAGAGCTTAGATCGTGCACTATTCTATTCTATCTTCTATTTTTTTTATTATTCTATTTCACTAGACAACCGGACTAATAACCGAACAACTGCTACTACAGAGTATCAATAGTTCGGTGCTTTTTATCAACCAGACTATTGCTACTGAAAAGTTGCACTAGTTCGGTCAACCGGACTAACAACCGAACTACTGCTACTAGAGAGTAGTAATTGACCAACCTTTTGACTTCATATTTAAATGGTAGAATTCAAAGGGTTGACATAAATGGTAAAAAATCGCCCGGCTCTATAATCTCAATGGGCGTTCCACAAGGTTCAATACTAGGGCCGTTCTTGTTTTTAATCTATATTAATGACTTACCTTATTATGTAGAGAAGAATAACGAGATTGTATTGTTTGCAGATGACACTTCACTGTTATTTAAAATTAAAAGGCAGTTACTAAACTATGACGATGTTAACAATGCATTAGCTAAAGTTGTGAATTGGTTCAATACAAATAATCTTCTCCTCAATGAGAAGAAAACTAATTGTATAAAATTCTCGACACCAAATGTGAGACAAGTAGAATCCAATATACAATTGAATGGAACAGGGTTGGACCTTGTGGAGTCAACAGTCTTTTTAGGAATTACTATAGACGCTAAATTGCAATGGGGTCCCCACATTAAAAAATTGTCTAGTAGGCTCAGTTCAGCAGCTTATGCTGTTAAAAAAATTAGACTATTAACTGATGTAGACACAGCTAGAATAGTTTATTTTAGTTATTTCCATAGCGTTATGACTTATGGCATACTGCTCTGGGGATGTTCTGCAGATATTAATTCTATTTTTATACTGCAAAAAAGGGCTATACGAGCAATCTACAGTTTGGCTCCCAGAGTTTCCCTTAGACAGAAATTTAAAGACATAAACATTCTAACTGTTGTCTCTCAGTTTATCTATGAAAATCTAATGTATGTAAAGAAAAACATTAGCAGTTTTGATAAAAGGAGTGATGCTCATTCCATCAACACGCGAAATAAGCACAAGCTATCCGTACATGTAACGCGTCTCCACAGAATAAGTCATTCTTTTATGGGACAATGTATACGATTTTATAATAAAGTTCCCAATGTTATCCGAGATTTGCCTATTAATAAGTTTAAAATTACTATTAAAACTAAACTCTGTCAAAACTATTGTTGATTACTTGGAGGATAAAACAGCTTGGGACTGATCACTCCAGGATCTATCTACTCGTGTACTAAGATGTCAAAGTGTAGCGTGTCTTGCCCTACTGATACCATTATTATGTTCTCTTTTGTGAGGCAACACACTGGAGCTAATATTTGTAGTACTTAAGTAAAAACATTGTAAAAACATCTATATAAAAAGAATGGCCCCGAGTTTCTTGCCGCTTCTTCTCGGTTGGCTCTATGTATTTTGGAACGCGGCGGTAGGCTTTAAAGTACATTATAATGAAAAATTGACGTTCATAAGTGCGTCTTTGATGCCTAAATTGAATAAATGATTTTGACTTGACTTTGACTTTAATAGTTCAGTGCTTTGTACCACCGGACTATTGCCACTAAAAAGTTGCAATAGTTCGGTCAACCGGACTAACAACCGAACTACTGCTACTAGACCGAAAAAACAACCTTGTGTACAGCCGTATGATTCAATCTCCAAGATTCAATAAGAGCAAACATCGTTGCATTTTTGACAACATCCGTGAAACAAATGAACAGATGACAAGAAACGTTGGAAAAGCACCCTTATGTACAAGGGCGATATCTCATAAAGTATTTGTCATCGGTGAGCTCGTCGCCGAGCTCGTCGACAATTCATTACAGAATTGCACGGCAAGGGCGATATCTCATAAAGTATTTGACATCGGTGAGCTCGTCGACGAACGCAACGACGAATCATTAGAGAATCGCACGGCAGGACGTTTTGCTCCTAAACTCAACAATTCACTACCCTACGAGTACATAAACTATTGTTAATTAATGATGATCTCAAATGAAACGTCCTGTATTTTTTACCCAAAACTTATTTATTCTAAACAGAATCTTGTCAGTTTGTTTACACCAGTCAATTACAGATTAACTATTGCAGAATGTTATTCGTATAACCATCTGGGCTTCTAGAAACATGTTTATTTTCCTTCTTGCTGCGAATATTTTTGTTTATACTATAGTATCCCCTTCGTAGGCCTAGGTCGAATTAATTATAGTGAAACTATCCACAGTAATATAAATGTGAACGCTCGGATGTATGGATGTTTGTTACTCAATCACGCAAAAATGGTTGAACGGATTTGAATCAAATTTGTTAAGTAGATAGATCAGGCACTGGAACACATATACGAAAATAACACAAAGGAAAATATTTATTCATCTTTTCTTTGTTCTAAGAAATAAAAAGTACAATCTAATTTCACATTTAGCTAAATTACTATTTATATATTTTTTTTGTATTGTATTGTTTTTTTATTACTAGACCATGAAAGTCAAAGACTGTCATAAACCTAAATCAGTGAAGGATAGATGTGATCCAGGAACACTTGGAGCTGAAGTCTAATGACGTGTTCTAAACAACCCATTTATATTTTATTACACTTTAAAAAATCCTGACACATTTAGCCGAGTGTCGGAACCGCCTAAGGAAATAAGTTTTCATGACTTTCACGGGGTATATATACGTTATAATTATATATATATATATATAAATATAATCTCGAAAGAAAAGGCACATGTACAAGTAAAATGTTTAGCTTAATGTGAGTTCGTAGTTGCACTTCACAAACGTTACATTATATTTTCCACATATATAACGCACGAAGCGTTTTGCTTCCCTTTATGGGCAGTTTACCAGATTCTCAATTCATCTGGCAAACTGCTCATTAAGGTTTGCCTCGACCAAGGATGATTAATTTACTTCTACTTTTATGATCCGTAGGAACTGTCAAGGAACGGAACTCCTTACCTGAGTCTTGTGTTTCCCAATGTATTTATGTGTAGGTATCTTCTGCTACCTACATCTTCAACCGCACCGTCACATAACAAGGTGAGATAATGGTCAAACACAAGATTATAAAATGCAAAAAACAGCTCTTCACGTTTTTCTTTAACAGGATAACTTGAGCCGCAATTACTGAGAAAAGGCATTAAACAACGGCGGAGAAAAATAATTGGTTCTTAGAAAAGGCGGTGGTGAGTAAACTGTGGCAATTTATATTCAGAAAATACTTTTACAGTTTTTAACTTTAATGCGAAATTTTCAGGAGTTTGGGGAATGTGTTTAATTTTGTTTCAAAGGTTGTATATATAAGCAGTATCAAACATATTTAAATCGTAGTAGGTAACTGTCTGTCAGCTTTCATAACAAAAGACAGAAATAAAGCCACGTTTTAATTTTATTTAACGCTAATAAACAAACGTCATGCTAGAAATCTACATCTACAGTAATATTATAAAGAGGAAAAATTTGTATTTTGTGTGTGTGTGTATGTTTGTAATGAATAAACTCAAAAACTATTGTGCCGATTTCAAAAATTCTTTCACCATTGGAAAGCTACACTCACCCCGAGTAACATAGGCTATATTTGATTCATCATCAACATCACTCATCACCACGCGGGTGAAATCGCGGAGCGCAGCTAGTATTTATATATTTTTAATCGATATCTTATTCTTCTTTTTCTTTGGTTTTTTAACGTTGGAAGGCGTTACCTACAGTGGGCAGTTCCAATTTTTAGGAAATGATAACCTCAATAAATGTTTTTAATATTTCTTATGTAAATAATATAATTATGACACTTTTATAATATAATCACCTGGACACACTCACTTAACGATTACACTCCCTATACGTAGGGAAAGCATAAATAACAATTCGTCGTACATGCATTTTTTCGTTCAGTGTTGTTTTTTTTACAATTTTTTATGTTAAATAGTTGTGTTATGGATACTATTATGAAAACTAACGTGGTTTGTACACATTTTTAATATGAAAAACGGGATTCACTCACGTAAATAAGTCAGATATTTCCGACTATAGTTTCAACCACATCCGTTGGTCTTTTTCAAGGAGAGTTCACGGTTGCGTCTCGCCTCGCACTGTCTACATCAGTGCGAGTAAACCCACCGGAAAAAGACCACTGGATGTGGTTGAAACTATAGTCGGAAAGATCTGACTTATTTACGTGAGTGAATCCCGTTTTTCATATTAAAAATTATGGATACTACTTTGCTGGCCACTGCTGTGGTTTATTTGACCGTACAGTAATTTTAAATTTTCTTAAGAAGTTTGTAAAATAACTATGTACTTATAAATAGAATTTTCAAGGATATTTGAGTAAATAAATATAAAATGCAAGTTCTTCTTTACAACAAAAAGTTTACAACTTCTTCAGGAAATCCAGTCACGAAGATTACAGAAGCTGACAAAACAAGAGGTACAGAATGAAAAAAAAATAGGTATACAGATCGCAGTAAACCTGTATAATATATAGTATAGTAATGTTCCTGCTTGAGGTTTGAAATATAGAATAACAGCCGCACTAGAACTTGATATGCCACAACAAGAACCTACACTAAGGCTGGTACTCCAGAAAGACGGTCAGTTGTAAATCTCGACTTAAGTGGGGGTTTGACAGTAAATGCTACCAAAATTTACAGACCTGTGGGTCTTGCAAGACTAATTGCGTAATTGTAACGTAACGTGTCATTCCCGTGAAACAGAACAAACTGTCGTTTATCTAGGGTACTGTGACACAGATAACTCATGCTTTGTGCGCCGAAGCATCACGCGTTGACGGTTACAATAGGAATACTTTTTCGCAAATTGTTTGTGCTACGGCCTCTGTACACAAGCCAAGATCCATGCAGAGTTCACTTCTGGGATACGGCCCTAAGTTTGGCAAGTACGAGTAGGTTATAGCCACATACCTACCCACTGTAATACTACTTCAGGACAGATGACATCTCTCAGGCTCATATGGTAACTGTTAAAATTTTGAAAAGTAAATACGAAGTATCAAAAAAAAGGTGAAGTTTTCAATGTACAGTTGACCACTACAGTTTATCATATGTAGTAGTTTTTACATCCCTCGCTTTACCCCCTTAGGTCATCCCTGACAAAAATATTGAAAGCATCACTATTTATTTTAAATTACCTATCCAGTTATCAATTTTCATCGCTCCGAAAGCAAAGAACTTTTGAAAAAAAAATCCCCCGTTTTACCCCCCTAAGTCATCCCTGTCAATAAATATTGAAATCATCATTTTAAACTGTCCAAATGCTAATTTTCACCACTGTATGTTCGAAAACACAAAACTTTCCATACAAACTTTCACCCGCCCATCTCACCACCAATGAAAAAAAAAATTGCCAACATTTTTTATTTTGAATGACCTATCCAAATACAAATTTTTACAACTATAAGTTCAAAAACAAAGGAGCTTCATACAAACGTTTTCACCCCTTTTGACTTTCATAAAATCCGGTCCTAGTAAGCACCTACGTCCTAAAAAGAACCCGCATGCAAAATTTGAAACTAGCACTTGTAGTTTCTGAGATTTCGTGATGAGTGAGTGAGTGACCTTTCGCTGTTATATATATATATACGTCGGTATAGTCGGTACCATGTGCACAATATTGTGATCATAGGTACTTTTGAACTATCATGGTACCAACATTCGAAAAATTTAACACCGACTTCCATTCTATTCAGTTATTGGAGTGTATCTCAAAAACTACTGGACCGAATTTGATGAAATTTAAATGGGACCCCACGCGGGAAGCACCAGCTTTCAAACAAAAATATTTTTTTGAATCAGTTCACCCAGTCGAAAGTTATGAGGTAACAAACATTAAAAAAACAGTCGAATTGAGTACCTCCTTCTTTTTTTTTGAAGTCTGTAGAAAAGGTACCGACTTAAAAAAGTTATTACAGAGACTTTTGGTATAGAAGTCGGTTCCATTTTTTGGTAAATAAAATTTAAACACTGTAATAGACGACAGATATGAGCATATTATGGTCGTTTAGTGTTGTTAATATTACATATCGATGCGATACAACAGCGAATACCTATAGTCACGCCACCCACAGTCTACCCACAGTTGACCGACGCTGTCAGAACGCCTCCTGTTTGGGTATATCTATGTAATGTACGTAATATAACACAACGAACGCAAACTGACCGTGTGAACGCTTGAACGCGTGACCGCTCTCTGTCTGATAGCATCCTTAGTGTGAACTACATCACTACATAATATCGTCGGTTTGAGACGGATTGACACTTTTTTTTTTTTTCTAGAACCGACTAATGCTGTTTGCCTCTACCGGCATACCGGGCGCAGAGGGCGCACCGCCTAAGGCGAGCGTTGAAGACGCTTCGCCGCAAGGAGAGGAGTAGGCGACTTGCTCAAGGGCACCACTAGGGTACGGACCTCGGCTTGGGCCGTCGCCAGGAGAGAGGGGAGTAGGAGAGAATCGCCCCGGTACATAAGTGTACCGTTGAAAGTGGGCCCTATGAATTTTAACTCTACGACTATTTGGAGAGAATCTAACCAAGACATAACTTTTGCCTCGAGCTCGCCGGCGAGCTCGGTGTTTGACTGTGTTTACCACTAAATCATAACCTTGTGTACCTCGCCTCCCCCCATTTTCGCGACATGGGTCCACACCGCGACCAGGATCGTCGCGTTGTGCACTCATGACTGTACTTTGGGTGGGGCTACAATAAGAATGTGTAGTACCTCGCCCACAGCCATGGTGGCTGGGACTACATAGAAACGGATTGACACATTTTACTTGAAATGTATGTTAGCTTTTTTATGTCAATATCACCGCGAGGGTTGGTTGTCGAATGGATAAGATAGGATAAAACTCGGCAGTAATCTATCTTCTTATATATACATATATATAGGCGTAGCAATTTTCAGTTTTTGTAGTGTAACTCAAAAACTGCTTGACCGAATTTGATGAAATTTAAATGGGACCACTTTGGAAGTTAGAGTATACTTCCGAAGTGGTCCCATTTCAATTTCATTTCCAAACAAAAAGAATTTTAAGAATCAGTCCACAAATATTTGATATTATAGGATAGATAGATAGGCTGGTTGGCGCAGTTGGTAGCACCCCTGCCTTCTGAGCCGCTGGTCCGCGGTTCGATCCCCGGACAGGTCAAACATTTGTGTGCATGAACATGTCTGTTTGATCTGTGTCTGAGTGTGTATATGTATTTAAGTATGATGTATCAGTCGTCAGGTTACCATAGTACAGGCTCTGCCTAGTTTGGGACCAGAAGACCTATGTGTGGATGTTGTCCTAAATAAAAAAAAATAAAAAAATGGGGGAAGTATCGATTAACATACAGATAAAAAAATACATATACACGAACATATAACCACCTCCTTTATTGAAGTCGGTTAAAAAAGTTAATCAATGGAATAGTAGGTACCTTCTCAAATAAAATTACAATTAATATAATTTAAAAAAATATTTTGCAAGTACAGTATAATTTGACATAGATTTATCAAAATTAATAAAAAACCAGTTTAGTTAAGTAATATTATTATTTACAGGTTTTTATATTTAAGTTGAAAATGTAGGTAAGTATGTCAATTACAATAAAATATTTTTATTATTTCGTTACATATTTCCAATTTCCTTAATATATGAAGGCATTATTATTTCTTTAATATAAAATATCAATTACTGCTTGTTAGGCTTGCTAAAAATAAACACGCCTTGTATAATTTATTTTTTATTCACCTCAATACAGGGCTTAAATAAAATAAAATTCACCATGAACATCTTCCATCATCATTCAGGTGAAACCGAGGCTAGTTATGATTAAAATGAAGATTTAGGTATACCCATAGCTATTGGTTCATCTTATAAGTAAGTGATGCCACTATTTTAAGTTTTCAGCAATAATTAATAACTTATATTGTAATTATATTTTGATTACCTTTCTACTTAATTAGTATTTAGAACACAATGAGCATTAAAAAAAAATACGATCGGATCTTATGTTCTCAATAAATTGTATATTTTTATTGTATTGACCATTATTGTAACATGTATGTGCCTAGGAAACGATTAATTATCAAGCCGTGATGCCTTATTTATGTATAAAATAAGGGTGGTAGGCACTCACGTTTTCCGGAGATGCAAACAGCTCAGCAATCGGGTGACAGGCTCTGGCGAGATGAACACGGGTGTATGACAGCAGCACATCAGCTTACTGATGCTGGGACCGATCACCGAGCTGTAGCGCATGCGTGGTACAGGCGGTAAGCTGCGTTTTCATTGATGCGACTTCGAGACGTTAAAAATATATTGTTTCCATTTTTTGAGTTTGATTGCAAGAGACAACTTTAAAGTTAAAACACTGTTTTAAACTATCACGGTTGTTCTCTAAAATTATATGATTATTAACGGGATATTTACCGTGGTAAGGTTGTGGAATGAGCTCCCGATATTTCGGCGCAGTTACATGCACCATGTTCACGGGAAGACTGTCTTGAAGAAGAGTCTTCCCGTGAACATGGTGCATGTAACTGCGCCGAAATATCGGGAGCTCATTCCACAACCTTACCACGGTAAATATCCCGTTAATAATCATATAACTTTAAAGTTGGTTATACGATTATATGAAAAAAATCTAGCGGTAGATGTATGCGTATCGTAAACTTTGTTGATGTTATGATTCTTTAAAAGAAAAAAAATAATTCATTCACTTACCTATGCTCTTACACACACCCATAATACAACCTCATATATTTTAAACATGCACCCATCACACACAATACTCACTGATGCAATCGGTAGAAAACTTATAACTTCTTGTATTGTAATTCTTAATACTAACAAAATATTCAAACTCAACGTCAAAATCATTTATTCAATTCAAGCATCAAAGATGTACTTATGAACGTCAATTATTAGTATTAATAAAGTAGTAATAAAATAGTAGTAATAAAGTACTTTAAAGACTCTACCGCCGCGTCCTTAAATATATCGAGCCTATCGAGAAGAAGCGGCAAGAAACTCGGGGAAACAGATAATAATATACAATGCTTCAACTTAGGTACTACTATTCTTACATTTAATGGGTGGCAGATTGAAGAACTTGGTAGACGTGGAGTATTCCAAGCATCTTTGTATTGTATATAACATATCTGACTTTATAATATGCTTTTTTATAAAACGTTTTTTACAGTCATCTTGAACCGCGTTGGAGAAACGTCTGTTATTTCTCTTATTTTACGTACCGCATACGCAGCAGAACTGAATCTCCCAGACAGAGTATGTTGAACAGTAGGAAAACTCAATGAACTGCTTATTTGCCTCGAAAGGACTTTTTCCACATGTAGGTCTAACCGGGCGACACCGGATATATATATATATATACTCTACTCCAAATGTGGGACAGAGGGAAAACTTCAAACATTTTGTCTTTTTTTAATTCAGATGTTTATTAGTTGTGAACCATTTAGTTAGAGATACTAGATAGAGCGTTGTTTACTTGAATTAGTGTGTTATCTTTCTTATCCTTGAAAAACATAGATACGTCATCAGCAAATAAAACAATAATCACATAGATTTTTGGATTGGTGTGTTTATAGACTACGCAACAAATTGTATTTCCTTAAATGCTTTCCAAAACCTACATTACCGACCCACTTGCCATAGATAAATTTACAAGAAAAATTTACCAATAAAACAAGTACATAACTATTTACAGTAAATTACCAGACCATTTTAAATTGCTGCATGCTTTCAAATTTAAATTAAACATCACTTTCACAGTTTTTTTATTAATTAAGGACATATTTTAATTCTATAATGTATATTATAATTACAATAATATTTTCAGGCCTTTTGTTAATTTGTATTAAATAGCAAATATTAACTGATTATGGTATTTCTGTGACAGCTATGTAGCAGTGCTTTACTCAGTTTGTATTTAGTTATATTATTCCCAATAAACATATGTATTACTTATATTATTATTAAATACCAGTAAAGGCAGCGTGCTAAGGCAAGTTTATTTTGTAAAGCGCAATGCCGTGGTTTACACAGTGAACAAATAGGGTGTCTCCGAAATAGGTACGGCAGGTTTTAGAATCTGGAAACGAGCTGCTCAGGCATCTTACCTAGATGCGAACAGAAGAGTAAAGAAGAATTGTATTTACACCGTAATATTATCTAATATTACCTAATAATATAACATGTTCAACTATTATTATTAACTTTTACTTTATTTACTCAATCGCCCGTGAATCCGTTTCACTCACAAATACCACGGTAATATTAGATAACATTTTATATTTTTTTTGTATTGAAATTCTCGTGAGTTTGACACATTTAACTATTATTATTAACCGGCAAAACACTGGCGTGTGCGCACATGCCACTGCGCACTCGCCCTGAAGATGAGCATCGGACATGCTCGAAACCCGGCGAGACGTATTCGATCCTTAACGTAAGTGTTTTGCCGGTTAATAATAATAGTTAAATGTGTCAAACTCACGAGAATTTCAATACAAAAAAAATATAAAATGTTATCTAATATTACCGTGGTATTTGTGAGTGAAACGGATTCACGGGCGATTGAGATAATTATTAATTACGCGTGCTTTTTTAATAAGTATAAGTATTTTTATGGTTATCTTTGTTGACATATGTATTCCTCTAACACACATAGATACTATTGTGTGTTATATATAATAGGATATATACAATAGGATAGACACAATATTAAAAACAACATAGGATACTTTACATGTTACGGTTAATTGATCTTTGCGATGCGAGCTAGTGAGTTGAATTTTATTAAGTCGCACACACCGCGCAGTGAAATCACGGCTTAACCCGAGATTAAATACTTGTACTAGCAAAATATACAATATAGCTCTACAAAACGGAATACGGCTCTTATATATTCTGTACTATTATATATATATATATATATATATATATATGTGTACTACATGCATACTGCTGTAAGATAGGAATCCCACAGCAGGTTTGTCTGTCTGTGTGGCAGTACTTATAAAATTGCTGTAGTCCACAGAGTCGTACTTATACTGTAGTATAAGAAACACCGACACTGTGGACAACAATATTAATATATAATACATTATATATTAATTATGTTTTATTACTGTTTGGTCTTAGTATGATAATGAAATTATTATTACACAATGGTATAGTCACAATGTCTCGATTTTACTAAAAGACTTAACCGCCAGTGGCTTTGCTCGTTGGGTCTATACCTGATAGTATAAGAAGCAACAGAAATAAATTGAATGCAAATTAGGGGTGAAATTTCCAAATTCCATCTCCTTGTAGATGCTTACAAAATAAAATATATCAATGATAAAATTCTAACTTTGTAGCCCCATTAGTTTAGGCTTTCAGTTGATGAATCAGTCGCGTCATGGTCACGTCAGTCAGTCAGTCAAGACAACGCAAGTAATTTAGGCATTGATTTATATGTTACACTCAGTGAATTATGGTACGTAGGCAAAGTACTTACAGCCGTATTTATAAACAAGTAATTACTCGTTGCTAAGTAATTTCTCAATGAAGTAAGCACTTTACGATATAATACTTCAACATAATATCTTATTATATAATCGAGCAATGAACGTTACTTACTAAAGTAAATGCATGACATAAACCTATCAAAATTGGATGTATTTTTTTACACTTGTATTAGGATGTTTTCATGGGGTTTTAATTTTTACAGCATAATAGAATCTTCACATTGACATCTTCTCAGTGTCGATTCTAAACTACTTCACTTTTGTAATAAAAACGACCAAAATTGACGTTTTTTCATTGCTTAAAGGAAATGGAAAGGAAATGGTGACTATAGCTCGGCTAAGAATTCTAGCCTTTGATTGTAACTAACTTCAGGCAAATTCTAGTTTACAGAATTAAGGCGCTCTCGTACCCTGAAATAGTAAAAAGCATAATTTTTAAACACCTAGTGTAACGTAACCGATCGATAGTATATTATGAAAAAAATACAAAGGTTAGAAAACGAATAGGAAAAGATTAATAACCGAATATAATTCACAAATATAACTCTTTCAGCAGAAAAAATCCTGAATAGGTCCACAAAAATAAACTTTCACGTCAAGTTTCAGAATTTTCAGCGATAACACTATATTTTTTTTAGGTAATACTTAGCCAACGTATAGTACTAAAGTAATAACCAGCAGTTTTTTCAATAGGGTCAGTATATATCGAAAAATATAAATAAACATACAAAATTAACGCAATTTCGCGTTACATCGTCCAATCTAACAAGCGATTTTCAACCTTACGTAAAGCATCGTAAATTATTTTAAAATTGGGGTTGGACCGCGTCTTAAAATCGTTGCATAAGTAATTATTTTTGCTTGTTTGTAAATACGGCTGTAAGTGCGGCCCCCAGTTACCTACTTACTTTGATGTAGGTAGGTACATATATATTTCTGTATAGTTTCAATGAATAATCTATTTTATTAAAATTTTGTAGTATCCATAACATTTATTTTCAATTATATATTGTTAGCATTCTGTACAATGTTCCATCATAAAATTTACCTACATTACGCGTGTTTCCATTGTATCCGCAAAGTTACCGACTAGTTTATTTATTTAAGTAATAATTATTGATTGAAATAATGGTAAATTGGAAGACACTTTCCACTTGAAAAATCATTTCGCTTCGTCCATATTCATAAAAACAAAACTAAAGAAACATTATATACCTACCTGCATACTGGCGTAGGTACTATTATGTATTCTGTGCTAGTGTATAGTGCGCGACTATAAACGTTATATCAATAATACTTCCTTCGATAATGACATTGGCCTGTAAAAAGCTACCCGCTAACTACTAAAATTTAGATTTGATATAATATATATCAAATCTAATATACGCATTTTTTTTATAATATAGTTATTATTATTATTATTTTATTTTATTTTTAATTACTAATAAAAGTTAAAATTAAAGAAAAAAGAATTATGTAATAATATTGTACAATATTTATCTGGCACCTTGAAGAAAAATATATGCATTATATATATGTAGGTAGGTATATAATGGTATTGATTCGCTTGTGCGTACACTAAACACACACAAACTAAAATTCTCTAAACTATGGTAGTTCTTATTATGTTGACACTAAAATCCACATTCGTGTAACACTTATAACTTAGATTAATGATTAGTCTCCGCGCGCGCGCTTCGACTAGATACCGCCGGCGTACTTGCAAAATGCGGCAACTAATACTACGCCGAATTCGGCGTACTCGAGCCCGCTCGAGCAGTCACGTCCCAAGCAGCGTGGTGTCAAAATACCGAGTGTTTTTTCGTAATTTTGGTCGTAATCCAAAGTAAAATGCACGTTTGCAAAGTGAAAATGTGTAAAAATAATACTGCAAGACATAATATATACTACACTAGGATCATATACCATTAGTAAATACGATATAATTTCAAAATTTCAACATAAAATAACATCAACCTTAAACGCCATTCAGTGTTGCCGTATAATATAAGAATCAAGTACCTATGGTTGAGATTTTTATAATGTGAATTTATTGTTATTATATTTTACTACTAAATATACGAAACCGAAATATTATACGGACGAACTCAAGAAATTATGTTCTAAAATTTTACTCTCTATCTGCATATAATTACGTGAGGAGTAAATAACGGTGCTATATATAAAATTAAATGATTAGGCTAACCAAGTATTCACTTCTCAACCACTAGCTGAATCAAATTCTCTTTTCGATATTCTTCTCGTATATACTATTATAATAGAGATAGAAATATAGTGTAAATTCCAAAAGGCAAATGTATCGTAAACTAGTACAAGTTAGTTGAATGTGAAATATAATTATTAATTATGATTTTTAGACTCTCCATTGTACATAATAGTACCTGTACATAATAGTAGGTTTAACTATGCTTATAAGATAATTGTTTTATTTCTTTTTTTTTTTGTTTCTACGCAGTTATTAATTGTAAATTAACCTATAAGACGTTACATACAAAAGGTAGAACCAAATTACTGGCTGGTAGAATGGAAATAGAAAGCACTGTAGGTACGAGTATTACTAAATACTTGTTATTTGTCTTCTCATATAAATATATAAATGCATAGTTAATTAATAGTATACTATGATATAAGTGAGCTATGTTTCTCATTATACACGAGGCTAATGTATTTTTCTGAACTACATTTATAACCAGTAACATACATACTTAATCACAACATACAATATTTTTTCCCATTCATTGGGTGACAGTTAGTAGCTAGCAACACAATCCTCCCTATTTTCATTACACACACTACAATATTGAGTTGCCGCATTCACGGAGCCGTTGTTTTTAAATAGCGCGGTATCTAGTCGAAGCGACAGCGAGACCAATGATTAATCTAAGACTTATAATGATATTTCTAAACATATGATTATTCCATTCAATTGTGGGTAGTTTTACATCAGTTTAGACTAGTTTAGAGAGCACGAACTTACATGACGATTAAATTTGCACTAAACATATCCGCAATTAAAGAGAAACGGCAAATTTAAGAATTGTCACTAGCAAGCATTAAACGAATGTAGACTTAAGCGTGAACAGAATAAGCACTAACATATTTTAGTTCGCTAGTTTAGTTTGGTGTTCTGAACAAGCGAATTACTACCAATGTTACTTTAGTCTCAGACAAAATAAAAAAGTCAAGACAGAATGTTGTAAACAGAGCAGTGAGGCCGGTTTTCTATGCATGTTGTGCGTGAATCGGTGCTGCCATGATAATTTAAATTACCCCATAAAAATAACTTTATCAAATTATTAACGTTATAAAGTTATAACGTTATTAGTTTTAATATAATAATAGGGTTCCTACATTAGGTGTCGGTAAAAAGTAGCGGCATTGGGTAGTGAAAGAGAAATGACAAAGAGTTTCAGAAATAAAATTACTCGGTGTAACTGCTAGTTTTATTTAAAAACCTTTATGCTGAATTATTTTTTTGTAAGAGAAGAAGAAAAAATACTTTCTAATTTAGCAATATGGTGGAATCTAAATTAGATTCCACCATATTGCTAAATTAGAAAGTATTTCTAAATCAGTGCAAAGTAAACGACAAGCGTACAAAAAATTAATTCAGCATAAAGGTTTTTAAATAAAACTAGCAGTTACACCGAGTAATTTTAATGTTTAAGTATTTTTCAATTACACACCGTATTAAATTCAGTTTATGTTCCTGCCCAACATATTCATGTTTTGACTCTAAATTGATAAAAATCTGATTGTCTGAGAGTAGTAAGTAGTATGTAATGTACCTACTTACCTGGGAACGATTATTTAAATACAATCTGCCGCATATAGACAGGCAATACCTCTATTTTTAATGATTGTCGTTGTACTCAAATGTCAATCTTTACGCCCAAATATCTCAGTGAAGTAACACTTTACTGCGATACTGTTGTTTGAAATTTTTTGTTCGCCTATGTGCCTCTACCCATACATACCATTTCCATCATGCGCCGCGAGTTTAAAAAAAATAAAATCGCGGCAGTTCGATAAAGCCCTTTAGATAGATTGATATTTGTTTGAGAATATCCCGGAAAGTATGTAAATATTTTACTTACAGCACATGAAGTAGACTGCGGACTTAGGTTTAAATCATTTGATATATCAGGAAGATCCTGCTGCAAAAAAGAAAAACTGGATGAAGTCAAAATGGGAGAACTTATTTGAGGTTTATTTGTTTTGTGTTAATACTTACAACATTTGGAGGTTGGCTTAGGTCCACATCTAATCCCTCTGTTATATTTGGTAAAACCTAATAGACAAAACAAGACAGTTTTGTATGAATATCATCACAATGTCTTATGCAAGTGTCGAGCATGTTAATTATTACAAAGTAACCTTTGGATATCCAGTTTTTACCACTCGACGTAACCCTTTGTTTGTGTAGTATAAGTCGCCGATTTTAAAATGTGCTGAACAAACTACGCTCCTGGAAGTTGGTTGCCATGATAGTCCCTTCCTTCCTTGCCGAATGATTTCGATCCATTTCTGTTTTATTTTCTGATCTTGATTCGGAAATCTGAAAAAAAATATATTTAAACACAATAAAGCGATAACAGACGACTGAAGTTTGCTTTTATCATCACCGAGCAACCGGCGCAAGCGGTTGTTGCAAGTGTGAAGCGCGTACCTACCGACTCACTGTTAAACAAAAATGTCGTCGTCGGCTAGTAACGTGGTTAAATGTGTTACTTGTAATATGGTTGTGGATGAGCTGTTAACCTTTATACAGAACAAGCATGATGTTATGGACAATGAAAGCTTAGTTCGGATTTGTTCGTCAGCTTTTAAAACAGAAGAGGTGGAAAAATCAAAGTTGTTATTGTTTCAGTCAATTCCGACCGAAACACGCCAGATTAAACGACGGAATAAAGAAGGCAAGTGCAATAAAGACTTGTTTGATATAATTGAGGTGTTTAAAGCTACTGACCCGGAGAAAATACCAATCTTTGTAGCTCGAGATTTAAACAGACTACCTCCTGTTACTTTTGATCATGTGGACTGCAGTAAATTATTAAAAGATATTGTTATCCTACAAAATGAATTAAAGCTTATTAAATCCACATACGTAACAGTGGATCAGCTGACGCTTACAAAGCATGAGATTATAAACAATTTAAAAGACAATGGTGCCAGTGGCGCTTGTGTAGACACGGGTTGTGACAGTTTAAAAGTGAACAATACGATAACAAAACACCCGAGAAACATACATTTTCGTCGAGGGGCGTGTTTGGCTAGCTTTAGTTTTGATAGTGGACCTATGGGTCTACCACATATGGAAGTAGAACACATTTCATCACCATCTACCGTAAACAGCATGACAAACAAAAACAAAAACAGCTGTGAAGTTTCTAACCGTAGAGAAACCGGTTATGACGAAGTTACGCAGGCCGATATTCCTAGCGCGACAATACACACGGATGCTGCTCAGTCAGTGGCCATGATTTCGGCGGGGTGCGATAGCAGAAGGGTTCAGTGCGGTGGAAGCAACGAAACACATCCTGTCGTGCCTACTACGATCTCGCAAAGCGCCAGCGCCGGTAGGTGTCGAGTAAATGTAACTACGGGGAGCGGCGACTTGCCTGCGAGTGGCGGGGTTAGTGCGTGTACTCGATCATTTGCAGATACTGCGCGTGCACCTGGAGATTGGAAGCAGCTAGAAATGAGCAGCGAGTGGAAGGAAATTCAAAGAAAGAGGCACAGAAATCGGTTTATAGGTAGAAAGGGTGTCGCCTTGACGTCTGTGGAGTGTAAGTTTAAAGCTGCCGATATAAGGCTCCCATTGTTTATAAACAATGTGGATAAAGGCGCATCTCCGGTGGATATTGCGGAGTACATCAAAGAGAAGACGCAAGTATGTGTGAGTCTGGAAAGAATTACTATGAAGCAACACAAAAATTACGATGCCTATAAGATTTTTATACCTAGGCATAAGCTGGCACTGTTTATGAACGATAATATATGGCCAGAGGGGATATCCTTTCGGCGTTTTATAGACTTTCATAGTAAGAAACACACTTTCAAAAGTCAAAATGGATAGCGAACGTATAAAGCAACCGGTGCGTAGCAGTTTTTTCAGTTTCAACTGCAGGTCACTAAAGAGGTCTATGGAAAGCGTGAGAGGATACTGTAAGCAGGCGAGCATTGTGGCATTGCAGGAGACGTGGCTCTTTCCACACGATATACCGGTTCTGGGCACGATCGACGACGAGTTTGGTTTCACTGGGAAATCAGCGATCGACACGTCGGCTGACGTAGTACGCGGTCGACCGTACGGCGGTGTCGCAGTGTTGTGGAGAAAAAGTGCGTTTCGGTCGGTTCACGTTATAGAATGCAATAGTGTGCGTCTCGCAGCTATAAAGGCAGTTGTATGTGATCGCTCGTTTCTAGTTTTCTCGGTGCATATGCCTACTAATAGCGCTGATAACTTAGTCGAGTTAATTGACTGTCTTAGTGAAATTAGCTCAGTAGTCGAAAGTACTGAAGTTTCTGCTGTATTCGTTTTGGGAGATTTTAACGCTAGTCCTAATCAGCTGTTTGGGAAGGAACTAAAGAGATTTTGCTATGACCAAAATAGGAAATGTGCTGATATAGACATTTTAGGAATAAATTCAAACACCTTCACATTTATTAGTGACGTGCACGGCACTACGTCTTGGCTTGACCATTGTGTTGTCACGGAGTCAGCCTGGCAGTCAGTGGTAGATGTTAAGGTTCACAATCAAAAATTAATTTATTCTGACCACTTTCCTATAGAAGTAATCTGTGAAATTGAGACTTTAAAACCTCATGTGGCTATACATAGTAATACCTGTAATAGGACATTATGGGGAGAGAGGGACAAACAACAAATTTTGTACTATCAGGAGCTGTGTAATGCAAGGCTAAAATATGTTGATTTTCCATCAGATCTGTCAGAATGCTGCGACAGTATGTGTAATAATGTAGAACATAAAATAGTTATAGATCAGTTATATGACTCCATTGTTAATATTTTGTGTGACGCAGCTGAGAACAGTGCAGTTTCAAAGATTTTTAAGTCGAAGTGTTTTGTTGGATGGAATAAACATGTACAAAGTGCGCATAAAACGGCACGGCTCCATTACCAAGCCTGGGTGCTACATGGGAAACCTACGCGGGGCATCGTTTATAACAGTATGGTGGAGTCTCGTCGTGCTTTTAAATCCAAACTTAAATGGTGTCAGAACAATACCGAGCAAATTAAAATGGACATCCTAGCTTCGCATCACGCCAAAAAAGATTTTAAGAGCTTCTGGAAGAGCACGAGGAAACTCAACGCTAATATGCAATTCCCTCTCAGCGTAGATGTCGTCACTGACCCCCGGGATATTGCCAATAGGTTTAGAAGCCGATTTCAAGTTGAGCCACTGCCTATTGCCGGCGCGCGGCCGGTGCTTGGTGCTAAGACTCGTGACGTGCCTTCTGGTCTTCTACCGCAGTTCACTGCAAGCCAGGTGGCATTAGTGATTAAGCAAATGACCAGGGGGAAGTCGCCAGGGCATGACAGTATTAGCATCGAGCACCTGCAGCACGCCGGCCCGCACTTGCCGCGAGTGTTAGCTATGTTTTATACATTTTGTGTACGGCACTCATACATTCCGGGCGAGTGTCTGAAGACAGTTAATGTACCGATTATTAAAAACAAGACGGGCAACCCTGCCGACGAGAGCAATTATAGGCCCATCTCGTTAGCTACGACAGTGGCAAAAGTATTGGACAGTCTGCTTGATCGCATATTAAGTCAACACATTAAGCTGAACGATGCCCAGTTCGGTTTCCGGCCTGGGCTATCAACAGAGACAGCAATACTCTGCCTCAAGCATACTGTCAGGTACTACACTGATCGAAAGACCGGTATACGCGGTATTTCTCGATCTTTCGAAGGCTTTCGATTTGGTATCCTATGATGTGCTCTGGAACAAGATGATAACCGAAAGTAATATCCCGGATGAGGTGATTGAAGTTTTTAATTATTGGTATACCAACCAGACAAATGTAATTAGGTGGGCGGGTGAATTTTCCGAAGCGTATGGGTTGAGGTGCGGTGTGAGGCAGGGGGGGTTGTCTTCCCCGCGCCTTTTCAACTTTTATGTCAACGGGCTTATTGAGGAACTCTGCGGCGCCGGCGTTGGATGCTCTATTGACGGAACTTTTATAAACAACATCAGTTATGCCGACGACATGGTGCTGCTGGCTCCTTCGATTGGCGCTGCTAGGAAACTCCTCAGGATCTGTGAGAAGTACGCCGCGACCCACGGACTCCGTTACAATGGAAAAAAGAGTGAGCTCTTAGTGTTTCAGTAACGGGGTTTTAAGACTAACACTGTACCTTCTATCGTACTAAACGGTGTCCCCTTGGCCAGAGGGTCGCGTTTCAAGTACCTGGGTCACTGGGTGGCGGAGGATCTCACAGATTCTGAGGATATAGAGAGGGAGCGCAGAGCGTTGGCCGTCCGCGGCAATATGTTGGCTCGCAGATTTGCACGGTGTACGGCGGCGGTCAAAATATCGCTGTTTAGAGCTTTTTGCCAGTCATTTTATACGTGCACTCTGTGGACCAACTATACGCGGGGGGCGATTAATGCCTTGCGTGTGCAATATAACAACACATTCAGGATGCTGTTGGGGCTGCCCTGGAGGTGCAGCGCATCGGGCATGTTTGCTGACGCTCGCGTGGATGGCTTCCATGCTATCATGCGCAAGCGAGCGGCCTCGATGCTTAGCCGTGTCCGGGGCAGCGCCAATAGTCTCCTGGGTGTTATTGCAGGAAGACATGACTGCCCTTTCATCACCCATGCGGCTCAACTCCATGTTCTTATAGTTAGGTAATTGTATGTGTTTGTTTTATTATAATTATTACTATTATTATTATTTTTAAATCTGTAATTGTTATTCTTATTGACATTCGTTCATTTGATTGACATTATTAATATTAATTGTATTGTGCTAGTTAGTAACCATATGGACTTTGTCTGAAATAAATAAATTGAAATTGAAATTGAAATTTTATAATATGGTTATAATTTCACTCTACACACAACAACATTCAATATAGATACACTCTAAAAACAAAAGACTACAATAGAAATATGGTTTATTTTTACAAAAATACATAACCGCCTTCAATATGTACGAAATTGAAAATCCAGTGTGAAATTAATGCGAGTCCATATTAAAGGTATCAGTATTTCCAACAAAAAAATAATTGTTCAAATCGGTTTATAAATAACGGACTTATGAGGTAACAAATATTTAAAACAATAGAACCTAATTGCAAACCTACTCCTTTTAGATGTCGGTTGAAAAAAGAATAAAAAATAAAAAAGAATTGCCTATTTTTTTAATTTGCTTTCAAACGACGGAACCGGTTTTGTATAAAGATATTGCGTCGAGTGTCATACAATATTATATTTAAAGAAAAGTCTAATTGGGAACCTACTTCTTTTTTTGAAGTCGGTTAAAACACATTGATAAACTATTATAAAAACGTACTCGTATTAACGTAACATATATACTAAATATGAAGATTACCCAATAATAGGGTAAACCTTACAGGCTTTACCATGGCAACACTTTCTATGTTCCAAGCAATAACCTATATTTTTATTTTTATTTATTTAAAATATTGGTTTCCAAGTTAGTTACGTGTGAAACGTGATTCCATTCTTCTTTTTATATGTTGATGTTTGTTTTATACACCCTTTCACGACACAATTCGGCATTTTGACTGGTAAATTTGTTGATTTACTTTACGTGGTGCTTCCACGCGCACCGATAGTTCGACTGACGAGTTAAGGCGTAGTTTCGTTGTGCATGTGTGTGTGTAATTGTGTATGTACACGGCGAGGCGTAGTTTTACCGGCTTCACTTTTCTGTTCACAACACTCTGTCTTAACTTTTTTATTTTGTCTGAGACTTTAGTTTTGTTTTTATGAATATGGACGAAGCGAAATGGTTTTACATGTGGAAAATTTTGCTAGATTGGGAGGACATTTCGACATTTCCATACTCACTTATCAACTTTATATAAACTTAAATAATGTAATTTCTTTTCTAATTATTCTCAAGTACTTTGGTCACGTGGCGCGGCGGAAGCCGGACAATTTAGAAAAGCTGATAGTGGTCGGCCACGTGGAAGGAAAGAGAGTAGAGGAAGATCACCGACCCGATGGACCGATACTGTAAAACAGGCGTGTAAATCCACCATTCACGAATCCATCCAACTTTCTCAAAACAGAGAAGCCTGGAAGATCTTAGTGGGAAAAACCACTTGTGATGACCACGACCCTCAGACATGAGGCAACGATGTAGAAGAAGAAGAAGAATGTAATTTATCACTGCGCTGCCAGTAAGCTGATCTTGCGGCTTTTGTATGTAAGGTCGTTGTTATTATTTTATTTTAATAAATAGCATGTTACTCATCTCACATATAGTTTCAATATTATATTTTTCCTTTATAATACCTAAAACGCAAAGAGAAAAGCAAGAAAACGCGCGAAAAAATATTTACAAAGTAATTTAGTGACATGCGGTGCCATCTAATTAGCAGATTGAATAAATACGCGACATGTTTGAACCAGTCGATGACAGACGACCGTTGAGGGTGCATTTTTCGAAAAAGTTTTTTTATGTTTCTGAGTCGTTTTACGCGTTTCTTTAGTTTCGTCGGGCAAGAAAAAGGTTCAAAGGCTACATATTACATAAAACAAGTGAGTAAAAACCAATGGTAAAAGCACAATCAGGCTTGAAGTTAGCATGACAGATATGGCATAGCATGCGGTATAGGTAAAATAATTTGGACATAAGTGGCATTGTATGCATTTGAAGGTGTTTTGGTGAATATCCATAAATGGCATTTCATTCATTAGCGTCTATTTAGGTTCAATAGCTATTGCAGTAAAGTTTTATTTTCAGGGAAATGGATCCAAAGCGATTTTATGGATTTGATATACCCAATGAAAGGGAGGATGAAGAATTTGAAGATGATACAGATGATGAAGATTATTTACCGCCAGGTTGAAAAAGAAAAAATGTTGTTATATATCCTTCCGATTCTGACAGCCAAGCATTTTCAGATGAAGTTGATCAAGTTTGTGATCCTTTGGCTGCAGGTCCCTCACGCTCAAGCACTATTTCGTAAGAATATTTTATCTTGGCAAGACAAAACAAAAGATTACGATGAAGCTGCTATTGCCTTTTTAGGCACGGAAGACATGCCTGAAGAAATAAGAAAATGGAATCGCCCCTACAGTATTTCTTATATTTATTTACCACTGAAACATTGGAGTTTATTGTTAACGAAATGAACCGTTATTCAGAGCAAAGCCGAGGCAAAAATTTAGAAGCAACTGTAAAAGAATTCGAAAAGTTTATAGGTGTCCTAATTTATATGTCAATCACGCACTTCCCAACTAAAGAGAACAATAATAAATTTAATAAATTTAATTGCAATGATACCTATGGTTTCTTTTTCATAATCCTAAATAAACTGTTTAGTGCATAAAATGACATATTTGGGAAGCTCATACATTTACCTTATCATTGCTGCATATAGTGACATATATGAGAACCATACTTTTGGACCCATTACTGCATAATAGGTCAGAAATGCCATATTTACTTTTCCTCTATTTTCTCAGAAAATGTGTAACAAATATTTTTTTTATTATTTATTCTAACTTATATAGGATCTAAATAATGTATTTTTTTCTTAGTAAGTAATAAAAACCCATGCGGTAAGGGGTTAAGTTGTTAGATCTCATGCGCCTGTGACTTCACCCGCAGCCATACCCATTAAAGCGGAACACACTCATGCGAACATTGCTGCTTCATGATAGAAATAGGTATGATGGCAGGACTTCCCCGTACGAACTCACTCACAAAGAGTTATTGCTGCTCTTAAAAATAATCTTTTTATCTTTTCACCAAGAATTAGGTCCAACCGGGTCCAAACCAAACAGGATAAACCTGTGCGCCTGAGATCTATCAAGAATACAAATTTTATAGTCAACCATCAGAATCCGATGAACATAAAAAAATATTAATTAGAAAGTGGGCGTCTTTAAAAACGGATTTATTCCATCGGTAACCACTCTAAAAGCTTTGCTATGTTGCCCACAGACTTGGGTTTTATACCACCACGTTTGTGTACCACGCGCTATAGTCAAGCCTGTTATCAGTTATGTTTAATGTAAATTAATATTCTAATTTATTTAAATTATTATTTCTAATACAGTTAGATTTTTCTTTTAATATAATTAGTTTATTGAAAGAAAAATATAACTAATATAATATGATGGCAATATGCTGGCTCGTAGGTTTGCACGTAGTACCGCAGAAGTGAAAGTAGTATATTCAGGGCATTCTGTAAATCTTTTTACACGTGCAGCCTATGGGCCAAACACACACGAAAGTCTTGGATTGTTGTCTTTGAAATTGGATGCGAAGGGCGTCGTAACTCCCTTCGCATCCAATACAACAATGCCTTCAGGGCTCAGCTGAAGCTGTCACGATGGTGCAGTGCATCAGGGATGTTTGCAGACGCGCATGTAGACGGCTTCGCAGCGATTTTGCGCAAGCGAGTCGCGTCCCTGATGCGGCGCGTGCGTGGCAGCTCCAACAGTTACCTGCAGCTGTTCGCCTGGAGGATGGATCTGGGCTGCCCAATCATGCAGCACTGGACCAGGCTGCACATTGATCACTCTGGATCCAAACCTCATTTTAGACTGAGATAATATTATGTAATCTATGTTTTGTACCTACTTGCTTTTTTATTCATCATCATTATCTCAGCCGTAGGACGTCCACTGCTGAACGTAGGTCTCCCCCATGATGTTCCAAAAGGACCGGTTGGAAGCGGCCTGCATCCAACGTCGTCCTGCGACCTTCATCAGGTCGTCTGTCCACCGTGTCGGTGGACGACCTACGCTGCGCTTGCCGGTCCGTGGTCTCCACTCCAGACCTTTCAGCCTCATCGGCCATCTGTTCTGCGTTCTATGTGACCTGCCCACTACCACTTCAACTGGCTAATATTCTGGGCTATGTCGGTGACTTTCGTTCTTCTACGGATCTCCTCATTTCTGATTCGATCACGTAGAGAAACCCCGAGCATAGCCCTCTCCATAGCTCGTTGTGCGACTTTGAGCTTATCTATGAGGCCCATAGTAAGAGACCACGTTTCAGTGACATAAGTCATCACTGGTAACACACATTGGTCGAAGACTCTTGTCTTGAGGCACTGAGGTATTTTTGACGAGAAGACTTCGCGAAGTTTCCGGAACGCTGCCCAGCCGAGTTAGATTCGACGAATGACCTCCCTCTCCAAGTTGGACCTGCCTAGTTTGACTGTCTGTCCCAGGTAAATGTACTCGTCAACAACTTCGAGAACTGAGTTCCCAACTGATATTGGGGTAGGTACAACATGGGCATTAGACATAATTTTCGTCTTGTCCATGTTCATCTTAAGACCAACCCGTTGGGAAACTCGATGGAGTCCTTCGAGCATTGTACTAAGGTCTTCCATGGATTCTGCCATGACTACAATATCGTCGGCAAATTGAAGGTGAGTGATGTATTCGCCGTTAATATTGATGCCAAGTCCTTGCCATTCCAGAAGCTTGAAGGGGTCTTCCAATGTAGCAGTGAACAGTTTCTGAGATATAACGTCTCCCTGTCTCACGCCTCTTTGCAATGGAATTGCCTTCGAACTCTGCTCCTGTACTCGGACTGACATGTAGGCGTTTTTGTACAAATACTTCAGCACTTCAATATACCGATAGTTAATACGGCACCGCTGGAGAGACTCAAGCACTGCCCACGTCTCGATCGAATCAAAGGCCTTTTCATAGTCCACAAACGCTAAACAAAGAGGCAAGTTATACTATTCGGTCTTCTGTATAACTTGCCGTAGCGTGTGGATGTGGTCTATGGTACTATAGCCTTTTCGGAAACCGGCTTGTTCCGGAGGCTGGAATTCATCAAACCTGCGACTAAGACGGTTCGTTATGACCTTTGAAAATAGCTTATAAACATGGCTCAAAAGCGAGATGGGTCTGTAATTCTTAAGTAAAGTGTTGTCACCTTTCTTGAAGAACAGCACCACCACGCTTTTGTTCCATGCTTCAGGCGTTGAACCTTCGAGTAATTCGAGTATTAAAGAGCTTCTGAAAGACTTTAAGTACAGGGGTTCCACCCGCTTTCAGAAGCTCAGATGTGATACCGGCGTCACCAGGCGCCTTGTTGTTCTTAAGCTGTTTGAAGCTTTTTTATTGTATGACGCTTAAATTTCTGTAATTTTTATTATTTTAGATTAAATAGAAATTTTTTTTATTTACATTTATTTATGAAAAAACTTTAATCTTATGTAAGTATGTACTTATTGTGAACTGGATGGACTTGGTCAGAAATAAATGTTTTTTTTATTTAATAAAACTATTAGTAACAACACAAAAATGTACCTAATAGGTACTTAAACCATTTTTTGAAAGAATAGTGCCCTGAATGCTGCATTTCCGCATTTCCACGTTGAATAGCTATGCAAATGTTTAGAGCAATATATGAGCCAGCATTCTGGTCACCTGGCGCTTCATTCAACCAAACGTTTGGCCAAGCTCCTGAATATTTTAATCGATATATTAATAATTAATAATTTATTAATAATTAATCGAGTAGCTTATTATCTTATACAATGGCTATCTATCTACCTAAATGTCATAAAATATGAGTACATGGTCAAACGCAATCGCTATAGGTAATAGTAATTTTATTTTTTAGTATATCAATCAGTAAACATTAATAATCAAATACAGGACTTTAGTACATACAAATATAAAATTAATCACCATGAAAAAAACTGTCATTACATACCCCTTGTTACATCACCCTTGACGGTACTCGTATTTGTGTTATATTTCATCGCCCTTGACGGTCGCCGAGCACGTCTAGTGTATCGAGCTGTCAAATTGACTTGGCTTTTGACTAAGACAGAAACTAACACAAACTTTGACACAACTGTCATCATTGCGATCTAGACGTAGGCCGAGCGTGGTGATGGATGATGATGATGAAAAGTATCCTAGGTGTTAATCCAGCGCTTCATCTACCTCCATATCAAAATTGCCTCCGCCGTTTGAGCGTGAAAGTAACAAAGATCCACACATCCACACATCCATATTCAACTTGTGGGCAGACGTTCAAAAATTATAATAAACTAATACGTGGGGCGCACTAAAAGTTTCCGGAATCAATAATAAAAAAATACTATTAATGGTCAAAAATAAATTTATGGTTTCTCAAAAAAAAAATTCCCCTTTGCGTCAATTCACTTTTACATACGATTGAACCAATTTTTAAAACATTTGTGCCACTCCTCCGTGGTGACGTCAGATACGTGTTTTTCAAATTCTTCGACAGCCTCTTCTGGATATGAAAACCGTTGATTGCGTACCTAATTGGTTCTTGATTTTTAGGAACAGAAAAAAATCAAACGGTGCTAGGTCAGGACTGTATGCTGGATGACTTATAAGTTGTACGTTTTCGCCTTCAAAAACTCATTTGTCTGTCTGGCCGTGTGGGAACTTGCATTGTCGTGGTGCAAGAAGATACGGCGTTTACCGTAATTTTCACGGAGTTTGCCATCAATTTCCGGTAAACAAATGGTCTTCTACCAATCACTATTCACGGTACGACGATTTTCAAAAGCAACAGTAGCCACGTGTCCAGTTTTATTAAAAAACGACGGAATCATCCCCTTCGAGGCACTTTTCATGCGCGCCACTTTGGTTGGTTTCGGCTTATCTCTAAAGCTGTACCCATACGCTCGATTGCTGCTTCGTTTTGGGATCATAGCAATAAATCCATGTTTCGTCACCTGTTACTATGTCCCACACCAAATTTGAAGCCCCTTCGTTGTATTTGTCTGGCAAGCATTGCATGGCACCAAGTCCGTTTTTGAGCATCGATCAAATTGTGTAGGGTCCATCGAGAACACAGCTTTCTCACACCCAAATGTTTGTGTAGGATTGACTGTATTTGACTCATGCCTATGTCCAAAGATGTCCGGATCTCATGGTAGGTCACATGCCTGTCTGTTTCAATCATACGGCGCACAGCAGAACATCGAGTTCTTGTTATTCACAGCGGTGCACGGGCGACCTTCACGAATTTCATCATGGAGATTGACACGACCGCGTTTGAATTCTGCAAACCAGCTATGCATTATGTCTTGCAAGTTGCATGGTGCTTCTTCGCCAAAAGCACATTGAAGCCGAACGAGGCTCTGCTGAGCTGTCAAATTACACTTAAAATCGTAAAAAATCAATCAACGAAAATTTTCCCGGGTTAAATCCATTTTATTGTAAACACGCAATTTTTAAAATGTCGCCACAATGTGAAAACAATTGGCAATCAGAAAAAAAAATATTCCACGATTAAAGTGTTCCATTTTCAAATGTAATAATAAGTTTTTTAATATTGTAGAAGTAAGTGGCCAATTACGGAAACTTTTAGTATGACCTATGTACCACACAGATCAAGAGAGAGAAGAGAGAGAGACAGAGATAACACTTAATTGCCTTTGTAAATCTGTGAAGTTACTAACATTCAGGTGTAAGCTCATTTCTTAGTATTTCACAATTTTAGAAACTGTATTTAAGTACCTACATCTTCCAAAATCTGTATTTTACCTAATCTTAATTTTGAAAACTTTTAGAGTAAAATTATATCTTAGCACAGGAAGTTAAGTAGCAAAAAAATACTCTTCTTTCGATAGGTTTCGATAACCAACAGTTCGATAGGTGGCGCTCAGTCATAAGTAGGGACGCGATATCGTAACCAAAAGTATCGATACCTTCCCAGTATCGGTATCGAAATAAAAAAGCATCAAATTAGTAATAGCATCGAAACTAAGGTATCGATATGAGTAAGTATCGAATGAATTTAGATTTGACCTACAATATAACTCATACCGCATGGCACGGACTATAACTGGACTGGCTATGTTGGTTTCGTAATGAACCCCAATGAAAAACAAATTAAGTAGATCAAGAGAGAAAGATCAAGATAAACAAGAGCACGTAATTATTCCAGTCTTCTTCAGTGCAGTCACCGAGGAGTCGAGGAACAACACAGTAAATATTTTTCCTTTTCTTCGTTCTTTGCTATACTTATTGTTACTCCTGTCTTCGAAAATAGTATAATTTTCTCCCGACATCTCACATGTGAAATATTCAATAGGTTTTAATAATTGTAAACCTTATTTAAATTTTCTAGTTCATCAGCGGATGAAGTTGGTGGTGCCTTAGAGTTCATAACAGATGTATTATTGATGCCAATCTTACATAGTACCTTTCTATCATGAAATACACCGAATTCCACCTTGTGTTTATATCAAGAATGAGCTATAGAGGATTTATAACGCTTTGTTTTGATGTCACTTTGAATCACACAACCGCGAAAAAATTTAACAACTTCCCTGGTCTGTTATAATATAGTGACACAAACTCTTTGCTCTTTCATTTTGATAATCATTTTAAAAATCAGGGAAATTGGAATAACAAGATGTTTGGATTTGTCTAGACCCGTGTTTATAGCTGTGTGATGTTTATGTTGCTCGTTATAAAAATTTGGAATTGATTCGATACTTGATGCAAAGTACTGCTAATTAGTACAAAGTATCGTCGGGGATGTAAGGGGCGAGCCAACCATCTTTTGACCCAAGTCAACCTCACCTGCACGCGGTGCATCCTGCTGATCGACGAACGAGGCTCTGACAACCGACCGATGGCGGTATACCCATCCCAACAGGCGTCGCTAAATGCAACAGGCCGGTGACGGGCAGCAGCGTCACCGGTGCGAGAAGCTACGCCCTGCGATCGCCAACCCGCCTGCCCAGCGTGGCGATTACGGGCAAACTCCTCCAATGCAGGACAACAAAAAGCCACGGCCCCTAGTTCCCGGCGGCCCTGCTATTCCTGGTCATGGTGGCGACCATGGTAACGGCGGGGCGAGGGGTGCTAAGAATCTCCGGGCTACGGGAGGCCACCACAAACAACTGACCCTGGCGACGTATAACGGACGCACGCTAAGGCTTGACTCGCATCTGGCGCAACTCGAGGTGGAACTTGGGAAAATTAGGTGGCACATACTGGGGTTGAGTGAAGTCCGAAGAGAGGGGGAGGACACCTTAACCCTAGAATCGGGCCACCTTATGTACTTCCGAGAGGGAGACCAACAATCCCAAGGTGGCGTTGGGTTTCTGGTAAACAAGTCCCTTTCTGACAACGTTGTGGAAGTGTCCAGTGTGTCGAACAGGGTAGCGTACCTTATTGTAAAGCTCACCGAGAGGTATAGCCTCAAGGTGGTGCAAGTGTACGCACCGACCTCGACACACTCGGACGATGAAGTGGAGGATATGTTCGATGACATATCGAGGGCCCTCCACTTCACTACAAAGACCCAGTACACCGTTGTCATGGGGGACTTTAACGCTAAAGTGGGAGTACAGAATTTCAGCGAATCGGTAGTAGGATGCCATGGCTTTGGACGCAGAAATCATAGGGGGCAAATGCTCGTCAACTTCCTCGAACGGGAGGGGCTCTTCTTGATGAACTCCTTCTTTAAGAAACAGCCCCAAAGGAAGTGGACGTGGCTAAGCCCCGACACTAGGACTAAAAATGAGATTGACTTCATCATGACGAATCAAAGGCACATATTTAGAGATGTCTCCGTGATCAACAGGTTCAATACCGGTAGCGATCACCGACTTGTCCGAGGCTCTCTGAATATCAACTTCAAGGCGCAACGTGTCCGTCTGATGAAGTCCAGGCTCCGACCAACACTGCTCCAAACCATTGCAGGATCTGAAACATTCCAGTTAAACCTGGAGAACCAATTCGCTGCCGTGGAAACCACCACAGACGTAAACCAGAACCTCGAAAATGTGACTCGGGTCCTCAGGGAAGAAGGTACGAGATTTTGTTACATGCAGCGTAAGGGCAAGAAGTCCAAGCTTTCAGAAAAGACTTTGGGCCTAATGAAGGAACGACGTGAAAACCCACCCATCACTTCGTCAGAAAATCGGACTCTAAACCGAGAGATCAACAAGAACGTACGACACGACCTCCGGTGCTTCAATACTCTTTCGATCGAAAGAGCGATCGAGCAGAATCGGGGGTCAAAGGTGTTCGTACAATCTCTTGGAAGAAGCCACCTGACGAAGTTGACCACAGCTAGTGGAGAAGTCGTTGCTTCGAAGCCGGCAGTCCTTTCGGAAGTGGAGGACTTTTATGGCCGATTATACGCATCGCATGCATCTCGACCTGATCCCGAAAATGATCCTAGAGCCACGTTAACACGCCATTTCACCGAAGACTTGCCAGAAGTCAGTATTGGCGAAATCGAGATCGCTCTTGGACAGCTTAAAAATGGAAAAGCCCCTGGAGAGGATGGCGTTACAACAGAGCTACTAAAAGCAGGAGGTAAACCCGTACTGAGGGAGCTCCAGAAGCTTTTTAACGCTGTCCTGTTCGAAGGGAGAACTCCAGAGGCGTGGAGTAGGAGTGTGGTCGTCCTGTTCTTCAAAAAGGGAGATAAGACCCTGCTGAAGAACTATCGACCCATATCCCTTCTAAGCCACGTCTATAAGCTGTTTTCAAGAGTGATCACGAACCGTCTTGCGCGTAGACTCGACGAATTCCAACCACCGGAACAGGCTGGGTTTCGGAGCGGATACGGCACCATAGACCACATTCACACAGTGCGGCAGATTATACAGAAGACCGAAGAGTATAATCAGCCCCTGTGCCTAGCATTCGTGGACTATGAGAAGGCCTTTGACTCGGTTGAAATCTGGTCTGTTCTGGAGTCCCTGCAGCGTTGCCAGATAGATTGGCGATACATCCAAGTGATGAGATGTCTTTACGAAACCGCCACCATGTCCGTCCAAGTACAGAATCAGCAAACAAGTCCCATACCGTTGCATCGAGGAGTGAGACAAGGGGACGTTATTTCCCCGAAATTGTTTTCAAATGCAATGGAGGATATGTTCAAGACGCTGAACTGGAAAGGACGTGGCATTAATATCAACGGCGAATACATCTCTCACTTGCGATTTGCTGACGATATCGTCATCGTGGCAGAGACGCTGCAGGACCTGCAACAGATGCTGAATGACCTGGCTGACTCTTCTATACGCATCGGCCTACGGATGAACTTGGACAAAACCAAGGTCATGTTCAACGAACATGTTCTACCGGAACCGATTGCGATACACGGCGCCGTTCTCGAAGTTGTTCCAAAATATGTGTACCTCGGGCAGACATTGCAGTTGGGAAAAAACAACTTTGAGAACGAGGTGAATAGAAGAATTCGGCTGGGCTGGGCAGCGTTTGGGAAGCTACGTCGAGTCCTTACTTCGCCGATTCCACAGTGCCTGAAGACGAAAGTCTTCAATCAGTGCGTCCTACCCGTTATGACATACGGAGCCGAAACGTGGACACTGACGGCTCGAATGGTCCACAAGCTCAAGGTCGCTCAGCGGGCTATGGAAAGGGCTATGCTCGCTGTTTCTCTGAGGGATCGCATCAGAAATGAAGTGATCCGTCAGAGAACCAAGGTCATCGACATAGCCCACCGGATCAGCAAGCTGAAGTGGCAGTGGGCTGGCCATATTAGCCGTAGAACCGACAACCGTTGGGGTAAACGAGTTCTAGAGTGGAGACCGCGTCTCGGCAAACGTAGTGTAGGACGTCCTGAGGCAAGGTGGAGTGACGATCTGCGCAAGACGGCTGGCAAAAACTGGATGCGAGAAGCCCAAGATAGACCTAAGTGGCGTGCAATTGGAGAGGCCTATGTCCAGCAGTGGACTGCTACAGGCTGATGATGATGATGATGATGATCGTCGTGTCCCTAGTCATAAGACACATGTGGCTTGGTGGTCAAACGGTCATAGTCAGTACACGTCTGGACACGTGGGTTATCGTAAGTATATCCCTGTCAAGGGATAATATGACCGTTTCCTCTCACAACTAGCAAAGTTTTATTGTGCTAGGTACATTATCAGCCCATTATATTCCCACAGCTTGGACTCGAGCCTTCCTCTCAGAGAGAGGAATTGGGCCATAATCCACTACGCGGGCCCAGTGCGGCTTGGTGGATAGGCTAGTGGCCAACCCATGTCAAAGTTTTCAGGTCGCCCGAAGGCCTACGACATAGCCTAAGCAGCCTAACGACTGTTATTCTAAGTCAAACAACAGGGACCGACGGCTTAACGTGCTTTCCGAATCGCTCAGTTGAATAATGCCACTAGCGGTCACCCATACAACTCCTTACCGCTGAGTTAATTATTGGTTAAGATCGCCAAGTCAAGCTTCGCTGCGAGCGCTTCAGTTAGGGGATTTAGAAAAATGTTAATAGAGTAAAGTAAAGTAGATGTTAATCTTTAAAAATCATAAAGTAAATAGGTACTCGTAATATCTAAATTTGACGGAGGCCCTGGGCCGGGTGGAGAAAGCCGACTTATATAAAAATTAGTTATAAAAAGAAATAAAAAATAGACAAGCTTAGGCTTTTGTATTATGTGTATACCTTGAGCATTCACGCTCACTACAAGGTTTCTTCTCGCGGCGGCGTCGTGTGGCGGGTCGTCCTCTTCCCTCAAATATGGTTGAGGAGGGCGATGGCTGGCACACGTGTCAAGCTCGTGAACGGGCGCTGCTTGCGGGAGCCGGTATGCTCTCGGTATGTACAATATTTAGAAATTAGTTAAAAGTCTATTTGTGTACAAAAAAAATGTATTATGTAAGTTTATTTAAGAAAAAAAAATGTCCTCCTGTATTCTGTTAGTAATTATAAAAAAAAATTATATAAGTTTAAAATATAAATGTAAACAATGCCACGGACCCATTAAGTCTGTGAACATAGGCAATAATAAAAAAAAATATCTAAATTTTACAAATTATTTATTTCGGAATTTCTTAAATCCCCTAAATGTCATACTCGTACCTACGCGTATAATACTTTCCAGATCAGTATCAGAATCTTATCTTATCTTCTGATTAAGAAGTCAGTCCGATGCATGAAATCAAGTTAAAATAATTCATTGATTCATAATGAAGAGGTAAGTAAAAATACTTATGTAGTGTTATATGTACCTACAACCTACTTAATGATGTAATAAATCACTTTTAAATAACCTCATTGGTTATAGGTACTCATATAATAAAGGCATTTATTTATTTTACTATTTATAGCTGACCCACCAGCGACATCGCTCGGATCATCTCCTTACGGGTGAAGTTTCAATCATCCTTCCTTTAAGAAAAAATAGTCTAAAAACGAATCATAGGTAGGTAAACTAAAGTAAACACAGAAACACAATGAACTGTCTTTATTTAGTGAATGTACGTATTTTTTATTTTAATCGCTCATCTCTTCAATTCCACTCATGTCCTGATGCCCAACTGAATCAGACTCCTCGTAATCGTCGTCATCATCACTGCTGCTGCTACTACTGTCACCTTTGTTTATAATGAAACTGAATGGGCCATTGTCATCGTCTTCAAGTAATTCCCTTTCGAAGTAGTCTTTCTCAATCCTTTTTACATGGTTTATTTCTTTCTTCCAGTCATCTTTCGTGATTGATGCGATCGACTCAAGTGTCAGACGTTCGATTGCGCTTTCTAATTGCTCAACATTTTTGTCTGCCACTCTACGTTTTACCAAATGCCAGATGTATTCTATCGGATTTAAATCGCAATTATAGGGTGGCAGTCTTAACACTTCATGGCCATGCGATCTAAATATGTTATCTATTGTGTAATCTTTCGGTGGCCTGTTTTTTTTATTAATTCATAAAGTTCAACCTTTGTGAATGTTTGCTCATATTGAATATCGTTTTGTGTAAGCCATTCCTGCATCTGCACTTTTCTAGCACTCATGTTCGGGGCTTTCGTTTCCTCCATACTATGATAAGGAGCGTTATCCATTACCACAAGTGAGGTCTCGGGAAGGTTCGGGATTAGTTTTTCATTCACCCATTTTATAAAATGTTCACCATTCATTTCATCGTGGTAGTCGCCACTTTTCTGTTTCGCTTTAAACATTAGCAATGCCCCGTCGATAAAGCCATCTTCGGTACCGGCATGTGTTATTATCCAACGACATCCAACACTGTCATTTTTCTTTACACCTTCCGCGCTTGCAGATTGCCAGCACTTTTTCACAGTATAATGTGGGTGGATCCAAGTTTCATCGAGAAACACTACTGGTTTTTTGTTTGATTCCAATGCATAATTTGCTCGAATACGCCGCAGGTACTTCGCGCGCCAGGCTTTAATGTTTGGCCTTTGAATCAATACTGATCTCTTACGCTGGCAATTTTTAAATTTGTAGCCTAGCGACTCAATCATAATTTTTCTCAAAGTAGACAAGCTGCCAGGAAAATTAAGATCTTGTTTTGCAGCTGCATAAATTTTCTTTAGTGTAGGAATTTCTTTTCTCACCGTATATATAGAATTTATTATGTTGCCCAGCGCACATATTTCAAAACTGTCACACACAATTTTCTTTTGACGTGGTTTCTTCTTAGGTGTCGTTATTTTGCTTGTGCTTGCTTCTGTTGCTTTTCTCTGTTCACGGCGAATGCGACTCATTTTTATTAATACCAGTGGCTAAAGTCACTCGCTCGGTTACCTTCGAAGCAGTTTCCAAATGCTTAATGAAACTTTCAAATACATCACGCGATATATGAATATGGCCATCTGGCCCTGGTACAATTCTTGCTTGTTTTAACTGGTCCAACAACATAATGGCACGTTTTTTCTCTTCCTCGAAGTACTTATCAACATTGCTGATAATCTCTCGAGCTCGCCGATGTAAAAACTACCTCTTTTGCTCATTGTAGAACAAATTAAACAATCAACAAAAACAAATTATCAACAAAAAGGGCGTAAGAACATAAAAATGCACTTGGAAACGTGTCGCGTAGTACACTGACGGATAAATAAGACATGTGTCATCAAATCAAGATGGCGTGTCACCAGTGTTGCAAAATTGAAAAATTAAATTCGTTAAATTTGCCATCTAAAAATCGGGAGATTTTTATTCGGAATAAAACAAGAGTATTTTATGTTAATAATATATTCATTTATTCAAGATCTTTTAGTTTTGCCGTATGAAGAATATTATTTTCCATGTTTATTTATGAATATTATTTTACATTAGATGATAATTCAAAAATCGGGATACTGAATTGCTAAATCGGGATATCGGGAGACAATGACCAAAATCAGTAGATCTCCCAATAAATCGGAAACTTTTGCAACACTGCGTCTGTGCTGCCAACCTTATAAATATATAAATTTTATAAAATGAACGATTTTTAGTCATTCATTTAAAATTAATCTATTTTTAAGTTTGTTCTGCTGACCGTACTTATATGAGTGAAGTTAGCCGACAGCCCGTCCTATTCTTATTTTAATCGCATTGTAAACATCTATATAAAAAGAATGGCCCCGAGTTTCTTGCCGCTTCTTCTCGGTAGGCTCTATATATATTGGAACGCGGCGGTAATGAAAAATTGACGTTCGTAAGTGCGTCTTTGATGCCTAAATTTAATAAATGATTTTGACTTTGACTTTGATATATGTACAGATTGTACAGATATATCAACAGGTTCCTACCTACCTATACTTATCTGATGTGCCTCTCAGCCACGGTTCAAGGTTCAGAAATCCGGAGAGATAATCTGTTCCTTTCCGGATCCAAGACATGATTGTCGTTTAGGGTACCTAACCTACACGCTTCACTCTACCGGTATACTATTAAGTATAGTATTACTTTTTAAAGCTTAGTGCTTTGCCGCCTGCTTTGGCGATCTCAAACATTGAAAGTTATAGAGAGAAAAATTTACATCCTCGGACGGGACCTCGGGCCTAGTTGGTCAATGGCGTCTGACACGGAGAGTCAGAAGACGCGGGTATACTATTATTTGCACTGTGACGCTACGAAATAAATGTCTGCCTCGACAACAAAAAATGACAGAAATATGATTTTGTTAATTTTGAGTGGGTATCTAGTCATTCAACGGACACTGCTATTATTACATAAATGGTTTATGTTATCAAAGCTGCTTATTGAGTTGGTGGACAAAGATTAATGTACTCGTAACAGGCAATGAAAAATAAATTAAACGTCTTATTGTAAGGGGAAAATGTAATTTACCTTCTTTAGATACGAGTAATTAAAGTGGGTAGATAATCTATTTTCTGCTCTGACAATGATACCTAAATGAGCTGAATTATTACACTCCAAACACTGAAAAGTGTTGATTTATGTTGATGGTATCGTCATTGACGGTGCTCCCGTAAGTAGCTACTAAGCCGTAAGTAGGTCACAACTTATTTTTTCAAGAAAGAAAAGCGACTTCTACACTAAAAACTGTGAAATAACTTATCGAAGGTACTTTCGAACTATGATGGTACCGACTTCGACAATTTATTTCACATATTTTAGTGTAGAAGTCGGTTCTAGGTTTTGATAAAAAAATCTTTCTTTATAAATAATAAATTAGTATAGAATTCATCCAATAATAGCTCCCTTTCTTGCAAGTTAATCGCCATTCTAGGTCTACTGAGATACATACGAGTATCACTTTAAAACGCAACAGCACTGACTATAAAGTGATGTCAAAACTACCTATTTCAAGTACTAGTAGTAGCTGCGCTCCGTGATGATGATGATGATGAATCAAATATAGGTAGCGTATGTTACTCAGGCATAGCTTTCTACTAATGAACACATTTTTGAACCGGTTGTTGTTTTTGCGTTTATCCATTACAAAAATACTATCAAATCTTTCCTCTTTATATTTAGTAGAAAAGTAGTTATTGTGACATAACTGTAATAGTTAGACATATGGTATCCCATACTTTTTTGTATACATTTGTTATAACTTTCGACTGGGTAAACCGATTTCCAAAATTATTATTTTTTTGTTTTAAAGCTGGTGCTTCCCGTGTGGACTGGATCAAATTCGGTCCAGTAGTTTTTGAGTTACACTCCAATAACTGAATAAAATGGAAGTCGGTATAAATTTTTTCAAATTGTACTTTAATTTGTAATTTATTGGGGAAATATAGTATAAAACATAATAGCATATATTAGGGGAAAACGTTATAATACAAGCATTCTTTATCGAAAAGTTTTATGCCCATAGTATAAAGACTGTTTTTAGTTAATTTTGTTAAATCAATTTTGTCGACTATTTTAATTCAATGGTCAATTATCATTTTGGCGAAATATACCTACTTATAACTATTTTTGAAAATTAGAAAATCACATCTGGCAACCCTGGTATAATAGTCTTGTTAATCCCTTCAACTAAGCTAAATAAGTTTGTGTCTGGAGTGGGTTCACGTCAATAGTGCTATGGATCGGTATCGAACTCACGACGTCTCGATCGCAATGGAAAATTATTATTTTAAAAAAGTAGGTAATTGGGCGGCAGAAATAAAATGCCTACACTCATAAAAAATATAAATCCGGCACTGAGAATAATATAATATAGGTACTTAATTACCTATTACCTTCCTAAAATATTACCTAGGTACCTAACTATTTAAAAAAACTACAGATATTCGAGGGAATATAATATTTATATATTTATTAAATAAATAATATATTCGCTCGCAGTTTTTATTCTTTAAAATGAAACCCCAACCTTGTGTAAAGGATATTGATTACGAAACAATGTAAAATTATGCATTCCGTCGATCCAAGGGTACCTACTTACTAAAATTTTCCAGAATTGTTAGCTATTATTGGATAATAAAAGATAAAACGATCGATATCAACATGTTAAGGCTAATCTGCATGAAGATTATCAAGAGAGAAGCGTTTAAGTAATGTTCTTATCATTTCGACCGTTGCACCCAGGCAATGTCCCTCAACCTCAAATCCACCCACATCTTCTATTCAAGGGCACGGTCCATTCGTTCTATTTTCATCATTCACTCTCTCACACAGTGCACACAATCGCATGCGCGAACGGTTCGATCAGGGATCACGCGATGACACAAGGCCATGCTCTGACGTGGTGAGGGAAGTAAAGCGTTTGTTCGTTCGTTCAGCCGGTTCTTTGCTCACTGCGCTGCGTTCACTCATTCTGGTTTTAGCCGGCCGACAAGACGCACATATCTCTTTCGTTTAAAAAAGTAAATTAGACACAAAAATGGAATTCGTTGGCAAGAAATACAAGATGATCTCGTCGGAGAACTTCGATGAGTTCATGAAGGCCATCGGTGAGTGTATATTTTGCTATAGTTTCGCTGAAATATAAGACTAAATCGATGGAAACGCCGGCCGGCGCGGCGGCGCAACGTTTTGAGCGTTGACCACGCTATGCAATATTCCAACACCCTACTTTTATTTTTTTTACTTGTCATTGCTTGGGAAATGAGTATTTACAGTTTGATTTAAATAATATTGTTAAGGACTATAGCGTTTCACCTATCAAAAACAATTTTTGCAATACAATATTGCAATATTGGAAAAACCCACGTCACAGCCATATTCTAGGTACCGTCCTGATAATTAAAATTACCTTGCAGGTAGATTCGTAAAATAGTGTAACAGTATATAGTAGGTACGTTATTACGGTAATATAATTTTATAATAGTAATGAAACATTAGGAAACGCCAATAATTTAAGTACAAGGTATATTAGGTATTATTCCAAATAAGATTTTCCGTAGGTAGTATTAAAATAATTTATTACTAAAGTGCTAAGTTCTTTTTCGTTTCAGTAATTTTATAGTCGATTTATTATTAGTATTTATTTAGTCATTAACTTACATTTACATTACACTTTTTAGATAGATATGTATTCATTATTTTAATCTGTCGGATAGATTCTATTCTATCTATACATATAAATGAATCCCAATTTCTCTTGGTTACGCTAGAACTTGAGAACGGTTTTAATTCCGATTATTCGAATGCATACATCTATTTTTAAAGTTTTCTAATACTTCGAAGAAGGTTCTTACATTACAAAAATTAAGAAAGATGAGAGGTTATAGCAAGGCCGAAGGTCGAGCTTACAACGCGAACGAAGCCGCGGGCAGTCACTAGTTCTTAAATAATAGCCTTTTGTTTATCGTTTCCCACTAGACCACCTTTTGTATGCACCTACTCATTAGGTATACGTTTCGTTTAATCTTCTATTTAATTAATAATGTTTGATATTGAGTGTAGGCAAGTAGGTTACAATCTGTACTGAAAAGTCATCCTAAAATCAATCAATTTCAATATTTTTCTACCGACTTCCAAAAAAAGGTACTCAATTCGACTGTATTTTTTTTATACCTCATAACATTCGTTTGGGTGGACCGATTCTCAAACTTCTTTTGTTTGAAAGCTGGTGCTTCCCGTGTGGTCCCATTTAAATTTCATCCAATTCGGTCTAGTAGTTTCTGAGTTACACTCCAATAACCGTTTTTTTACCAAAGTAATAGAATGGAAATCGGTATTAAATTTTTCAAATTGCACTTGCTAATTGATCCTAATAAGTAATTAAGTATTTGTTCATATTATACATTATTATACGTACCTATATTACAGTTTACTTATTCGTCGGTTCCGATTTAAGTTATGAATGCAAGCTAAAACAAGTTTAATTTCATTTCTTTTTTATTTTATTTTGAAAAAAGCTATCTTAATTTTTTCGATGTACGTAGGTATTTTTTTGTGGTGTGAGATAATACAGGCTGCTGTCCGTGACTACGTCCGCAACCTTATTCTACAGGTTATCGTAAAACCAACTAGGTAACTACCTACCCGTTGGATCGGTAATCCAAAGTTTCATTCCAGTGTATAAGCTATCTTCAATCCAGATTTCATCCCAAATCCTTTGAGCGTTTTGTGGTATGGTAAGTTTAAACGCTGGTTCCAGCGTTTAAACGCTGGTTCCAGCGTTTAAACTTACCATACCACATTCACAAAGTCACGAATTTCTTTTTAAATATGCTTGTCTGACGATTTTGGAAAACGTTGAGAGAGTCATTTAATTTCGTTTGAGTCATTTGTCATTTGATTTCATTTCATTTGAGAGTCATTTAGTTTTTTTTATTCTTTAATGTAGGTAGGTAAGTAATCCCACTTACACTGACTACCTTCAAAACAAGCCTATTAACTGAATATGTAAGCAAATGATATATGTTTTTTATTGGACTTTACTTAAATTTTGATTTTCTCGAGATTTCTCGTTAGTACTTTAGGAATAGAAGATTTTAGGAAAATAAATAAAATAACACATTATTGATTTTACCGATGTGATCGTTGTCAGCACCCAAGTAGGTCTACCATGTACAACATTGAAACCAATCGATGCTCGCTATCGACTGCCGCGAAAAAATGTATGAAAAAAGGAACAGTGCCACCTTGCGGTCAATTGTAGAGCTAAAATTGACAGCGAGTACGCCAATCACAAGCTTAATAGGTAGACTATAGTATCGGCTAGAGATGACATTTATGTTGCCAACTCATGGTAGAGGTACAGGACATTTTTCTTTCTTATCGTCACTTGCAACAACGGGATTACTGTTTATAGATACCCACTCGCTTGACTTTCTGATAAAGGCAGGCCAGTGACATAATGTATCCAGTGAGTCATATTGCAGATAACACACTCCTTCATTTAACTTTAAAACAAGGTGCGATTGATAAACCCAGTGAGTAAAAAAGAAACTCAAAGGCCCACGGGGGCAGTTACAAATTGTCATTTTACATTTATTTTTTTCTAAATCTACCACCGGATCGGAACGCGACCACGACTGAGAAGATCCGGCAAGGAACTCGGCGGGCTTTTTTTTACATTTTTGTGTCGCCAATTTCTTAAATGATATAACAAATGTTCGCTTATTTTTAGCTCCAGTGTGTTGTCTTAAAACACTGGAAGACACTTAACACACTCGCAAGTTTTCTCCGGTCCCTTTAATATTAAGAGACCTGAGGGCCTAGCACGAATAACTGCATAAGTGTAACGTAACGTGTCGTTTATCTAAAACAGTTGAAACTGTAATTTATCTAGGGCAACGTAGACACAGATAACTCATAGTTTGTACGCCGAAGCGTGACATGTTAACGCTTTCGATACGAATACTTTTTCGCAACTTGTTTGTGCTACGGCGTCTGCTCCAAACTCGTTCTCAAGGTACATTTGCAGTGTTTTATGCTCTTATTTGTGTTCATCATTCAGTCATCTTGACTTATGGGTAAAAATCACAATGAAAGAAATAAAAATCCTAAGCAAACTTGAAAAACAAACGGAGACTAAAAGCATCATACCTTCCATGTATTTTTATTATTTTTTCGTGAACTCGTCATGAGGGAAAAATTGCAATGAAAGAAATAAAAAAACAAAAAACTTGAAAAACAAACGAAGACTATAATCGTCATATACCTACCATGAATTTTTATTGTTTTTTCGTGAACTCGTCATGATCTTATCGAGAAGTATTTAAGTTGAAGGTTCTGTGAAACCTGCCGATACGATCTCAGCAGAACTAGGTATTTGAAAGCCTGACAGGTTTCTTTTTAATTATATTGCCAACAGCGTGTTTAGCGAAGAATTTGGAACCTAACCAAAACAGTTAAAGATATAATTTTAGATTAAATAAAATTATGACAAGAACATGGTTACTAATATAAAATAAATCTACATATTGTAATAAAACTAAATTGCTAAAGTATCTCTAAATTCTATAATTACGTATATTATAGATAAAAAACAGAATTTAAGTCCCTGTCTGCGGGTAGAGTGCCCAAAAAGCTGGCAACGTTACCTCGTTGAATAACCAGGCTGATACGTTGTCGGAGGTAAGCACCAGCTCTTTGGTTACCTGTAGTTTCTTTGAGGCGTCTGGACAGCTCCTTTACTAAACGCCATGCATCTGGACCCCAGGAACCTGTAGTTTCAACCCCAAACGAAAGAAACATAATTATTAGATTAATATCATAAATAAGGAGTCCATTCTGTTCTTTAAATTGCATAATGGAAAAAATAACGCAAATAACTTCAGTATCCATATTGAAATAACACATATAGTGATTAATTGATTTTTAATGTTTATGGTGCGTGCGCGTATTAATATTCTTATCTGATAATGGCTGCCTGTTCTTTGTAAGTACATTTTTGTATCCATTTCGATTTATAACTTGATAAACGGATGAATGTTTTTCTTGTTAGTGTGCATGATTAAAAAAGCTAAATAAGTCAGCTTTGTCTTTCATTAATTTGCTTTTAGAAAAGAACGCATACTTTGATGAGTTTAATGTAGATTCCTGAACTATATACCTATACGGTTGTTCTGTTTTATGAAACTAAAATAAAGTAGGCACCTTAACATATAAATATGTTAAGGTGCCTACTTGATTTTATTTTAGAATGATGTTGATAGTTGTTGGTTGTTTGTAACTTCTCGTACCTTTACGAACATAAGTATATTTCGGGTTAGGCTCTGCTGTACTAGACTTTAATGACACTATGACAAAAAAAGCTATTATAAAAAACAACAAAGACTGCAAAGTTTTTCTTCCATAGACCTTGGACCATGTTCGGACTTTGACTTCTCTGTCGAGGTGTCGTCTCAACTCAGATGAATATTACGTAGCGAATTATGTACCATTATATCTTTGAATTCGTTCATAATAATCACCGTACTCTAAATCTCTTAGAGGAGCCAAAGTATGTTTTTTACTTGTTTAGTTCTCTATTTAATGTTCATGATAATTTTAGATTTTGTGGTCATCAAACAAAATAAAACACCGTTTAGAATGACGGAAAAAAACGTAACAATAGCGGATATTGTTTTTTTCCTGTGTTTCCTTCTGTATGTGACGGTGCATGATATAGGCAAAATGGGCAAAACCATGAAACGTTTTCTATTATACATAATATACAATTACAAAAATGTTTGTGTCTAACCTTATTAATCGCCCTAGAATATTTTAGTATGTTCATGATCATTTTAGATTTTGTGGTCATCAATCAAAATAAAACACAATTTAGAATGACGGAAAAAAAGTTACAATAGCGGATATTGTTTTTTTCCTGTGTTTCCTCCAGTATGTGACGGTGCATGATATAGGCAAAGTGGGCAAAACCATGAAACGTTTTCTATTATACATAATATACAATTACAAAAATGTTTGTGTGCTAACCTTATTAATCGCCCTAGAATATTTTAGTATGTTCATGATCATTTTAGATTTTGTGGTCATCAATCAAAATAAAACACAATTTAGAATGACGGAAAAAAGTTACAATAGCGGATATTGTTTTGTTTCCTGTGTTTCCTCTAGTATGTGACGGTGCATAATATGGGCAAAGTGGACAAAACCATGAAACGTTTTCTATTATACTTAATATACAATTACAAAAATGTTTGTGTGCTATCCTTATTAATCGCCCTAGAACACTTTAGTATGTTCATAATTTTTGGTCATGAAACAAAATAAAATACAAATTTAGAATGACGGGAAAAAACGTAGCAATAGCGGAAATTGATTTTTTTTCTGTGTTTCCTCCATCCAGTATGTTATGGTAAATATAGGCAAAGTGGGCAAAACCATGAAATGGTTTCTATTTCACAATAAACAATAGTTGTTTTTGTGTGATCCTTGTTAGTCGCAATTAGTTATTAGTCGCCTTGGTAGTAGCCTAGAGCATTTAGTAATTGTTTATGATAAAGGTAATTTATTATCAAATATCAAAATCACACCTAGATTAATTACTGAGCATACATCAGGAATACAACCCTCGGACAGGACAGTGACTTATATATAGGGTGTTTGGTAGAGGGACCGACATACCAAATGAGCGTGTTCGGGGAACTTGGAGAATACAAGTTGGCCAAAAAAAATCCCAGACCCCCCAATTTTTTTTAACAGTTTTTTTGGGAATTTTCCCTTTTTCTCCGAAATCGTACCAATTTTGCTTTGCTTGGCCTGAAGGTGTATAAGACCAAATTCAGCTAAAAACATCCTGTCCAAAACAGGTTTTACAAATGTTATGGTGGTAAATGGGTACGATTTCGGAGAAAGAGGGAAAATTCACAAAAAAAAGTTTAAAAAAATTGGGGGGTCTGGGATTTTTTTTGGCCAACTTGTATTCTCCAAGAACACGATCATTTGGTATGTCGGTCCCTCTACCAAACAACCTGTATAAGTGAGTGAGACTATTTGAATAAAATCACACTTTATGCAACTATATATATTTGCTATAAGTACTTGAATGGCAAATGTACAACCGACAATACAACTTATGAAGGCAAACAATATAATGTAGGTAGTTTTTTCAACTAGGGAATGATTATACTAGAACACTTACATGTTTATTATGTCAAAATATATTGATATTATAATCCGTATTATCGAGCAGTATCTTCGCGATAGTAATCTTTATAGTTTTCTAATCCATGTAATAACGGGCTTCATGTTTCGGTTATGATAAAGAGACGAAATATAAATGGTTTTATTTTTAGGCATACATATGTACTTAGTGTTTTTATTCAATACAACAGTCAGGACTGCCCGCGATTTCGTTCGCATAATAGGCTCGGGCTGCGGCCTCGCCTTACCTCCCATCTTTTCTTAATTATTTTTGAATGTAACCTTCTACGAAGTATTAGAAAACATTTTAAAAAAAGATGAATGAAATCGGTAAAGTCGTTCTCAAGTTATAGCGTGACCAGAAAAAATAGGGGATTAAATATATAAATGATCCCCTATTTTTATTTTTGTTTATTTTATTGCTCTGCCCTCTATATTGACTGCCCGCGACTTAGTTCGCGTAGTATGCTCGGCCTTCGGCCTCGCCATAACCTTCCGTTTTTTCTTGTTTTATTCATGTAAGAACCTTCTACCAAGTATTAGAAAACATTTAAAAAAGATGATTGAAATCGGTAAAGCCGTTCTCAAGGTCTAGCGTGACCAGAAGAAATTGGGGTACATTTTTATATTATATAGACTATTATTTTCAAGTAATTTTTATATTATAGACTATAGCGACTGTCCGCGACTTCGTTCACATAGAACCTCCCATTTTTCACAATTATTTTTTAATGTAAGAACCTTCTATGAAGTCTTAGAAACATTTAAAAAAAGATTAATGAAATCGGTAGAACCGTTCTCAAGTTATAGCGTGACCAGAAAAAATAGGGGATTATATAGGGTGTTTGGTAGATGGACCGACAAACCAAATGAGCGTGTTCGGGGGACCACTTGGAGAATACAAGTTGGCCAAAAAAATCCCCGACCCCCCAATATGTTTAACTTTTTTTGTGATTTTTCCCTTTTTCTCCGAAATTGTACCTATTTACCACCATAACATTTGTAAAATCTGTTTTGGACCAGATGTTTTTAGTTGAATTTGGTCTCTAATACACCTTCAGGCCACGCAACGCAAAATTGGATACAAAACGGAGCTAACTAACTGATTTAGTTAAAAAAAATTGGGGTGTCGGGGATTTTTTTCGGCCAAATTGTATTTTCCAAGTGGGCCCCCGAACACGCTCATTTGGTTTGTCGGTCCCTCTACCAAACACCCTGTATTTATAAATGATCCCCTATTTTTATTTTTGTTTATTTTATTGCTCTGCCCTCTATATTGACTGCCCGCGACTTAGTTCGCGTAGTATGCGGCCTTCGGCCTTTCTTGTTTTATTCATGTAAGAACCTCCTACGAAGTATTAGAAAACATTTAAAAAACATGATTGAAATCGGTAAAGCCATTCTTTAAGTTTTTGCGTGACCAGGAGAAATAGGGGTTCATATATATTTATTTATATATAGACTAGCGACTGCCCGCGACTTCGTTCGCTCAGTAGACTCGGCCTTCGGTCTCACTATATAACCTCCCTTCCCTAATTTTTTACTTGGTTATTCTGCCATAAGAACTTTCTCCTGACAATAATTAACATAAAAAGAATTAGCGAGATTGTTCCAACCGTTCTCAAGTTATAGCGAGACCACGTAAAATAAGAGTTCATTTATATACATATATAAGATTGTTCCAACCGTTCTCAAGTTATAGCGAGACCACGTAAAATAAGAGTTCATTTATATACATATATATATAGATTTTACAAAAACAAAATCCTTAAACACTCAATATAACATGAAGCATAAGGAAATACACACTAAGGAAAAGTAATGGGACAATAAACAGTGATAAAACGGTTTATAAACGACTAGACATGACCACTTGGTAGTATTGTATAGGTGCGAATTGATTTATTATGACTGGCATTCGAGATATTTCTATCCTTGTGGTTAGGTTTGTATTACAGGGAACTGTACCACTAAGTACGTATACATATTGTTAGCTGATACAGTGACCGAAGAGCAAAATATATCTGTAATGGATCCGACCTGCTTAGGATTGGATTCTGCGAATTCCTAGATATTATTACGTGTGATTCGGTTTTAGTCTCATGTGGAGGTAGGTAGGTCAATTTGTATAGTACGTCTAGCCAGGCAAACTAGCAAAAAAGAATTTGATGGTGAGCTGCTTAGGCTTCTTCCCTATATATATTCACTAACGCTTTCTTTTCAATAATCAATATCTTTATTGCAACACTAGCTGACCCGCCATCGGCTTCGCTCGCGTTACCTCGCAGGATACGGTTAATTACAGTTTTTTTTACTATCCCACGGGAACTCTATAAAAAACCGGGATCAAAAGTATCATATATGTTGACTAGCTACCACCGTACAAAATTTCATTTTACATTAGTCCGTACAAACAGACAGACAAACCGACAAACAGAAAAACAGAGATACAAAAATTTGAAAAAATCTAAATCTCACTCCTTACATCCCCGACTCGGTTTTTTGCATTTTTTTCTCATTGTACAGAAATTCGACCTCTACAGTTTTATTATATGTGTTGATTATGTTTTTTATATATTATTATGCAGGTCTTAAATATACATATTTTTGTGTGTTTCATAATGACCCGATGATGGATATTTGTATATTTTGTATTTGTATACCCCCGACACAACTCAAATAGTCATGTTCATGCGACATGCACACAATGTTTGAGCTATCCGGGGATCGAACCCGGGACCATGGAAAGATCGAAATGGGGCAAAGGCTCGGAAGGGGCCTTCTGCGCCAACCAGCCAGTCAAATGTGCCTTCGTTTTTTTATTTTTATTTTTATCTGCATTATCACTGAATATTACGTAAGAATATGATCAAACGACTTTCAATTATATTAATTGTTTTGTCATCAAAGTATTCAGTGAGGCTGTAATAGCATTTCGTCAACAGTATCTTTTTTAGGGATTTTGTAAATATGTACTCATTTTTAATGTCTTGTAATTGTACCGGTAATTTATTATAGATTGTTATGGCCATAGGGTTTGGACCAGAGGTCTTATTGGAGTAACTATCCAATAAGACCAAATTACAAACATAAATTGATCTTACCAAACTTCTCGTTTTTTTTTTTTAATTTAACATTTATTTTTAAATTAGGTTATTAGATTTTTTTATGAAGACTTGTGGGTATTTCTTGACAAATTTACAATTTTCTAATATATATATATATATATACATAAGGTCAAAATTTTATATTTTATGAAGAACGGTCTATGGAAGTTAGGTGTACTGATGTCCGGAAGTTTGATGTTGGCAAGTATTCGAAAGCATTTCTATTAGGCAATAAATATATCTACTTTCTGAGTAGATTTTCCCGAACTTGTACGCGACAGGATTCTAGGTATTACATTCCGTGCTATAAGTTCAGCTAAACTTTGCAATCGTATCGCGACTCCTACAGTTATACCCAGTTCAGAATTCAATGGTTCACCTCACACGCACATCGTCCCGCACATAGAGATTACTAATATAGACATAGTCGGGTGATCCGTTATTAAGGTTTAGCTAATTTGATTTTTGACTATCATCATAACGTCACATCTAATGAGAAATTTTAGTAAGCATTCTCCTATTGGTCAATCAATGAGGTAGATAAAGGGCTTTCCAATAATTATCGGAAATATTCGGCATTTTAGCACTAAATTTGTTGGATTCAATTAATTTTTTTGTAATAGAATAAGAACATGTTTCTACGAAAAAACGTACGTACAGTAAAAAATTAAGATTGCAACACAAAACTAAAAAGCAATGAAATGGAACTTGTTTTAATTTTCATTCATCACTTAAATCGGAACCGACGTTCGTATATAGGCACTTATTAGAATCAATTATATTAAGATAAATTATATAATAGAAATTGTTTTTTTACAATGAAATTGTAGTACAAGTTTGTAATCTACTTGCCTACACTCAATATCAAACATCATTAATTGAAGTAAGAGAACATTAATTTAATATTTTTCTGGGAAGCTCTTTAACAACCTCATTGATTGACAAATAGGAGAATGATTTCTAAAATTACTCCGAATCACACAAATAAAAGCGGATGAACAGTCTTCCGGAGATTTTTGGCGTAGCGTGCGACATCTAGTTCTACTTCAAATTGACGACCTCCTCCGGATATCCTCTTTTCAAATTCTGTCGCTGTCGCTGGCTCACAATTGGCATATAATGCAAACCATGAGGGTATCTGGATGCGGGCGTTGACAATGCATCGGCGCACGACTCACCACGGCGGTCGATCGAAAGATCCTTTCAATTAGGTATGAGAATATCCGACATAGTTTAGCGATTATGCTCCATTGGCCACTGGGGACCAATTGCCGTCAAATGGTTAACAATCAGCTTCAATTGCCGTCAATAACGTGCGAGACGGTTGAGAGTCGTTCTCTATTCATAGTTGAAGTTTTGTTTATACTGTATGTGCAGTATGACGCATGTTGTGATAGTATAAATTACTTAGAAACCGGTGTGTAGATAAGTTGTCGTTATCATCAATTGTTATGTCATAAATATTTATTAGGAAGGATGATAAGTTACTGGAACTTTACTATTTATAGTTACATTTTTGCTAATATCTACCTATGAAACTATTCTATCAATCTTGAAATTAATTCCTCATCATTTATCTTCCTTAAATGTGTGAGTCAGTAATGAAATATACAATGCACATTTCACATCAATTGTTATCAGTGTTATTAGTCTGTAGTGAATGTCATCCAGGGATAAATAACCTTCGCTGATGAAAATTGTTATATATAGTCACTGTAGCTACATGATAAAGAATATGCCTCAGTTTTATTGCTTGGTGATTGCAAAGTTGAACGCCCTGATAGAACTAAAAGGGACTGAAGTTCCCTGATCTTCAAACATCAATTGACGGCAATTGAACTGTCTCTGCCGGATGCAGTGGGCATTGTGCCCACGCTATGGATGCAATCTGTATCAATACAAGGATGTGACACTGTTGCGTCTGAATTGATTTATTGTTACATGGTCGCCCCTTGAACGGGTGTTTAACAAAGACACACCATCGCTGTCAAAATATTAGTATAACAAATAATGCAACACATTTCTAGCACAATGATCTAGCTTACAGTGTGTACAATCCATTCAAACAAAGTTATGACAGTGCTCGTAACTTCGGATGCCTTCGTCTCTATAATTGTTGTATAAAATCTTTAGGGATAACAATTGTATTACCATTGTCATCCAGCGTGGAGACGATGCCAGCATTCTGGTCGCTTTCATCCCCATCACAGGGCTCTTCGATTAGTTTTAATTTTGACTATACTTCTATATCTATACTTCACCAATAGCAATCATAGAAGTTTTGGATCGTAGACCTTGTAAAGGAGCCTAGTAATTTATAAAGAGGAATGATTTGTTTCAATAGTCATTTTCATTGATTTGAAAAGTTCTTTCACCATTTGAATCCTACATTATCCCTAATACATTTTGATTCATCATCATCATCATTATCCATCACTATGCGGGTGAAACCGCTGGCGGATCAGCTAGTATAATATAATCCTATAAAAATGACAATATTGTTTGTAAAGTTTTTACTATTTTTTATCTATTCGTTATAGTTCTTTGATGTCTTACGTAGATACAGCTGAAATAACTTTTGGAGAATATAAACATAAAAAGATTTATTTCATCTAAAAAGTAAATGTTTGAAGCCCTGTCTACTGGAGGCCCTGAGCCGGGTGGAGAAAGCGGACTGAAAAAAAAACCTAGAAAAGTACGGCTTTTGTATTAGGAATGCGTGTATACCTTGAGCATTCACGCTCACTTAAAGGCTTCTTCTCGCGGCGGCGTCGTGTGGCGGGTCGTCCTCTTCCCTCAAATATGGATGAGGAGGGCGATGGCTGGCACACGTGTCAAGCTCGTGAACAGGCGCTGCTTGCGGGAGCCGGTCTGCTCTCGGTATATGTACGATATTTAGAAATTAGTTACATACCCCTCAGGCTGAGATTTAAAAAAAAATGGTTTTGTACCCTTCAGACCCTTATTGTATGTGTGCCCTTCAGGCTAAGTAAGTTTTCAAAGTGCCCTTCAGGCCTTCACAAATGTATTATGTAAGTTTAGTTAAGTAAAAAAAATGTCCTCCTGTATTGCTTTAGTAATTATAAAAAAAAAAAATATAATATATACATGATGTCTGTGAACAAATGCATCATAAAAAAACACACCCTTATCGTATGTATGCCCTTCAGGCTAAGTAAGTTTTCAAAGTGCCCTTCGGGCCTTCACAAATGTATTATGTAAGTTTAGTTAAGTAAAAAAAATGTCCTCCTGTATTGCTTTAGTAATTATAAAAAAAAAAAAAAAATATAATATATACATGATGTCTGTGAACAAATGCATCATAAAAAAAACACACCCTTATCGTATGTATGCCCTTCAGGCTAAGTAAGTTTTCAAAGTGCCCTTCGGGCCTTCACAAATGTATTATGTAAGTTTAGTTAAGTAAAAAAAATGTCCTCCTGTATTGCTTTAGTAATTATAAAAAAATAATTAAAATATAATATATACATGATGTCTGTGAACAAATGCATCATAAAAAAAAACTACTGCTAAAGTATACACTGTGTTTAGACAGGACATTTTTGGGGAAGACATCCCAAAAAATAAGCACAATTACAATACATAACCTCAAGACATTTGTTTGCGTTTAAAATTTACAATAAAAAAGTACAATAAATAAGCAGCTTGTATGTGTTGTTTGGAATTCGTTGTAACTATGTGAATTTTGACCATATTTAAAATTCCCTTGCATTTCAAATAGATAAACGATAGCTACCCGTTGAATGGCGATTCGCCATATTTGGCCAATAATACAATAGATTTCGCAGAAATCTACCTACTTTTCCAGGAACTGCAACGTGTGTGGTTAAAAGTATCTCAGAAACCCAACATTAGTGAACTGACCTTATGTATGAAAACAGTGGCCGTACTTTAAGTTTATTATTTTAAAATAAAAGAAACCAGTTCATTAAAATATGAGTCGTGTTGCCATAATAATTATTTAGGTACAATGTAATTTATCATACAGTTGTAACTGAGACTTGGCAACGGCCCGACCGCACTGCAGCGTGAATGGACATTGGACCTTTATTATTAACTTCGGCTATTTCGGAATTTATTTAAATAACTAGCGTTAAGTAGTTGGGGAGTGAGTTCGTACGAAAACAGGTCTAAAGTCTACATTATATGAAAAGTATAAAAGTTGCAAAAATGTGTAAGAGAACAAATTATAATACCTACTTTTGAGTTCGCCTGGGAAAGATAGATGGATAAACTCTTTATTGCAAAACCACATTATAAAGTATAACAAACAAAGAAATAGTATAATATACTTAATAGAAAAACATTACTCAACAATGCAAAACTTAAAATTAAGTTCCACAATGGGCGGTCTTATCGCTTATGAGCAATATGATAATATCTAAAATCTCTTCCAGACAACCATGTAGAGTACCAAACTCAAATCATTTATTGCTTAGGTATTTGTCATCTGCTTATACATACAGGGGTCCTACTCCCACCTTTTACGAAATTATCATAAATCATGAGCGTTTTGTAGTAAGCTTAGAATAATCATACTTACTATCGTACTCCTATCGACACAAAACGGTCAACCAAATTTAATGGTAAGCAATATACCTAAGTGGTATGCAATATGACTACTTTAAGAGATGAAAGTACGGATCTGCAAAGAATCGACATTGGAACCATGAAACCTAGTGTCAAAACAAGTCACGTCAGAGTACACGAATTGAGTGAATTATTTGATACTACGTCATCTTCAAAATACGTCAAACAAAACCACAGACAATTATATGTAACCAAGGGTCTATCGTAATCCATTATTATTTTAAGCTTGCTATATTGACGTGATGGTACCAAATTTAATGGTAAGGTTATGACATAATTACTTTAAAGAGGTGGGAGTAGGGCCCCAGGTCTTGATAGGTACATGACACATATTACTCTCTGGGGGGTGTTGCAATTCTGCAGAGAAGACCAGTCTATTTTGTCACCAGTTATTCTACTGTGAAGCAGTAGTGTGCAAACATTACTGTGTTTCGTTGAAAGGGGCAATGTTTCGAGTGAAATTACAAGGCAAGAGATTTAACATCTTATAGGATATAATGTACCTATATCAGGTATATCTCAGTGTGATGAGCGCAATGCATTGTCGTGCAGGGTTTAGTTGCACACAGTTTAAATTTTATGTACCTATATCAGGTATATCTCAGTGTGATGAGCGCAATGCATTGTCGTGCAGGGTTTAGTTGCACAGAGTTTAAATTTCTGAATGCACTCAACTGTAAAACCACTCATCTCTTCTCCCATAAAGAATTCTCTATTCTTAAGTCTATTCGTTAAGCTGTGCTAAAGGCAAAACCTTATTAACTTTTAGTACAATCCTATATTACTTCCATAATTCGGCTCCCTGACGTCATATTCAATGGAATAGGATCCCACAAAGTAAGTAAGATACACAAGTATACAAATGTGAAGACTTCGTCAATTCTATTCAGTACCAGCGACTGCCCGCGACTTCGTTCGCGTAGTAGGCTCGGCCTTCGGCCTCGCCACAACCTCCCATCTTTTATTGTTTTGTTTTAAGAACCTTCTATACGAAGTATTAATATTAGAACTATTAGAAGTATAAAATAAATCGGTAAAGCCGTTCGGAACTTAAAGGCGTGTCCAGGAGAAATAGGGGTTCATTTATTATATCTATACTAATATTATAAAGAGGAAAGATTTGTAGGTATGTTTGTCACGAATTGGCTCAAAAAGTACTCGACCGTATTCAAAAATTCTTTCACACTTGGAAAGCTACATTCACCCTGAGTAACATAGGCAGAAGGCTATATAAGATTCATCAACATCCATCACTGCGCGGGTGGCACCGCGGAGAGCAGTATACAATATATACTTTTCTAGAGCTATCACTGTGCAGACAGACAGATACCACTAGTAATTTATAAACAGTTGATTCTCCTTCTGTCGCATATTTTCGGGACCTTGATGGATTACTGTGTAAATATTGATATTATAAATAGATAAAGATAACCGGATATACATTAAAATAAAAAATGACATAAGCTGACATGCCGCCATTAACCTTATCTGTGCTTTATCGGCATAGTATTAATGATAATTAGTAAACCAACATTTGATCAATGTATCACCAAGATATGGTGTTCAGTATTCGTAGAACTTAAACACGTGTTTTTTCTATATAAATTCAGTAAGGCCGAGCATGAAAATCTAACTATGTGTAACGAAGGATTGCATAGCTAGTAGGTACTTGTCTATACTAAAATAAAAAACTCTTTTCTACCTCTTAACATTGTCCGATTCAGACAAACTGTCATGTATCTATTACAATAGTGGCACAGATATCTCATAGTTTGTAATAAATATGTAAACGATACGATAACGTTACACTTAAGCAAATTTTCGTGCTCGGCCCACAGTATTGTATTCCGTAATTTCACGATTCCCAATCGTAAGTCGATGAATTACAAAGTATGTTGGTAAGTAAATAAGTTTTTCTACACAAAAAAGTCTAACTTGAAAGTCACGCTTTTTTAACTTGTCTGAGCAATGACGTCACGTCGCGCCTTTAATCCGACCAATGAGAGCACTGGACTGTTTGTTCAGTTATCAGCGAGCTGATAACAGTTTGACCTACAGGTTCGCGCAACAGGCATAGACAGCAGTGCCATTTTTTGGAACGGAAAATATAGGTATGGTAGTCGAGTGACTCACTGAATGCCTTTCTTGGCTGCCAACTCATGAACGCAAAAGCCGCAACGCAGTGTGCTTGTTTTTAAATCTAGAAGGGTTCTGTTATGTAATTAGGTTTATTATAATTAGCCAAGTATACCTAGTTTATTCTTACTGTTCTATTAGTTTACAGTTCGTAATTAACATTAGAGACTCCATAATTTTGCCATAAGCAGGATTGTTATATCCCCTTTTTGAATTTGAACTGACAACGAAAAAAAGTTTTTCTTAATTGATCTTATTTTTTTTTTGTAATGTTCGCGACGAGAAACGAGGTGGTCCCTCGTCATTTAAGAACCGATATTGATGATTTTTTTGTTTGGTAGATTATACTTCCGAAGCTGAAATTTAAATGGAAGTGAAATTTGAATGGGACCAGCCATTTAAATTTCACAAAATTCTAACCAGCCGTTTTTAAGTTAAAGTCCAATAACTGAAAAGTATTTTGCCTATTTTGATAATTTCATCATTGACGGCAATAATGTTCCACATAAATTAAGATCATTGATTGACGGTGAATCGATCCCATAATTAGCAAGTGTCACTAAAAAATAAAAAAAAGGAACCGACTTCGACACCAAAAAGTGTGCAATAACTTGTCGAAGTCGATACCCTGTGCAAAATATCGTGGTACCGATTTCAGCAAGTTATTTCACATTTCTTAGTGTTGAAGACGGTTCCATTCACTGCCTTTTTCTGCAATAGCGCAAATTTGATACGTTGAGTGGATTAATGTATCTTTCATTTATTTTTCTTAAACTTCACCCAATTGTAATATCATTGTTTATGCAGAGCTAGTGACTGTAACTATGCGTAGGTAAATCTAGAACCTATCCATACCTCAATGTATATGTATGTACCTATACCCTCAGACCAGTTCCTACTAAGTATTCCATACTCGGTTGTGACCTTTCTAGGAATGCAGCAGTGGGAGTAGGCAGGATGGAAGGGATTGAAGCGGAATACCTATGTCCTGCTTTGGGAATGTATATCATATCATTCATAATAATGTTGGAATGGCCCAGAGTTCTTGAACATTTTGATGTGGATTGAGACTGCGATTCGTTATATTTTCTACCGACTTCCAAAAAGGAGGAGGTACTCATTTCGCCTGTTTTTTTAAATGTTTGTTACCTCATGACTTTCGATAGGGTGAACCGATTCTCGAAAGTTCTTTTGTTGTTTGAAAGCTGGTGTTTCCCGTGTGGTCCCATTTCCAATTTCATCAAATTCGGTCCAGTAGTTTTTGAGTTACACTCCAACAACTGAATTTAATAGAAGTCGGTTTTAAATTTTTCAAATTGTAATTGTGTTTTAGTCTATTCACTCTTTCGTTCATCTTCCTACCAATACCCTTACCTACTACCTACCTTAGCTTTGGTCTGGAGTCGGCACCATTAGTCTTTATTATTATAATATTATATTAAGTAAGTTAAGTATTATATAAAGTAATATTATTATATTATATTAAGTCGGGATTTAGTATTTTACAAAACTTTAAAATATTAAGTACATATGGTAATATATTATTGTTTGGGTTTAAATTTAATTAAGCCTGTATCAGGTACTTCATTTCAGATCCCTACTGACACTCCCAGTTAATATACGCCGAGTGCAAGTACTTCTGCGTAATTACACTAAAAACTCTACTAACTCAACTATTTCATGAGATCTACATAATATTGAAGTAACGATGTGCGATTTTGAATATTGCACAAAAAAAGACAATGTCTAGATCTATTAGGCAAGTATAGTTATATATAGGGTTTGCGGATAATAGTCCTAATAATAGGTCCCAAATATGGTTAAGACGTTTTTGAAATAAATTCTTCATATGGTCTGAACTGAAATTTCGATATTAGGGCTGGCTTATCCGCAAACCCTTGGGTACTATTTTTTTGTAAATCTGTTCACATCACAACCATAACAAAAAAAAACATTTTATATAAACACAGAATAAAATTACTTAGGTATCAAATTATATGTATGTCTAAAATAATATCCTACTTGAACCATTACTTACTATGTGCTTGAAGTAGTATAAAACTTAATCTGAGAATATCCTAGGAATTTCGTTACTTGAATTTTTCTATATGGCAGTGTATTTTTTTTAAATGTTATTTAAATTTAATTACCTTAGCTATGAAGAGAGTAACGTAATATAGTAATACATCTGCATATTTATACAGATAAATAAAATTGAATGTCTGTTTGCAATTCCAAATTAACAGCTTTTCACTAAATGCATATGAAAGTATATACGGTACCTAATACATAAAAAAACAATTTTTGTCTGTGTGTTTGTTCCGGTTAAGATCTGAAACGGCTGGGTAAATTTTAACGGGAGTTCCTCTGGCACATAGCTGATAGTAGGTACATGGCGTAACTTAGACTATTTTTATTATTTATTTTTTAAAATAGATAATTAATATAAAACTCTGTCTCTCTGTCTATTTGTTCCCTTATCACGCCTAAACGCCTGAACGCATCGTAATCTTATTTGGCAAGGTTTATCTATAGATTATATACCGGGAAAGCACATAATCTTACTTTTCATCATCATAATCCATCACCACGCGGGTGAAACCGCGGGGCGCTACCAGTAATAAAATACAAGTACTTACTAACTTAAGTACCTACTATAAACTCTGACAGTAAGTGCATGCTTTAGTAGACAGAGCCGTAAAGTCAATAGCAAACATTATTGTATACCTTCTTACAGTGTAAGTACTTACCTACAACCACAGCACAGCTGAATCTGCCCTAGGGCTTTCTATATTTAGTGCCTACAATAGTCTGTGCGCCATTCATTCGAAGACAGATAAGACAAATTCATAGGTACGTGTGGATATAGAGATGGAAAATATCGAGTATGTTGTCCACACATGGCGGTGGCGCCGTCATACTGCACCATTGCACTATTCATTATTCTGTGCCATTACCGACGGCTATCCACATGGGGTGTTGCTTAATGCGTTACGTGTTATAATTAAATACTTATGTCGTGGTCCGTTATTCACTTTTTAACCGACTTCAAAAAGGACGACTATATTCGACTATGTATGTATTTTTTGTGTATGTTTACCGATTTCTCACTTATTTGTGGACCGATTCTAAAATACCAATATTTTGGTTTGAAAGAGTATACTTCCGAGGAGATTTAAATTTCATCAAATTCTGTCTAGCAGTTTTTGAGTTGCATTCCAATAACTGAAAAGTGTTTCGCCTTCTTCTTCTTAATCTTGAGGATATCGTTTTGACGGTGAATGACAATCAGCTCCGTTAGCAGCGACGAATACTAAAAAGGGTAAAAAAATATTTTTATCAAAAAATGGAACTTCGATACTAAAGTGTGTGAAAAAAATTGTCGAAGTCGTTACCATGCGCGCAAGATTGTGATAATAGTTACTTTTGAATGTCATGGTACCGACTTCAAGATATATTCACACATTTTAGAGTCGGTTCCATTTTATGGTATTTTTTTTATCCCTTGCGATGCTTTACATCTACCTTCGTTGGTCAAATATTAACAATTGCAATTTGAAAAATTTAATGTCGACTTCCATTCTATTACCTTTGTTAAATCAGTTATTGCAGTGTATCTCAAAAACTACTAGACCGAATTTGATGAAATTTAAATGGAACCACACGGAATGTACCAGCTTTCAAACAAAAAAAAAGAATTTTGAGAATCGGTTCACCCAATCGAAAATATGAGGTAAGAAACATAAAAAAATATACAGTCTAATTGAGTACCTCCTCCTTTTTTTGGAAGTCGGTAGAAAAGCGCGATTTCGTTGCAATGCTATGTTAACGTCCTCATAAAATCGGACCGGTAGGTAAAGCAAACGAATCTGGCCTCTATGACATAGATAAATGACAAATTTGACATTAATCCCACGCCGCTCACGACGATTTCATGCAATAGCACTGTCATTCCGGAAATGACGTCACATACGACTTCACATTCGCCTACCATTTGCCCACGGTAATAGTATATCTACTAATATTCTAATATTACCGTGATTTGCCCGCTCATACAATTTCGGGACATCAGATAGAGAGCGGTCAACGTGTTCATGCAGTCAGTTTTGCGTTCGTTGTGTTGTATTACGTTTTGTCTATTTTGAGTGAAAGTTTCATTTATTAAACACGTACAGGTTGACATAGGAAGTTGCATGAAATGAGCAAGCAATAGATACATTAATTTACTTGTGATACATTAATTTATTTGAATAATACTATTGAATACTATCTTTTTTGGATCGAAACTTTTTAAAAAACAAAGCAACTTATCCAATAAAATAAAAAAAACTATAACTCGCTTGTATTCACTATTATTAAATGGCAATAAAAAATCACAGTTTAATTACAGGTTTCATGTCACACTTTACGAGCAAATGTCTTGACAAAACTTAATTACATATTATTTAATCCGTGTTGGTATCAGTAAATCAGATATGAAGAATAATTATTGCAGATTCCAAGTAATTCCAACATTAAAACAGTGACTAAGCAACTGATTGGCGTACTAAGAAAAAGACTTGCTACCACTAGAAATTTCTAAGTACAGTCACGTCATGTACTACATTATGACATTATAACCTCAAAAATGTACTATAGTACATTTATTTTTAATATGCTTTACCCGAATGGTCTGGCATAAAAAATAGGTGAAAAAGTATAGAATGAAATTACTTCTACTGTAATATGCAGCCCATTTTTGATCAAGTATTTAAAATCTTAATGCAGCTATTTATATTAAAATAATATAATTACCGCCTTATAATATAATTCTTGCATTAATGCTTAGCATCTTTTTTCGCTGACTGTACCAGTCGGCATAGACCAATATTGTATATACCAGTCAGCCTGCATTTCCCTGCGAATATATATTTTTCTGTGTCTGAAAAGAAGTTTTTTCTCTGAACCTAAAAGTACTGTACCTACTGTGCATGAAAAAAGTTTATATATGTACCCATAGAGAAACTATACTGTGTGCCCATAGATTAACTTAGTCAACTGTCGTGCTGACATTTACTTCACGGATAAATACCAAAGAGTACACCATGCATACTGTACATACATACTACTTATATTTACAACTTTAAAATAAAATAGTAAACTCCATCACAATAAATGTTTAAACCATATATAAATAAAAACGTTTATAAGCTACGATACTAGGGGTGCGTTCCGGGAAGCGCCGTCAACGCTCACAATTGCTCTCGCTGCTCGCGCCCCGGTTTGCCGTTCCCTTTGGTTGACAGTGACAGCTCACAATGATCACGTAGACCCACCTAAGATCCGCGAGCGTTGTGAGCGCGGCGTGAGCGTTTTCGGTGACGTCATTGATGACGTATCGAGCGCCGCTAGCGATTTCGGTCCGTCCCGGAACGTAGCCTAGATTATAATAATTATCTATATTCTATATAAATATATAAATAGTTATCTTTGATTATTATTATTATTCTATGCAAATATTAGGTATATGTACAAAAACCCATGTTTTTTTTTCACACCTAAGTTATATCTAAGTATTATTGTTAAATATACTTAGGTATATAGTAAGATAAAATGTACGTTTGGGAGGGGAAATAGTACAAGTTGTTCTCAACGGAGAATTTTGATGAATTTATGAAGAGACTTGGTGAGTTAATTCGCAACACTGCAAGCATGGATTGTAGATACACATAGGATAAAATTTGACAATAATTAAAGACAGCCCGAGATATTCATCGCCGGTAGATCAATGTTACAGTACAGACAAGGTACGATAGATAAAAATCAGTTTATCGATGTGAGAAGTTTATCGTGGATAGATACAAACTCGTACTGTTGATGTGGGAATGTAACATTCCCACGGTTTTTTTGGTGAACGCATTTCAGGGGCTTTAATTTTTACTTTATTATAGGCGCTATGACCATTGACCACCACCATCAAACAAGTAACGCAGTGCGTTATATATTCAAGGAATGATCATAAATTCAATACAATTTTGCTATCATCGTAAAGTGCCGCGGTTTAGTGTCACGAATAAGGCCTCAGACCTTCTTTCACATTCACATGAGATCTATAACCATTTATATATAGAGGAAGTAAATCGGGCGAATCGGCCCCGTCGCAGAATGTCCCTTTCTTAAAATGTCTCTATTGCAATAGGTATGCCCCTTATTCTTATTCTTATTGTGATGGGGGGTGCTAAGTCCTGCACTGATGTCCCGCTTGAGGTGTATTGTGCATTTCCCCCGCTACCCTAGCCATCCCAACTCCTTTATATAACAGGGTATGACCCTGGATCGCTGGCACAACTGCTCCAGTGGTATTTGAGGTGTTAAAACTGATGATGATTTAGAACTATAGTGATCTTCTAGTAGTCCGGTAGTGTTCCGTATATTTTCCGTAGCCGTGCACGCGGTCTCGTTCTCTTGCAAACATCCTCTGCACACTAACTGTTGCACCAGTTTTATATAGATGGTAGTTGAGATTGCAGTGACCTGTGATAATGCCTACCATTAGGCGAAGGTCCTGTCGTTGAAGTTTCAACAAATTATTAGTTGTGTAACTGTTACTGTGTAGGTCCCTATAACACATTGTCACGTTTGGAAAATGTCCCTTTCGCACTAACCGTTTCGCAATACGTCCCTTACATTCTGCGACGGACCCGGGGAATCATGTCCAGGCACCATAATCCCAGTTACTAGTAACATGGTAGGTAGTAAATATAATAACATACGTAGGGTTCCCTACATCCCCTCACGACTTTTGGCCCATAACATAACAGGCGATTGATTGTTATCAGGTGTCGGTCTCATCACCCGCAAGGCCGCCAACGCAGTCACCCCCACAGTCGAGCTGAAGCAGGAGGGAGACACTTACAACCTGGTCACCTCCTCCACCTTCAAGACCACCGAGATGAAGTTCAAGCCTGGTGAGGAGTTCGATGAGGACCGCGCTGATGGTGCCAAGGTAAGAACTTTGCAACAACTTCCAATAATGTTCGATAAGGAACAAATAAAAGATAGTCCTTTAGGATTTGTAAGTAGATTCTCTTTCACGAAAGACGTCCCTTAGCTGTGGCGCTAGTGTCTATGCAAAACAGCTGGAGTTGTATGTGGCTCAGTAAGTTCCACTAAAAACCACGAGTAATTTTGCGTGAGACGGACTTTATATTTTTAGTTTTACTTTTATTTGTACAGCCGACAGACCAATGGTTATAATAGTTATAATGGTGATAGGACTGCCGACAGACCAATGGTTATGATGGTGATAAAGGTAACACGTAGACCCAGTATATGTTTTAGAATGACAATGAATGGTTAAATTGACTGAGTCCGTGAGTGAAAGAACGATGCGGCAGATGCCGCAATATTTTGAACACTGTGCACATAAAATATGACAACGGACGGCGCGAACAATGTGACAACCAAATTCAGGTTCAAAGGTCAAAGTTTTTCAGGTGGTGCTAGTCTAGTATAGGTAGGTACTATAGCCAATGATGTTATATATAAACGGAGGTAGATACGCCTTACTGCGCTCGGCTTGCCGACATCAACACAAGCTAATTGTCTTGAGTCAACCAACTTAGTTCCAGCCTGTCTGGCAACGACGCAGCGCGTATTCAACATTTAGGAAAAAATGCCTTTTGTGTTCAGAAACTGCAGAACATATACTGGGAAGTGTAAAAAAACAAGAATTATGTATCTTTTCATTTGTAAGTATTGTTTTTCTGTTTTATCTATTAAAATGGAAAATCAATATTGTATTTCCATTTAAATTAACTCCTGCGACGTTGCCGCTTCTCCACAGAGAGACAGAGAGAACGAGGCTGTCATTAGCGGTCGAATGGTCGGCCATAGGCGAACGTTGTTATTAATATGTCGATCCCTTTCTGACAAGTGGGATTCATATGTATTCGTGTTCTTTTAATCTTGTCAGTGTAGTCGTATATCGTATTGTATCGTATAGTATGTCGTTGTGCGAGTTGTGTACTATTGCTATAGGTAGGTACCTGTAGCATAAAATTTGCCATGTTTAAACTTCATATTCAAGGAGCAAAACGTCTCTATAGTTAATCTCATTGACTATAGCTGGTTAGTTTCGTATACAAGTGGCCGGTTTGGTGGTCAATCAATGTAATGCATTCTTCCTTGAAACTAGGAGCATTCTGAGTTAAAGATGAAGGGCACTGTAGCAAGTGAAATTACTGAAGGAATGGGCTTAAATGACTATGAGTCAGCGGGGTAACGAACGCACACCACCACCACCACAGAATTCAGTATGTAAAGTTTTTTTTTGGTATTTTTTTTATATTTTTATTTCGTAGATTAGGTCATTATAAGAAACTAATTTCAATATTTTTGTTTTATATTCAGTAGTTATTTTATAATATTTTTTTGAAAATTTGAATCCTATGACGTCACTTTTTTGCACAAACATGTAGTTGCGTTGAGGAGCCAAGAAAAGCACGCGAGTAAAAAAAAAGAAACTAGAATTTACTTTGACACTTGACAGTGACACCTACTAATTCGTAAGTCTCTATTCAATCAAAACAAAAGTCCGCTCGTGTTGTGAATCGATAATAAAATGCAAAAAAGTGACGTCATTTAGAGGTCAATGAAAGTCGAATTATTTCATCGTTTTTTGTTAAAATAAATGGCATCTTATCGTTTTAAAAGGTCAGAGTAGAAAAATAAGGGTTTGTAACATAAAATCTCGAAATGGTTTCGGAATTGGCATAGGTTAATTTTTTTTAGCATACCGAATTGGCAGTACGTACAGCGCAGTACAGAACTTCTGCATTGCACTGCATATGATTTGGTCAGGCGCTTATCATCAGACGAACTACTAGCCCGTTCCATCACTGACATCATAGTCTTAATAATAATTATTATTTAGAGAGGCAATAATCTGCTGGAAATATAATAATAATAGTCGCACGGAAGACTTTCTTATTCAGGTAAGTATTCTGATTTCTGTGTTTTATATCTGCGTAGAAAAGAAACACTATTGCACTGAAATACTGGCGTTTTTATTTTATGTTGTCTTAGGCAACTAACAGTTAAGTACAATATTATAAAAAAAAACATATTACATGCTATCTCGCTCGCACTCACCGTGACACTGAGTACCTTTCACCGTGCAACTTGCCCTAATTCCTTTAGTTCTCCATGCAACTTCTGTTACATCGGACGGCTATCTTTTACTGTGCTCTTAGTTTCATCGTTTTTTTTCTTTACATCTACGTAGAGTTGTTTTTACGCAGATTGTTTTGCTTCCGCATAGGTCTCTTTCAGTTTCTTCCAATAGTTGCCGTTGTAATATAATCTGCTCTGTATCTGTAATCTGTACAACAGCATAAATAGAGAGAAACAGTACGGAAACTAGGTACCTATAAAAGATCGAAACAGCTCACTCACACAAACATGCGCATCGACGAGAGCCCTAAGCGGTTGTCGCGGTGCTGTCAGTAGTGAGGCCGCGTCAAGACGAGTGGTCATGTATACGTTTATAAAACAACAAAGTAACAAATTTTATAACCACCGATGATTAGACAACAGAAACATGTCTAGAACAATGAACATTGACTGACTTTTACAATATCTAGGTACCTACTTATTTAGAATGACTTTTTCATATTCTTAAATGTCTGTTTTCCAGGTGAAGTCCGTGTGCACATTCGAGGGTAACACCCTGAAGCAGGTGCAGAAGGGCGCTGATGGCAGCGAGGTCAGCTACATCAGGGAGTTCGGACCTGAGGAGATGAAGGCGGTCAGTATTATCTTCATGTCTTTGGAATTGAAAGCGTCCCGTGTTCAAGCAATCCACCATGGACCACAATCAAAATCATTCAGTTTTTATGAAATATGAATATTAATAAAATATAATTCCAGCCATTCCAACATTCAAATATATATACTTTAATGAATTAAATGTTAGTGCGCAAGATACGCACTAAAATGATGAATGATGAAAGATGAGTGATGAAAGATGATTTTTTTGGAAAATAAAATAAATAGGCAAGTATTGAAAATATTAGATAGAGCACACGCCGATTATTTAATACAACATATCAACGAGTACCATTTCGCCATTTGAATCAAACATATGAGTAAGATCGATCTTATTCATTAAGTTTCATTGCAATCAGTTTTATCGATTTCTTCAAAAATGCTTACAAATAAAACAAAATCGCAATGAAACCTGACTCCCTTATTTCGGAGCTAAGATACTAACAAAGATACACGCATAATACAGACAGTATATAATTGACTGACTGAGCGAGCGAAGCGTCTCTGCTTTAACTGGCAAAATTGACTTTCATCTGTACGGACAGACAAACATACGGATGTTTGTTAGGTTGTTCGTGTGTCTTCCTGTAAAGGTCGCATTTTTCAACCAATCTTGACGAAACTTGGTATGCATGTTTTAGTACTTTCCTGAAAACGGGGAAGTTGGCTGCGGCGCTATTTACCGACCGATTTTGATAAAATTTGTGCGATACATCAGGTAACCTGACTTCAAAGAGGAATTTCCAATATTAGCATTTTGGTCAAGTGGTTACCGAGATAAAAGGTTGTTAAGTACTGGGAAAAATTACCGAAGAGTAATATGTGCTCGCGAGTAGGGTTGCCAACTTTTTGTAGAAGAAATAGAGTATATCTGATTTCAAAGGAGGTAAATAAAGAGTATGGACATAAAAAAAAGAGTATCATTTATTTTAAATTTTTAAAAAGGTATTTTTTTGTACTTTTTGCAGCACATAACAATTTTTCATTGTTTTTAAAAGAATTGTATGAGTCCGAACATTCTAACTGTAAATTTATATAGATCAAGAGCTCATTTTTAATCAATTTGAAGCTCTGTTTCTCTCTTCTCGCCACTTCACATTCATGATCGAAAAGACTGGATTTTTAGGTGGGGTGCTTGCGTTATCATTATGAGCACAGGATTCTTGATCTGCGTTATCATGTTCGTCAATCACGTCATCCATTACGAATTGGATAAAAGTATTCCAAACAAACAAAAAACAAAGTCACAATCTCAACACAGTGGAAAAAAAACTAACCTCTAAGCTCAGAACAAAGCCTCAACTCAGAACAATGACATTGACACGTTTGACATAATGACATTAATGGCTGCGTTCACGAACGTCCGAATGTGGTTTGAGGAATTGGGGATACCAACATATCATATCAACATAGTAAATAGTGGTCTTTTTGGTTTTGATTATGGGTTTTTGCATAATATTATATGACTGGCACTAGTTTAGTAAAAATTGTGTAAAAAAGAGTATTTTAGCGTACTCTATTAGTGTTATAGATTATAGAGTACGCTTACATGATATAGAGTACAATACTCTATTTTAGAGTACGGTTGGCAACCCTACTCGCGAGGTCTACTGTTCCCAGAACTACTAGTACCTACTATGAATCCGTTTTGAGTGAGTATCTATCTCTGTATCGTCCACTGATTAGAGATGAAGGCGGACATACACTTTTGTGTGGTTTCGACTGCGTGTTCAGCGTGAAGAACGCAGAAACTGCAAAGCACAATGGGATAAAATTTGGTATTAAGACAGCTGGTTATGTCCAGGAATAGCAATATACTTTTATCTTGATTCAAGGATAGTTTCCAAAAATCGCAATAACCTTTTAGTTAGTAGGTAAATAGATAAGTATTATTTACTAAAGTGAGCTAGCTTTACTCAAATGCGCACTCATTTGAGTCTGTCTGCGCCATAGTGGCCCAATTTATCCAGACACAATTGAAATCAGTTGAGCCTGGAAAAGTTGATGCTGATGGCCTCATTTATATGCAGGAAGATGTCAAACTATGGCGTCGTCTTTATAAGCTAACGATCGCACGGAGCGAGCATACGATTTCATCATACGATGAAAATGCTTTCTGTGGTCGTGCGATCACTTGGTGGCCTCCAATTAGGCTGATCGCGTACTTGTTCGTCGTACCATCTAATGTATAATATTAGAATCATATAATATATCTAATAGCTAATTAACGGCACCTTTTAGCATCCATTTGCATATTTAATAAATAGCTGCACTCCGCCGTTTCACCCGTGCGCTGATGGATGATGATGATGAATCTTTCATAGCCTATGTTACTCAGGGTAAATGTAGCTTTCCAATAGTGAAAGAATTTTTGAAATCGGTCCAGTACTTTTTGAGCCTTTAGTATAGATAAGTAATGAAAATCCTTTCTTTTTCAGGTAATGACAATTAAGGACGTCACCTGCACCAGACTGTACAAAGTTCAGTAAATGTAAGCCCCTAAAAGACTGTAGGGCTGCGCCCTTTACCTAATGTCCTATTTTCTATATAGCACAACTCTTACATAAATTATGTTTATTTAGGTATTATTAGTGAAAACTTATTTGGTTAACTAAAGTTTAATAAAAGGTACTATTATTTTTCTACGCTAAAATGTATTTGCCAAAGTTGGATGTTTAGGAAGATACACTTTGTTGTATAAGTTTTTCACTGCATATTTAAATGAATAAAAGATGTTTTTGTAATATTTGTTTTATTTGAATTTTGGATTTTTTAATATCCCCAAAATGGATAACAGCCTAGGCTTCGTGGACTTGGCTCCCACAATATATCTCTTCCGGAAGACGACAGACGCTGTTGTGAAATGGAGGTAAGGAGAGATTGGAGGAAGTAGAAGCTTAGAACATCTAACGGCCCGGCCGGTGCCAACCTATTAATGGTTTATCAATGAAGGGTGGACTAACGGCCATGCATAAAACGCTGCTTATATTTAAATAACGCCATTTTGGTACGGTAAAAAACATAATTGCTGTGCGCACTACTAAATAAGGTCATCAGCGTGTATGTATATATATATATATAATAGACAACTAAGTATAACCTAATCTAGCGTTACCATGTTTACTGAAATGTATTCGTAATGTCTGGATGTTAAATGTACGCGATAGATTTGGTCTGTTTTTATTTTAATTTAAAAATTTTTTTTAGAATATAATGCAGAACAGTTGTGTGAAGTACTAAATGACGTTATATTAAATCTAAGTAGAGTCAAGTAAGGCTAGAGTTTTATATTACAATCAAAACATTTCCGATGTACGCAGTAGTCACGGTGTCCAGAGGTCTAACATGTCCATCGTGAAGTACAGACGCTAAACCAAGTCTGTATAATTGAACATTTTCTGGATAAGCCCAACTATTACATTCGGTTTGATAACCCACATATTTTAGCCAGGGAGAAATGGTATGTGCCGATACTGAAAAGGCCATAGAAATTGTAAGGGTATCATAATTTCAATAGAGATGATAGTTGGCATGTTGGCAAGTACCGCCTGCTTTGGTGTGATTGTGATCAAGCTAATAAAATCCCAAAGCCAGCACAATAAATACCAGGGATTGAATAGAATGATCCTGTTTTTGGAGATATTATTCTATATGTTGCATGAATTTTACTGTTGGCAGAGTAGAGACTGTCCATAATTAAGTTTTAGTATGCTGAACTTTAGTTTAGTTTACTGAACAAGTAGATCGATACAAATAGATATTGAATACGGTTGTAGTGTTAATTTGTTTTTAATAATGTAAGCTGTTGTAGTATAAATCCACCGAAACGTCACAGACTGGGTCCAACGGAAGACCAGCGCTGGATCAAACCAGCATTATGCTGAGTTGGGGACCATTTTATGACATAGCAGTAAATATAATTCTACTTTCTTACTTTTATCAATCAATGTTGTATGCTGTCGTCATAAATAAATTATATGTCATTTCATTTATACTGCAAAACCTCTGGACACATGTGAGTGACTACACAGAGCACGGACTACTGCCCGCTATAAGAACCCCCACTAGGATGAATGCATGCCTTAACCATACCTTATCAAATCCGAAAATATATCCGAAGGAGTCGTAAGTAAATGCTCTGTAACGGATCATGACTTAACAATGGCTGGCTTAAATATTGCTGTGAGTCACAAGAGGCCTAGAATAGTAAAAAAAATTGGCCTTGTGGCGTTAGGAAATGAGCTATCGGGAGAGAATTGGTCAAAGGTATTGTTGGAACATGATGTCAATAACGCTGTGAGAGCTTTCACAGAAGGAGTACAAAGTGAGTCGATCGAAGTATCAACTTAAAAGCAGTCTTAAGAATTAAAAAAGTCTATAGAAATCAATCAAAGACATATGCGAAATCACTGGGAAAACAAACGACTCACAGGAACTAATTCATGCTCACTCAAATCCTCTGAATGCAGTAAAACTATGCAACTCTCACTTTGCATCCGTTGGCAAGATGCTGGCTCAAAAAAATCATGGCCAATAATACACACTACACAGAAAAGCCTTTGCAAGATAGCTAATGTCCGAACTCACTTTTCTTGCACCCCAATGACCATAAAAAAGTTGATAATATCATCACGAAATTGAAACCCAATAGTGCAGCAAGGGTTGACGGAATCGGTGCAAAACTGATTAAATATGTAAAAAACTTAATCCTCGAGCCTCTCAGTCACATCTGCAACCTTAGTAGGTATAGAATCAGGTATTTTCCCTGAAATTTGGAAAGTTGCTTTAATAATACCAATCTATAAAAGCAGGCTCAAAGATACACCAGATAACTACCGGCCTATATCACTGCCAAGTGTAGTCTCGAAAATTCTGGAAAAAGTAGTAAATAAGCGATTGGTGGGTTCTTTGTCTAAGAACAAATTAATTTCATGTAACCAATTGGGCTTTCAAGGAGGCAAATCTACTGAAGACGCCGTCGGGCTCCTCTCTGAAAATGGTAACTAATCATCTGGATAATACAATAAGGGTTGTATCGGTATTTTCCGGGATCTAGCGAAGGCATTAGACACCGTCTCGACTCCGCTACTTCTACAGAAACTATAAAATTTGAGGATAAGAGGATTTTTTTTGGCCTGGTTCAATAGTTATTTGGATAACAGTAAACGGAGAACAAAAATAGATGAATACATTAGCGATGAACTTATCAATAGCTACGAAGTGTCAGTATTTATCCAAGCGACACTAGGTTGTCGCTTGGATAAATCGGCGGACAGTGATGGACGGCGGATAAATCTTAGGGGGGGCGATTAAATTAAAATTATATAGGTACAATAAACATTCTTCAAAATGAAAATGTTACTTTGGTACTTAGCAAATAGGAACTTTAGGTAGATATTTTACGTTGGTACGTTGGTACCTACCACATACCATATAACCACTTGACTGCTCATACGGCTTCCCCTCAGCTGCCAAGACTATGACAATAAAAAGCTAACGTATCGAACCAACACGTCAGTACCAGCATAGAGCACAGTACCAGTTTGACTGAGCGTGGAGAACAAGCGGATGAAAAAAATTTAAAACCAATTATGCCTTATTGTTCAGTAAAGTGGTACCGAAAAAACAGGTTGACATCCAGGTATGCAAAGGATGGAATTACATTTCACAGATAATTTTAGTTTATTAATTATTGGAAGAAAACAAAATACACAAATTAAGTAATTAAACAGTGACTTAAAAATAAAAAAAATATGGGAACGCGTTGATGTCTTTTGCCATCCCGTACTGTTCTTTGCAGTTGTAGATAACGCCGTCTCTTTTATTCACTTGCACGTGTAAATTAGTGCGGTACTCCAATATTAACTGGCAATTTATCGATTGTATATATCGACTGTGAGGAAAATAATTCTTCTATACAATATATTCATTATATTAAGAGTGCATAAAAATACAAATAAATATTCGGTGTATTATTTATATATATTTATACCTTCACGTTATCATCAATTATGTAGTAACATTTATATATCTTTATAGTATTAATTTGATGAGCACTAACTCAAACATTGAAATTTAATTAGAAGAAAGATTAGAAATTTTAACAATAACAATTACAAGGGCTGCGATGTCAATACGAAAGTTTAAGTATTTGTACCTAAATAATGCTTCTTTCGGTTGGATGGTACTGTCAAACTGTCCAATAATGGATGTCGCTCCATCCCCGCAAGACGGTTAGTCAAATAGAGAGTTAAAATTCTATACTCGGACCAGAACCTCGGTGGCCTAGTTGGTCAATGGCGTCTGACACGGAGAGTCAGAAGACGCGGGTTCGAATCCCGTCCGAGGATGGAATTTTTCTCTATATACATTTCAATATTTATATATCTTATCTAATCATAATGTAAATAAACACGCGAAAAAAACCCGAGGGTAATATGAAACATAATAATAATGGTCTTCTAATGAAGTACTATGGACATATACTTAATATATTTTTAAATAAAATCACTATACCTAGCACCTACTCTGTTTGTGCCTCTTTAAGTGACTATTTAGTTTGACTAATTGGATAATTCTACTACTTCTTCTCTGCCCAGCTGGCATCTTTTTATATGATTTAGATATACACTTATAGTTATTTTTAACAATAACATGGAACCGGCTTCTAAAAGTAAAAAGTGCGAGTCGGTCAAAAATATATATAATTTGTAGGTCTCGTCCTTACATTGACAAATATTACGGTAGTACAAATCCAGTATTGTATAGAATGAGGTGTTGTATCCTTGTATCCTAATGACTGTATAATATACAGTGCCGAAAAAGTATATAAATATAATCTAATTGTTTGTTTAAAATCATTACTTAATCACATTTTGTGTAAAGGCTTTGGATACTTTGTACAATTAAAACTATTTTAAAATTATAACGATGTTGTTTTACTGTGGTAAAAAATATATAATTATTTGATGGTGGTATTAAGTAAGTACTTACATACTGAATAATCAGTAAGAATACGATAAACAGACAGTGATAACTATTTTTAAAACGCAAAATATACATACTCAGATCAATGTGTTCTGTTTCACCGTGAAACATCGATTGAATTATTAAGATAATTTTATTAATAGAAGTTTTTTTTTACATAACCTTATTTGCTTAATACTTACATACATATTCAGATCTTTGTACAGTTAAGGTAAACGATAATTTGTAGTGAACTTTATCGACAACTAAGGTGATTACATAATGCTGTACCACAACACTATTTTGGTACTATGAGTAGAGCTACATTTTGAGCCGGCCAATCAAAATCCTTTTTTGTACGTAGCCCCCCGACCCGCAGTGGTGACTTGTGTTCTTAGAAGAAATTGAACTACACGCAGTCAAGTGGTTATATGGTCTGTGGTACCTACGGATAGTATTCAGAACTTATAATAAAACAAATCAATCATGGACTTCCAAAGGTGTGTAACCGCTGGCGGCTTCGAAGTACAACGAATAAACTTTGCAATTTTAGAGAGAGAGAAAAAACATCATCGGGCGGAATTAGAACCCGCGTCTTTCGACAATCCGTGTCAGACGCCATGATCAACGAGGCACGCCGACCGAGCATCTAATTCTAACCTAAGGCACGAACAAGAAAACTATTGAAATACCTATTTACAGCAAACATTTAAAAAACGAAAGTCACATCACGCGTTAAATATTATCAAAAATATAGAAGGCAGTTTGCACAACACATTAAAACATTTTTTTCTTAATTTTTTTTTATAGGATTTTAATAAAATGTCACCCTTATAACTAAACAACACATTGAAATAATAAATTAATAGTACCCGGCCCGCCAGCGGCTTCGCTCCACAAACTATAACATACTCAAAGTTCTCATTGCCATCTATTTTATAATAATTAAAGTACTATAGATGCAGTTCTTATTAACGCCATCTATTATCTATCAATATAGTAGATGAAACTTTAAGACGTTGCGCCATCTATTGAGTATTTAAAATAGCAAAAAGTAATACTACTCGCCGTTAGAAAGCGCTAAAGAAGACACTAGCTACATATACAAAGCGATCACAAAAAATCGTTGTAGTGTGAACCGAAACCAACCACCAATAAAAAAATGTTTACAAATGTATTTCTTTCCGTCGCTTTTTTTATTTCAAATAATATTGAATTTAGATAGGGATACTACGTTGATATTGTGGTGTCAAGTCTGTCTAGTCTACAGCTGGAGCTGTAAACAGACTTGACACCACAATATCAACTCATACAATATCGATCCATAGATAAATCGGTAAAAAATACAGTGTACCTATTCAAACTCGATCCATTTTGGGGATTGTGTTGCTTTTACTCCCTACTACTTAATTTTTATTAGTTAGTTAAATGTAAAATTTTACTAAATTGAAGGTCCTGAATGAATAAATTTATAAAAATGTTTTTTATAAAAATGTTTATTTTTTGGGTGCACATAGCAACGTCATCGGGCGGGCGTTGGTGGCCGCACCGACTGTCGACACCGATCCGATCGACGGACACGTCTCGTTCGCACTTCGAGGCCTTCGAGATCGAGCATTTATCTCGACGAGTTCTCGATTTCATGTAATGTTTAGTTTTATTTCGAAGCTTGATGAATGCAGATCTAGTGTTTGCTGGTACGCGAACTGAGTATCGATATTTTTCGGCATCTGTCATTCCTTAATTATCAAGTCAATCAATCATTCAAACTCTATTCAGGAATTTCGTGATCCGTGCGTGAATGCGATGAATTTTGTGTATTTTCATTGATAAAATTATAAAAATTGTGCCCTGAAGTGTATTTTACGGTGCGTTGTTAAACTATGTGGTCATAATGTCTGGAATGTGTGTGTTGTTTAGTATATAATAGTGTTGTGTAGTCAGTTTTGGTTTCTTGTGGATTACACAGTTGTTCGGACTGGAAATACGCTCAAGTAAGTAAATATTTACGTTATCTGCTTGCACAGTCATATTATTTATATCTTCATATCCTTATTGTTTTTAACTATAGAGGAAAATATTACTCATCCTCATACCTAGTAAGTATAAGAATAATAAATTTCCTGCTCATATGGTACTACCTATATTACCTACATACGAGTTGATTTTAAATTATTTATTTGTTTTATAATCTCCTTATAATATGTACATACCTAGGTACCTGCTTAATTAATGCTGTTCTGTTTTAAGCTCGTTTTGATACCTACTCCTGTATTTATCACTCAAGGAAAAAGACGAGTAGGCTTTTAAGTAAGCATGTTAGCTTATGTTTTCTTATTTTAGTTTAATAATCGGATATTTACTTACCTACCTACCCAACATTTATTACTTAGTAGGTTAAAAATATACCTATATTAGTAGGTAGGTACCTGTATTATTACTTAGGTATTTCAAATTCTCAATCAGCTGGTTCTTGTTATGTGGTAGGTATACCTATGCATACCACATCAATAAACTATTGTAGAATCTAATCGACTGGCTTGTATATTGTCTATGGGCCACAGAACAAATAATAAAAAAAGTCAATTATTAAAATCATACAAAACACAAAAAAAATAAAAATATGTGAAATAAAAAATAAATACCTATGGTACATACATACCTATAAACAATAATAAAAGATTTACTGTGGTAAGGAAATACATTTTCTTACTCTCACTGAAATAAAATATACAGAAAATATTCATTTATATAAAAATATTTTGGTTTTAGTACTTACTTGCCTTTCATCATACAACAAATTTGAACACTGTTTAACTCAATGCTTATTTGTTTATTATATCCCTTTAATATAGCTAGGTACTTGAAGTCATTGGTGTGTTGGTAAAGCCATAAGTCGTAACCCTATATGTAGTATGAAAACTCCTCAAATTTTAATTATTTATTTAACCCTTCCTATACCGTGATAATTAAAACAAAAGATTTATGAATGAAACGCACGTAAATTTACATCAATTCAAGAAATTGTAACTTTTTCATTGTAATCCAGCTAGTTATGTACGAGTACGACCCCTCTATCCTAGTACCCCAGATTTTGTACAAGCAATAGTGTGTTTAAGGTTTGACATAATATCTAATATATATATATATATACAATTCTTGTGTATTTATAACAAGTGCCACAATACTTGGAAAAGCATAGTTCAGAAGGCCGTTCATGGTGGTCACAACCCTCAGTCATGAGGAATCAATCAAAAAGAAGATTCATAACAAAACTCCTTGACTTGAAAGAAGAAGAATAAGAAACAACTTTACTGATTCTTATGTTTTTTCATGTCACAGTGTTTGTATCAAACCTCCTTTGAAACAGCTTGACCGAATATGAAATTTTGTGTGTATATTTAGTAGGTCTGTGAATAGAATGTAAAGTACTTTTCATCATCATCATCTGGTGAAACTGTGCGGCATAGCTAGTTATGTTATAATAATTTATAATGAACATATTGTAATTTGGTCTGTACAGTGTCCTATAAACTTAGGAAGCTATAAATCCATGATGAAAAGGTGATTTCTTGAGTGATTTCTTCGATTTTTATCAAGATAATCACTTTAAGGAAATACAAATTTCAATAATAGCTTTTTGCTCTTCGTAAAGTAAAAAATTCAAGTTACAAATTTTCAGCGAATAATTAATAATAACCCTATAAGGCCTTACCTGCAGAGACTGCACAAAAATCATCTCTAATTCATGTGATTGCTGAAATACAAACAAAACACCTTTATAATCAGATAGGGCACAGCATAAATGTATTTCGTATATATAATATTTTTTACCTACATTAGACCAATTAATTATTTCAGAGACCCTATTGTCTTCTATTTAGTATAGTTTACAGGCTAGACTGCTGCCATAAGAACAGAAAAAAATATGCTGCTCTGAAACTCTCAGTTTAGAATTTTCTTGTGTAAAATACCCACTACATAGTGTTGTCTGCTTACATACACTATAACAATATCTTATTGTCAAACTTGATGTTTATTTATCCTTTTCGTCTGAAAATCGCCTAAATATTTCTGAAATGTCCTGTCAATAGAATATCAATTTTACAATAATTACAATAGAATATTAGGTATATATATGTATATATATATTATTACATTTACAATACTTAATAAGTTGCTTAATTTAACAGAATTCAATAATTGGATAAGTAACTAATATATTATTTTAGATTTTATCATATAAAAATGTTTAACTCTAGAAAAAAACTTAAGCTCTACGAAACACGATACACTTAACCTTTTTAGTCCCAGAGACACACATATACGTCAGATTCATTAATAAATCTTTTGTTTTAATTATCATGGTATACGAAGGATTAGGGTACTTGGTTTTTTTATCAGTCAAGAGACGAGGTGGGTAAGTCGTGCGCCTGGTGGTGAGCACTACGCTAGCCTGTGCCAGTTGCAGTGTCATCCAGAGCTTAGAAATGTAGTTTTGCGTGCCACTGCACTGCGATCGTCACCCCGAGACTCTTTCGCCTAGTAATTTCAATTGCTACCGTGCGTTCACACCCAGTCACAGTAAAGCTTGTTCACTATTGTTTCAAGACAAAATATCTGGTTTTATCAACCAAGACGCCATCTTGCAAAAGAAAGCTACCTAGTACTTAAATAGTGTCCTTTTCTCTTACGATTCGCATGCGGACGATGACGTACGGAATACTCCTTTGCCCCCTCACGGATATAATTGGTAGTGCAAGTAGGTATATTTAATATGGATTTCATATGTAAGTACTGCCTGGCCTACATAAGATTCACCATACAGCTTTTCGCCATCCGTGGGCCTAGCAGGAAAATTGTGTAAGGTAGGTACCTAATCGTATCATTGTCGTATACAGAATGTCCCAAGAAGTAGTGATATACTGAAGCTGGGAGGTAGGGGACCTAGAGGGCTATCTGAATCACCCGCATGTATGAAAATTTTAAAAAAAGTCATCAAGACAAAAGTAAAAAATGATCATGAATCAATCAAACGTCAACTCTGAAAATACGAAAAATCGCGGAACATACATGGGGGTGATTCAGATACCCCTCTAGGTCCTCTACCTCTCAGCTTCAGTATATCACTACTTCTTGGGACACCCTGTATAGTATAATAACCTATGAGTTATCTGTGTGCCACAGTCGTACTACATACGTGTAGATATACGATATAGTGTAACGTCATCGTACCATTGACGTATACAGTACAAACTATGAGTTATATGAGCTTTACTAATATATATATAGGGCTTTCTTATCTTTCTTCTCTATGCGCAATACCCTAATTTCACAATTCTAGAAAGGCATTTGGCTTCTCTTTGCAAGGGTGTAGCCAAAATGCTATTAAATAAACCAACATTGTATAAATTATAGCCACCTTCTAGTAAAAACATGCTTCTCTCAGCCTCGTTTCGGATTCGATATTGTAGTCATCCAGTACAATTTAAAACACCTGAATTATCCAATTAATAAAATAACAATGACAGGGTAATAATATAACCATAATGAAACAAATTAAAATTAAAACTGGCCAAGTGCAGACTCTTCAGAGGGAAAGGTATCTTTTTTTATATAACGGACATATCGGTTCATCAAAGTGACTCTCTCTCGCCTGATGGAAAGCGAAGATGGAATTAAGAAGCAATGCAGCCGTAAGCTGCACTAATCGCCACCCCTATCATGACCTGAGAGATGCTTTTTCACGCCCCGCTTGAAAGACAGGGTCATAGTTGCACGAAAATACGTACGCCGGCAAAGCATTCCACAATTTACTTACACGACAGAGGTAGGAACTGCCAAACTTTTTGGTTCATGGTAAGAAGTTTTGAACAGTATATACGGATGCAATGCTAGGCTGGAACGAGTAAATCTTGAGAGACATACAGACAACGAAGTAGCACTATAAGAGCTTCTTTCCATACGATAATATTTTTTTAATCATCAATTACCTATTATATTGTACATAGAATGTTTGATAAAAAACAGCTCCAAATGTATCAGACAGATTCTTTTGGGAACACGATTTATAATACATGGTAAATAATGCACGTAGTAACTTTTACGTAATCTGCGGTAAACGGTAAACCCATCGATTTTCCACACCCTGCATCATTGAGCAGCCCTGACCCCTCCGTCCGTCAGCTGTGAATTATCGCCCACATATACCTGTAAAGATGGGGGAACAAATTGACCTTATCTCCCCTACTATACTGATTATTTTTCAATTATTGCTTTCGAGTTTTTGATCTTGACCTTTCAACATAAGATAATAGAGATAAACTTGATAACAGAAACGCGGAATCCTACCGAGGTGTGAAAAGCATCTCTCTGCTCATCATAGCTGCTTTCAATGTTGTTTTGGTTTAATTAAATTTAGTTAGTAATGTGCCGGATCGTTAAAAATGTATATCCGCGGATACGGATGTGAATACCGATATTTGGTCTCAAGATCCGCGAATACGGATACGGACCTAACTTTCTTACTCAAACGTTGTCGGTGGGCGAGATCTTGAAATAATAGTTGACAACATTTGACGCTTTGCGTGACAGGCAGAACTGATTCTCATTATAAAAGTGATCTCATAACTTTATGTAATACTTAAATATTTCATTATTTTATTAAGCTTGGGTCACCCCACACACGTTGCAGTTCCTTGAAAAGTAGGTTGATTTCTGCGAAATCTATTGTATTATTGGCCAAATATGGCGAAACGCGAGTTAACGGGTTAAGACTAAAATTTAAACTCAATATATATATTATTAAGATATCTTTATTTATATTGAGATATATCTCAATAAAGATATTTTAATAATTATTTTATTAAAACTTCCTATAATAAATGTTTAACTATATCATAATTTCAAGAAGTTAATAACAAAGATTTGGGACTGATCTCTTTGTATACATGATTTAGTACCTTTCAGTTATGTACTTTTGGATTGGTACTCACCATATTTGCAATATAAAGGTGCCAAATACAATTTTAAGAAATAAAAAGTTAACTGACTGGAATTTAACAGTTTGTTATTGTTACCTAATCACCTATAAAGGATATTAAAAAAATCAAAGTCAAAGTCAAAATCATTTATTCAATTTAGGCATCAAAGACGCACTTATGAACGTCAATTTTTCATTATAATGTACTTTAAAGCCTACCGCCACGTTCCAAAATACATAGAGCCAACCGAGAAGAAGCGGCAAGAAACTCGGGGCCATTCTTTTTATATAGATGTTTTTACAATGTTTTTACTTAGGTACCTACTACAAATATTAGCTCCAGTGTGTTGCCTTACAAAAGAGAACATAATAATGGTATCAGTAGGGCAAGACACGCTACACTTTGACATCTTAGTACACGAGTAGATAGATCGTGGAGTGATCAGTCCCAAGCTGTTTTATCCTCCAAGTAATCCGAAATTTTGTAATAACCTTTTTGACAGAGTTTAGTTTTAATAGTAATTTTAAACTTATTAATAGGCAAATCTCGGATAACATTGGGAACTTTATTATAGAATCGTATACATTGTCCCATAAAAGAATGACTTCTTCTGTGGAGACGCGTTACATGTACGGATAGCTTGTGCTTATTTCGCGTGTTGATGGAATGAGCATCACTCCTTTTATCAAAACTGCTAATGTTTTTCTTTACATACATTAGATTTTCATAGATAAACTGAGAGACAACAGTTAGAATGTTTATGTCTTTAAATTTCTGTCTAAGGGAAACTCTGGGAGCCAAACTGTAGATCGCTCGTATAGCCCTTTTTTGCAGTATAAAAATAGAATTAATATCTGCAGAACATCCCCAGAGCAGTATGCCATACCTAAGACATAACGCTATGGAAATAACTAAAATAAACTATTCTAGCTGTGTCTACATCAGTTAATAGTCTAATTTTTTTAACAGCATAAGCTGCTGAACTGAGCCTACTAGACAATTTTTTTATGTGGGGACCCCATTGCAATTTAGCGTCTATAGTAATTCCTAAAAAGACTGTTGACTCCACAAGGTCCAACCCTGTTCCATTCAATTGTATATTGGATTCTACTTGTCTCACATTTGGTGTCGAGAACTTTATACAATTAGTTTTCTTCATCATCTTTTAATTGAAAATTAATAAGGTAAAAGATCCGCCAAAAACTATCGGATACGGATCCTTCTTCTCCCTCGGATATCCCCGGATACGGATACGGATATTCGGCACATCTATAATAGAGGATCCCTATAATCGATCTATCCACAGTTTTTCTTACTACCGATAGAAATCTGACATAATGTCCATACAAATAGAGTCAAATATCTATCTCTAGTAAGGTAAACCGACGATAGATAGGTTATTGGGACCGGTCGTAAATGTAGTAACGTTACAGAATAAATAATAGTATGTAAAGAGGACATGTTATACCTTACCATAGATAAATTATGACTTGATTTGATTTGAAAAAAATCTTAAGTACGTACCTAGTTTTAAGTTGACCCATTAAACAGACGCATGAATATCAAGAAGACTTTAAAAATAAATTCCTCAAATTTAAAAGACATGCTAGCCAAAAGAACTATTTCTGAGATGAGCAAGAAAATAATTTATCATCTGCAAAACTCCAGAAGTTGCAGTCGGTTTGTAATGACGTCATGGCACCGATGCAGCAATTTACGCGATAGCAAACAAACACAGCGAGTACTGTCTCCCAGCGGCAACGCAACCAGATTATCCCAATGTCAACTGGTATCACATGCTTAGCACATTTGAACTCGGTCTGGTGGCTTGACGTCATAATGCGGCAGGCATTGCAGCTGAACGAAACCTAGTTTGGCACAGCTATAATGATACTTGTAATGCATGTTTACGGCAAGGTGATTGGTAATGCAACAGATGAGCCTAACACGAATAACTGCGTAAGTGCGTAACGTGTCGTTCACGTGAAACAGTACAAACTGTCATTTATCTTGGACAAGTGTGACACAGATAACTCGTAGTTTTATACGCCGAAGCGTGACGCGTTGACGCTTACGATACAAATGAACACTTTTTCGCAAATTGTGTGTGCTACGGCCTTCGCAGGGTCATCAGGTCAATCCCGCTTGGAGACGTATCTTTCCCCCAATATACAGGGTGTTTGGTAGAGGGACCGACAAACCAAATGAGCGTGTTCGGGGGCCCACTCGGAGAATACAAGTTGGCCAAAAAAAATCCCCGACACGACAAAATACAAACAAACATTTTATTCCCTTATTGGTTCTCGGTTCAACCTATCGAAACTTATGAGGTAACAAACATAAAAAAATCAAAGGAAGTTGGTAGATAATGAGATATTTTTAATCACAAATATTATGACGGCAGACGAGATTGAAACTGCGGAGTGAATAAACGTTTTCTATGAAAACTGTTTGCACTATTCAATTAGTGACGGGTTTTTGAAGTTCATTTACAGTTTTAAAATACTGTTCTTTATGTACATGAAAACAGATAGGTATATTCTAATCACGAAGTAGTTCTAGGCGTGACGATTAAGAAAATTAGGTAGGTAGGTATGTACATTGTACTTAGAAGTCTTGTATAATATATAGGTACCTATCTAAAAACCATTTTATTGGCCACGGTCTAACTTTATTTTATAGTGGACAGGCTAGTGTTTGACCACTGTCTCACTTGAGGATCAGTGATGTTGCGGTCAACGGTGGTATGATCACAGAGGCCGTAGCACAAACAATTTGCGAAAATGTATTCGTATCGTAAGCGTCAACGCGTCAAGCTTTGTCGACAAACTATGCTCATAGTTTGTCTATGTAATAGTTGCCCTAGATAAATTGCAGTTTGTCCTGTTTCACGTGAACGGCACGTTACGTTACACTTACGCAGTTATTGGTTATTGCCTATGGTTTAGTGTATCTCATCTTCGACCGCATCATCACTGAACATTAAGTGAGCTTGCCAAATATCATATGTGTTAAGGACACGCGAGCACCCTAGAATAAGTCATAAGATGTAAATAGGGTAAGGAAAATGATGTAAATAAAATTGATCTTAGAAATTAAAATAATGCTAGGACGTCACTACTACTTGCGAGGCCTAATGTGGCAATATAAATAGGCCAAATTGTATTAAATTGTATTTCTCTCCGACTCCCCTCTCTCCTGGCGACGGCCAAAGCCGAGGTCCGTACCTTAGTGGTGCCCTTGAGCAAGTCGCCGACTCCTCTCCTTGCGGCGAAGCGTCTTCAACCCTGCCTTAGGCGGTGCGCCCTCTGCGCCCGCATCTGGCTGAGTGCCATCTGCGCTCGCCACCCGTGCGGTGACGCTGTGAATGCCGGTAGAGGCAAACAGCATTAGTCCGTTCGAAAAAAAATATATATTAAAATGTCAGTTCACAAACGGATACCTTAGTTTCACTTCTCCTCATATAGGTACAGTCCACAAGAAGACAGCAACAATATGTATTGAAGCTTTACGCAAGTTGACTCTGTTACCCTGCCGAATAGGTAGGCCGAGCGAATGAGAAGCACGACCGAAGAGTCTGCAATAGCATCGACAAAAATTCCATATGTCCGGATGCTCGGCTGTTCTCCTCTACAGGTCTCATTTTCGCCCTCGTGAAAATATTGAGAGCATGCTCGCTAATATATAGAATTTTTTGTCGATACAGTTTTTGGATTTTTTTCTCTTTTAAGTTTTTAAGGATTTTGTTTTAAAGTGCGCGGTGAATTTTCAGTGTAAGCTATGCAAAGAGATACTCGCGAGGCTTACAGCTCAGAGACACTAGTTAATATAAATGCAGGCATTTATTCTGGGGAGCTGATTAGCGGACATTTAAGGCCTTGTCAAACAGGACGCGTAATTAGCGCTGCGTAATAGCGGTGCGTTTTATCGTCGCGCTCTTTTCATTTCACACTTCGACCGTTTGGAATAAGATGGTTCCATCTGGCTTAAAACAGCAAAGCAGATAATTAATGAGAAAGTTTTGAAATAAAAATTTGGCAATATAACTCTTAAGATGACTTATTTTTTCATTTAATTGGTTCATGTATAACATTATTTACTAGTTTTAATCATTAATTTATCTGAATAATGATAGTATCATATATAAATGAAAGTACATAAAATGTGATGCAACCTTTTTATTCTTTAACAATTAACTTATGGTAAGGTAACAAGGTTCTATCCACACATGAAACCTTATTAATTTATCTTAGAATTTATTATCGCACATAGAACTAAATTTTCTTAAAATTAGTAATTAATTTATGTAAATTTAGATATAACCATGTGATATCTACAAAAAATAAAAAATTGAGGAATTAAATATTTAATATAGTTTTGTAATACAACTGGTCCTCCAATGATATGAACTTTAGCGTATGTTTTATATCATCGTTTTTGTCCTTGGCTATCACTCCTGGGTTTTTATATAAATCAGGATTATTAAATGTTGTTTCTATGCCTGTTATATTTCTTTTAGGTCAATTCTGTAACCTTAAGTTGACTTGGAAGTAAACAACTTCCAGAAAACTTTTAAAAAATTTACTCCATTCAAATTACCTGTAAATCTTGCGCAAAAAGTAATGGTACAATTTTAAAATTCAATATCTTAGCTACAGTGCCATAGTTAATAAGATAAATTTCTGTCATCAATAGAACTCTCAAAGGTTTTCTTTCATTTATAGACTTCAGTAGTCTAACTAAACCTAACGGGGAATAAATTTCAACATAAAAGAAAGCTTTTTCAATTTGTGTGCTATGCTGTGTGCAGAATCAACCTCTTGAATGTATGAACAATTTAAACTTACAATCGTTTAGTAATGTTAAGGTAGTTTTTTTAGAACGAGCATGTATGTACCTTCCTTTATTATTTATATGTGATTTATCATTTTGACACTTTTTTACATATTTTGTGAAATTATATACTTACGTGTTATTTAAATGTGTACAATACGAAGAAAGCTAATCACACTATAATTAATAACGCGACATTTTTTGAGTAGACATACTTAAGTAAATTAATACGTTTCTTTACACATTGGCTACATTTTAATCCAGTTTAGGGAGTAGTTGCTGAAGTGGGAACGCTTTAACCATATTCCACACCGGCGATGACGCGGCCAGTATATTTTCTTATTTTCAATATGTTTACTTTCCAGGGGTCTTACTATAAGCTCTTAAAGCAGGACTTTTAGAGAACTGCCCGCCTTAATCGTACCATGACAACGTTATAGCAGGCCTGCCCAGGCCTACGATTCAAGATCTGCAGAAACACCGTTCAGCTGTTTTTTTGTATGGACTCTTTTTAACATGACGCTCTAAATGCACTCAGTGTATCAGCTTAAAAACGTCTAGGCGTCTGCAATGTTAGTTATAGTAAATTGATAAAATGCCAGAGACAATATTAACCGTTCACCTTTGAGGAAAACAATATTCAAACAGTTCACCTAAATGAGCGTCATGTGTACATACGATTTGATTCAAAACTGTTTGCCATGTTTAAGAACTGCACGGAATTTGCATGGTTTTTATAAAGCTGATAGTAAGGCCCCAGTTCTTAGGGTCACAAATCATATTTTTGATATTTCGCTGTCTACCACTATTAACTTGTGAGGATGACAAAAACGTTGCATTTGTTTCACTCAAAACCCTGAAAATACAAGAGTTAAATTCGTGTGTCTGTATGAGGTTTGTTCATAACATACATACATACATATAAAATAACAGAACATTTCAAAGTCTCATTGTATTAAATTGATAACAAAATATAAGACACAATAACACATAGTTTTACAATTACCTAGTCGAGCATTCATCATCACTTGGCTCATAAGAGGATCCTGAACTTGGACCCGCGAAGGGTTCTTCCTCGGATTCAACATCCATAGTATTTACCTTTTACAGATTACGCAACACAGTAAAATTTGTTTAGAAAAGTAAATTTCATTTGTAAAACTAACTTTATAATTCGATAATCCCCACGGTAAAGTTTTGCCGTCACCAGTATAGCTACCTAAAAAATACTAAAAAGGTTCCATGAGTGCATTTGAAACCTTTTTATGTACCGTTAACCTGTCCATGTGCATTAATATTATTAAAAAAGGTTTCATGTGGCACATGGAACTTTTTTAGAATCTTTTGAATATTTCATTATACAGATGAAACTTTTTTATGCAGCTAATTCATAAAGGAGACGGTAGATGGCGTTGTAAGATTTAGAGAACAAAGTAATGGTCACATGAAACCTTTTTACATTAAAATGTAGATAATCAAAAAAATGTTAGATGGAACTCTTTTATTCCAAACGGTCGACTTGACTAGAGCCCAACGCTCCTTAACGCAACGTACCATCGCCAAAGCACAGTATCTATCGATAGCAAGATGTTAAAAGTTTGTTCGTTATTAAGATGTCGAGTGATTCGACGTGGAAGAATTTTTACTTTTATATGCTCTATCGCGGTCACAGAAAAAAAGAGTATGGGTGTACGACATCAATAAAAGAGTGAGGATTTAGGCGAATATCATCGGTTGTTTTATATTTTTATAACAATTATCCTTTATATTCTACAAACATGGGTTTTTCTTACTAATTCAATCAGTTTTTCAGACATGATGCACATTCACTCGGACGCTAAATTAAAATTTGTAAAAAATACAACGCCCGACGTCAAAACGTTCTAACGCCGCGACAGAGCGTCGCGCGTATTTGCTAGCGCTGGCGCTCTGTTTGACGGTATATTACCATACTAGTACAACACATCTAGGCATTATAGCGCGCCGTCAGGTTAGCGCTCTGACGCGCGCTAAGAACGCGTCCTGTTTGACAAAGCCTAGAGCAGGTTATTTTTATATTTTTTAAATTACTACATTGCAATATATATACTCGTATAGCACCTATATGTCCTATATTATGTACTACGCTATATGAAATGTATAATTAGACATGAGTGTTCTATTTCCAACTTTTAACAGGATGTGCCGATTAACTCATTGTTCTGGCTTAGTTTCAATTTATGAAGTGCAACGCCCGACTGACCCAATAATATTTTAATATCAATTGCAAAGGCTTTGTGTTGCATGTTCAGGGCACATTTGGAGCTGGGTATTGCAGTTTGATCTTATCGTTGTACATTGTTAGTATTGTATGCTGTTAGGTACTTATTCTGTAGTATTGTTACCGAGTAGCAAGTGACGCGTTATAGTTGCAGACTTGTTATGTTATGATAGCCTTCGCAGATAGCACAGATCCTGTCTTTAGACTTTAGTTCTAATATGTTATTAGGAAGTGAATGCTTCATGCATGTGTCTATACAATAATGTATGTAGTACTTGTTGGTGCATCAAAGTCAAAGTCAAAATCATTTATTCAATTTAGGCATCAAAGACGCACTTATGAACGGTAATTTTTCATTAATTGTTTTTTAAAGACCCTACCGCCGCGTTCCAAAATATATAGAGCCTACCGGGAAGAAGCGGTAACAAACTCGGGGCCATTCTTTTTATATAGATGTTTACAATGTTTCTACTTAGGTACTATAACCCGCGGCACGTAACTCTAGCGCTGAGCGAAATGCGCATGGGTACAGTCGCGCACATGTGACAGAGAGAGACAAGAGTCCCTCGTCTTCGATGTGACAGAGAGAGACAAGAGTCCTTCGTCCCTCTAGCCACCATGTGATACCGAATTTTTGACTTCTGCGCAATAACGGTCAGCGCTAGAGTTACGTGCCGCGGGTTATACAAATATTACATTTTATGGGTGGCAGAGTGACAGCTCGCCATTCATGAGTATTCCAAGCAAATTTATCTTCTATATAATGTCGGACTTTAATTATAATAGGCTTTTTTTTATTAAAACGTTTTTTACAGTCAACTTGAATTTTCCCTCTGTGAGCTCAGTTATGTGTTTTGGGATTTTATTGTAAAAACGCACACAATTTCCTAGGAATTACTTATTAGTCTGCGCAAGTCTCAAACTAGGTACAGCTATCCTACTTGTATTTCTAGCATTAAAAGTGTGATCACTATTTTTAACTTATATTTATGTAAATTTTTACGAACTTACATTATATTTTCAAATACATATAAGGAAGGCAATGTTGATATAATGATTTCTTTAAATACATCTCTCAAAGATTCGTTCTCAAGACATCGTTTGTATTTTGTATAGAATTCAACCCAAAAGTTAATATATTGTTTCTAGTTCTAATATGTTATGAGGAAGTGAATGCTTCATGCATGTGTCTATACAATAATGTATGTAGTACTTGTTGGTGCGTCAAAGTCAAAATCATTTATTCAATTTCAACATCAAAGACGCACTTATGAACGTCAATTTTTCATGTGTCTATACAATAATTTAAGTAGGTATCTAGTACTTATTGGTGCATCGTTTGTAGGTATATCATATAGAATTCAACCAAAATACTTCAATAAAATATATTGAATTTTAAAAATTCGGTACAAGCCACACTTGTACAATACTTCGTAAGCAACTCCCATGTCATCCTTTGCGCTTTTTGTATTATTAACAAACAGTATAGTTTTATGACTAAGTATAACTGAGTCGTCCGAGGCTTTGGTCGCGTGACCTCACATTATACGGTGTCTCTAAAACAAAAGTAGCCAAAGTTAAGTTCACTCCTTAAACAGCTATCTGCAAGTGAAAGTCTCATCAGTATCAGTCCAACTATCTCCGAGTAATCTCGGAAACAGCTTTATTCCGACTAATGCCGGAACAAACATACAGACAGTCAAAAACATTTATTTGTTGTAGACATCATATAATATAATAATATATATATAGTTTAATGTGTATTTAGTAAAACACCTTTATCTTGACAATATAACACACTCTTCAATTTTATTAATTTTACAGATTATCAAGTATTCTTGGATTGAATACCTACTTTGCATTTTTGACTAGAATAAAAAATAAGATTTTATAAAGTTTTACAAATTTTATAATATATATAGTTTAATGTGTATTTAGTAAAACACCTTTATCTTGACAATATAACACACTCTTCAATTTTATTAATTTTACAGATTATCAAGTATTCTTGGATTGAATACATACCTACTTTGCATTTTTGACTAGAATAAAAAATAAGATTTTATAAAGTTTTACAAATTTTATAATATATATAGTTTAATGTGTATTTAGTAAAACACCTTTATCTTGACAATATAACACACTCTTCAATTTTATTAATTTTACAGATTATCAAGTATTCTTGGATTGAATACATACCTACTTTGCATTTTTGACTAGAATAAAAAATAAGATTTTATAAAGTTTTACAAATTTTATAATATATATAGTTTAATGTGTATTTAGTAAAACACCTTTATCTTGACAATATAACACACTCTTCAATTTTATTAATTTTACAGATTATCAAGTATTCTTGGATTGAATACATACCTACTTTGCATTTTTGACTAGAATAAAAAATAAGATTTTATAAAGTTTTACAAATTTTATAATATATATAGTTTAATGTGTATTTAGTAAAACACCTTTATCTTGACAATATAACACACTCTTCAATTTTATTAATTTTACAGATTATCAAGTATTCTTGGATTGAATACATACCTACTTTGCATTTTTGACTGGAATAAAAAATAAGATTTTATAAAGTTTTACAAATTTTATAATATATATAGTTTAATGTGTATTTAGTAAAACACCTTTATCTTGACAATATAACACACTCTTCAATTTTATTAATTTTACAGATTATCAAGTATTCTTGGATTGAATACATACCTACTTTGCATTTTTGACTAGAATAAAAAATAAGATTTTATAAAGTTTTACAAATTTTATAATATATATAGTTTAATGTGTATTTAGTAAAACACCTTTATCTTGACAATATAACACACTCTTCAATTTTATTAATTTTACAGATTATCAAGTATTCTTGGATTGAATACATACCTACTTTGCATTTTTGACTAGAATAAAAAATAAAATTTTATAAAGTTTTTACAAATTTTCTAGTATTGATCAGTTCGTTTCATTATTATGTAGCTCTAAAAGATTATGTTCATAATTATATTCAAATTTATATTAAATATATTATAGTATTACTATAATATATTGAATACTATTATTATTAGTATTACTATAATATATTCAATTAATAATATAAAATGAATACCTGCTTACCTAGTTTAATATTTGTGTGTGTGAAGTGTACCGCGTTGCAGCCTTATTGTAAACAAACGCGTACACGAACGCTATTACAATAAAATTTCCTTCGATCTGTACATCGGTCTGCATATAGCTTGTCGGTTGGCCATTCGCAACCTTCTGCTTATGCCATATAGGAAATAAGAACCATAATACGAGAAGAAACTGAAAGTTGCAGAGCATTATCGAAAACAGACATTTCACTTTGAAATCAATAACATTTCCATCGATATGCATAATAAAATCTGCTGCTTATGTTATGTTTGAAATAAGAACCATAATACGAGAAGAAACTGAAAGTTGCAGAGCATTATCGAAAACTAACATTTCACTTTGAAATCAATAACATTTCCATCGATATGCATAATAAAATCTGCTGCTTATGTTATGTTTGAAATAAGAACCATAATACGAGTAGAAACTGAAAGTTGGACTAAGTACAGAGCATTTTTGAAAACTAAGACTTCAGTTTGAAATCAGTGACTTATCTTTGATTTTTACATTAGTCTGCATAACACAGCTTATCGCTTGGCCATTCGCAAATAAACAGTTAAAATATTCTGCTTATGTCAGGTTTAGACTAAGAACCACAACACGAGAAGAAACTGAAAGTTGCACTTCAGAACATTTGTGAAACCTAAGAATTGTAATTTCTTCCCGATACCACTATAAAGTAAGACTTTCCCACACCTAAGCAAGGTCAGTTTACTCCACGTTCGATAATCTATTTTTAAAAGAACATTGTATGAGAAAAGCATGATTTAAGTGTTAGGTTACAACCGGTCTACGTAACCGCAAGCAGCCTACACGCTCAGTGTAACTCTAAAGGTAACCAGGTGGCTCTCTGGGCTGGGTAGACTGGAATATAAACCTATTTAGTTACTTAGGTATGAAATCATAAAGGAATATGTATAGAAAACAATTAAATAATTACACCGTAAATACAAGCACGATTACTACGTTTTGTGTTTCGACATGATTATTTTGATTTCCTTATTATTAACACCCTGTATAGTAAATCCAAATAGTGTCCACTATTTGGATTTTACTATACAGGGTGTTTGGTAGAGGGACCGACAAACCAAATGAGCGTGTTCGGGGATACTTGGAGAATACAAGTTGGCCAAAAAAAAATCCCCGACACACCCATTTTTTTTTACTTTTTTTTGTGAATTTTCTCGTTTTCTCCAATATTGTACCTATTTACCACCATAACATTTGTAAAGTATGTTTTAGACCGGATGTTTTTAGTTTTTACAAATTTTACAAATGTTATGGTGGTAAATAGGTACAATTTCGGAGAAAAAGGGAAAAATCACAAAAAAAAGTTAAACATATTTGGGGATCGGGGATTTTTTTTTGGCCAACTTGTATTCTCCAAGTGGTCCCCCGAACACGCTCATTTGGTTTGTCGGTCCCTCTACCAAACACCCTATATGTAGAGTCAGTTTCAGTTAGAACCAATAGAGATAATCTTCAAGGCGTAAATTGGATAAAGGAAAATTGTGCGCTTTTGACGACATGTGCCTCCTACTATGAATTTTCGAATAGTGCCTTCCACTCGAAAGCTTCTATGATCTCTATATATATCATATTTTATTCTATGCTATCAAGTGACTAGACGCTACTTGCGTTGCGCGGCTGATGGTATTAAGCACCTCGTCTCCCATAACCATTGCAGTGCTTATTTATGTAGTGTTTAGAAGGAGGTAGGAGTTTAGAAGTCTGCTTGGGGAAGTAACACACCTTTGTCAGTTATGCAAGCGTAAAGCAGTAGTGTGCAAACACACTGTGTTTCGGTTTGAAGGGCAATCTTTCCAGTGCAGTTACAGAGAAACAGATTTAACATCTTGTATCTCGTAAAGGTATTCAGCATGGGTTTCGAACTGTTGAGTTAACATTGCTATATGGCACTAAATTGTTATTGGGCGCGTGACGCGTATAATATCAGGCGACTTGTTCGGCTCGTCACCAATTTTCGGTGACCGACCCGTGGTACAACTGCGATGTCCAACTGGTTGTACTACGGAGAAGTAAAGTTACCCATGGTTCAACAATTTTTTTATATGGTTCAACTGGTTGTTCTATGGGGAAATATCTTTACCATTGATTCAACTCGAGTGAGTTATTCTTTCCTTGGTTCAACTAGTTGTACTACTGGGAATTGAATTTATCTATGGACCAACTACTGGTAATAAACAGGAAAAGTTTATCTATCAATTCTGAAGTGCAATTAAAAATACAGGTTAGGTTAGGTTAGGTTTGGGGTCACTGGTGAAGAGTCGGGGGACTCTTCGTCGGCTTGCACGACCCCACACGTCTGAGGAGTGCCCTTGGTGAGCAAGGGCACCCCTTCACAGGCGCTGAGGCCCGTTTAAGATCAATCCGGGCCTACCGCTGGGGCGAGATTGTGAATGCCAACGCAACCCAATCTCGCACCATCTGGCGGAGGACTGCTCACGGGGGGGTTTTAGTGGGTCTGAGCCCCACATACCCCCTTCCGTCTACCCCCGTAGCGGAAGGGATGTGGACAGCATTTCCCCCCCTAAAAAAGGTTAGGTTAGGTTAGTTAAATGAATGGTAAAGATATTTCCCCATAGAACAACCAGTTGGACATAATTCCACCGTTGTACCATGGATCATAATCATAAATATATAAGAAAAGAGTTGAACTTTACTTCTCCGTAGTACAACCAGTTGGACATCGCAGTTGTACCACGGGTCGGTATTGCAATTTTCTATAAAAAAAACAGAGTTTAGTAAATGGAAGTTTTGTATGGTTTTACTCAGGTACAGTTTTTATTACCTCGAATTTCACAGTGCCCGTTACACCATAACACAGTAAGGCTTACAACGCTCTATTGTATGCTGGCCTTGCAGTGGCGGAGTGCACTTGCAGTGGTACCAATCAATTGGCGTTTTGCACAAAAGGCCTACAAACTAGTAAATCGTGTTTCCACGCTTCTTCATATTCGCATCCAGGCGGCATCGTAGTAAAACTTCTTTGTCCTCCTCACGGAGTAAAATATTATAAAAACATTCACGATGCTTAAAAGAACCTAGATTGGTTATATTTTTTTATTTTGGTTAATCAAAGTGACTCCCTCTCACCTGATGGTAAGCGGACATGGAATCAAGAAGTGATGACCATTAATGCAGTCGTAAGCTGCGTTAATCGCCACCCCTATGATGACCTGAGAGATGCTTCTTCACGCCCCGTTTGAAAGATGTATGGCCCTGGGTCCATAGCTGCAAGGAAAAACGTACGCCTGCAACTAGACTAAAATATACATCATCTCACATGAAATAGCTCTTCATTTGCGCCCATCTTATAATTGAGACACCGATCCAAATGCTGCCGAATTCCGTACGTATCTTAATAAGGCAAGCAAATCCGCATAAATTTACATTTCCATGATAAGTACCGTTATAGTAATCCTAGTGAATCATGTTGCTTAATTTGTAAGTCGGACGCCTCGCATTTAATATACGTAGATGGTAAACATGGCGTCCTAAAATTGTCAACGCATCTGTGAAATATCACTAATGATGGCTCATGCATATTGGAGACAAACCTACAGGTCGAGTCTGCATATGAAGACTAGGAACTGACTGTATTAGATCTAAGACTGGTAAATCTACCTTTTTGTAATACACTGTCATTACGAAATATTTATTGTACTCCCAACAGAGCTATATGATCATCATGAATATCGGTATATTATATATATGTACATCAAACGCAGACTATTATAATATCTGTGTCCCCATGTGGTCCCATTTAAATTTCATCATATTCGGTCCAGTAGTTTTTGAGTTACACTCCAATAACTGATTTTTACCAAAGTAATGGAATGGAAGTCGGTATAATTTTTTTCAAATTGCACTTGTTTGCGCTATCTTGTCGATGTTTGACACAGTCGATATCGCCTCTGTCGGCTTGGCTCCTCGACGTTCTCACGTTTACGATCACAATATAATTCTAGTGGGCATGTGTGTAACCGCAGACATTGACCTTCTGGTCTTGAAATAGTTGTACGCCATATCTATTGACACATGTGGAGTAGTAGTACCTACCTACTCGTTTTGAAAGGCGGAAATGTTAGGTAAGACATATTAAACTATAAATGATATTGGCAACATCGAAGTATTAAAATCAAAAGATAGACTTTTAAAAAGTGGGAAGTTCTCAACTTGCCTGTTATTTTGTAATGAGTGGCCGCATTTTTTTTAAGTACTGGAACTGGATAAATCCGGTACCATTGGCTGGTCCCGTTATTATACATATTGCGTTTATGTTTACTTAATATGTATTTAATCGTCATTTAAAGGTTTTTGAGTTGTGCTCATAATAGTAAAAAGCATTTTGTATCATAGTTTCAAATAAAAATTATGTGTTTTATGTATGGCGCCCATAAATGAAGTGGGCTTTTACAAAGAAGGTAGAAATTCATATTTTTTTTTATCAGGTTTCTTCACCCTGGCATTTCTAAACTATGTACGTAAAGCGGAAACTTAGTACGATATTTAAATTTCGATGTATTCAATAACAAATAATTACAATGTTTAGATATTTTATGTTGTTGTACACTAGTAACACTTTATTTTTAAATTATTTCGAATACAATGTTATGATAACTTTTCGAGTTAACCACACACATCGCAATTCCCGGAATACGTGTTCCTGAGAATTCAATTGTATTAATGGTCATAATATTATGGCGATTGGCGAGTCTACGGGTTCATCATCATCATCATCATCATCGTCATCATCATCTCAGCCGCAGGACGTCCACTGCTGCACATATGCCTCCCCCATAATTTTCCAAAAGGAAAACGTCTAAAAAAACGTAAAGAAAAATCTACGGGTTAAATATCGTAAAATCCAAAATAATTTTTTTGCAAATTGAATACAATTACTTGAATGACATGTCTGGCAAGTCGTGCGCCTGTTGTTAAGCACTACGTTTGCCCATGACAGTTGCAGTGCTAACCAGAGTTTAGAACTGAAGTTTTGCGTGGCACTGTACTTCACTCGTCACATTGTTTTTGAGTATCTATCTCGTCTAGTAATTGAACTAGGCCTACCACCTGGTATGATGGATTTTCTTGCTTTTTACGATATAATATAATCTTTAACTCCGTCCCCTCACAAAGTGGATGGTTGCAAATACCTGGGTCCTTATTCGCTATTAACACTCAAACAAGTAACGCGGCACCATAAGATATCTTCAAGGAATGACCGTGAAATCAATAAAAATCTGCGATAATTTCTTAAAGATATCGTAACGCGCCGCGTTACATGTTGAATGGCCATAGCGAATACGGCCCCTGAACACCGTGGCTCTACTGTGGTTTACATTAGGATGCATATATATCCACTAGTGGATGTTGTGGGCTGATTATGATGATGATGAAGTATTTTTAGACGGAATCCGCACAGCTTCTGCGTTCAAAGGAAAAATACATACTGACCTGTTTATCTTATCTGGCTCTAATTACGATATATATTAATTTAATCTGTGGTTTAATTAACGCAGATATGCAAAACAATCTAGGTGAGCAGTTAACTGCGTTTTGCTAATGAGTCTACTTATCGGCGCGGCTGTGACTAATAGATGTCTACGGCCTTACTTCTTCTTCTTCTCGGGGTGTCATGTTCTAAAGGTCAGCGATCATCAGTGCAATTTGAACCCTCACAGCAGCTCTGAACAATGAACGGTTGCTTTTAGTATACCACTGGCGTAAGTTCTTCAGCCAGGATGTTCTTCTCCTACCAGCACTGCGTTTGCCTTGTACTGCACACAACAATTTTATTCAATAACGTCATTTATCGTATAAACAGCGTTTATAAGTAGTACGGTAGTAGTATTATGAAGAATCATTATTTACGGAGCAAATTGGTTTCATACAACTGAAAAATTTAGCCCCATTTATCGATTAACGTTAGAAACGGAAAATTTACCGTGTATTGTATTTATTGTGAGCTCTCGATATTTCGGCACAGTTACATGCGCCATGTTCGCGGGTAAAGTATAAGTGAAATATCTGCGGGTAGGTATTGTTATGAGCAGACGAAACGGTCTACCCTCTTCCTTTCATGTTTCTTGCTATCCGGCTTATTACCAATGACATCCCGTTTCTAACGTTAATTCTTGCATTAGTGACCATGTATTTTTAAAAACTTATATAACATTTACCGATCTCATTTTATATCTGAATATTCAAAAAGAAAATGATTTAAAAAAAAAAAAAAAACATAACTATCACAGTTGGATGCGCCTTTATAACTATATTCTTCTAATAAAATGCAAAGAAAAGCGTGAAAAAATGCTTTTCATCGATCTACAAAAAGGGCCTTAAAAATTAATCAGAGCCAATCCTAACCCGCATCACACATATACATTTCCCAATACTGTCCCGACCAGGTACAGTCACGAGCACCAATATGTAAACACTTAAGTAAGAGGATTGCATATCAAATCAACATTTATTTTTTCAGTATTTTAAAGTATTTTTTATTTATTTTTATCTTTAAAAACAATAACTGGAAAATCAAAACGTACGGGTATAGCAAACAATGTGTTGATTGCATGAAAAAAAATCACTGAAATCGGACATTGTTAACAGGTAGAAAAGAGTTTTTTCTTTTAGTATGGGCAAGTACTATCTATGCATACCCCTTAACAACTTTTCTTACTGTTTTTTCTCCTACTGTGCTGATTAACATTTGATGTTTTTACGAACATAGTATTCTTGAACTCATATTTTTATTGAAAAGATCCTAACATGACAATTTCTCGAGAAAATTGCTTTTAAATTTAGGCAAGTGTATACATATTGGTGCTCGTGACTGTACGAACATCCACCTACAGATATCCTCGCAACTTCCTCTCTTCCGTTTCGGGGGACAATGACCCGACGTAGCATCACAGGTTACGTAATAGTTACTAAGTTTATTATCATCTACGTAGCGGATGTGGCATATTCTGCTGTAGCAAGTACTGAACTATACGTACATACATACATTTGGCTTTCATTATGGGCGAACGCAGCGGAGCTTGACTTGGCGATCTTAACCGTTCAACAAGTCAAGCAATGACCTCATGCTGCGGTCAGGAGTTGGATGGGTGACCTCTAGTGGCATTGTTCAACTGAGCCCTTCCGTGCTTCGAAGGGCAAGTTAAGCTGTCGGTCCCGGTTGTTTGTTAAGGACACCATTCGTTGTAGGATGGCCACTAGCCTATCCTCCAAGCCGTACTCGATCATAGCCGAACTCCTTTCTCTGAGTTCATCTATCTGAGGAGGAAAGCTCAAGTACCAGTAGTGGGAACACAATCGGCTAATTATGTTATGGGCTTTAGTTCAGCTCAATATTTTGATCGAGTTTGTTCGAAGTGATGATGTCATATACCAAATAAAATGTAAACTCTTGTAGTTTTTATTCTGTTCTAACTAAAATCGTATAACAGAGAATGTCAATCCTCATTTATTATAGTTAGTGTTGGTAAAACTAACTATTGACTAGATCCTCTCTGCAGAGACGTAATAAGGGCCCCATCAGTCGAGTCAGTCTACAATCACCACCACAACTCATATTCTGCGTAGAATCACTGGGATTGCCAGTACTTGAACAACGTTCCCAGGCAAGCAGGCACCCAGGCAATTCTTAGTTCAGTAATCACTTGCCGCCTGGAAGGCTAAAGATTAAATTAACTTCAACGAATGGTAGTTTGATTGAGAAGACGTGTCGTGTGGTTTGTATTTGTTGTAATTTTTATTTCATTTATACACTGTACTATAATAATCTAATATATAAAAATGAACCCCTATTTTTCCTGGTCACGGTATAACTTGAGAACGGATGGACAATCTCACAATTTTTTTTTGTTGTATAATTGTCAGGAGAAGGTTCTGATAAAGGAAAAATCAAGAAAAGACGGGCGGGTATGGCGAAGCCGAAGGCCGAACCTTCTACGCGAACGAAGTCGCGGGCAATCGCTAGTCTATATATAAAATAATGAACCTCTATTTTTCCTGGTCACGCTATAACTTTAAAACTGCTTTACCGATTTCTTTCATCTTTTATTATTGTTTTCTTATACTTAGTAGAAGGTTCATACTTACATTGAAAAAAAATAAGAAAAGACGGGACGATGGCGAGGCCGAAGGCCGAGTCTACTACGCGAACGAAGTCGCGGGCAGCCGCTAACATAATATAAAACCTTATTTACAAACGCTTCTTAAATTTAAATGACATTACTTAGTACTGCGCAATGCAAAACTGTTCTACGCCGTACGTAAATGTTATGAATGTTATGTAAACGTTATTTAAAGTTAAGCGCCCTTTTTAAGTAAGTACCGTTTTATAATTTTCGTAATTTAAATCTAAAAATGATTAAACTATATTATATTAGTAAACCACTTGAAAGTAACTAAACTCAGGCTGAATACGAATAGTAATTATTTGCCAGAATACAAAAGTAAAATACAACAATATGCCTTCCGGGTGGTCCTACTTGTTTATACATCATTATCTATAGTTTATTTTCCATTTAGCCGATCGACTTGCCATGACCAAATTGTGGCAACCCCGTTATATGATGAGAAAAATTGTAGGATCATCACTGTCTATAATTTTCACCCAGATCTCGATTGCCATGATAACAAACAATTCGATTTGCACGCACGCTACGTCCGTCGTCGACAGAACTTCTATGGTGCGCGTACGCAACGGGGTTCAATCACCTAGTTACGTAATAAAGAATATGTATTGGGCGTACTTAGGATGAGGCTATAGGCACATGGGTTAATTGAATTTGGGCTGCTGGTCATAATACAAAATAAGCATATTTTACTAAAGAGTAAGATATTCAAACGCTCTATATATATATTGCTAAAATTGAAATATTATAAATGTGAAAGTTTGTGAGTTAGTGCGAATTATTTCTTCACACCTAAACAGCGCAACGAATTTGGGCTCAATTTGTGATAGAGATAATTATATATTACATGATATATATATATATATATATATATATATTATTCAGAAACGAAGAGTAATCTCCATTTCTAAGGTATCGCGTAATAATCGCGTACCAATAATTATGTATTCCTTTTTTGTTGGGTCAGTAGGGTTTCGTACCCAAAGGGTAAAAACGGGACCTTATTACTAACTACTACTACTTCGCTGTCCTTTCGTCTGGCTAAGTGCGAGTGGGACTCGCGAACGAAGGTTTCCGTAAAAACGGCAATACAATCATGTCTGTTGTATGGGAGATTTATAGATAATGGTACGGAACCCTTCGTGGGCGAGTCCGACTCGCACTTAGCCGTTTTTTGTTTATAACTCTATTTTATAAAGTTTGCATTTCAAGAGTTTGAAAATAACAATAAAACCAAATCTTATAGAACATCAAAAGTATATTATTTGATAAAATGCAACTGTAATCGTTTTGGGGAGAATTAGTTTTGAACATACAATTTATTTTTATAACTTATCCAATTCGGATCAAATAATGTATGGAACTAGGAATTTTATCCAAATAATTATTGAAACTAAACCCCCCTTGAACCTATACCACATACATCCCTGCCCAAACGGCTTCATCTGTTACCATCCTACAATACCCAGTAATGAGAGTGAAGACGTAAATGGATGTACACACAGACAGTCACGCAAACATACGCTCTGTTATATAAACATGGCAGGCTTAGTAATTACAAATGTGCAAGGAAGAAGTTTGGGAGTAATTACTTTTAAAGTGATAAGAAACATACGACAGTCATCGTGGTTATAGTCTGTGGATTAAGGTTCCACATGAATACTACATAACATACATAATCAGCCCATTATGTTCCCACTGTTGGGACTCAAGCCTTTCTCTCTAAGAGAGGAGTTGGGCCATAATCCACTGCGCCCAGTGCGGCTTGGTGGATAGGCTAGTGGCCAACCCATGTCGAAGTTGTCAGGCCGCCCGAAGGCCTTCGACATAGCCCTGTCTTAAGACTGCTGTCTTAAGACAAACAACCAGAACCGACGGCTTAATGTGCCCTCCGAAGCACGGAAGCGCTCAGTTGAATAATGCCACTAGCGGTCACCCATCCAACTCCTATTTGTGCCGCTGTTGATCGGTTAGGATCGCCAAGTCAAGCTCCGCTGCGAACACTTCGTCAATACTACTTAGATAATGTAAAATAGCCTCTTTGAGCCTCGCATTTGTTGTTCGTTCGTGTCAATCATAAATTACTACTATATATAATATACTATATAATATAGGTAATTTGTACAAATGTTATAATAATAACAAAATTAAAACATCACATGAACCACGACATTGGTAGCGATTCAATTGATCAAAAAACTTAATTGAACTAGCGAACTAAAATAAAATGAAGGTGATTCTTATTCTGTTAATATTAAAATCTAATATAAAATGTAATTTAAATTTTGGATGTTTTTACGTTAGTTTAGCGATTACCAAGTTATGTGACGACTAATCTATGTAAAATTTACGCACATTTGAAAATGTCTAATTTTAGTGCTGTCATTCGGAAGCGTTATTCTAATTTGGATTTTAGCCTAAACAGAATAAGAACAGGCATAATTTAGAAGTTTTTAAGATACATAATACATAATAATAATAATACATATAATAAGAATACATAACCGACACCAATATCGTTAAAATCAAAAATTACTAACTGTGAGACGATAAACCCTGTGATTGATAAAGTTTAAAAAGTTATGATTAAATCAACTCTATGAAAAATAAAAATAAAATACAAATAAAACTATCCTAGCTTGTATTACATATACCTACTTACTTAAGAAGTGCACATATATTTACTCACCCAATAGTCATTCCTCTAACAACCAAGAAAGGAATAGTTAGCAGTAATGTGCAGATGGTTGAAATACTCGTAGGTAATAACTTAAAACTATGTCTATGATAAAATATGCATATGTATACATATGTCCCCAAATCATTTACTATATAAAAATAAGTCGGGTTTTCCTTCCTGACGCTATAACTCCAGAACGCACGAACCGATTTCTACGGTTTTGCATTCGTTGGAAAGGTCTCGGGCTCCGTGAGGTTTATAGTAAAGAAAATTCAGGAAAAATTTAAAAAGAAAAGCGGGAAAATCTTTTTTCACATACAGCGCCATCTCTGATACATAGCATGTACTACAAACCAATATTTTAAGTAGATGGCGCCAAACGAAATGTTACATAAAACGAAGCCATCTGGTGGCGAAACGGAGTTCGCAGGGTTTGCTAGTGATCTATAAAAGAAAGGATACGTACTTGCACACTTTTTTAATAACAAATATTAAACACGTATTTCTTTCAACTATGATACTTAAATATGCTATACCTACAAAAAATATCTCTAAATTATCTATGAATGAAAATATTCGTACACATATTTTTACTAATAAATATTCAACAAGTATTTCTCTCACTATGATATATATGCTATACCTTCACAAAATGTCTCTAAATTATGATCTATGAATGAAAATATACGTAGGTACACATATTTTTACTAATAAATATTCAACAAGTATTTCTCTCACTATGATATATATGCTATACCTTCACAAAATGTCTCTAAATTATGATCTATGAAAAAAAAGACACGTAGGTATACACTTTTTTACCAATAAATGTTCAACAAGTATTTCTCTCAACTATGATAAATATGCTATACCTACATAAAATGTCTCTAAATTATGATCTATGAATGAAAATATACGTAGGTACACATATTTTTACTAATAAATATTCAACAAGTATTTCTCTCACTATGATATATATTATGCTATACCTTCACAAAATGTCTCTAAATTATGGTATATGAAAGAAAATATACGTACACACTGTTACCAACAAAATATTCAATAAGTTTTTCTCTCAAACAAAAACCATTAAACACCTTTTCCATTACTCCGAACGGAACCATATTATGACACGACACTGACATGTAATTAAAACCAGAGGGTCAATTCCGCTAAGTAAATCGCAATCGAACCGTAGCTGAACGGTGACTTATACGTTTTCTTATCCTGCTATTGAATAACAGTCCAACTGCACGTTTTTATTGACGGCTGCGATCGATCCAACCTTTATATTCTAGTTATTCTCGATAGTTATTGAACGCAACGCTAAGACATTCTACTAATATTATAAGCGCGAAAGTTTGTGAGTATGGATGTATGGATGTGTGGATCTTTGTTACTCTTTCACGCTCAAACGGGGCGGGGGCAATTTTTATGAAATTTGGAATGGAGGTGGATGAGAGGACAATTTTTATCATCATCATCATCCATCACCACGCGGGTAAAAAAACGTAATATGCTTGGGCACAGCATAGACAAAATAACAAGATCTCCGTCTACGTCAAGATCGTAATGATGACAGTTCTGTCAAAGTTTGTGTCAGTTTCTTATAGCTTAGTCAAAAGCCAAGTCAATTTGACAGCTCGATACACTAGACGTGCTCGGCGACCGTCAAGGGTGTTGAAATGTAACACAAATACCGACAAGGGTGATGAAATGTAATGACAGTTTTTTCCATGGTGATTAATTTTATATTTGTATGTACGTAAGTCCTGTATTTTATTATTAATGTTTACTGATTGATAAACTAAGTATTTAAGTTTATACATATAATACTATTATAGCAAATGCGTATGACCATGTAAATATTTTGTGACATTTTAGTACATATAAAGGTACATATGGCCTTGGAGAAGATAATAAGTTACTCGAAATACTAATCCTGCGCAGACGTAGTCGCGGGCACAAGCTAGTATTCGTATAAAGTAGCGTTTATTGGATAATTAATATGTATTAAGATGACGTTACGTTCCATTTGCCTCTATAAACAGTAGAATGGCTTTTTGGGTAATGATAAAATGATAACAGGAGTTGAACTAGTCGGAACGGAACTGCAGTTGCAGCGGGATAGACGGAATGGAACGTTGTTAAATAGTAGAATTGGCTCCAGATCTGGTTCTTGTCTCGCATTCCTTGCCATTGTCAACTCCCCGAGGAGTGGCACGTGCCTCACGAAGTGAAGTGATATGACTGGAAGTAATTATACGTATAATGTTATTAAAACTCGCGTTCATTATCATTTTTAACCGACTTCAAATCAAGGAGGAGGTTTCCCAATTCGATCGTATTTTTTTATGTGTGTTCGCGGATAACTTCGTCGTTTATTAACATATTTTGATGATTCTTTTTTTTGTTTGATAGAGTATACTTCCGTTGTGGTCCCATATACATTTCATCAAATTCGGTCGAGCCGTTTTTGAGTTATACTTCAATAACTAAAAAGTGTTTCGCCTGTCTTGATGATATCATCATTGACGGTGTATCCCGTAAGTAGTCAAGGTCACTAATAGGGTGAAATATTTTTTGTTTTCAAAAATTAGAACCGACTTCTTCACCAAAAATTCTAAAGTAACTTGTCGAAGTCGGTACCATGCGCATAATATTGTGATAATAGGTACTTATGAATGATCACGGTACCGACGATAACAATTTATTTCACACAATGTTAGTGTTGGAGTTGGTTCTATTTGATAAAAAAAATTGTATAGCTAACAATAAAACTGAATTAATGTGAGACTTATGCGTCGCCGTCACCTACCGGTGTAAGGCGAGACGCAACGAGACATTAGATCCTAAAAAAAACTTTTGAACAAAACGATTGTCGATAGTAAAACTTACAACCCGGTTTCTTACTACTAACGGTCCCAATAATCTATCTATCGCAGGTTTACCTTACTAGAGAGATATTGACACTATTGGCATGGATGTTATGTCCAATTTCTATCGATAGTATGGAAAATGTGGATAAAAACATTATTGGGATCCTCCATTAACCATATTCTTAGCACTCTATGAGACAAATATTATGTCAATTTCTGTGACATCTGATGTACCTATAAGATCTCGCAGCGTAGCTTTGTCTTATTCTCAACTGATAAACAACCTTTACTGTGGTCTGTATTAAGATTGGTTCTCATTGGTAGCGATTCACTTGTTCAAAAAATCTAAACTACCGAACTTAAAATTAATTATGGTGGTCCTTATTCTGTTAGCAATAAAATCCAAAATCATTAAACACTTAGAATGACACTTCTAAAAATATGACTATTCTATTAAATTTTGGATTATTTTAGGTTAGTTTAGCGAGCATCAAGTTACGTGACGACTAAACTGTCTAAAATATGACCCACAATTGAAGAGAAATGTCTAATTTTAGTGCTGTCATTCGAAAGTGTTATACTAATTTGCATTTTAGCCTTAACAAAATAATACTGCCATAATTTTAAGATTTTTACTATAGAGAATGCTTACAGAATCGACACCATTGTCACTGTACTGACCAATATAAAGTTTAAATTTAAACGTAAATTATTACCATGTTTGTTTTTAAAAAAATTGTAACTAAATTGTACAAAGTAAACAGAACAGTAGTTCTGTTTACTTTGGTTTTTAAACGCAGGTAACTGAAATGTTGATATAATATTTTGGTATTTCTCTCTCACAATCCCTATTTTTAAATTGTGTCCTAATATTTCGGTTTATCAATCTGGCAACCCTGAATCGCTGCTTTTCTATGTCTTGGTTATCTTTTAACTTCCATGTCATTTAATTCCCCTATTGAAACACCAATGAACATTTGACTGCATTGTCGACAAATGATACCATTTAAACGTCAAAGGAAAATAATTTCAAGGTTGATCAGTCTCGCTGACTGCCTCAGTCCACTGTGGTATGGGCGACAAAGACTTGTTGGTTTGAACCAGTTATTTCTTCGAAATGTATTTTTTGCGTGTTTTCCCGTTTTAAAAGCCCCAGTCAGGTTAACTGTTAAGTTTCTAGACATAACCGGAATCAGAATATCTTTTATTACACGTTAAAACTGTAACAGAGTATACAACAAAAAGCATGGAAAAGCGCACAAAAATGTCTTTTTTTGCGGGAATTGATGGATTTGATATATATTTGTATAGACCGTATATTCTATACACTAACTATATTAAGTTAAGGCGAAATGAGTTCCAAATTGCATGATTCGACTTCGCGAAAACTTAGTTTTTTGACGCTTAAACCTAATAAACGAAGTTCGAAAAAAAAAACGTAGTGTAAATTGAATATATGTTCTTATGAAGCATGGAAACCAATACACGATTGAGCAAACTTGGCTCGATAGAAAAAAGTCGGCAACATTCCCTAAATTTTGCAATTTTTCTTACGTGCTTCGTGGGAAAAAGTATTATTATTCACTTATGGGCAAATATATTTCAATTAATGTATCACATGCAAATTCCCAATGAAATTTACTAGTGAACTATGGACTCTTTTATCATTAAAATTTAATCATTTGATTGTACGAAATAAATATAAAAGTATTAGAGCGTATTCAATTGAATTTTCGCATTACATCGTCCATTCTGGTAAGCAATTCTCAACCTAATGTAAAGCATCGTAAATTGTTTTAAAATTAGGATTGGACCGCGCCTTAAGAGTTGTTTACCTCATGAGAAGCGTCAAACCTGCCTATGATGCTCCTAGCTATGGACGGCAACGGCGTACCATTGCCGTCCATAGCTTACAACTTTAAGATCTGCATTTTGCAGCGGCATTACGCTGAGCCAAAGATATATTTCTTTAGGACAGTCGCATTCACCAGTAATTGCAGTTCCATTAAAACTTTATACATAGATAATAATTTTACACTACTGCTTAGAAGCGGAACATATGCGGAGTCTCTTGCAAAAGACTCCTATGCCTCCTGGTAAATTCTGCACACTTAATGCATCTTTATTTTTGGTTTATTGAGTATTGCTTTTCCTTATTGAAAATTGCCAATCAACATATAGGGTATATTACATAAGGGTATTTTGCTACTGAATTATCGATGAGCTATTTAAACGCCTATTCCTATATTTAAACTCGTTTGCGGGTTCGCTCGCTACAGCCCAGAGAATAGGGTATAATAATATTAAAAATAAATAATTTAACTCATTTGGAGTAATAAAATGGAGCAAAACAGACATAGAAAATATAGAGCGAAAAACTCGTACCATATTAACAAAACACAACAACCTACATCCCAAATCGGCAATAGAGAGGCTCACTATAAAGAGACAAAATGGAGGCAGAGGTTTAATAGACATTCACCACTTATGGCAAAAACAAATCTATAACCTCGTAACATTCTTTAATAATAAATCGCAAACAAGTGAAATACACAAAGCCATATCCCATAACGACAAAACCCTTACACCACTAAAACTTGGAGAATAGACAAACTCGGACTACCCGTGCATTGGAGATTCACAGAAAAACAAAGTAGAAGACTGGAAGAAAAAAGTACTGCATGGCCGACACCCCCATGACTTAAGCCAACCTAATATAGACATGAAAGCCTCAAACATGTGGCTCAAAGCAGGAAGTTTATTCCCGGAAACTGAAGGGTTCTTAATGGCCATACAAGATCAAGTTATCAATACCAAAAATTACAAAAAACTTATTATCAATGACCCCACAATAGCAAACGATAAATGCCGCAAATGCAACACCCAGCCAGAAACAATACAACACATAACTGGAGCATGCACAAACCTTACACAGACCGATTACACTCACAGACATAACCAACTAGTGAACATCATCCATCAAAAATTGGCACTCAAACATAAACTCATACACAACACAAACGTTCCATACTACAAATACAAACCGCAAACTGTTTTAGAAAATACTACATTACGACCGCGCTATACTAACCGATAGAACTATTCACTACAACAGGCCAGACATTACCTTACAAGATAAAAGTAATAAAACAACCTATCTGATAGATATTGCAGTTCCAAACACCCATAACTTACATAAAACAATCACGGAGAAACTGAGTAAATATATAGAGTTACAGGAAGAAATAATTAGAATATGGAAGCAGGAAAAAATATACATAGTCCCCATAATTATCTCAAGCACTGGAGTTGTCCCAAATCATATTCATAATAGTCTGAAACTTATAAACCTAAAAGATAACACATATATAACACTACAAAAAGCTGCCATCTTAAATACTTGCAGAATAGTCAGAAAATGTATGCAGCTAGAACATAATTAACTTTAAAATATCATAACCACACTGTAATTTACTTGGCTATTGCCCGTGATTACAGATGTTACCAGCTTGTATTAAAAGCTGAGCAAATAAACAAGATTCATAATAATAATAATAAATAATAAGAGAAGTTTTAAATCACTAGTAGTTTTTGAATCACCAATAAAAACTAAACACTGACAATGTTATAACAAATCAATCACGGTTTATTTATTTGAAGCTACTCATATAAAAGGCTCTTGGTTGAATAATGGTTAGGTAATTCGAAATACAATCATAAACGTGGTCCTCTCCGTTATCTACATGCTGTTTTGTTTCTTAATCAAAGATTTCTTATTCTGTGATCAATGTTCGCATATCTGGACCACATCATAACTGGCAGAATAGATTTGTTCTTAGTGACCTTCACCTAAAGTCTGATGATTCATATTGATCTAACCTGGACTGGTTAGATGTTGTGACATTTTAGAATGCAAATGTTACAAAACTCGTTGCGATTTGAATGTTTATTTTAAAGCATTATGCAGAGTTTAACATAATCAATAGAGCTAATTCTAACATAATGATATTACGTAATATATGTCGCCGATGACGAAAACAAGTTATCTACCTTAGATCTGATCAAATGTCATTATTTTCTTCTATCGCGTCGTCGTCTATCCATTTGACGTCTTCGTTTGTTCCGTAACGGGTTCTCGCCTACCGATTTAGTTTGCTTTTAATTTTAAAAAAACTGCGTGTTCCTATTCTTAGACATGTTTGATCAAAAGCAGTTCATACATTTCCATGATCGTCGGTTTCATGAATATCCTTTAATGGATTAGAAGTAGGTTGTTTTGTACTGCTCCATTTAGAATTTTCCAATTTGAGCTCAAAAATATATTATTCTTGGTATAGAAAGATAAAATACTGTGGTATCAAATTAAAATCTAGTCATAAAAATCGAGATCTTTTACTTGTATGATTTCACATAACGGTGTACCTACGTCTTCTATGCGCTCAATCCTAGTCGTAACTGCAGACCAATTCTACTATTTCACAACGTTCAACAATCTATCCCGCTGCAACTGCAGTTCGACTCGTTCAACTCCTGTTGTCGTTCGAGCATTACCCAAAAAGCCATTCTACTACTTCTAGAGAACAATCGGAACGTAACGTCATCTTATAAAGTACATTCATCGCATAGACAAATATGAGTAAGTGTTACGTTCATAGAATATAAAGTTTTGATCGATCGCTGCAGCGATGACGCCATGGCGTCAATAGAAACGTAACTGCAGCTGGACTAGAGATATTAATAATAATATAGCAATAGCAGAATAAGAAAACGTATAATTAAAATTCACCGTTCAGCTACGGAATGATTGCAATTTAGTTAGTGGAATCGAACCCCCTGATTCATTTGCTTCATCGCTTGCACAGCTTGCAACTAAGTAGTTGCTTTTTTTCATTATTGTAATTTACCATACGATTGTTTACGATGTTTACCGATGCACAATATATTTTATTCTGCACTACTGTATGTCGGATGACCTCGCCTTGAACAAACTTCGGTACCTACAATTCGCACGTCGACCATGTGCGGTGAACCTCTTTAACTTAAGTCTAATAGATGAAGCGCTCGCAGCGGAGCTTGACTTGGCGATTTTAACCGATCCACAATGTTAAGCTACACTTGTACAGTGTATATTATTATACAGCTACACTTACGGTCAGGAGTTAGATGGATGACTGCTAGTGGCATTATTCAAATGGGCGCTTCTGTGCTTCGGAGGGCACGTGAAGCCGTCATTCCCGGTGGTTTGTATCAGGGCAACAGTCGTTAGGCTATGTCGAAGGCCTTCGGGCGGCCTGAAAACTTTGACATGGGTTGGCCAATAGACTATCCACCTAGCCGCACCGGGTCCGCTTGGTGGATTATGGCCCAGCTCGAATCTCAGCAGGGGGAATATACTGGGCGGATTATGTAGTCTGAATAGTAGGCCCGAAACGAGGTAATTTTTAAACATTTGCCTGTAACCTTTGCGAGAATCGCTGTCGAGAAACTACGAGTATAAATATGCGAAATTATTATGCTTGTCATAAAAGTGCGCTACATAATAGGTTCTAAATAATAAAACTAAGTTCGGCTATCAGAGTGCGGAGTGTTGCCACTTGCCAGATGGCCATATTATGCCGTATACGTTACAATAACACAATGGTTCTCTGCTTGCCAGGATTAATGACGTATGCTTGGAAGAGCAACTTCTGCACATGGAGTCAAAATCGGCCATCAGATCATGAATTTAATCAAACTAATATTATTAAAACTCAACCCGTGATTTTCTCCGCATCTAATATGATCATCGCGATCCGGAAACGGAATATAATAGAGCCTATTTATCAATCGTAGATACTCAAGACTAGCTTACTTTATTCTAATAATCATAAATATCCTTCCAATCTTACACATAAATAGTATTCTTTTGCATTTACAATATTACCCAGTAGAAAAATACGAAAGTAATTCTGTCGCTGTCTGTCGGCTTATATGCTTAGTCTGGAAAATGAAATATATGATATACTAGCGACTGCCCGCGACTTCGTTTGCGTTGTAGGCTCGGCCTTCGGCCTCGCCATAACCTCCCACCTTTTCTTGTTTTTTATAATGTAAGAACCTTCTACGAAGTATTAGAAAACATATAAAAAAGATGAATGAAATCGGTCAAGCCGTTCTCAAGTTATAGCGTGACCAGGAAAAATAGGGGTTAATAATTAAGTAAGTTTTATAAGTCAAAGTTAAAGTTATACTTATTTATAACATAGATTACTGAGGTTTCAGAAGGAATCTTAATCTAATTAAATCCCGCTTGTAGGAAATAGGGTTTCCGTCTCTACGTTAAAAACTTAATGTAAAACAATTGAAAGTCAAACAATTTAATCACTTTCAATAATTACTTACTTTTTTTAATTTTAAATGTTATAGCTTTCTTGTGAAAAAGCCTGAAATTTGACAGAAGTAAAATTAAAACTGCAGAAGTAAAAAGGTTTAATTTTCTATGTGGCTAGTGCGATAAATCGGAAATTTCACAATTAAGCCTGTAAATGAAAATAAGGACAAGTGCGATTAATAGGTAGACAAATAGCTAGGGAGAGAGGTACGATATTTAACCATATAATACCTAACTGCACCAGTAACTATTCCATACTCCATGATAACATTAGCAACAATGGCCAGGTGTCAGGGGCACCGTTAGCCGATGGTGATTCCATCTAAATAACTGTCAACGCATTCTTATGTGCTTTGAATTAAACGACTATAAGCACGCATACTAATGTGAACCATTGTCATGGAAGCCGCGTTGACGCATCTCATTTTGTTTGTGCCTTTCTTTTAACACGTGTTTCCGATTTGTATGTCGTTGTATCTTTGTGTGTCCATGGAGTGATAGGTTAGCATTTTAAGCTATTAATTTAGCAGCAAAAAGCCAAAGGTACGGATTGAATTTGTCGACCGGAATTTTGAGTGCATATGTTATAATCAATCTGGCATCGTTTTGTTTACGACTCTTTAAGTACTTAATTACACTTTTTGTATGAGATTTCTGTCAAAAAAATTACGAGTCGTATCGTTAGAAAAACGACCCCATTCTGGATATATAGGAACCAGAGGTTAGTCCAACAAACCAATAGCGTTTTTTTACTCTTCACCACAGAATAAAGAATAACGATTTTTTATCTAATTCTAGGAGAGACTAAAGGTACTATACATAGACATGCTCATTACTAGCACGAAAGAATGCTATTGATGAGCAATTGCTACTTAGTGTATGTGTGTCCAAGTGTTGCTAGTAATTAGCATGCTTATTACGAATACAATAATGTATAGCTACAGAACATGCTCGTTTTACGCATGCTAATAAGCATACTATTTTAGTAGCATGTGTATCTACAGTGTGTAGTACCTACCTTAATTCGGAATATGGACTGTCAAACTGCTGCAGTGCGAGCATGTGGATTTGTCCACGATAAACTTGTCATGTCGATAAACAGATTTTTATCCATCGTAGGTATTTTATCATAGCAAGGATCTAGTCGCGATACTGTCTAATTTTATCCTATTGACAAAGACATGCTCGTAGCGCTGTGGTTAGATTAGCCGAACATAGAAGCGCCGGAGCTTCGATGTTTGCTAAATATTACACATAATATACCTACTCACTCGTACCAGCTTTAAGCTAAATCTTTAGGGCGAGTGCGCAGAGCGGGATTTGCGAGCTCCTGATGGGCACTGCTTAACAAGATAACATTTATTGGGAATTCCTCTGTTTCTTTCCCAATTTTACAGTAGTTGTATCGAACTCACGATGTCAATACTTTATTTGTATCACCGACCATAAAATAAGGTATTACGTAAACTTCTTTGTATCTTTTCGATGTTGGAATTATAGATGATACTTACTTCACGTAAGGAGTTTTGCGCTTACACCATTGCGCTTCTCCTAAATGGGTTCCAAGCATAATATACATTCCATTTGTAGATGTCTTCCGGCCTTTGAATATGATGTATGACTCAAAGCTTCCGGTAAGGTGAAGGAATGACAAGTGAAAATAAATAAAGCCAATGATCGAAACGCTTGCAGCAGAGCTTAGAGTCGTTATAAATTGTTCTACTATGGGTAAGCAAAACTTCCGCGTCGGACGGACCAATATTCAAACAGAGCGCTTCCGTGCTTCGGGGGTACTGTGGTGTTATAATGTTATAATTTCGAATGATATCATATACTTAAAGAATGAAAGAAAATAAGTTTATTTCGAACATCTCACAACACTACAATAAATACTAAAATACAATACGCGCAGTTTTGTTAGTTTTAGTGTTGCGTGATGCAAGGAATAAGTCCCTACTCAGCATACGCTAGGGTTGCCCCTAAGCACTGATTTTCATTTGGAACTCTCAGCTTACACCACGAACGTGCGGGTGACAAATATATTAATTACTATATCCTTAACAATATAATATAGATCCTGATCTCTAAGTCCTCTAACTAGCAGGCCTCGAATCAAAAGATCTACGAGGATCATCGGCCTACAACCCACACAACTACATCAGTGTGTCTCCAGATACAAATAAGTACTAACTTTTTTAAATTCAGGTAAGTAATAAAAATATGAGAACCGAAGACATGTAGGTCTCAACAATATCAATAGAATCTTCCATGGAGAACGAGGTATGAAGTGAAATGATTTATATGATGTAGATTTTGAACCAGGTGTAGATTATATATGTGAAATATGCACATATATAAAATATATTAAAAACTTAAGTACTATATTAAATATTAATAATAATAATAAATTTTTATTTGCAAAAAATGTAGGTACAGTAGTTCTTATAGTTAAAATAGAAAGGATCCATTACATTGCCTCATCAAGGCGTGCAAAAATAGTTTTAAGTACAATTTTAAAATAAAGTATTTAAATGTATGAACCTACCAAAATTATTAATAACAATGTCAAACCTTAAATGTAATCATGCAAACAAATTGAACGCTGATTTAGATTACATAGAAATTATATTAGTCACATACTTAGAAGTCTGCTTAAATTTTAATGTCAATATTAAAATTGTAAAATATTAAATACATTCCAACAACATCTCTATAAACTTGAAAATAAACATTTACCAAGACCTCGAGATTATTTCCACTGATTCATGAATGAGTCAGGTCATAATAATACTCTTCCGAAACAAAGTCTTCCATCAATTTTATGGCAGGCGGCTGGCATTGCTAAGAATATTTTTGCTGTCTAAACGAGCACGGCTTTCAAAGCAAATCAAAGAGGGAAAGCTCATCTCACATGTATATGCCCTCGTAAACATTTGAGTACTTTATGGTTTGCACATATAGATTATTGTGAACCTTTTGATTAACGGCGATTTGCTTGTTGAAGATGTTGACTCAAATGATTGACTTTTTGTTTATCTTTTTTATAATTAAGCTTCGTTATACTACTATCTCATCTGATACATTATTTCATGCGGTCTAAAAATGTTTACCAAAAAATGGAACTGACTTCAACATTAAAAAGTGTGAAATAACTTGTTGAAGTCGGTATCATGATAGTTCAATAATAACTTAGTAAAAGCAATATCACAATATTGTGCGCATACCGACTTCGACCTATTTCACAGATTTTAGTGTTGATGTCGGTTCAATTTTAGGTAAAAAATATTATTACCTACATCCTTTTTAGTGACCCTTGCTACTTACGGGATGATTGTCATTCACCGTCAATAAGGATATCATCACGATAGGCGAAACACTTTTCAGTTTTAAATTGGAGTGTAACTCAAAAAACCGATTGACCGAATTTGATGAAATTCGTAGGACCACACAGGAAGCAAAAAAGATTCATCAAAATTGGTTCACCCAGTCGAAAGTTCTGAGGTAACAAGCATATAAAAAAATACAGTTAAAAATGAAGAACGCAAGGTCGCAAATGTACGCTCATGATTTAGGAATCCCTGATGTTTGTTTAGGGGATGTAAGGGGCGAGCCAACATCTTTTGACCCAAGTCAACCTCACCTGCACGCGGTGCATCCTGCTGATCGACGAACGAGGCTCTGACAACCGACCGATGGCGGTATACCCATCCCAACAGGCGTCGCTAAATGCAACAGGCCGGTGACGGGCAGCAGCGTCACCGGTGCGACAAGCTACGCCCTGCGATCGCCAACCCGCCTGCCCAGCGTGGCGATTACGGGCAAACTCCTCCAATGCAGGACAACAAAAAGCCACGGCCCCTAGTTCCCGGCGGCCCTGCTATTCCTGGTCATGGTGGCGACCATGGTAACGGCGGGGCGAGGGGTGCTAAGAATCTCCGGGCTACGGGAGGCCACCACAAACAACTGACCCTGGCGACGTATAACAGACGCACGCTAAGGCTTGACTCGCATCTGGCGCAACTCGAGGTGGAACTTGGGAAAATTAGGTGGCACATACTGGGGTTCAGTGAAGTCCGAAGAGAGGGGGAGGACACCTTAACCCTAGAATCGGGCCACCTAATGTACTTCCGAGAGGAAGACCAACAATCCCAAGGTGGCGTTGGGTTTCTGGTAAACAAGTCCCTTTCTGACAACGTTGTGGAAGTGTCCAGTGTGTCGAACAGGGTAGCGTACCTTATTGTAAAGCTCACCGAGAGGTATAGCCTCAAGGTGGTGCAAGTGTACGCACCGACCTCGACACACTCGGACGATGAAGTGGAGGATATGTTCGATGACATATCGAGGGCCCTCCACTTCACTACAAAGACCCAGTACACCGTTGTCATGGGGGACTTTAACGCTAAAGTGGGAGTACAGAATTTCAGCGAATCGGTAGTAGGATGCCATGGCTTTGGACGCAGAAATCATAGGGGGCAAATGCTCGTCAACTTCCTCGAATGGGAGGGGCTCTTCTTGATGAACTCCTTCTTTAAGAAACAGCCCCAAAGGAAGTGGACGTGGCTAAGCCCCGACACTAGGACTAAAAATGAGATTGACTTCATCATGACGAATAAAAGGCACATATTTAGAGATGTCTCCGTGATCAACAGGTTCAATACCGGTAGCGATCACCGACTTGTCCGAGGCTCTCTAAATATCAACTTCAAGGCGCAACGTGTCCGTCTGATGAAGTCCAGGCTCCGACCAACACTGCTCCAAACCATTGCAGGATCTGAAACATTTCAGTTAAACCTGGAGAACCAATTCGCTGCCGTGGAAACCACCACAGACGTAAACCAGAACCTCGAAAATGTGACTCCGGTCCTCAGAGAAGAAGGTACGAGATTTTGTTACATGCAGCGTAAGGGCAAGAAGTCCAAGCTTTCAGAAAAGACTTTGGGGCTAATGAAGGAACGACGTGAAAACCCACCCATCACTCCGTCAGAAAAGCGGACTCTAAACCGAGAGATCAACAAGAACGTACGACACGACCTCCGGTGCTTCAATACTCTTTCGATCGAAAGAGCGATCGAGCAGAATCGGGGGTCAAAGGTGTTCGTACAATCTCTTGGAAGAAGCCACCTGACGAAGTTGACCACAGGTAGTGGAGAAGTCGTTGCTTCGAAGCCGGCAGTCCTTTCGGAAGTGGAGGACTTTTATGGCCGATTATACGCATCGCATGCATCTCGACCTGATACCGAAAATGATCCTAGAGCCACGTTAACACGCCATTTCACCGAAGAACTTGCCAGAAGTCAGTATTGGCGAAATCGAGATCGCTCTTGGACAGCTTAAAAATGGAAAAGCCCCTGGAGAGGATGGCGTTACAACAGAGCTACTAAAAGCAGGAGGTAAACCCGTACTGAGGGAGCTCCAGAAGCTTTTTAACGCTGTCCTGTTCGAAGGGAGAACTCCAGAGGCGTGAAGTAGGAGTGTGGTCGTCCTGTTCTTCAAAAAGGGAGATAAGATCCTGCTGAAGAACTATCGACCCATATCCCTTCTAAGCCACGTCTATAAGCTGTTTTCAAGAGTAATCACGAACCGTCTTGCGCGTAGACTCGACGAATTCCAACCACCGGAACAGGCTGGGTTTCGGAGCGGATACGGCACCATAGACCACATTCACACAGTGCGGCAGATTATACAGAAGACCGAAGAGTATAATCAGCCCCTGTGTCTAGCATTCGTGGACTATGAGAAGGCCTTTGACTCGGTTGAAATCTGGTCTGTTCTGGAGTCCCTGCAGCGTTGCCAGATAGATTGGCGATACATCCAAGTGATGAGATGTCTTTACGAAACCGCCACCATGTCCGTCCAAGTACAGAATCAGCAAACAAGTCCCATACCGTTGCATCGAGGAGTGAGACAAGGGGACGTTATTTCCCCGAAATTGTTTTCAAATGCAATGGAGGATATGTTCAAGACGCTGAACTGGAAAGGACGTGGCATTAATATCAACGGCGAATACATCTCTCACTTGCGATTTGCTGACGATATCGTCATCGTGGCAGAGACGCTGCAGGACCTGCAACAGATGCTGAATGACCTGGCTGACTCTTCTATACGCATCGGCCTACGGATGAACTTGGACAAAACCAAGGTCATGTTCAACGAACATGTTCTACCGGAACCGATTGCGATACACGGCGCCGTTCTCGAAGTTGTTCAAAAATATCCTCGGGCCGACATTGCAGTTGGGAAAAAACAACTTTGAGAACGAGGTGAATAGAAGAATTCGGCTGGGCTGGGCAGCGTTTGGGAAGCTACGTCGAGTCCTTACTTCGCCGATTCCACAGTGCCTGAAAACGAAAGTCTTCAATCAGTGCGTCCTACCCGTCATGACATACGGAGCCGAAACGTGGACACTGACGGCTCGAATGGTCCACAAGCTCAAGGTCGCTCAGCGGGCTATGGAAAGGGCTATGCTCGGTGTTTCTCTGAGGGATCGCATCAGAAATGAAGTGATCCGTCAGAGAACCAAGGTAATCGACATAGCCCACCGGATCAGCAAGCTGAAGTGGCAGTGGGCTGGCCATATTAGCCGTAGAACGAACAACCGTTGGGGTAAACGAGTTCTAGAGTGGAGACCGCGTCTCGGCAAACGTAGTGTAGGACGTCCTGAGGCACGGTGGAGTGACGATCTGCGCAAGACGGCTGGCAAAAACTGGATGCGAGAAGCCCAAGATAGACCTAAGTGGCGTGCAATTGGAGAGGCCTATGTCCAGCAGTGGACTGCTACAGGCTGATGATGATGATGATGATGTTTGTTTAATACTTTCTGACGGCTGTCTAAACAATTCAAGGGAATAACAACCGTTGGAGGTAAGTTTCCCACTTTCCAACATCCATGTGCTTTAATTCTTGCTATACTTACTTCTTTATCCTGTATAGTGTTCCCTTTCTGGTGTATAACACAATTTTACGAATTATTTGAGAATATTATAACAATTTAAGATGCCGCCCTCATTATTTAGCACCGGTGTCATGTGCCTCACATGTATTTGCGGTGTTGTCGTCAGGGCTGTCTAGTTTGTGGTTATATAAAAATCAAAGGCAAATACTTAATGCTCCAATAAAAAATATGTAGCGATTTTCGTTTTATTCGACGATGAGCTTTAAACGCCGCGTGTCGGTGTTCAATCGCAAGAACTTATGTAATGCGATCTAAAAACTTCAGTAAAGGAGGTGATGAAGAACGCGCCTGATGATGACGGCATAAGAACTGTTATAGTACCACGTTGATGACATATTTATTGTATTGAATATTCATGCATATCCAGTAATAAAAACCCACACGAAACAATAAAATCTATTGATATTGATAGCTTGATGATTGATAACATTGTGCGACTCACGATTTTATCATCAAATTCAGTTTATATTAATCAGCGAAAGTATGTACATTATATATTGTATGGAATGAGTTTAAGGTTTATTTATATCTCGTCGGTTATAATATAATATAGAAAATAATTAGGTACAATATATTTTGCAACAATTATAAGAATATTCATTACAAACCTTCATAAGCTTAAATTTCCTATAGGTTCTTTTCTAGTCCCTACTTCTTATAATTATAATTTTCATATTACCACAATTATTAAAGATTACTGTAAGTAGATACATAAGTATGGTTGGGTTCGTTATCGTTTGTTCGGTACTGGTAATTTCAGGTCAACTTTGATTCTTTGCGCCTGTATATCTCTGATGTTGGCAAATTTCTGTCTGGCTCCCATAAAACCAAGTTTTATATGAGCAATTGCTCTACTTTTTGAATCTCTCCTGTTCTTTCCGAAAAAATAGCCGAATAAATATAGTTAGAAATATAAATTACCTTTATTGTAACAATTTAATCTGCCTTCAAATTCCAACTATAACTTTGATCAGGTAACTAAGTATATCTAAAAATAAATTATTTAGCATCATAATATGAACTTCTTTTTAAAAATGATGAATGTTTTGTTCAGTACTTTTACTAGTACTGACCATTTTAATTACTAAAAATATTATTTAATTGTGAACTTGACGTGCTATTCTTTTCGCAGTTCTTTGTTTGGGTACATTACCTAATAATTTTTGAAACCTCTTTACTTATTTCACTGTTCTTTGTTCCAGCTCGCAGCCATGTTCAACTTCATCAAGAAATCCACCGTCCTGACAGGCGGTGACCCCGCAGGCTGTGAGGAGCGAGATGGAGATAAGGAAAGACGAAAACGGGAGAAAAAGGAGCGGAAAGAAAGGGAGAAACGAGAGAGAATGGCTGCGGGGCTAGAAGAACCGCTGAGGCTAGAAGAGGTAAGGAATAGGGTTGATAAAACTAACAACATGATAAGCATTGGAGACTGTGAATTGCATATAGAGGGAAAGGGGACAGGGAGATAAGTAGAGATGCAAACGGGAGAAGAAATAGCAGAACAAGAGAATGAAACGAGACTGGCCGTTAAATTTATTAAACCACTGAGGTTTGAAGAGGTTGAACTCAGATTATGAAACAAAAGGCAGATGGAGCGCGCCGAACTCGCGAGTGTCGCCACCTCTGTAGTTATGTGTGCGTGACAACGAGCCACTGCACTGTACGTACACGTGCATCTGTGTGGGTGTAGAGTTCCCAGATATTGAAAAATTAACTCCCTCATTTTTGTAACAAATTGTTATAATATTGGAAAGTTAAACGTACTTTTGTAACATACAGTACTAAAGTAATACCTATATTACTTCATCAGTCGAACGACCCAGACACAATAGAAATTTCATTGTTATATTGACAATCGACTGGTGAGGGTTATGGATAAAATAATGGTTATTAATAACTAAATAAATTCCAATAAATAAAGAAGGTTCGGTAAATATATCACAATTCATTGTTTATTACTTTTTGTTAATATTTTAATGGTATCCTACTTTTCTAATTATTACACATATATCCGACAGTTTGTGAGAGTGGAAGTACGTATGTATGTATGTTTATTTTTCTTTCACGCAAAAACGACTATACTGATTTGAATAAAATTTGGCACACAGGTAGTTTTTAATCTAGATTAACATACAGATCATTCCATCGGACTCGCCCATCTCGGGTTCCGTACAAATTTGTAGGTAACAAATTATTTCAGATATTTCTCTTCACAGACTTTGGAGATTAGAGGCCCATATTTTGTTTTTCCTTAATTTGTTCTATAAGACCGAGCTATTTGCCAAATTTAGTGATTCTAGGTCAACGGAAACTACCATATTATGGGTTTTCGACCCAAAACCTATAGGGTACTTCCGGTTGACCTAGACTTATACCGAAAAATAAAAAAAGTTGAACATTAAGGTAAAGTTTGGTACTTACACTATTTCGCGAAAAAGACTGACCTTGATTTTTATACACCTAATAGGGACTATAGACTTCAATATCTGGTATAAATTTCAACTTGCTAGGTCCACCCGTTCCTGAGAAAATCGGTGGTGACACACGGACAGACAGACTGACAAGAGAGTGATCTTTTAAAGGTTCCCTTTTTATCTTTTGAGGTGCTGAACCCTAAAAATGGTGCGAGCGAGACCAGTATTCGCATTTTTAACTTTATTAAAAACCTGACATAAAAAGTATTTTCTAAGAAGTCTTTAGGTTTTTTTTTTGGAATAAAAACCGTGCGAGCGAGACTTATAAAATAATATCCGCATTTGTGATATTAAAAAACAAACTTTCGTTACATCACTAACCCCTAGACCTTCTAAATGTAGTTTTACCAATAAAACGGCTAACTAATTTAAATATATACTGGCAACACAAGCGAATGACTTTTGAAGTTTTGTGTTCCGAGTCACATGTAAAGTTATTATGTTGATTAAAAATCATATAAGTCAAATAATTAATAGTATCTGTGAAAGGATATTCCATCTTCTTTTTTTTTCTTTTTGGGAACTACTTTTACAGTGTTTAACAACTCAAGACGGTATTTTTTACTTTAAAATTACGAACCATTTGTTACGTGTTGCTTCGGACAAGTCGTGTATAGCACTAGCGCGGGTTTGTATTTGCTTTTGAATTTGTATTTGCTTTGGTGGCGACGCTTGCGTGTTCGGTACGCTCCATCTGCCTTTTGTTTCATAATCTGAGAGGTTGAACATCTGAATCTGAATTTCATATATTGTGTCCGGAATCCTAGTCTCGTTTAATTCACTATATTCTGCGTAGTCACAAAGTTAATATAATAGTTATATCTATGACCTCAGGGTCAACCTCGCGATAAACCTCCTTTTCTCACGGGAAAAAAATACTAACAAAAAGAGGGTAGGTATACTTATCCTATTTTTATTTACCTAATAACCTTATTCAAACTATATACCTATTACGAATTTGTTTTAATATATCCTAATTGCTTCAGCCATTCTTAAGTAATGCGCTCGGCATCGAGCAGCATGTAATTATATTTTTATTAAATATATAGACTTATCTTTCTATTGAGATTAATCTTTCAATTGACCAACATTATTATCAACAAATCCCTCGAATGTAGTAAACTACTCTAAAACATCAATCTACAATCAAATATCACTCTACTTTACAATATCAATTGACAAGTTGATAACATAACAGTAACATTAATTGAATTCGGTTGGCCGTGGTTATGGATAAACTCGATTTTAATTGTTACGCGCGATGGGACAAGATCTTCCTGTTTTGTAGGCATTTCTTTTGATCGAACGGTACTTTAAATTAATGGACTTTGAATAAGTTCGTTAGTCTGCCATGTTTTTTGGCGAAGTTCGTCTGAACCGTCTGGTTGGTAGATTTTAAGGCTTCGTAATTCTGATCCGCTATTTTGTTTCGTTGTCATCGACTTTACCGAACTAATGTTTTCTACATCGTTTACGTATCTATAATTTAATGACGAGTGTTCCCTTGCACTCTACAAAAGTACTGGGCTAGTTTATATATAGATTTTCAATATAAACTAGTTCAGTACTTTTTACTACATAGGTACTAATTTTATCAATACTTAGATAGAAAAGAAAATTAAAAAGAAAGTGAACCGGAAAAAGCTGAATTTTGGATATTACGTGGGGGAGGCCTAGAAAAACTTAACTTGATAAACCCGACCAAGATTTTCAGGTTGCATTATCCGCCATCTTTAAAAAATCGTTTACTTAATTCGATTTTTTAGAGTAACTCGGCTCTCCGTTTAGTTACGAAAATTGTGATAGAATAATATTTGTTGCTTTTTATGCTGTATAATTTATGTCATACAAATTTTTCAGAATTTAGCTTTCCTGGTTAACTTTCTTTTTAATTTTCTTTTCTATATAGTGACTGGACTACAATAAAAATAATCTATGCCTGCATAAGTAATGTGTAGAAAATTTACGAGTACATAAGTATAAGTAACTTAGTTCTTTATGTTTGTGAATTATTGGTAATTTATTGTGTATTTATTATAATGTGTTTTACAATTTGGTTCAAATGGCGCAAAATTGGTACAAATGGCTTTTGGCTCGCGCTTACATGGCTGTATATCTGATTTTTCGGAGAATTACATTATCTACCAATCTGTTAGATTTGAACAAAAACCAACTCGGTCGCATCGACGTGGCTTTATAAAAGAACCATACATAGAAAGGTAATTAATACCTACAAGTAGGTGCATGTGATCTATTTACTCTATTTGTAACACGCGTTGGTTTTTTAGATTGTGTTTTGTTTACCTGACAAGATCAAACTTTACCTAGACGGTTCAATTTATTACCACTATACCAGTCACCAATATGCTGCTACTGTTTTTTTTCAATGCGCATATTTCACGGTTCAAATGCTCTTAATTCCTTATAATGTCAAACGTGATGTTAATCCCATCTGTCTTCAGACGATATGATCGCATGCTAATGCTAAGTACTGTCGCAATAGGTCACCCTAAGAGGTCTCGAAGAGGTTACCCCATAAGTACGCCCTTCTCTTGTATTGCAAAGTGCAAGCCCATGGCATTTGATCTGGGTGTTGTAGACCATGGCATTTTGTTCGTTTTATTCCAAATCCATGTTATTTCTGGTATTATTCGGGCCTTGACAAGCGAGGCCATTAAAATTAATGTTCGATGACCTGTTATGGACTTCGGATTATTATCAGTCTTGGTTTACTTTGAAAATAAACAGTGTGATATTTTTTATGCTGTCAACGGAAGTGTAGTTGCACCACGCCTGCTTATACCGGCCGTAATTGCCACCCAGAGATTTAAATATTACATGGCACACTTCATTCGTCAACCCGAGTCTTTGGTTTTCTACCAACTTTCCGACCGAAAAGGAGGAGGTACTCAATTGAACTGTTATTTTTTAAATTATGGTTGTTACCTGATAACTTTCAACCGGGTAAACCGATTCTCAATTTTTTTTGTTTGATAGCTGGTGCTTCTCGTGTCCCATTTAAATTTCATCAAATTTGTTCCAGCAGTTTTGAGTTACACTCCATTATCTGAATAGAATGGAAGTCTGTTTAAAATTTTTCAAATTATACATGTTGCGACTCATCTTTGCGAGTTGTAGAGATCTAGATTTTATGGAGTGCGGCACAAGAGGCGTATTATCAACTATTCATTTGGGCTTCCTTGCAACTAACGATTAGCATTCCGACGGCAAGGGAGAAATTCTTCAACTCATTCTATCTCTTTCTTTATTAATCGTGTGTATTCAGCGTGTATAGTATTATAAAAAAAAACGTTAGTTGACCGAGCGAGCGATGAGTCTCTGCTCTAGCTGGCCAAATTGACTTTCATGTGCCCTCAGGTTGCATGTTGGTCCTCCCGTTCAGGTCGCATTTTCTAACTAATATCGACGAAACTTGTTATCGTATTCTACTATCCAGTTATTAATAACGTGATACTGGACCCACGTTAATATTAACGTGCATAGCTTGGTGGATTGAAAGCCGTAGTCGTAGTTGTCAGATCACTCAAAAGGACTGACACGTCGTCGCTTGATTGAAAATACCACTAGCCACCTATACAAGGTGTAACTGGATTCAGATTTTAATAAGTATGAGGCAATATATTGATTCAGGCGTTGCTTTTCTGAATTCCATATTAAAACCTAGACTGTCGGTCTAGCGCTTCACGAGTCAACATTTGAGGATGCCGTTCTTTGATTTGAGGTGATCGTTTTTTGATTGTTTGGGTTGTTTTGCGTGTTGCTTGTTCTGCATACCTATTTCCTATTTGCATTTTATGCCGGAGCGTGGGTACTGCTCACTGCATCTTTACCATGAGCATTTTGCCAGCGGAATTGTCAGTAAATATTTATTTTTAAATCGTTTAACCGTTGACTCGCGATTCGACATATTTGGCCAATAATACCATAATTTTCGCTGAAATCAACCTACTTTTTCAGGAACTGCAGCGTATGTGTGGTTGAGTAGGTATTAGACATTTTAGTGTTATTTAGACGGATTAGCTGTAGCTACAGTCGAGTATTTGTATCATTTCTTATCTAGTTTTCTTTCTTCTTCTATTCCGATTACCTACACATTCATTTCGAAAAATTTCATTACGAGTAACGCACATGGTTGATACAAGTCTATGTTGTAAACAATAATTAATAATCCTAACATTGTAAACTATAATTATTTCTTTCCATTTCGTTATCAAAAAGCAATTAATCAATAATGATAGTTATACAACTGATTTATAATTATATATTGCTGATGATTGCCATCGATCGTAACATAACAGTGATTGGTTTCAATCTACGTGATAGTAACATACCTAATTACATATTTAAATCAGTGATTACATTAGTGTCTATAGATAATGATAGAATTGTATGTCTACACATATCACACATACTTGATAGTTTTTAGTATAAAAGAATAATACCAGTTTATTGAATACCTATTAGTTAAGGGTTAAAGCATCTTTAATAATAATTAGGTAACAATTAAAACACGTCGTAAGTTACAATAAAATAATACTTCACCTCGGTGTCTTATGTTTTTCTAATTCGTTTAATTTTTACAAGCTGCGCCTTGCGGTTTCACTCGCATGCTGATGGGTGATGAAAAGTATCCTATGTATACAAGTTCAATTTGAAAAATTGAATACCAACTTCCATTCTATTCAGCTATTGGAGTGTATCTCAAAAACTACTGAGCCGAATTTGAATGAACACGGAATGCACCAGCTTTCAAACAAGAATTTTGAGAATCGGTTCACCCAGTCGAAAGTTATGAGCTGACAAACATAAAAAAATACAGTCGAATTGAGTACTCCTCCTTGCGTCGTATTCCTTAGTGATGAGGGTGTGACCTCCCTTTGGAATCACCTTTTGTCGTATGATCGTTCTCCATCTGTTTCTGTTTCTGGCGGCGAAATAAGTACCTCCTCCTTTTTTGGAAGTCGGTAGAAAAGCACTGAGCTCATCATCTCATGTTTAAAATTTCTTTTACTCAAGTTTTTCACTTGCTAGAATGGCCTTCACACCCTAACACAGCAATGCTTGCGCGCTATAATTGCGTGGCAGAATATCTGACACAGTGTTAGTACCTTCCAAGGCGACAAAGAGGTCTATCTCATCATCTCAGCCGGAGGACGTCCAATGTTGAAAATCCGCCTCCCCTATATATAAATTTCCAGAAGGACCGGTTGGAAACGGCTTATATTCGACGTCGTCCTGCGACCTATACGTCCGTGGTCTCAACTCTAGAACCTTCCAGCCACGTCGACCATCAGTTCTTCGTACTTTATACTACGCCATACTAATAAGCTACTTCTAAATATACTTACTACTACTATATACTATGCCATGCGCACTGCTACTTCAATTGGCTTATCCTCCGGGCTAACAAGTTTCGTTCGTCTACGGATCTCCTCATTTCTGATTCGATCACGTAGAGAAACCCCGGGCATAGCCCCTCCATAGTTCCTTGTGCTACTTTTATGTGTGTATTTAGAGGCACATAGTCACATACCACATTTACAGTTTATATCTATTGTATGTAATATAACAATGACTCGAATATACAAGACCATTACGCTCATCACAGATACATTTTTAATTTAAACATATATTTTTATAAAGTGCGACGACTGGACAGACAATGGATACAATGTAGGTAATGTAAAAAATTGAATTCCATCGAGCTAAATTTCTTAACTAGCAACCCTTTGCGGATGCAGTGATTAATTGAATGGAGAAATGTATGTTTGTATACCTATATGATATATATAAGTAATAATACGGGAAAAATCCACACAAGGTCTTCAGGCCCCATACTAGGCAGAGCCTGTAAAACTATAGTATGGTGTAATATGGGTTACTATATGAATCGATACCTTGTACTTTGTACCTTACTAGTAAAAGTGTAATAAAATTAACATAATAAGTACCTATTATTTATATGACGAAAATGAAAGTTGTGAATGTCTTGTTTCAATCGATGTAAATTTAATCTCGTATACCTATGACGTAGACAACATATTAGAAGATGTCATATATGTATGTATATATATTTCTCACTTCCAGCTTTACAGCAATCAAAATTAAGACATGAGCAGAAGGGTTCAAAAAGTGGTCAGACTGTAAAATGAATCAATGATACAATTTATTGTTCCTTAATAGGTCACAGAATAACTAATCTGGGTACAGGTAATGTATGATATACAATCATACTTTTTCAAAATACTAAAAAAAACTAAGTTCTTGGAAAAATACCAAGAAATATATTCTTGTTTATTTTTTCAGTCCCTCCTTGAGTTGTAATTCTCATATCTGAGGGTCGTGATCTCCAGCCATTTTCTTTTCTTCTAAGATATTACACTAGTCTTTACCGGCTATGTGTAGAACATCGTAGACGGATGTATCAAGAGTGGTGCGGATCTGATCGCACCAACTCATTGGACTGCGGCCTCGAGATCTTTGGCCATCGAGTTTCCCAGTCATCACAAGTTTTTCGAGGTTATCTCCTTCCTTTCTAGCGATTTTTTCAGTCAGTGTGTTATCCCTGTCCCCGTATGCCTAGTTCGTAGAGAGGAGCCATCGCAGCGCGGGGTCCCAGGTTCGATCACTAGCCGAGGCAAATATTTGTACGATGACAAGTAACATTCTGTTCACGTGTCTTGGATGTTTGAACTTAGTATGTTAATTTGTGTGTTTCCATTCTTCCCACGACACAGCGAATTCTAGTAGACCATTAATTACAAACTATGCCAACGAGTTTCTAAGACCAAAAGACCACCCAAAAAGTTCCTCCTTTACATCGACACATTATTCATCATTGATCCTGGTCTCTCTTACTACGGATTCTGCGTAATTCGCAGTAATAAAAATGTAATAATAGTAGTAGTAAAAACATTGTAAAAATCTATATGAAAAGAATGACCCCGAGTTCCTTGCCGCTATTTTGGAACGCGCGGCAGAGTCTTTAGGGGAATCTTTATAATGAAAAATTGGCATTTATTAGTGCGTCTTTAATGCCTAAATTGAATAAATGATTTTGACTTTGACCTTGTCAGCCACCTAACATAATTTTAAATTATGTTACGTTCAATAATGTATAATCTAAGTAATAACCTTATCAACACAAAATAACTAACCCATATTTGCCTGTTTGTTCTCTATCTTTGTTTGTAAAGGATTAGTTGTTTTGACAGATAAAACATAACAGTAATTGCTTTTGTCATTGTTTTAGTTATAGAGGACGTTGCCACTTATTTATGGCATGTATTTGTCAAAACAGTTAAACAAATTACAACTAATGGTAGTCTTTGCAGCCATAAAACGATTGTGTACTTCATTTACGTGGAGCATCGTAAATAAATATTACGTGTAGAGTTTATGCATACTCAGAAAAACTAAAAAACCTTATATTATTACGAAGTAAATGTCTGGTAGTTTGACCCATTTAGTAGAAGTAGCAACCCTGCTTTCTAAGCCGCTGACTCCAGGTTTGAACCTGGAGCCAGCGGCTTCACGGCTCAGTCAGCGGCAGACCTGGGATTGATCCCCGGACAGGTCAAACATTTGTGTGCATGAATATGTATGTTTGATCTGTGTCTGGGTATGAATATGTATTTAATAATTATGTATAACAGTCATCAGGTTACCTTAGTACATGCTTTGCCTTGTTTGGGACCTGAAGACCTTATGTGGACGTTGAATTAAAAATAGATAACAAATACGATTTATTCCAAGCGACGGTCGCACGTTTCCTGATAGTATGAACAGGTTCTTTTAAGAAAGTATCGAAGAGGGAGCCAGATATAGTAGACCTGGCATCTGGCCTGAAAGGTTAAAAAGATGGCCCCTTTAGCAGTTTGCGTGAATTTCCGAACTAATCCGTCACCATTCGATGGGGGAGCACTCTTTGCAAATATCGAGGTATGAATATGTAAAGGTATTTCAGAGAACGTTTCGTGTAGCCGGCGTTTTAACTAATTCATATATTACGACAGCCTATATAAGTTTGAAAGTAAAACTCATTGCAAGATTCTGCCACAGCATTACAACACCTTCAACACAATATTTACAACTACGACAGTAACATGATTATGCAAATGTTTTTTCATCCATCACTTTCATAATATCGGCAACGGTGTACACTATATATTATGATTTACTATAATATATAGAGTCTATACATATAGAGTGTTACATCCACACTCATAAACAATCCATAATGACTCTGTAGTAATCACAAAAGCCGCAACAAATAAAACATACAAAAGTGGACCAAAAACGGCTCCTTGCGCTAAGCCTAACGGTTTCGGTAACCGAATCTCTGTAGGAATGTTATTCTCATTAGACGGACGTCACGGTGTTCAGATCCGGTGTGTATGTGTTCAGCTAGTGTGGCTTCCCTCCATGACGCTAAGATGGGTGGGAAAGATGGAAATGTAATTAATATCATTCAGCTAATCTGGTAAAGAGCTTAGCGCTGCCTTTTTATTATTAGTGTTGCGTCATACAAATGATATAAAGAACAAAATGACGAAGAGTAATGATTACTTCTCATTCAAATCTTTGACATTTAGGAGTATAGGTTTATTGTTACCGCGTGGAGTTTTTATTTGTAACTGATTTAAAAAAAGTCGTAGATTCGTACATCTTATAATATTGTTATATGGCGTAAAACTTATGCAGTTTACAGTAGACAGGTATAAAATCGGCTCTTAATACAATTTTTCAATATGATATTATAGTAAGTACTATAGCAGTAGTATACTATCTTACTTCTTTAATTACATAAATTTTACTATACTAGGTATTTAAAATGTGAAATTTTGAATGAATGGTATGTTTGTTACTCAATCACGCCAGAACAGCTGATGGGATTTGGATGAAATATGGTACTTATGTAGATAGATGAGGCACTGGAATAAAATAACACAAATACTTTTCATCGTCATCATCATTATTATCACTATCACGCACGCTTTGCCTCTTCTAGAATCGAACTTGGAACCCACACGCTTTGAAGGCAGAGTCACTTTTTACTTTACGTGTATGACTCAGTTTTCGTATAATTAGTATTATATTGCCTCTACTTGCAATGCATGACCTACTTCTCTTGTTCTTGACCGTGACCTCTTCAATTTATTCCATCATAGGGTGGATGGCCGCAAACTGGATCACTGTCATAGCTATATGCGTCATTTAGGTTTAGCCAATTTGAGGTATTCATCAATTTACGACTACTTGCTCAAAATATGCTTTTCATTATATTAAAAGTTTGGTAATTAATCAGCAAAATTTGCATCATCATAGTTTACTGTTTGTTACGCTTCCAAAAGCACATTTAAAAATGAGTTTATAATTTTTTAATTTGAATCATGTTGCGTTGTACGTACCGTACCATTATTAAAAATGCAGAAAAGTCTGGTTGCATAGAAAATTGTGCCGATTAAAATTCAAGCACGGCTTGGAAACTACGAGCAGTTTACATTAGGTTTTACGAGTACATGAGTAATCGCGGTTGTACTCCTCCCCTGAAGAAGAACATTGAAAATGTTCAAGTGTTATGTTTTGTTTGCAAATATGTTAATATTTGAATAAGAACGAAATATTGAAGTTTTAAAAATATCGAACCATATATTTTTACACTGTACTCGTTTTGTTCAGGATATAATATAGACACTAACATTTATTTATTATAGAACTAGCGACTGCACGAGACTTCGTTCATGTAGTAGGTCTTGTTCTGTGTGTATCTTTTCTTGGTTTTTCTTTCATAAGAACCTTTTCCTGACAATAATTGACACAATAAAAATATTTTTTTCCATCCGTTCTCAAGTTAGAGCGTGACCAGGAGAAATAGGGGTTAATTTTTATATATATATATATATATATATATATATATATATATATATATGTGTGTAGAATATAGGTACTTTCCTGTCTAGTGTTCGATTACTATCTTATTTGATGGTCAGTGATAATGCGGTTGAGGGTGTTATGACATTAGATCTAGAATGGTGATTGGCTCTAAAGGACAGCTGTAGGTACACACTGTTGGTTGCTTCTTTAACTTCAAGGTGGTTGCTAAACAAGCGGGCTGAAAATGCCCATACACCGTGCTGTGGATCATTCATCACATTCCACTAATCAGGGGCCTTACTATAAGCTTCATAAAAACCATGCAAGTTCCGTGCAGTTCTTAAACCTGGCATAAACAGTTTTGAATGAAATCATACCATGAAGCTCATTTAGGTGAACTATTTGAACACTGTTTTCGCAAAGACTAACGAATAATATGGTCTCTGACGTTCTAACAATTTACTATAACCAACACTGCAGGCACCTAGATGTTTGTAAGCTGTTAAACTGCGTGGATTTAGAGCGCCATGTTAACGAGAGTCCAAACAAAAAAAACAGATGAACGGTTTTTCTGCGGTTCTTGAATAGTCAGCCTGGGCAGGCCTGCTTTATTGTCATGGTACGAATAAGCCGGGAAATTTTCTAGAAGTCCTGCTTTAAGAGCCCATAGTAAGGCCCCAGTTTTACATACCTCATGGGGAAATCCAATTCACCTAATTGCGCAGAGTGCAATCTCGTAGAAGACGTTTATCACATCTTAGTGGAGTGCGCGGACCGAAGTGAAAAGGTGAACGCTAAAATATAAAACTGGGATCGATTTGAAGATCAATCAAGATTATCAAGAAGAAGCTAGAATGTTATGCAAAATTGTAAAAAAAACCATTAAGCGTAGACAGTAAACTTGAGTGTGCCTATAAGGATGGCGTGATCATGTTTGATCAAACCCTCCTTATATTTAATAAAGATTTTAAGAAAGCCTACACCGATAGCTAAAGTGTGTAGATTAAATTGACGTAGCAGCCGTCGGATTGACGGCAGACTCCATTACATCTGGGTCATCATAATACTACTATACTTAATCATTACACGGTCGGTTTCATTTATCTATCCGCAGTTTTTCTTACTACGAATATAAATTTGACATATATAACGTCTGATGCCGCTTTCGTCGCGGCACGACAACAATGACTTGGATAGCTTTTGAGATAAATTGTAATAAGATTGAGAGGCTTGCTGAAGGAGAAACTGGTAGAAAAGTAAATAGGATAGCGTACGTACCTCGGCCTTTGATCCGCCCAGTCTCGATCCCCGAAACCGTAATTTTGTCGCACACACTGGTTCACGATTGTTTTGATGATTTGATAGTGTCTTTCTGTTGGATAGTATAGAACAGCACCATTCGCAGAGAAAACTGTTTATAACATTGCGACTTTCACCGGCACACGCGTTCGCACACACTTTTTCCCTCCGGCTTCCATAAAACGCAAGATTGAATGGACAGGCGCCCTCTCGCGGCGGTAGGTTGAGTTAGTTAGTGGCGCGAAATTCAAACGGTGATTTCTTGTTCTTCTTGATGCGGTTTGGCCGAGGAGGAGTAAGGAAAAGAGTGGAAGGAAATAGCAAGCCTCAACATACCCTCCCACCTGAAATCACTAGCGGATTTTATAGAACATTATCCGAAGACACAACAGATCAAGAGTAAGACAATTGTCAAAAATGAGGGAAGGACTAGGCCTAAGTTTGATAAATAACTAAATTTAAAGTGACTGGAATATAGTGCTCAGATAACCTATCTTACAAACATAAAATTAATAAGTTGAAACGAATGCTTACTGTCTAGAGAGAATACATACTAATGCGATAAACTACTTAACTTGTATTAAGGGGTAACGGACAAAGTTTGGTAGCTGGCCGTCTAAGCGATCCGTGGCTAGTTCGAAGCGTAACGACGCGTACTACACCGTCCTCACCCGGGTGGAGGTCGGTTACTTGACCATAGCGCCACTCCAATGGAGGAAGGTTCTGCTCAACGATCATTACGACGTCTCCGATTTTTAGGTTACATTGGTTTTGAAGCCAGCATCCGCGCTGCTGCAAACAATGCAAGTAGTCGCGTTGCCAAATGTGCCAGAAGCTTTGTGTCAGCTTCTGGAGCAACTGCCATCTCTCACGCGGAGGTATATGAGTATCTTGCAGTTGGGGTTCTGGCAAAGAGACTAGCGGACCACCCGTAAGGAAATGTCCAGGTGTAAGCACATCTACCTCTCCAGGATCCGTCGAGATTACGCACAGTGGGCGGGAATTCAATACTGCCTCAATTTTCGCGAGTACTGTCGTTAGCTCCTCGTAGGTCAACACCTGGAGCCCTACTACACGTTTAAGGTGTTTTTTCATGGAACGCACTCCACTTTCAAAGATTCCACCAAAATGGCTACCCGTTGGTGGATTCAAGTGCCAAACTATTCCCCGCTTTGCTAAATCCGAAGAAATTTCTGGTTGGTTCTTCAGTAAAAACTGCTGCATATCCGTTAAATAACGTCGTGCTCCCACGAAATTTGTGCCGCAGTCAGAAATTATTAAGCGGCACATTCCTCGACGAGATACGAATCGATCGAGCGCCGCAATGAAAGCAGAAGTCGATAGATCGGACACAACGTCCAGATTTAGAGCCTTAACCGCTAAACACACCGTAACGCACACGTAAACTTTGTAGGTACGCGCATTTCGTCTACGACTTTCCTTGACAGTGAAAGGACCAGCAAAATCTACTCCGATTTTCTCAAAACATCTGGACGGTCGTACTCGAGGCGATGGTAAGTCTCCCATCATCGGTTGGCAGGGTTTGGGATTGGCCTTAAAACACGTGACACATTTTGACAAGCGAGAGCGAATCAAATTACGGATGCCTACAATCCAAAACTTACGGAGAACAAGGGACTGTAACATTCGCGGACCGCAGTGTAAATATAGTTTATGGAAATAGTCGATCAATAACAGCGATAATCGCGATCGCTTGGGTAATAATAAGGGGTGAATTGCTGTGTCTGACAGATGAGAGTTTCTCAATCGCCCTCCCACACGCAAAAGGCCACAGTTGTCCATATAAGGGTTAAGCCTTTGGATGGAACGAAGAAATGGTTTGTTGTGCTTAATCGAAATGATCTCTTCAGCAAACGACAAGCTCTGTTCATGTTCGATTAACCTGTTAAGTGAAACAGTGAGTTCCTTCACTGTCAATCCAGAAATTACACGTTTTTCTTTAGTTCCTTTTGCATTATTGGCAAAACGCAAGCACCAAGCAAGAACTCGCTGAACTCGAGACAACGAAGAATATTGTTCCAGTAACAGTGTAATTACACTAGATGCGTCAGAGTTTGCTTCGAGACCTGCTACATGTGACGCAGCCTTTAATTCTGGTATTTCGTCAGGTGATAGGGGATCCTTTTGGATCGGCCAAGTGGAAGGATTTTCCTTTAACCACGTCGGTCCGGACCACCAGCTCGGGGTTGCAGTTAACTGGGAACAGTTTAAGCCTCTACTACATAAATCTGCAATATTGTCATGGGTAGCAACGTGACGCCAATTTTTGAAGCTCACTTCCTCAGTAATTTTGGCAACGCGGTGAGACACAAAGGTCTTAAGCTTATACGGCGGCGTCTTTAGCCAAGCTAAGACGGTGCTGCTATCTGTCAGAGCAGTAACATTAGTGATTGTAAGTCTCGATTGAATCATCTGGAAAATGTGCTTCAGTACGCGCGACAGTAGACCTGCGGCAAGGAGTTCGAGACGGTTTACAGTTAAGACCTTCAGAGGTGCCACTCGAGATTTCGCGATTAATAAATGCGAAGCTGCGGTACAGCCGTTAGAGGATCGCAAGTAAATGCAGCATCCATAACCCTTTGTGGATCCGTCGCAAAATCCGATGAGCTCAAACTGGGCGGCGTTAGGCAATACTATTTGACGAGGTATTTGGACTTGGTGTAAGGACTGTAGCTGTTGGCAAAAGTTACGCCACTGCAGCTGTACCTCGTTAGGGACCACGTCATCCCAATTCAGTTGAAGTCGCCAGAGCTCTTGAAGAAGCAACTTAGCTACTAGAACAACCGGCGTCAACCACCCCATCGGGTCATAGATACGGGCAATATCTGACAAAATTGCACGCTTTGTGCATTTTGAGTTAGGTTCGGTCGCAGAATAAGTAAACAAATCCTGTACAGGATCCCACTGGATTCCGAGAATCTTAAGCGTATGCTGATGATGCTCATCGCAAAATGCTTTAGGTACCTGGCAGTGCTCTGCAGGTAGTTTAGCAAGAAATTCAGGTGAGTTGCTACTCCATTTCCTTAATTCAAATTTCCCGCAGCTGAGAAGATTAACCAAATCGTCTTTTAGTTCAAGAGCCTTGCTAACAGAGGGCGCTCCTGCTATGATGTCGTCCATAAATGTATCATGTCTCAGAGTAGCAGCAGCCTGAGGCCATTGTTCTCCATGGTCACTGGCAAGCTGATGCAAAGTGCGGATTGCTAGATACGGCGAACTGCTCACGCCGTATGTGACGGTATTTAATTCGTGCTCCCGAACAGGATCAGTTAGTGTATCTCGCCATAAAATGTGTTGGTATTTTCGGTCTTCAGCTCTAAGATCGATATGTCGATACATCTTTGCAATATCAGCAGTAAACACAATACGAGGTATACGAAACTTAGTGATGATATCAACAATATCGTTCTGTAGCTTCGGCCCTGTATACACGAGGTCATTGAGTGCAGTCCCGTTCGACGTCCTTGCGCTGCAGTCAAAAACAACTCTAAGACTAGTGGTAGTACTTTGGGGCCGTAAGACACAATGATGCGGAATAATATGTGTTCCACTTGTCGCTTCTTCAACAAGTTGCATGTGACCTAAACTAGAGTACTCACGCATGAAATCGACGTAACTTTCCTTTAGCTGAGCCTGATGAGAAAGCCGCTTCTCCAGCCTTAGCAACCTAGTCAGCGAAGATTGGTACGACTCTCCAAGAATACCACAAGGTTCCTTCAGCAACAACGGTACGACATATCGGCCATCTGAATTTCGTTTTACTAAACTCGAGTACAGCTGCTCACACTTCTCGTCCTCCGGGTTTCCGATGGCAGTAGACGGTGGCTCTTCGATTTCCCAAAAACGCTTCACAACCTGGTCGAGAGCAAGCGTGGACACCAATAATGACGTGGCATTTGGTGGTGGCCGGCATGTCGAATCAAGTTTCCCGGTTATAACCCAACCGAATACGCTATGCAATGCCACCGGTAAGCCTGGGCCTAATGCTAGACGCTGCCCGTCATAAAGGTCGTGGAACAGCTCGGCTCCCAACAACAAGTCAATATCATTGGGGCGATCGAAATTCTCGTCAGCGAATGTAAGATGCTTGCAGGCATTCCGGATGGCCGATGGCAATTCGACAGAAGGCATCTGACTTGTAATCGTATCCATAACAATGGGATTGATATCGAATCTTGGACGATCAGCGTCACGCGGTTGTATAATGCATGACGTCACACCTTTTATTTGATGCACGGTATTTTGGCCGAGACCTGCGACAGCAATATTACAGCGACGCATCGGTAAACCTAGACGCCGCGCGCAGGCGGTTGTTATAAAGCAATCCTGAGCTCCGCTGTCAATAAGTGCTCGAACGGTCACCAGGCCCCCCGGAGTTCTCACTCGCACGGCGCACGTGCCGAGCACAACTAACGCACGGCTGTCTCCCACATGCGAGCTGGTACTTGCTGAGCTCATCGTAATCGCGGGATTAATCGCCGGAACCGGTTGTTCCGATTCGGCACCAAAACTACCGGCCGAGTCCGCAACGTTTCCAGGCTCATGAAGGAGCGTATGGTGGCGAGCGTGACACTTCGCGCAGCTTGACTTAGAAAGGCATTTGTCCGCACTATGATTGGGGCGTAAGCAATTAACACAAAGACTTTTGGTTTTAATAACGTTGAATCGACCCGTTAGATTATACGCATGAAATAACGGGCACTTATAAATTCCATGGTGTGAAAACCCGCAACAAGCACAATCGGGAAATTTATTTCCGTTATGGTAGGAAACTGCAGCTGAGTACGTCCCTGTAGGACATTGGTCCTCTTGTGGGTGTGAGTACGGTCCTGCATTAGAACAAACCCCCGAATCCAAAAAGGGATCCGCATCGGAAAAAGGTACCGAATCTAAGTACTGCCCTGATTCCAAGTATAGGTCTGTTTCCAAGTACGCACCAACGTCAACATCAGAATATGGCGTGACATCAAGTCGCGGTGCGTATTTGGCTTGCGGCCCTGCGCAAGTGTGCATCCCGGCGCCCGGCGATACCGTGTGATAAGCGCTTCTATACTGCGGCGTGTTGTTATTATTGCGCGGACGCGTGTCGTAAGCCCTAGCGGGCAGCGGCCGCGGCTGCTGCACTCTAAGCTGAGTCGTCGGTCGAAGAGAAACACTCGGCTCGCTAGCTTCCAATATTTTGACATAGTCCTGCAGAAACTTCAGTAATTGGTCGAAAGTAGGTATCGACTCCTTGTTTTGCGATTCAAAACGCTTACGTGTGTCAAAATCAAGAATCCGTGATGCTAAATAAAATAGCACAAATTCACCTAAATTTTCAATATTCACTGCCTTAAGGGCATTGACCGATTCATAGAGTAAACTAGTCATATTACGCAACTCATTCAAGTTACCTACCTTCATCGGAGAATAGGTACAAATCTTGTCGAGATAGTTAGTAGCTAACAAGCGCTTGTTTTGGAAACGATTCACTAGAGTGTTGAATACTACAGGGTAATTATCAGCTGTCACAGGTACCCCTTTTACTACAGACAAAGCCGCACCCGACAGACAGGAAAGTAAATAGTGAAATTTTTCTATTGGGGTCAAGTTTGCATTTCCGTGAACTAATGACAGAAATGTGTCGTAGAATGTTTGCCATAGTTCTATATTTCCGTCGTATTTACATAGTTCAAGTTTCCCCAGCCTAACTTGACCTATCGGTTTACGATGCATAACATCATCAGACGACGTATTGCCGGCGGAACAGCCGGCGCCGGTGCCGGCGGCCGGCGGTGACGACTCTAAAATCTCTTCGACACATTATCGAATGATTCCACTGACTTGTAGTCGACCGTGTGTTTTGGATCGAGTTTAAACTGCACAACATTTATCTCATTCACTACTTCTATGAACTCAGCACGAATCGACTCGATGCGTTTGTACCTACTTTTAAACGCGCTGATTTTTGTTCTATCTTTTAAAATAGCTTTCGATAAATCATATAAAATCTGTATTTCTCGATAAATGTATTCTTTCCGAGTAGTAAGCAATGCTAATTGAACATTATCGTCTGCAACCATTGTTACTACAAATTAGATACTTTTTCTTAGAATATAATATAATTATTATTTTTTTTTATTTTTTGAAGGTAGGTTTGCGTAAGTACTTGGTTAATCTGAGCACAAAAATGATAAATATCGCGTATTAAACAGAGTGAATACTTTATGACTTTATTATCCAGCTAGGACAAGATATTGTATGAAGAATAATACTGTACATTGGAGTTTTCTATTGAATTTGAACCCAAAAATTCCATAGGAATTCGCGCTCGAAAGTGACCACTAAATGATGCCGCTTTCGTCGCGGCACGACAACAATGACTTGGATAGCTTTTGAGATAAATTGTAATAAGATTGAGAGGCTTGCTGAAGGAGAAACTGGTAGAAAAGTAAATAGGATAGCGTACGTACCTCGGCCTTTGATCCGCCCAGTCTCGATCCCCGAAACCGTAATTTTGTCGCACACACTGGTTCACGATTGTTTTGATGATTTGATAGTGTCTTTCTGTTGGATAGTATAGAACAGCACCATTCGCAGAGAAAACTGTTTATAACATTGCGACTTTCACCGGCACACGCGTTCGCACACACTTTTTCCCTCCGGCTTCCATAAAACGCAAGATTGAATGGACAGGCGCCCTCTCGCGGCGGTAGGTTGAGTTAGTTAGTGGCGCGAAATTCAAACGGTGATTTCTTGTTCTTCTTGATGCGGTTTGGCCGAGGAGGAGTAAGGAAAAGAGTGGAAGGAAATAGCAAGCCTCAACAACGTCCTTACAAATAGTGCCCGCCGGGAGCTCGCAGACGCCGCTGCGCACTCGCCCTGAAGATGAGCATCGGATATGCTCGAAACCCGGGTCGACGTATTCGATCTCTAACGTGATTGTTTTTAACAGTTTATCATACAAATAATGTCAAATATCTATCTATAGTAGGGTAATCAGACGACAGATAGGTTATTCAAATCGGCTGTTTATCAAAATTTGATTTACAGTCTTACAAAACCGTTGTTTACGAGTATACATGAAGCAGTGTAGTTCTTTTATAAACACACGGCAGAAGAGTGCAAGTTAATGATACAATGGCAATTCATTATTAGCTGTTGATGTTGTTTACAAATATTGAATGAAATTCGTATCACAATTTTGCTATTGTTCACATTCATTTCATCTATTGCTAGTCCGTCATTATCTGTAGATGGTTGTTACAGTGAAGTATAATGGAGGATTTACTGAAGATCGGACACACCGGGAGTTTGAAGATGTTTGGAATGGTTTTAAGTGATCTTGTGAGTTTATTGTGATATCTTTCCTTATCGTAGTGAATATGTAAATAATAAATACGCGACGATAAAGAGAGGTGTCATACGTTTAATGTACTTTTATGTGTCCTCTTTTACGAATAGCACACTTCGAATTCGATGCCTTGTTTTTGTTCAAAGCTACTTTTGCTGAAAAGGATTCAAAATCACTAACGTTTTAAGGAAATAATATAATATTCACAAACATTTTCGCTTCTTTCTTATCTATATCATATGTATAAAGGCTTAATCTGAAATAAAATCATCAACCCTTCAACCCAAGGATTACTGCTTTGCCATATTTTTTTTTTCAAAATCGAGAATCCGTACGGCTGGACGATACTCGTATTATTACGCGTTGAAGTCGTTTCCAAATCCGATCTGCAACATTTTGATGGTTACCATGATATGACCCATTTCCAAAAAGATGCTCTCTAATAGTAATTAGTTAATTCGTTATAAGCAGTGCAGTGCCGCATAGATATTTGAAGCTTAATGCTCTGGAGCAGCTATTGCAACAGGCAGAGGTGCTACTTAAAGACAACGGTTTGACCATCTTATCACGCCTCAAAATACTTTGTTATATTTATTGACTGTTGTTCATCCGGCTCCTGGCCTTAGCCTCCCTCTTCCTGCTCCACCTTCCTACTGAGATGTAAAATGATCTTACAACGATTCCATTGCCTCAAACGCCAAGAGCATCAACCCATTGGACTTTCTTCTACTTTATAGCTAGACGAAATAAATTTCCCTAGGGTTGGTACATGTATCAATTGAGTTTCCTGCTTAGATGGGAAACTTCTCACCCTTACCTTTTTCTTGATTTAAGTAATCTGTAGGTGAAGGGTGGCGTGCGTGTGGATGGAGTTTTGTACATACCTACTTTGTTGTTTCTATCTATAGGTAATTAGCATTCCAGTTATCACTGAACATATTAAACACTTCCCTTGAAATTAGCATCAATCGAAATTTTATTTAATGCCTTAGTAAAACCAACTTACCGTTAAGAGTACAATTAAATATTTCAATGTCCCCTTTCACTTACTATTGTTCATATGTATCAGAGCGTAAATTATCTCTTTAAAATGCATTTCACAGATTTTTTCAATACATAAATATTACAGGTTTCCGTACACGAAGTATGCCTATGTAACTCTGTTACAGATCGTAAATTATGCCTGCAAAATTTATTCTACCGTTCATACATCTATGTCATCTGTTTGACTAACGTTCTTAAAATATTACTGGAACTAAAATATCGCTTATTTTAAATGTTTGTTACCTAAGTACTCGACGAGCATATTAGCTTTATTCTTCTTATGATGACTATCTACTATAGTCTAGATAATTACCAACATAATTCCACAGGTGGACTAGACAGTACATATTAATGTACAGTTTTAACGAGAGACAGTTTTATGGTGGCATGTGTCTATACTTTCTTTTAGTTAATTATTTTTTTACACCAACTGGTTGGAATGTGCCCGATTCTTACTTACAAAGGAAAATAGATGCGTTGATGCAAAAAACATGAATAAAACAAATACAACATTGGAATAGATTAGCAGAACCAACTGAAGCTGCAATATCGTAATATAAGTGGTTTTGTACCACTGAATAATTTAATATTTGTAAAATGCATATTTAATGCCATTTGCACATGCTATATATACACATACACATGTATATAGTATATGCAAATAACATACCAAAAAGAAGGTAAAGCCCCCCAATACACCAACCAAAAAATTAAGCTTCACATGAACATTTTTATGGGATAGAAAGTCTATGTGTGTATTTTTTTTCAAACTATATTGAAATCTGCACAGCCGTTTAGGTGTACACCATTACAATTATAAACAATCTTTCGCGTTTAATTTTTCGTTATAAAGCTAGTCTACGTCGACTGCGCGACTTGGTCTACTCTTCATCCTAGTTACCCTATTCAGCGTGGAATTAAGGTCATCACAATCCACGAGAAGTACGAAGTTAATAACGATAAAACGTAGTCTATGTCTTAGTTCTAGGAGATATATCTTTTCTAAATTACATCCGAATTTGTACCGCCATTTCAATTCAGCGTTGTGTAGGAATAAACATACATACATTCACGCATACATTCGTATTTATGACATTAGAGTAATGACTGTTCAGAATTTAAAACTCCGTAGTATTTAGACCAAATCAAGTTTTCTATGTTGGCCTCCTTATTTAGTTCTTACTCATCACTCATTAGCAGAACAAAATACTTGCAGAGTCCCACTATTCTACTTAGCTCAGTTCGCTCAACCATTTAACCACGGTTCAAATCGGGATTTAAAATCCATAACCAGTTTTTGATACACTTTCGTTGGCAGCGTTTTTGCGCACTCATCGTGAGGAATGCGGTTTCGCGCAATCTCAGGAACCTGTCAGGTTTCGTCACCGTAAACACTACTGTAACAGTTGTACTGGTATTCTTAACTGCATCTCAGTATGTATAACTATAACCACAATGTTGAATACTTCAAATTCGTGCGATACTACGCAAAACAATCGCATGCTAATGCAAGATTAGCATCAATAAACAGGTGTCAGCTGTTTTGATAAATTGCTGCCGTCTTTTGTTTTGCTTCAGTCACTCCGCTCACAAACGTTTACGGATGGATTGTTAATAAATCAAATAGATAATAATTTCTATAATACTATTGATATTCAAATGCTGGTATTGCCCAATCAGTGAGGTATGGCCTTCATGCTCACTGAGCCGTAACTCGCCTAGTTACCACAATTTACTGAATTGCCTTTATCTTTCGCAGGTTCGACGATCTCTCAAATTACGGGGCAGACGCAAGGAAAAGGAGAAATTACCCTCCGGCATTACGGCGGACTACACCGCCTCCCTGTTCGCTCACCTGGAACAGGACACCAACTACTCCAATTATCCGCACATACCTACCTCAGGCTCTAATTCTAATCTCAGCGACGAAAACAATCATACATCTCCCGGTTATCCGGCGACGCACACTTGGACCAAAAAAGAGGGAGTCCTTCAATCAGACAGCTCCGAAACTTCTCTCAACTCTCTAAATAATCCAAATTCAAACACAAGTCCTCGACAACCGCCGAATCTACCTCCAATACCACCGCGGCCACCAAAACGTGGAATCCTGAAAGGGCCCCGGCTAAGCAATACTAGTTCCAATTCCCAAGAAAGCAACGTACAAAGTGGCGACGTGCCTGACAACGTGAACGGTCAAGATTGTAACTTACTAGCGCGGAATACACAGCAGAATGAGATGATTTCTTACGGTGGTATTCCACCCTCCAAGAGCACGTCTTCTAGCGACGATATGCAGCACGTACAGAATTTTACCAAAAAAGTTATCCATAGTCCTGTTGATCAACAGTTCAAAAATTACAAGAACAACTCTAGTAATCCATCGATTACCACTCAAGATATGGATGAAACACCAAAGACAAACGGGAATGGCTACCTTGGAGTGACTTCTACGTCTCCTAGCGCTGATTCTCTGACAGATACGACGACTAACTCCTCATTTGCGACTCCGCCGTTTTCTACCTCACCCGTGGGAGAGTCCCAGGGCTTCCATCGATGGTCGAGGACTAGTAATTTTGATGATATCGACTTACCTTTACCTGGGTTGACTCCGTTACATCTTCCCAAACCAAGAGCTCTTAAGATACAACGTCAGAAAGCTCCTAGAAATGATTTTGGATTCAGCTTACGCCGTGCAGTTGTTCAGGAGAGAGTATTTTTAGGAGGAATCAACGGACATGGACTTATGAATGGTGACAACAAGTGCAATGATGTGAGGAGTTTGGACAGCAAGTTGACCTACAAATCTGTGATATTAGCTGAGCCTGGTTCTTATCCAGGTGCGAGTGAGACCGGTCTACTTCCTGGTGATAGACTAATTGAAATCAACGCTGTAAATGTCGAAGAAAAGAGTCGAGAAGAGGTCATAGAACTTATAAAAGGAAGTCAAGATTACGTTACAATTAAGGTGAGTCATTATTCATCACATATTTATGCTAATGTCGATATGGCTTTTGAATTTAAAATGAGTAATAGAAGTAAAACCTTATGGAAATCTGTCTCGCCCCGTTATTCATGTAAACTGACCAGACAATATTATCGAGTAAAAACTGCTTTAACGATTTCTTTCGTATTACTTTCGTGTTGATAGACTGCTATTAATTTCGTTTGATGATTTATTGCTTTGAGTATTCGATGCACATCAATATCTCATTAGTGTTTTTTTTTATAATAACATTGTGTTTGGTGGTTATTTTATAAATATAGCTACTCTGAGGATATTATATACCTACCCGTCATTGAGTAAAACAATTTGTGGATACAGACTTATAGTTTTATCAATTGCCATTTTCATACATTTAGTATTTTGCACACTGTCTTGAAACTTAACGATTAATAATATTATATATAAGCTGATATATAAAACTCGAAGAAACACAAACCTAGGGAAATTAAACAAAATCAAGGAATTTTCGAGACTTTCTCCCGCCCATGCATTATGACATTGGTTTGACACAATCTTTATATGGCTAATTTGCTATGTATAAAATATTCTTAAATCTTAGAACTATCTTTAGTCCACGTTTTATAATGAGGCTGAACGACGTTTGATAATGTACAGTTTTTGAACACAATATAATGTAAAGTTTGTGTTCAACCCAGTTACAGATTAATGATCGCACGGTGAATCGAACGCGAGAGTGGTATCACTTAGCTGGTAATCGGCGGACACGCGAGAAAGTTACGTAGGAACTGGTAGCTAATTGCATTTATTTATAAAATTTAATTTGTTCCAGAGTTATAAACGGACCCTTTGAAAAGTATTTCTGAATCTCATAACACGTGGTATAGGCCGCTTTAGCATGAGCCCGTCTTACTGAATATCACCATATACTTAAAGAATCTCTTTATACCGGGTGTTAGGTCGCGTTTGCAAGTTTGCGTCTTGCTGCTTACCGACGGACTGGTCCCTTACTATAAGCTCTTAAAGCAGGACTTCTAGAAAACTGCGCGGCTTAATCGTACTATGAAAATATTATAGCAGGCCTGCCAGGCCTACTATTGCAAGAACCGCAGAAAAACCGTTCATCTGTTTTTATGTATGGACTCTCGTTAACATGTCGCTCAAAATCCACTCAGTTTATCAGCTTACAAACGTCTAGGCGTTTGCAATGTTGGTTATAATAAATTGATAGAATGCCAGAGACAACATTATCCGTTCACCTTTCAGGAAAACAATGTTCAAACAGTTCACCTAAATGAGCGTCATCGTCGAACATCGAGCGAACGTCAGGTTTAAAAACTGCACGGAACTTGCATGGTTTATACAAAGCTGATATAGTAAGGCGCCTGATATTTTGAAACGACGACAGTTTTGATTTTTAATAATTTTTAATGGCATGTAACTTCTAGATCTAAACTCTTACCGTCATATTATAAAACGCGGTCTAACGATAGTCTCGAGTTTAAACCATTGTTTAAGAGAATTTGATTACTAATGTAGTTCTTAGGAACCGTATTCCGCACCGTCCACGCGAACACAGAAATGACACCTAGTATCAATGGGCCTAGCACGAATAACGTAACGTGTCATTCACATGAAACAGTACAAACTGCCATGCATCCAGGGCAACTGTGACACAGATAACTCATAGTTTCTACGCCGAAGCGTGACGAGTTGAATCTTACGATACGAATATTTTTTCGTAAATTGTTTGTGCTACTGCCTCAGATAATGCAAACGCTATATGATCACTCACATACATTTGTACATTTATAAATTTATACGACGCGATGCAAAACGCCATGCGTACCGTGCAGTATCTTAAAAATAATTTTAGCCCTTAGAGTTTCCACCTATCTCCTAGGTATTTTAGAATTTACTCTGCCGAAGATTATATGGAAATGAAAGGATAAGGCTCGCCGTTTGGAACGTCTCAATCGATATGAGGCAAAGCCGTAGAGTGGCGCAGTATACAACGTGTTAGTTTTATGAAACCGCATTCACCCGCGGTTTAATCATATTGCAGCACACTTACTACAGTCATATAATAAATAATTGAGTAGAGATTGACTTTCATCTGTCTGTATGTTTGTTAGGTTATGTTGGTCCTTCTGTACAGGTCGCATTTTCAACCAATCTTGACGAAACTTGGTGTGGATGGTCTACTATTTTTTTTATCGTCGGGGTTTTGAGTTGGGCGGAGTATTTTGCCTAAAAAGGAAGTTTGCTGCGGCGCTATTTAATGCCCGATTTTGATAAAATTTGGTACACACATTAGGTACCTGACTTTAAAGGGAAATTTCGAAGATGTGCATATTTGACCAAATGGTTTCCGAGAAATTTAATTGTGAAGTACTGCGAGCTCTACCGTTCGCAGAAGAAATAAAAACTAAAAGTTTTCTAATTCGACTACATGATTAATTAGCCCGCACATTAAAGTGAATGGTACCGCTATTTATATATAATTTTTTTACTGTAACGTTTTGAAAATATGGAATGCATACACCTTATACTGTACTTCTATATATAAGTATACAGTGGCCCCGAGCTCGAAAATCTGCTTAAATGTAACGTAATCGTATAGTTTACGTATTCAGTACAAACTATGAGTTATCTGTGCCACTATTGTACTAGATAAATGACAGTTTGTACTAAATACGTTGACGATGCGATTACGTTACACTTAAACAGACTTTCGTGCTCGGCCCACAAATCAATAAAATTTTAATGACTACATGCATATAACCGGTCCTTTTGGAAAATTATGGGGGAGGCTTATGTTCAGCAGTGGAAATCCTACGGCTGAGATGATGATGATGATGATGCATATAAAAGTATACATGTATGGATACTTAAAAATAAATAAGTATTTTTAAAATTTAGGTCTGTATTGGACATTCACTGGATGTTATAAGAACTAACGAATTCTACTTTGGATTTATATAATTAAAATTAGGGTATCGCGAAAAAAATACGAATCCATTATCACCTGAGGTCACGCGAACGGACCAGCTGACAGGTCGGCTATTGCTTAATACGAGTATGCAGCGTCTAAACTTCTTACGTCATACAGGTGCAGCCAATAGCAGAGCTGTGTGAGTTGTCGCGCAGGCGCGCTGCGGACGGCGGTGGTGACGTAGAGCTTGCGGACGGGAACGTGCGTGGAGGCACGCTCAGCCGGTCCGGCAGTAGGAGGTTTAATGCTACTCAGGTATGTGGGATCTATTTCTAAAGAAATCATAAACATTTTAACATAACCACAAATTCTGCTAGGAAGAACCGCTATGCGCCGAGAATGTTAAGAGAGGCCATAGAAATAAAAAAAAAACCCTAATTTCAATAGAGATGATGGTTTTAAGTACCGCCTGCCTGGGATCCAGTGATCAAGCTAATAAAATCCGAAAGCAAGCAAATACTGCAAGACCTCTGGACACTGTGAATGACTACTGCGTGCATCGGGAACGTTTTGATAAGAATATGATAGGTCGTAAATAATTTCCATAACTTAATAATAGACAACTGTCTACCAGTCTGGCCGAGACCATGTTCACTGAAAAGTGTTCGAAACGTCGGTATAAAATCATATAAAATTATATGCGATTTAATCCGTTATTACAGCCCGCGCACGTAACTCTAGCGCTGAGCGAAATGTGGGGATATCTGCGCATGGGTACAGTCGCGCACATGTGACAGAGAGAGACAAGAGTCCCTCGTCTTCGATGTGCCAGAGAGAGACAAGAGTCCTTCGTCCCTCTAGTCCCCCTGTTTTACCCAATTTTTGACTTCTGTGCAATAACGGTCAGCGCTAGAGTTACGTGCCGCGGGCTGTAAGGTTAGTTTTACAGCCCAGTGCTGTGTGGTGGATAGGTTAGTGGCCAATCCATGTCGAAGTTTTCAGGCCCCCCGAAGGCCTTCGACATAGCCTAATGACTGTTGTCCTAAGAACAACCGGGACCGACAGCTTAACGTGCCCTCAGAAGCACGGAAGCGCAGCGTCGAATAATGCCACTAGCGGTCACCCATTCAAGACCTGACCGCAGATAGTGTTGCATAACTTGTTAATCGGTTAAAATCGCTAAGTCGAGCTCCGCTACGAGCGCTTCAATGAATACAACAACAATAAAATGTGAAATTCGTAGTGTAAAATCACAACATCAGCCGAAGCATTCTACATAAGTACGTACATTACGTAGGTACCCTAAGTGTGTCTACAGAACTCTCCACAGAGACTATTTTGGACAATTACCAAACCGGACATAAGCCAAGATTTGCCTTCAATAAAATTTCCAAACAGTTTAATTAATTCTTGAACGTTGTGCTTTAAAGTATGCACAAACTTCACTATCTCTTTATTTGTAATCTAAGTTACAGCTTCACTTTACATTATATATTCTGGTCAAGTTCTCGCCGCCAAGTGTGTTGTAAGCAGGTATGTGTGTCAACACAATATGCAGTACAGTCAGGCACAAAAGTGGCAAAAATATTATGGTAGTTTTTTAGGTCCTATGATAAGATAACTGCAAATATTCTCCAGCATATAAAAGCAATTCAAACATTTCATTGATCCATCGTTATATGAGGTGTTTGTACACATCTGCCGTCCCCTTCGGGGATGTTAAGTGGATTGCATAGCTAGTACTTTCCGTACTAAAAGAGAAAACTCTTTTCTACCTCTTAACATTGTCCGATTTCAGTGATTTTTTTTCATGAAATTATCACATTGTTTACTATGCCCGTACGTTTTGATTTTTCAAGTTTTTTTAAGTTACAAAAAAGGAAATTTATAGTACTTTGAAATACTGAAAAACTCTAAACGTACGGGCATAGTAAACAATGTGATGATGACTTGAAAAAAAAATGTTAAGTGGTAGAAAAGAGTTTTCTCTTTTAGTACGGAAAGTACTATCTATGCACTCCTCTTAGCTGTGGTATGATGAAATAATAATTACTCTTAAAGATCAATATAGTTTCTATTGCCTGCTGAAATGTTGGTGAATTTGGTTTTGTTTACGTCGTTACTTAAATTCTACTTGTATAGGGTCGGTAAAACCATAAAGCATACATTATAGAACGAATAGAGAGAGATAATGCTACAATCTACATCAGCAATCGCTGTGACCTAGTGGTTATAATAGCGGAACTTTTATATTAATCCCGAAAACTACATTACCTATTATTGCAAAATGTGTAAAATATAAGACTGTATAAAATTAAGTTCACATGCTAAGATTTAGATTTCATTTATAGTATTTATGAAATGAAATATATTTTATTTATTGCCACACAAAATATCACAAAAAAAAAAAACTTGAGTAAGTATTTATATGAATGTTGATATATTATTTGCTTAGTTAGTGGCGAAATTCCTCTAAAGTGTTCAAAGTCTTAGGACGACGGTCTATTGTATTTCAAATAAATAGATCTACGGTCTCTTAGATCTGTAAAAATATTTGTTCTTTGGTCTCTTGGACCTGGAATACAATTAGGTCTAAGGTCTCTTGGATCTGTAAAATACTTAGGTCCATGTTCTCTTAGACCTGTAAAATCGTTAGGTTTACGGTCTTTTGGATCTGTAAAACAACTAGGTCCATGGTCTCCTGGATCTATAAAAGGATAAGACTACGATCTTTTAGATCTGTAATAAATCAAGTTTGTAATACAATTTAATCATAAAATACAGCAGCTATAATATGCCGTATATTTTGACACTCGCCGTGTAAATGAAAACATAACTTTGTACGAAAAAAGTAGGATTGATTGGAAGTTTAATATTTTGACATGCGGTTACTAACTGGATACACACACACCTTTTAGTATAGCTACACTTTTATAAACACGTTGTATACACAATACCTACAGATAAATAGAACTGAAGTAATTCGTAATTCCAAATTAACAGTTTTTCACTAAATGCATATGTAAGTATATATGTTACTTAACGCTTTGCGTCCCAGAGACGTAAATAAACGTCAGTTTCATTCATAACTTTTTTTTTGTTATCACGGTGTAGGAAGGATTAAATGAATTGTTGTTAAATGAGTTTGTTCCGGCTAATCTCTGAAACGGCTTGGCCGATTTTAACGGCATTTTACTGGCGACGGGTGACCGAAATGCTGGCGCCTATTTTGGGCAAAAACTTAGCATTGCCATCCAGCGTGGCAATGCCGCCAGCGTTTTGGCCACTTTTCCCAAGGGGCTTATAGATTAGTTTTTATTTTATTTTTATTTTTAATATCTTGTAAATAAACTTATTATTGCCTTACACAAATTTAATTTTACTGGCAGATACCTGATGTTATAATGAGTAACTAAGCTTACTTTTATTTCATCATCATCATCATGCATCACCGCTACTTTTATTTTAGAAAATGTATATAAAACTCAGACTATCTCTCTGTTTGTTAATTTATCACGCCTAAACGGCATGAACGGATCGTAATCAAATTTGGCAGTTATAGATTAGGTATATTCCGGGGATGCACATGTGATAATTTTTATCCTCATCATCATCATCCATCACTGAAACTGAAAAGGCTGAAACCGCGGGGCACAGCTAGTACACAACTAAAAATACATACAAGCGTCAAACATGCTGTGATCATAGTGTTAACTTTAGTAAAACAACAAATACAAACCGGCCACGTGCATATCGGCCTCGTGCTAAACATATATACATGACAGACATATTTAATAATAATATATAAATAAATTATATATAACAATAGCCCTATTAAGGAAAAATGTGTAGGTTTGCGTTCGCAGCATAAATAATACTTCGCAATTACATCTATAATTTTACCGTACATACATCATTTTGTTATATTTATTTATATACGAGTAGCTGCGTCCCGTGGTTTCAGGGTGATGATGGATGATGATGACGATGATGATAAGTATCCCCGAGATATGAAAAACACAAAAATCATAAAAATAGGTTAAGCCGTTCTCGAGATACAAACGATGTAACTAACACGACTTTGTTTTATATACATATACAGATGTGATGTGAGGTAGTTCGGTGCCATAAGTGGCTTATTTTTAGACTACAATCATCAATTATGTTTATTATACAGTTGTTATCGAAACAAAGGGTAACTTGAAAACATTATAAGCACTTACATACATACATTGGCTTATACTCGTATTGTGAAAACTTCAGGTATAAATAGATTCCATCGCGCCTTTTAATTCCAGATTAGGTCAACAGAGGTATGTACCTCTGTATTATTGATATATAGTTGACGTTCATAAGTCCGTCTTTGATGCCTAAATTGAATAAATGATTTTGACTTGACTTTGACTTTTGACTTTGATATTGTACAGTGACGGTATTATCTCCAAATACTGGAAAATAACTTCACTTATGCTGACGCAGCGACCCAAAAAGTGTCTTGGCCTCTAAAGAAGCCACTTCGATCATGTGTGAGCTCCAGTAATCGACCTTGAGTTGCTTGAGATCCTTCGCTACTTCGTCCCTCCGTCCCTCCGGACCAAATACAGATGTATTTGGTCCGGCCGACTGGGCGTCGCCCTATATACTACTTTATTAAAACTATTTTTTTTGACATGTAATCTAATGTAATGGAAATAAAATATTGTCAAAGTAATTTTAATAAGTAAACATCATCTTTGGTTGAGGAGAGCCAGTTAAGCATAAGGATAAAATATTTTTCTAATTGTCAAAGTATATTATATTTATTTATTTTATAAAAACATAACCTACGCTTAGATAACGTGTGTAGGATTAAAATTTAATCCTATATACACTATATAGAGTCGTCCCCAGTTGTTTTGAAAGCAAGTCAATAGAATTTTAGCAAAATAAGGGTAAATTGGAATAAGTCGTAAATCTGAATCAAATGTCTGTGGGATTTTATCTTAGGGGTGGTTTATCGCTACCCCTAAACCAAACACAAATTGTTTTTCCACCCAATTTGTCTGATAGATTTTCAATCTTGCTCTTAATTTTACCCGACTATCCAGATGGAGGGTTATTTTATTTAGATGTAACTTTGGATGTTTCGTATCTTACGGTCAAGTTTAATAAAATAAAATATTTTAATCAGAGTTGAAAACACCACTTTGACTAATCGAAGCTATGTCATAGTATAGTGAAATAATATATTTAAATCAGAGTTGAAAACACCACTTAGACTGATCGAAGCTATGTCATAGTATAGTGAAATAATATATTTAAATCAGAGTTGAAAATACCACTTTGACTGATCGAAGCTATGTCATAGTATAGTGAAATAATATATTTAAATCAGAGTTGAAAAATACCACTTTGACTGATCGAAGCTATGTCATAGTATAGTGAAATAATATATTTAAATCAGAGTTGAAAATACCACTTTGACTGATCGAAGCTATGTCATAGTTAAGTGTAATAATATATTAAAATCAGAGTTGAAAATACCAATTCGACTGATAAAGGCTATATCATAGTATAAAATAAAAATATATAAAATAGGTACCTACTAGTTTTATTAACATTTTCATAAACTTATTATTTAAAACCATATTAAAGAAAATATATAGTGACACTTACGCTGGAAAAAGCGGATGCGGAAGTTTATCCAGCGGAAGTGTCTCTATTATATTTCTTTTAATATCGTTTTTAAAATAGATTTCCGCAAAGTAACGCCTGAATCAATAAATTAACTTTATATATAATTATTGTTCTATTTTAAATAATATTAATAATATTTCCTATTCAAACCATCACCACATAGTCCATCGAATTGATCGATAGATCAGACCCCACCATTATCATCACTAATGTAATTCCATAGACCACATAACCCTGTTACTAAGATCATTGCGTATTTCTGCAACGGTATTCAGTGTTCACCATAGCCATTACAGCATTGTAGAGTTACCGATACAATATACCATTACTTCATACAGCGCTGTTGGCGTACTTGGCGTCAAGACAATGAGATTCGGCACCGTTGTGCTTACCGCAAGTGGTTAGTCGCTGCATATTGCGGCAGCGGCGGCGTCGTTCGGATCGAACACGGATCTCTCAGATTGCCTCAGTGGCGTCGTGCGGTTTTGTACCACGGGGATCGATTCTACTAACTAAATTGCCATCAAACCTCAGCTGAACGGTGACTTATGATACGTTTTCTTATACTGTTATTGAAAATCAGTCCAGCTGCAGCTACGTTTCTGTTGACTTCAGCGATCGATCAAAATATTACATTCTGCTAACTCAATAGATCATGTACGCGACGCTAAGTTATGTTCACATTATACAGTACCGTTTAACCGCGTCCCAGAGACGTACATATACGTCAGTTTTATTCATAAATCTTTTGTTTTAATTATCACGGTATAGGAAGGATGAATGTATATACATATCTATCTTCTCTATGCATATTTATAAAAATGAACCCCAATTTCTCCTGGTTACGCTATACTCGAGAACGGCTTTACTTGTTTTCGAATACTTTGTAGAAGGTTCTTACATTAATATATATTTTTTTAAATGGGAGCTTATGGCGAGGCCAATGGCCGGGCCTACTACGCGAATGAAGTTGCGGGCAGTCGCTAGCATACAATAAAGTAGCGTCCAAGATTACGTTGCATTACAATTTCTCTATAGAAATAGTAGAATAGCTTTTCGGGTAATTGTCGAACAACAACCGAAGTCGTACTGCAGTTGCAGCGGTATAGTCTGTTGAACGTTGTGAAATAATAGAATTGGCCTCCATATTGAGTTTGATGGGTCGATTGTGCACTGTGAGCCTAGCACGCAAAGCATTCCTATAGCTTAATCGTATCGTTGACGTATACAGTACAAACTATGAGTTATCTATGAATGTGCATGTGCCACAGTTGTAGATAGATACTAGATACATTATAGTTAGTACTGTACGTATACTATATTTTTCTACCGACTTCCAAAAAAAGAATACTTCCTCTTTTTTTTTTTTTTTTAGTTTTTTACCTCATAACTTTCGACTGGGTGAACCGATTCTCAAAATTCTTTTTTGTTTGAAAGCTGGTGCTTCCCGTGTGGTCCCATTTTAAATTTCATCGAATTCGGTCCAGTAGGGTTGAGTTACAATCCAATAACTGATTTTTACCAAAGTAATAGAATGGAAGAAGTTATTAAATTTTTCAAATTGCACTTGTCTAGTGCCCGCATGGCTGTAGCTGACTGTCATGAAGTATGTACACAACAATGTGTTCCTACAGTGGTCCTTGAGAGCCAGTTGCTACTAAGTCCTGTGTGACACCATCCTCGATCTCATTATCGCTGACTAAGCGAAATAATAAAAAAAGATTAAAAAAACAGACAAAAATTCAAAAACATTTTTTTTGTTAAAAGTCCGGTATTAAACTTCAACAGTATTTATTTGCATACACAATAGAGTGACTTATCGTGTTTATAGTGCAAGTCATTAAACTGATGGCATCACAATGATATTGGCAATGTTGATCCGTCGAGCGAGACTGATCGACTTCTCGTGTACCAATTTTCGATCCATTCATGTAGGATGTAGTACATGAATGTCAAAGGTTCTCTATGCGTCACGGTTACCAGAAAGTCAGATGGAACAGGATTTAGTATGACTTCATGGTCTTCAAAAATATAATTATATTATTTAACACATTTGTGTTAATGTGTAATGTTTGCGAATTATAAAAATACCCTATTATTGTTTAAATAGTATATAAATAAAACAAGTACAATTTGAAAAATTTAATACCGACTTCCATTCTATTCAGTTATTGGAGTGTAACTCAAAAACTACTGGAACGAATTTGATGAAATTTAAATGGGACCACACGGGAAGCGCCAGCTTTCAAATAAAAAAAAAGAATTAGGAGAATCGGTTCACCCTATCGAAAGTTAAATACCTCCTCCTTTTTTGGAAGTCGGTAGAAAAAGGTTTGCAATACTTGCTTTTTTCGTTTTATTTTAATGACTTACATAGCGAGGGAACCGGTAAGGAAGTTACAATAATGTTAGTTTGTATCGAGCTATAACTATTTTACTACATTATTCTATGCTACGGGCGTGAACTAAACGGATATACCGTTTAGTTCACGATTTTTCATACGAAGTTTCATAGAGAAAGTATGGATAATATAAGATAGGTACGTGACATTTCCTATCTCCGGTTTGCACGGAGATGCACTACCAGGGGGTGACCTTGGTGAGAAAGTGGCCTTCCGTCACACACAGCATTTCTTCCATCAAACACAATAATCTACCGGCTTCCAAAAAGGAGGAGGTATTCAATTCGAATGTATTTTTTTATGTTTTTTACCTCATAACTTTCGATAGGGTGAACCGATTCTCAGAAGTCTTATTTCGTTTGAAAGGTGGTGCTTCCCGTGTAGTCCAATTTCATCGAATTCGCTCCAGTAGTTTTTGAGTTACACTCCAATAACTGAATAGAATGAAAGTCGGTATAAAATATTACAAATTGTAGTTGTTTTATGTTTGTTAGGTACCTCATAACTTTCGATAGGGTGAACCGATTCTCAAAAGTCTTATTTCGTTTGAAAGCTGGTGCTTCCCATGGTGGTGGCTGGTGGTCCCATTTAAATTTTATCAAATTCGGTCCAGTAGTTTTTTAGTTACACTCGAATAACTGAATATGATGGAAGTCGGTATACATTTTTTCGAATTGTACTTGTTTTAAGTTACGTTAATATAAGTTCGTTTCCTTTCACGGGTGTTGGAAATACCATTATTTTCCATTATATATAAGATAATATGAGTTTATTATATTGCTCTTCGTAGTCCTTAATGTGATAAATAAAGTGTCATCAATATGTTTTTTATTCAATCAATTGACGTGAAGTCAAGTCGTGCGCTGATGGTAAGTACTGCGCTTGCCTGTGACAGTTGCGGTGGCACCCGAAACTAGTGCTGTAGCTTTGCCTGAACTTTGCGATCGCTACCCTGAAACATTAGTTCTAGATCATCTATACATATACATTTATGAGTCTCCTTCGTCTAGTAATCCACTTGTGAAGTTGCTACTGAGTACTATGAATTATTTTCTGGCTACAGTGCTACGTTTGCCCATGACAGTTGTGGTGCCACCCAAAACTAGAAGTTAGATAAGATAAGATAAAACTTTATTGCATAAGAGCCTTATGTACTATGCAGTTACAATTTGCTACGTAAACTAATTAATAGGCTAATTTACTAGCAAACAAACTAAACTAAAACTAAACAAACTTGTTTAAAAAAACCTGTAGCTTTGCCATGCACTGGACTACGCGATCGTCACCTTGAAACATTGCTTTATGATCATCTATCCATATACTTTTATAACTCTCCTTTGTCTAGTAATCCACTTGTGAAGTTGCTACTGACTACTAGGAATTAGTTTGTGACGCCATATTCCTCAACGGAGTCGAGTTGAGGACAAAAGAAAAAAAAAATTGTGGGTAAAGTGGGTCGAGCACGAAAATCTGCTTAAGTGTAACGTTATCGAATTGTTTACGTATTCATTACAAAGTATGAGTTATCTGTGCCACTATTGTACTAGATAAATGACAGTTTGTACTAAATACGTTGACGATGCGATTACATTAACTTAAACAGATTTTCGTGCTCGACCCACAGTACCATTATTCACACCGTACTTAATTCTCCTACTTCTAAATACCTCCAGCTATTGTTTTTCAGTAGAATAACCTATAGTAATATTCGCATCCCGTGGATGAAGGGAATCTTCTTTAATTTCATTCACGGAGTAATCAGAATGATTTGAATCTGACTCATTAAAGTGGCTGATCAAAGTGGTCAACTTAAATAACAAAACCATTCATGAAACACCGAGATTACAAAGATAGGTTTGAAGTCGCTGGTCACGTTACGTCAACAGGCCGCTTGCATCAATGGTCAGTTAGTGTTATGAAAACGGCAGTTTGCGCCGAATCGGTAACTGCAACGAATGCGATTTCCTTATGCGATACCCTACATAGACTATGTTTAGGCTTCTACTTCTGGAAATAGGGCTGCGATACACTTGTGTCGAGCAAAGCAGCATTATCTATATCAATATAGTAGATCCACTATGGATCGGATGCATTGTCAGAAAACCTTTGCATTCATTACAATTTTAGAGAGAAAATATCGCACCCTCGGACGGGATTTGAGTCTGCCGACATACTCGTCTCAGTCGCCATGAACACTAAAGTTACCGTTCGAGCTTCGAATTTTAACTCTATATATGATTTTATCCGTCGCCGCGTTGTATAAGGACGGAGCGACATCTATTGAACAGCTTGACAGCATTATCCTAGTGTTTACGAACTTTTTATTCGTCTGTAGTGACTTCATATTTTTTTGTTTTAGACATAGAATACATAATTAAATCATATCAACGACTCGGTGTCGTATTTCGATCAGATAACTCGTCCACGTATTACCACGAAGGTTTATACGTGGTCATGGTCTCGTTTGACACCCGAGACTTTTCCCTTTTTTTCCTTCACTTTTCTTTGATCAAAGTCAGAACTGGCGTGTATTATGTTTTTAACTTTCGCGGTCTAAATTATTTTTTTATCTACATGTGGCAGCGGTCAATGTAACTTGGAGGAAACTTCGTGGCTTAGAGTAGGTACACATAAGCTAGCAGCAAGCTATAGAGCGTGCGTATCGCTCCGGTCTGTTTGTACCGATCGTAAGCAATTGTTTTATATATTATATCTATAAAAGAGCGCTTTATTCTATGTTGATACTACCTATATATCGATGAAAATAAGTTGCTGTTCCTTTTATTTTCCGGGAATCGTTTTTGCACCCTGTCACCTCACATATTTTCACCATAAAGGTGCAAGTTGGTAGCCGGCTACACGTAGCATGTCGTCACTTCATGTCGCTGCAGTCATGATTTCGAACCCGGCTGCAGACAGCAACTGCAGATGGCATAAACCATTTGAAAAGCGATACGAAAGGTTTCGTTTAAAAGTTTTTCAGTTGTTTTACTACGGAAATTGGTACCCGTGAGCGGCACTACTGATCTGCGGTCGGGCGACACTGTCGTCGGACGCTCGACGACGCGTCGCTAGCTTCGTGTCTCTAACTACGAGTAATAAGGGTATTTCAAAGAAATACATAGAAACCAGTAGCGTCGCTGCGACACGTCGTCTGCTGAGACTTCATGTAGCCGGCTACCAACGCGCACTTTATAAGCACAAGAACAAATAAAATATTGCTCGCCGACTCAATATTACTCGTATTGTTTTAAAATGTGCTGTTCATACATGTAATTACGGTCCATACATATTAAGGCGCGCTCGATAGCTTGCTTAACTCCTCGGCAGTCGTTAACCAGGATGACAATAGATTATCTATTGTGTCTTGTCCGCGACTGGGAAGTTTTTACAAGCTGGCACCGCACATTTCACTATTATAATCAGAACAACAAATAAAACATTGCTCGCTCAATATTACTCGTATTGTTTTAAATTATGTTGTTCTACTTGTGCTTACGGTTAATACTTATCAAGGCGCGCTCTATAGGATGCTAACGTATACCATAAGCTTCGAGGTAACTCAAAATATGGTTGCTTATTTGATGTTTCTGCGCGATTAAACCTGCTAATGTCAAAAATAGTTTGGTTTTGTTTTGAGTAGGCCTTTCTAATCATAATTTGAAGTTATACCGATCTAGCCAGTCCAGCTAGTTGTAAAAGAGAACGCCGGTCAAGGTCATCGAAACAACTGAACTATGAAATACACCTGCCCGTTTCTCCGCTGTCCAAAATAACACCTGACGCATAGATTGATTGAACGGATACTTAATCAATCGCGATGATCAATATATTTTCGGTACGAATAATCTGATTACCTATAAGTACCTACCGCCTTTTGTAGTGGCAGAACTTTATCAGAGTCCGCCTAGGGAAGTACATCATCTTTGCCAGTTCTTCAACCGTGAAGCAGTAGTGTGCAAACAATACTGTGTTTCTGTTTGATGGGCAATGTTTCCAGTAAAATTACAGGGCAAGAGATTTAACATCTTATATCTCAGGGTGATTAGCGCAGTGCATTGCCTTGCCATTCAGGGTTTTGAACTCTTGTAGTTTAACATTTTGAATGGCTATAAATTAAGAATTAGAATATAATCAACTGTTATGGGCAAGCGTGATGCTCAACATCAGACAAACGTCTGCTCGTCGCGCTTCGAGTTACATAAACAAAACCTATATGTACTCGTAGATACGAGTAAGTATAGGTGTTTTATTGCAACTTTTTTATTGCAAAAAGTAGGGAAAATTTGTTTATTTTATTAGCAGACATTACAAGCACGCTTACCTGGTGTTAAGTTGTAACCTCTGCCTATGACAGATGCATTTTGTTACACTGCACTGCGCCGTGCCTGTAATTTTTCCGGCATCTATACCCTTCCAACTAGAACACAGTAGTGAACCGCTTCACGGTAGAAATAGGTAGGGTGGCAGTACTACCCCGGACGAACTCATTACCAAGAGTACTGAGGCCGTAGCACCAACAATTTGGGAAAAGTATTCGTATCGCAAGCGTCAACTTGTCACGATTCGGCGTACAAACTATTAGTTATCTGTTTCACAGTGACCATAAATAAATGCCAGTTTGTACTGTTTCACGTGAACGACACTTTACGTCACACTTACGCAGTTATTCGTGCTAGGCCCACTGCTACTAAAAACTTCTAACTTCAACGTAAACAATTGAATCTTCATATTGCAAACCGTTACATATCTAGGTATCAATTTTTTTTTATATTTGCTTTTCATAATATCTATTTTTGAATTCATATTTCACCTCCACTGTTATTGTATAACAGGAAATAATCGTAAAACAGCATCATATTGTTTGTACTAGTAAGTATTTGTTCTATTGTCTACCACTTTCCTGGTGGTGATTTCCTTAATTGACTATTGATATTGTGGACTTGTGGAATATAATTCCTGTGTAAATAAAGGGTTTTTCAACAAGAACTTTGTTTTCTAAAACAAAGAATTTAGATTAAGATGATTTATTTTTTTATTGTATTACGAAGAGAAAAGTTTGGTAATTATGATTAGGTGCATATGCTCACCTTTCAGTATTACTACACCTTTTTTACGCGCTGTCGATAAATCGGAAGAAAATACAGGTGTTTATATATGTATTAGCCGCATACTCAGACAAAATAAAAAAGTCAAGACAGAATGTTGTGAACAGAGAAGTGGGGCCGGGCAAAACTACGCCTCGGCGTGTCCATACATATTTACATACAAAACCTACGCCTTGGCTCGTCAGTCGAACTATCGCGGCGCGTGGAAGCAACACGTGAAGTTTTAATTATCATTTAATTTAAATTTATTAATTATTGATTAATTTTTAATAACATTAATTTAATTTGAATTACCACGACAATACCGAGTCACGCACATGTAGTTTAGAAAACCGGCCTCACTTCTCACAACATTCTGTCTTGACTTTTTTATTTTGTCTGAGGCCGCATATAATATAGAAGATACCTATAGTTTGGTAGTTAGAGCCGCAACGTTAATGATGTAAAAACGAAATATACCTTGAATTTTCATATTACTGAAATGCACCGTTCCAGCCTCCATAGAACACTAACAATACTGCAGTAAGCATCCACTTCACTACTGCATCCACCTGCTTTGTGCTTTCAATACAGCACTCGACTAGTTGGTTTTCTTATTGTTTCGAAGAGGCTTGGCCTGCCTCCCCTTACTTTACGTACGTATAATAAGAGTACGCAGACAACCACCCTTAGGGTTGTAGTGAATCTAGGTTCGAGTGCAGAGGCTGTAGCACAAACAATTTGCGATCGTATCGTAACGTGTCAAGCTTCGGCGTACAAACTTAAAGTTACCTGTGTCACAGTTGCCCTAGATAAATGACAGTTTGTACTACTTCACGTGAACGACACGTTACGTTACACTTACACAGTTATTCGTGCTAGGCACATGAGTAATTTTTGTATGGCATTTACTGCCAAATATCTTGATATTTGGCAGTAAATGCCATAGTTAGTCTAGTTTTCAAGTCGAGACTCATAACTGAGAGTCTGTTTGGAGTAACGGCCTTAGTGTGATAAACAATCTGGAAAAGCAATGATATGGAATATCAGCTCATGGAAATTCAGCTGAAAGCACTATGTGGTAAACAAACTATCAAGACAAGGGTAGTACTTTCCATCAAACGCGAACTTTTTCCATGCGTCATTTAATAAAAGAAGTTGGACACATTTTGTACTTACCAGTAACCCCCCATGTTTACAGTAGATAGACACACTATTTGACATACACAGTGTCTTTGTGTATAAGTATACACGCACCATTGATGGTGGTTTCACAAAAGCTTAAGGCGCTGCAAGAGCAAATTTTAGGTATTTGAGGCAGTGATGCACTGGCCGTGACAGGAACAAGCATGCGCCTGTAAAACGATAACTTTTCGCAGTTTTAATTTGTTTATAAATAAAAGCCACAATGGTAATAGTAGTTTATGCAACTGTCATATAATAGAGGGTATTAAAACATGAGTGTAGTCAAAATAAGATTACACGAGTGTTTTAATATCTAATGATATGCAGTTGCATACACTACTTTATTTAATCTCATGACATTTTTGCTACTAAAGTTTTATCCAACAAAGTATAACTCTAATTCGTATGTACGAAATAGCGCCAAAATGGAAAAGTCTTCTTCTTCTTTCTTGGCTTGTGCGGCATGCCCACAATTTTGCCAATATCAGTGGAAAAAGCCTGTTATTAGTCTATTGGCTCGGAACGTTGCTCACCCCAGATAATGGGTACTTAAATTGAATTGAAATCTCCTTGGTCGGGACACATTGTACTTTAATAATTTAAAAAAATGTTTTAAAGCATTGTTTTGTTAGGAGAATAATGCTGTAATTTAATTTTTTAATTTACTTACGGAGTATGTAAATAAAATATGCCAATAAAAGTCTGTATTTCATTTCATAATTAGAATATTACCGAATGAGATTATATAAAAATATGAATAGTTCATTAATTCAATAAATTACCTTTCTGATTACAAAAAAATATAGTAGTGGTCGCTCAAAATATTGAGAAATGCAATCGAAATAATTTTTTTTGTGTTTTATTAGTCAATTTCCCTTCAAAAAATAGAACCGACTTCTACACTAAATAATGTGAAATAACTTGTTTAAGTCAGTACCATGATAGCTCGAAAGTACCTATTATTACAATTTTGCGTGCAGGGTACCGACTTCGACAAGTTATTTCACACTTTTTAATGTAGATGTCGGTTCTATTTTATGATAAAAAAAATTCACCCTTTTTAGTGTTCTGCTACTTACGGGATACACCGTCAATGAATATATCATCAAGATAAATCAACACTTTTCAGTTTTAGAGTGTAACTCAAAAACGGCTTAAACGAATTTGATGAAATTTATACCACCACGAAAGTATACTCTATCAAACAAAAAAAGAATCATCAAAATCGGTTATTAAACGACGAAGTTATCTGCGAACACACAAATTTTTTTTTTATATATACGGTCGAATTGAGAAACCTTCTCCTTTTTTGAAGTCGATTAAAATGCCAGAAAGATCTAGTGTAATATTATTACACAAGTATTTAACTCTTAACTATGCACTGTATATTTTTTTTTCAAGTTTGCATCAGTAACTGTATGTCTAAAATGTGCGAAAAACATAGCGTTTTACGGATTGTTGTCGTAAGGCAGCGCCTTAAGTCCTTGTTGAACCTTGCTATAGTTAAAATAATAATATTTCAAGAGACACTTATGTAGCTGACTGTGCATAGTGGGGGCGCGAGCGGCTGTGTGTGTATGTTTGTAATGAAGAAACTCAAAAACTATTGTGCCGATTTCAAAAATTATTTCACCATTGGGAACCTACATTCACCCTGAGTAACATAGGTTAATATTGTTTTTCATTTTCAAGAGACACTTATGTAGCTGACTGTGCATAGTGGGGGCGCGAGCGGCGGTAACCGTAGGGTTTTCGAATGAAATTGCAGACGGGTGTGTTTGGAGTATTTGGTAAGCGATATCAGGTATCGATTTATATATGTAATTATGTATATTATATCTACTAATAACTAAATGCACGCTTTCATTTAGTTATTAGTAAGTAGGTAACTACATATTAGATAAGTACTTACGTCAAATTTTTCTGTGAAATACAACAATTCTATTTATTCTTATGTTTATATGGGACTTTAGTCATAAGTTTGATAATGTCACCCCCATAATGCAAGTTAAAGGTACCACAGATTGATTTAACTGCTATAGCGTCATCCAAAAATGTATAAATTTTTAAGTATCTTGATCTCAGTCGAGGGGTCAGTAGACTGTTGCGAATCCCTAGTTTGGGACCAAACCAACTGATTTCAGCTCGTTCAGGACACATTCTACCAACACCATGCTTCACGTCTTCCACTACACCGCAATCCATACAACACAACAATCCCATGCACGTTTTTGTCATTACTCTTATGTTAACAATGGCTTTGCACATATGGCCTACAGAATGAAGAAACTATATTTATCTACCGACTTCTAAAAAAAGGAGGAGGTACTCAATTCGCCTGTATGTTTTTTTTTCTTCATGCTTGTTACCTCATAACTTTCGACTGGGTGAACCGATTCTCAAAATTCTTGTTGGAAAGCTGGTGCTTCCCGTGTGGTCCCATATCATCAAATTCGGTCAGAGTTTTTGAGATACACTCCAATAACTAAATAGAATGGAAGTCGGTATTAAATTTTTCAAATTGTACTTGTAATATTTACATCATCTACAAAGAATAATAGAAACGAAACAACACGCCTTTCCACGACCCGGGAATATTCGTATCACCATACATGCACGTAACGCGCTACGATATATCATCTTCAAGGAATGATAGTAAAGTGGTGTGGACTTTACGATTATTCCATGAATACATTGCAACGCATTGCATTACATGTTTGATTGGTCATAGCCATAAAGACTCCAGGTGCAGTGTCCCTTAAATCACTGAAGTTTGGGCGTCGCAACACTGCACTGCGCCAGATTCCTAAAGATATTGATTTTTAAGTATTATTCGTCTGGCAATTTCTCTGTTACCATTTGGCATGGTTTCGATTGGTTTCGTTACTGCGGAGAGGTTTGGAGGAGAGAATGTGGATTCACTAACGATAACTCCGTCTCTCCATCAACTGAATGGGCAGACAGCTTGCAATTTAAATATCGATTAGATCTCTTGATCGACTGGATTTCATAATATTAGTTCGTATTTTCTGGGGTGGGCATCAGGTTAACTGGGGGGCCCGCTCATGCTCCTACCTGGTTACGCTAATGCTTGCTACAGTAGGTAGTTAGGTACCCTTGACTTACTTACTTGCAGATTATCTAGTACACCAACGTATATAAGTTCCGTATAAGTATACTTTAAAATGCATTTAGTGATAAGCTGTTAATTTGAAATTACAAACAGACACTTCAATCTTATTTATCTGTATAGATTTACTTTCATCCTCTTACTACTAAAACAAATTATAAAAGCTGTAGTTAAAATATCTAAGAGTTAAAGGCTGCAGGGTTGCCAACGATAGATAGGTAGGCAGATATGGTTCAGTTTTGCAGTGGAGGTTATTTCAGGGTGGGGGTGTCTAGACAGCCTGACGGTTCGCTGGCCCACTGCAGTTCACGACCTTCCGAATTGCTTTCAAACTTTAATCGTTTTTACTGAATGTGTCTGTAAATTTAAATTTATTTTTCACTGGCTGATCCTTCTATGTTTGTTTTTCTTGATTAATGTAAATAAACCGCCTAAGTCTGAGTTGGATTAGCTTAATATGTTTGTATCTGTAATATTTACCCTTAGCTCCAGTGCTTATTTGACATTTTATATTAGAGTTTACTCCAAAATAACACCAAGCTTGATTCTTGTATGTACCGTTTTTACTACAGAGCAAAAACAAACAATAATGCATCTTTCTTGGAAGATAAACTGACCTTGAAATGTTAGTTTTACGACGTTTTATTAATTACTAGCGACTTCGCGAAGTCGCGAGCAGTCGGACGCGTTCGCGTAGCTCAGCCTACGGCCTCGCCATAACCTCCCGCCTTTTCTTGGGATTTCTTTCATAAGAACCTTCTCCTGGCAACAATTAAGACAACAAAAAAGAATTAGCGAGATTGTTCCATCCGTTCTCAAGTTATAGCGTGACCAGGAGAAATAGGGGTTCATTTTTATAAGTATTTATAGATACAGGTAGATAATATTACCTACATATTGTATGAAAATATCGACCGGCCATCTATTATGGTTCAAAAGATATTAACAGAGTCCCGTAGTTCCGTACGAACCTCTAAAAAGGATATGATATGAGTTCGTTTAAGTTTTGTGGGATGTGAACGCCACGTTTCTAATCATCAAGTCTCGGTTAGCGATGCTATTCACCATAACTCATAACGAATGCGTTTACGTACACTTAACAATATCAGTAATACATGTATCTATATAATGAGGTCATTGAGCCACAAAATATACCAGATTTTTATTGTGCTACACCGGCTTTGTGTAGAGGACCGATATAAATTTTAATTAGCTTCTGGCACATATTACAATAACTTACCCCCTCATGTCGCACTCACAATAAAATATTTGCGGTGGTCAATTGACACAAAGGGTCTTTATTGCACAGTGACCACCCAGTAAGTATGTATCCCCTAATGCAGAGTAGTGAAAGCAAACCAGTCTATTTTTTTTCAATATATGTAACTTTGTCTAGTACTTCTGTTAATTTTCCATTCAAAATCCAAATCAAATAATTTATTCTGTACAAGCCTACGGGGGCACTTACAAATTGTCATTTTACATTTATTTTTTCTTAAATCTACAACCGGATCGGAACGCCACCACGACTGAGAAGATCCGGCAAGAAACTCAGTGTTAATTTATTTTTAGGTCCAGTGTGTTGCTTTACAAAAGAGACTATAATAATGGTATCAGTAGGGCAAGACACGCTACACTTTGACATCGTAATACACGAGTAGTAGATCCTTTTTTTTTTTTTTTTTTTTTTGAGGGGGGAAATGCTGTGCACTTCCCTTCCGCCACGGGGGTGACGGAAGGGGGCGTGTGGGGCTCAGACCCACTAAAACCCCCCCGTGAGCAGTCCTCCGCCAAGGTGGGGCGAGACAGGGTCGCGCTGGCAATCACCATCTCGCCCCAGCGGTAGGCCCGGATTGATCTTAACCGGGCCTCAGCGCCTGTGAAGGGATGACCTTGCTCACCAAGGTCACCCCCTAGACGTGTAGAGCCGTGCAAGCCGACGAAGAGTCCCCCGACTCTTCGCCAGTGACCCCACTACGGGGGAGGGAGGAGACGTGCGAACCGTCTCCTCCGTTCTCCCGGTCGTCTGCGCCGGAGTGGATCAGCTCGGACATCGTTCTCCCTGATCCGCTCCGCAGCCTCCTTCTGCGCCATCACCGCTTCGCAGAAGGTGGCCACCGCCTGCCACGATCTCTCGCTGCCGAGCATGGAAATTACCACGCTCGGCAGGGAGAGATCTCCGCCTATTTCCGCTGAAAGCGTGTGCCTCTGCGGGCCCCATGCAGCACACACTTCCAGCGTGTGTTGCGCTGTATCTTCCGGCGCCCCACACTCGTGGCAGGCTGGGGTCGCCTCCCGTCTCGCGATTTGGTGCACGTACTTTCCGAAACATCCGTGTCTGGAAAGCACCTGCACCAATCGGAAGGTCAGCGAACCGTATCGCCGCCTCACCCACCTCTGGAGGACTGGGCGGATGGCCTCCACCGTCCACTGCCCAGGGACTGGTGGAGCCAGGTCCTCCGTCCACCGCCGCAACAAGGCGTCTCGCGCCTGCCGTGATACGTGTGACCTCCTCCCACGCTGGAGCGTCTCCACGGGATCTCCTCGCCGCCACGAAGTGATACACTTCGGCGAGGATCTCCGCTTGGAGCTCCCAGGGGGGATCACCGGCCAGCACGCACGCTGCCGTCCAGGACACCGTCCGGTACCCGCGTATCGCTCTCGTCGCGATGACCCGCTGCGGATGACGCAGCAGAGTCTTATTGTCACGACTGAGAGCGTCCACCCAGACCGGTGCCCCGTAAAGAGCCATACTCCGGACCACTCCGGAGTATAGCCGGCGGCAATTAGCACTCGGGCCACCCACGTTGGGCAGTAGCCTTCCCAAGGCAGCTGCGGCCCCCACGACTCTTGGGGCCAGTTGGGCGAAGTGGGCCCTAAAAGCCCACCTCCCGTCCAGGACAAGGCCCAGATATTTCATTTGGGCCCCAACCGGTATCTGGACATCACCCAGATTCACCTGCGTACCTGGACGGGCTCCCCCCCGAGGCCCATGAAACAGTAGGGCCTCGGTTTTGGAGAGGGCAACTTCCAGACCCAGAGTGCGAATGCGGTCAATAACGAGGGTTGTGCCCACCGTGGCCAACCGCACTGCCTCCCTAAGATCCCTACCCCTGGCTACGACTAGGGTATCATCCGCGTAGCACGCAACCCGTATGTTTGCAGGCAACGTTCCACGGAGCACCCAGTCGTAGCCTACGTTCCACAAAAGCGGTCCCAGTACCGACCCCTGTGAAACACCGCAGCAGACACGATGACGCCTTAGACCGTCGCGTCCTTCGACCAGGATCTCACGGTCTTGGAGATAGTCACGCAACAGCCTCCGCAGATACAAGGGCACTCCGTGATAGCGGAGCGCCTCTTGAATTGTTCCATGAGGGAGGCTGTTGAAGGCGTTGGCTATATCTAGCGAAACTGCCAGCGCCTTATCTCCTTTGCTGACCGCTTCCTGCGTCCACTCCTTGAGCCAGAGCAGGGCGTCTATTGTAGACCGCCCTGTTCTGAACCCGAACTGGGCCTCCGACAGCCCAGGCCCAGGATCTTTTAGGTGCCGGATGACACGTGAGGCTACCACCCTCTCTAACAGCTTTCCTGTGTCATCCAGCAGTACGATGGGCCTGTACCCGGATGGCAAATCAACGGCTCGGCCCTCCTTCCGTAAAAGGCACAATCTACCATCCTTCCACAGCTTCGGGAACCGCCCTGACGTGAGGCACGCGTCAAACAGGACTCGAAGCCGGTCTCCTATTTCCTTCAGGGCGATCCTGAGAATCCGACCTGGAATCCCATCTGGACCGGGTGCCGTCTTTTTTCCTCGTAGACGGCCGACTGCAAGCTCCATCTCTACCTCCGACACAAGTGGGATAGAGGCCGGGTCTAGAACTTCTTCGAGGGATATGGGGGCCATTGTCGGAGGGATGTAGGAAGGGTTCATGGCAGGAAAGAGTCCCTCTAACACCCTATCTAGAAGCAGTGGCTCTAGGCCTCCCGCTACTGGGGACGCCTGGCCTCGGAATTTATTCCGGGCGGCTCTGTACGGACGTCCCCAGGGATCCCTATCCAGATCCACCAGCACCTCGCCCCAGGCCCGTGATTTTGCCTGCTTGATGGCCAGCTGAAGCTCCCGCTTGGCGTCACGGTACAAGCTATACAGCTGACTCTCGGTTGCCAGTTCCTCAGCTGACAGCTGGGCGTCGCCACGGCCCTTGCGTCGTCTTCTGCAGCGGCTGTACGGCCGACGCGCCTTGGAACAGGCAGTTCGGAGATCTGCAATCTTCGCATTCCACCAGTACACCTCTCGGCGGTCGGGGCGGCGCTGGGACCTCGGCATGGCCGTATCACACACGGCCGTCAACGCCTCTCGGAAGTGGCCTGCTGCAGCGTCCACTTCCGCTTCAGCGTTCACTATGGGGCCAGCCAACCAAGATTGAACGATTGCCGCCTCTTCAGCAAGATTGGCGTCGAGGCGACTAATCGCCCAGCGAGGGAAATCAGCTCGCTCCACGCGCTGAAGCCCTCCATGGCTGTGGGAGGCAGAGATCTCGAGCCTTATATATTTATGGTCCGAGAGTGTCTCCACCTCCGACAACACCCTCCAGTCCAAAATACGTGCTGCGACACCTGGGGTGGCGAAAGATATATCCACCACGGACCCCCCATTGTGCCGCACGCACGTGTGGGCTGACCCTGTGTTCAGCAGGATCAATCCTGTGGCAACCGCCCACTCCCTGACAATCTCCCCGCGAGAGTCAGTGTAGGGGTTGCCCCATTCTCGCGCCTTGGCATTCAGGTCTCCCAGTAGGAAGACCTGACGAGGCGCCTGTCTCCTTGTCGCTGCGGCCAAAAGGTCTACAAAGACCTCGAGCTCTGCAACGGGTCTGTTTGGGGAGAAGTATACACCAACGACCACATACTCTCCCCATTTGGCCACTACGTAACCCGAGCCCCTCTCTTCTACTGAGAAGGGGGGCCCGCCCCTCCGGCCCACAATAGCCACGGAGTCATCCAAGTCCCCAGCCCAGTAGGGATTAGGGGGAATATAGTATGGCTCCGCGGCAACCGCCACGTCTATTTTCCACTGCACCAAGCTCTGCATAAACAGATCTTGAGCCCCGGCACAGTGGTTCAAATTCGTCTGGAGAAGGTTGTGATGTCGGACCTGATCCATCAGTCAGACATTACAACCTCCTCGCACGCCGGATGGGGCATGGCGTCATGTGTGGCCTTATTTAAGGCTAAAGGGGAGGCTTGGGTCCTGTTGGCCGTCCCCTTCGTCTTCGGAGGGGCGCAGTTGCGTCCCCCCATTATATGGCCAGAAGGCCTACCCGACTCCGCGCATATTGCACAGCGCGGGTCAGACTTCTTGCAGCTGGCGGCCCAATGATCCGCGTCTCCGCATCGGAAACACAGATTCCCTCGGTCAGCCGATGCGCGAGTCTGTCTGCCTTCTCGCTATTTTGTGAGCCAGGGATCTCCAACATTCTGGCTCCTGTGGCCGTCTGCCGAAAGCGGAGCTGGTTTATTCCCAGCTCCTGGAGATCCACCTTCTCCTGTGCCATCTTTACGATGTCACTGTAGGTTACCCCTTTCTCCACGGCTTCAGGCTGTAGTGAAAACACCACAGCCGCAGATTTTGGGGATATCAGAGCCGACACAATCTTACGGGCAGCGGTAGCCTGCGGTTTGGTTTTATTGCGCTTTCCGGCCCGGGAACGAGTCGCAGGAACACTTGCGGGTATGGCCGAGGGAGGGGATGACTTCCCCTTTCCTTTTCCCTTCCCCTTCCCCTTGCCCTTCCCCACCACCGTGACCCAAGTTTCCGCCTGAGTGGTGGAGGCAGCCTCTCTGCCACATCGATCCACCTTGGAGGTGGAGGGGCCCGTGGCCGCTAAGTTAGAAGCGATAGACTTCGGGGCCTGGCATGCCCTGTTACCGGCTTCGCGGGTAAGTTTTTGAGCTGGCTCAGAAACTGGCCTGGGTGCCGCAGTCTCTTTCACCGTTTTCCTGGTATCCGCCTTGAGAGGTGGGCGGACCGTCGGAGCGGGCGGAAGCCGTTCCTCAACCACCGCGATTCGAGCATTGAGCATTTGCCCGAATGTGATGGTCAGTGAGCGCTTTAGCTCCTCCATCATTTCAGCTACCGGCACGTTGGTGGGACATGCTTGCGTTGCAGTAGCAGCGGCAGCGGCGGCAGTGGTAGCGGCTGCAGCTTCAGACTTGGCTTCGCTAAAGCCGCGACGCAGCGCCTTCACTTCCGCCTTGGAGGACTCCACTTCGAGTCGCAAGCGGCTGTTTTCCGCCCTTAGTCGCCGCGTCTCCTCCGCTTCGCTCCTACTGGCCAGGGCATCTACTACCTCCCTTAGGATCGATGCAGACCTCTTCAGGCGGCCGACGAACTCACCCTTGAGGTTGCCAGACTTCTTGGCAACCTCTAAAATGCAGGCGAGCTTTTCGCCCGCCTGCGCCCTCAGTTCTTGGGCGTTCAACGTGCTGAGATCGTCGACCATCAGAACAGCGTCGGACTCACTCCCAGTCTCTATCCCGAAGTCGGCAGCAGCAACCGGTGCCTTTTTAAAGCGCCTGCTTTTTAGGACTTCGCTAAGCTCTCCGTCCGACGCCGCAGGTGAAGCCACCGGCGCAGGCTTAAGAAATGCTTCTCTTGACGGACCCACTTTGGTGGTCCTACCCCTCCCCCTTCTGGATGTCGCCACCTTAGCGGACGCCGTCCCTTCAGTTTCCGTGTCCGAGTCTAAATGCCCGGGCACGAGAGGTGAAGAAGCCGGCCGCTTTCGACGGCTGAGCTCTCCATCGGCAGTCTCCGAACTACTGCGCAACACCATCCTAGAGATGGATCCAGCATCCGGCACTACTTCTTCATCTGTATGAGCCTCTGAGAGGTCTACAGAAGAATCTCTTCCTGCAGTAGGGTGGCCCTGATAAGGGCCTTTTATTAGTTCCTCAGACGGGTCTTTTGGTTGCTTAGGCATTCCGACTTAGTCGCAGCAACGGCGCGTAAACAGCGACGGCAGAAGATTGGCCTGTTGGACACCTGCGTTACCGGGTCCAAACAGTTTCCAGGGTGCACCACGTGGAGGTTCTCTGCATACCACCCCACGAGTAGTAGATCCTGGAGTGATCAGTCCCAAGCTGTGTTATCCTCCAAGTATACCGAAATTTTATAAAAAACCTTTTTGACAAAGTTTAGTTTTAATAGGGTCACTATCATTCCTCAAGTAATATATAACTTTAAATAGGTAACTATTTAAAGTTGCATCCTGTTAGATTTTTATTCAAGTTAAGAGTCAAGTCACGGTCACTTAGATAAGTCAGTCATATAAGTCACTGACCTGTCTAAGTCCGTTCCAGTAGGTAATGCGGTGGATGCATTACTAAAACTTTCTAAGGCGATTGACAAGAAAACGTAAAACAACGTTTCATGTTGGCCGACCACGAAAATCTGCTTAAGTGTAACGTTATCGTATCGTTTATTCAGTTCAAACTATGAGTTATCTGTGCCACTATTGTACTAGATATGTGCGTTAATTATGCGATTACGTTACACTTGAAACAAATTTTCGTGTTCGGCCGACTGATTTTTTCACTTTGCGTACACTTATGCACCGTTACGAACAGTTCACGGGTAATAATCCCCCACCATTACACAAAGAAACACAAATCTAGGAAATTAAACAAACTCAACGATAGTCATTGTTTGGCATTTTTTCCCGCCGTCCTAGAATATCACCCCTCTATAACCCTAAATTTAATAAAAAATAAAATGTTACGTCACATAGTAATCTGCCTCTATTCAGAACCTATCGATAACTTACCAAATCTATTATTCGATATATATCGATTTAATATCTATTAGATATTAAATCGTAACGTTTCTATCTTATGGTATTCAATCAGGTTTCTGTAACAATATCAGTATCGATCGGAATATTGCATTTAAAAACATGATTTGTGTTATTACCGAATCAGTTGACCGGTTCTCTTGATAATGTTTACATTTTTTATACCCAAGTGACGTGGTTTCTCTGTCAAATCATTGTGTAACTCGAGTATTTAAAATTTAAATAAGTAATCACTGAACAGTGGGCCGAGCACGAAAATCTGCTTAAGTGTAGCGTTGTCGTATCGTTTACGTATTCAGTACATACTATGAGTTATCTGTGCCACTATTGTACTAGATAAATGACAGTTTGTACTTAATACTTTAACGATGCGATTACATTACACTTTTACAGATTAAACAGACATTAAACAGATTTTCATGCGCGGCCTACTGTACAAAATTGTTTCACAGCACAGATCTAATTCTAATTAGTACCTACTTGAGAATAGTATTAGTACAATCACTTAATTAAGTAAGATTTTTTAAGAAATCTTACTCATAAGAGTACAAGTACAATTTGAAGAATTTGACACCGACTTCCATTCTAATCAGTTATTGGAGTGTAACTCAAAAACTATTAATTACTGGACCGAATTTTATGAAATTTAATTTTTTCAAACTAACTAAATGGGACCACACGAGAAGCACCAGCTTTCAAACGAAAAAAAAAGTATTTTGAGAATTGGTTTACCCAGTCGAATATTATGAGGTACCTAATAAAAAATGTTTTTAACTCGGTAGAAAATGTGCGTAAAACGGTTGATTCGGTGATTTTTACGCGACTACGGTAAATCCTATAAGAAGGCTTGTGTTTAAACTGGGTGTGTATATATGTCCGCTCGTAACCAATTTTCATGAAATGAGTGAATGATAAAGATGACGTGAGCGTACGTAAGTACATCAAATCTTTGATTATTTAATCGAAGCATAAAATATAAGTTTTTAAACTATCATGGTCACAAACATAAGAGGTATTCAAATTATCAACGGGATAATTACCATGTACATTTTCTATGAGTTTCCAAAATTTCGGCACTATTGCAAGCCGAATCAAAGCCAATATCGGAAACTCGTAGAAAATGTACATGGTAATTATCCCGTTGATAATTTGAATACCTCTTAAGCATAAAATGCTTAAATGTCTATGACTTATTTTAAGCAATTTAATATAGGTAGTACTAATTATTTTTGTATGTCGTCGGGTTATTAAATTTTAGCTTGTTTTTTTGTTTGCATTTAGAAATATGAATCAATCTTATCTCCCTGAGCATGGGCGTCGAACATGTACGCCAACATACGTTGCAAGATTAAGGCGACCATTATAATAAATATCTTTGCTGTGACCCTATTTTGGGGCAAACTGACACTCTTTTGCCACTAACCATATATGTCCTAAGAAAACTAACGTGGTTTATACGTTTTTATTATTAAAAAAGAGAACCACTCGCGAAAATAAACACTGCTCTGCTCTACATACTGGGCCTATCACGAATAACTGCGCAAGTGTAACGTAGCGTTCACGTCAAACAGTACTAACTGTTATGCATCTAGGGCAACTGTGGCACAGATAACTCATAGTTTGTACGCAGAAGCGTGACGTGTTGACGCTTACGATACGAGTACTTTTTCGCAAATTGTTTGTGCTACGGCCTCTGCACTCTCCTGGAAAAAGATGCGGTTGAAACTATAGTTGGAAAGATCAGAGTTTTTTACGTGAGTGATTCCTCTTTCTCATATTAAAACATATAGTCATCATCTTAAGAGGATTGCAAAGCTAGTACTTTCTGTACTAAAAGAGAAAACTCTTTTCTACCTCTTAACATTGTCCGATTTCAGTGATTTTTTTTTTCATGGAATCACCACATTGTTTACTATGCCCGTACGTTTTGATTATTTCAATATTTCAAAGTACTATACATTACCATTTTTAGAACTTAAAAAAAAGGTTGAAATTAGAAAACATCGCAATTTCAACCGGGAAGATGGATTTAGGTTAGCGGCGTCGTGGAATCCCGTAGTGAGCAAGTGTACAAACCGCGGTGTAGGTACTAGGACATTTACCGATACAGTCAGTGTTGTGTGTCGTAGTGACAACCCTGCGATTTTTCAAGATCAAGTGAGTGATTCTCGCCGGACTCACCCGCAGTTTTCAGTCAGCTCGTGACCACGGCCATTGTAACATGGTCGAAACGTCGAGCGAAAGGTACATATTTTTACCTATATTAAATAATACGTGATAAGTCCCGATAAACATTTAAAACATGTGTTCAAATCGCGAAAGTTTAAAAAAAAAAAATTAAGTACTATTTTTTCTCTTTTAGTATGGAAAGTACTAGCTATGCAATCCTCTTAAAGGAACCTTTTCCTAAGCTGCCGTGAATGTGAGCATCTTTAGGAGCTTTTTGACTGATATTTCTGTGTGCGTTAGGCACACAGTACACCCATTCTTATAATTAATCTCAAAAGGTTTTTTCCCTTACTTTCCGTAATCTGTCTGAGCTGCAAATGAATAATATAGAGCATATGCACAGAAATAATATTGAGGTAACGTTGATTATCCAATTTTAGTTATTTCTACAGAATCAATATACTTACACAATTATACATATTGGGCGTGTGAAATAAAATAATTAAGTACATCTTATTTCAACTCAGTCCCGAATGGGTAGGTGGTTATGTAGAGTTGAGAATCCTTCAAGCATCTTCATTATCAAAACTTAAGTCGCACCTTGAAAACGAATCCACGTGGTTAGCAACTTAGTTGAATTCGACCCAACAAGAATGGTACAAAAATAAAGACTAAAATAACAAAAGGGATTGGTTCGGTATAACGCTCCGCATATATTTTCCGACTAGCTGACCCGCCAGCGGTTTCGCTCGCATGGCCTCGCGGGATACGGTTAATTACAGTTTTATAACTATCCCACGGGAACTCATTGATTTACCGGGATCAAAAGTATCCTATGTGTTGACCAGGGATATAAGCTACCACCATACAACATTTAATTTAAATCGGTCCAGTCGTTTCGGAGATTAGCCCGTAACGAACAGACAGAGAAAACAAAAATGTTAAATTATATTCGTTCGATTTCACCCCTCACATTCCCCTGACTCGGTTTCTAGCATTTTTTTAATTTTACAGAAATTCGACCTCTACAGTTTTATTATATATAGAGATTCTAACAAGATTAGGTTATTAAGCATTCACATTATTCAACAAATAAAAATAGTATTAAATATTTTTTGGTACAAATTTATTTTCGGCACCCAGTTATTTATCGTATCTTATTATTACCTATCATGATTGTATTCCTGACCACTAATCAAATTTACTTTAGGTACAAAAAAGATGTCCCTTTCTGCAGGGTTTCTAGCATTTTTTTAATTTTACAGAAATTCAACCTCTACAGTTTTATTATATATAGAGATTCTAACAAGATTAGGTTATTAAGCATTCACATTATTCAACAAATAAAAATAGTATTAAATATTTTTTGGTACAAATTTATTTTCGGCACCCAGTTATTTATCGTATCTTATATTACCTATCATGATTGTATTCCTGACCACTAATCAAATTTACTTTACGTACAAAAAAGATGTCCCTTTCTGCAGGATCAGTAATAACATTCTTATAGAATTATTAATTAATGTACTTTTAGTCACAATTGTGGTTGATTATATCGAAAATATTAAACGGTAGGTATAATATACAATAATATTTTATTATACTGGCATTGAATAAATTAAACAGAATACCCCACGCCTGTGCCACATGAAGATCACATTAAATATTGAAGATAAAATATTATTTAGTAAGTACTATTGTATTACCAAGTAATACTGCAATTGAGATTTTGTTTAAAGTAGCTTGTCTTAAGTGTAATGAAACAAACATCACAACTACAGATCACAGATCAGCTCTGGACCAGAATTCAGCTATTAAATTATTTTATTTAAATTGACCACATTGTCGGTTTGCATAAAATACATACTAACACTAATCATAAGCTGGTACAAAAAAATTGAAGACAAGACGTAAAAGCTTAGTTTTGTCTTTACTTTCATGTTGCTGTAAGCTTATGCAGACCAATGGGACATATTGAAGGAAGTTTCATTGAAATACTGTTTATACTGACGCACACAAGAAGGTGGTATTTACCAGTAAAACATTTTTAAACTTAAGTATACATTGGTGATAGTTTAGTATATTGCAACTGGAAATTTGATGGATTTTTTGGTGATTTTATCTGAAAGCTCTAAAAGAATATAAAAGACTTGTCAACAAACATAAAAATATCCTGTCACTGGTCATCAATCTAGCTCGAATCACATTTTTAAACCTGCAACGGGGTGTCAAAACTGGTGATGAAGTATTGTAAAATTTTATATCCATCAACCTAAGAGCCTTAGGTATTCTTTGACACTTTTCTTTAATTATTTAAAATAACTTGCCACTCATATTATTGACCTTCAATTGGACACAGGCGTGAAATGTCCTTGTCTCTTGCATTGCTAATAATTTTAATAAGTATCTTTTTATTATAATAAATCTATTATGGTTGGTACCAAATAATACTGTTTTGTGTCTTCATACCATTTCTTATTTTATTTTCTGTCATATACTTTCTAAAAACTGTACAATATACCAGTTTGTTTATAAGTACCAGTACTCATAAAATCTTACTATTACAATTTACAATAACATTTATTAACGATGAATAAACAATTCAGTTAAATCTCAGAAACTATTAGAGTTCTTGTCAAAACTCTGCATCTCGTATTTAGCAATGACGTTACAAACTTCCATTTTGACTTTAGGTATTAAATTCGGTTGTAACTTTTTAACGCTTGCTGCCATACTTCTGAAGAACACATCTATTTCATTTGTGTGCTCTTTGAGTACTTTCTCTATTAAACTGTCCAAGACTTCAGATCTTTGTGGCTGTGGTGCTTGTGGAACCACTTTCGGTTGTTCTTCTATGTATTGGTACAACTTTGGTCCATTCAATTGGTTCACAAGTGTGACCGGTTTGGGCAGGATTTTGATTGGTTGTAGTCCGACAGGTGCGGGTAAGCTCCGTTTTCTTCCGCCCTTTCTGACAATCTTCTTTGAAGGCTCTTCGGTCTGTATTCGGGGCATGAGGAGGTTAGGTATGTAGTTAATTTCCTCTTTTTGTGGATTGTCTGCTATAGTGATCTGAAATTTAAAACAAGGATAACATTAGAGTCTATGGTTATAAATACTCAATAGAGATACTGGGTTCCTAAAAGTATTGTTTTGGTTCTTAGTTGTATGAAACAATGAATGCAGGTATTCATCTATTTATGATGATGGTTATAAAAACTAAATAGCATACTGTAGGTAGGATAATCAGATAGATTTTAATACTGAATTTATTCCATGTAGGCACAACCACTAAATTTTCCTTTTTTTATATAAATAAAACTTTAAGCACACTAACATTATAACTGAATATCAATTGATCCCATAGGAGCTATCTATAAAATATAACTTCTTTTGCATCACTTAGAATTTTTTGAGTTTTGCATAGAACAAGTAGTCTTTTTTAAATTTTAATTGGTTATACGAGCAAGTCGCTCACCTGATGTTAAGCGTTATGCTTGCCAATAATAGTTCAGTGACATTCACAATTTTAAACTACAACAGTACTAAAGCCTACATGAATCCCCAGCGAAATTTTCGGTTTTTAAACCAATTTAAAACCGAAACACAGTAATGTTTGCACACTATTGTTTCACAGTTGAATAATTGGCAAAGGTTTGGTACTTCCTTAGGCAGATGCTGCAAAACTCCTACCAGTACAAAAGTTTACATACCTTAATATAATTATATATTTTATCTAATATAGAAATTTGGTCTAATACAGCATTTGGTCAGGGAGCACATCTCTCTGTTAGCCCTAGACGATATGTCTACATGCATGACAACAATATATTTCTAAAAAGAACCTGAGTCCTCAAGGAAATAAGTCATTTAATCTCATAATTAATTAGAGCTTTCATAATTTTTTTCCGACACCAAGACATACCTATACCATGAGACAAACACAATTAAGCCCATTGAGTCACAGACTCGTAGCTTGTATAGTAATTATAAGACAGGATTAATAAGATGCATTGTCGATACTGCACTAAGAGTATAGATTGATAGGATAATTTTGGCAGTAATTATCGGTAAAATCGGCCTGCGATATTGCTATTACGGCTAGATCCATGCAAGAGACAAGGTACATTACGTTAGCTGATAAAATCAGATTATCGATGTAACAATTTTATTCTGAGATCCATGCTGGCACTGCTGGTACCATTCAGTGCAAGGCAGGAACAAAGAGGGAGTACCCTGCATCCAAGATCTTGAATTGTTTATCATAAAGTCAACAAAGGGTATGCCTCACATTATTATCCTGGTTTATTCTTAATTTTTTTAATGAATGTATGTTTCAAGAATATGGTTCATAACTTGTGTTTACCTGCTTCGTAGGGTACTTGTACTTACTTCATAATATTCTTGATTGTCAGTAATCACTTCTTCGTCTTGTTTTATTTCCACTACATGCTCTTCCTGTTCCTCCTCATCCTCTGGTTCCTCAGTAGTCTCTGCTTCATTCAAGAAGTCAAGATTCTTGAACAGGCCAATCTTGGGTTTGTTCAAGGTGCCTAGTCTTGCTGTCTTCATGTAGCCATCTCTTAAGGCTCGCCATCGCTTTTTGCATTCTTCCACTGTAATTCATAAAAGGCTACATGTTAGCTGTGGTTTTTATTTTATGGAAACTGTTTTAAAGCTTGATTTCAGTGGATATTTGACAAACTTGCAGCTGCTGTGAGCCATCCCGTAGGTCTGTGATCTATGATCCAGTATTGCACCTACTAACTATAATTATAAAGTCTAGTATGTGTCAGTACTTTTTTTGCATTTTATGAATATAGTGAAAATATTACATTTACATACTCATGGATTCACTAGGGTTCACTAGTAGGATTCACTATTCACACATATTATTGCATAATATTCACTTTTTATAATATCTAAAAATTACAGTCAGAAAACCTTCAGAATCTGAATGTGTTCATGAAAACAACTACTTATAGTGTGTTCGAATAGATCACTTCTGATCTACGAACACAAGGGGCATTCGGATTAGGAATCTGTGGGTGAAAATATTGTTCATGCCTCTTTTTCTTCAGCATATGGAAAGCTAAAAAAAGAGGTATTTTTGCCATGCAATTTTTGACCCACGTCCGGAGCATGGTTGTTTGTGACCATTATTTGACAGCTATGTATTTGACTACATAATCATGCAATTTAAGATCTTACGAGTGGAGTGTTTGAATAGAATAGGGTATGGGCAAAAGTGGCTTTAAAAATAATGTTTTTGAGCTTTACGAATGCTTTAACCAAAGAGCAATCAATGACAACGCCACCAATGCCCTCATAAGCTAAACAAATGCACCTTTAAATGTTTATGAATAAAACCTCAGTCGCCAGTCCTTTATCCAACGGCTTCATAAAGCCTAGATACCTATATAGATAAAAAATTGGCCCTTTGGCAGCCTTCTCTGTAATATTGATGTTATTGAAATAAAACATTACACACTTAATGGTGGTGGGTGTAATAATTAGTAAAGTCAACACAACTTGAAATTTAATTAAATTGTGCTCTAATCTTACTTACACAATAGGTATATTACTTTTGCACATTATTGTACTATGGCACTTGCCTAAATTAATGAAGTAGGTACTTACTGTGATCTAATAGAAAATTCTATAGCAGAATAATAAAAATAGATGTAATGAACTATTGGTAGTAAAAAATGTGTTTAAATATCGGATGCATTTTATCAAAGGTTTGTGTTATGTTTTAGATAACCTAGACTGCTTTTATTTTTAACCTGATAGGATGTAAGGTGTACTATTATTTTGCTCAGTAAAATCAACTTGTAACCTATTTATCGTTTGAAACAAGTATTTTTACTTGCTGAATACTGTAGTAGTTTTTTAAATAATAGGGAAAATTGGTATCTATGCGACTGTGCTATGGATCTTGTGATTACCTGGTTTGGACAGTTCTCCCGCAATCTGCTCCCATGTTGACTCTCTAGCTAAAATATTCTTTCTTGAAGAATCTTGCACATTGTACAGTAATGGATGAGGCTTTATCAAAGCCACTAGTTTCTCAAATTCTGATGTTGTCCACACCACAATGTTTTTCGTACTTGATTTCCCATTGGACATTTCTGTTTTCAATAAACACTAATTTTCCAGTGTCAAAACAAAATGTCTACCGACCTATCACAGGCGAAAATAGACTTCCAAATTCCAGCCAACTTTTCGACGTCACCATTGACCGACGTTTGTTCACTTTTTGTTTGCTTCTCTCTCGCGTTGTGATTGGTCAATTGTTCGGATTTGGGATAGATAGGTTCAGTATTTCACAACTCAGATAATACGCGTGCGCCATCTAGCGTTGAATGGAAGGACTCAAACAAGTACTTCAGTAGATGTTACGGGTTTGGCACCAACTTACACAACGTTTGACTACTTAGAATAGACCCTCTGAACGAGTAAACGCTACGTCGCGCTAGATGGCGCTATTTCTGAAATGTGTTTATATTTGTACACATTATTAACAGATATCGCTGTAAAGGAAATTGTTGTACACAGCCATCTATATGATTAGCTTTTTGTAAACTAAAGAGTAATTTAATTACACAATCTATTACCCTTACTATTTACGGAAAATGTATTCCTTGCTAGTTCACCCGCCAGCGGCTTAACTCGCTTGGTCTTGTAGTGGCGAGAGAGTTATTCTTTAATTTTCAATATTTTTTTTATTTATGAACCTTGACATGAAACAACTACACGTATGAAGTTTAAATCTATTTGCTCAGCCTCTCATTTTGAGTCAAGGTAGAGAACAGTTTTAGAGTATTCCTTGATGGTGAGAGTTTCAGCTTCTTGCATGTCGCCAGCACAGTATAGGATGTAGGTACCTACAGATCGCGCGGCGAGAGTTTGGCTTTGACCGTTATTGCGCAGAAGTCAAAAATTGGGTATCACAGGGTGGCTAGAGGGACGAAGGACTCTTGTCTCTCTCTGTCACATCGAAGACGAGGGACTCTTGTCTCTCTCTGTCACATGGCGCGACAGTACCCATGCGCAGTAATCCCCTCCACCCGAAGGTCAAAGCCAAACTCTCGCCGCGCGATCTGTACCTACTTCATCCCCACCACTGTCGGTCATCCTGTAGGTAGCTCGCAAACAAAAATAGTAATATAATTAAGAGTAGAGTCGCTTATCAGTGACAAGACGAGTGCTCTTATGTATATTGAGTGACCATATTAATTATACCTACAGATACCTGCTTTTAAAATAATGAAAAATTAGAATTTAATTTATTGTCACAAAATTGCTTAAATTTTTATTCGTCTTTTTCCTGGATTTGTAGGATTGAAATAAATGTTTTGATGCATCAATTATTCGATGTATCTAGTAGATATCTACTTAGGTCCGTATTCTAAAATTCTCAGATTTGAATCTTATCTCCGTATAGATTTGATAGCTAAATGACATAAGTACACAATTTACTCCGATATCCAGACCTACAACTGACACTATCTAGGTACGGTTACGCTCGAGATAAGTACCTAAACCGTTTTTTTTGTCCCGGGGAAATCCTTTATGGATACCACCTACCACGGGGAGGTAGGTGGTTATGTGGGAGTCTGTATACCAACCAAAACTTCGGGTTGCGCCAGAACCACAGAACACATGGCGCGCCGCAACTATCTCGGAGACCAAACCCGCCAATGGGCGCCAGACTTTCCCGCGTCTGGATGCCCGTGATCTTCCTGCACCCCTAGCACGCGGAGAAGAGTAATAGTCTTTCTACCGTTTTTATCCTGTCAATGGAAATAATTGTCTACTCCACCTTACAAAGCACGGCAACCGGGGAAAGAGATAAAATGTTTCCTTTTGACGTATCTCGTAGACAGTATGTCCCGCTACTCCCGCTATAGAGCACGGACTCGTCGAAACGTGGATATAATTCTCTCTGATTGACATAACACGGAGAAAGGTTATCACCTTCTTTGAAGGTGGTGTATAAAAGTTTATTTTCATCCAAAAATGTCTCGCGCATGTTATAAAAACATTTTGTAGCGGGAAATGGAAACAATGGAAAGAAAATTACACCATAGGTAGATCTGAGACAAATAACACCCTTTCGATTACCCAGATAATTAATTCAGGCACATATTTTGGGTCAATAAAGAAATGGCGTCGTAATGCATTGCAGCTTCCAAATCATACGAATGGTTTGCCGGTGTATATCAAGGTTATTATTGTATTACTTTAATATCTACATTCTGTGAAACTTCTTATTTGTTTTGAATCTACAATAGATCCCCACTTCCATACGCTTATTGAGTCTTAGTAAACGAAATATAATACGACATATGGATAGCACACGCTACTCAGAGACTTTTGTTACATTTGCTTTAAATGGCACCTACGAAGTACAAACCGTAGGAAACGCTACTCCCGCCGTCTATCCACGTGGATAAACTATTCTCTGGCGTTGCCGTGCTCGCAAGGGAGATAAAAATGACATGTTGGAATAGATTTCTTTCCTCTCCACGGGGAGAAATAGTCCACTGGCCGTGCTAGCCGTGCTGCGGTGGGTCAGATACTAGCCCCACCGCATGCTACGTCAGCCACAGAGGGTAAGGAGAGCAGCGTGTCGCTATACCGACTCTCCCTTCCCCCGCGATCCCACCTTCTCGAGTCTGCGCCGAGCTCCCGGACCCCACCTCACCTCCTCAAACCTGCGCCAAAGTACCCGCCACTCCTATGTGGACTTGGCGGCCAAAGCCCATAGGAGTGGCCCCTCCTGAGCCGGCAGCCCATCCCAACGCCGGCGCGGCGCTTTGTTTCCTCTTAGCTTCACCGTGGCTTGGTAGCCAAGGTAATGCGGGAACCCTTCGGCGGAGAAATACCTAAACCTAAAACAACCAACTCAAATACAACTGCAGCATTCGTTTTCATGCGCTACAAGAATCGTTGGAAACTAATTACCTACCTATAGGCGAGTTTGCATCAAATTTTAATTGAACTTATAATGAATTCAAATAACTTAAAAAACCCTTAGAAAGCTCTCAAAACATAAATCTTTAATGAAATAAATATAATGCATACAATCTGTAAACAAGTAAACTTTTTAAAAAATTAATAGAAGACTGCACTGCAGTGCAGTTGTTAGTTTAGTGTTAACCAACCTCTGCCTATAATGCCTTGGCCACACCGAGGAGAAACGCCGTTGATTATCGCGTTGTTGAACGTTAACCGTAGATGTAGCCACCCTTACTCGCGATAATTCGACAACGGCATTAACATTGCCGTTGAAGTTGGCCGATAAGTCGGCTGGAGGTATTTTTAGGCACATCAAGGAGATTTAACGCGAGAATTATTGCGTTGAAGCGGCCACACCAACGTTTGTCAGTGTGCACCGTGATAGCTATGGGATCGCACGTGTGAACTTTAGAACTTTAGACTTTTTGGATTAAAAAAGAAAAATGAAACCCATTAGGGTTTATTACAGAACCCATTTAAATAAATATTATAAATCTTTGAAGTCCTGGAAAAAATTACATATACTCAATATATGATACAGTACATTCATATAATACAAATTGAAACTCATTAAATACAGTGTAGCTGCTTCGACGTCCATCTTGGATTATTGCCAATTTTATCGGCAATGAAATGGGCGTTGACGTTCACGGTACTAGTGCGGCCACTCAATTTATCGCGATAATTATCGGAATAATTAGCGCGTTGTTTAAGGCGATGTTGGGCATTGACCTTGAACCTCGATGTGGCCAAGGCATAACGGATGCATTTCGTCACAAGCGCCCGTAACCCGTAAAATTTCGCCGGCACCTATGCCCTTGAAACCAAAACTCAGTATTGCTAACATTACAGCTTCACGGTAGAAATAGGTAGGTATTGTGGCAGTACTCCCCCGGACGAACTCATTGAGTCCTACTGCTCTATAAAACATGGTTTTTTTTCTAAAAGTTGCTGTATGTTTCCAATTGTACCGTACCAAAACGAAACAGAATCGAACCGATTTCAAGTTCAAGTTCCACTCGAGTAATTTGACTTGTAGACTGCCAGCAATCAGGTCGAGATTCACTTCTGAACGACTTTGAATACTTGTCAAAATAAAGGTTCCTGGAATACGGGCCTTATTAATTGTAAGAATAGATATGTAAGTTGGATGTCCTGTCTTGAGCGTTATCGAAAGCTCTCTTGTTTGGTTTGTGCAACTTCGAGGGCAGATTAGATAAGTGCGTTATCTATGTTATGCAGCGAATCATTCATGAGCTTCCTTCTCTAGAAACATTGTTCTTGATAAGTCATTTTACTCGACGACGGATTTATTTCATAGGTCACCATTCCCTGGAAGCCTGCGTTTTCGCGAAACCAAACAATTCCAGAAGTAGAACTGCGCCTTCAGTTTTAAATGTAAATGTAATTTGGTCTTACTGATCTCTGATGTATTTTTTTTTATATCTTCCAATAAATTCTGCATAATATTGGTTAATTGTAACTTGGGCGTCCCGACCCTCCTTGAAAAGGGCCACCGGATGTGGTCGAAACTATAGTCGCATGTATCCGACTATAGCAATTATTATAATTTTTGTTTATAAAATTTCGATTACAATTTAGGTACCTACCTAACATTTTTCAAACCTTTCTAAAAAACAACATGCTCTAGGGGCAATGTTTGAATATCGCTGGAGGTTTGAAACTTATTATAGTATTGCGTGAGTAATCTCGTATTTCTCAGTCAAAATAATATGCTTTAGCATTAAGTCCTCCATTTGTACTTTATTTTAGTGCAATATAAAATTAAATAAATAAATAAGTGAAACCACGTTAGTTTTTATAACGTTATTGTTGCCTATTCATAATATAACATTACTACCTAAACTATGGTTGGTTTTTTTATATTCAACATTCATGTTTTAAGAATATCGAAACGTTTCGCACAAATTACTATCAAAATATATAATAGATAGATAGATAGATTAACTCTTTATTGAAACAGCACAATACAAATATATGTTACAAATAAAGAAATAAGAATAAAATAAAAATACAATTAAAAATATTTCACAATTAAATACTTAAAATGAAAAGTGTCACAATGGGCGGTCTTATCGCTCAGAGCGATCTCTTCCAGACAACCATGCACAGAAAGAAATAGGCATACACTTATAAAGGTGTATAAAACAAGTGTACTAAATACTACATATAGCAAGATCCAAGAATATAGCTAGAAAAAATACTTATAATATATACAAACTTAACTTATATAATTATACTATACATATATACTACAAAATATATACATAACTATACATATACCATTTAATTATTACAACAAAGATAGTAAGTAAGTAGGTTTGCAGTTAGTTATTTCGCGAAGTAAAATGCTTTGACACGTTGTTTGAAGATGTCCAGAGAAGGCGCGCATCTAATTTCGTAGGGTAAAGTGTTCCATAGACGAACAGCTTCAACACAAAAGGAGGAACCAAAAAAAGTGGTGCGGTGTATCGGGGTACTTAACATTAAGTTCTCTGATGATCGTAGAGAAAAAAGAGCTAATAACGAATATATACTATAAAATTATATTTTATATAACTACTTTCGACGTTTCGATCGAGTTGCATAAACCATAGTCACGAGTAGACGCACAGTAGACGCACATCTTAAAACATGAATTTGCGAAAGTTTTAAAAGTGCTATTGGACATTATCCGAGAAAGCATGTAGATAGACCATTTGATAAACATGGCACATGTGAGAGGTTTTCCCGTGATCAATTTCTTGACAGGCGTCTTTGTCCGTTTTTCGTCCTGCTCTGAAAAAGCTTCATCTACTCGCCGGTGATACTATAAATAGTTACTAGCATTCCAAAATAATTAATACACCAAGTTTCAAAGAGAAGCGACGGAACGCTAGACCCGATGCAATACGATCGCAGTGAAACTAGAGCGGTTGACTTGTTAAGAAAATGAGTTTGGTTTTCGGACTTGTGAAACTTTGAAACAGCTAAAGAATAAGCATAATTATATAATATAATGAACTAGCTGACCCGCCAGTGGCTTCACTTGCTTGCACTATGAGTTTATAGCGTCACAGAAAATTTAATTTAGCCTTCACACATTTGGGTTAACTTTCCAAAAACCCTTCCTGAGTGGATGGTTCTAATTTAAATGGTAAAATAAAAATTAAAATAAAATATGATAAAATATTTTTTTTGTGTTCTTAGTAACTCAGCATCGATTAATCCTTCCTATGCCGTGATAATTAAATAATATGATAATGAAAATTAATTAAAAAACAAAAGATTTATGAATGAAACTGACGTGTATATACGTCTCTGGGACGCAAAGGGTTGATCAGTGAGTTAGGACTGAGATATCTATGTCTGAATTTTTGTCTGCCTTACTTTTTATAAATGCTGCTTAAATTTATATAACGTCATTTATGAGCCTACTACGCGAACGAAGTCGCGGGCAGTCGCTAGTATTCTTACTTTTCATCATCATCATCATCGAAAACCACGCGGATGCAAACGCGGGGCGTAGCTAGTGATTTTGTGATTTGAATTTTTGGTCATGCGATGTGGTTTCTGTTCTTCAAACTAAACCATACACGTTATCGGATCCTTCCTTTGATGTAAATGCAACTGTAAATTAATACAATCGCGTTAAATGTTGAAAATCATTGTGTTCACTTCTATTTGTAAATGTTGGTAGAAGTTCATTAACCCTTCATACGAGGGCGGCACTGAAAATTTCGGGAATCAAGGAAGTGACACAACATTACTGTTTAAAAATGTATTTATTGCTTTTCGAAGTATTCTCCGCGAAATTTGACACATTTTTCCATGCGATGGAACCAATCATTGAAGCAACCATTCCATTCGGAAGTTGGGGTCTCCAAAATGGCCGTTTTGTAGGCGTCCACAGCTTCTTCAGGTGATGAAAATCTCTGTCCACGCAATTTATTCTTTACTTTAGGGAAAGTATAGAAATCATTAGGGCTTAGGTCGGGGCTGTACGGATGTCTTATAATTCCATGTTTTCTTTCTCTAAAAACTCTTTTGTTCTGAGCGCGGTGTGAGAACTCGCATTGTCGTGATGGAGGATGATGCGGCGGTTGCAGTTCTCTTTACGGAGTTCACAAACGACCTGTGGCAAACAAATGCTAGCATACCATTCTGCATTAACCGTTCTTTGTCCCTCAAGAGGAATAGTCGTAACATGGCCGGTTTTAGAGACAAACGTGGCCACCATTTTTTTTTGCAACACTCCGTGAACGAACAATTTTTGTTGGCTTTAACTCATTTTCGAACACCCAAACTCGTGACTGGTTTTTTGTTTCGGGTTCGTACGCGTATATCCAGGATTCGTCACTTGTTATACGATGTTGTATACAGCATTTGAGGATCAAGTTTGACAAAACCTTGTGACAAGACCGAGAATCTTTTTTTAAATAAATAGATGGTATTCGATTATTAAAACCAAGGAGTTTTCAATTAAAAAGATTTTAATATGACAGGAACAGTGGAAATATTCCATTCCCGATACTTTTAGTGCAGCCCTCGTATACCCTGATAATTAAAAAAAAAGATTTCTGAATGAAACGAACGTAAATTTACGTCAATGGTACTCAAAAGATTAAACGGCTAATCATCCGCTACGTTACTTGCAGCTTGCTGTTTAGCGGTGGGCACATAATAAATAGTTGGGACCGTTTGTCTTTACGGCTCTTAGCCTGTGTTCTATTCCTGTAATCCGAGCTGCCCTCCGCTGTTTTTCCCGCGTGGTGATGAAAAGTATCCTATCTGTTAATCTAGTGCCTCATCCGTCTGCTTACCAAATTGTATCCAAATCCGTTCAGCCTTTTTTGCGTGATTGAGTAAGAGACATCCATCCATCCAAAATTTCACACTTATAATATTAGTTAAGAAATAAGATAAGTGATTTTAATGTTACTCATTACTAGCGCGAACGCAGCCGGGTGCGCAAGTACTACATGAAGAAGTGGCCCGGACGGTCACGAAACCGGTCGAGATAAATACTGGACTATACCTACCGCGTAATTTAAACCGTCAACATAACATTAAAATGTGTAATATTTACGAGTTTCAATCAAGATAAGTGATAATACAATTTATAGCAAAATTGTAATATATTATCCTTTCTGCCGTCATTTCATTCTTTCATATATTTCCATATATATATCTACACTCGCTTAGCCCCGTGGTTTCACTCGTGTGGTATTGGAAAATGATGATGAAAAGTATTTTAAGTCCTTCCCCGAGATATGATCCATCTCCTTGCCAATTTCATCACGACCCAGTGTCACGATCACGTTTAGATGTGAAAAGGAAACATACAAACAAACTAGTTAATTTCGTATTTATGTATGCTTTCTGATTTAATATATTTTTTAGAGAGAATATACACATCCTTTGACCTTCTGACCTCTGGTAATCTGATAAGTACTCGGACGGCGAGCCTCGTTGGGCTGGTAGTAGTCATGGCGGCTGACACGGATTGTCGGAAGACTCTGGTTCTATTCCCGTCCGAGGATGTGTATATTTCTCTCGTAAACTGCAATATTTTTGTGTTATTTTTGTTATATCTATATTCTCCGTTGGAAAGCCTCGTTGGGCTGGTAGTAGTCATCCGTGTCAGCACACGGATTGTCGGAAGACTCTGGTTCTATTCCCGTCCGAGGATGTGTATATTTCTCTCGTTAACTGCAATATTTTTGTGTTATTTTTGTTATATCTATATTCTCCGTTGGAAAGCCTCGTTGGGCTGGTAGTAGTCATCCGTGTCAGCACACGGATTGTCGGAAGACTCTGGTTCTATTCCCGTCCGAGGATGTGTATATTTCTCTCGTTAACTGCAATATTTTTGTGTTATTTTTGTTATATCTATATTCTCCGTTGGAAAGCCTCGTTGGGCTGGTAGTAGTCATCCGTGTCAGCACACGGATTGTCGGAAGACTCTGGTTCTATTCCCGTCCGAGGATGTGTATATTTCTCTCGTTAACTGCAGTATTTTTGTGTTATTTTTGTTATCTATATTCTCCGTTGGAAAGCCAAATCTAAACTGGTCTATCTATACTTCTATACTAATATTCTAAATGGTTTGTAACGAATTGGCTTAAAAAGTACTGGACCGATTTCAAAAATTCTTTCACCATTGGAAAGCTACATTCACCCTGAGTGACATAGGCTATATAAGATTCATCATCATCCATCACCGCACGGGTGAAACCGCGGAGAGCAGCTAGTGTTAGATATCCGTCACACATATTATTCGGTCAACCATTACGATGCGTGGGGTGGAAGCTGGTGAACTGTGCTTCCGTTCCGCCATGGCTACACTAAGACGGATTTGAACGAAAATAAAACATAGCTATTAATTTAATAGTATTTTCAACCGGAGATAGGCATATTTAGAGATTCTTTATCCGTGTTCACAAAATGATCAAAGAGTTTTTGTGGATAGATATTATAGTTTCTTATAATTTTACCTCTATCGATGTATCATTGTATGTAAATATTTTGTTATGTTTTATATTATAACTAGCGTCGCCCGCGGCTTCGTCTGAAATGAATATGAGAGAAAAAAATTGCCTGGATCTTTAAACCCTTTCTACCGACTTCCAAAAAGGAGGAAGTACTCAATTCGAGTGTTTTTTTTGTTATGTTCGTTACCTCATAACTTTCGATAGAGTGAACCGATTCTCAAAATTCTTTTGTTTGAAATCTGGTGCTTCCCGTGTGGTCCCATTTAAATTTCAGCAAATTAGGTCCAGTAGTTTTTGAGTTACACTCCAATAACTGAATAGAATGGAAGTCGGTATTAAATTTTTCAAATTGTACTTGTTCTAAAATAAAAATAACCTAATTATAATATCCATATCTTAATGTGAGACCTCAAAGGAATTAATAATTCTTATACCCGAATAAAGTTTAACAAAGCTGGAAACAGAAATGCGCAGCACCTCTGAAGAATAAGAAAAATACCTTTGATCATCTAACCGAAGACATTATTGTTCCCAGAGAACCACTTATTCTATTAAGGCGCTACATTTGCTCTTTATAGCTCCTATATCGTATCATCTAGACATGTTTGTCGTCACTTAGATAATAGAGATGCAGTTGCTCTCCGCTGTAAGCCTAAACAGTTGAAGAACGCGACGCGAACGCTGCGCACGCGCCGATCGCGTTGTCGCCACTATCGATACGAATTCGAAATAGGAGTGGTTTTGTTTTGTCTGTGGATCGTTTTGAATTTGGAATTGGTTTGGTTTTCTTTTATTTTCGAAGTGCTCAAGAAACGTTATTCCGTTTTTTTTATTTTTTAGCCAGTTTTTTGTTTTATTCAGTGTCAGTGTTGTGATTTATGTAATTCTAGTGTTTTATGGTGCACATCGTCGACATTTCAACTTATTATTAAGTAATCATAATTTGTCATGTTCTTAAATAATTGTCACTACGATTTTGAGTATTGATCGCATTGTATCAGCTGACTTATAGGTCGTCTATTCTCATAATTTTTCATACCAATAATAATATTTATAATTTTTCACATAAACGTATAATGATATGTAAAGGACAAGCTTATATGAATTTTCGTCGGTTTGTAGCGGAAACCGAACAAATTATTTTTTTATAAAATACTAGCTGCGCCCCGCGGTTTCAGCTGCGTGATGATGGATGATGGTTAAGATTTTTTACTTAACTTAGTAGTTAAGTAAAAAAAAAATCTAATCTATCCAAATCGGTACAGTCGTTCGGAAGTTATGTGCGTGCATACCATGGCGTTTTTTTAAGTATTTATGTAGATAGATTTTTCAATTTTCCAACAACATATTTCGTGAACAAAACCGGGCTCTGACAAGCATCTGACAGTCGTCACTTTGTCACTGTGACAGATGTGTGCTCTCAATTGTTATGTCAGTTTCTGGCGATTACACAAATGCGATCGGACATTGTCGATTTAATTTCATTAATTCACATCTTGGCTAATTGATTAAGTAACGAACTGGTCTGTCGTGGAACTAGTTGTCTAGTGCTATCAATTCATCTTAAGGGTGAATTTGCATAAATAACATCTGCACGTAATGGAAGTTGTGATGTAAACATGAATAATAATGCCGCATTATCGCATCGTGCGACAGTTATATTTGTTGGTGCGCGATACAGCTTGTGAATTACATAAATAATTCACATACGTTTCAAATAATTATAAAACAAAGCTGTCTTAAAATCGAGTTATTATGTTTAACTTTGAACCTAGTCTACGATTAAAAGTAGCTATGCAGCACTAGCAGCATTCTATTTAAAATACTTTTGAAATATAGAAGTTTTCTTAAAAGTCGGTTAAAATTTAAAAACTTTAAAAGGTCATTTATATAACTGCCACAAGAGCAAGTCGCTCGTCTGATCTTAAGCGTCACGCTTGCCTGTAACTGTTCAGTTCCATTCAGAATTTGAAACTACAAGAGTCCAAAACCCTGCATGGCAATGCACTGTGCTCGTCAGACTATAATATAACATGTTTAATCTCTTGCTCTGTAATTTTGCTGGAAACATTTCCCTTAATAGTTAAATATAATTCGAAAAGAAAAAGGGTCACAGGTCTGCATGCATTGTGTTTAGCGTATGGCCCCGGATAGCTTTTATTGGCTTTATTGGATCGTCCGATCATGATAATTATTTTGTTGGATAAGTTATACCTCCAAATTAAACCCGCTTAAGTACCAATATACGAAGCGCTCGTAGCGGAGCTTGTCTTGGCGATCTAAGAGGATTGCATAGCTAGTACTTTCCATGCTAAAAGAGAAAACTCTTTATTTGTATCATGACATTGATTACTATACCCGTACGTTTTGATTGTTTAAGTTTTTTTAAGTTCTAAAAAAGGAAATTTATAGTACTTTGAAATACTAAAAGAATCAAACGGCATAGTAAACAATGTCTTGATTCCATGAAAAAAATCACTGAAATCGGACAATTAAAGGTACCTAAAGAGGTAGAAAAGAGTTTTCTCTTTTAGCATGGAAAGTACTAGCTATGCAATCCTCTTAACCGATCAACGAGGTAAGCAACACTTGCTGCGGTCAGGACTTGGATGGATGACCGCTAGTGGCATTATTCAACTGGGCGCTTCCGTGCTTCAGAGGGCACGTTAAGTCGTCGGTCCCGGTTGTTTATCTTTGGGTAACAGTTAAGCTATGTAGAAGGCCTTAGGGCAGCTTGAACATGCTTAGACATGGGTTGGCCACTAACCTATCCACCAAGCTGCACTGGGTCCGCGTGGTGGATTATGGCCCAACTCCACTCTCTGAGAGGAAGGCTCGAGTCCCAGCAGTGGGAACAAAATGGGCTGATTATGTTATGTATGTTTCAATAATATGAACTGAACAGTTTTGATTTAAGTTTGTAATATAAGAAAATATTTGTTTAATATATGATCTCATCATGAGTAGGTACTATGTCATGTACAAACCTAAATGATTAAATATTAATTAGGTAAGAGGCACTTTTGTACAGGGATAACATTTTCCTGTAGTGATATCAGCTTTATATAAAGTTAGGTGCTGAGTGGTGATAGTAGAATTTAGGTAGCAACTCGCTTAACACCAAACTAAACTAGCGTACTAAAATCTATTTTAGTTAATTATACATGTTCTTATTCTGTTCATGCTAAAGTCTAAATTCGTATAACGCCCGCGAATGACAAGTCTTAATTTGCCATTTCTGTTTAATTGTAGGTATGTTTAGTGCAAATTTAGTCGTCATGTACTTCATGGTCTCTAAACTAATCTAAAACCACCCACTATTCAATAGAATAAAGTAATCATAATTTCAACCAGCTTTAAAAAAAAGAGCCGGTTTCCAATACGACGTATTTTTTTTGTATTACGCATAAATTTTTACAGAGTAGTCCCATTTTGATACTTCATTTTCTGTTTAGTAAAGTATACTTCCGAGGTGGTCCCAATTAATATTCATTAATTATTAATTAATAAATAGTATATTAATTAATAAGTAAAAAGTGTTTCGCAACTATTGGTGATATCGTAATTGACGGCGAATGACAATCGATCCCGTACGCAGCACGGGCCACAAAAAGGGCGATAAAAAAGTTGACCAAAAAATCGAACCGACTTCTACACTTAAAAGTGAGAAATAACTTGTCGAAGTCGGTACCATGCACGCAACATTGTGACAATAAGTACTTTTAAACTATCATGGTACCGACTTCAACAAGTTATTTCACACTTTTAAGTGAGAAGTCGGTAAAATTTTTTGGTAAGGATTTTTGTTTTGTATTTTTAGTGTTACAGAAATGTAGGTTTTAGTATAAACGTAATAAGGACTACCATAGTTTACATAATTTTAGTTTGGTGTTCTGCTTGCGAAATACTACCATTATGTCCGGTATATATTTGATGTTAAAGCTTGGTTGCATGTTATTAGTTGCCGAGATGATAAGCATGAGTTTCCTTATTGGTATCGCTTAGATTTTCGTATTAGTCATGATCGTGTAACGCTTAAATATTCACATAATATTTGTCATTAGTTTACGTTAAGAGGGACGCATAGTTAGTACAATATGAAGTAAACATTTTTGTACTTTAAAAACTGAATAAATCAAAACGCATGAACCTAGTTAACAACGTGTTGACTGCATGTAAAAAAAACACTGAAATCAAATAATATTAAGAGGTAGAATAGAGTTGTTTTAGTATGGACAAGTATAGACCGCGGCACGTAAGTTAAACTATGCGCAGAAAACATTTTCGGGCCTCAATCGAAGTGGGGAATGCGGCGGGGCGAGGGGCCGTGCGTAGCCATAGCAACGCGGCGACAAACAATCACACTCCGCCCCTCGCCTCGCACCGCATACCCCACTTCGATTGAGACCCGAAAACGTTTACTGCGCATAGTTCAACTTACGTGCCGCGGTCTATACTAGCTATGCGATCTCCAGCGGTTACCTTTGCGTATATCAGATGCAGTTCGTCACAATCGACCTGAACGGCAACCATCATCCTTAGATGTTGTTACATCTCATGTGCAACATTTCTCCGGCAACCATACAGACCTATCAAACCGGAACACACTAATGCGAACATTACTGCTTTATGGTAGAAATAGATATGGTGGCAGTATTTTTCCGGACGACTGCGTCACCCCGAGTTCAACTGCTCTTAACCACACACGTTGCAGTTCCTAGAAAAGTAGTTTGATTTCTGCGAAATGTATTGTACGAGTATTATTGGCCAAATATGGCGAATCGCGATTCAACTGGTTAAAAATTCGCTGCATTTGTGCTGAGTGGGATTATACAGCCAATCCTTTTTTTATATCATTGGGCTTAAAAAACTTAAAAAACTGTTTAATCGGAAATAATGAAATGTGATTCACCTTGGAGGTTCTATTCATTCAACAATAAAGTATCATGAAAACTGCCCTATCCTGTAAAAAGTAATCCGTGGGCATATATAAACATAAACATCTACAATTTTTTTTATACTATTGGTCAATTCAATATCCACACAGGGTATTCAGGTCTCATAGGTAGATCCTGTACTATGGTTTCCTGATGACTGATATACATAAACCACCCAGACGTAGAAATCAGAAATCATTTATTGCATAAACTGTAAAGAAAGGTGCTATAACAATAGTTCCTAAATAACAACAGTTATGCCCTTATCGGACATACATTTCATTTATATTTTTAAATTAAGTATATAATTTTTTTTTACTCACTACGGACAGTTCTATGTGTAAGAGTTTTGATTACAAAAGTCACAAAATTTACACATTGCAAGAATTAGAAACAATTTCAAACATACATGTTCATGCACACAAATGTTTAACCTGTCCGGGGATTTAACCTGGGACCAGTGGTTCAGCAGGCAGGGTTGCTACTCAACCGGGCAGTCAAATGAAAACGTTCTCCTTTTTGATAGTCGGTTAAAGATTATGGAAATGACTTACAAATCATCAAGACATTTACGAGCCGTCAAGCGAAACAGACACCAAAACAAATATTCAAAGCTCGATCGGTCACGGTTTTGTAATTTTCACCATTATTTACATATTCTGCCGTACTAAATAAGAATTTTTTGTAAACATACAAACTTATGTATGTAAATGGGTTCTTTAACTATTTTTATGGAATTCTTGTGTCCGTCGACACCATTATTGTTCGGAATGTTGCCATTTGTACTGAAGGTTTTAGTTAACCAAATATAATAATAATTGCTAGAGCAGCTTGTACAATAAGTATGTTATATGGTAAGTGTCTCACCTGTCTATGAATATTAAACTCAATAGGTCACAATGTGTTCTGTCTGCTAGCAGATGCAAATTTTGTATATCTAATACTGTCTATATATTCAAAAAATAATAAAAAAAAAACACAATAATCCCGAAATTCCTGTACGTTATAAAAACAATTTGAAAGAATCCAATCGGATAGTTTAAGTTTAAACAGATTTCGATCCAAGGCCTTAATTTAATCGGGTAAATAATTATAAACACACATATTGTATTGTGCATAACACATATTGTACACATTCCTTTTATATAAATCCTTACGGGCAAGTGGTTGATAAAGTAAAATCACAAACTCCGTTCATTTTTGGCGGGTAAAAATTTGTCCACTTTTAAAAAAAATCAGGCTGTATTTTCACTAAGGCACATCTCTAATATACACACACGGTAGAGGAAGTATGTAACATGCTTTCAAAAGCGGTCTGCAGCTGTCTAAGAAAAAGTTGCAGTGATCGATTAATTGTTATTAATATTTAGTTAGTACTTAGAGTAACTCAATGCGCTCGTCACCGTACTTAGCTATTAGATTACAGCACCTTTCACCACCCTACCAACGTGGGTTTATAATAATAATTATTTGTTTTGGTGTTAGGCTTTCACAAACTTAAGCTGACTTCTGTTCAGAAAAGGTGATTTCATATCATTTTTATAATTCTAAATTGAAGTATAATATCATTGAACTTAATTACATTCCACTACATAAATACTTTCCGAAACCTCGAAATCACTGAATTATAAACCACAACAGAAGATCAGACAGTTTGCATCCGAACCGAAGTACTCTTAGATCGTTGGAGTATTTTGGTCGGAACATTATACCTAAATATATTTTCAAACCCATCAGTATTGGCTTATTCCTTACACGACACGCTATAAAAATGCCTATCGTCTAAATAGTTAATATCGTATTTATTACTTTTATCTATACTAATACTAATATACTAATTTACTTATAATATTATAAAGAGGAAAGATTTGTATGTAAGTATGTTTGCAAGGAATTGGCACGAAAAGTACTCGACAGATTAAATTTCAGAAAATTCAAAAATTATTTCACCATTGGAAAGCTTCATTCACCCTAAGTAACATAGGCTATATAAGAGTCATCATCATCATCATCATCATCCATCACCGCGCGGGTGCAGCTAGTCGCAAATATTTATAGATCTCTTTTACTTTTGCCTGTCTCCTATTACCCATTAGATGAGTATGAATTAAATGAGCAATATTATACGTAGACAACGAACATAGCGGCTCCATGCTCGACTTTTAAATTACTTAGTAGCTGCTTGGACCACAGATCTATATAAAGGCCCTTAGTAACATAATTTCAATATTTTATGAACACATTGTTTTCTTTCTAAAAAGTACTAACAAAGTTATCACGCTTGACTTTCGATCGCCATACATTGGCTGATGGTAAGGAAACAGTCGGGTTAGAACCTTTGAAGGAGTGGACATCAGGCTTAGGCAAACGTACCTCATCTAGTATGCACTGCGATCAGGAGACTGATTCCACTAACTAAACTTTGCTCGAACTGCAATCGAACCGTAGCTGAACGATGGCTTTTATACGTTTTCATCTGCTATCCACCTGCAGTTAGGTTTCTATTGACATTAGCGAACGATCACAACTTTATATTCTGCTAACTCGATAGGTCATGAACGCGACGTTACTCATATACGTATATAGAAGCGCTTATGGCGTTATTAAGTTATTAAGCCATTGCGTACAACAGGACATGGGCCTTACTATGAGCTCTTAAAGCAGGGCTTCTAGAAAACTGCCCGGCTTTTATTCGTACCACGACAACGTTAAAGCAGCCTGGTTCCGTAGTGGGTGTCACTGGTGAAGAGTCGGGGGACTCTTCGCCGGCTTGCACTACCCCACACATCTGAGGAGTGCCCTTGGTGAGCAAGGGCACCCCTTCACAGGCGCTGACGCCCGGTTAACAACCCGGGCCTACCGCTGGGGCGAGATGGTGAATGCCAGCGCAACCCTATCTCACCCATCTGGCGGAGGACTGCTCACGGGGGGGTTTTAGTGGGTCTGAGCCCCACATACCCCCTTCCGTCAACCCCCGTAACGGAAGGGAAGTGGACAGCATTTCCCCCTCAAAAAAAAAAAAAAAAAAGGCCTGCCCAGGCCTACTATTCAAGAACCGCAGAAATGTCGCTCTAAATCCACTCAGTTAATTAGCTTACAATCGTCTAGGCGTCTGCAATGTTGGTTAAAGTTAATTATAAGAATACCATGGACAATATTATCCTTTCTCCTTTGAGAAAACTATATTTAAACAGTTCACCTAATATGAGCATCATGGTATGATTTCTTTCAAAGTTGTTTATGCCAGGTTTAAGAACTGCACGGAACTTGCATGGTTTTTATGAAGCTGATACTCGTAGTAAGGCCCCAGATCGGCGTCCAACTTCTATATAAATAGAAGTCTGCCTCCAACAGTGAACAAATGATGATAACATTATGGAGTGCCAATTTATAAAGGCGGACACAACATATACATATTTTATACAATGAGTTTCGTAATAAATAGTTTTTATTAATTACGATTTTGCTTAGGTTCGCTCAGCAACATATAAATCAGCCAAAATTAGTCTACCCACGCTTCTAGTGGCTTTAGCAGTTAACTTCCATAAGCGGAAATCCATAACTTCTATAAGAGTATACTTGTAAGAAGTTTCCTACAAACATAGTTTAATCGTATTTTATTATGAACTAGCTGCGCCCCACGGATTCACCCGCGTGATGTCGGATCATGAGGATGATGATGAAAGTATCCTATGTTCTTCTCCGGGATATAAATTTCATCGCAATCGGTAATGTCGATATGGCGTGACCAAGGGAAATACTGGATTATTTTTTTCTATATACCTAGTTAGATATATGTAAATGTAGGTAGGTATATGTAAAACGATAGTTTATAAACACGATTTGGGGATATCTAGAGCATAGAATGCTTAGTTTTTGTTTTCAATTATCATATTACTTAGGTAATAACAAAATAAGATTACCGCAAAAAGTTTAGATTTTCAGCCGAAAAGAGCTACATTTATTCAGGTTTATTTAAGTATTTACGAATTTTGAAATGACAAGGCATGTACACTAATGTAGCTGAAATAATGGATTTATCACAAAGATTAACTAATGGAGACCACGGACCGTCAAGCGCAGCGTAGGTCGTCTACCGACAAAGTGAACTGACGACCTGATAAAGGTAGCAGGATGACGTTGGATGCAGGCTGCTTCCAAGTGGTCCGTTTGGAAATTTGTGGAGAGGCGTGTGTTCAGCAGTGGACGTCCTACGGCTGTGATGATGATTGCATGAGCGTGATATATCACGCTGGAATTAAGTTATTTTTTTACTATGTCGAAAAATACATCTAGTACCTATGAGAATTCTTGTATATATTTAATCTAAATCTCTGAAACGGCTTCAGCGATTTTCATGAAATTTAGTATGCAGGGAGTTTCGGGGCGATATATCGATCTAGCTAGGTTTCAGTTTTAGAAAACGTATATGGCAACTATAGGGCACAACAAAACTGTTTTACCGACACAGCAAAACTAAAGCTACTTGACAATATATGGCAATATACAATTTATCTAAATACGATTTCCAAAAAAAATCCAAAAATCACGAAATACTTACCAATAAAAATCAACAGTCATCCAGGCACTGTTATTTATCAGTTCTCCTGCTGTCATTGGAATATTGTTTTATTTATAATGAATAATGATTATACCTTTTGCATATCACTTTAAAAAAAAACCTTTATAAATTACGCCTTTCTCTTGTTTCACTTACCTTTAATGCGACCCATCGATTAAATTAACCACATAACTTTGGCTGCCCCTTCGTACCATCTGTATCCTTATTTATATCTTGATGGATTACACGCAGATATGTTTCTGAAGATTTTATATGACCATCAGTTTCATGTACGTTCTGAGATCAGTAATGAGCCTGACTTTTTTATATCATCAACCAGCTGCTCCGCGGTTTAACCCGCTTGGTGATGGATGATGATAATGAAAAGTATCATATATGCTTCCCGGGATATAGTCTATAACCTTGCTAAATTTGATTACGATCCGTTTAGCCGTTTAAAGGCACGTCCCAATAATCTATCTATCCACTGTTTACCTTACTACCGATAGCATTTTGACATAACGTCCATACAAATAGTGTCAAATATCTATCTCTAGTAAGGTAAATCGGCGATAGATAGATTATTGGGACCGGCCGTAAGGGGTGACAAGGTAGGAAACAGACAGAGAGACAGTTATATATATATTACTAAAATAAAAGTAGCTTAAGTAAGCTTAGTACTCTATGATATAACATTAACTATCTGCCAGTGAAAGTCCCGTTAAAATCGGTCCAGCTAATTCGAAGATTAGCCGGAATAAACATACAGACAAAAATTTTAACAATAGATTTTTATAAGTACCGTATATACCGTACCGTATATTAATATGCATTTAGCGAAAAGCTGTTAATTTGGAATTACAAACAGACACTTCATATGTATATATAGCATCAAAACCGTGAACACAGTTCTAATTATCTGACTAACCGGCATTTCCTTTTCACCCATGGCTTAAGCACATTTAAACCGATATTTCTTTACTAATATCTGTCGGTAGTAGGCCATACTATTACCGGCGATAGTAGCCTGCGCCAAAGTGTTTGCTTAAAAGTTTCACTGCATTCGACTACCCACACAATACGGCGGTGGTAATACTTTCGAACCTACGTCGTAGTTTTGTCATGTGAATAAGAAATAATTGCGATTATTTATTATTTTGTGGCTTTGTCAGTATATATAGTATCGCGTAATGTTTACGACGTTCGTTTGTATCTGGGCCTGAGATAAAGCGAATATTTAGTGAATACATAATCTTATTTAAGGGTTCCAGAGGCTTAACCGTTATGGATATTACCGTAAGAATATGCTTTAGGATTTCGTTTTCAAATTCGAGCCTCAGCATCCTTATTCATTTGGCCTCGGGTTTGCCATTTGATTTTAGGTCAATGGATATCTGGTTATCGATATTGATTTACGATAAATAAAAATTTTGCGTCAAATTATGCGAAAAAATTATCGTGTTTTTAGGGTACCGTAGTGCCGTTAATTTAGAAACTTTTTTACAAATGCAAGGAACCGTAGACCCTTCTTATTATTTGTTAGGAATTTAAACAGGATGTTACATTAAACAACTGTATAACTTGTGCGTGTACAGTTCTTATTTGACGGATATTGACAAAATCTCTCATTACATAAATATTTGCCCCAGCCAGGGACTGAAACTGAGACCGCGCTCTTCGAAGACCGCCTTCTCGTTTGCCAACCTATCCCATAAAAAAGGCTCGTATAAAACCTACAACAAGATCAATTAACGTACTACTTCTTCCTTACCTTACAAAAACTTCCAAACACAGGACATAGCATTCATGATCAATATGTACTGTGATAACTAGTCAAAATCCTCTTAAAACAGTTATTTCGAAATAAAATCAATATGCTTCTGCGATGGCAGCCTCAAAATAAATACACTTAGTTTTACGATCAAGTTAAACGCGCCCACACACACCAGTACAATTATCGAATAGTAATTAAACAAGTTTACAAATCGTAAAACCTCTAGGCTGGTACTCGATGGATATCACAGTACTCTTGGTAGAGATGATAGTGGTATTTATAATCTGGTTGACATGGATTTGAAACTGTCAATCAAAGAAATAGGAACATCTTAATCTCTTTACGATGATATTGGTAAGATTGCACGAGAGGATAAACGTGCCGAACGAGATGGTGATGAAGATAAACTTAGTCAAGATCGGAAAAGTGCCACATAAGATGTGCGAAATGTTAGGATTGTTTAACGGGTAAACTTTTTAACGAAAGATATAGAATTATTTCGAGACCTTTTGGTAGAACCGGTCGTTAGAATGGTCGAAAACAAACGAACATTGAGCATCGACGTAAAGTTGCTAGTCTATCGGTTTTTTATCGGATACATTTCGGAGAGTGTGCATCGGATCTGCACGATCTAATTCCCTCCTGCCCATTTTTCTATCGGACTGCCAGAGCGGGCACACAAAATCGTCACCGCTTTATGGTTGATATTCCGAAAACCCGTACGAAGCGCTTTGATTCCACATTTATTATGCGAACTGCTAGTCTGTGGAATTCTTTGCCGGAATGGGTGTTCCCCGAAGGTTACAATCTGGGTGTCTTCAAATCACGAGTGAATCGGTTTCTTCTAAGCAAGCGTGCTCCAACGTAGACCGCATCATCGCAGAACATCAGAAAAAAAAAGAACACAGAGCCTAAATTTAAGACTGGTGTGTAACGTCGACTATTGCCGATTAGGCAACAAGAAAGCACTATAATTCCGTGGTTACGGTATAAAAAAACGATCCTAGAAAAGGTATGTTGCTTTACAGAAGATGTCCCTTACCTGTACGACAAAATACTCGTAAATAAACCCGTACCTAAACCTGATGGAGCATTACTTAATACTCGTAACATTCTGAATTGCACCTGTAAATATGGTGAACTTAGATTCGTCTAATCCAACATTGGTATATTTATTACAACTACAAATTTAAGATTTTACGGTATACAATCACGATTCTTCAAAATATATTTACATTTGACCTTGACCTAAACTTAACATCAACACGTATGATGACTATTCATGAACTCGGCTGCATCATCAATGAAATGACATAATTGACCGGTCATCTTTCAATTAGCTATGAAGATGCCAATTCAGTAATTCGATTTTAATTGACTAATGTGAAATTGGTTAAAGACCAGTCTACGGTCCAATCAAATGTTTGCACTTTAATTGCATGGCTGATTCGCTGACTAGTGTTGATGATAACGTTATTATAGAATTTAGCCTTTATGGTGGAAGGATTGAGTTGGAAATTGTTTGATTTGCTTAGACTGTTTTATATTGTGTAAATTCATTCATTTAAATTTGAAATGGTAGCATGTTTACGTTTGATCCGAATAATTGTTGACAAATTATAACAGATTCTAGAATAACTATTATCGTAATTTAACCATCACATTAAACAATATCGTTAACCCTCAATTCATTCTTACTACTTACTCAACTAGAGTATCTCTGTTTTTGTGCATGTTCTTACTCGTATTTATTTCACATATGAGCCGTGAGTGGAATTAAACTACGGTATGAATACCACTTCTTATATAAATACGCACAATATTTTCAAATTATATTAGTGTTGTAGTTTCAACGTCGTTTTTAAAATTAGTTTTGTCCTGACAATACAGTACGGTACACACATGCCTTCTATTTTCCCTATGATATATTCATAATTGTCAATTTTTACAGCCTATCGGCGCAACTACAACAGTTCGTCGAGAATAATTAAGTTTAATCATTTGATTACCCTAAAAATAGTTTATAAATCATCAGTTGATTATTTTTGAGTTGATTACGATGTAAAATTAATGTTATGATTGTAATTTCAATACTTTACCAACAAACTTGTAAACTCGTGCACGTGCGCCGAGTCCTATAAGTACGGCCGCACTGTAGGCGCTCGTCTCAGTCGCTCTCGAGTCGCCGTACAGTACGGACCTCTTTGTGACGTTGTTACGCTGCTCGTTGAATATACGAAGCTTATAAAAGTACTTGTGAAGTTTTACTTCGAGGACCCAAAAATGAGTGATCATCATGAAAACAACAATTGTGACGTCAGCAATGCTGACGTCACACTTACTAAAAACACTCCGGAGGTTCTTTCTCCGTCATCAGAAGTGGGATCAGAACAAGCTCTGGTCCCAACCACATCCTCATCGACTTCGGTTCAACCTGTCACGACTGGAACAGCGCAGGGCAGTACCAGGCTGATAGGCCCTGCCTCATTGAACACTTCAGGAGTACCAGCAAACAACTTTAATACCATGCAGCCCATCACAACGGGAATTACCACAGACATGACGTCCACACCAATCGCTGCGGGAGATGATCTCGATACACTGCAAAACAACGCTGCAATCGCCCCTGATTCAGTGTCATCCACATCTTAAGCTGGCCAGTCAGTCCGGATAACTCACAACGACGAACACGCATCAACGGATTAAAACCGGCGAGTATAAAATTCATTATGTTTCACGATATTTTCAACTAGAATCTACAAGAATAAAATGTCTGGAAAGTGATACCTCTGAGCTAACCATGTGTTACCCTTGAGCTAGCCACGGATCCTTGATGCATCCACAGTGAACCATGAGATACCGTGGGGACGCCTTGTGGAACTATGGGTAGACACGTATACACCACAGATTCTAAATTAATAAGGCAGTGCACTTAAGATGTCTTAGTGTACTGTTGTAATCTACAAAAATGTCTGGAGAGTGATACCTCTGAGCTAACCATGTGTTACCCTTGAGCTAGCCACGGATCCTTGATGCATCCACAGTGAACCATGAGATACCGTGGGGACGCCTTGTGGAACTATGGGTAGACACGTATACACCACAGATTCTAAATTAATAAGGCAGTGCACTTAAGATGTCTTAGTGTACTGTTGTAATCTACAAAAATGTCTGGAGAGTGATACCTCTGAGCTAACCATGTGTTACCTTTGAGCTAACCACGGATCCTTGATGCATCCACAGTGAACCCTGAGATACCGTGGGGACGCCTTGTGGAACTATGGGTAGACACGTATACACCACAGATTCTAAATTAATAAGGCAGTGCACGATGTCTTTGTGTACTGTTTACTAATCAAAAGACTCCTAAGGTTACATAACAGTTGTGTTAATGTAACAAACAAGATAAAGCAACGTAAGTTGTTTACAGACTCACTACTCAGAGAATATCTCATTCTTTGCAGGCCAGCCATAATTAACAGCAGTCTGCGAGAGTTAACGAGTCAACAAGGCTGGTGCAGAGCGCGCACCGCCTGTCAGTATGGCCGTATCGACGCGGATACAATAATTAGCCAACAATAATTAGTCAACGTTTAAAACGACAACATGCTGTTGCCTTTATGAGCATGAGAACCACGGAAGCCGAGAGCCGGTACCACTCCTACGAGTTGGAGATACTGGCAGTGGTACGAGCCATAAAACACTTTATATGGGCGAAAATTCACCGTGATAACAGATTGCAACGCATTAAAAGCGTCAAAACACAAAAAGGACCTTCTGCCAAGGATTCATCGCTGTCGCAATCCAGTTGAGCTTGCAGTCAATGTTATGACAAGAGACTTGAACTGGCTCAAAATTGAACAGCGACGGGATGAAGAACTGCGTCCGATAATGGACAGTCTCAGTGACAATAACCCAGTGGAAGACTATGTGTTAGAGGACAACGTTTTAAAAAAGGAACGTCAATGATCCTGTCTTCGGTCAGCAGCTCAGTACCGTCGTTCCCAAATCATTTCAATGGAGCATTATAAACTCATTTCACACTGCACTAAAACACCCTGGCTGGGAAAAGACACTGCAGAAGATCAGAGAAACCTATTGGTTCAACAAAATGAGTTCCATTATCCGAAAGATTTGTGGATAACTGTGTTGTATGCCGAACATCTAAAGGAAGATCAGGGGCCATTCAAGCCCAGTTACACCCCATACAAAAACCAACGGCCGCCTTCCAAGTTATTCATATGGACATAACAGGGACGCTGGGCACTCCAGATGATCAACAATACGTCATAGTCACCATTGACGCTTTCTCAAAGTACGTTTTACTGTACTTCAGTACCAACAAAAACCCACACAGCACATTGGCCGCTCTAGAACGCACTGTGCATCTATTTGGTGCGCCGCTTCAAATAATAGTGGATGGAGGAAGAGAGTTCCTTGGCGAATTCAAGGACTACTGTGACGCCATCGGAATAAATATCCATGCTATCGCTCCAGGAGTCAGCCGAGCGAATGGCTTAGTTGAAAGAGTCGTTGCAACCCTCAAAAATGCTTTGGTAATGATTAAAAATTACGAAGCAGAGCAGTGGCACACTGTACTCGAGGAACTTCAGCTGGCAATGAACTGTACAACCCACTGAGTCACCGGTGTTGCTCCACTGACACTTATTACGCAACGAAAGCACTGTGTACCTCCTGAGCTTCTCAACCTGGTGGATATTGACAACGAAACCGTTGATATTAAAGCGCTCACTCAACAGGTGCAACAGAAAATGATTCGTTGTAGCGAACAAGACAGACAACGCTTCAACCTACACAAAGCCAAAATCCATCATTTTCAAAGAGGAGACTACATATTGGTGAAAAATAATCCTCGAAACCAAACCTCGCTTGACCTTAAATACAGCGAACCATATGAAGTTTGTAGAATACTGGATAATGACTGATATCTGGTAAAGAAAGTTGTCGGTAGAGGACGACCTCGCAAGATTGCCCATGATCAGCTGCGCCGCGCTCCGCAACCTGGGGATCAGTTGACCGTATCGGCGGGAAACGAATCATCTATTCAACGAGATCCCACTGCAGAATCAAATGAGCCCATTCCGTCGACCTCACGAGAAGGGCTGCAAGTACAGCCAACACGACTCGAACCAAGATGACCCATCAGAATAAATGGTCTACGAGAATCCAAATAATCTACGAGAATCCATAACAATCTACGAGAACCAACGAGGCTGGTGCAGAGCGCGCACCGCCTGTCAGTATGGCCGTATCGGCGCAACTACAACAGTTCGTCGAGAATAATTAAGTTTAATCATTTGATTACCCTAAAAATAGTTTATAAATCATCAGTTGATTATTTTTGAGTTGATTACGATGTAAAATTAATGTTATGATTGTAATTTCAATACTTTACCAACAAACTTGTAAACTCGTGCACGTGCGCCGAGTCCTATAAGTACGGCCGCACTGTAGGCGCTCGTCTCAGTCGCTCTCGAGTCGCCGTACAGTACGGACCTCTTTGTGACGTTGTTACGCTGCTCGTTGAATATACGAAGCTTATAAAAGTACTTGTGAAGTTTTACTTCGAGGACCCAAAAATGAGTGATCATCATGAAAACAACAATTGTGACGTCAGCAATGCTGACGTCACACTTTTTAAAAACACTCCGGAGGTGCTTTCTCCGTCAAGCCTGATTGGCACTTAGTCTCCAAGCAGCCGCGCGATTCTCTAATGATTCGGCGACGAGCTCATTGAGCTCACCGATGTCAAATACTTTATGAGATATCGCCCCTGTACATAAGGTTGCTTTTCCAACGTTTCTTGTCACCTCTTCATTTGTTTCACGGATGTTGTCAAGGATGCAACGATGTTTGCTCTTATGGAGGATCCCAATAATCTATCTATCCACGGTTTTCCTTACTACCGATAGAAATTTGACATAACGTTCATACAAAAAGTGTCAAATGTAAGGTAAACCGGCGATAGATAGATTATTGAGACCGGCCGTTAGAGAAGCGCACGGTTGGATACGTTAATATAATCAATGCTTTAGTACTTATTAACTCGGTCTGGGGTTCCTGTTAAGGACTTACTATACTACTTACTAGTACTTTTACAATACTTTAAGTATGCTTATACTTATTAATTATATTAAGTATACTTAAAGTATAATATACTTTTAGTATACTGATGCATTCTAAAATATTCCTACCATGCAGTTATGGCTAAACATATCGAAATTGACTGCAAAATATTACACAGATCTGTTTTGCATGTTCTAGAAACTTCCTTGCATCCATATTACCGAGTTTAGGGGTGACATAAGCGAAAACATGCATTTAGCCATGACAGTAAACAGAAATCGCTAGTGAAACGTTTGTCAAATCAGAAACACATGTCGTCGAGACTTTTGTTTAGCTAATAACCATGAACTGTACAAATTAGCAAACCCAATACTGCATGGTTTCTTGTGGATGGAACTGGCTGTCTTAAAACGAAGACAAAAATAATTCTAGTGAATCCACTAAGATGATAGAGCGCAGTGTTCTTGTCTTCATGTATCCAGAGTGTGGTGATTACCGTTATATTGTTATATTATTGGTGGGGTGGGTTAGTGAGTGGTACCGTGTAGGAGGATATTTGGAGATTAATTCATAGTCACATACCAGAATATTCTCTTCACTTACATTTATTCATCTCTTCATTGCACTGATTTTGTTCAGTTATATTCATAATCTGCTACGCATGTGGAAAAAAAATAATTTTACGTTTTATTGAATATAGTTATACCTATAACAGTAACATTTACATTGGAATATGCATAGCTAACTGCCAAATCAGGAGAAAATGTGTTCAAATTTATGCTATTTGATATTCCATTCTAATATAAAAACACTACATTCAACGTCATACTTTGGTAAATGATGATGTTACGAGTATTAAAAAGCGATCTGCTGGGCTATTATGTATCTCAGTTGCTAACAAATGTTGATTGAAATCTGAAAAATTGGCCGCTCTATGTCACTTTTGTCAGCTTCAGTGATCAAATTACTTATACTTTTGCTTACTGCCGTGCGATTCTGAAATGATTCGTCGATGCGCTCGTCGACGTGCTCACCGATGTCAATTACTTTATGAGATATAGCCCTTGTAAATAAGGTTGTTTTTCCAACGTTTCTTGTCATCTCGTCATTTGTTTCACGGATGTTGTCAAAGATGCAACGATGTTTGCTCTTACAGAATCGCACGGCAAGAGTTGCCGAAACTGACATAGGGCCGCCATTTTTCAAGATTTCAATCAACATTTGTTAGCAACTGAGATACATAATAGCCCTGCTGGGCAGTACTGTCCCTTTCGCAAAACGTCCCATTCTCTAAACGTCCATGAATACGAAAACACCAATATATACGACAAGGCATAACGCCAAAAAAAAAATATTACAATTTTTTTAATTTATAATTAATTTTAATAGGATTCGAAATAATGTTTCACGTCACTCAGGAAACTAAATCGTCTATATCTGGTGCATTTTGGTTTTCATACCACGATTCCTAATTCGTATAATTTGCATTCGATCTCAATTTAAATAGGGTTAAATGATTTTATATAAATGAATAAATGTGATTGTATTAGTGTCGAGTACCATTAATATCAAATATTTAGAAGAAGAAAATTTGTCGTGTTTATGTTTGTCTAGAAGTGAAAGTGTGGGTCGGAAAAGCGGGGGCGGTTTTGTTTTCACTTCGTAAACTTAACGATTGTAATCGAATATGCTATCGATATTGTATCGATAAAAATGCAGTTACCGGTGTTTTGGTTTCCGGTTATTGACTCAAGCGCTTTGTTGGTGCCCCAATACTTTAAGTTAATAGTTAGTAAGCATTTTTAGTTTAGAGTTATGTTTTTTTTATATGCGGTAATAATTTTTATAACATAGTATTCAAAATCAAATAATCATACAATTAATGTCAAGTCGGTACCAATATTAACGCTGGCATTTTGGAATAGAATACTTCGAGATAAATTGGTAGGTATATCAAACAAAAAATAAAAATGGAAACGTTGCAATTTTTGCTAAACAGGAGTTAGTGATTTATAAATCATATAATAAATATAAACATATTTATCTAAAATTAATATGCCTATATATAGGTAGTTCTCGTATTAACGGCATGTTAGGTTATCGAAATATGCGCGTCGTAAATCAAAACGACGCGGCGACTTAGGTATGCTGAGATTTAATTTGGTAATAATTTTCATAACATAGTATTCAAAATCAAATAATCATACAATTAATGTCAAGTCGGTACCAATATTAACGCTGGCATTTTGGAATACAATACTTCGAGATAAATTGGTAGGTATATCAAACAAAAAATAAAAATGGAAACGTTGCAATTTTTGCTAAACAGGAGTTAGTGATTTATAAATCATATAATAAATATAAACATATTTATCTAAAATTAATATGCCTATATATATATACCTATATATATATATATATATATATATATATATATATATATCGGTAGTTCTCGTATTAACGGCATGTTAGGTTATCGAAATATGCGCGTCGTAAATCGAAACGACGCGGCGACTTAGGTATGCTGAGATTTTTAAATGCATTTCCACATGACTGCAAGAGCGGTCCGTGTATGTTTATCACTGGCTAACTGCTCGAGCAGTCCGTGTATATCGGCTCGTAAGGCTTATAAGCGGAATTAAAACTGGATTTAACTTGATTAAGGCTTCGTAAATGTTAGACTTTTTACCATTATTTTGATGGTTTATTCTACACGGTAGGTAGAGTCGAGAACCTCGACCGGTTTTAGTGCAAGAACTGACGCATCCAGCTGCGTAGTATAGGAGGAATGTTTCTCCGAAGATCCCTAAAACGGTCTGGGTCGTACCTTCTATACAAGCTAACTTATCAAAAAAAAAACTAACATAGGAACATGCCTGTGGCCAATATCTGTCACATGTAAAATATTATTACAGTGCCACAGAATAAATAATAATACTAAGTAGGAAACATCTACAGGAAATCAGTACGGAAAGATCCAGATAGTGAATTGGGAAATACGTTTGTATGGAGAAGACGATGAAGACGTACTAATTAGTCACTAATCTGTGGCTTCTGATATTTCCTCGTAACAAAACTTTGAATAGCCTGCAATTGTATATATGAGTTTGAACACTTGTGTGTCTTTAGGTACAGTGTTGCGAAACGTGTGCAGTTTGCAGCTGTGTCTCGGTTTGTTTCACATGCAAATATATCTATTTCAATATTCTATTGAACATTGTAGTTCTTATACATTTGTAATAAGGTCTTCAAATCATGTGATGCGGAGTCCGATCGTGACTTTTTGTAATACTAATTAAGTATAAGATACCTTTTCAAGATATATTGTCAATGTCTATGTTTTGCGTGAAGTATGCAGTCTTATTGTTGTTAGGATCTATTATTATAGCTTAGGTTGCGAATGAACAGGAAACCTTGACTGAATGTATACTAGTATCTTCTGTAGTTCTATTGTTTCCGCATGTAATCTTCGACGGTGTACAAAGTTTAATTGTTTCTACTGTTGATAATAAACAATTTTCACGACGCCCTGTAGGTCAAAGTACTATAGTTCAGGGCCAAGTACGACAAGTAAATTACGTTTGATTTACAAACATAAACTTCCTGGTTCATACTTACATTATCTTTAGCAGTGAGCGTCAGCCACCGATGAGGTTGTCGTCTGCTAGAATATTGCTTGGGACTTGAGCTTTCGGTGAAGGTTGGGAGGAAAAAGTAGGATCCCTGAGCTTTCGGGTAAGGGGTTTATGAGGAAGTTTTTGTTTGTAAATCAAGGGTATTTATACTTTCAAGTGCCAGTATGTCTGGCTACCATCCTCAAGATGAAAAGTCTATCACTAAGCATCAAATGTTTGGTCCATTAGCTGTCCATACGAGCCAGTCTTTTTCTAGGTTCTACCGCCTTGTCTTCATTATCTGTGACTGTCTATCTTACAACTATCCAGTGAAATAGTGGTAAATCATATTATCATTAATAAAACGTTGCATAAACAATTTTAATATAATCAACTTTCCGCTTTATAGTATAACAACGAATGAAGCATATACTAGATTTGCTCCATTTCGTTTAGGTTTTGGTACATAACTTCCATATAAATTTAGGTGGTTTGTTCACTAATATATTCTCAAAATGCTGTAGTTTTGGAAAATCTATACATAATATTGCTGGATTTAATTTCTTACGTTTTACGTATGCTAACCCCAACCCAACCGCAGACACATTCTTTTCTTTATTTTTGGTTAAGCCACCTTTTATAGCACATGAATCCCAAAAGGAAATGTACGCCATAAAAATATGAGAAACAAAATGTTCCGTCCCATTCCTTAAGATTCTGGGTATTTTAAGGATCGCTATGTCTCGGAGTCGGGTATTTTCAGCATCGATGTCTGTGCCTTGAGTTACGGCGTCGACACTTTTATTTGGACTTCTTTGCAGTTCATTAAGTCGAACCCGATTATTTACATTGTTAAATTGACGATGGATGTCGTGGTTTTGTCGTTCTTTATATTTTTATACCGAAAATCAATGAAAGAAAAATAAAGATATAAACCGAACTATACTACAACAACAATTATTTTATCTAACAACTGTTTTATTCCTACACCAATTTTGGCTTAGGTAGCAAGCCATCCAAAAAAGCAAATCCATTGTAATTAAAATACCATTGCAATTTCCGCATCAGTATTCATCATACACTATAGGCAATTAATTGATAGTAAATATCCAAATTTACAGTTTTGGTGCTGGTAAATCTAAAAACTCTAAAAAAGGATAGCCTTTGTAACATAAACCTTAAAAAAGCTTAAATAAAAACAACAGGAATCAAAATATATGTTTAAAACAAGTCTGAAGAAATTTCATATCAGACATCTAGCTCCGGTTTACCTCGATCAAGGCCGCACTTTACTTATATTATTTATTTGTTAATCGTCCAAAACCAGGACATACGCGTCTAGTAATCAAATTCAACATTTATATTCATTATTATACTATGTCAATGCGCAAAACTGGATGTTTGGTATTTACGACTATTTTCGTTATGTAATTTTGCAAACCGGTCAAATGCCTGGTTTCGTGACCCTCAAACTCATGTTGTCTATTGATAGATTAAAAAGTCAAAAACGATATTAGAAGAAATATTTAGTGATGCTTCCGCTGAAAACAATGCTTATGGCCGAGCCCTCCCTCCCGTATAAACTGCAAATAGGAAGTATACAGAATAAACAACACACAAAACACCCCAATCAACCAAAAACGATTCGACACCTGTTTCGCCTCTACACGAGGCATCCTCAGGAGTTGTTGACTCGTCGAGTGCTCAACTGACAGTCAAATTTTTCACTAAATATTTCTTCTAATATCGTTTTTGATAATGGATTTCCGCAAAGTAACGCCTGAATCAATAAATTAGATTAAAAAGTGTTTTGTGATATACAACTTGATCACATTATTATTGATTCATTATCAATTTGTTTTACTCTTTAGACAAATTTTGATATGATGATCATCTGGTGATATTTTGAAAACGCAAGTCACAAAACATGTCTGCAGAAAAGGGAAATAGGTCGTTTTTTAAGTTTATTTAAAGTTCTTGGGCTATTTTGAACACTTTTTCAGCATAGTGATAATTATTGTGATCTTCGTCATTACTCGTATTAACCGTGGTTGAAACTACATTAGATTAGAAATTTGCAAAGTAAAAAAATAACATTTTCGATTAAACGGTTAGTAATGATCTTATCTTCATTAAATCTTAAAAATCAAGTTCTTGGGTTACTTTAACATTTTCAACATAGTGATAATTATTGTGATCTACGTCATTATTAACCGTTGTGGAAACTACATTAGATTAGAAAGAGAAGTAATTAAATGATACGCAATTATAAAATTTGGTGAGCCCACCCAAACCAGCATTGAAATGATTTAGTCAGCATACAAAGATTTTGTCTGCAATAAAAAATCAGGCAGCAATCTTTGTTCCGCAGATAATTTTGATAATGGTAAAAAATTTAATCATTAATAGGCAGCATAACAATACCATGAGTTTGCATAATAAACATTCGGTCCGCAAAATAACTACTTGGTCAGCAAGATTTTATGATTGATCAGCAGAGAAAACATGTCTATATGTTCCATATGTAATTATACTAGTCTAGGGCAAAGTCATATATAGGTACGACGACGAGCGTAGCGAGGAGGAGTGTTAGGTTACTTGTGACTACAACGCGCGAGCCGAGCGAGCGAAGCGAGCGTGCCGCGGCAGCGCCCGGCGACTGAGTGCTTACCCAAATATTATAAAACAGGAACAGCTTATGGCTGCTTATATAATTAATATGCAGTACAAAAATAATTACAGCCATCTAGAATGACATAAATTGCTGATTGATTTTGAAATGTTTGCTGGCCATGAGTTGCTGACCAATTAGCTATTTCTACTGACAGATAATATTTTTCTTCTTTCAAAAATACTAATACTATGCTAACCATTTAAATAACACCCGATTAGAAATTTGCAAAATCAGAAAAAAGTATTTTCAACGGTTGATAATAATCTTATCTTCATTGAATACAACCGCAGCATAATACGTGATTGAAATACTCGTTAAGGTGTTTATTTTATTCTCGGAAGGTTAAAAAAATTAATATGAATGTAAAATCGGCGCCGTAAACTACGACGAACCGTTGAATAAATTATTTTAGAAGCAATATATATCTACCTAAGTATTGAGCAGATTGGCTTTCATATTTCAGTATAAATGGTTACTCTCTGTTAGAATAAAAGTATATACATTAAAATGTTTAATAATAAGTCGTAGGTAATAAAGCTCTTCATTGTTTGTAATTCAAATTAACAAGTCATTTTCGAGCCTTTGTTGGACTTTGTCATGAAACACCATACGAGTGCAAGGCTTTTCTCTTAACAGTTCAAGATAATATTCGATCAGCGTTGGTTTATAAACTTTCCATTATTAAAGTTGTATTGGTACAAATATAATCTTCATAGATAAGTTGACAAACTTAATATTAAACAATCTGTTATTGACATTTCGGACTTTTCTTAACATTCCAATTTGAGTAGGAGCATGTCAATTCAAGGATGTTTCAAATTTTATGTTATATTTATGCGTTCTTTAATACCAGTCGTTGCAGGATAATACCATGAATATCGGATTGACGGATTCCAGTTTCAAATAGTCATTAAAATGAACTGGTTTTAACTTATTTACACCTTCTGGCGCCACGTTTATAATTTAGTTCTTACAAATTTTATGTAAAGCTATCAAGCCTGCTTCCTTCGTGCTGTGTGCTGCTTAGAAGACATATATTTCGACTATGTAGGTTCATTGTACTTATAATTTAATCCTAATTAATCCTAAAGATTACAAAACTTATGAGGCTGTTATCATGTTATCTGAGTTAAACTGTTTGTCTCTAATCAGTTCTAATCTTGCTTCTTCGTTACATTAAGATTATTTTTAGATGTGTCACCTTGATCTTGATAAAGATTACGTATTTTATACAATATATTTAAATGTGGTAACTGTATTACATGCTTTATCATTGATATTGTTTTTGTTATATCTATATAGAGTTGAATGCCCATGAGTGGTTTTTAAATTTCTTGTTGGTTTGTTGATGTATCATCTCTTATTGTTTCTAAGTCTTTGGTAGTGTAAAATCATTCTCACCTTTCATTTTTTAAACGTATAGGAGACTTATCACAAAATAATGTTTGTTTTTGCTTTTAAAGAGTTCATTATTTTAATTTTATTTTATTTCATTTCATTTCATTTTGTTAGGAAAATAAACAGCTTCTTAAGAAAAAATATAACTTGACCGAGTCTAAATACGTTTTTAGAGAGTTATTCAGATTTATTATCGTCGTGCTTAAGTGCATTCAAATTTTGATTCCTATAATATTATGAAGTATATCCGTTGTCTCTAATAATATTTTAATTTCAATACCATAAATATGTCGTTTTCGCGAAATATTGGGAGCAGTTGGTGCCACGCATAAATTTTCATTCTCTTGGAGGGTTTTATTCCAGACGTACTACCATTCCTGATAGGTCACATCTACTTCCGTTCTAGCTTGGTGTATCATGTCCATGTCGACCATCCAATCAGTGTGGGTTAGTTATACTTATACACTGAAATCGTCGCTAATGACAAAATTACAACGGGATATTTAGGTACCATGGTACTGTATTTGTTTTGAGCACTTTATTAGTAAACTGTTTCATGCAAAATCAATTCAATTCCAATATCGAATCTATTGACAATGTAAATATTTCTACCGAATAAAGTAGTGTTGGATTTATTGTAATATGTTCCATAAAAAAATTACATGAAAAGAACAGCGTTACATGCATATTGGAAAATACCAAGATCTTAATCTTAATTGATATTTATATAATTCACGTTTATTAACTGAGATGTATGTATATAAAACGAACATTGAAATACTGCCTTTTAAAATTTATTTCTCAATAGTTAATGGGCTATCAAATGACGATATAATCGAATTAGTGAGTAAATGAAGTGCGTATGAATATTTATAGTTTGTTTAACGTTGTCAACATTTAATATATTGGTAAATAACCGCGTTATATTACGGAATGATGTATTGAATGTTGAATTGTAATGATGAGTTAGTTATTATGTCGTATGCCCCTTTGGTCGATGGAATCTAAAATGTAACATTTTGTTGTAAAGAAAATAAATATATTCAAAGCTGCATCTGTGAGTAGTTGAGTACTGACATGTTTTTTTTTGTTCCAAATCAGAAACGTAAATTAAAATGCCTCTAAATCCGTCTAAATTTTCCAGTTGTAACCATTTCAAAATAATATAAAACTAACACACATAACATATGATGCGCGAGCTATTCGAATTGAGATTTTAATGTATCTATCTTTAATGTACAAGTACAATTTGAAAAATTTGAAACTGACTTCCATTCTATTCAATTATTGGAGTGTAACTCAAAAAGTACTTAATCCTTCATATACCGTGATAATTAAAACGAAAGATTTATGAATGAAAGTGACGTATATGTACGTCTCTGGGATGCAAAGGGTTAAACCGAATTAGATTAAAATTTTGAATGGGACCACGCGGGCTGCACCATCTTTCAAACAAAAAATAATTTTAATAATTGGTTCATCCAGTCTAAAGTTATGAGGTAACTTTAATAAGGAATTGAGTACCTTCTTCTTTATGGAAGTTAATGTATCGCCGAAATGTATGACTTTACCGATTTGAATAACTCTTTGTTTGTTTTGATCGCTCTGATACAGGGATAGTTTAATTAAGCATAAAAACATGATTTTCGTCATTATCCATCACCCGCAGGTGAAGCCACGGGTACATCTAATTTTTAATAGTTATATCGTAGTTTAATAGTTATTTGTTAATAATGAGGGTAAAATTTTACATTTTCGGGTTTTATTTCCGAGTTAACGTAACGTGTCGTTTACGTGAAACAGCACAAGCTGTCATCTATATAGGGCAACTGTGGCACCGATCATTCGTAGTTTGTACGCCGAAGCGTGACGCATTGTTTCGGCCTATGCAGTGTATATTCGGACTGATATCCAATATGCTTACAAAAATCGTGTCATTTATAACCTAATAAAATAATAATATTTTTCTTTAGAGAAGCAAGGATAGGTGACTTTGGAGTGAAAGTCCATTACCTAAGTTTATGAGAATGCAATAAATGAATTAAATCGAAAGCTCACACACCAATCCTAATTTATTTAAATTAGTCATTGAACGTCTAGATTATCTAACAAGGGTCACAAAATTATAGAATCACTTTTACTAGCGTAGTGGGCGTTTCCATCAAAAATGATGATATCGGTCATAATTTACTTTATTTCACAAATTAACTGTCTACCTACACGCTACGTGGCGTATCTATCTTCGGTTACATCTGTGGTTTATGGCTCATTTAGTGCTTGTAGGAAGTAAGTAAGTGAAAGGAATATGATATGTCTTGTCTGCTATCAACCACTTTAATAAGACCCCTTATGCTCATTTAACTTATGTAATGTTTCGTCAAATTTCCTTAGGACGCGCCCTGAGAAAATTATAAATTAGCTAGACCATGCATTCCTGGCCTATTCGACGGAATTGGAACGAACCAAAAAGTTAAGCAGTTCCTACCTCTGTCGTGTAAGTAAATTGTGGAATGCTTTGCCGGTGTACGTATTTCCTTGCATCTATGACCCTGGGTCTTTCAAGCGGTGCGTGAAAAAGCATCTGTTTGGTCATGATAGGGGTGGCGATTAGTGTAGCTTACGGCTGCACTAATGGTCATTGCTTCTTGATTCCATCTTCGCTTTCCATCAGGCGAGAGGGAGTCACTTTGATGAACCATTATACAAATAAATAAATTGGATATTGTTATTATTATTAACTCATTCATACTCCCGCACTTGGATACCCTGTGTGGCAGGAGGCACTGAAACATCCGTGACCGTGTCTACCTCTGAATTTCGACAAGAATTGTATGCCAAAATTGCTGCTTTATATCCTTATCGAGATGTAGGTGAGCCTAATTATGTCGTGTGTGGTCACCATTATAACGATAGTCCCGGGATGCTTGGTACAAGTTCCGGGACTTGTAGACACGAGACATACATCTCACTAAGGTCATGGAGGAAGCGCTCGCAGCGGAGCTTGACTTGGCGATCTTAACCGATCAACAAGTTAAGCAACGCTTGCTGCGGTCTGGAGTTGGATGGGTGTGTGCTAGTGATATTATTCAACTGAGCGCTACCGTGCTTCGAAGGACGGAAGCCGTCGATTCTCGGTTGTGTCTTAGAACAACAGTCGTTAGGCTATGTGGAAGGCCTTCGGGCGGCCTGAAATCTTCGACGTGGGTTGGCCACTAACCTATCCACCAAGCCGCACTAGGCCTGCGTGGTGGATTATGACCCATCTCTATCTGAGAGGAAGGCTCAAGTCCCAGTAGTGGGAACATAATGGGCTGATTGTGGTGAAGGTCAAAACAATTACGTATTGTTGCATAAATATTGAAGCTTGACTTGGCTTCCGAAGTCTGAACGGATCCTGACTGTTTATCAACTATTGTAGTTATTGAAAACAAGGGAAGTTGAACCATGTCGGATGGTGATAAAGATGAACAAGTGATTATTGGCATAGTTGTACGTCAGTGAGATTCGAGTCACGATCGATGGTTTCACGGTAGATACAACACACTGTACTGTACAATACGTGGATATTGTTTCCATTGTCATTCTTACATGGTACAAGTATAATTTGAAAAATTTGACACCGGTTTCAATTCTATTCAGTTATTGGAGTGTAACTTAAAAACTATTTGACCGAATTTGATGAAATTTAAATGGGACCACACGGGAAGCACCAGCTTTCAAACGAAAAAGAATTTTGAGAATTCACCGGTTCACCCGGTGAATTCGGTATCGAAAGTTATGAGGTAATAAATATTAAAAAAATTTTTATTGAGTACCTCTTCCTTTTTTTGGAAGTCGGTAGATGAAGTCGCTTTCCGCGTCTGTCTGTATCCGCTAGCTCCTCCTAAATTATACAACGGATTTTGCGTCGATTTTCACCATCAGTCCGATAATTTTTCAAGAATTTTTTGTATATATTATTAGTTATATTAACAATTAGTAAAAAAATACTAAATTATCTAAAAAAGGTTTGGGGTGGGTCACCCTTATCATATATATAAAAAATATTTAATAGCCGATTCTCAGACCTACTGAATATACACACAAAATTCATACAAATCGGTCCAGGTGCTTCGGAGGAGTTTGGTAACAAAACCGACACGAGAATTTTACTTATTAGATGACGTAGGCTAATGGAAACGCATCCATTACACAATCGTCGATATTATCGCTCGGCCACATCTCAGCTAGGATCTGTGCCGTACAGTAGGTACACTACATGATTTGCATTACGAGTTGACCAACCGTCTATATTTAGGCTATGTTTACACACGTTCGCTAATGAGTGTCATCGAATGTTATATAAAAAGAAGTACTTAAAGAAAAAGTTGTATTTTAGTTGTTTAGTTGTATCTTACTTCACTTTTACTAAATATTTCCTATATATTTATAAATTACTAGCTGCGCCCCGCGGTTACACCCGCGTGGTGATGGATGATGATGGCGATGAAAAGTATCATTAAGTGCTTCCCCGACGTATAATCTATAACCTTGCCAAACTTGATTGTGAATAGGAAACAGACAGACAGATTTACCTATATTATTTTTTTGTTTCTATTAAAAGTAGCCTAAGTCACTTCTTCTAACATCCGCTATCTGCCAGTGAAAGTCCCCTTAAAATCGGTCCAGCCAGAGATTAGCCCAAACAAACAAACAGACAGACAGACAATTAACTGATTGAACTAATTTGGAATCACAAACAGACACTTCAATTTTATTTATCCGTATAGATTATAGACATTGGTGTCGATTTTGTAAGCATGCTTTTAACTGAAAATCTCTAAATTATAGCAGTACTTATTGTGTTTAGGCTAAAATCCAAATTAGTATAACACTTTCGAATGACAGCACTAAAATTAGACATTTCTCTTCTGTTGTGTGCATATTTTGGACAGTTTATGGAGGATCCCAATAATCTATCTATCCACGGTTTTCCTTACTACCGTAGAAATTTGACATAACTTCCATACAAATAGTGTCAAATATCTAACTCTAGTAAGGTAAACCGGCGATAGATAGATTATTGGGACCGGCCACGTAACTTGGTGCTCACTAACTAAAATAACCTAAAATTGAATAGAATAATCCTATTTTTAGAAGTGTCATTCTAGCTAGCTAGCCGCTAGCTTAGTTGATAGCGACCATGCCTTCGAAGCGCGTGGTTCCAGGCTCGCTCCCTCGCCGGGGTAATTATTAGAGTGATGAGCAGATATCCTTGTTCTAGTCTCTTTAATGTTGTGATGTGTTATCGTATATGCCTCTTGCGGCACAGGGAATCCTATTGTATATGTAAACGTATATGATAGATGACGTATATGATGAATAGAGACCTAGCTATTCGTAAAAATGTTTTTTTTTTTCATTAAAACATTTTTACAGCCAACTTGAATGTTTGATAATATACTTTTCATCTAAATCCACTAGCATTACCCAAAAGAAACCTTTATGTTCTACTCTGTAGAGTTCCATTTTCACTTTATAAGTCCAACCTCATTTCTGATAATGCACTGAGTCAACACCTAAAAGTGGCTGCTAATTCGATAAGAAAGGAAAGCGAGCCCATTCCCACGACCAAGCTAAGATAGCGCTCAGAAACTACTACCTAAAGTAGGGGAATTTGGTATAAACCAGATAAAATATATTGAGTAGGGCCCTGTACAATCATTATGCATATCTGTAACGCTTATTTTATGTTGAATGTACATATACACCTACTTACACAGTGTACATGTACACATATATACTACACATCCTTGGCGGACTCTAGCAGGGGCACAGAGAAAGATGAGAAAAATTGAATGAAATGCTTCGTTTTTTAACCGACTTAAAAAAAGGAGGTTTCTCAATTTGATCGTATATATATTTTTTATGTGTGGTCGCGGATAATTTCGTCGTTTAGGAACCGATTTTGATGATTCTTTTTTGTTTGATAGAGTATACTTCCGTGGTACCATATACATTTCATCAAGTTCGGTCAAGCAGGTTTTGAGTTATACTTCAATAACTAAAAAGTGTTTCGTCTATCTTGATGATATCATCATTGATGGTGTATCCCGTAAGTAGCAAGGTCACTAAAATGGGGTGAAATTTTTTTTATCGAAAAGTAGACCCGAATTTTACACTAAAAATTTTTTGACATAACTTGTTGAAGTCGGTACCATAATAGTTCGAAAGTATTCTACTATCACAATATTGCGTGCATGGTACCGACTTCAACAAGTTATTTCACACTTTTTAGTGTAGAAGTCGGTTCTATTTTTTTAATATTTTATTTTTGTGATAAAGTAACACAAAATAATGAACAAAAGATTAAAACTGTCAAAATTTTGTAGACCATTTGTTGAAGGAAAAGTGCCCAGAATGCTGGCTGCATTTCCACGTTGAATAGCTATGCTAATTTTTGTATGTAAAATAATGCGTAATATGAGCCAGCATTAAACATACTACCTATATAATGTTCACTTAGGCAACGCAAGATAAAAGAATTGCCATTTATGCAATATAATTTCACAGACGCCAAAACATATATGCTTACTTATATAAAATATACTTACCTACATGATACTCCCAGTTAACCTAAAATTAAGTTAAAAGGTAAAGGAACAAACAGCACAATTACAGGAATAAAATCAAAATCTCGGTAATCTTTAGAGTCATAAATCATATAGAAAGATACGATTCCAATAAAAGAAGTTTTCACCAGCATTGCACCTGAGTTTCTCATCCCAAAACCACCAAACCAGTATTTTAATTTGTTGACTCGCGATTTGCCGTATTTGGCCAATAATACAATAGATTTCGCAGAAGTCAACCTACTTTTACAGGAACTGCAACGTCTGTGGTTAAGCCTGAAATACCTTAGACCATGCTTCCACGTAAACTCTTGGAGCCAGAATATCTGGCACCCCTTGTACAGGACAGATCGAAGGTGATCATCAGGTTTGATATGCTTACCAGATTAGCACTCTTAATCTTACTGCTAATCATATCTACGTACGGAGTGTAAAGGGCAACGTCCTACGAAAAAGCGTGGTCCCCAAAATATTTTTAAATCTTATCTATACTTACTTTATTAATCATTGGGGCGCGGCTGCTCCTCGCAGCATATGCATGGCTATGCATATACATAAGTTACACACGATTGCTTCATTTTAATCAGTTTCAGCCTAGTCAGTTTTAAAATCACTCACCTCATATATTCCGAATTTAATTTCCAATGCAATCCGCGCCTACGCTAAACATGACTACGTGAAACTAATAGCCAACTTACCTAAACAGCTCCGCCTTCCATCTCTTATGGAAGCATTCAGGGTCTAAAGACACCATGCTATGATTTATACGAACTAAACCTTAAGAGGATTGCATAGTACTTTCCATACTAAAAGAAATAACTCTTTTCTACCTCTTAACATTGTCCGATTTCAGTGTGTTTTTTTTCATGTAATCAACACATTGTTTACTATGCCTGTACGTTTTGATTTTTTTAGTTTTTTTAAGTTCTGTATAAGTAAATTTATAGTACTTTTAAATGCTGAAAAATCAATACGTACAGGCATAGTAAAAATGAGATGATACACGAAAAAAAATCACTGAAATGGGACATTGTTAAGAGGTAGAAAAGAATTATTTCTTTTACCATGGAAAGTACTAGCTATGCAATCCTCTTAACATTTCTGTGATCCAACAGCATAAGGACTGTGTCGAGAACATATTTTTCTTTTTGTTGTTTTTTTTTATGAACACCAATCACCCCATATCATTTTTCGAAATGCTGATGCAATCCGCACCCACGCCACATAACATGACTGTGATCCAACAAATCAGATTTTGCTTCCTAACTAGGATTTTCAACTCGTGGTGCAAGAAGGACTAGCCTTGCAACAAATAATTTTAATGATATTTGTGATAATACTGTTAATTGAACCCAACAACAAGATCTGCAGTGTTAACGTTTGTTCGTTAAATATAGCTTAAATAGGATAGCTTTACCACGTTTTAGTACAGATAAATAGGACGTGCTTGTTGGGTAACTTTGTACCTCTCTGACGTTGTGAAAAATAAAAATTCAGGTTACGTTGGAAATTAAAAAAACACTTGATAATGAATAAAGACATCACTTGGAAAAAAAGAGCTGCTTGGAAATAACCGCTGTTACTTTTTGTCGTCTGTTCAAACGTGATATATTTCTTATGAAAATCTTTGAAACAAAAGCTTTTCTCAAAAATATTCAATAATGCACTCAAAAATCGGCTTGAGCTTTTCGCCAGCCCTATAGAACTAACAAATAGTTAATCTTAATTTTTTTTAACGTGACGCACCTTGCAGTTAACCTTTTTTTTATTACGGGTTTCCTCAGTTAGATTCAATAATTTGCGACTGTTTGGAAATTGAAATCATCATAAGCCAGTCATACTTTGTATTTTTCAAAGAATACCATTATCTATAATACTAGCTGCTGCGCTCCGTGGTTTCACCCGCGCGGTGATGGATGATGATGATGATGAATCTTATAGCCTATGTTACTCAGGGTGAATGTAGCTTTCCAATGGTGAAATAATTTTTGAAAAGCGGTGCAGTGCTTTTTGAGCCAATTCGTTACAAACATACATACAAATCTTTCCTCTTTATAATATTAGTATAGAGTATAGATATAGATTATTTCGCCCATAATGAAACATGGTGAGTTTTGAGGCCGTACCTTCTACGAGTACTCAAAACAAAATATGCAGTGAGAGCATTATTCTGAGAAGAACGTGGGTGAATATGAACTCTGAATATTTTGATGTTTATTGTTTAGTTTGCATTGTCATTTTCACTTTGGTTTTACTTTCGATTTTTATTAAATACTACCTGCGCCCCGCGGTTTCACCCGCGTTGTGATGTTTATACAGCGTGTAACATAAAGGTGTACTACTAAAACCACACAAGCAGAAGCTTTACATGTACTGGGAACTAACTACTGTCTCAGGAAGTATTAACAATTCCGAGATATGAGTAACTAAATTTTTTTAACCTAAGCAGGTTCATCCCTGAAAAACTAGCCCAAAGACGGCGACCTCCAGAACGTATAATAGGTAAACAAAGGGCCTAAGCTATTTGTTAAGTTTCCTTGAAATTTTCAAATTTTATTAGCAACTTTATTTTTTCCGAGGTTTTTTTGATTTTTTTAAGAAGCTTCAACAAAGTATTAGAATATAACATTTATATATTGTATATATACTAGCTGCGCCGTGTGGTTACACCCGCGTGGTGATGGATGATGATGATGATGATGAAAAGTACCCTATGTGTTAATCGAGTGCCTCATCTACCTCCATAACAAATTTCATCAAACTTGCTCCATCCGTTTGAGTGTGAAAGAGTAACAAACATTTATTCTATTCATCTTTCACATATTCCCTCATGTTAGTGACTTACATTATTTTATCAATAATTGTCGAGCAATGCTAGACTGCAAAGACTTTTTACATTATGGTCAATATATATTTTCAAAAACTGTCAACTTTTGATAGAAGTTTGATATTAAAACTGATGTTAGAATAATTACCAAAACCATCGTGTACAGAAGAAGTTTCGATTCTCTCTTGAAGTCTCTGCGTCTAACTTCGTTCGCAAGAATAGGGTTGTCGCAATCCCTCGGGAACTAACTGTTTGAAACGGGATAAAAATAGCCTATTAATCCTTGGTTTAAGGTGTCTCTAAGATTTAATCCGTTGAATCCGTCACTGACAACCTCACACACAAACTTTCGAATTTATATATAACAATATTATTTTAGTGTGCTTATAGCGTGATGCGCCAAATAACAAAAGGAAAATCTTTTCTACTTGAATTAAAATTACAACATTTACTCATACCTATATCAATTTATTCATAATGTCACTGAAATTCAGAGATAATGTTAAGTGACACGAAGCTAAAATCAATACGGGGACTCTACATTGCAATTTAAAAAAGAAAATACACATCCTGGGACCTTTCGAATCCGTGTCTTCTGACAGGGTTAGGGGGCAACTGGTCCACGGCTGAAACTTGTCCAATGGACCAGTTCCACCTTTTAAAATTTGGCAATGGTCAACTGGGCCCACATCGGTTTAGATACAGGGACGATTTGTCCTACTCATAACTTCTAAGGGTTTATTGGTCCAGACAAAAAAATAACGAATGTTACGTGATAAAAAAGAGTCGTTTCTTATTTACCATCTAGGTAGGTGTACCATGTAGTTGTAGGTACTCTCCTCAATCAAATATATACTCAACTTCTTGATGTATACCTGATTTTTTCTGTGTAGGTTTTATTCGAAATCCTTTGACACATTTGACAGACCTGCTATTTAATTAATCATATCAGAAAGATTTTTACGAATTAATTAAATGTCTTATCTAGTAAAAATAATAATACTATTACAAGACGTATTTGTTATAATCCGACAATCCGTATCAGACGCCATAACCACTACGCCACCGAGGCATACCGTCCGAGCATCGAATTTTAACTATCTATTTGATCGTCGTATCGTACGATACGTACAATTGAAATAAGATAAATATTGTTAAAATTGAATGCTCGGACAGTAGTTCTCGGTTGCGTTAGCGTTTGTGGCGTCTGACACCAATTGTCGGAAGACGAAGGTTTGAGTCCCGTCACAAGATGTGTATTTTTTTCTCTCTCTTAAGTTGCAATGTTTGGTCTCGCTGAGCAGTCGTTAGTGCTTTAAAAGTCATATAATAAACAAAAAATTAAGACTCTAGTTTAGACTAGTTAACTTTGGAAATATCTAGTCCTACTATTTCTGTTGTCAATACATTTCTGTCACACTACTGCGTGATAATGAGGCTTAAGGCACACTATATAGAGTATATAAACATACAAATATTAGAATTTCATACTTATTTATTCAAACACAACTCATATTATTATTTTCACGTTTTAGTAACGGTGGCAAACATATACATATAACATATTATGTGACTCAACTTCATAAATATCTAACATTTCTGTAATTAATGTCGATGTAAAGTCAATTTACTTTTACTATTAATAACAGAATGTTACATGATTTATTATGATTGCTTCTCTGTTACCAAACTTCTTTTCGGTTTTAGTTACTATATTACAGTCAGGGAAAGGTATGTCAATAAACAAATTAACTATATCTTCATCGCTGTATATTGCGACACGTTCTGTAAGTACCTATAGGTCGTACATGAGTTTATATTTGTACTTATTATTTAAACAGATGTACGTTGCATTATTATACCTTATGTGACATATATTGTATTATAATAGCATGTAAACAATGTTCGATAACATTTTTTTAGTGATTGTGACATAGATACAAACTTTAATTGAAACATATTTAACACTGGTGTGGTTTAGACTGCACAGATAGAAGTAGGTACAGATTACCCGTAATTAGTGTTTAGAGGTCCTAAATGGTTTACATTCATGTATCCATACTTGATCTTTTCTACCGACTTCTAAAAAAAGGAGGAGGTACTCTATTCGACTGTATTTTTTTTGTTAATTTTTTTCTTTTTTTATGTTTGTTACCTCATAACTTTCGATTGGCTGGACCGATTCTCAATTTTTTTTGTTAAAGCTGGTGCTTCCTGCGTGGTTACATTTAAATTTCATCAAATTCGGTCCAGTAGTTTTTGAGTTACACTCCAATAACTGATTTTAACCAAAGTAATGGAATGGAAGTCGGTATTATATTTTTCAAATTGCACTTGTATTCGTCTAAAAATAATAAATTCAATATATAAGCCCGTAGACTCGCCAGTCGCCATTTATGACCACATAATATATTTCTAAAACATACTACAATAATTTCAAGACATGCTACGTGTGTTGTTGTTGTTATCAATTAGAAATATACTTCTGCTCGGAGCTCTTTACATAACTCAAATTATTCCGGCTTGCTCAGTTCAATAACCTAAATTGTCCTTAACGAAGTAAATTCACCGGAGTACGTTCCTATAGGTAATGCGTGCAGAAAATCTATGCACGGCTGCCTGCCATTATTAAAACAATACATTTACAAGTCACACGCTCCCCCAACATCAAACCAGTATCAAAATTATATCTATTGTTAACGAAAATGCCAATAGGAATTTGTCAGAGCTCATATTTTCTACTTCAAACAGAGATTCCACGATTTGTAACACTCACGCTTCACTGATTTACGTTAACGATAAGGTTATATCTTGTCGATCTGCACCATAAAACCCATAACTTTACTGAATGCTCCCATTGTGCAGTGCCATTCACCATGATGGAATCAATCGAACTTTGACCTCGGACTATGCCACACGAAGCCTGAGGTCTCTGTGACAGCATCGAAGGATAAATGAAGAATGTTTCACGTGCAAGGTTCGTTTGAGCAGTCGCTCCGATGCGGAGACGAGGTCTCTCCGAACGGAAACAAAACCTTAGCAACTTTAGCTAAAATCCACAAACATTGCACTGGTAAAGCGCACGCCAATGGATGTGGTGATCATAAACAAAACCTCACAGTCACAAAATCAGAGTCGAGTAACAGTCTCCCGTCCAAAAAGTCGTTTCGAAATGAATGCTTCATAGAAATCAAAGAATCTGACAAGAACAATCATACCATCCGAAACAATGACGCGTTCACAAAAAGCTTCAGCAACAGTACGAGCTCATATGAAGGTCACAGTGACACTGATTCGGAAAGTATGAAATCTCGAGAGCAAAATAAAAACGTGGACCCTTGTGAGAGGTTATTCACTCAAAACACGAAAGCGTCTTTGATGAAGACAGCTCGAATGCGATATGCTGATGACAGCGTAATCCAAGACGAAGTCGATGGAGAGAAATGCAAGCAAAACTTTAATAGAACGCCTTTGAGGTCCAGCTATAGAGAACGGAAATCTGCCGTAGTGACAATCGAAGAAGTTAAATCGGACGGATCTAACAATGACGAAGAGTTGGCAAATGCTGTGCTGTTCGATGAAAAACGTAAGACGGCTTCTCCAAATAATAAACCTTTACTTCAACGTAAAGGATCTGGGAATAGTATCTCGAGCCCCAAATGTAACGGAACAAAGCCACCTTGGAGAGGTGCCAGTAAGAACAGTATACCAGTTGAGCCGTTCGTGCGAACACCATCCTTCCGTGGTAGTATTAGAAAGAAGAAGAGTGACGGAATTCCATGGCGAAGGCTGTATGAACTTTCGCTTTGGAGGAAGTGTGGGGTGAGCTTTGCCATCGTGGGGGCGGACAACGAGCGAGCCTTACTACGTCCTTGGAGTGAACTGTCTTTGCAACCACAAACGCCACTCAACTTGGTAAGTCTTAACATTTCTGATTTTGTTTCACTTATAAGATCACTACTAGATACAATGTTGTATAATTGATTAGCCAGAAAACAGCGTGATGATCGATTAATCTTATCATATCATCGCTATAATAAAATAATTGGCGAGCAAAAGTTGTAGTACTCGTAAGTTTACACCGACGTCAATCAAGTTCAGTCCCGCGGCAACGTCCGCACTTTGATATCTCACTCCACTTATTTGGCTGCGGTCGATTCGTTCACTGGAACGCCTACTTATTGGTACATCACGATCTTGTATGCTTTTGATAAAACATTAGGAGAGTTTTGCAAATTAATTCGCTCTACTTACTTTACTTAGATATATAGATCAAGGATGGTCCAATGACAAAAAGATAAGGCACTTAAAAGTATTAGCATTATTATTTTTTACTTTTCTGTGTTTTTAACAAAGGGAAGGCTTAAAATGGTAAATGTTATAATCTTATCTCTGACGATAAAGGCACCTAACTCGCCTTTGTTTGCCCAAAGATTCTAGAGATACGCGTACTTGGACTCTTAAATATTTGCCGAAATATAAGGTACGACAGGAATAGATCTCGAATTATGGACAAAGGATGATAAGAGTTATGGAAAGAATGATTTATCAAAAAAGGTTGTTTCTGGACAATGGCTATCTCGAATGGTTTATTAAGATTACGCTTTATTGCTGTCCAACTCGTGATTCTAAGTCTGTGATCAAAAGAAAGCAAAACCAACTCACGAGTATTATTTATTCATGATTTTACTTAAACTTAATTTCATGAATTGGCGTGTTTCGGATTGTTCCTATCTCTTCACATTCCTACAGCAAACATAATGTTGCTTTCAATAACTCGCCCTCTTTCACTCAACACCAAATCAGGCTAACAAGACATCAAACTCGAACACTTTCAATTTCAAATGATCACGATATCTCACGGGTCGCGAATCACGACCTATAGCCACGTAATGTCTGCCGTCCATATGAGGTAACGGATCCGTAACACTGTGATCCATACTTTGAACCATAATGTGATCCATACTTTCCGTAATGCTTGGATCTGTAATAGTGGTGTGGGGACTGCCTCGGGTCTGGTAAATAGACATGATCGTGGGTGCTGTTGTTTTTTACCGTGGGACCCTTCAATATTTTAGACAGATCAAACAGTTTTGCCATAAAATAGCAACATAAACTTGATTATACTTGATAAAGGTCTATGAATTGAGGGGTTTTTTGTCGCAGGCGACAGGAAGCGCTACTGTCCTAAGAGTAGCATCATCAATATTTTGTTTAGCTGTTGTAAGTGGAAAAATTAAAAAAAATCGGACTCAATAAATCGTAGTTATCTATGAAATTCTTGATTCTGATTCTACATTCATTACCTCTAAATATAGTCTAAATTCAATGCTGTGGTGCTACACGAAGCGCTTGTAATTGAACTTGCATAGTCGTATGTAACTAATTATAAATGAGTTTGAGCAATGCTAGCTAGACCGCTAGTGTCATTTTCAACTGAGTACTTCCGTGCTTCAGAGGGCAAGTTAAGTCGTCCGTCCCGGTCGTTGTCCTATGATAACAGTACCTAGGCCGTGCCGGTGAGATTTGGGCATTAGGACCTAGAGCTGGCCACTGGTCCATACGCCAACGCGGGTTTGAGACCTGTGCGCTAGATTTCGGTTCATACTTCTCTCTCTAAACGGAAGGCTCTTGTCCCAGCATCGGAAACGTAGTGGGTTATGCTACTACGATTAAGATATATAATAATGCTCAATCTATTTGTGAAAGTAATGTTTGTTTAGCAAGTCATAAAAAGTAGTGGAACTAAACTTTTCTATAAATTACCGAACTGAAACACATACCGGCTCGACTCCCACATAACACCGACGTGTAGTCACATAGCTTGCTATTGCGTTTCGCCGGTTTATGGGAGGTTCCCGAGGCCTGATTCCCCCCTTCCCTATTCTCCTTCACCTTCCCCCTCCCCTCCAACCTCTACCCTTTTATCTCTGCCTTACTATCATCCTTCCTCAAAGGTCGCCAACGCATCCTCGAGACCTCTGGTATTGCGGATGGCAGTGGGTGACGGTATCACTTACCATCAGTGAGCCGCCTGCTAGTTTGCCAATGTATCCCATAAAAAAAAATAGCAAAGTGAGAGTAAATGCACGTTATTCAGTGTTGACAGTCACTTTAACTACCTTATTGAATAACATACGAGTAAGTGTGTACAATACACAATATGACGGCAAATGCAAATAGTCAACGTCGCTGATTTGTTACAAAGGCATGCTTACATAATAGACTGGGTTGGAGATGTGAATACCAATATGTCTGCGACTGTAGATTTGTGCACATTGAATGTTTTATAGCCTCTAGTTATTTATTATCTTCTTCTGCGACGCTTGCCTATGTCATTCGCAGTGCTACCCAGAGCTTGCTGCAATTTAATTTTCTAGTTGTTGCAGTGTCCGACTCTGCGCGCGTCATGACGATTTGTTTCGTTTTTAAGATTCCGTACCCAAAGGGTAAAACGGGACCCTATTACTAAGACTCCGCTGTCCGTCTGTATGTCTGTCTGTCACCAGGCTGTATCTCGTGAACCGTGATAGTTAGCAAGTTGACATTTTCACAAATAATGTATTTCTGTTGCCGCTATAACAACAAATACTAAAAAACCGGCCAAGGCCGAGTCGGACTCGTGTACGAAGGTTTCCGTAAAAGCTTAGCTGTAGTGCATTTGCACCCCTAACATGATACTCGCAGTAATGGCTTATGATAAACCTAAAAATATGCACAAGATTCTAAAAAATACGAACTCACAGACTTCTCGATCTCGATAAACTAGACTTAACTGCCTTAGGAATATAAGTGGCTGAAACGGCTTAAGTATAAGTTTCACAGAACAAATGGTATATGAATCGCAGAAGATTATGTAAATGCGAGTGAATAATGTTAAATTATTGACGGCGTGTTTCAATTATGCACAGTCGCACAACAAGACCTTGAGGTGTCAAATTGTTGGCGTACTTGCAAATACAGTACGTCAAATAGTTTTATCAGTATGGATTATCGATAGGATAAAATTTGACAGTAATTATCGATAAAAGACAGCCCGCGATATAGCTGTCGCGGTTAAATCCATGCTAGAGACATGATACGATAGTAGATATAACAAGTACAATTTGAAAAATTTAATGCCGACTTCCATTCTATTCAGTTATTGGAGTGTATCTCAAAAACTACTGGACCAAATTTGAGGAAATTTAAATGGAGACCACACGGAAAGCAATAGCTTTCAAACAAAAATTTTGAAAATCGGTTCACCCAGTCGAAAGTTGTGAGGTAACAAACATTAAAAAAAAACAGTCGAATTGAGTACCTCCTCCTTTTTTTGGAAGTCGGTACAAAATCAGACAAATTTATAGTGAATCCATACTCGCACGCAGTTTTATTATCGGTGTTTGATATTAATACCTATGTGAATATAATAAATTAGGTTAAAAAAAAAGTGTCACTATTACTCTCACTCACACATTTGACAGTTGCAATGTCTCCCAGAGTTATAAGCCGACGTTTTAAGTAGCACTGTACTGCGCTCGTCACATAGTATGTTAAGGCTAATTTGCCTAGCCACTCACTCATTATGAGAGACCCGTCACAGGCAATGAAGTGCCAGCAATAAAAAAAATATCAGTTTACTTTCAAAGTACCCTTTAATAGTGTCAAAGTAAAAAAAAAAGAATCTGTCCTCCTGTATTCCTGTTGTAAATATAAAAATCTGCCACAAAAAGGTAAAATAGTACATACAATGTCACGGACCCATTGGCGTCTATGAAAAAGAATAATATAAAAAAAGTATCAGTTTACCTTCAAAGATTATCTACTACTACTCTAATCTTCTGTTCCACTAAGTTCAACTATAAGTTCAACTAGGTTCAACTGCTTGAACTTATTGGACAATAAACGTCCAATTATGACTCCTTTGATATTTTTATAACAGTAGAACTAACTGGACATTTAGTAGTAGTTAGTTAGTTGAACTTAGTGGAACAAATGACTCTAATCTATCTAACTACTCGGGGCCGCGCGCTCGAACTACTTTGGTAGCAGTAGCAATATATATTTACGACAAAGTCACACCTATCAGCCATTCAGTCCAATTCTCGAACGCGTTGTTATGCTAATCTTAATATATGTGTATCGACAAACAATGGTACAGCCGTAACCTCTATAAATTCATTGCTAATCTCGAGTACAATATGGGCTCCTACGTTTCGTCATTGCACAACAGTTGAGCTGTTATGATTTTTAATTATATCTTTAGAGCTTCTTGTTACTGTGTTAATTGCTTTATTGACGTGATAACGTCTTATAAATCGATGAACGCCGGCTGCACGCACGAAAATGTATGACTCATTGTCACGTTCCTTGTCACGTCCCGATGATGATTTGTATATGTACATTCTAAATAATTATTTTTGTGTATTAGAACCTGTGATCCGAGTCTCGTGTACTTAGTATAGTAATTTATATTTTTGTCACGTCCTACTGCAAAATAGTATAATATATTTTCATTTGGAGTTGATTTCCGATGTAGGCGTTAAATACTTTCATTATGAAAGATGTTCTCATCTATCAATTAGATGGGATACCAACCTTTTGGAGGTATGGTGATCATGAAGGACATCTTGAGTCAATTGTGCAACCAGAAATATGATACATAACATACAAATTAAATAAAAGTCACTATTTGTATGAAGAAGCGAGTGAAAACACCAAAAATTGTAGAAGTATCCGTAGGGCCATTATGTATCTCAGTTGCTAACAAATGTTGATTGAAATCTTGAAAAACTGCGATGTAGTAAGCAAAAATGTTAGTAAGTTGATGACTGGAGCTGACAAAAGTGACAAAGAGCCGCCATTTTCTTCGATTTCAGTCAGTATTTGTTAGCAACATACATAGCCCTATCGAGCATCATGGCATGTGAAAATCCGTGATATCAGCTTACGCCTGCAGAAACAGTCGTGGCTTTATGGAGGTTCCCATGTATGTATATAGTTACGTACACTTTTGAATTAGATCCTTTTTTTATTTTTTACGTAAACGTGTGAGTGTTATGGACTAGAAACCATTTAATTGTCACACAATCCCGTGGCAACTACAGAAGAATCATTTTATTTGCGCCACCAAAAGCTATATAAAATGCAGAAGCTTTACTCGAGCTGTCCTACCGTTTTGGAGATTAGCCGGAACAAACAGACAGACAGACATTTTTTTTGTTATTTATTTATTTATATTTATTTAGTTATTTACTTGAAGACCAACTGCTATATAATATAATATTAATGACGGTAGAAACATTATGCCAATTATAGGTCCTCACGGATAGTTGTTGCATAAATTGTTACTAACTAAAATTGTGAACACGAATAACCGCAACGTAGTGCGTAGTAAATACCTAATTCAAAAATATATCAGCCAAAAAACTCTGCTCATCAGTCGCCTAGCGGACGCTATGCTTGTACAAAACAAATCAATATCTAAGCGTTTAGATAAGTTGTTAAAGTTATAACTAAAGTTAAACTAAGTTAAATTATGAACAATACTATACGCTTATACGCTATAATACGCTTTTACTAATAAGTGGGTTTAGTGACAAGCTGTCATGTATCAAGCTGTATGTTTAGTCCACGTTTTAAAATAATGAGGTAAGAAAAAGATTCCAGCTATATTACAAACTCAAGATCTTGCTGAAGAATGTAAATTACTACTTAACAATCGAACCATACATTAGACACTACGTACTTAGGTATAAGGTAATACTTAGGTATTACGCGAAGTTTAATGTCAAGAATAATTCTTCTCCTACACGTTACGTGCCGATTGCGAAACAAAACTCGAATGTAAATTGTAATTGTAATGTATGTATGTGAATAGCGAACGCCATCGCATTGTTGTAGCGTTGACAAGCATTTCTAATGATTTCGGTTCCTCTCATTACCTTGAATTAAGGTTACCCAAGAGCAGGAGATGGCGTTCTTATTTAAATGAAAGTAAACAACTTTGAACAGATCAAATAAAAAATAAATAAATATAAATAGTATAATAAAATTAAATATTAAATCGCGTTTTTATATTATTTTATTCAAGAAATTTCGGACAGTACAGCCGTGCGATTCTCTAAGAGCAAACATCGTTGCATCTTAACAACATCCGTGAAACAAATGACGGTATGACAAGAAACGTTGGAAAAGCAACCTTGTGTACAAGGGCGATATCTCATAAAGTATTTGACATCGGTGAGCTCGTCGACGAGCTAGTCGACGAATCACTAGACATAGACATAGACATAAATTTTATTGTGCCAAAAAAAAACAGGTTACAGAAAAAGGAAATAAAAACATAATTATGAAAATGAACAGTAGGTTTTCGTTGACCGGCTTGTGGTCCCAACTCAGCATAGTGCCGGTTGTAACAACCGACGCTGGTCTTCCGTTGGGAACGACAGGTGACGTCACGCACGGACATGAACATAGTCACGGTAGTCTAGATGACAGTAGTCTGTTAAAGAGTTATAAAAAATTATGTTTATCTACAGTTTAATGAAATCTACCCCGATATGAACGCAGTAGTTACTCACAGTATCAGTAGGTCTACCATGAGTTTACAACATTGACACCAATCGATGCTCGGTATCGACTGCCGCAATAAATTTATGAAAAAATAGTGCCACCTAGCGGGCAATTGTAGAACTAAAATCGGTAGCGAGTACGCCAATCACAAGCTTAACTTAATAGGTAGGCGAGATCGAGTATCGACTATAGATGACATTTATGTTGCCAACTCATGGTAGTCTTGCAGTATTGTGCAGCAGGAGATACTTGCTAATCATCATCTCTATTAAAATTGAATTGAAGAGTGGTGTTTCAACTTACTTTAAAATAACTGAAGGTAGACTACATATACTACAGGCGATAATTTAGTTTTTTACTTTTGATAATTTGTTACATATCTTTTTTACTTCAAAATTATAGATTAAAAAAGTTTATATTAAGGTGGTAGCGGAATTTAAATTGCTTTTTGTAACCTACATCACAGTTTTTGTAACAATAGGAAAATACTAGCATCCCACAACACAGGGAGTCCTAGTGTGGGATGCAGTATTACCTATGTACAACATCATACCTGACTAGTTTTAAAACTGTGGTCAACTACAAAGCTGTATAGCACCTAACACTCGTACCTATATTTTTGTTTCCTCTGATATAGCTAGTTATTACCTATAGTGCCTAAGTTGATAATGTACCTAACATTATGGTGAATAAAGAGTTTATTATTTATTTACATGTAGAATGTTTTTTTTTCAGTTGAAACGGAATGACTATACGCGATTTGATTCGTTTAAAGTTTTATTAACAATCACACCAATATTATGAAGGCGACGATTTGTGAGTGTGTTTGTATGTTTGTTACTTCTTAACGTTCGTACGGCTGGACCAATTTTGATGAAATTTGTAATGGAGGTAGATAAGGCGCTGGATTAATACATAGGATACTTTTCATCATCCATCACCACGTGGGTGTAAACACGGGGTGCAGCTTGTTTAATCTGTCCGCATCAGGTTTATGAATGACCTGGAGGCTTGCTGATACGGACGGATTAATAATCGGAAAAGGAAATCATAATGACGTTGTATTGTTCGTTTTTGTTTATACTTATTTTGATTTATAGTCGCATATAGCGTTTGGAATAAAGACGAGGAAACAGTTAGGCATCCTTAGTTACTATTCTACTTATTCTAATTCGTTTGGACTAGTTTTTAGACAGTTAAAAATAGTCAAGGCGCAACTATCACATGCACTTGTAAGTAGAAGAATGCTCACAAGAAATGCACGTCTAAACGTTAAACAGACAGTTAAGAACTCAAATAAATAAAATGGCTATACATAAGCGTACTATTTTTGTAAAATAATTTGCTTGCCGTAGAGTTACTTAAGATAATGGCTTGTCGAAAGAATCCGCCCTTATCCTAACATATTCTTATCAATCTTGTTTTAACAAATCTTCACATAGTCCTAAAAGTCATACTTTTTATCTCATCTTTTTTCAAAACATTTATAAGATTTTTCCACTTCGTCATTTATCTTTATAAATGGCTTGACACTTTCACATCACATTAGGAGATATCTTAATTTAGTCTTAATAAGACGTAGATTGATGTTTGTTTTTGATGTTACCGAAACTCACGGTATTGAGTTCCTTAGATTTTTCCACACTAATAATGTTAGTCTATTTTCGGCAAACTTGTAACACTGTCTGAAGCCTGTTTCAGTGCAGTAGAACTCTTTTTTGGATGAGTTCCGGGGAAGTACTGCCACAATACCTACCTATTTCTACCGTGAAGCCGTCATGTTCTCAATACTGTGTTCTGGTTTGAATGGTATGGCCGGCGATATTACAGGCACATGATACTTAATAACTTAATGTCTCGGGGTTATGTCACTTGTGACGAAATGCATCTGCTCTAGGCAGAGGTTACTACTTAACCCGGTGGGCTTCGTGCTTGTACACTCTTTTAAAAACATAAACAAGTACAATTTGAAAAATTTAATACCGACTTCCATTCTATTCAGTTATTGGAGTGTTACTCAAAAACTACTGGACCGAATTTGATGAAATTTAAATGGGACCACACGGGAAGTACCAGCTTTCAAACAAAAAGAAGAATTTTGAGAATCGGTTTACCCTATCGAAAGTTATGAAGTAACAAACATAAAAAAAAACAAGTACAATTCGAAAAAAAATATACCGACTTCCATTGTATACATACAACATACAGTCTAAATGAGTACCTCCTCCTTTTTGGAAGTCGGTAGAAAAAGAAAAAGCTATATACGATTAGTGATCTGAGGCACGAAGAGAAGCTCTGTATGTACAACGTTATAACGATTTGGAACTTATGTGTCATTCTCTCTATCAACTGCAGACAGAAAACTAAGAACCACCTGCGCGACCTCACACTAAATTGTTTAGTCGCTAAACAAATCAATGCGCGCACGACACTCGCTAAATAGAATGTATGTTATTCATATTTCGTTAGTTTTCATGCATAAGACGGAAACAGAACGGCGTTTTAATTTTGTTTGGAGATATAGGTAAATTTATTTATAAGTAGAATACAATGTCAATTAATTAATTAATAGGTAATTATAATAAATTTAGTTAGTCTTGCACTAAACGCTTCTAACTAAACGTCTTTTAGACTTTCTTCTTGATTGGAAGACCAAAATAGATCTGTTTTTAGCGCTTAGTTTATTTAAGTATAAAAACCTTATGCAAAAAACCCTTTCTTAGTGAGACAACGAGTTTTGTGGGTTTTACTCTCTGTTTTAAGAAATTTAGGGATACCTTATTTTTAGTTTTTATATTGAACTTTATATTGAATTCCTTCATTATAAATTCTTGTAAGGTTGAATTCGATCTTACTAATGTATAGTGGATCTAATGGAAACCAAACCAACGCGTATAATATACTCATATCAGACACATTATTATGAGTCACAGTTATCTACCGGAATTGGTTCCACGTCTTTCTATGGCAGCAATTAACGATTCAGGTGCCTTCGAGTCTATGATATTATCTCTTCGGTGTTCTTTATATGTAGCCAGTGTTGTCAGCTTGTGTATTCCTGATACGATTCGGCGATAAGCTTAGAAAGCTCGCGGTTGTACAATCACTGATGCTGATATGATAAATACGTCTAAATGTTAAGACCTCTGAGCTGATTAGAACAATAAGTGTTGCCATTCTCAAATGTTTAGCATTTACGTAGCGCAATGCAGGTCGTGAACTATTTTATGTAGAATATAATTTTCAAAAGTTATTTCTATTTTTCAACCTTAATCAAAATCATTTTTTTATTCTGTATATGCCTACGGGGGCACTTACAAATTGTCATATTACATTTATTATGTCTTAATCTACAACCGGATCGGAACGCGACCACGACTGCGAACATCCGGCAAGAAACTCAGCGGGCTTGTCTTTTTACATATTATTATTATTATATTTTTTTTATCGTTAAATGTTCATTTATTTTTAGCTCCAGTGTGTTGCCTGGTAATATACGTTCGAATATAAATGACTGTCACGAAACAAAAGTTTTGTCTTTCTTTCTTCTTTCACTTTAATTAAAAATATTTCTTTTCATCAAAAGCACCCTCTCGCTCGCCTGATAGAAAGCGAAGATGGAATGGAAGCGATGACCATTAATGCAGCCGCAAACTGCGTTAATCGCCACCCCTGTTATGACCTGAGAGATGCTTTTTCATATTATAATAGAAAATGAGTCTTTGGATGTAATAATCGTAGGTTAATAACATATTGTTGGCCTGTTGGTCTAGTGGTTAGTGACCCTGACTGCTATGCCGGAGGTCGTGGGTTCGATTCCCACCCAGGACAAATGTTTGTGTAATAACGATCATTTGTTCTGTGTCTGGGTGTAATTTATCTATAATATGTATGTATTTAGAAATATATAAGTATGTTTATCAGTTGTCTAGTACCCATAACACAAGCTCTGCTTAGCTTGGGACTAGATGGCGTTGTGTGATAGTTGTGGAATATTTATTTATTATTATTTTATATTCAAATAATAGGAGTGTTCACTTAATTATTTCAATATGACTCTTTTGCTTGGAAGATGGCAAGACCTCTAGTGTCGGTTTGGATGCTACTTATAACTTGCTACTTAACTGACCGATTACTTAACTCGCTACTGTACTTATCCATGTATAAATCGGGCTTTATGCAGTACAAACCATCATGTATAAGTACAACTGTGGCACAGATATCTCATAGTTTGTACTGTATACGGTGACGAGACGATTACGTTACACTTACGCGAATGTTCTTGCTTAGGCTATCGCGTGGGCTAATACAGCAGCAAACAAATATGCCAATCTCGATGGAGGTTATTTGACGCTGGCACAAACAGTGCGAAGGCAAAAATCAATATAACTACTGCTTATTATTTTCATACCTACAATTATCATATAAAGTTGGGTATTGACAATATCCACCTATCACAGACAACAATGCTATTAAAGGTTGTATGGAAGAAATCGCTTAACATAATAATAAGCGATAAGACCGCCTTTTTTTACTACTATGTTCTTGTTATCTACTGTGTTTTTTTTTATATTTCATGTTTTTCCATAGTGTACAAGTAAAGAGTTTCTATCAATGCGTAATACGTGTACAAACATGTATAAATAGTAATATGTAGTATGATATTAGCGCAAAATTCTTACTGTTATTTTATAATATTTTATATATTTTACTATAATTTGTTAACAACGTTATTTTTTTTGTTACAGGTAAGTTCGTGTGTTGAATTCTATAGAATTCATCTCCAGGGTAAGCTTTTAATAATCAAGACGAAATTATATCCCTTTGATTCAATAATAGTATAATTATTGAATCAAAGGGATCATCACTATAGCACGCAGAGTACATGAACAACTAATGTAGAAATAATATAGTATAGGATAGCTTTTTTTTTAAAACTGTGTCCGAACTTATTGTCAAAAAGACACCATCTCTCTCAATCTATGTTTAACATCCGCACAGTATTCAGGTTCCAAACTAGGTAGAGCCTGTACATGGTAACATGATGACTGATATGCATATTTAAATACACATACTCAACCAGGTACAGGTAGCTAACAGAGGTCTGTTAGATTAAATGCACAAAAATTAACTTGTCCGGGGATTGAACCTGTGACCAAAGGTTCAGAAAGCAGTGCTGCTACCAATGGCGCCAACCAGCCAGTCAATTAGATCAAACCAGCCCTGTCCGCTATAACAGACGTGTGACCATTTAAGGGTTACCGTTGCACGCGTTCCCGGCGTCAGATACTATCAGGTGGGAGGATCTAATGTATCGATGACAGGTAGTGTAGATTCAATTGAGAGAATTAATAGTGACACTTGGGTAAAGCAACAGGTCTCTAAAAAAACAAGTAATTAAACAAATAAACACAAATAACCCCTTTCATACATGTCAATAACTATTAGAAATTCATAACAGGTAATAAAAAAAAATTTGGTTTGCTGTTTTGTATCAGTTACTAAAATGAGATTTTTTTCCTTTCGCACCCTTCATCCACCTACATAACTAGATCGTTGGCGGCTTTAAAATATATTCCTCACTATTCCATAACTGTTATTAGTTATTTTGAACTAATAATCATATTATTAATAGTTCAGATTTTTAATACGAATAATTATTTGCAAAAAAATCCACTTAGATAATTATTTAATTGCATCATATTCAATTACAAAAGTAGGCTACAAAAAGCCTCATTTGTGGAAATATCTGATTCGTGAATGTCACAAAATTTGCATTTTAAACTCTGTTGACCTACAAGAAACCAATAGTACAGTTGGAGATGTTCTGGACGCTGATTGATGTGGGTTGAGGACGATGAATTCATGTCATCTAAGTATGTGATATTATACGGGATAGAGTTAATAATCATATTAGTTTTCTATACAAGTTTGTTGTCCATCCTCAGTTTGTATTTGTAGGCTTCTAAGATCTCCAAGTTCTCAAAAATACTTAGTTATCGGTCTTTCAATAATGTAGTACCTCGACATATCTAGCTAACTCTTATACCTTTCATAAACGGTCGTTTACTTGAGTACTTAGAGGTATCGTTCGGCCGGACTTTGGTAGGTACCAGTATGATATATAGTTAACTTCCTTTAAAACGGGATTATCGTGAACTAATGCGTTATCCTGCTGCACTCCCTCCAAGACTGCTCAAGATCCTGAATAAGTTCGCACGAAGCCGAAACAATTTTCAATCGTAATAGTTTTATTACATTATTAAATTAGATTTATCATGTAATTATATAAAGAACGTGAGCTTTAATAACATATCTATAGATATTATTCCTTAAGTTCTGATGTCTATCGCCAAAGGTAAACAGATAATCCATACAGAACACGTTCACAATAAACTTGTGTTCCTAGAACCATGGGGCCCATTCAGTCGTGAGTGGCAGCTGATCGACAAATCGGACGTTCGCTGCGGTTCTTATTGCTAGGCACCGAATACACGGAACGGCGAAAACGCCGCGTTTTTATTTGTGTCAATTCCCATTGTTTTTATGATTTGCACGACTAATGTCAATAACAAAAAACATACCAAAGCCAATGAAAAAAAATATATCTAAAGCCAATGCCCAAAATAAATGTCCATCATAACCCAAGTCCAAATATAAGTGAGTCCAAATAATAAGAACAACATATCCAACAATCAAAATGTCCCATGAAAGGCACGACGCTATTCTGGTCATGCATAACTTTTACTGAATTTTCCAATTTGGTTGATTCAATTTTGTTGGAAAGCTCCAACTTGTTCGTATTTATATTTTACTATAGGTTTACAAAAACTTTTTGAGTTATACTCAATAATAGAAAAAAGATGTTTTTCATGTGGATGATATTAATGCTTCAGGCGACTATACGTACTGCGTCAGTATTGTAATGGAAGTCAATTTCGAATGTTTTAAATGACGACTTGTTATGTGTAGGTATATTTTAAATTTACAATGAAGTTCTCAACTTCTTGTCAATAAATCGAAGTACAGTTCTTCGTTAAAATTTATGTTTTAAATGTAACATGAAAGGTCATAAGGTATTTCTACAGATAATTGGTAACAATCAGCTTCATATCTGGAGTATTCTACGTATCGACGTATCTCTTGCGAAATATTTATTTTTTCTGCAGGCTCCTGCGGCAAAAACGCTACTTTGAAACACCCCTTTACGGTGTTACGAAAGAGACGCGTAGGCGACGTCTATTACTTATGAAGCCTACCAACCGAAGTCCGCAAGCGTTTGCACCGCGTTGCAAAACCGATTCGAGATTACTAATAGTGTTTTGTCATTTCCATTTCATTGACTGGTTCGGAGAGGAGCTTAAGATACTAGTAAGTTGAATGAGTCAGTTGAACGCTGTGGGTGGATCTTTTGTACCGACGTCTTCCCAAGTGGCTGTTTAAGCCACTGATGCTAAAATACCGATGATTGCTTTTGGCCTTATTACTTCTTTGATGATATAGATAGGCGATGAGGGCAGAAATCTTCGCTATTAATTTTATTTTCTAATCTTATACTACAGGATCGCTCTTTTCTGTATTGTCGGGTAGATGGTTTACGTCTTATCGCCTGTAAAGAGACCAAGAACTATGGCGAATGAGCGAATTATGGCTGTTCTACATGTATGTTGTACATCTTCCATGTTAATGTTATTGAAAACTCGTTGGTATACAGTATATTACATCAAGAGTCAAAGGTCCTGATAAGAGTCCGAATCTGTCTCCCCAAATGGAAACATTGAAACAAAGCCTTATAGCCTCCTAAATTAGTCAAACGTATGCCGACATTAAATCATATTTATAGCTTCATGCAGTCGTATCATTCCATGTGGAAACCATAACATCGCGTGGGCCCTTGTATTGCTTAAACATGTGAAATGTAACAGTATACCAAATATATCACTGCCCTCTTGACAATAATGAGACAGACCAGTATGTGGATGTTAAGAGGTTAATACCATTTGTATTCATGTAAATATATTAATTTATCCCTAACCAGTTGAGAGGTCCACGCGTTTCGCTCGCGTGATCCACGGTATTCGGTGTCTCAGAACTATATTAGTTAAATACCATAACAACGTAAAAAAACAGAACGGAAAACAGTTTTTTTTTCAAAAAATCGTTTACTGTGCGAGTCGCACTTGCCATAAAAGTCGTGATGGCAATACCTTGAAACATTAGGGAAACGAAAGGATTCTGATAGATGATACGTTAGGATATATCTCCTAGGATAGGTTCTGACGATGTGATCAAGAATAACGCATACCCCTCAAGGGTCGCTGTCATTATAACAATGAAATTTCTATTGTGTCTGGCCGTGTGACCTTTGATGCAATATATATTCTGGGGAACCTAATTGCTTAGAAATCTATTGCTCGTCGAAGTGTACAGTTAACGATACCGAGTAATATTTAGGTTCATAAATAGGAAGTGCAAAATATTCATATAAATATAATATAATATATACTGCAATGGATCCACGTATATTTGTGTACAACCACAACCACATCATTCACTTGAGTTGTTTCAGAAATAGATGCACCATCGCGCAGAGTGCAGTAAGTGGAAGCCAATAAACGTTATCAATAATGCAAGCTGGGTTCAATAAACGCGGAATGATATGCTGAGATATGTAGACTTTTGATGTTCATAAACGCTGTGCAAGAGGTCTATTAGTGGATAGAGTGGAGAAAGTTGATCTAGTGCCAATTGCTTTATTACGTTCTACAAAATCAGCACATTTTGATAAAAGTCCGAGAAGGCTGTCATATCCGATGTAATATCAGTTACGTTTATCACACGTTACAAAATTTCCGTCTAGAACTTCTTCTTCTACTTTGTTGGTGGAACCTATAGTAAAGCGAGTTTCTCTTCTGCTAAATGTGCTTGATGTATATCTACCATTAAAACAATAAATTAGAGCCTGTTCATTTCAAATTAACCTTCCTAGAAATAATCATGCATATAACAGAATTAGAATCCTTTATGTATGTGAGAAAGAGTTCGAACCAGGATACGAAATGTTGCGTATTCTTGACATTCTTGCCCTGTTATAATCATGGCGTTTCATTTATATGCAGTTTCGTTGTTTTAAACATTCCACATACAATGGCAGACTCAGGATAATCTGTGCCTACGACGATACAATTTACTTGCTCCAAGTGATTTAAATGTCATACGAAATATTACGTTTTCTTGATATTTTTGTCCTGTACCCATTGGTTGCCTTTATTAAATTCTACAGTCATGCAATGCTAGACAAAATATATTTTTCGGTTTGATAGAACATTTATAATAATCTTTAGTTTAAGTATGGTAGCTTTTATAGGAACTACAAAGTCCTGGTTATCTTGTACCCGAGAATTCGTTTTACATTGTTTTATAATTTATATCGCTAGTAATGGTTTTCTTTATTTCAGGGTATCTGAAAGAACGGAAGAATATATTTGTCTTAGGTTAGTACATCGGGTCCATCCTAAAATATCTTAAAACAATTCAAGATTAGTTATTGTTTTTCTAAGAGATTGTCTGTCTACATCGCTGCAGTAAATTAGTTCTCTCTCATCTGTCTCAGTCTCTAGAGTGTGACGTTTTAATGACCCTTATTTGTTGAATTAATTAACAAACGTATTAATTATTCAAATCCCGCCTCACGTTTCCGCTGCGTTCTTCAAGCATGCGTTATGGGTGAAGTTTCCGACACCCGTACCGTTTGAAATGGCCCAAACATCCACCTGTGGGTTGTTACTAGCATGAACCGCTAAGTCGATAACATAACTTCTAAGGTAGATAGATGAATAGGTTGAATGGTTCTTTATAATATTAAGTGATGATACTGACCTATAAACAGTTGAACTGTCACCTTGAACCTATGAATAAATATTTATTCTTGGCCTTGAACAAACCTATCACAGCTTGAAACTTTTAAAGTTCTGCTCGGGACTGCCCTACATCCATAATTTGATTTGCTATATACTCATTAAACCTTCACACATTTTCGCTTACAAATGTCTGCTTAAGGGCTGAATATCTAGCACTGATACTCTATTAAAGATATGATATATGAGATACTGATAGAAACGAATCATTTTGCTTACGACTCTAAACTTATTGACACTTTTTGTATGAGATAACTGTCAAAAAGTAACGAGTTGTAAGCAAAACCATTCGTTTCTGGATATAGGAACCCGTACGGTCGTACCAGCTTGTATCTGTACCTGCTTGGCACCTTTTCAGATAATGCTAGCAAACTCGTCAGCGGCTTCGCTTCAGAAAATTTCCGAAACCACAAGTTGGTTCAACTTTAAGCCCTAGCGGTTTGGGCTCTGCATTGATGGATCATTTAGTTCTCAGTCACAAATTCAGATAAGGTTAGATTCATCGGATAGATTTGTACCGGTTTCATTTTTGTGTAGGGTATCTTAACAGGATAGATTTCTTTTACTATAGATTATATTACTATAGATTCGGCTACAACTTTTTCAAACAAATTCAGGGTTTACTTATAATAAATTGATACTGCTGTTTGGCCCGTAAGAAAATTATTCTGATATGAACACATGTATGACAAGTAAATTTACTCCAAGTTTATTTCCACCTATTTCAAAATAAACACCAATAAAATTCATTAAGTTCCTGTTCTGTCGTCTCCAGGTTTTTTAGCTACAAAGAAGAGAATAAAATGGGACATCCATTAGTTTCGTCGTCCGTGGTTCCTCAATGTAGTTCTAAATATGGTAGCACAGCCCAGCGCTAGGAATGCGCACGTCCCAACTTCCCGTCCCGATCAAATGATGTATTCTGCTCACAGGCCGTCTTAAGGATTAAAGTTTAATAATAACATACCTCTTTGTTTTTATAATTTCTAACGTCTGTTGTTTCCACTTTGTATTCTGCAGCAGTTTCTATGGTGCGAGATGTTATTTTTTTGCGGCTGGATTGTGTGAGGATTTGCTTCTGGAATGTTGATATGGGAACGAAAAACGTAAACGTATATCAGTACCTAATCATAATTATTGCTTTAGCCGCGTGAAACCGTGCCTTGAAATAGCACTCATTTTTAATAGTTTCAATCGGATTAAGATACTAACATACTAAGGTAAAATTAAGATTCTTTTCAAAATTGTCTATGTTAATGTGGGGCAGGAAAAAGAGATAGGGTAGCACAAAAGGCAAAAATACATAAAAGCGAGTCTAAGTGCGTGAGAGAGTGAAATCAATAAATCGAAAAACACTTCAAAGCATTTAAATCAGACTAATATGTGCTTAGAATGTGATAAAAAACCTTGCACAATATAAAATTGAACTTTTAGCTACTAAATAGACTGTTGATAGTAATTATAATTTCTATTATTGAGTAAGGTTTCAGATGCGATGATTTTTTTCTATAGATGGTATCTTTTCCTATTGACTATTGTATTTTTGCTTTGTTTTGAATGTTTGAATGATCTACTCCAATTATTTGTATTTAGACCATTATCAAGTTTCAAAGTCCAAACAAGCTGCAAGAAACCTTTATTATGAGGCATTATAGCCACTCTTGACATAATAAATGACTCACTTTTCCTTTTTGGTAGTCCAAGTGTCAAGTTTCCATATAAATCTGGTGCAGAGACGTGGGTTTCTAAACTCATCCAGTCCTAACGGCCTTGCCTTGATCAGTGAAATTTCACAATTAAACTGTCTCTATATAATATATAGTGTGAGACCAGTTTCATCTCTGATTCATCAACTTGAATCGGCTCAAGTATCAGTTATTTATATTTTCTCTTGAAAACTAAATGTTTATTGAAAAATATATATGTATCCTCATTTTTTAGTTCATCACACTCTGTACATTTCACACAGTGAGATATACTATGAATTAATTTTGTCCGGATCGCGATTCTATTATGTTGACTTTTAGGGGATAACATTGTATTACTATATTTAGGAGTGGTGTGGTAGATAACTTAAATTGATTATAAAACTATACGAAAAGATAATAATACCTCTACAGCCTTATTAAGATTATGTCTCATAAGCATTCACAGAAGTAAATATATTGTCATTAAACTATTTGTAGATTGGCTAAGTAAGCTTAACAAATAACAGAATTGACCCTGGAAAGAAATTTCTGTTATTACGTCTTTTTACTAAAATTTTCTAAAATGCTCTTTAGTAAAATTATAATTGACAGATGTCAGATATGTAGATATAGATCGCGGCATGTAAGTTGAACCAAAAATAGTAAAAAGTTTTCATAATAACGTATTAAAAATCTTTTCTATTAACAAAACCATATAAATTACAATATGTTGTTTTTAGACTTCCGTATCCAGAAATTTACTGAAATTACCTGGCAGGAGATATGTTTTTGTAACAGATGTGTGTATAAAGTATTTGATGGACAAAGGTGACAATAAAAAAATGCTTGTATAAACAAATAATTTTCTCAAATAATAGGTACGCAGAATTATTAGTATAATTACGGAAACGGTTATTTGCGGGTTTCATTCCTTGACAATAATTATTTTCATATTTCAAAATATTTCATTAGTTGGGCCAATAAATGAATTAGTTTTGCATCGGTTCCACTATGTTGTTTCGTAACTATTTTCTTCTAAACAACGACTGGTTACACCAACAATGCTAACCCGAATAGTAGAGTTTAGCTATCATTAACGATTAACCGGCAGTAAATTGTCGGCTATCGGTCCTATTTTGGTACAGCTGGGCTTACAGGACCCGATCCGATATGTTATTCATTACATTATCCTAAATTACAATGATGATGGTTACCTATTTAAGACTTTTTAGTTACTATTTGTAATTGTAATTGTATTTGTAATTGTAATTCACACTTTAACAATAAAATAACTATAAGAAAATATTTACACAAGATATGAGTAAATGAGTTCATTGTTCAGAATAATCAGATACACAATATATTATGCGAACGGATTGTAAGATCGTGAATTGATGAATAATAAAAATAGATTTGATCCTCGAGGTAGTTTTTTGATGTGAGTTTCGTGTAAGAAAAAGTATTCCTACTATCTCGATATGAGCTAAGTTCATCACCGGAAATAGTTCGTTAGCAAGTGGTGAAAACATTTGTAGTTAAAATAGATCTTGTGAAAAAACACCTTGACAGACAAACAGATGAACAAGGTGTGATCCTATAAGGGTTATTTTTGCGACTCTGACTAGCGCAACGAGATCTCCGTACAAATGAAAAAAATAATTTAAATTATAGGAGGAAATATTGGCGGTCCCCAAACCAATAAAAGATAAAATTGAATTAACATGTTTTAAACGTAAATTATTTTATTTTTTAATCGTCAATGCATTTTATTCCATTAATGACTTCTTACAAAATAAATTATAATATTATGATTGTGTTGTGTGAACCTGTTTGACTGAATTTCATACTGTTTTTTCTTATTTTTTTTTTATATTTTATTGTATATCCAGCGTAAATGACGTGACTCTCATTTTAATTGATTTATTTTAATGTTATTTAATATAATTTGACAACTTTATTATTTTTATGCCAAAATGGCTGATCACGGCTTGTACTATTTAATTTTACTACCTGAATTTTGAACCTGTGTATCACAAATAAAATATTTTGAATTTGACTTTGAATTTGAATTTGAAATATTCGCCCATAAATGGATATACAAGTACGTCATCGACAGTTCTCCGACTGCAAATCTAAATTTGTAATTGCATTTTTGCAGACTTTGCTAGTTGCCCAATTTCATGATCCTCGGTATCTCTTTATGGTACGGTTTTGATGTATTGTTAAATGCGGCATACATGGCAGTATTGTTGCATTGTGTTCAAACTTTTAACTGTTTACAGCTTCATGTTTTTACGTCGTAGTAAACATAATAGTATGTGATACTTGATACTAGATTCCTAAGAAAAGACCTTGATAGATATCGGGGCGTGATCCTAAAAAGATTTTTGTTTTTCTCTTGCATTACTGAACCCTACAAATCGATATAGAGGTAATAGAAAACGTGATTATTAGTTAAAGTTACATGATTATTAACGGGATATTTACAGTGGTAATGTCATGGAATGAGCTCCCGATATTTCGGCGCAGTTACATGCACCATGTTCACGGGAAGACTTTCAGTCTTCGTTAATAATCATATAACTTTAGTGAACAACCGTGATAGTTTAAAACAGTGATTATTAGTGGCAAAATCTCATTATAATATCGCAAGAGGTTTTTAGAGTTTTTAAAAATTGTGTCGGCGAATCGTAACTGTCGTAGTGGGTAATACAAGGTGTACTTTTATATACTTTAGTTAACTGCGAGCATTATGCAATTAACGATAGCCTCCGAATGGTTCGCATTCTGGGGCGAGTTTTTTAGTTGTTCAACCGTGTGATGCCACCCGCTGAGTTGTGTGTAGGATACTTGTGTAGGTTAACCTTTAAGGCGTTGTAAGTTCAGCGCTTGCCTACGTACAATTTCTTTCACTTGAAATCAAGCAAGCGCATCTCGTAAATTCTTAATATTATTTAATCTAAAAAAAAAAACACCCTTTTTAGAGTGACCTTAGAGACTTTCAGAGTACTTACGGGATACATCGTCAATGATGATATCATCAAGATAAATCAACACTTTTCAGTTTTTGGAGTGTAACTCAAAAACTGCTTGACCGAATTTGATGAAATGTATATGGGACCACCCCGAAGGTATATTCTATCAAACAAAAAATTATCATCAAAATCGGTTCCTAAACGACAAAGTTATCCGCTCTAACAAATAAAAAAATACGGTCGAATTATGAAACGTCCTCCTTTTGTTGAAGTCGGTTAAAAACGTACAAAATCATAAAAAATAATGTTCACTATTAAATAAAATATATATGTATATATATATATATATATATATATATATATATATAATACAGTCAATGTACATGTATTACAAATTGATATTTTAATATGTATGTTTAATGACAAATACAATACTGAATACAGAACAAAAAAAACTGTTTTAAACGTGTAATTAAGTCGTATCTTTGATTATTATTTTTAACATTTAACACTTAGAATGAAACTTCTAAAAATAGGATTAGTCTATTCAGTTTTGGGTTATTTTAGGTTAGTTTAGCGAGCGCCAAGTTACGTGACGACTAAACTGTCTAAAATATGCCCACAATTGAAGAAAAATATCTAATTTTAGTGCTGTTATTCGGAAGTTATAATTATTTGGATTTTAGCCTAAACAAAATAAGAACTGCCATAATTTAGAGATTTTTAGTTAAGAAAATGCTTACAAAGTCGACACCAATGTGTACTTAAAAAATCTTACAAATGTCATTATTTTTGTAATTTTAAGGTAAACCGCTGCTCATGAAATAAACTGCTTCCAAGACGTCGATAAAAACGAGGGTTGAAAACCCTTGTTTTTATCGACGTCTTGGGTTGACAGCACATTAAATGGAAGTGTTGGTGCATAATTTACGTATTGGCTAATATTCTGTAAAAAATTTTGATTTATGAGCTTCTGGACTTGGAATATGATCGTCTCTATGAATTATTGAACGTTAAATCGGATTTCATCGGACGGACGGAGAATAGGATTGTATTATTTATTATTTGCCGCGATCACGTAGTTCGCCCGCGCCCGCGATGACGCAGTCTAAAAGCTTGTTTTAGTATATCCACACAGCGCAGGATATCACAAACATTCCTGAAGATTTCCTGGAAACCGTGGCTTATTATAGCATAACAGGGGTCATGAAGAAACTAATGTTTATATTATTTTTTATGATTTAATGATAATAATTAATACATTTGTAATTTTTTTACAACTCTCCCTAGATTGTATAAAGTATAAATTTTATTTCGGCTTATGTTACAATATTTTTATTGTCAACCAATAGGTTGACAATAACTTTAGTTTATATTAATAATAATTTTAAATATAAAATTATGTGTGTTTTGATATAAACTAAAGTTATTGATATCAATTCATATTTTTACTAGCATTGCTCTGCGGTTTCACCTGTGTGGTGATGGATGATGTTAAATATGAATATTTTTTTGTAAACCTCTGTATGAGAGCAACCAAAATCAAATCGGTCAAGCCATTTTTTAAAGACTTACACAACACCAATTGATTTTTATATATCTACTATATAAAAATAAGTCGGGTTTTCCTTCCTGACGCTATAACTCCAGAACGCACGAACCGATTTCCACGGTTTTGCATTCGTTGGAAAGGTCTCAGGCTCCGTGAGGTTTATAGTAAAGAAAATTCAGGGAAAATGTAAAAAGAAAAGCGGGAAAATCTTTTTTCACATACAGCGCCATCTCTGATACATATCATGTACTACAAACCAATATTTTAAGTAGATGGCGCCAAACGGAATGTTACATAAAACGAAGCCATCTGGTGGCGAAACGGAGTTCGCAGGGTTTGCTAGTATTAGATATAAGAAGATTGATAACACTTTCTCGTGATATTTTGAAGATACGTTCAATTATGATTTATAAAGATTATTTTATAACGATACAATTACATATATAGTTTTTACAAATACAGAGGGGTATTCAGAATAATATTTCAGGTAAAAAGAAGAAAGGTCCCTGAAAAGGCCTTGGCCCTTAATAGCTGATGATTATGGATTCATGCCGCATATGAAAATATTATTATTTTTGGAACCCCTCGTTTGTGGATCGAAGTGGCATATAACAAGTACAATTTGAAAAATTTAATACCGACTTCCATTCTATTCAGTTATTGGAGTGTAACTACTGGACTGAATTTGATGAAACTTAAATGGGACCACACGGGAAGCACCAGCTTTCACACAAAAAAGATTTTTGGGAATCGGTTCTTCCTATCTATCTAAAGTTATAAGGTGACAAACATAAAAAAACAGTCTAATTGAGTACCTCCTCCTTTTTGGAAGTCTGTTGAAAATAGTATTATTTTTGGATCCCCTCAATGGTGTATTTAAGAAGAGATAAAGATATCCGCGGATCCGCATATGGAGCTGAGCTATGGATCCTAGGGGCGGAGGCGAAATTCAGATATTTGTTTAGCAGAAGTGATATCTTAATGATTTATTTTCGATGTAGACATAATACATAACATTCATCAGAGTCTTGTGAGCCTTAAGGGGCTAGTTTGAGTAATAGCTATCTGCTATATAATCTTTATATTTATTTTAAAACTACATGCCATCTTTGTAACAAATAATAGCTTTTTCAGGAATGGTTTAATTTTGGTTAGTTAATCTAGAAGAAACAAATGTTATGAATGTATGAAGTAAATATTATCAACTCACAAGGTAAAGGCCTAGACCTGGGCGTTATTCGCTACCGCGAGCGATAGAGAAATCCGAAAAGGTATGCGTTAATTTCACTGTTCACACCAAAGCGGATATCGCTACTGCGCGCGGTAGAGATATTCGTTGGCAACGGTTCGCGGGGCGACGGAACTAGTTTGGCCAAACATGAGAAAATACAGCCTCACTAGGCGGTACAAGTTTTGCTGCAGTTATGGAACCTCATACTATTTACCCATCGAGTTCCTCGTGGTATTTTTCGCTACCCACAGCGGTAGCGAATAACGCTCAGGTCTGAATAGGCCTTTATTGACGTGCATTCGACGAGTATTTCACAAGTGCAAAATGCTTTTACAACGCGCCTTTATAACGGAAATTGCTGGACAATAGATTAAATCCGATAACAGTTATTATCATTGACATGTTGTTCGTTATAACGATATAACGAACAAGCGCTTTGTTAGCACTGTTGTGTGAATAGGTGGCGTTGAATATCGTGATGTTTGTGACGAAAAATTAGTTGCACTTGGTCAGAACAATATAATGATATTAAAAAGAAATATATATTTTTATGTTATATTATTTTCTTTTCAATATAACATCTCCGCAAAGTAACGCCTAAATATATAAATGCTAATGTAATAGCTCAATAAATAAAGTATACATTAACTTATATTTATATCATCTTACATATCACTGCTAAACTGCTAATGTTCCGATTTTATACAGGTATAAAAAATGCTTGTGTGAAACTAAGGCAAATTTGAATGCTGACTTTCATTGTCACCATGAGCTCACTACTAATCATAGATCTCCCCAATAAAATCAAAAATGACCGGTCGGAAGTGGCCTGCATCCAACGTCGTCCTGCTACCTTTATCAGCAGTGCGATTCTCTAAGAGAAAACATCGTTGCATCTTGACGACATCCGTGAAACATCGACGAAATGTCAAGAAACATTGGGAAAACAATTAACAACGGTGAGCTCCATGACGATCGATAGAACGACTCATTCCTTAGAGAATCGCACTGATGGTCGTCTGTCCACCTTGTCCAGCCAGAACTTAACAGAACTTAGAATACATAAACAATAGTAGGCAGTAGTATGTTTAACATATGAGGGTCGCTGCATCCGAGGATTGAAAGTTATAATGATTTTCATTAGAAATTAGAATTTTATCCAGAACTCAATAGAGATTGTATAGTGAGTGAGGTATCATCAGATCTGACAGGGGGCGTATTGATGGACGTTGATATCAGTAGTGGGCAGGAAGCTCACACTTATCTGTGGATGCAGTTGATGGGCATAAGTAGTAGTAGAAGTATAGTCCGACTATAATTCTATTATATTATATTCCCAGAATCTAGTGATTGCGTTTAAAATAACAATTCAGAAAGTAAAACGATTCGCGATCAAGTAGTAGGTATACAGGGTTATTGGTTAGGTCGACCTATTCCCGTTAAGGGCGTGTAGTTTACCTCACTATCTGGCACTGCGATGGTTCCAACCAAAACGACCTCTTGCATAAGAGGCCTACCATCTATTATCTTTATTTATTTTCTTATTTAATTTGTTTCCGTTGTGTCACAAGTTACGTTCGTGATGTCAGTGAGGAGCGCCGACTGAAAATCAGTGCTTGCGGGTTTACTCTAGCGTATGCTTAGTCGGGGCTCTTTCATGGCATTACGCAACATTATTATTATGATGGTTGTCCTATTTTGTCAGTATTTTTGTATGTTATGTTGTGTGATGTCCTGAATAAAATTATTATCTTTCTTTCTTTCTATTATGTCGGGTTTTATAACGTGTCACGATTCGCATTTCGCCGGTGGAGAGAATATTCTATTCTGTCCTCTAACGGCGTACAGTTAAGTACGATTTCTTCAGATTATTCTTTATCATCTCTAGTATTCCTTTTTGTGGTATCTTCTTACCAGGATCATACTGTATTCAAACCAAGACTATACATGTTAGCATGCGTGACACGTAGATATGATAAAATGCAGTCGGGAAGCTTTGAGGTAGCGACTTTCCACTTGATCATATCCTTTCGACTTACTCCAACGTATCGCATTACACCCAGTTAATAGATAACTACTAATTAAAACGCATGTTGAAAGCACTTCTTCCTCTGGAGTGACTATGTCATTAATGCGGTCTATAAACCTGATGTTTCATCTTACTGTGCTCATAGTCCAGATAACGTTATGAATAAATGGATACAAATAGGAATAAAAACTAAATGTATGTGATTAAATTTATGTACAGACACAGAAGATATTATAATATATTTTTTATGACACTGATAAGAAACTGTTTCCCGGGTATCAGCACCCTCTTGCAAACTAACTGCCGGTCCCAATAATCTATCTATCGCCGGTTTACCTTACTAGAGTTACGGCCCGTCCCAATAATCTATCTATCGTCGGTTTACCTTACTAGAGTTAGATATTTGACACTATTTGTATGGACGTTATGTCAAATTTCTATAGGTAGTAAGGAAAACCGTGGATAGATAGATTATTAGGATCCCCCATTAGATATTTGACACTATTTGTATGGAAGTTATGTCAAATTTCTATCGGTAGTAAGGAAAACCGTGGATAGATAGATTATTGGGATCCTCCATTAGTGTACCTATATTACTAATAGTGAATTACTTTTGTAACGAAGATAATGTACTTTTCTGTATTCATTAGGTAATCTGGTAGGATTAAATCGTCTTAGGACCCCTTAATACTGCTATACGTCTCATTCTTACTCATTATTCTACTGAATGATTTATCCAACAAAATAGTATTATTCAAGGACCTAGTAATCTATGCCTTTAGCAAATTTATGATATTATGTACAGCACATATAATACATACTTAGTATTTATTAAACTAGTGGTGCTGCTAGATGTAGACCTTACGAGTATGTACTTGAATTAATATTCACCGCGCGTCTTATAACAAAATCCGGCGAAATGAGTGTTGATTACGACCAAAGTTCATCATACGACATCGCGAAAAGTAAGTTTTTAGACCCTTAAACATAATAACCGAAGTTCGAAAAAAAACGTAGTGTAAATTGAATGTACGTTCTTATGAAGTATAGGGAGCCAATACACGATTGAGCAAATTTGGCTCGATAGAAACAAATCGGTAACATTCCCTAAATTCTGCAGTTTTTCTTACGTGCTTCGTGGGAATAGGCATTTTTATTAAATTATGGGCAAATATAAATTCGAATTCTAAATGATATTTACCTACTAGTAAGCTATGGACTCCTTTACCATTAAAATTGTATAATTTGCTTGTACGAAATAAATATAAAAAGTATTAGCACGTATTCAATTGCATGTTCGCATTACATCGTCAAATCTGATAAGCAATTCTCAACCTTATGTAAAGCATTGTAAATTGTTATAAAATTGGGAGTGGATCACGCCTTAAAGCTTAATTTCATATGAGGATACTAAAAAGCTATGAAATATTTTCTTTTTATATTTTTAAAACGACTGTAGCGACCTTTAGAGGAGAACAGCCAGACATTCGGACTCGCTCGATCAATTAAATTGCGTATAAGTGTAGAACAAAATGTGATGCTTGAAAGCTTTGATAATCATGGCGCTTGCAACAGTACTGTACTAAAAAATCGTAAACTCAATCAAAGGAAAACACTGTAGTTATGCCGTTTCTAATGTTAACTCTTTCTGAAGAAACGTAATGTGTCGCGGTGGTCAGCGTTTAAAGCTTATCTTAATTAGTTTAACGCTTTGCGTGATAATTCAGCTAAAGCATGAATCAAGAGCAGTAGAGCTCTTTGTGAATTTAATGGCGAAGTTACAGGAACATAACTTAACAACACCCGTCCGAATCAGCAAGCCTCCAGTCCATTCATAAATCTTATGTTATAGCGTAAACCTGATGCGGACAGAGTTACGTGCTACCGCCGAGAAGCTACCGCCTAACATAAGGTGGGCCTTGTGCTTATACAGTTTAAGGATAACATTGTACACTTATCAGGTAGGCCTCGTGCTTGTACCGTTTACTTATAACATAGTAAAATTAAACTAGGCCCGTCGTCTCGGCAAACGTAGTGTAGGACGTCCTGAGGCACGGTGGAGTGACGATCTGCGCAAGACGGCTGGCAAAAACTGGATGCGAGAAGCCCAAGATAGACCTAAGTGGCGTGCAATTGGAGAGGCCTATGTCCAGCAGTGGACTGCTACAGGCTGATGATGATGTTGAGGCCCGTCTTTATATTGATTTTAAAAAAACACAAAACGTCATGTTAGGTTTATCTAACACTTAGTTTACCTTTTTAAACACTTTATTGTTGCTTCAACCCGATGCAATCACAACCAAGTACTCGTAGTTGTTGTGATAGATCTGTAAAGTACGATGCGATCCCAACGGCCCTGCCGTGTCTGTCCTAACTAAATCCGACACCAGCACTAGAAAATTTACATAATAGAACGAACTCGATTATTGTAATCTAAATACAACACAGCGAAATCGATTATTCCACGTGAATTGTTCGCGCTTTAGGCAATCGATTGACGTGAATTATGCTCGTTGCCGTTAATTGATACGACATTCGTATTTATTGTTTTAGATCTTATCCAGTCGTATTCAGGTCGAAATCTTGGCATTCTTCTCTTAGGTTTGAATGTAATAGGATTAAAATGTTTTGCTTGCACAATGGTCTGCAGTGGAACATGACAAAGGGAATGTGTTACTTTAATAATTAACACACACGGTATAAACCTACGAGGAAATAATAAGTCAGGAACTGTAACTGCGTTAAAAAAATGACCCTATAAAAGTCGTTCTCAACTAAAAACATAGTTCACGCCGCTATGACGCAGCTGTCATAGTAGACATTGCAGCTCGCGCGTGGACCAATCCCTGCTTTCCTTCTGAATTTACACGAATCACCGAACATGTCTATTTCTTGTGACCTCAGAAGTAATTCGTATTTGGAATCATACGTCGGTTTGGTTTGAAGGGACACTTTTTGTGTGGAATTTGTTCTGAATTATGCTTCCTGACTTATTTCTTCGTAGGTATAAACCCAAACCCACAGATTTATAAAGCGTGTAACAAAAAGGTGTAGTAATACTGAAAGGTGTAAATAGTCAGGATTTGCATGGCAAAGTATCAAAATTTAAATCGCATATGACTATTTTCTAACAAAATAAAAAAAATGTTATCAAAACATTTTGGACAGCCCTATTAAATATACCTATTCTTGGAGTTCGTTGGGGTCAATGCGCACTGCAATCCCCACGACTCGACACCAAGTCTGCGGGGTAGCCGCATGCGTACTCTCCGCGCTGTACCCCAACCCAGTCCTTGTTTACATAGTCTATATTCCGGAGGCACTTGCGTGTTTGGCCTAGTTTTTCAGGGATGCACTTCCTTGCTACAAAACTTTGTTTACTCATAACTCCGAATTTCCAGTACTTCCTGGGACGCAGTAGTTAGGTCCTATGCAAGTTTCAGGAGCCCAAACCAAATGCTTAATGAAAGAAAAAAAAACCTTGTTATTTTTAATGCTCATACCACGTACTAGTAATCTCTGTGTCGCGAAACACATGGATTCACACAATAATACAACACAACATCTAAGACCTGATCACATTTCTGCTCATCTCATTTTGTGATCGAACCTGGGACCCTGCGCTTTGAATGGAGGGTAGCTACCACGAGAGCTTACGGAGCCGTCAAAGCATTATCAAACAGTAAATTAATAAAAAATACGGAATATCTTAATTTAACAAAAACATTATTTGATATTCTATTATATCTATGGTAGTCTGTTTTATCTGTTAAATTACGGTTTTTATATATTCTGACTTCTGTTTATGCCGTTTTATAACACTTCGTGAGGTTGAAGTTGTGATTCGTTCTTCTTACGACATCAACATGCCCTTTACTCATTTCATCACTATCATTCATTTGTCTTACCCATTGCCGACACCTTCCAAAGATAACTTATAAACGGATAAGGTAAGCATATACGGTACCCACCTCATATACGTAGCTTCACGCACTTCTACTAGGTACTTATTGCATCGTTTCAAACGTAGGTATTATACAAATTACGGCGACGTTCTTGTAACCGGCTTCCGAAAAGGGTTGTAAAGATTATCATAAGTATGATCGCACATAAGAATTTACTTTGTTTGGTATCATATGATTAAGTTTTTTTCTGTAGGTTAAAGCTCTAAGTTTGTGTTAAATTTTATCACTATAGGTTGGACACATATTACAATAGCTAGGTATGTTGATGATTACGGCGTATATTAATGATTTTGAAGTTAGGCGTAGATGTAGCACGTATTATTATAATATGTGTTACATGGTTTTAGTGTATGAATTATATACGTACTCGTATTTAGATATTTAAGAGCAGTAGAGAACCACGGTAATATTATCTATCTATTGCCGTGTTAGAACTCTATGTGCGCAACGTTTACCATTATGTGACCAATTTACCCATCATTTATATATAAATATAACGGAAACATTGGAAGCTTTTATGATCATTCTCCACTCTTGTACAGTCCTTTTTAATAAACAATAGCAAGAAATGAATATAAAATAAAGCACTAGTTTTACAACACAAAATTCTAGTACTTTGCAGTTTTAGATAGAAAATTTACGAATCCTGGACGAGTTTCGAACGCTCGTCTTCTGACAACCCGTGTAGCTAAACACGCGTTATTGCTATGAGTTCGTCCAGGGATAACTGCCATCATACCTATTTCTACCGCGAAGCAGAACGTTCGCAGCACTATGTTCCGGTTTGAAGGGTGTGGGTGCCGGCGAAATTACAGGCACACGATCTACGAAGAAATAATATCAGTAAGAGTAACTGCCTTAAAAATGACCCAATAAAAGTCGTGCTATGACTCAGCTGTCATAGTAGACGTTGCAGCACGCGCGTGGACCAATTCCTGCTTTCCTTCTGAAATTTAAATTAATCACCGAACATGTCTATTTGTAACCTCGGAAGTAATTCGTATTTGGAATCATACGTCGTTTTGGTTTGAAGGACCACTTTTTGTGTGGAATTGGTTCTGAGTTATGCTTCCAGCACGTTCCAGCATTTTCGTAGCACACGATAATATCTCAGGGTGATGGGCGCACTGCAGTTCGTCACTTGTGATAAAATATAATCTGTTATAGGCAGACGTTACCACTCAATACTAGGGTCAGGGCCTATACCTACTCCCAAAAATGAACTACGAAGTTTCGTTTGACGGATTTCACGATTTCTGTGAAAGTGAAAAATCGCAAATACGGTCAAAGTAAAGGTAAAATGTAATGACAGGTGTTTTTCATAATGATTAATAATATTTGTACTTACGTATTTTATACGCAGTTGCTGACTGAACTTAAATATGAATAAAGTATTTACTCCTGATACTGTGTAGCAATTGTTATAGTTTAAGCACAGTCTGTACGATTATTATTCTGTGGTTTAAGCATGTAAATATTTTAAATTTTTGTACTTGTTGTAAGTTGTATAATTTCTATATAGTATGTTTGACATGAGTACCACTCAATTTCTAACAAAGAATTCTATTCTAAGAGACGGTCTACACACCTATTTGCACAAAATTGAACTTCAACACATTTATATATACACATAATTATGTTTAAATTTCATATATCATCATGACTATAACATAAAATAATCATTACATTTCATCACCCTTGACTGTATTTTTGCTTTTTTACTTTCACATTAGAATTCTTGAAAAGAATTAGAATTATTTATTGACCTTATAACAGTGTTCGTTATACTAGGCACGGCATATAAAATTACATTTCTTAAACGATATCCTAAATCAGTATGTATGTGAATGTGAATCTCACCCATGACATTTATACCGTCCACTCTCAATAATAATTGATTTAATTGTATTGAGAATCTCAACGCAATTAAACATCTAACGTGTTATAGACTTATTTATAGAAGCTACATACATAAATGTGAAGACTACACAGATTAAAATTCGAAATTAAAAATAATTATTAATTATGATTATTATGATTAAAATTGGATTGGACTATTTATATAAATGTCTCGGGATTCATCACAATACAGTCAAAGAAACTAAGGATCGAACAATATATTAAATAAACAGTAAATCAAATGAGTTGATTCTAACTATACTATTTTACAAAAATAGGGATTCTGTAAGACGCATGCCCATAAATACATTAACAGAATAAAGCGGATGAGATTGAAAGAAGTGTTTTAATTTCCTATTAAATTCACCTGTATGTAATTTTGTTATAGCTACTGGTAGCTTATTATCCGTCAAACGAAGTATTTCGTTTTTGGGAGTAGTATCTCATACCTCCTGGTGGGTCTAGTATTGTTGCTATGACCTAAGTGCTTCAAAAATCGTATACAAAAACACAATTATCATTTTCCTTATAACAACCAGAATATCTTGTCCCAGAATACGAATCAGCACCTGATTAATAAGTAGAACCTCGATATGGAGAAGTCACGATGCAATCCAGGGTCATGCAACAATAGATGTTAATGTTGACGCAAATTGTGCGTTTGTCTCTGTGTGTAGAGTCGACTCTACTGTGTGCATTGTTATATCTATGAATGTATGGGTTTTAATTATTTATTACTAAATGTTACCTATGAGTTCCTTCGTGTAAGGCGTGGGGGTTCGTCGTTAAAATCACTCTAGAGCTTTTTCCTTTATAAGTGGACTCGCAAGTTTGTACATTTGCCATTCCTTAACGCGTATTATACCCGTCGACTCGCCTATCGTCATATTTGGCCAATAATACGATTGTTTTCTCAGAAATCGTACTAATTTTCCAAGAAATGTGACATGTGTCTTTAAGCTATTTAAGTAAGTATTGATAATTCCATCTGGGGCCTTACTATCAGCTTTGTCAACACTATGCAAGTTCAGTGCAGTTCTTAAACCTGGATTATCCAGTTTTAAATGAAATAATACCATGACGCTCATTCAGGTGAACTGTTTGAACATTGTTTTCCTCAAAGGTGAACGGATAATGTTGTCTCTGGCATTCTAACAATTCACTATAAACAACATTGCAGATGCGTAGACGTTTATAAGCTGATAAACTGAGCCGATTCAAAGTGTCATGGTAACAACTTGGAACTTTTTTAAACTTTCACGGTGGTTTTCAATAAACATATTGCTACTTACGGGATGAAAACCGTGGTAATTATTTTAATAAGTTCCCGATATTTCATTACCACGATTTTTATCCCGTAAGTAGCAATATGTTTATTGAAAAAAACCGTGAAAGTTTAAAAAAGTTGTTACCATGACAATAAACATATTGCTACTTAAGGGATGAAAACCGTGGTAATTATTTTAATAATCTCCCGATATTTAATTTTTATTTTTTTCCCGATAAGAATTTGTTTATTGTCATGGTAACGTCAGTCCATACAAAAAAACTGGTAAACGTTTTTTGTGCGATTCTTAAATAGTAGGCCTGGTAGGCCTGCTATAATGGTGTCATGGAACGATTAAGTCGGGCTGTTTTATTGAAGTCCTGCTATAAGAGCAGGCTATAAGGCCCCTGATAAGAGTATTATTCAAGTAGTCAGTCATAAACTGTCCTGTTTGAGTCACGTAAAGAGCAAAATATCATCATCATCATCATCTCAGCCGTAGGACCACTGCTGAACATATTCCCTCCCCTAAAATATATTACAGTAAAACTTTTTTACTATACTTCATTTGTAGTGTATTTGTAATGTGGTGTTTCAATAAATAGTTAATATATCTATCTATTTTGTTTATCCCAGAAAATGTACCTGCCTGTGTGACGCAGGTGCACCCGCGGGCGCGAGCTAGTTTATAACATACTCGTTATAATAATAATGCCATAGTGTTGTATTGTATGAGTTGTAAATGTGCTAATGAGCAACATAGATTAGCATCACTATATGTGCATTGGTGCCCTCGTATACGCCACCACTATAATATTGTAGATCTAGGTCCAGTACGTGTTCATTGTGTACATAACATACCTATTTGTAGTGGTACTTATGCTGTCCAAAATAACACCTGACGCATAGATTGATTGAACGGAATCTTACCCCCAGTTATTAAAACGTTTGTCAACGCCGTGATTAGTTGTCCAACTAAATACTACACGCTCATTGGTCAATGGTATTCTATGGAACGATAAGTGACCAATCAGCGGTCAGTATTCCGCCTGTTAGCTGAGCTAACTTTGGCAAACGTTCCAGAAACTGGGGGTTGATCAATCGTGATGATCAATATTTATTCGGTACGAATAATATGATTACCTTTAAGTACCACCTTTAATATTGGTTGAACTTCTGCAGAGTCCGACTGGGGAAGTACCACAAATGTACCACTTACTGAAGCGTGATGCAGTAGTGTGCATACATTACTGTGTTCCGTTTTGAAGGGTAATTTTTCCAGTGAAATTACAGGGCAATAGATTTAATATAATATATGAATTTATAATATTATATAATAAAATATATATAAAATAAATATAAATATTATTCTCAGGGTGAGCGCAGTGCATTGCCATGCAGAGTTTGGCATTAATAGAGGCAATCATGACACTTAACATCAGGCTATAGAGTTGCTTGTCCCTTCGCCAAGGTTCATAAAAAACATATATATATATATATAAAATTAACCCCTATTTCTCCTGGCACCTTACTAAACGGCTTTACTGGTTTAATTCATCTTTTTTAATGTTTTCTAATACTTCGTATAAGGTTCTTTTACATTACATTACAAAATTAAAGGTTACAGATAATTTATTGATTCAGTCGTTACTTTGCGGAAATCCATTATCAAAAAACGATATTAAAATATATTTAGTGACACTTCCGCTGAAAAAAAACAATGATTTTGGCTTATTTGGGGGTGTGCACCACCCTCCCTCCCGCATAAACTGCTAATAGGAAGAATACAAAATAAAAACACACAAGAAAACCCAAATAAACCAAAAACGATTCGACACGTGTTTCGCCTCTACACGAGGCATCCTCAGGATTTTTGCTTTTTAATATCGTTTTTTTTAAAGGTTACATTAAAAAAAAATAAGAAAAGTGGGGAGGTTATGGTGAGACCGAAGGCAGAGCCTCAATATTATAAACGATCTTGACCTTGATTCTATCACGACCTTGATGCATTGATGACAGCGAACTTACTTAGTTACTACTTATTATTCCCGAAAAAAAATCAGTGAGGTGGTCATTTTACGCGCGAGTAACGTATTGAGGCGCGGAAAGTACTCGAAGTTTCCATATAAATAAATGAAGTTTCATCAAACCTATGATAATTTATTATTTTTGTATACTATCACTGTATTGGGGCGCGGAAAGTATTCAAACTTTCAAAATGTCATTTAAATACATTTATTTAAATGACATTTTGAAACTTTGAATACTCTTAAGTAACTCTAAGTCTTACTCGTAAAAAACCTATGCTATCACTGTATTGCAGGATATCCAAGAAAATACGAATAGATATGTGCAAGAACATTCGAATAAATATTAAGTAATTCTATGCCTACGTGACATTTCGTAATGTGTAAACAGAATTGTGTTTTGTACGAGTAACTGTGTCCTAATTAACTTCTTTTCAACCTTTCGTAATTAACAGGAAACCGCTTTCTTCATTTCCCTTTCGGTCTAAATCGATTGATTCATTCGTTTTCTCGTTACATTGGGTGTTTGGAAACGGATTGCATCAAACAGATGCGTTTACCGGGTCAGCCATCAAAATAAACCCATTTTCTGAGACACCTGGCCTCGTAAAATGGTCAGAAGTGAAAATTTATTATAGCGCTGAATCTAAAGAAAGAATAGTGATTTTCTATATTCTTATTCAGTAATCTGTGCTACGGTGTACAGTATAATGTTTCTCAACACTAATTTATCTTTTTGCGCCAAGAGGCTCCGTTCGATGTCCTATTGGACAATGTATTCGAAATTCAACATATTCTGTCCAATTTCAGAAACTAAATTATTTTTTTAATTGTTATATTAGAGCCACGTTATCACACATTTTTTATTTATTTATTGTTATTATTAATTATTTTTATTCAACAAATTTCACGGATTTCATCGGGTCCTTTACAAAGGCATAAGTGGCTGTAGCCAACACTTAGAGGCCTGTTTGGTATAAAAAATACGAAGTAGTACAGAAACATTTTGGATGGATGGTTACATGGTATAACTTACAAAAAATGGATAAAATGGCAAGGCTGTTGATATGAACTTTTATTAGTGACGAGGGAGACAGTAGGCTATGGACGATACTACGGCACCTGCCAATTTTAGTCTAATTTTAAAATAATTATTAATTATTATTATTAATCCTAGCTAATATTATATATGCTAAATAGATTTTTGTTTGTTAATTCCTTACCTTATTACGCCCAAACTACTGAACGTATCGTTATTAAATGGCAAGTGTCTGTGGTCCTAGCAGCCTAATGAATGATATTACCTGATGCCTGTGGATGTCAAACATTTTTTAAATATGGCAATAAAAAAAAGTAAGTTAATAATATAACAAAAGAGACTACAAAACAGATATGACAATACGTATTATTGTAGTATTATATTATTACCATGATTGTACTCGATAAGCGTCATACCCAATAATACAAAATGAATAATCAGTAACTATAAATACGAAAGTAATAAAATATATACATATATAAATACATAAACTTAAAATCACATAAAGGGCATTGCAAATGTGCAGTGCAGTATTAAATGTGTGGATAGAATTGTTTTACTTGATCCTTAAATAAGTATGTTTAAAGATTTTGCACGTCTAATTGAAACAGTACAATACATTTTGTAAAAATGCAAGCATTCCGTCACGCATCAGCACAAGTTTCTAAACGAAACTATTAAAACCCAGTTAATGAAAGAGCGACCCAAAGCATCACAGGCGTTATAAATCTTGCTCGGAAGCATTACCGAACGAGTTCATTTACTTCCAATGCACTACAATGAAACATGCACTAATATAAATAACGAGTTAAGCTTTGAGAAAGTGTGTTTGTTTGTAGGATGTAAATATTATACTTTATGTATAAGTATAGAAAGCAACTAATCGTGGACAAGCGGACTTCCGTGTTGCAGACGCCATAGCACAAACAATTTCCGAAAAAGTATCCGTACTGTAAGCGTCAATACGTCACGCTTCAGCGTACAAACTATGTGTTGTCTGTGTCACATTTGCCCTAGATAAATTGCAGTTTGTACTGTTTAACGTGAACGACACGTTACGTTACACTTACGCAGATGCTACACCCCCAGTTTCTTAGTCATCCTTGGACATCCAGTGAACATTATGCAACACCACTGATACGATGCCTATACCTTTTCAGGATCTTGTTAGACCCTTTTTGCAGGTGCCCATATTGTAGCTCTCTGGAAGTAGGTACCTGTTTTCAAAAGTACATTTCATATTTTAGTTTTAAATGCAGAAAATCATTAACAAATCTCTAGTCGATCTCATTAACTTTGGAAATAATAAAAAGGGCTAAGGCTCTAAGACCCCTCTATATAATAATAATAATAATATTAATATATTATATATTAATATTATATATATTAATATATATAATATTATATATTAATATATAATATTATATATTAATATATAATATTAATATATAATAATATTAATATATAATAATATATAAACCTAAGTGGCGTGCAATTGGAGAGGCCTATGTCCAGCAGTGGACTGCTACAGGCTGATGATGATGATGATGATATAATAATAAATAAAAATCAACCCCTATTTTTCCTGGTCACGCAATAACTTGAGAACGGCTTTACCGATTTCGCCAATTCTTTTTTTGTTGTGTTAATTATATTCAGGAGAAGGTTCTTATGAAAGAAAAGACAATAAAATATGGGAGGTTATGGCGAGGCCGAAGGCCGAGCATACTACGCGAACGAAGTTGCGGGCAGTCGCTAGTACGCAATAAATACTCATAGGCCACATTTATTACCTTCGATCTCATATGGCTTTTTGATTTTCTTTCGTTAGTTCATTACTATGTGCATTGAGAATTTGTTATATTTAACATTAGTTGATATTATATAGATGATATAGATAGATAGTTATGAAGTTTGGATATAAAAGTATATACAGTAATGTAAATCCAATATCCTAGGAAATAAAATCAAGCGTACGCCGTTTTCTAACCGCAATAAAGCGTTTTCTGTAATGGTCAGTCCTGACCGAACTTCGAACCATTACTTTACAAACGCCCATAAAAACCGCCGTTATGTTCCCCACAGAAGACGTGGGACAGTAAATACTATTTGCAGTAAACCTCAAAACCTCAGAGTACAGACCACACTAGTGAAAATTGATTTCACTCTACTGAGAGTACCGACAGTTTCATGGTGACTTCTATGCAACACCATTAATAACATATTCTTCTAATCCATAATCTATGTAACACCATGACGGGTCCGAACCAATCCGTTCCGTACCCACATATCTATACTAATATTATAAAGAGGAAAGATTTGTCTACTGGACCGTTTACGAAAATTCTTGCACTCAATTCCTTCTTTCACTATTGGAAAGCTACATTCACCTTGAGTGCCATAGGCTATATAAGATTCATCATCATCGTCATTATCCATCAACGCGCGGGTGGAACCGCGGAGAGCAGCTAGTTATCTATATCTATACATATAGATAAATAAAACTTTAAAAAGGAAAGGTCTTTTTGTAATTCCAAATTAACTTTTCACTAAATGCATTAAGTCCAAGTCCAAGTCTTAATTTTGGTCTGTCTGCCGTTTGTTCAGACTAATATCTGAAACAGCTGGACTGGTTTTAACGTAACTTTCACTGGCAGATAGCTGATCTTATAAAGAGTATCTTTTATGTCATCATCATTCATCACCACGCAGGTAAAACCGCGAGCCGCAGCTTTTTCAAATCATTGTGTGTCACAGTATTTTAAAGCGGTGGCAGCCCAGGGGTATGATAAGGGTCGGTCGTCTATTAGACGGGCACGGGATCGATTCCCACCTCGGGCTTTAACATTCGGTGAAAATGACGTGATGAAATCCACAGCATCCACAGCACATCTACCACCTTCAAGTTTGAAACTGTTTCTAAGCACCTAACAGTGTGTTCCGGCATCTGTCATTGAGAACCAGTCGCTATTCTACGTCTAGTGTGATATCATTTTCGACCGCATCATCACTGACTATCAAGTGAGATGGTGGTCAAACATCAAGTGTAAAAAAGTGATAGTGGACGATTAACAGGCTTAGGCTTTTTAGCCTGTTTGAAATGGTAGTTCCAAAGGAACATTATTCCGAGCAAAGTCGTGGGTAATAGCTAGTAATTATGCACATGGCATCCCAGCAGCGGCGGCGCGCACACACGGCTCGGAGTTCAACATTAGCGACGGACGCGTGAAAGGTTCTTAGCTCGGCCCGGTACAATCTACACATGGTCTAGTGTGAATCTTCCCTTATACGGCTCCACTACATCTATTGATCAACCAACCACGGATACAAAGTAAACTTTAAACACTCTTAGGCGATATGGTAGCGAAGTTGTTTAGTTGTATGAAATACTCAGCGTGCACGCTTTAAATTTTTAAACAATAATTGTGCTTACACTACACTACTAATTGTACTTAAAAAAGAAGCTTACACTACTAATTGTACTTAAAAAAGAAACTTACGCTTTTAAAACTGAGCTCACTAAAGTAAGTATTTGAATATTTGTTGGAATTACATACGTTATTTTTTGTATAAATGTCTTCCATAGAAACTGAATGGAGTTGATTCATTCCATCGACGAGAACGTCTTCAAGGGTTTTTTTGGGAATGTTTGCGATTTTTTCTATTGAGATTGAGACCTTTGAAAATTATTTGTTGACATTATTTTATGTTTGAAATATTCGTGAGGAAGAATTTTGAAATTTGGAGCATATTTCGTGTTAAATGCAATTTTCTTGGTTTGTTTTAGATTTGATCCTCTGTAAAAGTTGGTAGAAAACAAACTTGATTAGAATAGACGGGGTCAAACCATGGCCCCTTGCGGTACTCCATTTCTTCGCTTAGCATTTGTGACACACATTTCAATAATGCAACCGATCGTTATAATTTTGTTGGACACAAACGCAACTATTTGTTTTAACCTTTAACCTTGAATGGTCATCTGTTGAATAAAACAGTTTCCAATATTATAAAGAGCTTCAAAAGTAGAAATAAAGTTTGTATATGTGACATTTTATTATACTTGTTTAATTAACGACAGTGTATGCATGTAAATACATGCATATTCTCTTTATATTTAACGCTAAACATTTATTTACATATTTAATGCTCTATTTTATTAATGTAGTTTTTATATTACCGTAATATTTATGTGTTTCCTCAAGTTTTATACATTGAGCTATTTAGCGTTGATGTGACGTGAATACATTTGATCATGCTCTAGAATGATTAAAAAAATTGATACTAATAATAAATTCCGCGGTTATTATATGAAGAGTGGATTTTTGAGATAGGATTATTCGACCATTCTGAGACAGTACGAAATAGAGAAAAATATTTATGATTTTCACATAAACCAGAATTTAACATTATTATTAAAACTGACGTAAGTGTTCGACATATTTTATTATGATTAATGAATTTAGCAGTAAAATATATTTAACTATTGATTCAATCTATTGATTTCTTTCACGATAAAATATTGGAGTTCAATTTAACAAGGCTGTTAAATATGTGCTGAGTGGACTAAGAGTATACTTCTTGCATCGGGAACGTTTTGAATAAAATTTAATAAGCGGTAGATAACAATACTTTTCATAACTCTAAACAAACAACGTTTACGCGAATAATTTTTTTTTTGTACGTGTTAAATTGGCCGAAATGAATATTCCATATTATATACCATATTCCTAGACCAAGTTTTGTGTAAGGTATAAATACTTGTAATGGAATGTAAGAATATGGTACATACACCAGTGCTAATCGAGACGTCATCGAAGTGGTCGGAACTATAGTCAGACCTATCCGATAAATATTACGTGAGTAATCCCGTATTCATAAATAAAAAAAATATTTTGATACATAATTGCGTATTTACAACTCAGTTTAAATTTGATACATTCCAACATCAATCTGTCAGACGTTAAAGCTCAGAATGAATAATAGTATAGGTATTAGGCCTGAACGATATTTTGTAGCTGCTAACTCTGAAATCAAAATATAATAAAATCTTCAAGTATATCTATTCTGTTTTCGTGGTATCATATAACATTACACACTTCTATAACTTTATTGGCAAGACCACTTGTCCACTAGACACCGTTGTTCGATAGACAAGGCATTTTATTGTCACAGTCTGTGTTTATTGATTTCCTTACTTCTATATCAATGGACGGCATTCGCTGGGTGTGACTTGGCAATCAAAAGTAGTTCTTCACGCCTTTGTTTAGAAGCTATGTCTGGTAATTTTGTTACTTCATCAGTGATTGCTATATTTATTGCATTATTGTCACTTGTGTTACATTCTAGATCTTATTTATTCCGAGTAAAATCTGTTTCTATACCTGTAGTCTTTAGACTCAGTATTATTTTGTTCACTCTGTTCACAACTTCCACTTTATCATAAGATTGATCTTTGGCGATAAAATAACCGTCATCCACTTTATATGCCTTTACAGCTGTATATTAGTTTCATACTTTGTAAATAGTAACAAAGCGTTTATTTCATTTATCTAGCTAGATCGAGCTTCTGGTTTGGGAATGCGGTAGTTGTTAGATTACATATTTTGTTAAGTTTGTTGTGTCAGCTCTTGTATTGCTTTAATAGCTGTCTGTGTTTATGTCGTAGTTTCTGCAATTGTTACAATAATTTATTGAACTAAATAAATAAATTCCCACAGCAAATTAATTGACAAATTGTGTACATTAAGAGTTTGAATCAAATACTATATTATAAAGCTATGCTAGTAATAGATATTTGATTGAAACATTGATTTGATCATAGCGCTACGTTTAATAATTAACTAATTTGCATACAACTTGTTGATTTTTGTCTGTGATCTGATTCGCCTTAGTCATGATTATGGGTTATAACAGTACAAACCAATGATAGACGAAAAGTTATCGAATATATTGAAATTTAACCATATATACATTCAGAACCTATTACCAATTGAGCAAACGAAGTCGTCATAAGTATGTACTACTTCCTACTTTCGTATGATTAATTAGGATCAGTATTACTTTTGTCTACCTTCTCCCTACTGTAAGAAGGTTAAAACTATTGCCAATTTATAACCACCCAAAACGGTTACAGTACCACAACTATATTATCAAAGGTTTACAATGATTTATAGTGCACTCGTTGCTTTAGCAAATTATCCTAGTGGCGCTTGAGAACGTTCGACAGATCAATTGAACGACACAGTTATGTTGCCAGCTACGATTAGAATTAATTCCACATGGGATCTAATTATAGTAAGCCAAATATGCTGCTCGTATAAAATATGTAGGTACACGTTAAAAGGTGTAGTATACCTACTCATAACACACATTACATCCATACAAATTTTTTTGTACATTTCTGTATTTGTATCAAAAATGATTCTTAATTCTTAATGACCAGCGATACTTTAAATTTGAAAAGTAAGAAGAAAACAGAGAGATTGACATGAAAAATTAAATACGTAAAAAGGAAATAAGAACGAGAGATTCTGCCTTCTGGTTACGGAGATTCTGATTCATATTTCAATATGAAAATTGAAAAAAGAGAGAACAGTGGATTTGGACCGAAGGAATCGCACACTAAACTTAACGTCTATTATATTCCTGTAGTTGTGACCCGGAATATGATTTTTTAAAGTCGTTAATTGATACTCTCGTCCTGATGACACAATCAAAACGCGTAAGGCATACAATGGATTCCTAATCATTAAGAAAATGTATTAGATGGTAAACCTCTAGTGTAATAGAGCATCTATTACACTATTCTATTCTAGAAGAGATGAGAAGCAATACTCCGCTAGCATTAGTGTGATAGGGTTCGAAGTGCACTGGAACAATTGAAATTACAGGGTGAATATTTAAGACTTAAAAATCAAATTTTCGAGGTGACCAGCGTAGACAGTGCTGCGCAAATATTGAGCTTAAAGCTCTGGGTGCCATTGCAACAGAGACAGTCAGGCGAACGACTAGCCCGTCTCATTACTTAGGAGTATAGGCAAATAACATAATTTCATATAAGTATTTATTTATTTTTCATATAACTATCTTTACGGAAAATAGGAATGGGCTTCATTTTGAATTTGAATCTCATTCTGGGCGAAACTCTGCAAGCCTGTTGGCTGGAGCCACCAATGGGAATAAGAATGAAGTGATATTTCACTTTCATTGAAGTTAGAAAATAAGGCGGCTGGCCGTAGTCTATGCGCAAGTCTATTCTATCATTTCTAGATATTTCACATCCTGTATGGTACACGAGGAGGCTGATATGTATAGACACTGTTTCAAATCCCGAGGAGAGTATCTTTTGGAATTTTAAAACAGTAATCTTAATTAATGCACTACATTGTGGAAAATCTCCTCCACTGGTAACACTGACAAGCAAATTAAACTACGGAAATACCGTGTCGGGATAGTTGCAGTAACACAGTATATATAATAGTAATACGCTGTTCTCGCGTAGGATGGCAATCTATTGCTCATTGACTTCCTTGTGGGGTCCTTGTGTGGGTGCCTCGGAATCGTTAAAGGTTTTTGTGTTAAACTCTGCCTTGACAGTTTTTGCAGAATGAGACGATTTATTTTGTCGTTACATTTAATTATGATGTACACGTATTCGATGATTTGCAAACTGTTTGCTGCCATTGAGAAATAATGTTAAACGATTACTTGATGGCGATAGACCGTGGGCTGGTAATAGGCTGTTTTTGTCTAATTTAAAGGTACTACTTTTTAATATGTACTCGTAGTCTAATATACAATTACACGATTTATATGAATTTACACAACTTTAAAAAGATTAAATCGCGTATATTATTTTATCTCGACGTTTCGAACACTTTTCAGTGAACATGGTCACGGGAATACTGGATGACATCGGTTGTATGTTATAAAATTGTAGAAATTATTTTTATGAACGTCTATCATATTTTAATTAAAACGTTCCCGATGCACAAAATTGTTACTAACAGTGTCCAGAGGTCTGCGGCGATCAAATCTATAACATGTTTCTGAATTTAATATAATTTTATATGATTTTATCCCGACGTTTCGAACACTTTCCAGTGAACATGGTCACGGGTAGACTGGTTGAACTTTACTGTTATAAAGTTATGGAAATTATGTTGATGTACCGCCTATCGTATTTTAATCAAAACGTTCCGGTGCACGCAATAGTCACTCATACTGTCCATAGATTTAAGACAACAACACAACAAACAACATTTACGAAGAAGAGCACATGTTATATATTGAGAAGACACCAAAGACGCAATAACTTTGTGATCCCAGTCACTGTAATAAATATTGGAGATAAATAAAGGAAGCCAGTCAAAATATTGGTGAAACAGAAACCCTCAAGCATAGGTACCTAGATGCGGTAATTTATATGTTCTCTTATGATGTAGGTATTATAATGGCTTCTTGAGAAAACATCATTTAAATTACTATAAAATTATATCAGGATGGGTCACACCCACCAAAGACTCGTTTGGAAAACTAACTTTGCCGACTGTATTACGTAGAAGTCCAATCACATTTATTAGTGAAGATGTAATTTCATCGACAACTAAACATTATACTGATTACTAGCTGGTGCACGCGACGTCGTCTGCGCAGGGTTAGTACTTAGAGTATCTTATTACCTATCTTCTCCAAAGCCATATCTATCTTTATACCAAAGTGTCATAAAATTATTACATGGTTATATGAGTAAATTTAAATACTTAGTAAATCAATCCGTAAACACTAATAATAAAATACAGCACCTACGTACATACAAATATAAAATTAATCACCATGGAACAAACTGTCATTACATTTCATCACTCTTGACGGCATTCGTGTTACATTTCATCACCCTTGACGGTCTCCGAGCACGCTTATTTAAGCTCAAGCATCAAGCTGTCAAAATGATAGCGTGATTTTGACTACGCTATCAGAAACTGACAGAAACTTTGACAGAACTGTCATCATTACCGAGATTCGGCCGAGATCTTGTTCTTTTGTCTATGCTGTTTCCATCAAATATTGCACTTTTTCACCCACGTGGTGATGGATGATGATGATGAACAGTATTCTATGTGTTAATTCAGCGCCTCATCTATCTCCATACCAAATTTCATCAAAAATTGGCCTTGCCGTTTGAGCGTGAAAGAGTAAAAAACATTCACACATCCATACATCCATACTCACAAACTTTCGCGTTTATAATATTAGTAGGATATCTTGCATATTATATTGTTTGGTTTGAGTTGAGACACAGTTGGACAAAGTTGGAAATAGGTAAACTTCCTGGAACTCCACTCTACTAGGCATATGCTGAGTATACATTGCTTGGTTCGGTTCTGAAAGAGGAGATAGGAAAGCTTTTATTGGATCACTTTGTTGTTAATCTGTCTAGAGGCTAAAATTCGTGCTTAAGGTTCTGTGTTTGCTTCAACATACCAAGACAAGGTCACATCACTCTCTTCCTAATAAACTACATATAATATTTTATATGTAGTTAATCAGGAAGAGATTAAATATTTAGTGACACTTTCGCTAAAAGCAATGCTTATGGCCGAGTTGCGGTGATGTTGATGTTGGGAGATGTTGACACGTCGAGAAGAGTATCTGTTTATATAGTCACAATTATATAGTCAACATTATATGCACAATTTATGCGAAAACTTAAATATTCTAATACGGGACAACTAAAGGATTTTTTATAGTACACAACGAGATATGCGATAGTCGGAAGACTCCTATGGGATAGAAAATTGTTTTGACCTATTTAAGACATTGTTACCTAAAAGTTAGAAAAATAATTGATCTACTTTGAAATTACTTCGTATTCCTTAGTGAACATCATAATATAGCTTTACACTGTGGCACTGTACGCCAATACTATATTATTAAAGTGATGGTCTAACAAGTTTCCCTTCACGATGTCGGCGACTCCACAGTGTAACGTTTTAAAATTTTACCACCATGTGATTTCTACAACTTTGACATGTTGTTTGCAGATACTTATATTTACAGCACAAAAAGGGTTGATGAGCCATTATTTTCTGAAATTTGATTTTGATGACGGGTAGTCAAATAAAGAGATAAATTCGATGCTCGGATGGGTGTTTAGGTGGTGTAGCGGTCATGGCGTCTGACACGGATTGTCAGAAGACGCGAGTTCGATATTGTCCGAGGATATGTATTTTTACTATCTAATATTGTAAAATTTGATTTTGCTGAGCAGGCGTTAGCGCATCAAAAAGTATATATGTATTTAAAAAAGACATAAGTATAGTTTAAGTATTTTTAAAAGGTCAACCGTCGGAAAAAAACTAAAAAAAAAAAACAATATTATTGGGATTTAATGTCTCATAATCATTGGTTTTTTCCTTTCCAATAAGTAGGAAGAGAATTAGAAAAAACTTTCTACTCATGAAAAAAACCTCTTTTATTACTTATATAAGCTTGTATAATGAATGGCTACTTATTAGTTAGTTATTAGTCTTGCTTTGTGGCTTTTGTGGATGAGACTGGCCACTTATTATTAAGTTGCTTTGAAGCGTGTCATATCGTTATTATTATAATTCTTTACCTAAATGTGTCATGAGCAATTTTTAACTATATAAGCCTCTTTTCAAAGTGGTTTGCCGTTTTCATACCACGAGGTAATTAATTGGGGGGTCCGTCTACATACCAAAAGAGTAATTTTTTATTCGAGTGCCTCTTTAATGCCTCCCAGAACTTTGCCACAGAAGTAAAATTAAGTAAATTTATTCGGTTTTAAAAATAAATATTTTTACCTACCTATATTTGTATTTGTATCTGTACCTAGTAATTGTTGGAAATCCGGAGAGCGTGTCTAAGTGAATTACAAGGGACCTTTATTGTAATTTTCCGCAACAACAGTTGTTAGCGTTGTAACTGATTCTTCATGACTTGTCATGATGCAAGACACTTTAAGTACCCCACAGTTGATGCTTTAAGCGATTTATTAACGGATAATTTGCCTGTCGGTGCTGTCAGCTATTGAACTATCAATATTGCGTTGTCGTGAAGACAATTACCATTACCTATATATATGTATACTATATATAGTAGTCCTGCGAACAGTACACCTCACGAGCACAATTTTCAGTTGGAATATTTTCAAAATCGACAAACTTCACTACCTATTATCTCGGCAACCACTTGACTAATATATGCAAAATCGGTAAATAGAGCTGAAGCAAACTTCTCCCCTCTTTTTAGGAAAATTCTACTTAAAAAATATATTGTATAGTAGAGCATAAACCAAGTTTCGTCAATACTTGTTAAAAAAATGTGACTTGCGTACAGGAAGACCAACATACAACCTAACAAACATACGGACAGATGAAAATCAATTTGTCCAGTTAAAGCAGAGACGCTTCGCTCGTTCGGTCAAAAAGTACTCATATGTCTTGTTGCAATTCCAAGGGCAGGACATATTATGTCCTGCCCTTGGAATTGCCTACAATTCTACGTATTCGATGTGGAAGGTCAGATCGAGCATAGAATATAAATAATTATCGTAAGTTGAGATTCTGTATTAGTCGTCATTAAGTATCCATAAACTGTGTAGTATTAAAATTAATCGATACTTATTGAAATAATTACTTCTAAGCATTGAATTGCTCGTAAATATATTATGCTAATATCCTTTGCAACTTAGATATCTATCAGAAATATATATTCCGCAATGTTTTAATATTTTATACAGCTTGCAACAATTGTATACACTATGGTCGTCAGTCCATCTCTAACCACGTTATGATATCCTGTTTATATTTTTCCCAGTCCTGAATGTGTTCCAGCACTTTCTCCTTAACGAATGTTTCGAATGCGGTGCAAATATCTGAGAAAACATTTCTAACCCTGGCAAAATTTCGTCCCATGGTAGTCTATGGATCATGAACAAGTTCTGGATTGATCTTCAGTACTCATTGTTGTTTTCTCTGTTCCACAGGCCAGATCGGAAGAGCAACTAGCGTGCGAGAAGGAATGGCTCCAAGCAGGTCACATGTGGCTGGCACATCGCGGTGGCTTCACGGCCGTCGTCAGGGAAGGAGAAGCAGACCCTGGCAGAGCCAAAGTCCGCGTACTGCAGACTGGGGAGGTCATCACCGTCGATGAAGATGATCTTGAAAAGGTAAACACAATTTAGTGTAGTGTAAAACTGCTTAGGCTGGTGAGACGGTGAATACGGAGCAATCATAACACAAATAGTCCCACCGATGTGAGAAACCACTATATTAAAAATGGATTGACCAGCAGGGCCACTATGTATCTCACTTGCTAACAAATGTTGATTAAAATCCAAAAAGATGGCTACTGTCAGTTTTCACAACTCCAGTAAGCGAATATTTGAGTAAGTTGATGACTAAGCTGACAAAGTGATATAGAGCCGCCATCTGCTAGCAACTGAGATGCTTAATAGCCCTGCAATAATTCAAATCAAACACAATTTTTATGGGTAAGACTAACCTGTCTGTCTTCTAGGGTACCTCTACAGTGCTAAATATTTAGAATCAAAGCCATAGTGTAAAGACATTAATCATGTTCAAGTGCGAGGACATATGGCACGTGATATTTTTGAGGATATGGGGCTTAAACAGCTGTCTCGGGGTAACAAGTTCATGAAGAAGTTTGTAACTTAAATATCTATGTGGACAGTGTAACAGTCAGGGCAGGCGTGAAAACAAACGCCCGCCAGTCCTAGCTACACGATTAATAGATAATAGTAGTGTTCACGACGTATACAGAAAAATGCAATCTGAGATGACAATTCTAATATAAGACTAACATTCCCAAAGCATCAAAAATTTCTTAATCTGTTACCCAGGCCAATCCACCGCAGCTGGAGCGATGCGAAGACATAGCCTCACTTCGTTGCCTGAACGAATGCGGAGCCCTACACGTTCTACGTTCGAGATACGCCGCGGGTCTGCCTCACGCCCGCGCCGGCCACGCACTACTGGTATTGGGACCCCCGAAGCGCACCGCACCTATTTACACCGAAAAGGTACAGTCTAAGACAAAAAAATAGATTACAAAAGGACGGCGTTGTTCTGGATATCTAAGAATGTTATTTTTTGAAGTGCTCTAACGATTACTTACTCTATATTCAAGTCTATAGAGTGATTAAGTGAATATTACTGTTTCTAGATCGACGTGATCCATCTATGGCTACACCATCGCTTATATTCAGGCGAGGTTATAGCCAAACTTAGATCTATTAAAACGAAAAAAATGCAATGGCTATAAGTTTGACTGTTTTGGCGTTAACGTTGTGGGAGACATGCTTCTATATCCATTATTAAAACTGTTAAATCAGACTATACTGGAAAATTTATCATTTAAGTAATTAGTTTCAAAATCTAAGAGGTCTTGAATAATCTAAAATTGGAGTACGAGTAAATAGAGATTAAAGAGATCACCGTGTACTCAAACGGTAATTAGATCCATTGGGATAAGACCATCCAGGGATGGGGTGCTACCGACAGTAGCTAGACCAACAGGTAAGCTGAATCCAATCAAAGTACCCAATTGAATTATTATTCAAAGAAGAAATGTACTGATAATTTATTGATTCAGGCGTTACTTTGCGGAAATCCATTATCATAAAAAGATATTAAAAAATATTTAGTGACACTTCCGCTGAAAAGAAAACAATGATTTTGGCCTATTTGGGGGTGTGCACCACCCTCCCTCCCGCATAAAATGCTAGACGACCGACTCGGTCTAGTGCTCGACGAGTAAACATCTCCTGAGGATGCCTCGTGTAGAGGCGAAACACGTGTCGAATCGGTTTTGGTTTATTTGGGGTTTCTTGTGTTTTTTATTTTGTATTCTTCCTATTAGCATTTTATGCGGGAGGGAGGGTGGTGCACGCCCCCAAATAGGCCAAAATCTTTGTTTTCTTTTCAGCGGAAGTGTCACTAAATATTACTTAATATTATTTTTTTTTAAGAAATGTACTAGTCAGTAATCCTACATAAATTGAAGGAATAATTTGCTCTTCAAGCGTAAAGGAACTTCTGTTCCGATGATCCAAACCATCCTCTTTTGCGTAAAATATTTAGAAATGTTTGGGTAGATGCTGACGCTGGAAGGAGCAAAACAGTAGAAGTATAACCGCCATCATAGCGAAAAAGAATACAGAATCTACTACTGTCAAAGATGTTTTCTTATAATTTGCTAATTTTGATTGTCCTACGAAAACAAAAATAGTGAGTGTTGGGCTTCGTATACAGAGGGGTGCAACATATGTTACTAGGAGAGTAATATATGAAGGTAAATGTTTGGAACTTAATACGTAGATACGTTGACCAAAGAAAACTTGTATGGGTTGTGTGAGGTAATAGTGAGAATGAAAAAAGGCACAAAAAGAGGACGAACCCAAAAATGATAGCGAGAGGGCAGAAAGATGATAGTAACAGATATTATAATGCAACGGACCATTTCTCCGTTATCAACCTTGATCTATGACCTGCCTTGACAGTTTCCTTTGGAAGGCAGCCAAACTTGCAAAATGCTGCCAATATTTAAGGAAAGATACAGTTTAACAAACGTTTGCTCAGAAATCGTGCTTGAAATGAAGATAGTAAAATTAGCCTTGTGATTTGGAATTCAGAGTTTGCAGTAGTTTCATAACAAGGATAAAGGACATTGTAAGGTGTTTAAGACATTTACATTTTCACATTTGAAGCGATGATAGTTCCAGGATAGTGGACCCAAAAATCAGGCTACTAGTTTCAATCCAACTTTAGGTTCGAGTATAAACCTGACGAAGTTAGAAAATCTACAACAAGACGACACTTTTTAGTACTCGCTGTTATATCAAAATTGGAAACCAGTTCCTAAGGCCCTAACTTTGTGCCTTGACAACAATCCTGAACAACGAGTCACCATATTGGCACACTAATGCATACTCTCACTTACCTTCCAGTTAAATCAATCATTTTCCTTAGAGAGTAAAACCTGACAGTTGTTGAAAGACTTTCTATCGACTGCTCTTCCACTGTCGCTTTCTTAATTTCATAAGGCTTGATTTCCTTTTCAGGTGGCAGCGATGTTCCGAGGCTGCCGAGCTGATGACATGCCTCCTCACGTCTTCGCGGCGGCGCAGTCTGCTCATCGCTGCATGTTAGCCTCGAGACGGGATCGCGCCATTGTCTTCCTTGGAAGGTATACATACCTCTTTAAAGATTCAACGTACATGACGCTGGGAAACGTGAATCTTATTTTTCTATCTAATCTAATACCTTTAAACGAGCAACTCTTTGTACATATATATTTAATTATTATTATACATCACAAAGAAATACACATCAGTTTTAATGGTACCGTCTTAAAATCTAAGTAAGATTTGTCTTACTTAGATTTTAAGACTAGGCAGGTAGTGTTCTCGAATACATAAATATAGCAAGTAAGTATAGTAATTTGATATAATGTGTATGCATATAATCTGGATCTCGGAAATGGCTTCAACGATTTTCATGAAATTTAGTATACAGGGGGTTTTAGGGGCAATACATCGATCTAGCTAGGATTCTTTTTTAGAAAATGTTTATTCGTGTTTTCAGGCAATAAAAAACTGCCTCTAAAGTTACTTGACAATAGATGGCGTTGTTAACCAACACTAAGCCAGCAAACAGGTCAGCTTTCTCAAAAAAACCGGTCGTCCAGGTAATCTACTTTTAACTAGAGTCAAATCTACTAGCTTTGTTTTATTGAATCTTTATTAGTAAGGTTTGCTACGAATCACTTATCAAATAATATCGATCGATATCTGTGTATTGTCACGTGACGCTGACTCGTACATATGGCGTATAGCGAATTCTTTGGGAGCTATTTTGCTGTGTGGATTGCGAAGGAAGAAATTCGTGGATATTGCGGCTGTTAGTCAGTATTGGAGATTCCAGACCGCCCGTTGCCTTTGGCATAGTAAGACGAGCGCAGCACTTATGACCGGCGGCTTATGATGCCTACCGGATACGGAAGCGCTACGTAGAAAATGCCACTAATGGTCACCCATACAAACTAAGTAATTACCGCAGTAGGTAGTAAACCTACTTTAACAGATACGAATATCTATGACAGTTCTGCATAATCGCTTATTTACATATATAGGCATACCGCTCGCCAAAATACATATATTTCAGATGTTTAAATCCCAGCAAATAAATTAGGTAACTACAACTTTTGCGTTCGTACAATCATTAACAGTTACTCGTACGAACATTATCGGAACATCAAGGAAGTTGTATTCATTTTTTTGGCTTAGATTGAAAGATATTTATTTTTGAAAATAAGACAAATATTGTCACTTATGATATAATACCTATAAGTTGCGTATTACCTTGGTACGTTAGAAATAATTGGTTTTGCATCAAAGCCAAGTCGTCTGCTAAATTTATCGCTACAAATAATCTGATTGCTAATTTAATTGAAAACTCGCTCCATAAGCTATAACTTTAAGATTATAAAACTGCGTGCTAAAACCGTAAAACTCCTTCGCAAGTTTTTATTACTTACCTACTTTCTTATCTATGGACTGTGATCTTTAAAATTAGTGCCTACAAAGTGGCGCCTTCTCTGAAGACTTGTTTTTTTAATGTTAATTTGCTAATAGGGAATTTCACAGCAAAATTGCCCTGCAGGGATCGTATTACAACCAGCCACTTCTGAGACTTACCATAGTATTTTGAATTTTAAAATGCTTACTGTTTAAGTTCGATTTCGTTTATTAATTCGCCATCTAAAATGCATAGAGATAATATTTATTAGAATAGGTGTGGTACTAACACTTAAATATATTGCTTCATTATTCTGTTTTCTAAACAAGTAATGATTTCAGTAATATTATATAAGGTATAATAATAATTTACACAAACGCCCAAAACCAGAGAACAAACATCTTTTGCACATGACTGCGTTCGCGAAAACTTGATATTGAATTGCCTATTAAATCCAGTTAAAAATCCAATGGGTATAATATAACCTCCATTCTTAATTTCATCCAAATCTGTTTCAGCATAAAGAAGTAACAAAGTTACACGCAGTCATTCACTCACAAACTGTCGCTTTTCACTTTGTTTAGGTGTGTAATTGGAAACATACGTAGTACCTATGTGTACCAGTCATCAGGCTACCATAGTAGCGGCTCTGCCTAATTTGAGACCCGAAAACTATTGATTCATGGAACGATAGAACGAGAGAAACAATTTTTGTAATATCGTAATAATATGAATTTGCGAAGTAACGTTCGAGTCTCTTATGGTTCCAATACGGAACGTGTTCGTTTTTCTTTAACTCTTCTCAGTTTTGATTGCACTCTAATCAACATTAGCTTACGGTTTTATAACTACATAAACGTTTGGATTTGCATTTATCAATAAGGATTAATGCAGCACGTTTGATGCAAATTTTAGTCGGTAATAAATTAATCTATATGTAATGGTAATCTATGTACCATATAAAATAATAGGAATGTAGTCAGGAATTTTAACTAGAATGGATATGAATGAGGAATTTCAATTGTAATATAGATCGTATAAAAAATAGGAAACCTGATGACATCCGTGTATAGATTTACGAGTGTGTATTTTTTTTATATTAACAAGTAAATAGTCAGGCAAGAGCGCCTGATGATAAGCACCACAGCTGTACATGACTGTTGCAGTGCCACCCAGAGCTTCGAATTAAAACTCGCTTGAAACGCTGGCTTATCAAGCAGACATTCTATAGCTCCGAGGAGTTTAGTAATAGAACGGATTATAATAGTATAAAGTAATCCTTGGTTATAAAGCCATAAAGTAATGAGGAAGTTAGTAGACCATATTTTCATTTCTCTTTTAAATTATATTCAATTTATCTTTGGTATAACTGTTAAGATAGACCTATTGACACTTTTAATTACTGTGAACAGTACATAAATTATTGATAGTATTTTTGACATTTTCTTCAATTTATATTAATAATTTCAGTACATATATAAGTATATATGACTGAACATATACAAAATAACTCATATATACAAAAAGTATTGTCTATATAAATGTATTTGTTATTCATATGTGCAACAGTGACAGTGAAATGTTTATTACCAATAAATTAAAATTAAAATAGTTTTCGTGGCACTGTACTGCTCTCGTCACCTTTAGTGAAAGTGTCCTTCACACCATATCACAGTAACACTTGCGCAAAACTGTTCGTGGCAAGACCTTCGCAAGGTTTCGGGTTTCGACGAAGCGCCGCCCTGATTTCCTTCGTAGTCGGTGGTTCCTTGCATGAGTGCACCAGGATGACCGCTAACAGGCAAAAATGGCGTGACTACGTGAGGCGTATAACTTCTGGCCCCACCAACTCTACTACATGACGATAACGACCGCTCTGTCAAGAGCGCAACGAAGAAGAAGAAGTCTCTAAATTGTCTTAACGTTATATTTGTCATTGAATTTACACGCTAATATGTTTATATTGTTACATTTAAGTATAATTATATTTACTTTTACAAATTATTTTATTTATCTCACAGATCCGGTTCTGGTAAAACATCAGCGATGCGCCACTCCATCTGGTACCTGGCGAGTGCATACCCGGCTCAGGGGTCCAAACTGACCCCTGAACGACTTGATGCTGCTTTTGATGTGCTGCATGCTTTTGGATCATCAAGGTAAGTTTGAATAAGACTGAGAGAAGAGTCTTAACAACGCGAAATATTACAGGATGCACGTTGAAATCCATGGTCTTATAAATGGGTCATGACTTAGCTTGTCGGAAAGAAGAGTATAGACCTACTTCTACTTATCTGCTGAACCAACAGGACCATTTTAAATGTTTTTAAAGCATTTGAGACTACAGTTTCTCGAACGTGTGTTAGTAGAAAGCCTTGATTAGTCGACCAACTAAATACTAAACACTCATTGATGAACATCCGCCTCCTACTCGCAAAACTATCATATTATGGTTTAAATGTTAATGCAGTCAAGTGGTTTCGCAATTACTTAAGTAACCGGTATCAGTCAGTGAAATTAGTCAAAAGTGGTGGTTCTAGTGTTTACTCACAACCTAGGCTCATTAATCGCGGTGTTCCTCAAGGCTCAATACTGGGTCCACTTCTTTTTATCATCTACAGTGCTGATCTCCAAAATGTAATTAACCATTGTAAGTACCACTGTTACGCTGACGATGTGCAACTGTACTTGTCAGATACGCCAGATAAAATACCACAAGCCGTTAAATTGCTTAATCAGGACTTGGACACAATTGCTGACTGGTCAAAGCGTCATGCTCTTGTATTAAACCCTACTAAGACAAAGTATATGCTCATGGGTACAAATAAGCAAATTCTTAAAATATGCAGTGATCTAGATGTGAAGATCAGTGGTGTAAAAATATATCGTGTAGATGAAGCCAAAGACCTTGGTATAATATTTGATAGTAATTTGAGATTTGAGAGTCATGTGCTAAATATGGTCAAAAACTGTTTTTACCGCCTCAAGGTTCTTTACCAAATCCGGGACCAACTATCTGAATCGTCGCGTATAACTCTGTGTGAAGCATTAGTATTGTCTAGGCTCAACTACGGGGACGTTGTTTATGGGCCTCGGTTGCTAGGAAAGACTCAGCGCTTAATACAACGCGTGCAAAACGCTTGTTGTCGGTTTTGTTTTAATGTCCCTCCCAGAAGTCACATTACTCCTTTTTTAAACAGTACCTCCATGCTCAATATGGATTCTCGTAGAGAACTGCATTTAGCAGGACTTCTCTTTGACGTTATAAAGTTTGAGAAACCAGAGTACTTGCACGCCAAAATTAAGTTTGTAAATCGAAACTCTAAAAAATTACTAAGGTCTATAAGGTCAGCACTTCTATATCACAATCATAAAACAGCGGCGTTTACTGGCAGTTTCCGGTATCTGGCGACGAAGTGTTGGAATAACATACCCCCACCTATAAGAAATCTCAATGCAAAACACAATTTCAAATCTAAATTAAAAATTCATATTTTAGAAAGACAAAAACAGGGCATTCCTAAATACTTCGCTTGCCAGAAATAGGTAATATGCCGTCTATACTTTGATTTTTATTTTTTATTGGGGCTACGCGCACATAAACTTACCCCCATACTTTACAATTCACATAAGTAGGCTTTTCTGGTTCTCAGAATCTTATGCAATAATTGTTATAATCACCACACACAATCATGTATCTACTCTCGTTACTCATATTCATAACTAATCTAGTAAATTCTAACAAATTTTGGGTACACTCATTGTTTATGATGGACTCGTTTCGTCTTATCATCTCGAGGGTTATAGCTGAAAATCAGTGTTTGCTCCTTGAGCAATTTTATTCGCTGAGCTATGACCTATTTGTTTAGGCTCCAACACACACGTACTTTTTAATAAGTTGCTAATATTAAGGTAATTTTGTACTTAACTGTTTCTTAATTAACTAGTTATTATGTTTAAAATATTGTGTATAATTGAATGTACGTGTGTATTGAAGATGCAAATAAATGTTTTATCTATCTATCTATCTATCTATCATTGGTCAATGGTATTCTATGACGCGATTTGTGACCAATCAGCGATCAGTTTTACGTCTGTTAGCTGACCAGACTTTGACAAACGCTCCAAAAACTGGAGGTAAGTCTAGCATCACATCATCTGTTGCATAACTTGCCTTCTGGTTAACAAAGACCTTGTATAAAAATTGTTAATACAATACAATACAAAAATTCTTTATTGATAACCAATCATAAAAGAAAAACATTAATACAATAAAAAGAGCTACAGTAGATTGGACAATTGGCGTCCTTATCGCTATAACAATCTCTTACAGGCAACCTTGCATGGAGAGGATTCTTAATAATGCGTTAGTAAGTATTTGGTAAACATTTTTATCTAGGAATTAAGTGCTAATATATAACTAGAATAAAAAATAGAAAAAATATGGTGTTTCCATTATATGCGGATACGTACTTTTGTACATTTGCCATTTCTTAACTTATGTAGGCATATAGCTATAGTTTTATTTCCATGAATAGAGATTTTTATTCTAGAATTCAGATTCACAGTCACATATAAGTCTGTCAGTAAGGCGCGCTCGTATCCTGATAATAGTAAAAAGCAGAATCTACATCGAGTGTAACGAAACAGATCTATAATATTGTATGAAAAAAACACTTAGGGTAGAAAAGGAACAGGCAAACAGTAATAACCGAATAGAATTCCTACATATTACTCGCTCTCTGCATCCTGAATAGGTCCATAAAAATAAAATTTCTCGTCCAAACTTTCAGAATTTTCAACGACAACACTATATTTTTTTAGGTAATACATAGCCAACATATAGTATTAAATTAGTAACCAGCAGTTTTTTCAATTGTGTTAGTACATATCGAAATATATTAAGAAAACGTACAAAACTAATGCATTTTCGCATGACATCGTCCAATAAAACATGCGATTTTCAACCTTACGTAAAGCATCGTAAATTATTTTAAACTTGAGGTTGGACCGCGTCTTAAGGCACTGTAGTAACGTTCTACTAATGCGGTGGATACTTTACTAAAGGCGATTGGCGAGGAAAACACAAAAACAATGTTTGATGATTTTGTACACTTTGCCTACACTGGTACTATGAGCACTTAACGGTTTACGCTGTCATTGTCATCTTGCTTTTCAGGTAATTCGATCATAAAGGTAATAGTCCACCGCTTTTCAAGTCAAAACTTAAAAACACAAATCTAGAGAAATTGAAAAAAAAAACATAGTCATTGTTGAGGTTTTTCCCAGCAATCCTGTTAATAAATAAACTTTTATGTATATTTTAGAACAAGTTCGAACACGCATGCGTCTCGCTACGTGTCCCTCGCGTCGTTGGACTTCGACGGCGGCGGCGCCCTAGTCTCGGCCTCCGTGCAAACGCTGCTGCCTGACCTTAGGCCTGCGCACTCGCCGCTGAGGGCGCTCCACACGTATGTACCTATTTGAATTAAAATACATTTATTCGGATACACGCAATTTTATATAAACTTATAACACAAACTTTAGCTAAAAACAATATAAAATAAAACACATATATTACAGACTAGTTGAACCGCCAGAGGCTTCGCTCGCATGGTCTTGGTGTAGTGGAGAGAGAGTTAATTTTTAAATTTCAATAACTTTTTATTTACGAACCTATTGGCATGAATCAAGCACGAAATGGTAAGTGAAGCTTACCACATCTAAATAAAATTCCTGTAGCCGTAGTAAGTAGTTTATAATATTAACGTGAACAAACACATAGACAAACAGATAAACAGACAAAAATTCTAACAATCGGTTTTTTTCATTCTATTTTCGTTTATAAAAGTCACAATTATATATATTCTCATATAGGTATCTTCCATGACAGCGATCCGTTACATTTTATTATATGCGATAAATAAACAATACATCCTATATATCTAAGCAATAATGACATACTATAAACCCCTTTACTTTAATAATATTATCACAAACACCTGTGAGGGTACAAATAAGCAACAGTCCGAACCGCTTTAAAACAAATAAATCTGAAAATTTTTATACTGACTTCAATTCTCTTCAGTTATTGGAAAGTATCTCAAAAATTTTGATAATCGGTTCACCCAGTCGAAAGTTATGAGGTAACAAACATAAAAAAATACAGTCGAATTGAGTACCTCCTCTTTTTATTGGTAGACGGTAGAAAATAGAAAATTTGTGGAAAGTTTCATTTCAGTATGATGTCAGAAAGTTAAAAAGCAAACAGCGACAAAATGTATGAACTTTACAAGATTACAATTTTGCTATCACGACCTAAATGTAGAATAGCAGATAACAGGCTTGAATTCAGATTAAAGGGTTCGTGGTCAGTAATTTTTTGTACATAGTACTTTTTGAAAAATTTTAAGTTTACATTACGTTTATGGTGTAAAGTGTTCTCGCGCGTCGAAAAAAGAATTCGGTGGCGGTGTCGAGGGATGTACCCCAGGTCATGAACAAAAGCCTATGAAATTAAGACTTCTTCTTTTGGTGACTCTTCAATCAATGAAGGTTGGCAATCAGCTTTCCGTACTCATCTTTATCCTTGGCGAGGCGAAAAACTTCAGCGGCACTCGCAACCCCTGTCCACTCCATGATGTTTCGTAGCCATGATTTTTTCTTGCGACCAGCTCGTCTCTTTCCCGTAACTTTTCGCATCATTATTATTTGAAGAAGGCATTATCTGTAATGTCTAAGTACATGGCCCAAATATGCTACTTTTCTTTCTTTGACGATTTTCAAAAGTTTGCGTTCTTGTCTAACTCGCCGCAGTACTTCCACATTGCTAACTCTGTGTGTCCAGGAAATCGCCATCATGCGCCTGTAGGCCCACATCTCATAGATTAAGACTATCAGAATATAATACAATAGAACTTCATTTGAAAATAAACTGTATTCCCTCGACTTACAGACTCTTCCACGGCTGCGACGGTCGCCTGCGTCGCGAACTCCTTTTCGACCAATCACCAGTCAACTCACCCAACCCGTGCATCAGCTCCAATGAGAAATCCGACGCGCCCGCTGAGTTTTCAGCGCTGAAAGAAGCGCTTCAGTTGCTGAATGTTACTGAGCAAGAACAGATGTCCATTTGGAAGGTGGTCGCCGCTGTATGCCATTTGGGATGGGCTGGAGCAGTTAAAGGTAAGAAAATGTATTGATTTACATATATACATAAGTACATACAATAAAAGCTGACACGCGAGTGGTTTCGCTTACTATAACCCCTTAGGGGTGAAATTTACAATAAAAGTTTCTTAGTGGATGTTTACGACATAGGTAAAAGGTATCAACTACCGAAATTTCAAATGTAGGCTCTGCGTTGTCAAAGTCAAAATCATTTATTCAATTTAGGCATCAAAGACGCACTTATGAACGTCAATTTTTCATTATACTCGTAATGTACTTTAAAAACTACCATCAGTATTACTATCAGTAGGGCAAGACACGCTTCAGTTAGTTAGCAAAATAATTATATTATTCGAAAACGGAAGTGGAAGAGCTTTTTTTTAAATAGGGGTATTATTAGTCTTAACAGTTATTTATTTTTACAAGTAGTTACCAGTAACAATACATCAGCGTCCGCACTGTACAAAATCACGACAAGGACTGACGTCACCATTATTACTACAATATAACCATCACGCTCAAGTCCATTCGGACATCACTGCGTACAAATATTTCAGAGCTTTTACCTTCTTTTACAGCAAATACCGGCTCGGGCATAAAATACCAGTTCGCGAGTACAGGCTGCGGACAGCGCGCAGCCAAGATGTTGGGCGTTACACCCGAAGAACTGACAAGAGCTGTGTTCGCGACTGTACCTACGTCACCGCAGCAAAACTCTACTTTGAGGTATTATCAAAAACCTTCAAAGCCTTTCAAACATTCTCTCACTCTTGCTTCCGCACTAGGATTATCTGTGTCGCGCCAGGCATGGACACATTAACACATCACAATGGCAACTGCAATCTTAAAAAAACAAACAAAAATAAATATTGCGTCGTTTGTTTTTGAATTACATTTGTTCAATAATTTTACATGCTACAGCGCACTTCACACCCTAACACAGTACTTGCGCATTATTGATTCCCGGCAGAATATTTAGTATTACCCGGAACAGCTTCTTGTACAAGAACTCACCTATTAAGTCAAGTTTCAAACAAAAAAGACAAATTTCATCAAAGTGACTCCCTCTCGCCTGATGGAAAGCGGAGGTGGAATCAAGAAGCAATGACCATTAGTGCAGCAGTAAGCTGCACTAATCGCCACTCCTATGATGAGCTGCGTTTCTTCTTTTAGTTTCCTCGCGTCTTACGATTCACATCACGGTGGCGGAAGGAATATAACTCAAGAAATCTTCTTCTTCTGTTTTTTTCACTAGATAACATTTAACGATATGAACCATTATACTTTCTTCTTCTTCTTCCTAGGGCGCTACAACCCGATGTGGGTCTTGGCCTCCTCTACCAACTTCCACCACTTTGCTCTATCTTTGGCTGACCTCCACCACGCTGTGAGCTTGTCCATTCTGCTCAGGTCTTCCTCTACACAGTTAATCCAGCTCTTTCTGGGTCTGCCCCTTGGTCGTGACTGTTGTGGAGTCCAACCTGAGAGAGTTTTTACAGCTCATGAACCATTATACACAACCACTAATTTGTTATTAAAATGTATGTGAAAGATTAAACACAAGGCGTATTTTGTACGCGCAGAGGATGCGGGTTTCACGAACACGCGTTAACGGCGAGACTTGACAGAATCTCGTTTGAAGTCGTTATCTGCGCGTCTTCTGCGCTTTTATAATACGCCGTGTGCTTAGGAAGCAACAAGGAAGCGCAGTGTGTTTCTTGTTGGATGCTGAGTTTGTGGTCCTAGTAAGCGAATGTCAAAATTAGATCCTGAGCGTATTGGGGGTTTCAAAACAATAATAGTATAATAATAAAAGTTATTTATTTATTAAATGGTTCCTCGGTCTGCAGTCCTAACCACCGGTAATTTGGGTCATGACCCGCTACCGGTGACAACGTAGGATCTGATTTTTTTAAATGTTTTAGTTTATACAGAAATATTGTTAAAAAATATATTGTATATAAAAATATTTTAAGATAAGAAACTTATTAATCTGAATAGTAATAATATAATATTATAATCACATTGCTTTCGTGTGAAACTCACAACCTTTCATAACATTTAATTTCAAATAATTTGTTTCAATTTAAATGTCCCGTTATTTTATTGTTTTTCGTTCAATAATACATTGTTTTCTACCGACTTCCAAGAAAAGGAGGAGGTACTCAATTCGACTATGTGTTTTTTATGTTTTTTACCTCATAACTTTCGACTGGGGGAACACGGAAAGCACCAGCTTTAAACAAAAAAAAATACAGTCGAATTGAAAATTGTTCTAAGCTGTGTGAGTAAAATTATAAATACCATTGGCTCACCGAATTTAAAAGAGAAACGTTCTCGCGTCCATTCAAAAGTATAAAGCAAAGTTATCAAGTGAATAAATGCTTGGTTTCAGAACCCCATCACCTTCGAACGAACGAGAGCTGTCGGGAACAGAAGCATTAGACGCGTTCGTGTCTGGCCTTTACAATGAGACGTTCAACATGATAGCCGCTCTGGTGAATCGGTAAGTCATTTATATTTAAGCAACTTCAAGAAAAGAGTATATTTCCCTTTTAGCTCTAGGCTGGCAATGCATCCTCGGACCTCCGGTGTTGTGTAAATCGTATTCGACAGTAATCACATACCATCAGGTAAGCTGCCTGCTCTTCTGCCTTCCTCTCTTATAAAAACCTGCAACGTGTAGTTTGAAAAAAATAATAATAATTAAGTTGTAGTTTAGTTAGAATAGAAGTTTCTCTATGGTGGTTACTATACTATACTATCTATACTAGTTTTGTTAGTTCGTTAGTATAGTATTAGTTTCCTAACGTTCCTAGCTAGCCTAGTATATAATATGTTTAACATACTAGCTTAATAAGTTTGTCTTGTCTTGTCTATGCTATGCTGAGTATTAACTATATAGATCGTAAAGTATGTAAAGAAATCGTCAAGTTATTAGTTTTTAAACTATCATGGTCGCAAACATAAGAGGTATTCAAATTATCCCGTTGATAATTTTTAAATCATGTACATATATCATTTACACTAATATTATAAAGGGGAAAAAAATTTTTGTTTGTTTCGAATAGGCTCCGAAACTACTTAACCGATTTGGAAAATTCTATCACCATTAAAATCCTACATTATACCTGATGGTCATAGGAGATTTGCGCAAATTCAGGGAAACGTATGAAAACTTCGATAATGTAATCCTTAAATCCTTATATCGCGAACGCTACGAAAACAATTGACTGAAGAACTGAAAGAGAAAGAGCAAAGTGATAATACCTTTTTTAAGAAGACGTCAATGTCTACAAAAATGTCAGCAATACCATATGTCTGAATTTTAAAGTTATGAATTACGTAGGCCACAGCCGAAGGAATTTAAAACCCGAAATTATTTTATAAAATATTTAGTATAAGTAAAAGTTAAAGTATTACAATAAGTTTTTAATAACTAAAATTATGTCTAAGTTTGGACGAAGTAGTTACCGAAGTGAAGTGTCGGGATCGGAGCTACCGGCGACACGAGGCAAGAACTGCTGTCGTACGCCACTCGATTGACGTCAATGTCAATTTCCGTAGTAACTGCATAGGCAAGCAGAACGCGTGGGTGTAGGGCGCGTAAGATATATCAAAATAAATGTTTTTCATGTTTACATATTATGCAATTGTATAGCCAAAAATCCTTAAATCGCATACGTGCTGGAAATTATTGATAATAGAGCAAAGTGATGTAGGTACTAAGTAGACATTAATAACCAACTATTACCGTGTTTAACGTATGGTTGCCAGACATGGTCGCTTAGGAGAAAAGACGAAGAGGAAATTGCCATTTGCCAGCGAAAGATGGATAGTAGCATTTTAGGAATCAAAACTTCAGACAAACTACTCGGTACTTGGTCGGCGGGCTATTTTCCGCACCCATGCCGTCTTGATGCGGCACTTTGTGCGTGATGTCGGGTGGTGCGCGTTAGTCCAGCCACCCGATGTCGTCGAAGAAGGCCAGCAGCTCGCTGATGCCGGTGCAAGCCTCCTGGACGGTCCTCGGTGTTCCGAGGTACTCTGCCCGTTGTGACGCCACGCTGCTGCACTCCAGGATGACGTGCGCAGTGCTCACTAAACAAACAGGTGTTTGTTTAGTGAGCAGTGTCCCGTGACAACACCGACCATACGCCGTAGTTTGTCTCGTTTAAGATTGCGGAGTTTTCTAGAGTACTTCGAGTTGAGCTTCGGGAAGGCCTCTTTAGACTGCAATCTGTGATACTTGCCCAGTAGTATTGATGTTTCCTTTTGGTTGTGTCACGTATCCATGCTCGGATTTGGCCATTAAGCCAAATCCGAGAGATTTCTAGAGTACTTCGAGTTGAGCTTCGGGAAGGCCTCTTTAGACTGCAATCTGTGATACTTGCCCAGTAGTATTGATGTTTCCTTTTGGTTGTGTCACGTATCCATGCTCGGATTTGGCTGAATGGTAGCGGGATCATTGGTTCCGGTCCGTTTGGACATAAGTTGGAACCTCTCCTTGCTAACTCGTCTGCCGTATCGTTGCCTCTGGACCCGCTGTGTCCCTTTATCCATTGGAGTGTAACATGGTTGGTTTTACTTACTTGCTCCAGTAGATTGTGACACTGTTTGATTAGCCCTGATGAGTGATCGTACCGTTGTAGGGCTCTTAATACTGCAGCGCTGTCAGAGAGTATTCTGATATTAAAGTCAGTTACCTTTCTTTTTAGTGCTGCTGTTGCCGTTTGGATCATCCCCACACATTCCGCCTGGAAGATGGAGCTATACTTACCCAAGCCTGTAGTTATATGAATGTTCAGATCATCCGAGAACGTACCCGCGCCGGTGCCAGTTGTAGTTTTAGAGCCAACTGTGTATATTCTTACTTCCTTAAGCCCTGAGCTATCACTAGGCTCCTCGTGTAACTGTATCTTATAGCTTTTAGTGAAGAAGTATTCTTTGTGCTGTTTGTCGTATATTGATTGCATGATTGGATTGCCTGTCGCTACTTCGTCTAAAATGGTTGTGTGACGGGACAGACTATCATTTTCCCAGAGACGTAGCCTTTAGTCTGAATGCGGATGCTGCGGCTTCTTGCTGGATATGCAGGTGCAACGGTGTGATTCCTAAAAGAGCCTCCATTGCTGTTGTAGGAGTCGTTTTTATGCTTCCCGTTGCAGCCAAGCATGCCAGCCTCTGGAATTTTTTAAGTTTTTCGATAGTTGTGCTCTGTGTAGTTCTGGGCCACCACAAAAGAGCCTCATATGTTAGACAGGGTATGATTACGGTATTGTATAACCACATGGTTACTTTTGGGTTGAGCCCCCATGTTTTACCGATCATCCGTTTGCATTGCCAAAAAGAAATGCTGGCTTTTATTATTTTGTTATATAAGTGCTTGGCCCAGGTAAGTTTGTTGTCCAATGTTATTCCCAGATTGTTATTTTATATGTTCGGACAGTTTCAGCTGCGTTTTGAACAGGCTCGATAAAGTGTAATTTCCGAGCTTTATCTTGTTTGTGAACATCACGAGTTCTGTTTTGTTAGGATTCACTGATAGTTCATTATCTATGCACCATTTTTCGACAACCTATATTGCGTTATTCATAAGATCACAGGCCACACTCGCGAAGTGGCCAGGTATGAGAATCGCAAGGACGTCGGCATAGCCTACCGTGAAGTACCGTTGTGCGTTGAGTTTGGATATGAGATCATTCACGACCATGTTCCATAGGAGCGGCGACAGTACACCACCTTGTGGGCAGCCTCGTGCCACCACTCCCTTGGTCGAACTATTAAGATCTATCCGTACGGCTCTCGATTTACAGAGTGGATACCTCTGGATGGAAAAAGAAACCGAGGATGGCAGAGGAAAAGATGGAAAAGAAAGGGACAAATTTTCTAAGATAATCGGACCCAACTGGATGAGGAAGGCAAGATAAGTAGAGTGAAAAGATTTAGGGGAGGCCTACGCCAGAGAGGCGATACATTATAGTATAAAATTAAATTAAATAAGCCTATGTTAGATTTTTGTGCGACGATAAAGGCTTTATTTATTTATTTTATCTACACTAATGTTGTAACATTCTACTTATGTTTCCAATACTTGACTTATAATTACTACTGTTATAGAACAGACAACAAAACACTCAATTTAAGCAATTTCACATGATGGTATAATATCCACATCGATATCGTAAAATCTCATTATAACATCTATAAAACGCAACCAATTAACGTGGCGAGCCTTATGTCAAAATCCTCATACAAGTTGTATAAAATTTTGATATTAGGCTGGCTTTTGAAAACAGTTGGGTTATACGTGAAAACTTCGTCGAAACTACTAAACTTACATACACAAAACTCTTTGGTAAGATCTTGTGCCAATTAAATAAAAAAAGAACAGCGCGCGCTTGCTCCTGATTGGCCCTGCGCGCGCAGCTGCATTTTAATGGCGGCAAGTTCACTGTGTCAATAAATACGCGTGAATTTAATGTTTGTTTTGTTTTTAAAATACAAATTAAAAGTTAAAAATGGATAGCGACGATGATATTTGTAGGCCTCCGGATATTCTAGAATTGGCAACAAAAGTAACTCACAATCTTTTGCCAGAAAAATCTAGAAAATTATATGAAAAAGAATATAATAACTTTTTGGCATGGAAGACTTAACCGATCAACAAGTTAAGCAACTCTTGCTACGGTCAGGAGTTGGATGGGTGACCGCTAGTGGCATTATTTAACTGACCGCTTCCGTTCTTCGGTGGGCACGTTAGCCGTCGGTCCCGGTGTTTGTCTTAAGACTACAGTCATTAGGTTAAGGTCAAAGAGCTTCGGGCGGCCTGAAAACTTCGACATGGGTTGACCACTAGCCTATCCACCAAGCCGCACTGTGCCTGCGTGATGTATTATGGCCCAACTCCTCTCTCTGAGAGAGGCTCGAGTCCCAGCAGTGGGAACATAATGGGCTGATTATGTACCAGAAACATCATTGAAGGATTGGTATTTTGACTGTGTGTCTGCAAAGGGGGATAATGTTCGTGCCTTGAATACTACTGTTTCTTATTTTCTCACATTTGTTTTTAATATGTATTTGTACCATTGTAATTTTGAATAACGATTTCCAATGATTAAAATGAAAGTTATATAAAATGATTATTTTGAGTTTACAATAATTACAAGAGTTTTATTATTGTAAATATGAAATGCCCGATGTGGATTTTGCCTTGCGGTTCTAAAAAAATCAATAAGCAAACGGTTCATGACTTGGATGGGTGACCGCCGGGAATGGCATTGTCTACTTAGCGCATTTTAGCTCCAGTGGGCTGGCTGCAAACGTACGGTTTCCTGAATCGATTTTAGTATTCGTTTTCTTAATTCGGACACCCTAGTAAATTCCAAAATGTAAAAATTGAACGTTTTCGCTTGTGTTACGGAATTTCAAATCGAGGATCCTGATCAGGAAACCGAATTTCGAAACCGTACGTTTGCGGCCAGTCTAAGTCGTCGATGGCCTTAGGACAACATTCATTAAGTTATGTCGGAGGTATTCTGGGGTCTATGAGTCCCAGCTGTGATAATGCAATAGGCTGATTATGAGTATGCTTTTCCAGGAGTTTGTCCACCTCGGCCAGAACATCGGCTTCCATATTGCTTCTAGACACACCTGGCGCTGATAATCCGATGTGCGCCGGACAGCAAAGCGGTGCGCCGCTTTCCAAATTGCTCTCAAATTACTTGCAGGTTTGTGTTTATTTAACAATTTAAAGCTGCTTTAAGAGCGGTATAACTCTTCGTGAATGAGTTATACCGGAGTAGTACTGCCACATCTTTTTGTACGGTGAAGCAGTAATGTTCGCAATACTGTTTTTTTGGTGCGAAGGTATGGTTGCCGGAGAAAATAGGAATAGAAGTGTTACGGGGGCGGGCAGTTCGTCACTTGTGAGGAACTGCATCTGTTATAGGCAGAGTTTACCGCTTTATATCAGGTGGTCATCGTGCTTATACCGTTTCCATATAAAATATAAAAATTTAATGCAATCGTTTGTATTATTTTTATTTAATAAATGTGTTAATCTGTGTATGGTCCGCTTACGAAACTCCCATAAACGAACTAAGAAGTTTTGATTGACGGACTTCACGATTTCTACTGTCAAAGTGAAAATACACAAATACAGTCAAGGGTGATGAAATGTAATGACAGGTTTTATTTCATAATGATTAATTATATTTAGGTATTGTATAGGTAGTTGCTGATTGATCTATTAGATTAAAGTATCTACTCATAATACTACCTACTATAAATAAATAATAAATAAATATTCCACAACTATCACACAACGCCATCTAGTCCCAAGCTAAGCAGAGCTTGTGTAATGGGTACTAGACAACTGATAAACATACTTATATATTTCTAAATACATACATATTATAGATAAATTACACCCAGACACAGAACAAATGATCGTTATTACACAAACATTTGTCCTGGGTGGGAATCGAACCCACGACCTCCGGCATAGCAGTCAGGGTCACTAACCACTAGACCAACAGGCCTGTCAACACTTGTTACAATGTAACTATGTAACAATTGTTACTATGTAACAATTGTTACTATGTAACAATTGTTAATGTATACTTATATAGAGAATATAATATTATATTCTCTATATAAGTAAGTATGCTTTGACATGAGTACCATTCAATTTCCAAAAAAGAAATATTAAGATGGTTTACGCATCTACTTACACAAAATTAAACTATAACAAATTACACATAATGATGTTAAAATTTCATATATCAACATCACTATAGCATAAAACACTAATCACTTTAATATATCATTGCATTTCATCACCATTGATTGTATTTGTGCTTCACAGTAGTAATCGCAGCGTGGGTCGTACGACACGGTGGACAGACGACCTGATAAAGGTCGCAGGATGACGTTGGATGCAGGGTCCAACCGGTCCTTTTGCAAAATTATGGGGGAGCCATATGTTCAGCAGTTGACGTCCTACGGCTGAGATGATAATGATGATGATGGGTAGTAATCGTGAAATCCGTCAATCGAAACTTCGTATTTCGTTTTTGGTAGTAGGCCTCCTGCTGTGTGGCATGGCAGAATGTGTAATTTTCTAAGACGTAGACTCGCAGTTTTTGCAGGCATTTCATAGTAAATATTTCAAAATTAGTCGCACAACGAGCTATGGAGAGGGCTATGCTCGGGGTTTCTCTACGTGATCGAATCAGAAATGAGGAGATCCGTACAAGAACGAAAGTCACCGACATAGCCCAGAATATATTAGCCAGTTGAAGTGGTAGTGGGCAGGTCACATAGAACGTAGAACAGATGGCTGATGAGGCTGAAAGGTTCTGGAGAGGAGACCACGGACCGGCAAGCGCAGCGTAGGTCGTCCACCGACACGGTGGACAGACGACCTGAGGAAGGTCGCAGGACGACGTTGGATGCAGGCCGCTTCCAACCGGTCCTTTTGGAAAATCATGGGGAGGCCTATGTTCAGCAGTGGACGTCCTACGGCTGAGATGATGATTTCAAAATTTAGGCTTTAGCTGGGATCAGTAATTTACTATCCGATTTAATGTGATGGATTCTAATGACAGGACCTAGTACTATCTACCTACTTTAGAGCTATGTTTGAAATTTCTAAGTCAGGTACTAAGTTCTCTCTCTAGGTGTTCTTGATGTGTTTAAAGAAATATGCCGACGTTAATATTACCGTTCGTCTCGTCTCCTGACAGCATACACGTCTGACACATACCTAGAGCGTCATGATGTGAGCGTTTCACAGTGTTTCACAACGTTCCGATGAATCGGTGATGCCATCGACGACGTATCGAGTACGCTCACGATGATCATGGCCTTGAAAGGGAACGGCTGTGCGAACCACGCGATTGATATCGGCTCTAAAAGGAGCACGACATTTTAGGATATGGATATTGTCGTCCTGGAAGTACGATATGTTTGTTTGAAATGTTTTGTTACCGTTTTACAGGAACGCCTACAAGCTGTATTCCATGAAGCTATGTTGGTAGCGCCCAGGGAACGGTACGCGCAAGAAGGAATTACGCTCGACGATGGCGCCGAAGATGGTAAGATACATTCTCAACCCGAATCTGAACATGGAATTGATTTTATAATAAGATTTTTAAAGAACTAACGCCTGCTTAGCGAGACCAAACTTCACAATTTTAGAGAGAAAAATTCACATTCTCGGACGTGGTTCGGACCGGCGGCGTCTTCCGACAAGCCATGTCAGACGCCATGACCACTAGGCCTCCGAGGCTTACCGTCAGATAGTCGATTTTTAACTCTATATGATTATATCCATTGTATGGGGACTGAACGATATCTATTAAACAGCTCGACAGCATTATCCATACGAAAGTTAGTTTTTAAATACCTAACTTTAATGTTTATTATTTGAATAAAATGTTCTTTCTCTTAAATACAAGTCGTTCCTTCCCTTCCTTGACGGTTAAAATCATTGTACCTTGATGACTGAGCTTTGCTCGTAAGTAAACAATTGGTCTAACCTCAAACCAAACACTCATTAGCTTAGTGTTGCTTAACAACGCCATCTATTGTCAAATAGCTATAGTGTTGCTATGTCGGTAAAACATTTTCGTTATTGTTTAAGCTGATGGCCCTAGTTGCCAGAATGATATTCTACCAGATTTTCATTGCCTAACAACACGGATAAAACGTCATTTTCTAAAAATGAAACCTAGCAGACTCCAACGATTTTCACCAAATTTAGTATGCAGGGGTTCTAAATTTCATGAAAATCGTTGCGAGCCGTTTCCGATAAGCTTTATACAAAAGGTTATATAATGTAATATACAAGAATTGCTCCTTTAAAGGTATTAGATTAGATAGAAAGTTCATATTATAAAATTTTCGCAGATTGGTTATCGGAAACAGTGAACCCGGGACCGATGGTGGAGCTCCTTGATAAATCACCGCAGAACTCGATAGTGCGAAGTTCACAAGCCGATCTACGAGAATGTGACCGACGAGGCTTGTTATGGTAAGTCTAGCGCTTATAATACGCAATAGTGATGTTGGCTAATTAACGTTATTACTTCGAATTCAAATATGAAACCGTAAAAGTAACAATATGCAATACATTTTCAAATAAGCACTATTTCAGCGATGATCTTCCAACATAGTACTTTGTTTTGTATGATAGGGATATCTATAATTCTTTGTAAAGTATATTTTGTATTAAGTAATAATATAAGTAGGTATATAAAAATATAACACTTTTTTGGTATCAGCCAAAATCTGTATAGTATATATATATTTATTGTACTCTGCTGTCTACTTTTTTATATTGCCCGTTCAAAAATCTAAATATATAAAAAATAATAATAAATATTATTATTATTTTTATATAGGCATAAGTGGGGCTGTAGCCAACACAGAGGCCCGTTTGGTATAAAAATACAATGTAGTATAAAAACAGAAACATTTTGGATGGATGGTTACATGGTATATCTATTACAAAAATGGGTAAAATGGCATGGCTATTGATATGTACTTACGAGTATTAGTGGTACGGGAGATAGTGGGCTATGGACGAGACTACGGCACCTGCCAATTTCAGTCTCTATTATTATAATTTTAGTTTACATAGTTTTGTAATTTTTCTTAGTTTTCTTACTTTTGTATCCACAGAATATGTGCATAGTGTATGACCAGTTTATTATAAACACACATATTTAGAATAGATTTCTATATATGTTCGAATAACTTTTGATCTTATGTTCATGTTTCTATTCATGTTACTTATAGTTCTTTTACAATATTGTCAAAATAAGAAACGCATTGCAATTTCGGGTAAACGAAATGACCGAAAGTCGGACAGAATAGATAATTGATGTTAAAAGGATGATTTTATATTTTCAGGCTTCTGGATGAAGAGTCAATGTATCCGGGCTCAAACGACGACACGTTTTTGGAACGAGTAATGACTCACTACGGCTCTCCGAATCACACGCAATACCTCATCAAGAAAGCACCGCACGCGAGGCAGTTCGTGCTGCAACATCTACAGGTACATTCATTCATTCACTCATTCATTCTTTCATCAATTCCTTCATTAATTCCTTTATTCATTCCTTCATCAATTCATAAATTCCTTCATTCATTCTTCCATTCAATCCTTCCTCATGTCATCACTTAAGGTAAGTTTCAGTAAGCGCCGGCAATGCTCACGTCTGTCGCGTTCGTGTTTGCCGTTCGCTTTGGTTTGATGCTTTCAATGCCCATCCCGAATGGAACGCTCACGCGGTTGAGAAATGCGCGCCAAATATTCAGTCAATTACATCGAATGAATCCTTTACATATTCGAATATAGTGACAGCTCGCAACAACCGCAAAACCCACCTAATACAACATAATAATGTTGGAGTATATTCACTTACACACATTGAGAAAATGAGAAATTGATAAGGATGATGATGATACCGTGATTCCTACAATCACACACAATTCGTTCTTTCATTCTGTTACTATTTCTCGTTCTGTTAGTGGCAGCTCTACATGAGCATATGTGGTAATAAAAAACAGGCAGTATTATTAGGAAACTAGAATAGATCTATGGTTATGAGTTCGGGAACCAGGGGCCTCAAGACTCTTACCTATTGAACTGCGTTACCACAACGAAAATTGACGTTTTGACAGTTTGCTTAGTCTGCTCGCTATTTAGGTTCGATAGCGGGCCAACGGCTTGCTATCGATATTTTATGACTTAATTGGTATTCTTTTAACTATTGTGTTGCGATTGCGTTGCTACAGTGGCGTACATTGGCAGTAAGTAATTAAGTTTCCGTGATATTTGAAGGTTTTTAAGGAGCAAAATGATTAAAACAGTATTTATTTATTATGTTTACGTTAGAAATCCACTGTATTGATGATTTTACGCAAGATATTTGACGCAAGATAGGCAGAATGTTTTCAATCTTATTTCAGCGGCAACATTTGCAAACCGAATGACAGCGATGTGATTGCTATACAACTGCGATTGAGAACTAGATCTAACAGACTACCGAATTTGACATTAAAGGCAGTCCAATCGCAGAAGCATCGCTGTAGCGTGACGTTTGTCAATAGCTAAGAGACTTGGGCCTCCAGGAGTGAACATTATCCTCCACAGATGTCAAAGGCAGCTAAGCGGCTATATATACAAAAAACGGAACCAACATCATTGAGTCGCTAAGGCGTGATTTCTATACTAAGTGTTTTATTGGCATAACTTTTTGTAGTTCGCCGCTTAACTGTTACGCACATCTCTCGTGCAAAACAAACCTTATTTCGTCCTATTTATTTCAGGGTACTAACCCGGTCTTATACGATGTCACCGGATGGGTAAAGGCAAGTCGAGAGAGTCCTGTGGCGAAGAAATCACTCACACTTCTTCAGGAAAGTCAAAAGTATGTCGTTTTCTTATTTTCCAGTGTCACCTTAGTTATTTTTATTACTTTCCCACTATTAACTCAGACATTCCTGTCATAAAAGTAGGTACACTAAGCTTTCACGCTCCATACAAACTATACATGTTATGTGATGTCATACTACTTGAATATCGCTGTGAAATGTATGAAAAAATATCGCTATAAATAAGGGTTTCCGTGGTTGTCAACAAGATGTAGATTTTAAAATAATTAGTATTTGATATTTTTGTCATATGGATATTATAAAAAAAACACATAATTATGAAATATATTGTACCGAAATTACTGATAAATCTGTTATAAAGCATATTTGTTTCACAATTATTATAATTGTTTAAATCAAAACCTATTAGCATAATTATATTTTTTTGTTTTTGCACACATAAGTGCATATCTATACCAAGTTTTCTTGAAGCGTGCTACAATTAACTTGAAAAACTTTCCCAAAATTAACATAATCATATAAATATAACTAAACTAAAACTATAACCTAAAAAAACAATTCTAATAAACCGCTACCAGCGGGCAATATTCCCAACATGCTGGCGGCATTGCCACGTTGTATGGCAAATGGCAGTATTTAATCTTGGAGCAAAATACAGGCCAGCATTTGGGTCCTGTGTTGCTTCGCCTAAAGTGTTTCTTTTCCTTTTGCTTTCTTAATACCTTTTTTACTTTTTCACTAGCGAGGAGATAGGGCGTTTGTCTTCGTGGGCCCGTGGTGCGTGCGGCATCAGCTCTTGGTCTGCTGCCGTTGGAGACGCGTCCACACTTCGCCGAGCATCCTCTATCAGAAGGACGCTCACCTCTGGTAACTATTGTAGTATAAAACTAGCTAATTTCCGTTTACGATCCAAAATGACTCGACCAGATTCTGAAAATAGACCTATGTTGGGTTATTACTTTTTTATCTCGTATATCGTATTAATATACGAGATAAATAAATACCCTGAGAGAGATTTTTGTATTATAAACAACTATATAAACAAATATATTTTTATTTAAACATCATTATTTAATTTATAAATATGAATTATTATTATTGACTTCTGTTTTAAATATACGACTATGAAGAATCTAATAATACTATTAAATAATGTGTTCTGTGTATCGTAAATTTATTGACTTTTTCTACTGATACATTATTATTTATAATACCTGATAGTTGTATGAAAAAATTATTATTTACAAAATAAAATATTATGCTTCTAGATGGGCTTATATCTTGCAGCATTAATCGAATGCCAGAGATAAGAAATTATCTTTCTTATTTGTTTTGTATATAAACAAAATATTTTTTAGAAATATAACGACTATATATTTATATACAACTATTTAGGTACTATTAGGTGAATGTAAGCAATTATACCTTATTTTTTAAATCATTATTAGTGATAAGCAGTTTAGAAGTCATGAGGCAACAGATGACCATACATAAATACCAGTTAAAATCATAACCCTCTTTTTTGCTCCGTTGTAGTCGTGTAAACAAATTATTTCAATTAGCCTCTAGCGAGGTTCAAGTTCGCGTCGAACAACTATTACAGTGAGTTCTACACTGAGTAGAACTTAACTTTTGTATTGTTCAATAGTCAAAAGTCAAAATCATTTATGCAATGAATACTTATGAACGTCAATTTTTCAATATAATGTACTTTAAAGACTCTACCGACGCGTTACAAAATATATACCAACCAAGCAATAAGAGCGACCAAGAAGAAGCGGCAAAAAACTCGGAGCCATTCTTTTTATATAGATGTTTACAATGTATCTTCTTATAAAAATAATAGGTACTACTAATATTACATTTTTTGGGTGGCAGCATGACAGCTTGCCAGAAGTGAAGTATTCCAAGCAACTTTGTCTCCTTTAGAATGTCGGACTTTATAATATGAATTTTTAATAAAAACGTTTTTTACAGTCAACTTGAATTTTCCCTCTGTGAGCTCAGTTATGTGTTTTGGGATTTTATTGTAAAAATGCACACAATTTCCTAGGATTGACTTATTAGTCTTCGCAAGTCTAAAACTAAGTACAGCTATCCTATCTGTATTCCTAAAATTAAAAGGGTGATCACTATTTAACTTATATTTATGTAACTGTTTACAAACATACATTATATTTTCAATAACATATAAGGCAAAGTTAATATATTGTTTTCTTTAAATAAATCTCTCATCATATACGAAATGGGTCCCCCGTGAATCGTCGAGAGATTTATTTAGAGAAATCAATATATTATTTCATTAAATAAATCTCTCAACCATTCACGGGGACCCATTTCGTATATAGCTCGAATAGCACATTTGTAATAGTGTTACAGTGACAGTACAATTTATTATTCGTTTCATTGTAGGTACAGCAGGAATGAAGCGACGTTCTACAGCGCTTCAAGCGAAATTTGTCGCCGATGGCGTCGTGGATACTTTACGGCGGTGTGGCTCCGGCGGCGTCCAGTTTGTTTGCTGTCTGCTCACCAACCAGTCTGCAGACTCGTGTGATGATGTCAACGTGCCACTGCTGCGGTCACAGGTAAATTCATACATCACGGATTGAGATATAGAGTTCAGTTTAGATTAGCCAGTCAGGTTGTTATGTTGTGCGAACCGCACACGATTGAGTTCAGATGAATTTGGACTTTATTGTAGTATGACATAAGGTTCGAGGAGCATAAATAACTGAAGGTGATGACGAGTGCAGTACACGCCACGCAGAAGTGATACGCTTGAAGTTTGGGTCGTTTTGAAACTGCCATGAGCAGGCGTGAGGTCACCATAATGCGTACGAATTACCTACTATAACTAGTAGTTCTGCGAACAGTAGACCTCGCGAGCACATAGTCTTATCAGCGGCTATTTTTTGCAGTACTTCATAACTTATTATCTCGGTAACCACTTGACCAAATATACCTAATGTACCAAATTTTATCAACATAGGTAGTTAATAGGACTGCAGCGAACTTCCCCCTTTTTAGGAATATTACCTCACCACTCAAAAACGCAGATGACAAAAAGTATATTAAATAGTACATATATACAATACCAAGTTTACTCAAGATTGGTTGAATAATACGACCTGTACAGGAACACAAACATACAACCTAACAAATATACGGACAGATGAACGTCCAATTCGGCCAGTTAAAGCAGAAATGTTTCTACTGTTAATGTAATTTGTTTGTCGTCGGCGGTTTTGAGTAAGGGGAGGTACATTTTCTTAGAAGGGCGAAAGTTTGACGCAGTGCTATTTTTGTACCGATATTTGACAAAATTTGGTACACACATTAGGTACCTGACTGTAAAGAGAAATTTCGAATATGAGCATAACAAGTCAAGTGTTTTCCGAGATAATAGGTTGTGATCTACTGCGAAAAATTGCCGCTGAAAATACTATGCGCTCGCGAGGTTCTTTTATTCGCAGAACTACTAGTATGTATTCTTATCCCAAATTATTATCAAATATACTTAGAGCAACCGAGCGAAGCCGCTGGCGGGTCAGCTAGTGCATTATAATCTGTTTAGTAATTGATTATCGCTACAAAGTGTATGTGCGTACAATGTGCGTGATTTTTACAAACGTGACTTATTTTTTGTTCAACAGTTCCGAGGTTTCCAACTCCTGGATGCGGCGCGGCTCTATAAACAGGGGTTTCCTGAACACATGCCGCTCTCAGAATTCGCCAGAAGGTAAATACATGTTTTCAAATAAAGTGGCTTTCTTAAGAGCTAAGCGCAAGTTCGATTAAATATCGTTCGAAAATATTTGAAATAATGTCACACTCCTAGAATAATCTGGATAATAAATATGATTTAATTTGGATGGCGGGAAAACCCCATCAATAGGTGTGTTCGTTTTGCAATCAAGGCATTGGTGGCTTTACCATCTTTGGCTCTTTTGTTGAAGCGTTCGTAAAGATCAAAAACGTAATTTTTGCCACTTTTGCCTGTTTTTCCCACACCCTACTCGAACGCTAAACCGAGACATAAGACCTAAAATCGCATGATTGTGTTGTCAAATAGATGGTTGTCGAAAAAAACGATTACAAACATCCATGCTCCGGACGTGGGTCAACAATTGCGCTTTTTGATGGCAAAAATAACTCTTTTTCAGCTATCCGAACGCTGAACAAAAAAAGCCATAAACGACTTTTTCACCCACAGATTGCCAATTCGGACGCCCTTCCCTTGCGAGCGTTTTTAGCGTTATTTTCACCATCTTCGGGCTATTGTAACGCACTATTATGATTATCGTCTATTTAGATTTTCCTGAATTTGTTTTTCTTTGACCTTTGTCGTGTGTATAGTGGGTGTAAAAAAACCTAAATAGGTCACAAAAATAAACTTTCACGTCCAAACTCTCAGAATTTTCTGCGATAACACTAATTTTTTTTAAGTAATAAATAGCCAACGTATAGTACTAAAAACCAGTAGTTGTTTCAATTGTGATAGTAGATATCGAAAAATATAAGGAGAACGTACAAAATTAATGCATTTCCGCATTACATCGTTCAATCTAACAAGCGATTTTCAACCTTACGTAAAGCATCGTAAATTAGTTTAATATGGGGTTGGACCGCGCCTTAACTATATGTCACTGCAAATATACATATTTTATTGATTTTGTGGAATGGCACATTCCATTCCATATTATGAAACCATCATCATTTTCTAAATTATGATACAGTAGGTTCTACATTATATATAACAATGTAGGTAATAGAAATAACTTCATATTAGAATAATTTTGATAGTATTTATGAAATTGAATGCTGGGGCACTTTTGAAAATTGTGAAGTGTATTTCATCTTATTGCAGACGACTGTACAACCGTACATGTCCATGAAAAATAATTGCAATGTTTGGTACCTATCGCTAAGCAGGCGTTAGTGCTTTAAAAAAGGAATATTATAAAAATTGTGAAGGGTTGCGACATCAACACGAAAGTTATGTTAAAAAAATCTTAATTCGTTTGGATAATGCTGTCAAAGCTGTTCAATAGATGTCGCTCCGTCCTCATACGACGCGGACGTTTAAAATCAGATAGAGAGTTAAAATTTGATGCACGGACCTCGAGCCTCGGTGGCCTAGTTGGTCATGGCGTTTGACACTAACTTCGTCCGAGGATATGAACTTTTCGCTCTAAAAATTGCAATGTAAAAAAGTGTAAAAAAGTAATACTATAAAAAAAGTTACTCCGAGATAAAACAAAAAAAAACAACCTAGTATGCTTAGAAGTACAGTTATAATTGCCATTAGCGGCCACAAAATACCGAATTGTCTTTTTTCCCAGGTATCGTCTTCTAGCCACATCAGAATCCGAAGACCCGGAGACGCCTCCACCGACCAACCTCTCTGACAGACAGATAGTAGACGACATGCTCCTGACCTTAGACCTTGATGTCACCAGCTACAGACTCGGTTTGACACAGGTAAGTGGCTTGACACGAAAATTTAACTTTATATCTATGTTATCTTGGTTTGAATTTCAGCAGAGAAGAAATTGATATGAATTAAATGTGGAAATTTTTTTTTTATTATACAGTCACGGCTCATGGAGATTAAGTTTTTAGACATCGACTTTGTTCTATTAAGATAAGATGTTAAAAAAAATATTCTGAACCCCGTTATACAATTAGAAATACATTTTTTTTTAGAGATTTTCTTAGATGATCGATAGTATGTGATCAGGTAAGTGTATTATAAATTTCAATTATTAAGATTGGGTTGAGTGTTACGGATGTTTGTGATATTGAAACAAGATGTCGCTTGTTGAGAGGAGACCGCTATAGTATAGTACATTATTTAATCTGTGATACAACTCCATTGTTACAATACTAGTAACTGGGTAGTACGTATATAGCTTAGACTTTTTAACCGTTTGCGTCCAAGAGACGTAAATATACGTCAGTTTCATTCATAGTTTTGTTTTAATTATCACGGTATAGGAAGGATTAATAAGTAATTTGCTTTCGCTGCTGTGTCATGAGGACTAAAGCCTAAATATCAGCATACTTAGCTAATTAAAACGACATTAGCATATAAAAGCACAATTTATGTTATGCAGAGTGTAACCTAACAGTGTTACTCAATGTTGCAGCTTACATTAGTACTATTATTTATTATTTTGTGCTTAATTAAAGTAGCATTTTATGTAGGCAGCAGTTGCGCTGGAGGCAGCTTATATACTCATAACTCCGCACTTGAATTACCCGTGTCGTGGGAGGCATGAACACATGCACACAATTTTCTACCGACTTCCAAAAAAAGGAGGAGGTACTCAATTCGACTATTATTTTTTTATGTTTGTTACCTCATAACTTTTGACTGAGTGAACCGACTCTCAAAACTCTTTTTTTTGTTTGAAAGCTGGTGCTTCCCGAGTGGTCCCATTAAATTTTTTTTACTGGACCAAATTTAATTTCATCAAATTCGGTCCAGTAGTCTTTGAGATACACTCCAATAACGGAATAGAATGGAAGTCGGTATTAAACTTTTTAAATTGTACTTGTTATATACTTGTTATAATATTAGGTGGTGGGACCCATCTGATGCTGTAACCCTCTGTCTAGAACAGATGTATTTCATCAGAAGTGACGAACTGTAGGTTACTGCGCCCGTAAACCTTGAGGCATTAATTGTGTAAATTAATTGTAGGACAAATATTTTTTCAAATAATTTAGATAATTATCTTGAGATTTAACACAAAAAAACCAGTTAGTAATAAGCTTTTGAGAATCATCAAATCAAAATATTGTATCCTTGCTACCTCTGTTAGCTACCACAATCGAGAGTTTCGTTCAGGATATTGTTGGGCGTCTCATCAAAATGAAGCTACTCACGGAAAATTAGCTTGATAGTAATCAAGTGCAAAAATGTACCATGGATCCTGTACTATTTGTAAATATTATGTTACGCGATAGACACAGGTAATGGAGACAGTACTTCCACGGACGAACTCTATCACAAAGATTTCTACTGCTTTAAACATATTTGTGTATTTTTTATAGTACCTATTGCTTTTTAAAGCACTAACGCCTGCTTTTGCTATCTCATCCGTCCCGGTTAAAGTCAGATAGAGAGTTAAATTCGATGCTTGGACCCGATCCTCGGTGGCCTAGTTGGTCAATGGCGTCTGACACGGAGAGTCAGAAGATGCGGGTTTGAATCCCGTCAGAGGATGTGAATTTTTCTCTATAAATTTCAATATTTGTGTAATGTTCAGAAATGTTTATTCTCCGGCCAGAGGTAGAACCTGCTATCTTGTGTTTTATAGGCAGGTTTAATATAACTACGAACTTAGTCAACGAGTTTGTCAACATTTCCGAAATAGGTACCTACTAGGCCGTTAACGAACTTCTTTAGGCCAAGCTTGCCAACAATAACAGCATGAAATTATCGCAATTCTAATATACAGGGTGTTTGGTAGAGGGACCGACAAACCAAATGAGCGTGTTCAGGGGCCCACTTGGAGAATACAAGTTAGCCAAATGTGTGTGATAGATTTTGAGACGTTCGGTAATACTAACCTATCAACAAATAAAATGTCGATTAAAGATATGCCGAGCTTAAACTATGGTTTAATCAAATTTGATATTATGAAATTCGTCTAACCGAGGATTATCTTCAATCCACGTATTATAACAAAACGGAATGTAACTTGTCCAAACGCACTTACATATCATATGACAAAATTTTTTATTAAGACATTAATTAAGAAGAATTTAAGACATTAGCAAAAAAAGTCAAAAAGTATTCTACTTTATTTAAATATTTTCTTCAAAGTTGTCATGTCGAAAATTTTCAAAATTTCAGAAAAGAAATATTACTCGAAAACTACAAAAAATCGCGGAACTTTTATGGGGTAGGTACGGGTACTCCAAGGGGTGTTCTATCTCTGGACTTCCGCATCTCACCAAATTTTGGGACACGGTGTCCCATAATTAACATTAATTTAGTATTGTCAAACCACTCATAAAAAATATTATGGTGAAAACTTTTGCAAGTCCCAAGGGAAGGGATAAAACATATGAAAATGATTTATGTAATAATGCCATGTCTGTAAACTTTCATTTATATACGCATTGCGTGCCGGGTACTATTAACGTCGCCATACAATTGTAATATAATTTTCCCTACGGATTACGCACGCATAATATCTAAGTATCGCGCATGACCGTTTTATTCAAGTCTAGGTTATGAAAGTTATTTATAAAATGTTAACAACATAAATAAGGTAGTGAGCACTTCATTTCGTATACCATAGACAAATTAAATCGTTTATTTATATTACAGTTTATTATTATGGAATGAAAAAGTAAATGTGCATTCGTTTAGCTTTGAGGGCATTGGTGGCGTTGTCATTGATGGCTCTTTCGTTAAAACGTTCGTAAAGCTCAAAAACGTTATTTATGCCACTTTTGCCCATACCCTACTCGAACGCTCAACCGAACATAAGACATAAAATCGAATGATTATGCTGTCAAGTATACATAGTTGTCAAAAAACGATCACAGACAACCATGCTCCGGACGTGGGTCAAAAATTGCCCTATGTGGTAGCAATAATAACTCTTTTTTAGCTTTCCGAACGTTGAACAAAAGGAGACATAAACGACATTTTCACCCACAGATTCCCAATTCGAACGCCCTTGTGAACGTTATGTGCGCCAACAGCGGTCTATTCGAACGCACTAGTATTATATTACGATAAACGATATTAATTTAATATATTACAAATTATATTAATTATATTGAAATACATCCGAAGATTACGAAACAGACAAAAGGCCTGGATTCTCTTTTTTGAGAGTTTTAAAATTAGGGACTGAGTGAAAGGGCTCAACAGAATTGCATGAAATGTTTAATTAAAATATTTAATACCCACGATTTACATGACACGCGAAACAGACCAATATTATGTCAACTATTAGCATTTAATTTTTATTCAGTTTATTTATGTACCTAACTAATTTATTTTGCACTTTCGGTTCAGGTGTAGGGCGCGACAGGCAATTTCGTAGTAAGTTATTTAACGTAAAATAACGTTATTTCAATGAATACTCGTAATTCTTTCAGTTGTATCGACCCTAAGTAAAAATAATTTAAATTTTATTTTATCCTACTCTGTAATGCTATCAAAAAGCCAACCAATGATGTTCTAAATAATAATGTTACTCAGTCCAGATTTACGATCAAAATAATAAAGATATTCTCTTAGAATGTTATATTCGTAATTCGTAAGTGAAAAAAGATCCAAGAGGCCAATTCTGTTATATCACGTTTAACAATCTATCCCGCTGCAACTGCACTTCAACTCCGGTTGTCTTTCGATAATTTGGCAAAAAGACATTCTACTATTTCTGTATTCAAATGTGAATGTAGCGTCACGTAAACATTACTTAAACACTACTTTTTAATAAGTATATAGTAGACACTACTTTATACGAATATGAGTTAACAACTCGTTCATGATCTATCGAGTTGGCAGAACATAAAGTTTTGATCGATCGCGGGCGTCACCAGACACGTAAGTTTAGAATGTTATAATCAGAAAATTTATTGATTCAGGCGTTACTTTGCGGAAATCCATTATCAAAAAACGATATTAAAAAATATTTAGTGACACTTCCGCTGAAAAGAAAACAATGATTTTGGCCTATTTGGGGGCGTGCACCACCCTCCCTCCCGCATAAAATGCTAATAGGAAGAATACAAAATAAACAACACAAGAGAACCCAAATAAACCAATACCGATTCGACACGTATTTCGCCTCTACACGAGGCATCCTCATGTAGAGGATGTATAGACAGATGTCTGAGACTGTCGGACTAGCGCTCGACGAGTCAACATCTCCTGAGGATGCCTCGTGTAGAGGCGAAACACGTGTCGAATCGGTATTGGTTTATTTGGGTTCTCTTGTGTTGTTTATTTTGTATTCTTCCTATTAGCATTTTATGCGGGAGGGAGGGTGGTGCACGCCCCCAAATAGGCCAAAATCATTGTTTTCTTTTCAGCGAAAGTGTCACAAAATATTTTTTAATATCGTTTTTTGATAATGTTATAATCGTAAGTCGTTGATATTGATTTATTCAATTCCTAATGAATAATCAGTATAACGAACATTGCATTCATTCTCCTCATTTAATCATTAAACCAGATAAAACTTCATCTTTAAAATAAAAACTGTAACAACTTCAAAAAGTATACGTAAGTACGTACCTTGAACGTAAAATATGAATGTAGCCAAATACAGATACTTACAATGTGTATAATGCCTCATAAAATGCAGGCATGTAATTGCATTGTAACTTTACGCAACGGAAAATTTTGTGGATTGTCTCGAGTCTAGAGATCCGTCAAAATATTCCATAACGTTCTCACGAGTACCTACACTGTAATTAATGTTACTTAACTACAGTGTATATATTATACGCTCGTACACAGTGATTGCCCTTTATGACTACAAAAAGTGTTAGTTTGCCAGTTAACTGTTATTTTCTTTGTTTCTCGACTTGGACGTTAATAGCTGTGAAGAGAGCTTAAATATGTGTATGTTGTATAGAAGACAATCACTGACGTGTGAATAATGGTCCATTTGATTATCTTTATTATAATATGGGACAACATCCACACGAGGTCTTCAGGTCCCAAACTAGGCAGAGCCTGTACTGCGGTAACCTAATGACTGATACACATACTTAAATATCCACACCCAGACAGATTAAACTGATATGTACATGCACACAAATGATTGATCTGTCCGGGGATCTAACCCGGGACCAGTGGGTTAGAAGTCAGATATCTACCAACTGCGCTAAAAGAATTATTACGCTATACAGAATTATTTATGCACTACTACTAATACCCGTGGCTTCTTCAAGTGTAATAAGATTAGCGCGCTCCCTCGGGATACCCTTCAAGTCGGATTAAAAGGCATAATATGCTATGCTTTTTAATATGCTATGCTGTTTAATCTGACTTAATTCTTTGAGTATCATTGACGTAAATGTATGTTCGTTTCATTCATAAATCTTTTGTTTTAATTATCACGGTATATAAAGGGCTAAAGGGTTAAGTAAGGGGATGTTAACCTTAGGAATAAATTCAACCTCAAATATACATTTCATAAAAATTCATTGAGCCGTTTTAATATGAAAGTAGCAAAGATTACTCACTCGTCTAAACTCATGCACACATGTTTTCCTCATAAACTTTCGCATTAATACTGAGTGCAAGCGAGATAGTCTGATTACAATACAATGATTTATGGCCCAATGACTCCCTTGATACCGCGGGCACTATAGGTACTTAGTTTTCACGGAGATGGCCCCGTTGTGGCGCCTAGTGGGTCACTCTACCCTGCCTAAGAAGTTAGGGGTTCTATGCCTAGTCAAAGTCAAAGTCAAAATCATTTATTTAATTTTACAACTCGTTCATGATCTATCGAGTTTGCAGAACATAAAGTTTTGATCGATCGCTGGCGTCACCAGACACGTAAAGTAACTGCAGCTGGACTGATTTTCAATAGTAGAATAAGAAAACGTATAAAATCGCTGTTCAGCTACGGTTTAATTGCTATTTAATTAATGGAATTGACCCCAGCACCGCTTGGAAAATGAAAGATTATGTATAGAAGAACAGTAATTAAAAAGTTACCCAATACCATGCTGTGAATTTAGTCACGATTTAACATTCACTGAAATTTCAAGCCAGATATAGGATAGTGTATATAGTGTAATATTAGAATGTGCAGCACTCCTCCAGAGATAGAAAGTGAGGACGCGGTCGAACGTGGAAAATACTTGCCAGAAGTTACTTATTCACTATGTACTTGAAGACTGCCACATTATATCTATCAGGAAACACAGTCACTAGTTGGTTGTTCTATTCCAGGTACTTAGGGACTTGATTTTCTTTATAATGGTTCATCAAAGTGACTCCCTCTCAGCTGATGAAAAGCGGAGAATCAATGAACATGCCTGTTTGATCGGCGTCTGGGTGTGTATATGTATGTCAGTCATTAGATGACCATAGTACAAGCTCTGGCTAGTTTGAGACCTGAACACCTTGTGTGGATGTTATACCTTATAACATTGAAATTTATAGAGAGAAAAATTCACATCCTCGGACGGGACTCGAACCCGCGTCTTCTGACTATCCGTGTCAGACGCCATTGACCAACTAGGCCACCGAGGTTCGGGTCCGAGCATCGAATTTTAACTCTCTATCTGAATAACCGTCTTGCGGGGACCGAGGATGTGATTTTTTCTCTCTATAAAGAAGAATGGCAAACCTCTGTGTGTTTTGATTACCCTACATAGACCAGAAAGGAAACCATGCAAAACCAATAGTCCTAAGACGAGACAACAAGACTAAGATATTATAAAATTGTACCATATTTTTTTAAGTTGGGGTTTAAAAGTTATTAGCGTTTATATTTTTTCTAGGTTAGGTTAGATAGGCAGAATTTGCTAGCTTAAAATATCTCACTGGGTTTTTCAAAAGAAATGTATAGAATAGAGAAACGGGTGCTCTTGGCATTAGGTATCGTTATCGTAGATATGGATGCAACTACTTATATGTTATGTGATAACATGATAAATCTTACTTGAGAAATGGCAAATGCACAACACGTACGAAACCAACAACAAAGGAAAAACTATTGGTGTCACTTTTTCATGTCACATGGCACACTCTTTTGGCAAAATATACGTAGTATCAAGAAAGTTGTATAGTATCATATAGTCTATGAACTGAATAGCGTTTCGTTATTGCCCACAAGCATCTTCTGCGTATTAAGTTTATTGTTTTACATTTAGGTTTTCTCATTATTTCCAACTGCTAATTAAATATAAATATATGAATTATTTGCATCTACTAATAATAAATAAATTTGCATTGTTTCATTCTCCGTGGTTTTCATTCTCAGTGGGTGGTTCATGGTCATCTGAGGACCATTCCCTTTCAATGTTTGAGATCGCTAAAGCAGGCGTTAGTGCTTTAAAAAGTAATACTATAAAAAGTTATATAACTTATTATATACATTTAGTAATGCATGATATTTCAAACAGAAACTTATAGTTTATTTATTTGTACATATAGATCAGGGCGATTCTGGAGCAAAAATACAATATATCTTGCTGCCGATCATCGAATGATGAATGAGCCACAGAGCTATCAAACGATACATCTTGACAGGCGTTGTAGAGCGTACCCGCTCAATTAATTTCTATTCGTACTAACTGACGGACAAAGCGCTTATCTCTAAATTTCTCTAGCATAGTAGAGCAGTAATGGATCATTCAAAGATTAGTGTACCTATTGAAATGGGATCTGCGGCCGAGGCCGGTACAATAGGTTTTAATGTGTCAGTTATAATTTATACTATTTATACTATATAATATTATAAAGAGGAAAGATTTGTATGCAAGCATGTTTGTAACGAATTGGCTCAAAAAGTACTAGATCGATTTCAAAATTTATTTCACCATTGGAAAGCTACATTCACCCTGAGTGACATGGGCTATATAAGATTCATCATCATCATCATCCATCACCGCGCGGGTGGAACCGCTGAGATCAGCAAGTATAGTATAAGCAGCGACTCTACGAAAAGTTTTCTTAATAGATTATTCTCAGTTTTTTACCTGTTTTTAGCTTTAGTAAAAAATATATACAACTAGCTGTGCTCCACGGTTTCACCCGCGTGGTGATGGATGATGATGATGAAAAGTATCCTAAGTATATGTTATTCGTCTCATCTATCCATCCTACATATACCAAACTTTATTAAAATCCATTTAGTATGGTTTTGCGTGAAAGATTAACAAACATCCATACATCCATATTGCTAAATAACTCTCCCGATCTGACATGAGCACGTCGAGATCGTATACGCGAAAAATGTGACGAATCAAACATCCCGGTTCTGGTTTCATTAGTTTATATTTTGTTATTTATAAGTACTCGTATACGTTTATCTATGAAAATCTAATGTATGTCAAGAAAAACATTAATATAGTTTTGAAAAAAGGAGTGATGCTCATTCCATCAACACGCGGAATAAACACAAGCTATCCGTACATGTAACGCGTCTCCACAGAATAAGTCATTCCTTTATTGGAAAAATGTATACGATTCTATAATAAACTTTCCAATGTTATCCGAGATTTGCCTATTAATAAGTTTAAAATTACTATTAAAATTTAACTCTGTCAAAAAAGTTATTACAAAATTTCGGATTACTTGGAGGATAAAACAGCTTGGGACTGACCACTCCAGGATCTAACATTTGTTATATATATTAAGAAATTGGCGATAAAAAATGTAAAAAGATAAGCCCGCTGAGTTTCTTGCCGGTTCTTCTCAGTCGTGGTCGCGTACCGATCCGGTTTAAGAAATAATAAATAGGCCCCCCTAGGCCTATACAGAATAAATGCTTTCATTTTCATTTTCACGTCTTATAGAGTACTAAGGCGTCTTGTCCGTAGCTACATACCCTTATAAGGACAGGTACTATATTATAACAAACCTACTTTAAATAGAAACGCCTATACTAATTTTTAAACTTTCGCGATTTGAACACATATTTATATTATATTAACGGGGCTTAATCGCGTTAGTAATAGTATTTATTTACCTCGACGTTTCGATCAAGTTGCATTGATCGTGGTCACGAGCGGACTGAAGAGGCGGGTATCATTGTCTTGAAGTATGGAGATACTTTTTAATATACCCCCAACAGTTGTTATAAAAAGTCATTGTCCCGACACACAACACTAACGATATCGACAGTGGAATCCAGTGATTAAAAAGTGTTCCCGTCGCGATTTATCCTCAGAAAAATCTGTTAATATAATATAAACGCCTATACTTTCAGAAAACCCTGCAATATATCATTTCATGTTTTTTTACTCGGACAATAAAAGGAAGTAAAGTAAAAGTTTAGATCGAATTATAATTTTATTTCGATGATCTGCATCTGAGACAAACAATAATAGATAAGTACTCTTTCTTTCGACACCCACACTTTTAGAAAGAAATATTGCCTTGTCAAAACGAATCTGTATTTGATATTATCTTCTAATGGAAATCAAACGACGCCGCGACGTATAGATAATTTTGAAGCGATTGGAACCGGAACCTGTTTCTTATTCTCCTAAATGGATGAGAGTCCTATAAAGACTAATAGGTTTCTATTACACCAGATAGCTCTCGAATGTCAGGATGTCAGAGGTATAAAATAGAGATGCCACGAATATTTGGCAACTATTCGGTATTCGGCTATTCGGCCACTTTTTTCGCTATTTGGTATTTGGCCGAATATTGCAATCTATCCGAACGAATACCGAATAGCTAATCATAAAAAAAAAACTTATATCACTCATAAAGATGTTTATTTAACCAACAAATGAACATATTAATATTTAAAACCGTAGTGGTAAATTATGATGAATGAAAACATTTTTTTCTTTTCCCCATAAATTATACCTGCTTCCGAAAACAGCTACACAGAAATAAACTGCTACCGGGAGATGGATGGGAAATTCAAAGCGAAGATATCCTTTACTGTCACTATGGACGGGAATATAAAATACACGTCCCTTAAGTCGTATTGATAATAATTCATTTCACAAACTTACGAAAGTTTCAATCAAGTTAATGCCAGCAAGTTATAGAAAAATGAATTAAAAATTTTGCACAAAAAGTAGGTTCATACCAAGGAAGCAATTTAAATCAAATCTTTTAAAAAGAGCATTAGATAGATTGCGTAAGTGGTCTTGTACACAGTCATGTCATCACTTGCACTTTCTGATGACCACTCTCATTCATAATCAAAAATGTTAGAAGCTATTACCACAACGACCGCATTAGGTCTGAATTGTAGCACCACAAAACGTAAACAAACGCCGAGCGAAAGCTAGCTGTGCCGCAGATTAGGTTGCAGTTGTTGTGCACTTATGTAATTACCATTCTAGGTAATAAGAACTCTTTTGCATTACAACTATCTAGTCTGTGGGGCAACGCCGACATAACTTCTTAGTACTTTTGCTCTTATACTATTCTAAATATTTTAAGACTACAAAACGTGACTGATTTGACTAAAATTTACTTCCTTTTTATGTAAATTGTAAGTCGTGTGCGTAATAAGTAATTCAATTTATTTAATTGCGTTAATTACACATATTAAATAATTAAATATTCATACTTTTTGTCGAACTTTTTAGATTAAATTATTATTAAAGTATTTTGTTTTATATATCTGATACAAATAGGGTTACCAGATAAACATATTAAAAGTCCGGGGATAAGGCCTGATTTCCATTGCAAAACCCGGGGATTTGAATGCAGTTTAAAAACATTGAAATTTATAGATAGAAAAATTCACATCCTCGGACGGGATTCGAAACTCTCTATTTGACTAACCGACTTGCGGGGACGTTTAAAAGCAGTTTCAAAATTTACTCTCAAAAACCATAGGTGCTTAAAAAGGTATCGTCACACACTAAATATGATAAAACTGATTTAGTACCTACTCGTACTTGGGTAGGTATATAAGTGTTGATTTCAATTGTGAAATTATTACCAAAGTTTATTACTAATTACTCTATTAGTGAGAGATGATTTTAGTGAGTTTAACTTTTTATTAAGGAGATCTTTAAAATGTACTGTAATTTATTGAAAGTTCTAAAGGTCCTTAGATTTACTAAATCCGGCCGCAATCCTGAGAAGAGTCCAAAACCCCTGAGATCTCAGGACAAGTCCTGAGTCCAAAATATATCAGAGATTTTTATTTATTCTAACGTTACACATTCTCATACTTTTATTTTAATTTGAAGTCACTAAAATATTGTTCTGTAATATTTTTGGAATGACAAGTATGTGGTGATCTCGCGACAAAGTGACTACGTATATCTATGATTTTTTTTTTGACTGAGCATTGACTGATTGGATTGTGCACGAAATGCTTTATTAGAAACCGAATCCTTACTTTTTTTGTACGCCTTTTTTGTGTTTTTGGTAAGTACATATTAAGAGTTAATTTTTACTTGATTGGCATTACGCTCGATTAAGGCGAAATGAGTGTAGATTACGACCAAATTTGATGATTTGTTTTCGCGAAAACTTAGTTTTTCGACGCTTAAACATAATAACCGAAGTTCGAAAAAAAAACGTAGTGTAAATTGAATATACGTTTTTAAGAAGTATGGGAACCAATACACGATTGATCAAATTTGGCTCGATAGAATAAAATCGGCAACATTTCCTAAATTTTGCAAATTTTCTTAAGTGCTTCGTGGGAAAAAGTATTTTTATTAAATTATGGGCAACTATATTTCGATGAATGTATTATATTCAAATTCCCAATGGAATTGACTAATGAACTATAGACTCCTTTATCATTAAATTTTTATCATTTGATTGTACGGAATAAATATAAAAAGTAATAGCACGTATTCAATTGAATTTTCGCATTAAATCGTCCAATCTGGTAAGCTATTCTCAACTTTATGTAACGCATCGTAAATTGTTTTAAAATTAGGATTGGACCGCGCCGTAAAATTTCTATTCGAGTAAAAGACATCGCTGAAAACCAGCGTCGTGTTAACATGTTAGCCTAGGTTCAGCGGACCCCAATTGCCATAAACAAGTATAAGTTTAAATCCTGGTGCATTTTTTTGTTATTGAAACAGATGTAAATATTATTGATTTAATTTCAAATACGTCGGCACGTTATCGTGTCACTTTTTCTAGGATTTCCTCCAAGTAAAAATCCATCGAAAATATATATTGTTACAATGTTGCGGGGAATTTATGACAAATGACAAAATAAATGGGGAAATGTCTCACTCAATCTCGCAGAGTTGTGTAATTTTACGTGTACTTGAGAAACGACAATTCTCCAAGGTACTTAAATGAATTGATACCGTGTGTACGGAAATTGTTTCTAAATTACAGTAAATAGGTACGTCTATTACATTGTTGCAATATAAATTACACTACAATTTCTAAACGTGTTCTACAATTTATGTGTATACACTACCTTACCTACTTATAGATAGCGAAGTTTTTGAGATGTTATTTTATACTATTACTAGCATATTACTAGCATGCGTCGGCCTTCGGCCTCGCCATAACATTTCATCTTTTCTTTTTTTTATTTCATAAGAACCTTCTGACGATAAATAACACCACAAAAACAGAATTAGCGAGATTGTTCCATCCGTTCTCATAGCGTGACCAAGAGAAATAGAGGTTAATTTTTATATAATATTGATACTCGTATGCTCTAACTCGCCCGCAGCAACACCAACTCGGCATTTTAACTGTTTTACCCTCATCATAACCACTTGTCCATATGGAACGGTTTCAAAGTATAATTACTTATACGATTTTAATAGAATTTTTATTCCAAACCTTTATATGGATTTCCACAGTCACCCCCGAATCTAAATTTTACCGTCTTATTTCGCTCCTGTCGCTATCTTCTGCCCCCTCATATACATTTCTGCTAACTTTCTGCTTCATGGGAACTTGTTGAATTTGCGTGTTTAGTACCTGACTAAAAACAAACTTTGATGGTGATATTTTGCTTATAAATACAAATAAGTTAATCCTCGTTATGGATAAACAGATCAAATGTTTCTGTATTTATATTTTTTTCTAACTTATATTATTATTATATATTATTATTCCAATGTGAGCTAAAAGCTTCTCCTTTAATTTACATATATTCATAACTAGCGAATGCCCGCGCCTTCGATCACTAGTAGGCGCGGCCTTCAGCATCGCCATAACCTCCCATATTTTCCTAGTTTTTCTTTTATAAGAACCTTCTCTTGACAATAATTAACACAACAAAAAAACAATTAGCGAGATTGTTCCGTCCGTTCTTAAGTTAAAGCGTGACCAGGAGAAATAGGGGTTCATTTTTATATATTATAATTCCAATGTTAGCCAAAAGTTTTCACATCTCTTTCAATTTGTTTCATAATTGAAAAGTTGTAGGCCAAGGCTTCTATCTATAATTCTTATACGTTACGGCCCTAAAGTGCAGTCAAATGTCAAAGTATCAACACCCTTCGTGCCCAATCTATAAATACAACTTAACACCTCGAGCATTATAAAACAGTTATGCAAGCGTTTGGGGTTACGTCAGATAATTGCAAGCAAACTAAACGACTCACCGATGCCTTCAGTACTTTCTATTAGCTAAGCTGTGCCACTGCGGCCTTTTACAGCTTTTGTCCATGATCAGTGTCAATGAGAATGTGGCACTCGGCCCGGTTACACCAACCATTGTTACGTCACTTTTGACAGCTTAAAGTGAACTTTTCGAGTATTGTGTATATGTGCCAGGTTACGTTAACCGTGCCAATAACCTTTCGGGAAAATATGAATGTAATCTTCTCTACACTAAAAACACGTTTGCAGTTTAATGAAATAGTTGCACTTAAATTCATCATAATTACATCTGATCTCACGATCAGACTATGTGTTCGCATTGCGACTGATTACTACTAAATACTAGTAGCATATAACAGGTAGGTAGGCACTTGTGAGCTATTAGCCTCGTATCGCTTCCACATTATATTATGATAACTGGTCTACATTGGACGTAAGCAGGTAGCAAACAGTGAATAAAGACTGTCTCAAAGCACTGTACCGCTATTTTACTAGCTTATGAGTCGATTTATTGCTTTATGCAACATTTTGAGGACCTCAGTCGGACTTAATGGGTGCTGCACCGTTAATGGGTGCCTGATGTAATGATCAAAGTTGCGTAAAACGCCGTAACCTAACGTAGTTCTTAGGTCTTGCAGCTAAAGCTAGGCGATCGTCATACTGATGGTGACGGCTCAAGTTATAGGTAAAAATACAACTATTATGCAACTAGCCAGTGTAATGTCCGCGTGGTATACAAATGGACATGGCAACTACAGAGTGATCTGGTTGCTTTCACTATTTGGTAGCGTTTTCCGGACTGTATTAGTTTGGTGTTTAGCCTTTCAAATGTATGACTGTTGTTTTGGCGATTCTGTCGCAACGATGATGTTTACGTAATGTGGGTTCAGTTTTACGTATGAACTTAATAATGCAATGATAAATGGCAATTTCATTTTACATAATATATTATCAATGGTGATATTATCTCCATTGAATATAACGAGTATATCGCAGTGCAACCCAGGTATTAACTTTGATAACTATCATGCCTGTTTCCTTTCGATTTTTTGTTTTACCTAACGATTGCCAGATTTTAAGCCCAGATTTTTTTTAATAATCGTTCTATTTAATACATTTACTTACCAATGTTTCAAAATTTCACAATAAGATTTTCTGTGCTAACAAAATTCGGATTATTACATATCGTACTTTTAGTTAAGCAAAATGCATTCGGATAATCATTATTTTCAATTTGTTTAAAAATTTGAATAACTATTCAGTTAAGTATTGAACTCAGTACAATCTACCATTTATCTAGTACAACAGAGTGGCAGAGATAAATCACAGTTTGTACTACGAATCGAATCGCGTTTTTCAGTTGTTTACGTTTACAATACGAAGAAAATCTTTCGCAGAGTTTTCGTGCTGCCTCTACAACTAAAAGTAGCGTCATCGCGAACAATTGGTACAATATTTAGTACTTACCTACTTGTACATACCTTAATGATGAAGCGTTACACGAAAGTGAAATGTGAATGATGGATGATCTATGTCGAAGTAGCTACTTGTGCAATGTATGGGAAAATTGATGCTATATTACACACAAGAAACATGGACGTCGTCATCAATGGAATAAAATATAACCTTTCCATTATACATACTCTGTGATAGTATGTAAGCATGTTTGTATATTTGTGTGAAAATGGTGATGTAATGGTCAAACGATTTTTTTTATGTAACTCGGTGCACGCAAGTCGCTCGCCTGATGTGAATCGTCACGTTTGCCCACAACAGTTCAGAACCATATACAATTTTAAACTAATCATATAAAAAATGCAACGCGCTTGTCACTCTGAGATATAAAATGTTATATAATAAAATTCATTTGCCCTGAAATTTCGCTGGAAACATTACCCTACAAACCGCAACAATGTTTGCACACTACTTCATGGTGGAATATCTGACTAATAGGTTATGTGAAAAAAATCGGATAATATGTTTTTTTAATTATCTATGTACGAAAAAAATTATAAGCGATTTAAATTTTGATACTTTGCGATGTGTTTCATGACTAGGTACATATGCAAACCTTTCAGTATTATTACACTTTTTGTTACACGCTGTATACACACCAGACACGCGTCAAAAATACATGTTCATGTACACTAATCTTTGATCTGTCAGAAGGCAAGGTAAGTCAGAAGAAAGGCTATCTGCGCCAACCGGCCAATCAGTTTAAGTTTAATGAGATAAAAACAAAGACAAGACCAGATATTGCCCTATTGTGTCAATGCAAGATGAAACAAAACTGGTTCGATTATAAAAAGAAACATCGACAGCATATCCGGGTAAAGCAATGTAGGTGCAAGTACCTATTACAACACTATTAGTTAGAGTATCTATAACAGTCGAATGATGTTAGGGTTACTAAATCTAAGGATTCGGCCTGAGATATCAGGATTTGGACTCTTCTCAAAAAGAACAGGATTTTAGAATTTTCAATAAAATACACTCTTGTTAAAGATTTCCTTAAAACGTTTAATTAAAATAATCTTCCTTGCCAGAGTAATGGGTAATCAACTTTAGTAATAATTTCACAATTGAAACCAACACTTATTTTTCCAAGTAGGTATAGGTCCTAAAGCAGTTTTATAATATTTATTGTGTGAAGATACCTTTATAAGTAAGGTGAAGTTTGAGAGAAAATTTTCAAACGGCAAAAATCTTAGGATTTTTCAATGAAAATCAGGCCTTTTTTCCGGACTTTTGATTTTTTCAACTGGTAACCCTAAATGAAGTTGACGACTGCCCGTCCGTTTCTTTGTATACGATCGCTAAGAAATGACATCTTTTGTTGTTTCGACAAACGTAATTAAAGACACGTTCCTTGGATTCGTTTGGTGTTCAATGCATTTATTTTGAAAGTGTTTTGTTTTGATTGCGATACATTTTTCATTTGTTTCGTTGTAGGCCTTACGTTGGTATGTGTGACATTATCGCAATTTATCCATGTTGTGTTTGAAAGTAGAAAATAGATTGATCATTTCGTTATGAAAACGTTTATCAGTCGATATGATATTACTGAACAAAAGGCTTTATAATTCATATATTTTTTACATTATTTTACTTGACGATTTTCTACTAGGTATATTCGTGCTTTTATAAATACGATTTGGGCACCCAGCATCCACACCATAAATATCTGTAGATCCCATAAACATGTAAAGATTTCTCTATTTTATACTCAAAAACGTACACACACAGAACATCGCTTGAATCTTCCCCTGGGTCCCATTAGAATTGATATATATTGATAATGGTTTTCATTGCGAACGATGAATTGATCACATAAACGCTACTGATAGGTCTAAGTATACCTATCATCACCCCTACCGATACATTAGTATGGCAAATATTTATTGTTACGTATTCATCTTTTTTACATACGAAAGATGAGAAGCAATTTAGCTTGTTCGTACAGCCGTGTGATTCTCTAAGAGCAAACATCAACATCCGTGAAACAAATGAAGAGATGACAAGACACGTTGGAAAAGCAACCTTATGTACAAGTGCGATATCTCATAAAGTATTTGACATCGGTGAGCTCGTCGAGGAATGATTACAGAATCGCACGGCAGAAAATACAGAGCAATATCAAACGTAACAAGGTTGTTTATAAAGAATATATTTTCTTGCTCATTCAGGCGTAAAATTTAAGAGCTTTTACGGACCAACAATGTAATGTCACGTCTTTATTCAAAACATTTTGAAAGGCGTAGCAGAAATTATAATTTTGTTTACGACGTCAAAAGTAAACGGTTCAGCCGTGCGATTCTCTTCAAGAGCAAACATCGATGCATCTTTGACTACATCTGTGAAACAAATGACGAGATGACAAGAAACGTTGGAAAAACAATCTTATGTACAAGGGCGATATCTCATAAAGTATTGACATCGGTGAGCTCGTCGACGAGTACGAGTCTCGTACTACGACGAATCATTAGAGAATCGCCCGGCTGTAGGTAAGTAGTTTAGGTGTGAATGTGTAACTAACAGACTAATAATATTATATTCGCATGTACTTTTAATAGTTAAAAAAAACCCATACTGGTACAAACGTAGTTTTTATCCTGTTGAAATAGAAATCAAACTTAATTCTATTTTATCGACACTTTCTATGCATAAGTGCATGAATAAGAAAATTAAAAAAGCTGTTTTATGAAATGTATGATAATCAAATGCAAATCGGTCCTGAAATGTCTCATTTGCATTATTTTCAGTATAAGCATGCTTGTTTGCATGCTTACCTGGTGTAAGTAATTACTGAAATCACACCATAAAACGTACTAAAGCAATAAAAGTAATCACTGTAAGTAGCAATTTATGTAAATTTTATAAAACTTGAGTATGAACGTAAAGATTACATATCGAGTAGAGAAAGAAACAAGAAAGATGCGCAGATAGTGTGAAAGAAGGCTTGTGTATGGCAGCGGACATTATATACAATATACTCTTGTAATTTTGTAATAAAAAACGGAGTTATAAGGCGCTGCAAGACCAAACTTTTAGGTATTTGAGAGGGTAAAGCACTGGCCGTGAGCTTTGCGTCTGTAAACACGATAACTTTTCGCAGTTTTATTTTGTTTAAAAAGCCACAATGGTAAAAAAGTATAGATATTTCTTTAATTTATATAGATTACTTTATTACAAAAAATATTGAACAAAATATTGAGAAATGCGATGCGAAAGATTTTTTCTGTTGTTTATTTGCCAATTTTTTCTTTAAGATGCCGGTTATATATATGTATAGAATATAGATATAAGATATTGTGCAATAGACATAAGTCTTTTTTTATTCTTAACTATGCACTTTATTTTTTCAAGTTTGTATCATTAACTACGAGTATAGTATGTCTAAACTGTGCGACGAAAACCATAGCATTTTACGGATCTTATTGGCTTTAGGCAGCGTCTTTGCGTGAACTTTCCATATATAGTTGTTATATACGATCAACATCTCTATAGACCTAGAACGTCATCGGTGCTATACATTCGGATCTAAATTGTGACTTTGGATCCCAGGTACTCATTTTGATTTTCTAAGTGGAATCATTTTTCGCTTCGGGTCCGTCAGAAATCGCTGCGGATATTGCATCAAAGGTCGCACGGCCAGACACAATAGAAATTTTATTCTTATAATGACATCGACCCTTGAAGGCAAGTCCTTCTTTTGGAAGTCCCTTTTCTAGGTACTATTATTTATTCTGTACTATAACCCAATAACACACGTCGCGTCTCCTGTGTGCTATCCCGCAAATGTACCCTTACAGGCGAGTGGTATCGGTCTAAAATCACCGAATAATATATAATTACCTACATGGAAACCTAATTACGCTTAGTGCTACCGGCGTTACCTAACTAGCCAAAAAAAGTAGAAAAAGACATAAAAGAAATAGGAGTCAATGGTCAAAACTCTTCACGCTCATTGCCTGTCTAAGTATGTAGGTACTTTTTGCGAATACTTGATGTAACACTATAATAGACTTTCAAATGAAAGCGCATTTTTTCCTTCATTATTTTAGTCTTCTTAATTTAGTAAAGTCACGTATTCAGAGATGTGACTAGATTTTATTTCTCAGGACATACGACTTGTTTGCCGTGGTAATCATTTGATAATGATGTAAAAAACTATGAAAATCCATTCACTCGAAAATACATACACCTGCGAAGAAATAATAGTATTTCTTCGTAGACATACACAGAAAGCAATAAATAAGTATCCATTCACTTGCGCAATTAAGTACAATAGTATTAGTGTTATATATCGATGATTGTGGTCCGATCGTCTTTCTCTGAGATGAAGGCCCGTCTGCCAGAAGCAAGGGGCTGATTATGCAACTGACATTGCTGTGTTTCGGTGTACTCCATAATACGATGATTTAATCGATGGAACAATCTCGCTGATTCTTTTTTTGTTGTGTTCATTATTGTCAGAAGTTTCTTATGAAAGAAAAATCAACATAATATGGGAGACTATGGCGAGCCCGAAGGCCGAACCTACTACGCGAACCAAGTCGCGGGCAGTCGCTAGTTATTAATAAATAAGAGGTCCATAACGAAGGTCCTGTCATCCACCTCCGTAAGAGGGTATTCCTTATACGTGGTAGGTGGCCGTTGGCCTTTTCTGCAAGTCTCCGCCTTTCCGGGTACCATCGCAGTACCAGATATTCTGCGCAGAAGCTTATGGTCGTCTTATAAGTCGCGAGTTGATACTACGATAGTATACAAAAATACCCTTACGCGTTTTCTACCAACGTACACTATCAGATTGTCAAACCTCTTGACGACTCTGAAGATTTCACAGAGATCATCTTGCTCTGCCTTATACAGTGCATAATTCCTTTTTCGTTGACAATTTCACTACGGTTACACGCTCGTTATGACAAAAACATTTTCCAGACTGTTGAAAACAAGAGCAGGACAGGACGTGGAATAACAATTGTTAAATTATCGTAAAAAACTAACTAGCATTTGGTAGCATTAGATATTATTTAATCTGTGGTTATACTCTGGGCTCACCAAAGCGGCCACTCAACGACAAGCGAAAGAGAGATGTGCCATTAAAGTCTATAGAATTTCGTTATAATTAGACTTACAGGAAAGCGTAAATTGATGTTAAAGGTCAGTTGGATTATAGTTTAATAGCTTTAAGCAATTAAAGTGTAAGTAGTATATAATTTTATATATATTACTTATAATATAGCCCGTAAGGCCTGATTAACAATTAATTCATCACTATGCTCTTTGTCCTCAAATCAGTAAAGGAGTCACAGTACAGGGGTATGTGCTCAAAGCGGTACGTAAACATGGTCATGTTGCCGTAACGACAGAAGTGGTTGGTAATGAATGACGTCGCCCCGGATAGAGGAAAACAACGTGAACTCGAAATAAAAATTGTTTATTGTGTGTGAATATAACCAGCCATGTGCAATTGTGACATTTGCACAGATGTTTCCATCCCACCCATAATATATTTGTGTAGGTCCTTACCTATAAAATTAAGACGCGCTCGTATCCTGATAATAGTAAAAAGCAGAATCTTTAAACATCTAGTGTAACGAAACAGATCTATAACACTGTATGAATACAAATACTCAGGTTAGACAAGGAACAGGCAAAAAGTAATAACCGAACAAAATTCCTAAGTATTAGTCGCTCTCTGCAGAAAAAAAATCCAGATTAAGTCCATAACAAAAAAACTTTCACGTCCAAACTCTCTGAATTTTTAGCGATAACACTATATTTTTTTAGATAATACATAGCCAACATATAGTACTAAAGTAGTAACCAGCAGTTTTTTCAATTGTATTAGTATATATCGAAATATATTAAGAAAACCTACAAAATTAATGCATTTTCGCATCACTACGTCTAATATAACGAGCGATTTTCAACCTTACGTAAAGCATAATACATTATTTTAAAATTGGAGTTGGACCGCGCCTTGAGGATTTCTATCGCTGCTGGATAGTACGCGAGTATGAAGGAAGCCCGCTATTTCGATCAACTAGAGTTCTATACAATAGCTGTCATTGTTATACGTAGTTGTATTTTGTTTCACCGCCGTTAGATTAGTCTTTAATCTATATTAAAGACTAATCACTAATGATAACAAAGAATACATATTTGACATGGGAAAAACAAAATTGTGCGTTATTTTCGAATTTGAGTTCCGTCGTGGGATCAACGCAGCATACAAGGTAGGCAGTATACAAATGCAACCGGTATCTGAGCCACACACGGCAATAGATATAAATCGATACAAATTACCACATATAAAAAAGTCCGTCCGCATCCGTAGACGTTCATTACTTCGAAGTCTTTTGTTCGAAGCATTAAAAGGATGGCGAGTTAACCATCTTGATCTGTTGAGACTGATAAAGCTTCACTGCGAGCGAGAAATGATACACTGTACGTAATATACGTATAGTATTATACAACCCGGTCAGAATATCTGTGCACCTCGCTGGAATGCGGCGCCTCTCCCGCTTCCCTTGTCAACTCTCCGCGCACTCGTCGGTGCGACAGTACGGTTAGCATCTTCGTTGCCGATACACGTCCCGATAATTTTGATATTTTCGCTTTGTTGTTGTTTTGTTTTTTAATATTTATTGTTAAGTTTAGACTGTTTACTGTTAAGTTTGGACTGGTTTGGTTGTTATTAAAATTGTTGTAGCTGTTAAACTGAAGTCATGGGAAAAACAATACACAGCGAATTAAGAAATTTAATCTTGAAAGTGCTCAAGTTTTTTGAATCGGAGAAAGCAAATAAACAGTACACCATACCTAATATCACTACTACTACTACTACTAATATCACTAGGGGAAGATAGTTCGGAGAGTTCAGAAAGTGAGAGTGAGGAAGATACAATGTCAGGCATAGAATCAATAACTTATAGTGACTGAGTTTAATAATAAATGTTTTTGTAATCAAAATTATTGTTTTTTAATAACAAACCCTTCATCAATAATAAATTGATTTGAAAAGGTTAATAAATTTTTTTTACCTCCACATTTCTCGAAAAAACTTTTTTTCACACCGTACCCAGACCGCCGATATGACGTCACGAGGTCAGGTGCACAGATATTGTGACCGGGTTGTACGTATTATATTACATAATACGTGGATTTCATTTCTTCAGCGTGTCATGTACCTACTTAACTTAATCCTATAGATATCTGGCCAGTGAATAATAAACTGATTCTATTTTAAGCGTAGTCATCCTAGATCCGTACGTGCATTTCGAGAGAGAGAGAGAGAGGCATAATTATGTCAGTCAGTTGAAATATGGACGATGAAAAATATTACATTGGTTTTTGTATTGACATAAACATAAGTTGATAGGTGTAAAAACACATTTGTTAAAGGTCTGGCAGATAGGCTGCTGCTGACTGCCACGTATAGATGATGGTTGGCTATATCCACCTGAATAGTTTTATTTTATTTAATTTCAATTTTTATTATTTATTGTAATTTATAATATTTTTTTCTTGTACCATGGATCTCGTGTCTGATAAATAAATTATGATTATTATTATTATTTTTTTAATTCAAAACAATATCTCGGATTTCATCCGGTCCTTTACAAAGGCATAAGTGGGGCTGTAGCCAACACTTAGAGGCCTGTTTGGTATAAAAATACAAAGGAGTATAAAAAACAGAAAAAATGTTGGATGAAGGGTAACATGGTACCTACTTTTAACTATTACAAATATGGGTAAAATGGCCAGGCTATTGATATGAACTTATTAGTGATAAGGAAGATAGTGGGCTATGGACGAGACTACGGCACCTGCCAATTTCAGTCTCATTTAAAATATTTAGGCAGGTGGTGACTCGCCACCCACTAAACGGGCCCCCCATAAGAGCCACCATCAATGGTGACAAAAGGGGCAACGTTGGTGTGGATGGCTGAAGGGTGTTGAGAGGTGTGCTGCGGTTTCACTAGAGCGCTACTACCGGCGTTATGCCCTTTAACACTTCCACCCTTAGAGCTTTTTGTGTCTTGCTCTTGCGTCTCCACCCCTAGACGGCCAATTATAAAATATAAATTATAAATTTTACGCGATTTTATCCGTATAAAGTTGTTTATAATAATATTATTATTATTATTATTCCTTTTATTCAAAATAAATCACGGATTTCATCCGGTCCTTTACAAAGGCATAAGTGGGGCTGTAGCCAACACTTAGAGGCCTGTTTGGTATAAAAATACAAAGTAGTATAAAAAAAAACAGAAACTTATGGATGGATGGTGACATGGTATATCTATTATAAAAATGGGTAAAATGACAAGGCTATTGAAATGATTTTATTAGTGATAAAAAGATAGTGTAGCTATGGAAGAGACTACGGCACCTGCCAAATTCAGTCTCATTTTAAATATTTTGGGCAGGTGGTGACTTGCCACCCACTAAACGGGCCCCCCATAAAGGCCACCATGAATGGTGACAGAAAGGGCAACGTTAGTGTGGCTGGGTAAAGGGTGTCGAGAGGTGTGCTGCGGTTTCACTGAAGCGCTACTACCGGCGTTATGCCCTTTAACACTTCCACCCTTGGAGCTTTTTGTTACTTGCTCTTGCGTCTCCACTCCCAGACGGCCAATTAAGGCAAGCCGGGGGTCAGGGGTCTCATTTAGCCCCAGGGAGAATCAGAGTCCACGGTGTCGCCACTCACCGACGGCTCGCCACAAAGCCGCCCCTGCGGTTTTATTATTATTATTATTATAAACAGCTTTATACGGATGAAATCGCGTATAATTTTATATTATTTTATCCAGACGTTTCAAACACTTTTCAGTGAACATGGTCACGGGTAGGCTACCGGTTGTTTTCGTATATTTTATTCTTTTGATATATATTTTTAAATGTCTCCCAAATTTCAATCATAAATTCAGTTTCGACTTTATTGCCTAGTTTTACATAGCTATTTTTTTGTGAATTGCCATGAATGCCAGCGCTGATTATAAACTCTATAATTACTCCAGCATATATACAATAATCATTTGGCATTTAAATGCGTGTCAAGAACAATGTTCGATAAGCAAGGCCCATAAATATTCGAAAGGATACTTCTATCAAAGAAAAAAACGTTTTGAAGATATGTAATAGAAACAATATAATATGCTTTTAGTCGGGCCTCATCAGGCTATTTTATTTAATCTTGTTTTTCTTTTACCGGATCGAAGACAGAGAGAGACAGGTTTTGGTGATGATTTTTTATTGGCTGATGTTTTGTCAAATGTTTTTTTTTTATAAATTGGCTTCGAAAAATACCCTGCTAATACTGGGTGTTTTTATTGGCTACTTGCCTGTTACTCTATAAGTTAAATATAATATACATTCACTGAACATTCACAGTATAATTAACAATCATGTTCTTGTTTCGAGTTTTAAGCTAGTTGCTGGTAAGTGTACATAATCACAATATACGAGTACATCCTTTCGGTATCATTTCAAAACGATAAAGTTTTACAATTTTCAAAACGTCAGTCAAGCATGATGAAACACCAAGTTACTTCTTTATATTATTTATTAATTATAAAATGGCATCCATCTCAAATGTATAATAACTATGCTGCAGGCTAAATCGTTTGAAAAATTTCTCATTAGTTATTTTGAGAGCTACTTTAGAAGCTAAAAATATTTTGTGTCATAGATAGATAGATAGATAACACTTTATTGAGACACCACATTTATGACACCACATTTATGACTTAATATTAGACAATAAAATAAAAAAACAATGCCTAAAAACTAGGTGCAACAATGGGCGGTCTTATCGCTCAGAGCGATCTCTTGTCATCTGTATTTATGAAAGTTTTCTTATTTGAAATCATATTATTTATATAATATTCATATAATATATTATTGCATTACCGAAATATTTTAATATTTCGATACGTCTAGTTCTCATTTCATTAATTTAAATATCTATTTGGAACCGAGTCGCAATCTAAATAAGAAATATCTAAATAAAATTATCTAATAACTGATGCATGCCATATTTTGAAGTTTGTACGACTATGTTTGTAGTTTTGTACTCCGCTTGGAGTTTTTGAATGTACTACCCTCTTGTCTGAGTTATTTTAAATTTGTTTCATTTTGAAAGCTACTACTAGCCCTACATGCTTTTACATATAAAAATCTCAAAAAAATATTATTTTTTGAGATTTTTATTTTAGAGATTTAGTTTTACTTGATTATTTTTTTTTATACATGCAAATATTTTTTACCATGGTTGATGATCGGGTCTAACACGAAACAAACTCTACACACAAAAAATGGCTGGTCAGCACAGTTGTATAGGTCAGAATTGTATTGTGCTACATGGCGAGAACGAAAGTTGTTCGATAAATACGTATATAAAATAAGAAGGATCACATTTTGAGCATTTAATTAATGAATTTACAAAAAATATTCAATTGACTTCGGCAATTTGAAGTAAGTTTTTTAAGTGAGTAATTTTAATTTTTTTAATGAGTTATTTTACGTTATTTCTTTCTTTTGAGATACTATGTTACTTAAGGGGAATTGTAATTTTTTGTCAATCCTTTCGATTGGCATCACAAAAATACAGGATGTTTTTTGATGTATTTTTACATTTGGGTAGGTTCGCTTCCCAGACGAAGCAAGTAATTTTTATAAAATCTTTGAATGCAGTATTACAATTTTTTAATTAAATAATGTCTTCTTTCAGTAAAATGTTCCATTTGCAATATTCAAGGCACTTTCCCTCCATATGGCATAGCCGTGGGACGCCCTGTATACAGCGATTTAAATACCACAAAAGCTGAAACCAGTTTTTGGCATTCTCGTTTCAAGGTTACTTTTAATGCAAATTGAATGAATCCAGTATCGAATAATATATGCTTCGATATATATTCTATACTCATTAAAAAGTTAAGATTACATAACATGCGTATATTTATCTGATGTTTTTTAATGTTCTCTATAAAAAGCAACAGTCACCCAAATTATATTCATGAAAAAAAAATTTACGTTCGTTCATGATCGCCTTGTATGAAACTTGTTTTTGTATGTAAGATGGTCTTGAGCTGATCGGCTCTTTCTTGTCCTTGCGTTGTAAACGTCGTGCTTTTGGAGTTGTACGTTTTTTAACTCGTTTCTTTTAACATACTGGCTACGCCATGCGGTTTCACCCGTGATAGATAATGATGAAAAGTATGCTGTATGTGTTATTCCAGCGACAGATAGAGGGGGATCTACATACCAAATGTCATCCAAATTCGTTCAGACAGTCTGGCGTACTTCAAAAACATGATTTTGGAAATATTTTGTCAGCAAGAAAATGGTCATTTTACACAAAAACTTTTTGATGCCAATCGATCCTGTTTCTTATAAGGATCAAAAGTCTCTACTGGACCGACTGAGGTTTGAGTACTATAAATGTCAGAAATCGCGAAAACTTTGTCCATACATTTCGGCAAAAGAGTCAAAGTTTTATATTAGCCAAAGTTCTTGTTATGGGTAAGTATATAGATCCGCTTTAATCCGCTATTAAGAAGACTGACAGCAAAAGTAGGTTAATAAAAAAAGTTTTAAATTCTCCTCTACAGAGAGGAGAATATTCCTTGGATTGTATTTTCGGAACAATACAGTTCAATTTCTGTTACTGTGCTATCCAGAAAACGCAAAATCAGGATGGCTTTATTATGAAATAATAAATCACATACAAATGGCAATCTTGTGAGTCAGTACGTACCAAATTCTGTGATTATTAACATTAATCAGAGTCCCATTAGTCCTATAGATTCCTCGGATCCCGAAGGAGCAGTAATGGAACCATGATTGAATCATGTATGAATGAAGATCTTGAATGAAGCAGATACCCTTTATTATATTGTATAGATCCCTATTCCTGTATTAACTTAGATGTTTCCATTCCTTGACCACATGGGCATTTGCCCATCCAGTGGCTTGACAATAGTGCAATGTTAGGTCTAATACCTACTACAATAGTTTAACCAACTTTACGCAATGAATTTGTTAGCATCATAAGGTTTTAATATATTGTTAAGATTTCCAACAATTGATTTCATAATTTTCACGATTGCTTGAACAACTTTCAACTGATTAAATTGCGTATATTTTTTTGTTTATTTAGTACCGACGTGAAAAGTGTTTCCAATACAGGTCACGAATAGACTGGATGGGTTATCAATTATTCGATTAAGATTTTTTAGTATTTGTATAAATTCCTTTAATTTACATAGTTTTTGGAATAATTATTGCAATTCAAACTGCTGTTTATATTTTTGACAGCATTTATTCAAATTATTTACAAAATTGTTTTAAACTATCACGGTTGTTCACTAAAGTTATATGATTATTAACGGGATATTTACCGTGGTAAGGTTGTGAACATGGTGCATGTAACTGCGCCGAAATATCGGGAGCTCATTCAACAACCTTACCACGGTAAATATACCGTTAATAATCATATAACTTTATTTACAAAATATTTTATAAGATAATATAATATATTATATAACTATGAATAGGAAACTACATTATGTTTGCTCCCGGCGATGCTCCCGCCACGGTGACGTTGTAAATGCCGGTATATCGGCTATTAGCATTCCAAAAATGGTATATTGTGTCAAACAATCAAAACTGAATACTTATCTAGACAATTAGTACTACACAGCTTAAGGTTTACAAAAATGGGCAGGAGTCCTCTTTTAGACATATTAAAATGTCTGTGCCAGAGTACCTCGATCTTCCGTGTTTATAATAACTAACTATATGTAGGTACTTATTACATATTTTATATTTATACAATTGAAAGAAACTCGTCTTGCAAAAGCTTTTAAAAATGCCAAATGACCTTGACCATAATAACTAAGCAGTGTGGCTTGCGTTACAGCTCCGAATCAGCCGTGCGATTCTCTAAAAGCAAACATCGTTGCATTTTTGACAACATCCGTGAAACAAATGACGAGATGACAAGAAACGTTGGAAAAACAACCTTATGTACAAGGGCGATATCTCATAAAGTATTTGACATCGGTGAGCTCGTCGACGAACGCATCGACGAATCATTACAGAATCGCTCGGCAGACCTTCATAATAATATACGTACCTGGATGACTGAGCTTTGCTCGTAAATTAACAATTGTTTTTTTGTCTTACCTTAATCCAAACACTCATTGGCTTAGTGTTGCTTAACAACGCCATCTATTGTCAAGTAGCTTTAGTGTTGTAGCAGTTTTAATTGCCTGAAAACACGGATAAAACGACGTTTTTTTAAAGTGAAACCTATCTAGACCGATTTATCGCCCCCGAAACCCCCTACATACGAAATTTCATGAAAATCGTTCGATTGTTTCGGAGATTCAGTTGATATATAAGCATTGCTCGTTTTAAAAAGATAGTAGTACTTAAGTAAAGATAATAGAGAACCTAATATTTTGTTCTGTCTTTACTTTCTGCAGCCAAATAGGTTTCACTGTCTTAAAAAATCACAGAGCTGTCGTTTTTTACCAACTTGAATTAACTTACGCCTGAACTGTACTGTAGCTTTACTAAGTTACTAACCCTCAAACGTAATCTAGTATTACGTGATCATGGTCGGCGCTTACGGCGTTCGCGCGCGCAGTCTTCTACCGAAACGCACGCGGCTCGCTCGCACTTTCGCTCTCGGGTGTTCTGGCGCTTACGCGATCTGCACTTCCTCGACCCGATGGAGACAATCTTATGCTCCTAACGTAATTGGAACACCTGGATTTGGATTGCTCTAGAAACAATTGAGTTAAGATTAAATAATCCTGTTGAAAAGGATTCGGAGGACGAAATTAAAGAAATCGTAAAGCTAGAACGTGAAAAAGGATATTTTTGTGATCCTATTTATCCTGGACGTGAACTTTTATCATTTTCTCTTTACACGTGATCGGGTCCGTGGACAAACTGTGCTATCAAGTTAATATGATCCTGACCTATTTACTGACCGCTTTAAAATCTGCAGTAAACTTCGAATGTATACGCGATTAGTAGGGTGATGAAGACTGATTAAAAAATAATGCAGTAGCCCTCTAGTGATTCTCGGATGATAAGATTTCGCAAGTCATTAGGCTATTTGAAAACAATACAGATTGGAAGTGATTCATACTAGATAACAGTTTACTTAAGTGGATTATTCTGTTCGTTATAACTTATCTGCGATCGTTGAGACTGTGTTGTGAGAAACTGGAAACGTTGAGATCCTGCGAACTTTTAGTTACCCAACTGCATCTGTGACGTTTGATTTGTAAATTGTGTGTTTTAAACTGACCCTTGTGTCGTCGAGATAAAGTTTGTGTGGTGTTGTTAGCACTTGACTATGTTTGTGATACTGGCGTTTATTGGAGTGCGTTTTGCTCTAAATGTGTCTAGGCAAAGCGCACGCGCCCTGGCCGACGAATGCTATACCAGAAAGTACGTTTTTTCCTCGTTAATACTTCTTAACGCTATCCAGTATAAATGCTTAATATTTTACAAAAAGGTACTTCATATTGATTATAGTTAATTTACCTCTAAAAGCATATGTTTTGCTGCATAGGGCTGCAGAGTGATTTAGCACTTTATTTCTGCCTTGCGTGGCTTTAAAGATGAATCTTCATAAAAATACGTTTATCGTAAAATATTGGGCATTGTACATAGTTATATAGACCTTATTGTTACATGTGGTATGAATGTACATTACACAATACACAATGCTTTACATATAATCTACATTACATTAATTTAACTATCATTACGTTTACAAATGACCTTGACTATAAATAGACTCATGTCTATTGTTTGTAAATGTAATACATTCACTTTGTAAGATTTGGATCCAACATACTTACTCGTATTATTCCAAATTCACGAAACGGTCAAATTTAAGTAGACGAGAACACCAAATAAAGTTGATATTTTATTTATTAAAGTAAAATGAAATGAAAATTCAGCTAAGTATTAATATTGTATAGACATTAACAATGAATTGGTGATAGTAACAATGGAAGATTTCGTAGATACATCTAAACTATTATAAAGAAGAAAGATTTGATTGTTGGTAAAATTGTGTGTGATGTATAAACACGAAAACTACTTAAATAATACCGATTTAAAAAAATCTTTCACTTATGGAAAAGAAGTATCCACGGATCCACCTGTGGATTAAAGAGGAGATAAAGGTATCCGCAGATCCACATGTGGAGCCGAGCTGTGTATCCAAGTGGACGGAGGGAAAGATACATTATTCCGGGGTAACATTTTATATATTATTTTTATTGATAATTTTATCCTGCGATATAGACTGGTCGGGACCAATATACTTTTAAGGAGAAATGGACTTCGCGGGGGCACCAGCTAGTACTGAATAAAAGACAGCGAAGCATTTCCCAAGAGAGCAAAAAATGGGCTAACTAATCTATTATATATATAATACCTATTTCTCCTAGTTTCGCTATAACTTGAGAACGGCTTTACCGATTTAATACATCTTTAAAAAAAATTATGCTTCGTAGAACGTGCTTACATTAAAAAAAATTAAGAACAGATGGGAGTGGATGTGAGTGATGGGAGATGAAAGTCGCGGGCAGTCGCTAGTCCATATCTAATATATAATGATGAAAAAAGAATGAACCCATATTTCCCTTGGTCACGCTTTTACTTGAGATCGGATGAAACAATTTCGATAATAATTTTTTTGGTGTGTTAATTATTGCCAGGAGTAGGTTCTTATGAAAGAAAAACCAAGAAAGGTGGGGAGTCGTGGCCTTAGTCCGAGCCCACTACGCGAACGAAGTCGCGGGTAGTAGCTATATAGTACTAAATAAAAGACAGCAAAGCTTAAGAGAGCAAAAGCTGGGATAAGCTAATGTACCTAATATATAAAAATGAATCCCATTTTTTCCTGTTCACGCTATAACTTGACAAAGGCTTTACCGATTTCATACATCTTTTTTTGAATGTTTCAAATACTTCGTAGGAGGTTGCTACATTAAAAAAAAAGATAAGACCGGGAGGTTATGGCGTGGCTGAAGGCCGAGCCTACTACGCGGACGAAGTCGCGAGCAGTGGCTAGTCTATATATATAAAATGAACACCTATTTCTCCCTCTCTCACGCTATAACTTAAGAACAGATTGAACAATGTCGCTTATTCTTTTTTGTTGTGTTAATTATTGTCAGGAGGAGGTTTTTATAAAGTAAAACCTAGGATAGGGATAGCTAGATAAGGGAGGTTATGGCGAGGCCGTAGCCCGAGCCTACTACGCGAACCAAGTCGCGGGCAGTCGCTAGTACTAAGTAAAAGACAGTAAAGAATTTCTTAATACCTAAAGCAAAAATGGGCTGACAATGGGCAAAAAATCAATCAAAGTAAGGATGTGACAAAAAATAACGAATATCACCATATTCGTGTGTCATTAAAAAGCTATAAAGACTAAAACCTTGGTTTTAGTTAAGCAGGAAAACATTTACATAACTTAGAAACCTTGGCAGTAGCATTGGCTATCGTATACGTTCCCACGGTCATTTTATTCATTTCTAATAGCCTTCAATAACCTTTCATATGTTTGCATTAATGTTCAATAATTCATAGAACGTAGTACAAAAAGAACAATGTAGGTAATAAACTCTAACACTTTTCATGATAATAATTTCAATGATTTGTTAATAAATGAAATAAAACATATTATCTATTAGTTGCTAAAGAATTGTCCTATGTATAAGCACTTGCCTCATTTTAATAGTCTGTTTTTCATTTATTCAAATGTAGTTTTGAGAGTATCCCATTGTGGATTTACATTTATAAGTAGTATTTCTCTCTAATGGGGGAGGCCTATGTTCAGCAGTGGACGTCCTACGGCTGAGATGATGATTTCTCTAGCCTTTAAACCCTTTTTTAACGGCTGCAAAAAAAAACTTTAAACATGACAAGTACAATTTGAAAAATGTTATACCGACTTCCATTCTATTCAGGTATTGGAGTGTATCTCAAAAACTACTAGACCGAATTTGATGAAATTTAAATGGATCTACACGGGAAGCACCAGCTTTCAAACAAAAAAAAATAAGAATCGGTTCACTCTATCGAAAGTTATGAGGTAACAAACATTAAAAAAAAATACAGTCTAATTGAGTACCTCCTACTTTTTTGGTAGTCGGTTGAAAACAATACAAATTTCGTACAATATTATCAATCTGTTTGGTTACACTAGATGTTTAAAGATTCTGCTTTTGACTATTATCAGGTTACGAGCAAGCCTTAACAAAGAGTTCTACTGCACTAATAAGTGCATATTATATATAAACATAATACAGGAGTATGTACAACCGCCTTGTGCATAAGTATAACTTAATACTAAATGCGCATAATAAGGAAGCGCACCTTATTGAATATGAATGATTTAACACGTATAATCAAAACAAGAATGATAAATGAAAATAGTACATATACGCGATGGACTGTTTGACTATATCTTGTAACAGAAGTTAATTTACTGCCATGGATTTATACTTTATGACCAATAATTAATTATTAAACCTTAAGAAAGTAAATAGCATTATTCAAAATCGGTTAACTATAATGTATGTTTTTTACTAATACTCTCTACATAAATTAATTTATTGAAATTGTTTTCAACCGACTACCAAAAAAGGAGGAGTTACTCAATTAGACTGTATTTTTTTTTATGTTTGTTACCATCATAACTTTCGATAGAGTGAACCGATTCTCAATTTTTTTTGTTTGAAAGCTGGTGCTTCCCGTGTGGTTCCATTTAAATTTTATCAAATTCGGTCTAGTAGTTTCTGCGATACACTCCAATAACTGAATAGAATGGAAGTCGGTATTAAATTTTTCAAATTGTACTTGTTAACGATACTTTATTGACAGCTTTATTATTTTTGATAATAGAGCTTTAACTAACAAATGTCAGAAGGTAATTATCTGGTTGCCACGACCACCATGACTAAATAAATGAATATAAAAATAAATAAGTTACCTATTCTCTCCGCCTCAGTAATTATTCAAGTGAGGATCGAATCGGTGAAATATATCAATTAATTTTTTGGTAACGAAACCAAAACTATCTTGTATTCTGCATGTATTTATTACAATCAATGGGATTGATTTATAAATGAAGGGGTTTTATTAATCTGTTATAATGATTATTACTTTACATACTCGTTTCCTTCAATATTAAATTTAAGCACTTGCGTAGCGCTAGTTAAAGAGTTCTTCAAAAACATAACATCACGCCTGTAGGTACGGACATCCTCGAAGGTGTTGGGTAAGATACCTATATAGATGATTTTTTACAATACAATGACTCAAGTTGATTTAAGTTGAATTGACTTCCTTGTTGTATCAGTGTAGTACGGATCACAACTAAGCCACTAATGGGGGATCCCAATAATCTATCTATCCACAGTTTTCCCTACTACCGATAAAAAATTTACATAACGTCCATACAAGTAGTGTCAAAATACACTAAGGTAACCGGCGATAGATAGATTAATGGAACCGGCTGTAAGTCTGGTTTGTCATGCCGAAAAAAATATTATTTGGTTTTATTTGGAAATACATTTTTTACTGTGTTCGGAGGCTGTTATAATAATGTATTAATATGCTCGCCCCCTATCATATGCGACATAAGATGTAGGTCTTTTATTAACACGGCTTATACGCGACACTTAATCCTGTAGCGACGAGGCATCCCATAATAATAAAAACGTTGAAAAGTAAGATATAAAATGCAACATGAACATTTATTAAAGTTTATGTAATGTGCAATACATAAAACTCATGAGCAGAAAGGTCGAACACGTCTAAAGTAACCTGGGATTACTCTTTTCAAGGCGATATAAACAATCAATGTACAACCTCTACCTTAATGTTAACCTGTTACCTGTACATGTTAAGTCAGTCTCACAAAGTCCTAATAAATATTATCTGATGGAGAAACTTACTCTTAAAGTTTCTTATGAGTTTTATATGTTACTATCTGACCCGACAGACGTTGTCTTGTTCCGTAGCGACACTTTTGCTTTTTCCCGAATGTGTCTATTTTTCGGGCGTCTTTTATAATTTTTCTTACCTTTAACAGCTTATTTTTAGGCATTATAAGAAAATTTAAAGAAGTAGAAGAAGAAGTATCCAGTTATTTCCCTTCCATGTAATAATTGTAATAATTTTGGCTTTGTCGCCTTCTAAGTTTCGCTTGCCGATGGCGGTAGGAATATTTTTTTACCCCGTCTCCACAGTTGCGTAAGCAGTAGCAGTAATAAATTACTGATGATGGATCAGAACATCCAAGCATGCGGTTTGTGTGTAAGATGTAAGTTTTAGATAAGTTTATCTGATAGTGGTGAACCAATTCTCTTAGCCTTCAACTTATTATCTCAGCTAGTTTAATTTGCATTAATTACGTGTACATTGTATACACACATAATAAAATTAAAAAGAGGATGTGTGTTATGCTCTGGGGGTACATAGTCAAATATCATTAAAGGGAACTTCATATATTATTCTTTATCATATTCGTGATTTTGCAGGAACAGTTTTATTAATTATCATATATACTTACGTATATTGAAAACCATAGCGACATCGTAAGATTGATGACTAGGCCGTGGCACAATTTGTGAAAATGTATTCGTATGGTAAGCGTCAACGCGTCACGCTTCGGCGTACAAACTATTATCTGAGTTATCTGTGCCACAGTTGTCCTAGATAAATGATAGTTTGTATTGTGTCACGTTACATTACACTTACGCGTTATTCGTGTTAGGTGCACTGATGGTAAGCATTACGCACGCGCATGAATGTTGCAGCGCCAACCAGAACTGTGGTTTGGTGTAGTACTGACTGTGCTCGTAGTCCCCAGATTGTTTTTTTAATTGTTTGTTTTTGTTTTTTACGGACGGAGCCGTAGGGAGTCGCTAATACACTGTCTTAATCCTTTCATTTCAAGGCATCCTTGTTTCTGTGACTTGTGCAAGACATGCACTAAATATAGCCCCGTGTTTAAACTACGGTTTAAGCAAATTAAGTCTAAGAATTTCCTTAAATCTTTAAACCATGGTTTAAGGTTCAAGCCATGGTTCAGAATTATATTTTAACTAAATTTTATATTTTTATTACATATTTTTACTACATTTATATCTATATTTTAGTTTTATATGACAGAATATGTTTAAGATATAAAATACAAAGTCAAGTCTGCTGTTCATGCAGTACTTGCCTTCAATCCTAAAATGCAGCACGAATACTACGTAATGGATAGGTGTCCGGCCTTGTCCGTATCTCATATAGAAATGCACCTAAAGAACTCAATATTATAGCCGTTATATTAAAATGTGAACGTAGAGACCTTGGTTTATAAGTAAACTGGCAGATTCGATAAGGTCGCTCGAATATCGCAACAGAAACAAGGTCTCTAAATATTCAGAAAGATACTTTGTAAGCGATCAAACCACCTAATAGGTATGACGAGATCAATAGTTTTTTATTACCAATACTTAAAATGTTAATAACCTAGTAAACTACATTTTCAATGGTAAATCAATTGATAAAATAACGTCCACGGATTATATACAACACATCATTTCAATTCAAACTACATTGTACAGTTAACTAATAGAGCTAGTAGACGAATAAGTTTGCTTAATTATAAGTGTCATGCCCTTACGTAAGTTTTTTTTGTGTGGGGAAATGCTGTGCACTTCCCTGTAATATATATGCACTGTATATGTGAGGCTCAGACCCACTAAAACCCCCCCTGAGACCAGTCCTCCGCCAAGACGGGACGAGATGAGGTCGCGCTATCATTCACCATCTCGCCCCAGCGGGGTGCCCTTACAAGTGCCATGTCCTATCCTTACAAGAGCTATGATAAGACGTGCTTCAAGATTCTAAATCTTACGTAGCACTGCACTGCTCTCTTCCATTGGCAATACCACACTACTGTATTTACGCTATGTATATCGGTGTAATTTGAAATGAGGTTTCAAACGCAGTGTTTCCGGAAAAGTACAGATACCATCAAACAGTGTTTTGAAAGACACTTATCACACCTACAATAGACAACGCATGTGTGCCTCTGTCTTGTTTGCTACCTGTGTTAATGTTCCTATAAAATAAAACAAAAATAATCTAAATTGCTTAATAACGCAGCCATTATTGCGCACTATAGTATTTGAAATTAGAATATAATAATATGTGTGTAATATGTGTATAGGATGTCTGCTGTGGCACTCACAAAAACCTCCCAATAAGTCTAGATGAGCTGGAAAAATCGCACTTCTTATGATGCACTTCATATCCCTGTAACTGGATGAGCGAGTTTTGCTCAATTTAGATAAGAATACAAAATTGCAACCCATTTTCCGCGATAATCTTGTCACCGCAATACAGGATTTTGCAATGCGACTGTTACGCCATCTAGTTTGAACGCAAAGAACAAATTGTTGTTTTTTTTTTCTTTAAAACACGGATAAAACGTCAGTTTATCATAATTAAACCTAGCTTCATCGGTTTATCGCCCCCGAAACCCCCTGCATACTAACTTTCATGAAAATCGCTAGAGCCGTTTCCGTGATCCAGATTATATATTTGTGTATACAAGAATTCCTCTTTTAAATTATTAGATAAAGCCATATATTTGTCTACTCTTTAGTAGTAGGTTTCGTGTATAAATTATATAACCACCAGCAGTTGCAACATAATTTACATAAATGCTATTGTGTAACTCCTCGCACAACTTAATTGGATGTTTAGAAAGGCATGCTTTTAATGTATAATACTATAGATAGCATATAATAATCGTAGCAAGTGAATACATAGCTACTACAGCCGAACCTTGTTCGTTGTGACGAGCGCTGTGCATGTAGATATTTTATAGCTCTTTTGATAATATAACTTAATAATAATACGAGTAAGTTCTTAATAATCAGTTATTAATCAAGCTGACACTGACAGCGTTGCGCTTTCAATCAACGTCTACTCCTTGTGACGCTAATCTATGTATATACTCTTATAATATCCCACATTACATCGACGTAAAGTAATATAGGTATTGCTATTGCGTTTCAATCGGTTTGTGAGAGGTTGCGGAGGCCCGATCCCCCCGACCCCTCTCTTTCCCCTCACCCTTCCCTCTTCCACCCTCATTCCTTCTATTCTTTTTATAGAGAGGTCGGCAGCGCGTTGGCAACGCCCTTGGTGTTGCAAACGTCTATCGACGACGGTGACCACTTTCCATCAGGTGGGCCGCCTGCCTGTCTGCCTACTTTTGGCAATAAAAAAAAATTAAGAAATTAATTAAGAAAAGATTGAAGATTGAAATTAAGAAAAGATGTGAGGTTATGGCGAGGCTGAAGGCCGACCCTACTAAGCGAACGAAGTCGCGGGCAGTTGCTAGTACTCGTATAATATATAATAATAATAGTAGGTCAACACACGAGCTATATATATATATATATATATATATATATATATATACAACATATTTGTGCATGAACATGTCTGTTTGACCAGCGTCAGGGTGTGTATATGTATTTATGTGTATATATATATATATATACACATACAGACATGTTCATGCACAAATATGTTTGACTTGTTCCTGGATCGAACCCGAAACTAGCGGCTCAGAAGGTTGGGATCTACCAGCTGCGTCAACCGGCTAGTCATAGGTCACATTTTGTTCCTTACTCCATATACGCATTTCATTTATTTTTTTATTACCCTCACTGTAAGTCGATTACGACTAGCCTAAAAGAACTGGTTATATCTTTGATCAAGTTAACCGGTTCTTAACCGTTAGAAGGATCATGACAGTTATGAACAAAATGCCTAGTTAATGTATTTTTTGTATTAAACTTATGCGCATATTTTGTGCGTGTAATGACGCGTGTGGTCCAAAGCTTATAGCAAGAATTATTATTTCAATCTAATCATTCATTGTTCCAATCCGTATTGCTATTGCTTGCTCTAGCTGTAACATGAATGTTTAAACATGTTATTGCGTTAACGCAATAACATGTTTAAACATTCATGTTACACAGTTTAGACACAGTTTAGACGCACAGTTATTGATACAAACTTGGAAAAAATAGAGTGCATAGTTAAAAGTTTAAAAAATAGACTCATATAACAATATTGCACAATATTTATCTGGCATCATAAAGAAAAAAATCTCAAATATAGTGACAGAAAAAATCTTTCGTTATATTTTGAGTGACAACTCAAAAATTAAAAAAATGTCTAGACTTGTTTTACCATTGTGGCTTCTTTTATTTTTAAACAATTTAAAAATACGATAGAGTTATCGTATTTGCAGACGCACGCTTGTTCCCGTCACGGCCAGTGCTTCACCCGCTCAAATACCTAAAAATTTGCTCTTGCAGGACCTTAAATGCCATGCATAATTTACTCGGTTATAATTTGTATTCCCGGGATGTAGACCATGTCTTAATAATTTTGGAGTTCCTGATATTTGGGCACAGTTACTTGAACATGCGCCATGTTTACGGGTAGACTGAGTCTAGTTAAGTTAACAACCACGAAAGTCTAGATCTATATTCAAGTCACCACGGAGCGTAATTCTGGATCTAAATTCAAGTAACCACGGAGCGTAATTCTGAATCTATATTCAAGTCACCACGGAGCGTAATTCTGGATTACGGCAGTTAGAGCCGAGCAAATTTTATTATGTTTGATATTGTCAAATCTCCACATAAGCAAAACCGTACTCAAAAACCAAACTTTGGTTTTTAATTTCCATTGATATTTTCTTTCGCTATCAGTTCCACAACGCTAAGATGAAGGACACTTCATTTTCGACGCGTATATGATGATCACGCATAACTTTTTACAAAATACTTAGTTCTAATTCAATTTTTGTTTGTTTGGTAGTGTAAGTATAATTCCGAGGTGGTATCATTTAAACTTCATCAAATTCGGTCAACCTGTTTTTGAGTTACCCTCCTAACTATAAAAAGTGTTTCACCTATCTTGATGATGTCGTTATTAACGGTGATTGACAATCGAGCTCGTAAGTAGCAAGGGTCACCAAGAAGGTTAAAACAAAAGTTTTACCAAAAAATATGAAAACGACTTCAAAACTAAAAAGGGTGAAATGAACTGTTGAAGTCAGTTCCATTTTTGGTATTTTCTTTTGTAATTAAGCTTTAAGTAATTAGGCCACAGAAAGCACGCTTGAAACAGTTTAATATATTCTTTAGACAATAAGGTATAACAAACCGAATTATTACGTAAAGCTTCATAAAATTTGTTTTAACCACACACGTTGCAGTTCCTGGAAAAGTAGGTAGATTTCTGCGAAATCTATTGTATTATTGGCCAAATATGGCGAATCGCCATTCTACGGGTTAAGCGCTGAATCGACTACTTTTACGGAGTATCTAGACTAGAAAGACTACAATTAGCTCGCATTTATAAGATAAATGACTATGATTAAAGCGGTATTCATAGACATATAATTTGTAAGTGTTTTGACTTCAGGGCAATTTTTTAAATATATACGACCACTTGTATTTTGCAAACATCCTCGCCGCGTGCATTGTGAGTCTCAATGCACGCGAGGATGTTTTGTGACTATGGTACAGGATCGTTTTTCAGTAGTACCTATTCGTATTCCATACATCCATTTGTTATATTTTGCAACTACATTATGTGTAAGAGTCTTTGCTCATAAGTTTGTATTGACAACGGCAAGCTGCGATATGCTGATCGCATTGAATGCTGAAATATTGTTTATCTTTATGATTTTAAAACCAGCGTCAATTAGCGTATACTGGGGAAATCGTATTGTGTCTGTTTCACCTTATGAAACATATAACCACACATTGTCAACTAACTGCGGCATTGTCATCATCGTGTTTGTAACCGTGTGAAATTACATTGTTTTTCTTGTAAATAAATAGAGCGACAATATTTGACGTTACGAGCTCAATTTCTCTAGAGAAAGTTGGTAAAATAATAAGCCCATTTTTACAATACTAACAAGTATTGTAAAAAAGGTACCAATTTGATATGGAATAGGATATTATCTACCGGCTTCCAAAAAAAGGAGTATTTGCTCAATTCGACTGTTTTTTATGTTTGTTACCTCATAACTTTCCACTAGGTGAACCGATTTTCAAAATTTCACTTTTTGTTTGGAATCTGGTGCTTAACGTGTGGTCCCATTTAAATTTCATCAAATTAGGTGTAGTAGTTTTTGAGATACACTCCAATAACTAAGTAAATAGAATGAAAGTCGGTAGTAATTTTTTCAAATTGTACTTGTTTTTAGTTTATAATGAAGTGATAATTGTACAAAGATATATTAAAAATAGCAATGGATATGTAATAGTCACCCTGAGACAGAGGATAACCATGGAGAGGCTTTTGCGTAATATGTTAATCGATATTCCAAATATTGTAATGAGTATTATTATGATTTCTTAAACTTTTGCGATTCTTACTCGTGCATTGAAATTAAACAACTTTAAACGGATGAAATCGTAAGCTTATAATTATCCTGACGTTCCGAACACTTTTCAGTGAACATGGTCACAGAAAAGTCACAGAAAAGTTTTCGAAATGTCGTGATGAATTAATATAAAATTAAACGCGAATTAATCCGTTTCTTTTTGTTTAATTTCAGTGTATTAGAATCGCGAAAGCCTAAGAAATCATTAGATACTTAGAAGATTATTGAGTTCAAGCAGGGTCGTGACATGTAATGATTTTATGCACTACTATAATTTATTCCAAATAAAATCCCCTACTGTTAATAAACACATCCATTACAAGTGCGATTTGAAAAAATAATATTGATTTCCATTCTATTACTTTGGTAAAAATCAGTTATTGGAGTATAACTCAAAAACTACTGAACCGAATTTGATGAAGTAAATGGTACTACACGGGAAGCACCAGCTTTCAAACTAAAAAGAATTTTGAGAATCGGTTCACCCAGTCGAAAGTTATGAGGTAACAAACATAAAAAAAAACATACAGTTGAATAGAGTACATCCTCCTTTTTTTAGAAGTCTGTAGAAAATATATTCGAATTGAGTACCTCCTCCTTTTTGGAAGTCGGTAGAAAATAACAAATCAACATTGAAAAAAATTTTAATACCCCGATAATAACTCGTCGTACGTTAAATTTGATAAATATTTATATGGCTTGGCATTCCACTCGTACTTTTAATCTACGTCTGATCTTCATTTCATTAAAACATGAAGCCAAATTGCTGAAAACTTTCAAAAATTTCTAACTGCTTCGTCATTGTGAAGACTCAGATTAATTCATTCAGACTGCACATTTTTAATTTATTATATTTCCTACGTTGCTCATGCATTTTTTTATTTATTATTACTATACGAGTATGTATTATTGTCATAAATTTGTCAGATCGAATGACCCGCTGCCTTTTCTACCGACTTTCAAAAAGGAGAAGGTACTCAATTCGACTGTATTTTTTTTGTTACCTCGTAACTTTCGATAGGGTGAACCGAATCTCAATTTTTTTTGTTTGAATGCTGGTGCTTCCCGTGTGGTCCCATTTAATTTCATCAAATTCGGTTCAGTAGTTTTTGAGTTACACTCCAATAACTGAATAGAATGGAAGTCGGATTTAATTTTTCAAATTGTACTTAAAAATGATAATATGAGCTCACTTTTGCATTAAGTATCATTAATACCCTAGCTAAGTTTTTAAGTGTTATGAAATACGCAACTAAATGTAAAATGTTTTAATTTTCCTACAAATTACAAATCTAAAAAAGATATGGACCGTAGTGTGTAGGTACTGTTGTGTTTTAAATATTAATCTGCTTGGGGATTCATTTTAATGATGGTTTTATGGTTAAACCTCTAGCGCAACATTTTCTCACACCTCACAGCTCGTCACATTCACACTTCACTATTCTGGTCCCAGCAAAAAATACCTAGCCATATGTCATATTTAGGGTTCCTTATGAAACTACGGAGCCCTCTTCCTAAGTCAATGCTGTCGGTTTGTTTGTCTGTCTCTCCTACCTTAAATGCAATAACTTATCAATGAATCTGTCGAACAATAATATTTTAATATGAGAAACGGGAATCCAAGTAAATAAGTCAGATCAGTGCGAGACGAGACGTTTTGCACTCTCCTTATGAAAAAGACCGCCGGATGTGGTTGAAACTTTAGTTGGAAAGATTTGACTTATATTCACAATTCACTATGAATCGCTCAGATTCCCCTTTCTCTTATTAAAATGTGTATAAATCACGTTAGTTTACATAATAAAAAACAATAATATTAGTTGAAATTTTCACAAAGTACACAGTATGTATTGTCTTAATGGATTTACCAAAATATAATAAACAAAAATCAGAAGGGTCCCCAAGGATGGTGTTATGTCATAGGTTTTATTTTTTGCTCTATCGTAAAAACTTTAATGCATACAAACGTCAAATTGTGTCAATTTGTGTGATCATAGCGCAATATGTAAAGTACTCGTATACAATAAAACAAACTATACGCCGACTACGGAAATAATTAGGCCACACATTAAAAGTCACAAAATCCATCCCTTTTTAATTTTCTAAGAACTTTTTACGAGCGAAAATAGGAACGGAAATATGCATACATACCTTTTGGGCTTCGCCGGAGTCGGATAAAAAACAAATAGTAAAAAGTGCCACGTGCAAGTCGGGCTCCGCACTTATACACGCACCGATTTTTGCGAAATAAGTCAGAGCAAAACCACTGGCTAACTGGCTAAGTTGACAGCACTAGACTAACTTTTCCCAAAACTACCCTCCTCTTGAGGACATAACATGCCTTTCCCTCGGGATAGCTTTACCACACTTCACTTTTTTGTCCAGACTAATGCCTTCTAGTCATCACTTATAAAGTTGTAATAATTGCACAAATGTATATAACATAACTATATTGTTTTTTTAATATTTAAACTATTATGGGTATGTACCTATACTGTTATTTGTTTTATTCTAATTTTCATCAAAATCGGACAAAAGTTGATCTGAGCTTTTCAGGACATAACACTGAGGTAAAATACATAAAAGAAATATATTATGTAGTGGTACGGAAGTGCGGAACCTCGGGAACCCTCGAGTCCGACTTGCACTTGTCTGGCATACGATATTATTATATTACACATTTTCACTTTTGCACATGGTCATAAATAACAAAAGTTCACTCCCATTGCTTTGTGCACTAGGATATATTACATTACTGTGGTAATTCTCAATGGATCGAGTACCCGGTGAGAGCTCGTGGTTTTCTCATAATTACAGGTCTCGGTTTAAGACCGAAACTAAATTACGTTTTAGTCTAGCCGTGGTTTAACCTGGCACAGAGAAAGCCCTATTTGATTTATGTTTATGGAAAAGCTTGGAATGCAAAGGTGTAGGTTACGTGTTTAAACTGACTACATTTACTTGTTGATATTGCTTCTGAGTAGATACTGGTTGCAAAATCAAGGGTGACAGAATCCTAGTCGATTGAACATTTAAAATTTAAATCAGTATTCCAATAAATAACTAGTAATTAATTTTTATCTTTGTTCAAGATTGACTTTGACTGACTTTGTAAAGAAATTAATTTAAATTCCAAAAAAGCCTAAATCTCATCTGCTTATAGGCAACAAGGCTGATTGCATGATAAAACCACACAAAGGAAAGAAACGAACCTTTAACTCTGATGCCAATTCAAATACTTACTTTAAACTATTTTTATACGAGTCATTGCGTGATCTCGATTTTTAAAAATAGCGCGTAATGCTCGTATTAAAATTATGTAATTAAATTACGTAAATGTTAAAAAGTATACGCGAATAACGTTGTTTAATTGCGATGTATAATAATTGGGAAAACGAAAGGCATCAATAAATAAGAACTTAGTTGTTAACCTATCGTACGAGTAATATCAAAGTTCGGAACTCGGAATTTTGAAAACCAGGCATTGATTTTCAAAAGGTGACGTTTCGTCATCCTTTTGCTTATTTTGTTTAAATATTATTGTTTAATATATAGTTAAATAAAATATTATTAAGTTGAGCTTATTTTAAAGTGTTAACACAACACTGGTTTTATTTAATGTTGTATGTTATATTATAAACTTATGATTTTTTCTCAGTCGTAAGATACGAGTATATAGCTGCTTAACCTTCCGTCTTTCACAAAGTTTTTTATTTTTCTTTTATGATACTTATTCAAAATCGTAGTGTATTAAATAGTTTAACAATATTATGTATAAATATTACATTTTTATTAATCAATAATGCCTACATCTGACGAATAAGATATCAAGATAGAAATATAGATATAAAATATATATAGACACGTTTTATTACTTTTTAGTATCCAAGAAACAGCATGAAACTCAGTAGGGCTATTATGTATCTCAGTTGCAATCAAATGTTGATTGAAATCTAAAAAAACTGAAACTTTGTCACTTTCCTACCGACTTCAAAAAAAAGGAGGAGGTACTCAATTCGAGTGTTTTTTTTATTACCTCATAACTTTCGACTGCGTGAACCCATTCTCAAAATTCTTATTATGTTTGAAAGCTGGTGCTTTCCGTGTGGTTCCATTTAAATTTGGTCCTGTAGTTTTTGAGATACACTCCAATAACTGAATAGAATGGAAGTCGGTATTAAATTTTTCACTTTGTAATTGTACTTGTGTCAGTTTCAGTCATCAACTTACTAGAAATGTAAGTTAGTTTATTATTGGAGTTGTCAAAACAGTCATAAAGCCGCTAACTTCCAAAAATTCAATGTACATTTGATTGTAACTGGGACTAATTTCCCTGCCGAAGTGCTATTCAAAAATGATTTCTTAAAAAGTGACGTTTCATCACTCTTTTGTTTTCTGCGTGGTTATTGCTCGTACCACGTAGAGTTAATTCATCGTTGTGTAAAATAGACGAAATGTTACCGAGGACGTACCTGCAGTCAACGTTCAGTGGCCGAGCACGAATATCTGCGTAAGTGTAACGTAACGCGTCGTACACGTGGAACAGTACAAACTGTCATTTATCTAGGGCAAATGTGACACACATAACTCATAGTTTGTACGCCGAAGTGTGACATGTTGACGCTTTCGATATGAATACTTTTTCGCGAGTTGTTGTGCTACGGCCTCAGTTGGTTTCACACATTTTGCTACAAAAGTTTTTGTAATATATTTTGGTCAATGTCATTTTATGAAAGAGAATCATAAAATTAATTATAACAAACGTTACCTTTTCATTTATTTCGTTAAACAGAATTACAGCAATATCGAAAGTGATATTACCTAGGTTATAGCATTGAAAAGCTTGTTTTATAAGTTTAATGGATTTAAGTTACGCTTAAAAATACATCAAATATGTAGACAACACAAGTACAATTTGAAAAATTTAATACCGACTTCCATTCTATTCAGTTAATGCAGTGTAACTCAAAAACTACTGCACCAAATTTGATGAAATTTGATGTCCACACGGAAAGCATCACCTTTCAAACAGATAAAGAATTTTGAGAATCGGTTCACCCAGTCCAAAGTTATGAGGTAACAAACATAAAAAACAGTCGTATTGAGTACCTCCTCCTTTTTGGAAGTCGGTAGAAAAAGATAGTAGTTTATAATAAAATTTAGTTTCTTATTCTTCGAACAATTCTTCAACATTTTAGTTTGTACCTAATGATGTTATATATAAACGGAGGTCTTATTGTTTGTACCTATTCAATTTGCTTAACCTTAAATATATTTCAAAGGCAAAACGTATCTTACAACGATGATCTCAAACTTGCAGGATTTGTTGTGAATTCCTCAATTATCATTAGTCTAATGAACTCCGGTTCATCAGCCTAATGATTATTGCGGTTAAATAAATGCTAATGCTTACCGTGAATAGCCGTAACAAAACAATTGTTTTTAATGCCATTTTCATGGTTTGACGCGTTATATTCGAGTGTATTTCAGTCTTTTTTGTGACCTTCTGGGTCATTTCTTCATAAGAGTGTAATTTATTCTTCACCACTTCGTTTCTGGTGTTTAGAGTGATGTTGCCTGAACAGCCACCTAAACTGTTATTTGTACTAGCCAGAAAGTGTTCCCTTTAGAATAAAACTTCTATATAAATTATGGTCTTCCACCCGTGGTTTCGTATAAAAAACCGGCCAAGTGCGAGTCGAATTCGCGCATGAAGGGTTCCGTACTACTATAAAAACGAGCAAAAAAATCACGTTTGTTGTATGGGAGCCCTCTTCATTATTTATTTTATTTTGTTTTTTATATTTGTTGTTATAGCGGCAACAGAAATGAATCATCTGTAAAAAATCAACTGTCTAACTATCACACTTCATGAGATACAGCCTGGTGACAAACGGACAGACAGGCAGACGGACAGACAGTTATAGGGTTCTGTTTTACCCTTTGGGTACGGAACCCTAAAAAGTATAACGACTAATTCCTCTCTTGTTCTATGCTCTTCCGTAACTCGTAGGTGTCGTATACATAAATCGTTATACGAAACTGGTTTTGTCAAAAGATAATTTTTTACTCATTCACACTGGTTACGTAGCTACGGTTACGTAGACGGCCGAAGGGCATAGGACACACCCGCCACTCGGCTGCGTTCGCGCTTGCACCGAAAGCGCAAGTGGGCCTATCGAGAAACGACATGCGTTCACTGTTGTATTGCTTACACATCAGCCTATATCAGATAGGGTAGGATATGTACCGGAAGAAACACACATGCAAATACGGAAACTCCACATAACAATGTGCACACAATACAATGGCATACTCATTGTTTATTGATCACAATTATTGAATTTTAATAGATAGTTAAACAATAATTTCATGTACTTAAAAGTGGTGTTATAATAATATGTTAGCTGTAAACTACAATTTTAAATCTATACCCGCTCTTCACTTCTTCACTTATTTTCCTTTACTAGAAGAACATCTCATTTCGAGCAGTTGAAAGCAGCATGCTGAAAACCAGCAGCGTGTAAACTATGTTTGTGCACAAAAACGCTGAGGATACTCCTGTTGTCAAAAATACAAACACAAGAAAGTTCATAGCATTTATATATTTAATTTTTCAAATTATTCATAATATTATTTAAGTGATTAAATGTTATAGTGTAATGTTTTATTTTCTGGCAAGAAACTCATAATTTTCATTTCATTCATTTCAGTTCATGTGTATATGTAATGGTAAGTTGGTTGTCCGGAGTTATTGTCAAAGGTTTTAAGCTTTTGTACACCAAAACTCGTACTAGATATACCACATTCTTCGCCGTTGCTCACATCAGCGTAAATATTGCCCAAAATTCACTTGTCAATAGATTGCACAACAGTTACAACAAAAAGTTTAATGACATTGACGATTTTTCATGAGGTCACGTGAAGCTTTATGCAAAAAGTTTACAAACAACTTCAGGGCATAAATATATAATACCTTTAAAAATAGTAACTGTTAAAATGAAGGTTATTTTTAAAGTATTGCACACATACCAAATAACGCACACGCACCCTAAAACACACCCACACACACCAACACTGAACCTTTAAACACATGTAAATAGTGAATTAAATATAGTGACAGTCATTTTAACACAAGTTCATATAAGTATTATAAAAAAATGTTAATCCGTATTTGGCTGTAAGAATGTATGTAATGTAAATGCATAGGAACTAAGAGCTGTGGACTTTGTTGAAATAAATAAATAAATATTTAAAACAACCATTCAGGGTGCTGAGTTATAATTTATAATGTGCCTAAATTGTAAGTAAAAACTGGCTCAAGTTTTGGTAGCACTTACATTATTCTAATTTCGGAACACGAGGCGTTGTTTTTGAGATTTCAGTTAGGTACTGAAGTACTGAAGGTTAATACTTTTTTTAATTTTAACTTGAATAAGTAGAGTAGGTATGTACTTACCAACATATGTAATTATGGCAAAGTAAGTAAATATATAGTATATATATATATATATTTATAGTATAGTAAATATATAATAAATATATATAAGTAGAACATCTTCCCTACTAGCGTTGATTGCCTACCGCAGGTTTGGCGCGTGTAAGGATGTCAACATTGCGTCTACGAACAAGTCTTCGATTGTTTTTTTTGTTCGTAGCCTACCTACACAACAGAAAACAATGACATTTAAATACTACCAAGCCGGCTACACTACCGGCACCCGCGTAATGATCGCCGGCATGCGTCCTTCGTCCCCACCGCACCACCTCTTCCCACTTTTGTCGCCTATTTGTCGCGAAGAGGTTCTACTTACTGAGGGCCGTGTGCTTTAAGTACTTTGATTATGTTAAGTAGACCATGCAAGCGTGGCCATAGTTGCGAGATGTTTACATAATCACATTAATATCATGAATGCGAAAGTTTTTGAGTGAATGAGTGAGGATGTGGGTGAGTGAGAGTCTGTATTTTTTTCCCACTGAAACTTACGGATTTGTATGTGATTTGGAGCATTCCAAGTATGTATAGGTTTCTTCTAATCTATATTCAACGGGCTTTTTCTAAGTGAGTTCGATAACTATATATTACACACGGACATAGCCTCGGAATGAAACTAGTAATAAATAATGTAACTAATTATCACATATCATGAATCTGTATAGCTGAAATTTTTAACGAAGGTGGATGATGACTTGCATTTTGTGTAATTTTACTTTTTTGTGACGACATCTGTACATCTACATCTGTGGTACTTAACCCACAGATACATTTTTCGGAGTAAAATTTCACTTCCACAATTCTTCCACAAAGCATAATCCGCAAGGCGTATTTAGTATTCAATAGATACTAATATACTTTACTGCCATTCATGGTAGAAAGGTGAACTGTTCCCTAAGATTCATTATTCGATGCTCTAGTCAAGTCTAGTCTCTCCCTTAAATCTGTTAAGCAAGCTTTTCTTCAATAACTTCATAGACATTCTCGTGAGTTTGACACATATAAAACTATTATTATTAACCGACAAAACACCTGACCCACGTTAGGTTATCGAATACGTCGACCCGGGTTTCGAGCATGTCCGATGCTCGTCTTCAGGGCGAGTGACCAGCGTTGTCTGCGAGCTCCCGGCGGGCACGGAAGATGAACATCTGCTCGAACGTCGACGTACTCGTCCCTAACGTGAGTGTTTTGCCGGTTAATAAAAGTTTAACTTCATAGAAGCTTTATCATATCACAGCTTGCATTGTCCTACTCTAGGGGAGTCACGACAATGAATCGCAACGAAAACTTACACCATCATCAAAGTATGTATTGTTTCATAGGTTGAGAGGATAGGTTGAGGTTGAGAGGCTCTAGAGATCTGTCACTCATCATTGACAGCGTTATTATACACACTCCTTTCACAAAATACCTAATCCTTAACCATCAAATGTCAACGATTATTAGTTGCTCATTAAATCACCTCTCACTTCTTGAATTTTATTACGTTGCCGACTTCCTAGCTGGCGGTGTGTCAAACTGAAGTACTCACATTATTTTCATGACATCAATGGCCTCACCTAATGCACTTTTCAAAAATTCGACCGTGTCGTCGCTTATTTGTCTATTCACAGTAAAGATTGGAGCTAGAGTCATTGTCACAATATTTTAAACTTAGTTTAAAGTTTCTGGTCACTGGCCCCGCTTAACCAAGACATTTGATATAACTTGGTGATTTATTCTTTAGGGAACTTTTGGAACTTCTTGAAAGATTATCTTATACTAAGATAGGATACCTACTGCAATTGTAGTTAATATAAATAAATATTATGAGGTCATGTTTCAATTACTTACTAGAAAATGTTTGCTACTAACGAATAAAAGGTTATTTTAGTTTCATTGACCGATCGAGCGAAGCATCTCTGCTTTAACTGGCCAAATTGACATTCACCTGTCTGTATATTTTGTTAGGTTGTTCATTTGTCTTCCTGTACAGGTCGTATTTATCAACCAGTCTTAACGAAACTTGGCATGGATGTTCATGTGAGGTATTTCGAATATGAGCATAATTGGTATTTTCCGAGATAATACGTTGTGAAGTACTGCGAAAAATTGCCGCTAATAAGACTTTTTGCTCTATGCTCGCGAGCTACCGTTCGCAGAACTACTAGTTTTTAAATACAGTTCTATGGACAAAAACATGACACTCATACATTTTGGCTTAAATCTATGTATGTTTCTAGATATCCATTAATTAAAAAGTTTCGCATGTTAAAAACCAATCAACCATGTTGTGCTGTACTTACTGTCAGTGAGACCCAAGTTCTCTACGCACTTTTTCGGTAATATAGTTTTTGTTTCATTGTTCCTATTTTAGTTAACCATTGATCCATATCAGATGTAGTCACTGTAACAACGGTATGAAATACGTTAACCAGTGGTTAGTATCAACGGCTAATCATTTATTTGGTGAATTCGGAAATAAGTGAAGATGTCCTAATTTCTGCATTCGACTGCCATTAGCGTTCGCTAAATTGCAAGTCATTCCACCTTTTAACATCTTAGATGCGTCATTTGTTTTTGGTTTATTTAAACAATTTAAATGTACCTTTCTATACAGCTTATGTCTTCTTACTGGTGGTGGTCGTTTCTTTGTATTTAATTGATTGAAATATATGGCTGAATCTGATTGCTACACTGGCTATTTCGGTAAAGAAAAATGTTAAAAAAGTTTTTGTTTAAACTGGAAATGAAGAGATGAAAGAGTTTGAGAGGACTGAGTCACGGAATACTCCATCCGCAGTCGGAACGCGAATCGTAAAAGGCGAGGAAACTCGATTTACTAGGCCCTTGTGAAAGAAATTGTCTAGGTTGGTACCACCGCAATGCCAGATATTCTACCGCGAAGCAATAGTACACAAGCATTACAGTGTTAGGGTGTGTGGCAAATAAAGCCACACGCGAAAGATACTCAAAAACCAATATCTGAGGGTGACGACCGCAGTGCTACGTAAAACTACATATCTTAGCTCTGGGTGGCACTGCAACTAGTGGTATCACTAGCTACGCACGCACATATAAAACTTACCTTTTAAATATTTACAATTTGCAATTGAAACTGTTGAAGCTATAGTACTTCTCAAAATTAAGTTTAAATACAAAGATAATTGTGATAAATTATTTCAGTATTGTAAAGTAATGAGTATATTTGACAAAACAAAACTCGCTTTTGTAACTGAAAATTATATGAATATAAGAAATTTGGAAACATATAGAAGACCATGCAATCTACGTTACTTGCCTAATATTCCATTGTTCATTATACCTAAATATAACAATAATTATGGGAGAAGGGTTCAGACATACTATTAAATACCTTACAAAGAACAATAACAGAAAAAAAAATCTAAAGTAGTCAATTAATTTAATTAATATGGTTTGCAGGTCTGGACTGTTTCCTTACTTTTTAGCACTTGGGTTAGTTGTAATGTACCAAATTAAATACTAAAGAGACTTACATTACAATCTTTAATTATAAGATTTTGGTTAGTCTTATTGATTTCATTTGTAACATTTCAGCAATAAAGAGTTAAAATTTTTTTAAAATTATTTAACTGTTTTGGGCAAGCATAGTGAACTATGTTTGTATGTAGGAATGTTAGCTAGTGATTATAGCTAGTGAGATAGAACAGGAGAAAGTAGGATTCTTGTTATACTGTACAATGTTTATAATGCGCTACCGGCTGACCCGACTTTCTTGAAAGTTCATGGTTATAAAGTCTAATTTTCTTAGGGCAAAGTCAACAGGTTACTCGTAAGAAATTTGTCCGAGATAGCATCTCATGTTATTTGCATCCCTTCTCCTCATTCTGTTTTACTTGTAAGACCAAAAACGTAGGACTTAATAAAATTACACACCTATAGTACAGTCCTAAGAAGTTTCCAAGCTACAAATGTATACTATGTTATTAGAATAGTGTTAACGACCAATACGACCAGGTGATATTACAAGTACAATAAATGAATCCAACAGAGTCGGTAACATCAAACTACTAAAAAGCTCAACCATTAGACAAGCTCTGTTGTTATCCATTGGTTATAAACATTAATGATGGTTATTAATCAAGTGTCAGTCAATATTTGTTTAACCGAGCATCGCTGGCTAGCACAGCGTGATTCCAACTTTCATAGATATGTTACTTATCCGAAATATGAAACGAAGGCATAGCAACCGGTTCTTTGAAAAGTCGATTAGGAGGCCTAATATTTAAATTTATTTTGTAATTATATAAGTTTGACTGACAAGTTAATAGTTGATTAGAACACCAGAGAAAGAAATGTTTATTTAAAATAACCATGATTATTACTAATAAGATATTCGATTTCAGACATTCATTACTTTTGTGTGATGGATTGGTATGAGATGAGACTGCAATCTTTAACTTATATATCGGAACTCGGTAAATTGAATAGACGAATGTAGCAATTATCAAAAGGTATGTGTATAATAATCTAGCGAAAACAGGGCTCCGCAGTGATTGCAAAGAATTCGTCTATAGAGCAAATATCAGACCATTTCATCGAAGCTCGAGATTCTAAAGAGAGTTAAGAGATATGATAGACAGGAAACAAGAGCCAAACTGATTCGAAACTATACCGAGGACATCCCGAGCCATTATTTTACGAAGTCGAGTGATTTTAAACCTATGTGGCGGTTCTTGCTGACTCTTGAAAACAGCTTCTACATACAGATGCGTATAGACCTATACGATTAGAATGGCTCAAAGAACTTAAGAACAACGAGGCACCAGGTGATTATGGAATTAATAATGATCTTCTAAGAGCGGGTTAAACCGATACTTTTAGGCCTCCAGAAGTTATTTAATTCCGTCAAACTTAAAGGTACTACGCCAAGAGTGAGGCTCAGCCAGAAATGATAATATTGTTCTTAAAAAAAAGTGACATTAGGTAGGCCGTAGGTTGTTGAAGTACAATTATGGAGGATCCCCATAATCTATCTATCCACGGTTTTCCTTACTACCGATAGAAGTTTGACATAACGTCCATACAAATAGTGTCAAATATCTAACTCTATTAAGGTAAACCGGCGATAGATAGATTATTGGGACCGGCCGTTAGTCACAGTGCAGAGTGCAGAACGCTCGCGGTTGCGTCTCGCCTCGCACTATTTTTTATATTAAAAATGTGTATTAACCACGTTAGTTGTCATAATAAAATAGGGCTATGCTTCGAGATGTTTAGCGATAAAACCCGAACCGATGCAATACACCTAAAACTTAGCATAGAGCTACGAAGAAATAGACTATTATTTCTTCGTAGGCATAGAGTGTATGTTTGAATATAACAACAATGCAAAGTGTAAACTTTAAGTAATTACTTACACAAATATTGTTTTTTTATGTACCTACTTAAATGCGCCGTAGGTATGCTTTAAAGTTAAAACCAGAAAGGTCTTCAGTCAAAATTATTCTTACGAGTAGAATATATACCAAAGTTCACTAAACCTACATACCAAATCAAAAAAACAATCCGTTTGCTCAATATAAATTATTTATGCTAATCGCCTATAAACATCCTTTAACTTAGCTTGCCATCTTATAATTTATTGGGAAGTGTGCAATAAAAACTGGTTTTAACCAGTTTATGTATTAGAGCTATTTTTTGATTTTGGTCTCGCACGTTCTATTTAGTTAGTCAGTGGTTCTGCTTTTCAATTCAGGTTCTGCTTTTCAATTCACTTTTGTAGAATACCAAACTAAACTAGCAAAATAAAACTAAACTAAAGTGAAACAGAATAAAATATACCGTATCTTGTCCCCTTCACCCGCCGGACAACGGATGTCCAATTCTAAAAGTATGATTATTCTATTCATTTCTAGATAATTATATTGATTATTGTATGATAATTATATAATATTATTGATTTTATCAGTTTGGAGAGCATGACATTACATAACGAAACCCTAATTTCCTTGGCGTAAACGTATCCACAATCGAACAGAAATTTTAATGTCAAATTTAAGGACCGACATTCGCAAGCATTGCAAGAATTTGGACTGTTTTTTTTATTTTTTGTAGTGGTTCATCAAAGTGACTCACTCTCGCCTGATGGAAAGCGAAGATGGAATCAAGAAGCAATGACGTCAATCGCCACCCCTATGATGACCTGACCTGATGATTTAGTCATCGTTGCATCTTTGATAACATCCATGAAACAAATAACGAGATGACAAGAAACGTTGGAAAAACAACCTTATGTACATGGGCGATATCTCATAAAATATTTTACATCGGCAAGCGAATCATTAGAGAATCACGGCAAAATAAGTAAATTAATTAAAAAAAATGATTTTAGTTAGCTAAGCTAATTGTCAAGTATTCCAGCTTATGGGTTAATATCAAAATAAGATCAACTATAAGCTTCGTTTGAAACTCCCGTGCCTTTTCTCAGTAAAGTAGTTTACTTAAACTTACTGGAGCGTAAGAGAAAAATGTATTTGCAACTTTGTTTCAATTTTCTACACTGGTTCACGGTTATTAATCCTAACCGTCAATCGACTGATCTTAGTTAGAGATATTAATTTAACGGCGTTAAAAAGTTGCTTTCTGTTCTGATATCAATAATCTTATCTATGCAATATACGTTTTAAAGTATCATGATCACAAACATTACAAATGTTCACATTATTTACAGAATAGTTACTATGTACATATGGTTTTAGTTTCCAGTATGGTGTTTCCATTTGCAAGTCACTATGATCATTTGTGTTGATCTCAGCATCTACACCATAGTGATGGTGATACACCCAACATTACACTTACCGCAGTTATTCCAGTTAGCCTCGAACTAAATTTCAAAAAGCTATTTGATGATTAATTCAATATGAAAAAAATCTACCCCTGCCGCACCCTCGCAGTCTAAACTATCTAACACAAAAATTTGTTAATATATATATCGCCTTATCGAACCGAATATAATGTCTGGCACCTGCGATCTGAGAGTGCTCTGCATTATCTGAAACGAAAGTTGGGCATGAGAACGATTTTTCGTCCACCCGAGAAGCTGCGACAGCTTCTTAGATCACCCAAGGACAAAGATGCCCTTAACAGTCCTGGTGTTTACAAGATCCCATGCGATTGCGGAAAGTCGTATATAGGTGAGACCCGACGCAATGTTTCTACCAGAGTAACCGAACATATAAGAAGCGTCAAAAACTTGGATACCGTAAGGTCGGCGGTGGCAGAGCACTCTCAGATCGCAGGTGCCAGACATTATATTCGGTTCGATAAGGCGACTATATTATCGCGGGAGAAATTCTTCGTCCCGCGTAAAGTACGAGATGCCATCGAAATAAGACGTCACCCTAATTTCAATCGGGATCGTGGGTGGAATATACCGCCGGCCTGGATACCAGTGTTGAACATTGACAAGATGACCTCGGAGCTCTGGAACCGTGAGGTCGACTCAACAAGTGTGGTGTGTAAACAGCCCTATATACTAAAAAACGGTAGTGACAGTGACACTGAAAGTGACATTGACGTAAGTGACAGTTCGGACGGAAAAAATCTGACAGACACAGCGCGACCGTCGCAGCGCCAGTTACGTGCTGTGGCCCGCGCTCGCCGCTGTGCACAAGAGTGACTCCCAGAAGAAGAACTTCAAATAAGTTTGAAACTGGTCGGAGAATATTTCCGGTAAATATTACGCGAGTCCTAGCCGGTTTTAAGCGTAATTATGAACATAATATTGCTAAGCAAAATAAAGCCATTTATGTAGTATACCATAGTTTTATGTCATCAATGTATTGAAGTTGAATTGACATTTTGTTTTATTGAATTTGTATTGAATTGACATTTTGGCATAGATTCTTTAGAACAAAGGCGTAGATAGTATGATATAGTACTACTACACGATATATTTTCCTGCAAAATAGATTGCAGTGAAATTTTGTCAAGTATAGCTTTTCAAACACCACGACTCCGGACGCGCCACACGCAGCTATTTCACGTCCCGCACGTAAACAGTAACTATGCTCAAAATTCCGTGTTGTGTCGCGCGGCGCGAACATTCAATAAACATTACTCCAGTCTGGATTTATTTCATCTGTCTAAGAATATCCTAAAACATGAAATCAGGAAATTGCACTGTAAAACATGAAATCAGGAAATTACACTCTATGAATGTGTTCTAAAGTATGGTGATTTATTAGGTGTTTTTTCTACTTACTCCCACCTACGAGTACCCACAAAATCACACCACACTTACACGCGCACACATCCTTCCTCACTCACATAATCAGTACATCTGTATGTACTCAACCATGCCGCTATAAACACAATATCTGTTTTTCAATGTTTTATTGAAAATATATTTAAGTTTATTTTTGATATACCTGTATATGTTACGTAAAACGCTGTTGGATTACTTTAATAAACAAAATAAAAAATAAAAAAAACATAAGTTTATTTTAGTTAATCCGTGCTGAGGTCGTTTGATTGACATCATCATCATCCTGTAATAGTCCACTGCTGGACATATGCCTCTATCAAAGCGCGTCACTGAGCCCGATCTTCGGCTCTGCTCATCCAGTGACTGCCGGCTACCTTGCGTTGCTGACCAACCCATTGCCACTTCAGTTTACTAATTATTTGAGTTATGTCAGTTACTTTAGTTCTTAGCCGGATCACCTCGTTTTGGATTCGATCCTTGAGTGAAACTCCAAGCATTTCTCGCTCCATAGCTCACTGAGCGACTTTGACACCAATCTTACCATCTAATGTCCACGTTTCAGCTCCATACGTCATAACGGGAAGGTCGCACAATCAGTAATTCAATCAGTCTGAACTAGTTTTCTAAGTGTCCCTCTAAATTGACATCGGTTCAACTTAAATATTTTCGGCTTCATGCACGCCATTAAAAAACTTAGGTTTGTGATGTGCTCCAAGTTCAAATATTTAGTCTCCTTGGTGGAGTTCTAAAATGAAAAGACATATGAACAAGTGGTTCCTTCCAAAACGAGCAATGAGCGTTTTAGTGTCCGTAACCATTTAACATACTTAGAAAGTAGGTGTTACCGTGTTATAGGCCTCATATAAATTTACGCATATGCGCATAACTATCGCCCACGTAGCGTTGTCGTTACCTTGGGGTCAAATTTCTAAGCAAGTTTCTAGTAGGCCTGTGTAAACTGGGCTGAGATGTGCGTTTAGATTGTGCCAACATAAAAAGTTACGTGACAGAAAAATGTATACTTATCCACACTACCTACTTTAAAAATAAACCGAAACATATATACCACATAAATGCGTAAATACTTGTATATGTTCAAAATTCAAAATTCAAAAATTATTTATTCAGTTTAGGCATCATAGACACTCTTATGAACGTCAAAATTTTTAAATGATTCTACCGCTGTCTTCGGAAAAGAACCACCGCCGAGAAGAAGCAGCAAGAAACTCGTGGGCCATTATTTTTTCAAGTCTTTGTACATTGAGGTTACATATGAGTAGTATTAAAATAACAAATTTATTCAATAGTTGGCTACTAGGCAGAAGTGGAAAGCTTCCAGGCATCTTTGTCTTCTAAGTAGTGACTCAATTTATAATAGGCTTTTTTCATTAGTATATTTTTGACACGTAACTTGAATTTCCCTTCAGTGAGCTCAGTAATGTCTTTCGGGATTTTATTATAGAAACGTACACAATTGCCTAAGAAGGACTTATTTTTAGTTTTCGTGAGTCTAAATTTAGATACAGCTATCCTATCCTTATTTCTAGTATTAATATTATGCATATCACTATTTATTCTAAACTTCTTTATATTTTTACGAACGTACATTATATTTTCTAGGATATACAAAGATGGAAGAGTTAATATGTTAATTTCTTTGAACATTTGTCTTAAGGATTCGCGGGGACCCATTTCGTAGATGGCTCGAACTGCCCGCTTTTGCAATATAAAAACTGTCTCTATGTCCGCCGCTGACCCCCACAGCAGGATACCATATGACATTATGCTGTGGAAGTAAGCAAAGTAGACCAGTCGAGCAGTAGCTATATCTGTCAATTGCCTAATTTTATGAACCGCATATGCAGCTGAGCTCAGTCTTCCAGATAGTGCATCAATATGAGGACCCCATTGTAATTTAGAGTCTATGCTAATACCTAGAAAGACGATTGCCTTGTCAATTTTCAATTTATTTCCGTCGAGTAATACGTTTGGCTCTATATGTCTTACATTAGGCATGGAAAATTTTAAACATTTCGTTTTCTTTGCGTTGAGAAGCAGGTTGTTTGCGGCGAACCAATTTGAAACAATAGTTAACGCGTTGTTGACTTGAACTAGTTCTCTATCTTTCCTATCTACTTTAAAAATCAGAGAAGTATCATCCGCAAAAAGAACTATGTCAGCAAGGCCCTCAATCATATGTGGTAAGTCATTGATATATGCTAAGAATAAGAACGGACCCAAGATCGACCCCTGTGGAACCCCCATTCTGACCAAAGATCCAGAAGATGTCACGCCATTAATGCCAACTTTTTGCTGCCTATCAGATAAGTATGATTCTACAAGATTCAGAGCAGCTCCACGAATTCCATAGTGGTGTAGCTTATAAATTAGAGTGCGGTGCTCTACACAGTCGAAAGCTTTGGAGAGATCACAAAATACGCCAATGGCATCCTGTGAGCTCTCCCAAGCCTCCAGCACATGCTTGACTAACTGGACTCCTGCATCTGTTGTTGATCTGCTTTTCGTGAAACCGAACTGATTTTCGTGTAAAATCCTATGTTCATTAAAATGAGACAAGAGTTGTTGAAGCATTATCTTTTCGAATATTTTGCTCAAAGCCGGAAGCACAGAGACCGGTCTATAATTTGAGGGGTCGGCCTTACTACCTGATTTAAAAATAGGGGTGATTTTACTCATTTTCATTAGGTCAGGAAATGTACCTCTATCAATACATAAATTAAATATGATCATCAAATGTGGCGCTATAACTTCTATTATTGACTCTAGCATTTTTACGGATAATCCCCATAAATCCTCTGTTGCTTTAACGTTTTAACTTTTAAATGTTTTTATTATTTCAAAAGTAGATATATGTTGGAACCTAAACTCAGGAATTTGGAGCGGGAAGTTGTCTTTCAGAAAGCCCACTGCAACACAAGGGCAAGAATCAAGAGATTTGGTGACTTCTAGTGGTATAACACTGTTTTAAACTATCACGGTTGTTCTCTAAAGTTATATGATTATTAACGGGATATTTAACGTGGTAAGGTTGTGGAATGAGCCAGTCTTCCCGTGAACATGGTGCATGTAACTGCGCCGAAATATCGGGAGCTCATTCCACAACCTTACCACGGTAAATATCCCGTTAATAATCATATAACTTCTAGTGGTATGTTAGAAAAGAAATTTTCAAATGAATTCGCAACATGACTTGGGTCTGAAACTTTTTGGTTATCTATTTCTAGCACATATTCTGAATTAAAAGATTTACTTTTGCCGGTCTCTGTATTAATAGTTTTCCAAACTGTTTTAATTTTGTCATTAGATTTTCGAATTTTATCCCTTATAAACAAAGCTTTTGCGCGTTTGCATACTGACTTAAAAACTTTTGAGTAATTTCTTACGTAATCATGAAAATCTTTACTAGAAGTTAAAGATTTTTTGTGATATAACTCAAACATTATGTCTCTACTTTTTCGAATACCTCTAGTTAACCAGTCACCAAATTGTAACCTACCGTTGAGCTGCAGTTTTTTCTTCGGACAGATTTCATTAAATTCTGTACGTACTAATGAAAATAATGTACTATAAATGTCATGTGGATATTCAGAAGTGAATTCCACCAGACTAAGTTTCAACTCTATGTTTTGTTTAAGCTTTTCTAGTTTACCTTTTGTTAGCGGCCTATGTTCGATAATGGTATTTTTCTTAGTTCTCCCGATTTCGAATTTGATAGCGAGGCCATTGTGGTCTGATCTAACTCCCACCATTACTGATTTTTCTGTAGTCTTACAGTTTGAAAAAATATTATCAATGCAGGTGGATGAAGAGTCGGTTACTCTAGTTGGCTCACTGAACAAAAAATTCAAATTAAAAGATTTAAACAAAGAGATAAGATTAGTTTTATCAGTTGAATCTACCAAAATATCAATATTGAAGTCACCGCATACAATGATTGATTTATTGCTTTTAGTTAATCTCTTGAGTACACATTCCATTATGGACATAAAATTACAGAAATTAGATACTGGTGGTCGATATACACACAATAATATATGACTTTCCAGTTCTGCACAAGCAATTTCGCAGACACGTTCAACAGAAAAACCTACTATGTCAGACCGTTCCTTAAATTTAATTTTTCTTATCTTTTTACAACTCATGGCTTATAGCTAGGTCCTGGGGTTCCAATTCCACTAACGGCCGTTTTCAATATATCCATAGTTTTCCTTACTACCGATAGAAATGTGACATAACGTCCATACAAATTGTGTCAAATAGCTATCTCTAGTAAGGTAAACCGACGATAGATAGTTATTGAAAACGGCCGTAATTAAATTGCAATCGAACCGTAGTTGAACAGCGACTTTTATGCGTTTTCATATTCTGCTATTGAAAAACAGTCCGGCTGCAGTTACGTTTCTGTGGACGCCAGCGATTGATCTAAACTTTATGTTCTTCTAACTCGATAGATCATGAACGCGTTGTTAACTCATATTCGTATTAATTAGTGTCTATTGAATATTTATTATAAAGTAGCGAGTATATTACGTGTACGGGACGCTTAGTTCCAATTTGTCAATAAACATAGTAGAATGGCTATTTGCCAAATTATCGAATGAAAACCGGAGTTAAAGTGCAGTTGCAGCGGGATATAATGTTGAACGTTGTGAAATAACAGAATTGTCCTCCTGGAACAGGTCATAGAGTAGGTACTTTTCATCATAACATAATATTTTTTCATGATTGGGATGAAACCCCGGATGATTAGTTTATATAAAAATTTGTAAAGTATTTCGTTATTATTGTTCTATAGGTAACACTTAATTATACTTTGCTTGATTTGCAACTCAACTAACCTATATAGTAAATCTATAAATAGATTTTCATATACCTCTTACAATACAATACAATAACTCTTTATTGCTTACCACAAGAAAAAATAAAAATACATTAGGCTACCTACCTTACGAGTAGAAAACCTTAGAACTATGATAATACAATTGGCGGTCTTATCGCTAATGCAATCTCTTACAGACAACCTTTGAATGGACAGGACAACAATGACAAGTGTAAATGGTGGTGTGCAACAAGATAAATAGATAAAAAACAAACATACTCGTATATAATCATTAAAACTTAAAGAAGAATCTTAAAAACCTACATAAATATCAATAAATAAATATATATACAATAAATAATATAAATACATATACAATACTATAGACTACTACAAAATAATAATATAATGCTTACATATAGGAGAGCCATGTAAAATAAGATGTAATAATAATACTAAATAATATAATAAATACATATATATATATATATATATATATAAATAATAACAATATTACAGGAAATGTGAAGTAGTTTCAGCAAACAGAGGACAAATAATGCTCATAAACCATCTTTTTAAATCTTACTTCAATATCTGAAATAAATCTGGAAATCTGGAAATAAATGTAGAAAGTTAAATTTCACCTGTGTGAGGAAAGTTTGCATAACATTATCTCATATACCTTGAGATAATCTAATGCAAACTTTCGTCATATGTGGTTCTTCGTAAGTATTTGAACTTACACCTCTAACGGTACTTATGCTCACCTCACCTCTGTAACATGAACAAGTACTTAATAAAAGTTACAATTATGTATTGTAATACTTTGTTGACGCTTACCTACTAATGGTTTGTTCTTAGAAATTCTTGTTTAAAAGAATCTACTCATGACGATGAAACGATGAAACTCGAAGTTAGTCAAAATTGTTATTTGATATTAATGTGTGCGCGAAAAAATCTCCGATATTATCTTATAATTTAATTTTGATACTTTTTTTTTAAAACCTCTATGTCCTTAGAAACCTTAGAACAAATGGAAAACCTATCATATACAGCTTCAAAGTCAAAGTAAAAATCATTAATTCAATTTAGGCATCAAAGACGCACTTATGAACGTCAATTATACATTATAATGTACTTTAAAGACTCTACCGCTGCATTCCAAAATATATAGAGCCTACCAAGAATAAGCAGCATGTAACTCGGGGCCATTCTTTTTATATAGATTTTTACAATGTTTCTACTTAGGTACTACTATTATTACATTTTATGGGTGGCAGAATGACAGCTTGCCAGAAGTGGAATATATTCCAAGCATGTTTGTCTTCTATATAGTGTCGGACTTTATAATATGCTTTTTTTAAACTTTTGTACAATCAACTTGAACTTTCCCTCTGTGAGCTCAGTTATGCGTTTTGAGATTTTATTGTAAAAACGCACACAATTTCCTAGGAATTACTTATTAGTCTTCGCAAGTCTAAAACTAGGTACAGCTATCCTATTTGTATTTCTAGTATTAAAAGGGTGGTGATCACTAGCGTGTAACTAAAAGGTGTAGTAATATTAAAACCACACACGCAGAAGTTTGCATACAATTTGGACCTAACTAATGTGTCCCAGGATGTACTAAACATACCGAGTTATGAGTAACCAAAGTTTTTCTAATACTCAAGCAGGCTCATCCCTGTAAAACTTGGCCAAATACGGCATTTGGTATTAGGTAGAAAGGTTTGACGTGGTCAGGGAAGGGCGCCTATAAGATGGTCTGACACGATTAAGAAGGCGGTGGGTGGTAGCATACATACACCGTGCGGTCCACACAGCACCCAGTGGAGACTGATTGTACGTGGTCGCGATCCTCAGCAGTGAGGGAACGAGGAGAAGCAGAAGAGAAAGGTTTGGCACTGGATTAACATATAGGATCACCTTTCATCTTCATTATTATTACGAGTATAATATTTAATAATTATCTGCTAAAGCTTACAATTTATTTTGTTATACTTTGTGAACATTTTGGGTCGGGTCTTGAATCGAGTCGCCTGAATTTGAGGATTCTGCTACTGTGGAATGGTCAAGGGGCTTTGTCTTGACCCTCCCAATTCGATTTTGGCTGCCGGAGTTACGCGAAAGTATTTTAAATTAATATTTAAAGTTTCTGTAATTTCACACGAAAAACATGCGGATGCGTGAAACGGAACGCAATATCAGGAAATATTGCATAAATTTGAACGTCTGCTATGTTTATGTTCGTGAAACGAAACGTTTTGATCGCTATTTTTGAGGTTTGTGGTGTTTGACGTATGTGACGTTGATCTGACATACACGATTCGCATTATTCCGTTGCTTTCGAGTTTTCGTATATATAGTTGAATATTTGTGGAGGCGAGATCTATTCAAGCAGAAAAAAGATCCCTTTGTCGAGTTGATCAATGTAATTAACTATGTTTACAAAATAAAATAAATACTCCTACATAGTTTTGTGAAAATTATTTTCCTCCCTTACCCACCCAGAGACCAACTCAGACCGGTTAGGTTGAAAGTAGTCAGAAAACCGACACAGAGCACCCCGACTCCACCTATTCTTGTGGCTACTACCCCTAGAGTGTTTATAAATAATGCGGGAGCCAGAAGCTCAAGGGAGGTCGACGGGACGGGTCACGGGAGGCTTCGTTTCGCTACGGAGGTCGCCGGCTCGCTTCGCTCGCCAGCTCCCCCCTTCGCTCAACTCGACTTCATGCGGCGAAGCAACGTTCAGGGGCGACCGCTAGAGCTTCTGGCGGAAGCCCACCCGGAGTCCAAGTCAGACCGGTTAGGTCGAAATTAGTGACAAATCCAACTCTGCCCCCCCCCCCCTCTCTCTCTCTTTTTTCCCCCACCCCCTAAATTTAGGTGTAAAAGTGTTAGTAGAGTAGACAAAATTATCTTTGATATTAAATTTTAAAAAAAACTACGCGGTTCCGGCAGGGGGAAATTGTAGGGGGGGGGGGGTTCCCTGCCCCCAACCCCCCCTCCTACCCACTCCCCTCCCCCAAAGTTAAGTGTTAAAGTGTTTAAATAGAGTATAAAATTGATCTTTGATATTAAATTAAAATAAAACTACGCGATTCCGGCAGGGAAAAATGGTGGGGGGGGGTTCCCCTCCCTCCCCCCACCCCCTCCCCCCTCCCCCCTAAATTCAGGCGACTCGATTCAAGACCTTACCCCTTCCAAAAATGAGGAGGTACTCAATTCCACTGTATGTTTTTTTTTGTTTATTGTTACCTTATAAGTTTCGGTTGGGTGAACCGATTCTCAAATTTCTTTTTTGTTTGAAAGTTGGTGCTTCCCTTGTGATCCCATTTAAATTTCATCAAATTCGGTCAAGTACTTTTTGAGTTACACTCCAATAACTGAATAGAATAGAAGTCGGTATTAAATTTTTCAAATTGTACTTGTTTTAATACCATGCTACCTACCTTATTTTAATATATCCTTAAAAATTACTTTTGAGATTTTTTGTCTAATTGAGCATTTAAGTGCACATTTTATTAACTTCTTTTACGTGAATACTTTACCGGGCACTTTAAAGCCAGAGAAAAGCAATTACACAATTCTTTATCTAAAGAGATCTGCCTTAAGAAAGTTGTTCTAAGTACTTAATTTTAAAACTCTGTATTCTCGATAAGTTTAAGTATTAATAGACTTAAAGTTATATAACGCAAAGATGTTTATCGTAACTAATCGATCTGTTACGGTTGGTGTTATTATCTTTACATCTTTATAGGCATACTATAAACACGTATTTTATATTATGTAAATCGGTAATATTTATATAGAAACTACATTTGTAATGATGGCAATTGTATATATATGTATGTATAAATCAGTCGTTCATAACTTTTAGTGAGGGCCCATTTTACAAAATGATTGTCTTTCCATGGACCACCAAATGTTTGGAGGTCATACACAGTTAATGTAAATGAAAAACAGAATGTTCCTATCTATAAATAAAACTTATTAAATAAATTAATTAAATACGTTTTTTTTTTTGTTTTGACGAAAATGTTATATTATAGAGATAATATAAGTAAGTTATGTATATTATTTTAATGTTTGTGACTGCAGAATTCTAACTAAATTTTGAATACTTGGTTTAGTTCTCAGTATCAGTATTTCTTGATTGTTTTTGAAAGAAATTGCCTTTTGGCTCCCAATATCTGCAAAAAACATTACTGTTTCGACCTTTCAATTTTGATCACATACGGACCACTTCCAGGGACCACCAGTAGCCGCCGACTACCTCTTAGGAACCACTGGTATAGATTGTAAATAAATTGTATTACTGCCATGATTTACCAGTAATAATAATATTATATAATATGTACAATAATAATATCATCATGTATACAACAACTTAGTTCTAAATCAGGCCCACTTGCACAACAAATCACTAAATACGGTTTAATTTAAATAATAATGAAATTGTAAAAAACTTGGAATTTAATTTAGTGAATGTCATTCAAAACGGTCTTTCATATGAATGGGACTTATATCTTAGCGCAACAGGTTCAACCAGAGCTGCGAAATTCTACGCTGCACTCCATAAGCAACTGCTTTTACGTACCTAATAAATGGAATTAAAATATTGAAACAATGAGAAAAATTACTTCCAAATAATGAGTTATGTTATTTAACTCATTTAGGGCCGACTTGAACGAAGATCGGTCATCAGGGCACCCACTGAGAATAAAAACCACGGAGAATGAAACCATACCAAATTTATTTATTTATTATTAGTAGATGCAAATAATTCATATATTTATATTTAATTAGCAGTTGGGAAAAATGAGAAAACCTAAATGTGAAACAATAAAATTAATACGCAGAAGATGCTTATGGGCAATAACGAAACGCTATTCAGTTCAGACAATACAACTTTCTTGATACAAGTATCACTATAAGTCGGTAACGCGGTGACTATAGTACCTATATTCCGCCAAAAGAGTGGAAATGACATGACAAAGTGACACTAATAGTTATTTCTTTTGTTGTTGGACTCGTACGTTTTGTACATTTGATTAAACTTACTTGAGAAATGTCAACTTAAAAAAATATGGTACAATTTTATAATATCTTAGTCTTACTAAGGACTACTGGTTTTGCATGGTTTCCTTTCTCGTGGGTCCGTCTATGTAGGGTACCCAAAACACTCAGAGGTTTGCCATTCTTCTTTCGGCATGCTAGTTCTACCATGTTAGCATTCAACGGCGTGCTGCCTATATGTGTACTTGACCTCATAAAGATGACAGTTTAGTCAATTTTTAACCTGATGTACTGCTGCTAACAATAAATATTGGATTCACAAAAAATGTGGACGCGTTCCACGCGGACGCGTGGACATTCGAAATTATTTGTGTAATAGCTTCAAGAGGCACTTGGGAAAATATGCTAATTTAAACAGTAAATATCTATTTGAAAGAATTAACGATTTCTTAACATACACGTTACTATACATAGACTTAATGAATTAATTAATAACCGTTCAATTTCTACCGACTTCCAAAATGAGGAGGTACTCAATTCTGACTGTATTTTTTATGTGTTACCTCATAACTTTCGACTGGGTAAACCGATTCTCAAAATTATTTTTATTTGAAAGGTGGTGCTTTCCGTGTAGTCCCATTTAAATTTCATCAAACTCGATGGGTGGGATTTGCAGCCTTCAAATAGTGAAGGCAGCAAATCCCATACTGTTCCAATTGACCTCATCAGACTATAATATAAAGGTGAAAGATTGTGTTGTGAGTAAGTGTGTTTGTCTGTTTGTTACTACGCTCAAACGACTGAACTAATTTTGATGAAACTTGGCATGGAGGTAGATGAGGTGCTGGATTAAAACACAGGATAATTTTTAATCATCATCTATATGCATCGCGGGGGAAACCGCGGGTCGCAGCTATAGTGTTATAAATGCGAAAGTGAGTTTCATTGTTTGTTTATTTGTTAGTAAGGTTAGTAGTAACAGTATGTAACAAAAATTCAAGGAGACAGATTATATTCTAGGGAAGAAAGAACATAGGATACTTTTCATTATCATCTTCATCCATCACCACGCCAGAGAAACCGCGGGGCGCAGCTAGTTGACCTATAAATGCTCCGGCTGCGAATTGGAAACTTTCAGCGCTTCATTTTCCTTTACTTGAAATCAAGCAAGCGCATTTCGTAAAAACGTAAAAAATCATAAAAAAATAATGTGCACTCTTAAATAAAAAAATAATCCGTCAATGTATACGCATTAAAAATTGCTATTTTATGATATGTGTTTCATAACAAATGTAATAGTGAATAAAGAGAAAAACTGTTTTAAAGTTGAAATAATGAATATTTTTTTAATGTAGTTAAAATATGTTTTTAATTCCGTCAATGTGTACTTAGAAGTCTTATAAATGTCACATTATTTTTTGTAATTTTAAATTAATCGCTGTTTATGAGATAAACTGCTTTAAAACCCTCATTTTTATCGACATCGTGTATGACAGCACCTTAATATACTACCCACTCTCTGAAAGTGTTCTTTTTAACATGAATAGTTAAGAGTACCATTACCTACAAATTAATAGTCAAATTAACAACTAAATATTAGACGTAAATCATGGAGTATTACACAACGAGTTGATCTTGAAATTAATGTGCCTCATTGAATAATAAACGAACACACATACAAAAGTAAATCAATAGGAAACGGGAAAACTAAACAGAATCCGGAAAATAATTGATATATAGAGGTCGAGTGATGAACTCAATAATAACAGAGCTGTGTAATTTTTTATGTTGTCTTTCCATTGCTTTATGGCTTGACAATAACTGACAAAGGTCATTGAACAATTTGCAAAGTAATTAATTCAATAATGCAATTCACACTTTACTATTACATGTGTCAAGCTGTGATCTTCTTTTTTATTGGTTAGTTGTCTATGCTTATTTATGGATAATATAGAATATTTTAGACAATTTATTTATAAGTACACATTATTTTTATTACTAACTTATTTATTCTCTTAACTTAGTCTACAATAATATTATAAATAGGAAATATTTGTTTGTTTGTTTGATATGAATAGGCTCCGAAACTACTGGACCGATTTGAAAAAATCTTTCACCATTAGAATCCTACATTTTCCCTGATAGTCATAGGCTATATAATATTTTCAAAAAAGTTAGGGATCCGTATGAAAACTTCGATAATATAACCCAAGAGTGGAGCGCTAGACATGTTTTTAGTCTTATTTCATAAGAGGCGAGTCTATTGCAAACTACGGGGGCGACACATCGATCTAGCTAGGTTTTACTTTAAAACGGTGTTTTATCTGTGTTATAAGGCAATGAAAAACTGGTAAAATATATTTATAACAAAAACAACAAACTAGGGCCATCAGCTTAAGCAACAAATAAACTGTTTTACCGACACAGCAACAGTAAAGCTACTTGACAATAGATGGCGCTGAAACAACATTAAGCCAAGGAGTGTTTGGTTAGAGGTTAAACCAAGAAAATCAATTGTTTACATACGAGCAAAGCACGGTCATCCAGTTACTACATATTTATTAAATATAGTAATTATAATTGCTTGGTAACAAGTTTAACCATTGGATTGCCTTTATAATCGAATAGCTATTTTAGGCTTAATCGTAATACATCAAGGTATACATTAGTTTGAATAGCCAATGTCCACCTTCGGTCAAAAATCTCAGAGTTAATAATTACTATTCCTTATCCTCTCGCATGAATGGGTTAAAGAATCGACTAAAGAATAAGCATGCAATAGGTTTGTTACATTAGTTTGAATAGCCAATGTCCACCTTCGGTCAAAAATCTCAGACTTAATAATTACTATTCCTTATCCTCTCGCATGAATGGGTTAAAGAATCGACTAAAGAATAAGCATGCAATAGGTTTGTTACATTAGTTTGAATAGCCAATGTCCACCTTCGGTCAAAAATCTCAGACTTAATAATTACTATTCCTTATCCTCTCGCATGAATGGGTTAAAGAATCGACTAAAGAATAAGCATGCAATAGGTTTGTTACATTAGTTTGAATAGCCAATGTCCACCTTCGGTCAAAAATCTCAGACTTAATAATTACTATTCCTTATCCTCTCGCATGAATGGGTTAAAGAATCGACTAAAGAATAAGCATGCAATAGGTTTGTCTTCTTTACATTACCTATACCGAAATGTAACCGTTCACTCTTCCGACGCCTTCGGTGATGCAAAATGTATGGTGAAATTGTATCAACGTGTAGTGACGTGTACTCTAGGTACATATTGAAATCATTCACGGTTAAAAAGTAAGTAACATCAACCTCAAAATTACAGCATACATGTAATATTTGCAGCGCTGTTGGTTTTGGTTGCAAAAACCTAACATTTAATTTATTATTTATTTATTTATACATCTATATATAGGTACTATATATACTAATATTATAAAGAGAAAAAAATTGTATTTTTATGTTTGTAATGAATAAACTCAAAAACTACTGATTTCAAAAATTCTTTCACCATTGGAAAGCTACATTCACCCTGAGTAACATAGGCTATATTTGATTCATCATCATCATCATCATCCATCACCATGCGGGTGAAATCGCGGAGCGCAGCTAGTCTATACTAATATTATAAAGAGGAAAGATTTGTATGTATGTTTGTAACGAATAGGCTCAAAAAGTACTGGACGGATTTTAAAAATTCTTTCACCATTGGAAAGCTACATTCACCCTGAGTAACATAGGCTATATAAGATTCATCATCATCATCAAAAAAGTTGTTAAAAATATTTAGTGACACTGAAAAAGCGGAAGTGTCACTAAATATTTTTTAATATCGTTTTTTGATAATGGATTTCCGCAAAGTAACGCCTGAATCAATAAATCATCATCATCCATCACCACGCTGGTGAAATCGCGGAGCGCAGCTAGTCTATACTAATATTATAAAGAGGAAAGATTTGTATGTATGTTTGTAACGAATAGGCTCAAAAAGTACTGGACGGATTTTAAAAATTCTTTCACCATTGGAAAGCTACATTCACCCTGAGTAACATAGGCTATATAAGATTCATCATCATCATCAAAAAAAGTTGTTAAAAATATTTAGTGACACTGAAAAAGCGGAAGTGTCACTAAATATTTTTTAATATCGTTTTTTGATAATGGATTTCCGCAAAGTAACGCCTGAATCAATAAATCATCATCATCCATCACCACGCGGGTGAAATCGCGGAGCGCAGCTAGTATTATATACTAGCTTGCTGCATTTAGTGTTCACCAATATTGATCTAGTAGGTATCTACTAAGATATTCTTGTTATTTACTTACAACAATGTTATAATACATAATGACAAAGCGACAAGAAGGTCAAACAACATAAATCTTGTCCCTCATAAACCTTATAAGTAATTACAGTGTGAAGACTCTAGGATTATTTTTATTACAATACTAGTTGCGCCCTACGGTTTCACCCGCGTGGTGGTGGGTGACGATGATAATGAAAAGTATCCTCCGTTACATGTGACTGCGGTTCGTATTGTATTGTGTCTGCATAATCATAGTGATAGTTTTTATTAATATCGATTGTTTTACGATAACGATACGATTGCTTTATCTATTCACCAGTTGTATACGATAGGCCTAAACTGTTTTACGATTTGGTGGATAGTAGTAGGGGATTCATATTGGGAAATATACTCGGTTGAGTTCTGCTTATTTGTTTGGGTCACGCAGATTTTCCGGCTGCCTATACTTAACTTCTTTTAACCCGTCGCATGTCGCGCTTACCCCATGTGTACGTACAAAAAAGTGCTAACCCATGTCGCGCGTACACCATGTGTACGTACAAAAAAGTGCTAACCCATGTCGTGCGTACACCTAATACAAATTTTTCTACATCTGCTTTGTAACTAATTTTATCAGATCAAATGCACTCCACCGGTATAAACTTGCTTTTAGTTGGTCAAACTATTCAAGTGTAGTATTTTTTATCTGAATGTTTATGCTTAGTTCGGAAAGACGCCAAAAGAAGTAGACACTTGACATTTCCAAGATCAGAGCTACGTAACTGTAACAGCAAATTTAAGTGACACGCTGTTATTTTGTAGGGCTGGCCACTAGCCTATCCCTCAACCCGCACTAGGCCTCCGCTATAGGTGGTTGTTGTGGTTGGTGTGGTTAGGCCTATACTTCTCTCCCACTCTCTTACGAGTTAGGCCCGGGTGTCAGCAGCGGGATCATAATTATCCGTTAAGCATTATACTTCACTTCACTACCTATGTATATTATCGAGCCTACGAAGAAATATTATCAGGAACAGTAACTGCCTTAAAAAATGACCCAATAAAAGTCGAGCTAAATCATACTTAGCTGTCATAGTAGACGTTGCAGCACGCGCGTGGACCAATTCCTGCTTTCCTTCTGAAATTTAAACCAATCGAAGTGATTTGTATTTGGAATCATACGTCGTTTTGGTTTGAAGGACCACTTTTTGTGTGGAATTTGTTCTGAGCTATGCTTCCTGACATTATTTCTTAGTAGTATCGAGCTAATTTATGCTGGTCAACTTTTACTCACTGTACAATCGAAGAGAAAAGTAGAAAAATAGAAATGTAGGGAACATAATGAAGGCAAAAGCAAATAGAGAGTGCCAATTGTGCTGTTTGTAGAGAGCTGAGATATCTAGTATACTCGGAGGCTTTTGTAAATGTACCACAGAAGATGTAATAAGACCTGCCCACTACGTAACTGATCTACTTTCAAGATGTTTAAAACTTTGAACAGCTATTCTTGGATACAATGACAGGTCACGGTAGATCCTACTTGCGTTATGGACTTTGCTGCGAAATCTGATTCGTAAATGACTGACTAAAAGTCTCTTACATAATGTCGTAAAACACAGATTATAGTAATACATTTGTGATTTTTCTCTGCCACTGGAAGGTACGCTTCGTTGAGTCGGTGTTTCAGGTTCAGGTTTCAGGTTAGACAACAATATATGGGATATTGTTGTCTAACCTGAAACCTATCTAGGGATACTAATCCTCTAGGGATCGATCGATTCAGGCATGCACTGTGTGACACCCATCCTTAATCTTATTCTGTATGGGGGCGATAAGTTCTTTACTGACATCCCGTTGCACTTGGGGTACATTGTGCGTACACATTTCTAATACAAAAAAAGCGGGATTTGAGACTGGATTCAATTCAAAATTCAACCTCTTGTTGTACACTGAATTATTAATCTTCGCGTATATTCGCCTTTTGAATATGTAATTTTAATGTTTTTAAAAAATGTCTTTATACCAAATAAACCGCTATAGTCTAAATTATATATCAAATTGCACACGGATTAATCAATTATCTCATAGCTAATAACCAAAACTAAAGCATGTTTGCCCGTCCTTTAGTTTCGGAAAGTGTCCAATATTTTCTAGACATCGTAGGTATTATAAGCAAAAATACATAACGTTATGGCATACTATAAGAAGGCTACATACAGAGCAATGTTTTCTAAGATTAAAAAGTTTAACTACAAACTACGTAGTTTGCAATTATTATTTAAAAAATTAACATTCTCGAAATAATTTTGTAGAGTAAACCTCTCTCTTTCTCTCTCACACACTCGGTTTGGATGAACGGATTCGGATGAAGTTCGAAATGGAGATATTGCACTGGATTAACACGTTCTTCCATAGCTATACGATTCAATGGGCAGTTCCCTGCGATTTGCGATAAACATATTTCACGCGGACATTGCATTGTGTCCGCGCAAGCTAATAAACAAAATATATCGTAAAAAAACATTTGAGTTTCTAAGTAGAATATTCAGTATCGTTTGAACTTTACTTATACAAAACTTTAGCACCTACTATTATCATATATTATTATCAAAAGTTTTGATTAAAATATGATAGGCGGTACATAAAAATAATATCCACATCTTTATAACAATTCAGTCTATCCGAGATCATTCGGGATAAAATAATGTAGAATTAATAAACATATTGTTACTTACGGGATGAAAACCGTGGTATACATATAACAGTGTCGAAATATCGGAAGCTCATTAAAGTAAATACAGATCGCGCGGCGAGAGTTTGGCTTTGACCGTTATTGCGCAGAAGTCAAAAATTGGGTATCACAGGGTGGCTAGAGGGACGAAGGACTCTTGTCTCTCTCTGTCACATCGAAGACGAGGGACTCTTGTCTGTTGTGCGACAGTACCCATGCGCAGTAATCCCCTCCACCCGAAGGTCAAAGCCAAACTCTCGCCGCGCGATCTGTACTTACCACGGTTTTCATCCCCTAAGTAACAATATGTTTATTGAAAACAATAATGTAGAATTATACGCGATTTAATCCGTTGAATGTTATTTAATTTCAATTTACTACCTACTGTTTATTTAAAACTACTTGTTATGTCAACGCACATACTAATATTGAATAAACAGTGTAAAACTGCATAACCAATACAATGGCGATCAAAATATATTTTAAATATTATACCTCTTCGCGACCACCGCCGTAAATATTTCCGGGCTATTGTCGGTCAATGAGTTGCAGTTTCATTTGTGAAATGTTACGACAAAATTGTTGTTTCTTCGCTAGAATCAATGAACTCTATATAGATGTGAGAGGCTAATACATTTCACGTTTTAGTGACAAAATTCAATGATTTATAATTAACTATCGAAATCGGTAAAGCCGTTGTCAAATTAACTATAAGTTAGTATCTCAATATAGAAATAGGGGTTAATTTATGTATATATATATATATATATATAGCACTGTAGCAAGTGAAATTACTGCCTGAATAAGGGTCATATTCAATGTTAAGGGGTGACGAGTGTAATGTGATGCTGTACAAAACTTCATCCGTGCGATTCTCTAAGAGCAAACATCGACGCATCTTTGACAACATCCGTATAAATAACGATGTGATGACAAGAAACGTTGGAAAACAACCTTATGTACAAGGGTGATATCTCAAAGTATTTGACATCGGTGAGCTCGTCAACGAGCACAACGACGAATCATTAGAGAATTGCACGGCAGTTCTGAGCAGTCATAGGTCGCCATCAGGCGAACGACTTGCGTATCTCGTCACTTGAAAGTATATAAAAACAGGATTTGTGCTAATATATCCATAAATCATTCAATATGCAAATGAAGCGGGCTTTACAATTATGTAAATTACAGCTTGAAAAATGTACATGAAATTTATTGCTAAGCGTAGGATTACGTTACTTAACTCTCCAGCCGTGGCTCCGTCCGGCGCGGCGGTAGATAGTCTACTGTTAATTTTTTATGTGGACTCGTACGTTTGCCATTATTCGAGTAGGGTAGTGTTTTTTAATACCTACGTTTCGCCAGAGGGATATGTTTTTGGTCCCATGTAATAGGGGGCACTGTTCCAGACTCCGGACTGCTATTGAGATCTTCCTTGTCAGAAAACCCCATAACTATCCTACCCGGGTATCGAATCCAGGACCTCGAGGTACCAAAGTGGCGCTTCCACCATGCAAGACCGAATGAGCGAAGCCGCTGCCGGGTCAGTTAGTTAATAAATAAGATGCAAGTTTGAAATACATAGTTTTGAGTATATTCTTCTATAACAATAATAAATGTGTCATAAATCGTAAACGGTAATTTTTATAAAAAAGTTTACAGGCAATAAAAGACGCGAAATTGTATTCCTTACAATAATTGTCTGAATAACTTTTGCCTTAAAGTGCATAGTTTCCGAGATATCGGCCAAAAACATATTCAAGATGGCGCTTGTATGGTATAATAAACATGTATATAAATTACGTTATACTCGTATATTTATATGCTCAAAGGGATTATTAATTATATATTCAAATGGAAAGTTGATTTAATTTACAGAAATACGTACACAATATCCTATATATTATTTAATTATGCGTGCGTTTATTATATGTTGATGTCAGTGGAAACGACTACCTACTCTCTTGTCCGATTCCAGTCTTGTAGGTACTATGAGACCAGTAATGCCGGTTGTTTCTCGATTTCTCTAATTTATTATTTAAACCTTAGGCAAATGGTATGATTTCTTCTAACTTAAACTATAAGCTAGCTTTTACGGATGACGTTTGTAATCGTGGTATTTTCCATCGAGCCCACGGCTTGCTTCCATCTCGGCACTTGATCGTTAAGAAATGTAAAGTACAATATCTGACCTAATTCAATAATAGGTAACTTTAACAGTAGACACAGAGTACAGAGCTAGAGTACATACCTATATATTATATGTATCTACTACGAGAGGGAAACCATGACATTCACAAGGGGTTTAAATTATTAGTATAAATTATATTTCTTATTTATAGTTATGTATTAGGATTAATTATAGTTTTGTAATAATTTTATATTCGCCAATGGTAGCAATTAGATTTTTCGGTAAACCAAACTAAACTAGCAACCTAAAATCTATTTTTAGTAAATTTCATGCTAAAGTCTAAACTCGTATAATCCTTGCGAATAACAGTTATTAAATTTGCCATTTCTGTGGGCCGAGCACGAAAATCTGTTTAAGTGTAACGTAATCGCATCGTTAACGTATTTAGAACAAACTGCCATTTTTCTAGTACAATAGTGGCACAGATAACTCATAGCTTGTACTGAATACGTAAACAATACGAAAACGTTACACTTAAGCAGATTTTCGTTGGGCCCACTGTGCAATGTTGGCTATGTTTAGTGCAAATTTTTAGAGCACGAAGAAGATGAAGATTTCATTCGTAGCTTCGTGCTCTCTAAACTAGTCTAAACTACCCACAATTGAATACATAAAATAATCATATTTTTAGAATTGTCATTCATAGTGTCACGAATGTGGATTTTAGTATCAACATAATAAGAACTACCATGGTTTACAGAATTTTAGTTTAGTGTTCTGCACAAGCAAATTACTACCTTGTCTATAGCATTCCTGTGCCTGAGACATTTTTTTGGCAGAATTATACTGAAATCTTATTCATCTTAATATAACACTTGCTTTACTTCTGCGTCTATCCAAATGCTCTAAATATGAAGCATTTTCCGGTTTTGTCACGATGACTTGCTCTATACTATACCAACGCTATAAGTGGCAGGTTAGGGTCACCACCCAGAAAAAAACAGCACCGTGTATAGAGCCTGTTTTTTTTTGTTATTTCAATCTAGAAATGACATGATAATGGAGACAGCTCTGTGCTGTTTCGATATACCTTCACCAAGAATAGTTGGTAAAGTCACTAATAAAACTATATTTGTAAATACTTTTTGTTTGGCAATGGTAGTTGCGTCACGGTTAATGTCCCGCATTAAGAAAAAATGACCCCTGAATTTTGGACATGTCTCTGGGATAACTATTATCTATACAAATCGTTCGTCATTTAATGAGTAGCATTTTGGCTGTATCTAAATTTGGATGATCTTAAGTATTATTAGCACTTAATAATTTTAAATAAAGGGATTTGTTGATGACACCCACAATCAAATGGTCATTTCAAAAATTCATTAATATCAATAGGTTTCAATAATATAAGATTTACATACAGAAATATGTTATTCTTATTTTTTAAATAACAATTCAATTAAATAGTTTATATTGCAACTAACTGACCCGCCAGCGTCTTCGCGCGCTCTCTAATGCACTAGTGTGAAATATTTAAAAATCTTTCCTTAGTGTATGCTTAAAAAATATGCAAAAAAAACATATTTATAGGTCCAGCGGCGTAGACTCTTTTTTCCTAAATAAGAATAATTCAATGTATCAAATTCAAAGTAACTGTAATGAATTATTTTCGCCATAAGCATCCACGTCATGCCGTAGTTGCTACGGCATTATCTATTCATTGTTAATTTTACGTATCATATATTATAAACACAACATTACCAAATCATAATAAACTTATTGTTTAAGCACATCTGCATTTAAGAGCTACAAAACTCACGTGTTTCAACACGCGAAAGCTAAAAAAGACCCGCGAAATTGCACACCGGCTTACTGGGTCACCGTCCGTACGATACATGGTTACGATGTGTACATCTGATAGTGGTGGTAACCCTAAACGTTGGAGTGTCACTTGCGACTCACGAGACGGTTATGTTTACGGAAACCGTGATGTAACAGATGGTCACTCCCCTCTTAAGTAAGTACACTATAGTGGGGCATTAAGTAGGGTATCGTATCTACAGGTTGATGCTTTTGTCGAGGTGCAGTGGTGTTATGCAACCGAATCGAGATGATATGTTTGATTTTGTACCGAATATGAAAGTTTTCATATATTTTAATCCAATTGTTCCTAAAACTATTTACGAACATGGAGATTCGATTGTTGATCCTAAATATATATAAATTTTAGTAACAATAAAAAAATAAACATATTTTTAATTACTGCGCACTGTTGGTACTCGATCGCAATTCACGACAAAACACATTCACTATATCACCACGTTTTTCCTAATCTATATTAGGCTGTTTCTTGTGCTTTATTAATTTCAAGACTGGTTTCCACGTTTGGCAATCTAAACCCATCTATCTTCACGTATCATAAAGCATCTATTTCATCCCGTAAGTTACAATATATATATTGAAATTAACTGTGAAAGTTTAAAAACATGCTTAAAAATTATGAACATAATAATTATCGTCTTTGCCGCTATTAAATATATGAATTTCCGTATTAAGTTATTGCAAAAGTTAAAATATTAAGGGAGTGTATGACGTCTACGATTTTATTATGATGAAACAAAAAGTAAGTATTTATATTATTGTCTACCATAACACACATAATATACAACATATTTCGTACCACATGTAACGTAATTAAATCAAATTAATGAAAATCCGACTGCGACTCCAACAATACCCACTTGCGCAGATGCACGACGGCCGCGGTGGACTTTTCGGTGCCAGAATGGATGCACTATCTTGCAGCCGCCATGTTCCTGTTGTGGGTTGTGCTTGGGAGGAGACGGAGCAGCGTGCATTCCTCTACTTAAAATATGTGTATGTAGATTTTATTTTGTATTTTACTATATTATAGACATCGCAAGAAGGAAATAAATATAGTGGAAAACACCAACAATCTATACATAATAAAAAATGTAACGGATCGCTGTCTGTACATGGAACCTATATGGGTAAAAATATTATTGAGACTTTTATAAACGAAAACAGTATTAATTATTAAATTATTTAGTTATTAAATTGTTAGAATTTTTTGTCTATTTGTTTGCTATCCGATTTAGATGTGGTTTTCACTAATATATTGTGGTAAGCTTCACTTAGCATTGTTTCATGTCAATCGGTTTATAAATAAAAAGTTTTGAAATTTAAGGGATAACTCTCTTGCCACTACACCAAGATCAAGCGAGCGAAGCCGCTGGCGGGACAACTAGCAATTAATATAATTGTATTAATATGTATGAGAATATTTACAAAATAAATAAGTAATACCGATTGTTAATAGACGCCATGGCCAGTAACCCACCGCTCCCGTGCAGAGTACTAGAAAATACAAATGAAAATGCAAAATATTAAAATAAAAGATATTTTTGTGTGTTAGAAATTATTGATATGAATAAACCACTTTCATTTACCGAAGTGGTGCCATTACGTTATTTATCAAATGCGACCTCTTAAAGTTGGTAGCATAATACCTTTTGGTGCTTGTTAAAACAACAGCCTGTAGATGTGCTCGTTCAATTTAACCTCGGCAGTAGACGGGTACAATGCCTTCCTCCAGTCGCTCGCTGGCAGTGGGCGGCGACGGTTCCTAGTTGAATTAAAATGACAATAAATCGCGCACATGATTATTTTGTTAACCGACTTTAAAAAAGGAGGAGGTTTTATGTTCGAGTTAATGTATTTTTTATGTGTGTTCACTGATTTCTCCCCTATTTGTAGAGCGATTCCCAAAATTATTTATTTAATTGAAAGAGTATACTTCATTTCCATTTCAATTTCATCATGTGATACTTACATCAAATTCGGCCAAGTGGTTTTGGGTTAGACGAAACACTGATATACTTATTTACGGTAGATGGCAATCGATCCCGTTAGTAGCAAGGGTCACTAGAAAAAAAGGAAAGTCGTTATAAAAAGGATGAAAGCTTTTTTTACCAAAAACTGGAACCGACTTCATTAAAAAGTGTGACTTCAACATTATAATCAATAAATCGTCTATATATATATCCTGGTCACGCTATAACTTGAAAACGGATAGAACAATCTCGCTAATTCTTTATTTGTTGTGTTAATTATTGTCAGGTTTTTATGAAACAAAACAAGAAAAGACAGGAGGTTATGGCGAAGCCGAAGGCCGGGCCTACTACGCGAACGAAGTCGCGGTCAGTCGCTAGTATATAATAATTAGTAATTGGCAATATCGCTTACAATTATATCACACAGTACAGTTTAAATTAAAACAGAAATATATAAAGCGGTTATTTCCCACTTGGAATTACAATTACAAATACTCGTACTTTAAAGTTGCATTCAATTGCATTTTTCTTTTCATAAAATAACTTCATTTTTTAAACAACTTTTGGATAACTAAGTAGTTCTTGTTCGATACTCGTTCCATAGATTTTCTCACAGATCCATAAATTTCAGTGCCCGTTTATCTTCTTACTTTGTAACAAGCAAGCAATGTTGGAAGTATTCCTACTATAAATCCTCTGACAACTCTCCAATCCACTAACGTTACTTGTAATTTATAGGAGTTTAATTGATTTAAGAGTTAGTTTTATAAAGTAAAGGTACGTATTTTGTTGAAGAAACTCGTTCTACGAGTAGGTACCCTTCAAGAGTCGATGTCATTATAACAATGAATTTTCTATTGTGTCTGGCCGTGTGACCTTTGATGGAATAATTTTCGTGTACTTCTTGTTTTGTTGCTATATAAATAATGTTGATAAGGTCCAAAGACAGAATATAATTTCAAGATTATCACTAAGCATAAAGATATAGTCAATACCGTGTTTGCTATTTTATACAGGATTTGGTCTGATAGTTAAGAAGAACCACGTCTACTCGAACATTTTCAGGTTGCTGAGGGCCTAGCACGAATAACTGCGTAAGTGTAACGTAAAGTGTCGTTCACGTGAAACAGTACAAACTGTGATTTATCTACGGCAACTGTGACACAGATAACTCATAGTTTGTACGCTGAAGCGTGACGCATTGACGCTTGCGATGCACTGCTTTTACGTAGCACTTCTCACCCGCGAAGACATTGATTGGTGTCATTTGTTTAGTAAGTTCCAATGCGGGGAGAGTCATAGTAAGGAAGAGGGAGATGGGAAGGGGGTTTGGGCGTCCGGTGACTTCCACCTTTTCCTATAAAATCGTGTAAGCTTCCTGAACGGAAACCTGGCTATATACTATATACTTACTTACTAGAGAAAGCCGTTTTTAATTGGACCATTAGTTTTATAGAGTACCTCTAACATACAGAGTCGCATGCCGTTCCTTCTTTTCATTTCATGTTAATAAATATATTATTTATCATTATAGATTGTGAGTAAACAAGTTAGCAAGGTGCGAAGCATTGCTACAAATAAATCTGCCGACTAGTAGCTCTACCATGAGTTGGCAACATAAATGTCATCTATAGTCGATACTCGATCTCGCCTACCTATTAAGCTTGTTATTGGCCTACTCGCTGTCAATTTCAGTTCTACAATTGACCGCAAGGTTTTTAAATTTTAAGGTTTTTTTGCAGCAGTCGATACCGTGCATCGATTGGTGTTAATGTTGTAAAGTCATGGTAGACCCGTAGGTGGGGACCATATAATTTATCGTCATTCCTAAACAAGTTTATACCAGTCAAGAGTTGGTTTATTCTTTATGTAGGTATATAATTCTATACACCTAAAAGTCTAAAGATCTAAGCCTTTAGATGTTTAATTTCAAGACAGACGGATTTTATGCGGTTTTATATATATTGCACTAGCAAACCCTGCGAACTCCGTTTCTTCACCAGATGGCTTCGTTTTATGTAACATTTCGTTTGGCGCCATCTACTTAAAATATTGGTTTGTAGTACATGCTATGTATCAGAGATGGCGCTGTATGTGAAAAAAGACTTTCCCGCTTTTCTTTTTAATATTTTCCTGAATTTTCTTTACTATAAACCTCACGGAGCCCGAGACCTTTCCAACGAATGCAAAACCGTGGAAATCGGTTTGTGTGTTCTGGAGTTATAGCGTCAGGAAGGAAAACCCGACTTATTTTTATATATATATATTGCATTGACGTACGGGATGTTGCAGTTGTTGAGTTAGTTTAGTTGCAATTAATTAATATATTAGTGTAATGTCCATATATTATACAAATATGCATACATTTTGATTAATTATACAAAATATAATTGATAAATACGATATTTCATAGTCATTCTGCCACCCATAAAATGTTATATTAGTAGTACCTAAGTAGAAACATTGTAAACATCTATATAAAAAGAATGGCCCCGAGTTTCTTGCCGCTTCTTCTCGGTGGGCTCAATTTATTTTGGAACGCGGCGGTAGAGTCTTTAAAGTACATTATAATGAAACATTGACGTTGATAAGTGCGTCTTTGATGCCTAAATTAAATAATTGATTTTGACTTTGACTTTGATTATCATGAACGGGTTTTTTTTTTTTAAAGACAATTATCAAATAGAAATGCGGTCGCGGATATACATTTTTTGCTTTGTTCTATGAACACGATTAGTGACAAGACTTTTCATACTTCAAATGACAACGACCAAATTATAATGAATGAACGAGTTATGTTTTGCGTGTGTCTAGATGACTAGAGGATTTGTAAAATTACGTAAAATAAAGTGCTGCAAACAGTAGACCTGACGAGCACATAGTTTTATTAGCGGCAATTTTTAGCAGTACTTCACAACCTAATATCTCGGCAACCACTTGAGCAATTAAGCTCATATTTTAAATTCCTCTTTAAAGTCAGGTACCTAAATCACCGTGATAAAAAATATATATTAAATAATATATAGAATAGAACAATCATACCAAATTTCGTCAAGATTGGTTGAAATATGCGACCTGTACAGGAAAACCAACCAACAACCTAATAAACTTAAGGACAGATTAAAGTAAATTTAGCCAGTTAAAGCAGGGACGCTTCGCTCGCTTGTACAATTAATTTAGGACATTCGTGTTTAAATTAACAAATGCAACACAAGTAGCATAAATACATCTTTGGTTTGGACTAAATAAAATAAATACCAGAGCAATATATCCGACAATATTTCAAGTAAAAGCTCTCCAACATAAGTCAAAGCATAAAAGGAAGTTGTCGGTCGACACATAATTCATCATCAATTAGGGTTGCTAACTTGTAATTTGAAAATCATCTTGCAGCCCAGGGCTATAAATTCTATATAGTGGATATTAATTTCTAAAGGAATTGTTTTTTATGAGAAAATCCAAGCAACGTATGTATCGTTGATAAGACATCTGACCCAGTAAGCCAAGTTTTGATTTGTAAATAGTTTTCCCGTCTGGTAATGCATTAAATGCTGGTAGAAGCAAATAGTGTTACGTTCATTAGAAAAAAACAAATATTTTTTTCGTAAATTCGACGGAGCAGTTTACTAACTTTTATTTCATGCGATAGCATAGTCTCCAAAATACAAATGTTCAATGTAGAACGGTTCAGAAAAAAAAAACACATTGTACTTTGACACTACTTTGAATGAAAATTAAATCGCTAATCTGTATGATTCAATATCACAGATCAGCTGATCAATGTAATAAAAAATCAGGTAGTATATAGGTATATACTATACGCAATAACAGTTTATCTACTTCTCATTTAAAGTCGATGTACTTTTTTTATGGATAACTTAACTGGTAATAATAAGTTTATAATAATAATATAAGTTTATTGACAGTAAATAAAAGGGGCATGTTAACAACTTACAGGCTTATAGGCTTACCTATTTGATATAATAAAGTATGCACCTTAATGTAGGCAGAAATAGTAAAAAAAATAGTAATGTTTATGGTAGGAACTGATGACACCTAAACTAGTAATGAAACTGTATTTCAGACGCCAGAGCCTCCGTTTTATGGAAACTCAAAAGTACGAGTAGATACATATACGTAAAAGTAGGTAGTAACTATTATATTGTTTAAAATGAAATTATCAAAATAAGAAAGTTACACAGAACTTAAAGCGATAAAACCTCGCCGGAGTCGTAAAAGAAACTCATAAAAGGTGAAAGGATTCATGAAGAAATCCATAGGGTTTTTCTAGTAGCATCCTGGCTAGCTTCCACATTTTGTAACCTTATATCCTTTGTATATCTTAATATATGTCTAGTTTGTTAGAAGATCCACATAAAAGACAAGTAGCAGTTCAGACGTTGATTTCCAGAGCAGGGTCGTGAGTTTCAGACAGGGTTCGGAGACTTAGTTCAGTTCGTAGGCCGCTCCGAGAAGATCTCAATGGGCAGTTACAATCTGTTCTTGATAATATGTGCTCAGACAGCTGTCTTTGAGAGCTTGTCCCGATTCTTGATCTAGTGACCGCTTCGTTTGACCGTGTCACACTGGCTACCAAGTGAGACATCGAGCATTTATTTAAAAAAGGGGTAACATAATGTAGATGCAGAGATGGAAAAGTGACAACCCTATTCTAAAGGTACAACGAACCGGAACCTGTCTCGGAGCCGAGTCATATCTGATAACAGTCTGTCTGTCGGATGGACGTAATCTGTGGCCATCTGACGTGCACCGAGTTTGTTATGTTCTCTCGTTTGCTTTCTAACGCTGATGCTGTTTGTTACTTGTACAGTTGCGGCGATTGGTGGTCATTTATCGCCCTTAAGTGGAACGAAATAGCCCATTCAATAATGTTATACATATACAATACAAGAAGTTTAAATGAAGCTTTTGACTCGCATCGAAAAATCTTCGTTAGAGCACCGATTCCTGCTGAAAGAAAAATTATACTTCAATTTAAAATAGTCATCTAACCATCTCAGTATAATTGAGGAATTGTAAACATCTAAATCGGATAAAAATAGCTAAATTTCACCTTTACACTAACCTGTGGAATAGTTATTATCCGTACGAGCGGAGCTACGGAACTTAGCTTGTGTACCTATAGGTAAACAAGTTTTTTTCCTATACATGCAGGCTACGAAGAAATAATATCAGGAAGAGTAACTGCCTTAAAAAAATAACCCAATAAAAGTCGTGCTAAATCAATAACAGCGTTCACGCCGATATGACTCAGCTGTCATAGTAGACCAATCCCTGCTTTCCTTCTGAAATTTAAACCAATCATGTCTATTTGTAACCTCGGAAGTAATTCGTATTTGGAATTATACGTCGTTTTGGTTTGAAGGACCACTTTTTGTGTGGAATTTGTTCTGAGTTATCTAAGTCTGAAATTGATCCGAAAAATGATAAAAGTTTCGAAATTTTTATATATATGTATATATAGGCGTACCGATAAAATCACCCTGTGATAGGTATCCTGAATAATGCATCTGTAAAATGTAACCATGCATAAATTTGAAATCAACCGCCGCAGCTTGGAAGAAAATGTCACTATGCTCAACAAATATGCAAAATAAATACTTCGCCCAATTTTTCTAATAACACGTATATTTTTTTATCATAAAACTACTACAACAATTACAACTTGGCCTATCACTCACGTCAGGGTTGACCTCGACTTCTGGGACAGCCTGTATATAGAAGTTTTCTCGTATCTCTTACTCTCATAAACATGAAAGCATCGTAAGTTTTATTTTATTTTTTTGCAATATCCACACAACGTATTTCTGTTACAAACTAGGCAGAACCTGTACTATGGTAACCGGATGACTGATATACATACCCAGACATAGCTCAAACAGACATGTTCATGCACCACACAAATGTTTAACTGGTCAAGGACCAGAACCCGGGACCAGCGGCTTAGAAGGCAGGATTGCTCCCAACTGCGCCAACCGACCTTTCTGTTTCATACCTAACTCCCGATGAGTTGATTCAATTTATTTAGTAGTTGTCACCTTATCTGTGATCCAATCTTGACTACCCCATGTATCAAGCCTCCAGTGAAAGTTCTAGCAAAGCACCACCTAGTCCGGGGAAATTGTCTAAACTAGTAAGAACTAGGAACTAACATGAAAGTATAAAAGTACTTGGGTATGTAATATATCGGGATGTTTTCCTGTAGACACCGGCTGGCCACTCCTTAATAGGCGTTAGAAAGTTGGTTACGCACTCGACCCTAGTACGTGATCCTAAATCTGTGATCATGTGAGAATGGATGTGTGTAGGTAGTGGTATCAATAAACGCTGCGTAGGTACTTAGTGTGAGTTACCAGGAAGCGAATCTAATGTAACATAGTATGTAGTTATCATATCTTATTTTCATTTAAAAGTTGGGCCTTACTTTTGGAGAACACTGGTTCACAAGAAGGTAGTCGTCCAAGTAGATAATCATACTCATACTTTGGTCTCTTAGGCTTTTGGGCCACCCAATTCGACAGGGTGGCAAATGTCCTTGGAGCGCTTACAACCTAACGTTGCAAGTGACGCTATTTAGTAGTGCGCACAACAAAGTTGTTCTGTGCCGTACTAAATGACGTTTATTAAATTTAAGTAGTGTTTTAACTAAGGCTGTACATACATGTCTTTATATATAGGTATATGAAATATCTAACTCTTGATTCTTTCCTTTTAGTTTTTGCCACATTTTCCGTGAGTTCTGAAAGAACGTAGAAACGTAATATAAAAAGACAACTTTTATGACTCTATACTATCTCTTCCCATATAAATTCATACCTATTCAGTTTGGGACTTGTAGAGACTCCACTTAGTTTATCCAAGAGTGTAACGGTAATTTATTCATAGAATAGAATAAGAATCTGCATTAGCGCTTAGTGAGGACTGAACAGATACGACATTAAGTATAGCGGTGAAGCAATTCTCCTAGTTGCGTATGTTTATACGAAAATAGGTAGTACTCGTAGGAACTGCAACTCTAAACCCCCGATTAAGTGTAATGTCGAAATTTTTTTTAATATTAGGTATATAATTGATTGGGTAGGTAGGTATATTATACAAGTTAAATTTCGTTTATATTAAGAATTTATAAATTAGTATGTGTGTAGGTATATACACAATTTTCCGAAGTTATATGCTATATTTCTGTGTATTTATAGCAAAGAATAAATTGTTAACTGCTTTTATTAAAACTGACTTTGTGCTCCCTGTAGACATTTCATTTTGTATTGATAACAGTGCCATCTCTGTCATCATCCATTAACTAAATGCGCTTTACTTTCACTCCCACTCCGCGAATGGGTATTATGTGCATGTAGTTTTAACACAAGTTAATAGGTGGCGTTACTTGGTATATTTTAAACGTGTTTGCTTGCGTTTTTCAATTATGGTGTTCAAGTTAACTACACACTTGAATAGATTCATAATTACTATTAAAGAACATTTTTACCCAATATGAACTCTATATAACGTAACTAGGTAACTTAGTAATTCGTAGTTCTTCGGTAAGTATAATTATCTACATCTTAAAGTGTTTGACCAGTGTATGTTACAAGTGATGACCTAGTAAAAGACGTACCTATAGTAAAAGGAAGCTTGAATTTGAACATAACTGGCTGAAAGCGCAAACCATCCGAAGCCATAAAAACAAGTGAAAAAGAAGAAACTTCACACGGGAATACCTATTGCGGAAACTTATAAACAAGTTAGTGAAGATTATCCGTTACAAAATCCACAATATCCATCGCATACTCGTGGCAATTACATTCCTATGATTATTAGGGCACGTGCACGCCAGTCGCGTTTTGAGGTGGTACCAAGAAACAAGAAAAAGAGTCTGTCTCAGAGAAAGCTCTTGTCCCTTTTTCTATACTCGTATTATTCTTATTTTAGTGAGTATACGAATGAATGAACGCTTTTATATAGCACTGGTTGTACAAATGCGTTGCTTTCCTATTTGAACTGACCTTAGGTGTATTCCTTCCATTCCAATAGGACTAGCAAGCAGTCCTGCAGTGGCAGTTCTGACGGCAGTAGTGGTCAGGAGCTATCTCTCGTTAACGTGGAATAAAAAGTTTATGGATAGGATTATCCAACTAAGCTCAGTCTCTGATAGAGTGAGAGATACGTAAAAGGATTTTATTGGTGGTGTTTGGTTATTCTGATAATTATTCTTCTACAAGGGATAGGCAGGCCTAGGCGGCATTTCCACCAAAGATGAGATTACTTACTCACTATCTATCAGAGTGGTTTTTATTTTGCGTGTTTCGAAGTGGTCCATTATTCATTATGACACTATTCCTCAATAATGGACAGACTTTTTTATGTACAGACTTTCGAGAGAGCATTGACAATATGAACTTCGATCCTACGCTACGTCCTTCCTTCTTTTTCACTTAAATGTGACCCCATTAAAATACCGATAAAGGTTTGCTAAATTTGTGACGATATGACACGTGCACCAACGTATCGATTGAGACAATCTATGAACGAATGAATGTATGAAAGAATGAATGAATAGATAAAATTAATAAATGAATGAATGAATATTAATTTATTTGCTATAGTTTTGTGTACAATATTGGAAAGTATATAAAGCACATAATACAGTTCCAAAAAATCTACCTAAACGGCGTGAAAATGTATTTACAAGAATAATATGTACCTACTAATATGTGTTTTTTTGGAATCGAGACAAAATAGTTAAACAGGCAGTAATAAAAATACTTATTTTAGATACTATAATAATTAAGAATGTCATTTATAGGTCGTTTTATAAACACTCCGTGCTTACACTGGCTCGTTCCACATAAGTCAAGTCTGTGAGCGCCTTTAGCTATTCCATGGTTACTTTGCTCTTTCCGGGACATAAATCATTACGATGGCTGTCAGGGCGCTGACTTCACAAATTACGTGTACCTACTAGTAACTGCAGTAGGTAAAGTCTGTATAAAGTATTATGTATCTAATACTTAGATATTATAACATATCTATATATCTATCGTATTTACTATTTAGTATAGGTGAATATATACAAAGGCCATTATACAGGTGAATTTTTGAGACGGGACAGTAGGGTACCTTAACCGTTGTAGTTACAGGAAAACGTTTTTAGGAGGAATAGTCATTTAACACAAAAACTTTTTTTGATGCCAATCGATCCTGTTTCTTATACGGGTAAAAAGTCTCTACTGGACCGACTGAGGTTTGAGTATACTCGTATTAGAAATCTCAGAAATCGTGAAAAACTTTTTCCATACATTTCCGTAAAAGAGTCAAACTTTAATTTAGCCAAATTTCTTGTTATGGGTAGATCCGCTATATTCCGCTATTAAGAAGACTGGCAGCAAAAGTAGGCAAGAAAAAGTTTTAAAATTCAAACTTTAAATTCGATTTGAATTTTTGGGTTATTTCAGGTCATTATTATGTTTACGTCGAGCGAAAGGTACATATTTTTACCTATATTAAATAATACGTGATAAGTCCCGATAAACATTTAAAACATTATTATGTTTGTTCTGAGAAAATTCTATCCGGCTCAAAAAATCATTCTGTATAAAGTGAAAGAAAAAATCGATAAAAATAATGTTAATAACTCGTCGTGTTGTTAGATGTGGTGCTCAACTATATATTTTTTATTGTGAATTGCAAACGTTAAAGTAAGTAAACTGGTAAGTAACGAATTACACTCAATTACATTCTGTTGGGTTCCGCCTTTTGTTTTTTATTTTTTTATTTATTTCCTGAATGATGTAGGTGTTGACTACGACGTGTTGACGATAGAGTTAGATCGTCTCTGGATCAACGACATAAGTACTCATTATCAGTTAAATATAATCTTATCTTAAAAATGCACTAATGTCAACACTGCAATAAAGCTATTAAGCTTGTGATTGGCGCATTCGTTGTCAATTTTAGTTCTACAATTGACCGCGTGGTAGCACTGTTCACTTTTTCATACAATTTTTCGCGGCAGTCGATATCGAGCATCGATAGGTGATAATGTTGTTAACTCATGATTGAGCTACAATTAAGAGTATCTCGATGACAACTGCACACTTTGTAAGACAAATTTTCCAGGGCAGCAATGGAAAATATAATGTACATATATGGTGTACTAACCTAATTAAAGTTTTAAATCACTCTCTAGTATTTTTTTTAAGTAAACTCGTACTGGAGGACAATTTTACTATTTCACGACGTTCAACAATCTATCTAGCTGCAACTGTAGTTCGACTCCTGTTGTCGCTCGGTATACCCAAAAAGCCATTATCTACTACTACTTCTATAGACAAATTGGAAAGTAACGTCACGTAAACGTAATAAATATGAGTTACTGTCATGTTCATGATCTATCAAGTTAGTAAGGAATATGAAGTTTTAATCGATCTGGCGTCAATAGTAACTAACTGCAGCTGCACAGTTTTTAAATCTATACTAATCTATACTATATACTTAATATATTATAAAGAGGATAGATTTGTATGTATGTATACGAATTGGCTCAAAAAGTACTCGACCGATTTCAAAAATTCTTTCACCATTGTAAAGCTGTATTCACCCTGAGTAACATAGGCTATATAAAACACTGTTTTAAACTATCACGGTTGTTCACCAAAGTTATATGATTATTAACGGGATATTTACTGTGGTAAGGTTGTGGAATGAGCTCCCGATATTTCGGCTCAGTTACATGGGAAGTCTTCCCGTGAACTTGGCATTCCACAACCTTACCACGGTAAATATCCCGTTAATATTCATATAACTTTATAGGCTATATAAGATCATCATCATTATCATCATCCATCACCGGGCGGGTGAAACTGCGCAAAGCAGCTAACAAAGAATAAGAATCCTACTGTAATTCAGCTACAGTTCGATTGCAGTTGGAACAAATTTAGTTGGTGGAATCGGCCCCTTTATATGCTTATTTGCCATTACTCAAGTTATTTATTTATTGTAATTTAAATAGTGAAATTTCACACTCTAGTCTTTTTTAACGATCCTTTATGCTAGGCCAACTCCTTAAATGTGACAAAATACTACAGAAGACAATAACTAGTGGAACGAAGATCCTATTCAAACTTTGAACAAATACCTACACAGAATTTTTGTGAGGTTTTTGACCCTAAATGTCGTTTCCTTTGAAAATGCTTTGTTTATATTCGTAGAGTCACGTGAGGTCATGAGAAATCCTTCGAGGCAGCATGTTCATTGTGAACAATAAAACCATCTTATTATTTACATTCTTCAAGAGTCAGAAATATAATATAATTTAAGTTATTATTCCTACTACTGTACTATACTTTAGTTGTCGTGACGTTTAAGATAATTTAAACATATTCTCAGGTAATAAAAAACCCAATCAATAATGAGTGCAATTTGAAAAATTTAATACCGATTTCCATTTCTTACTTTGGTATAAATCAGTTATTGGAGTGTAACTCAAAAACTACTGAACCGAGTTTGATGAAATTGGACCACACGGGAAGCACCAGCTTTCAAACACAAAAATTTTTTTGAAAATCGGTCCAACCAATCGAAGGTAATGAGGTAACAAATTGAGTACCTCCTCCTTTTTGGAAGTCGGTAGAAAACGGAGGAGGTTCTATGTTCTTTTTTATATTTTTTTATGTATGTTCACCGATTTCTCTCCAATTTATAGAACGATTCACAAAATATTTTTTTTTAATTTGATTTAGTAGATTACGGATTCATCTAATTCGGTCAAGCGGTTTTTGAGTTACACTCCAATAACTGAAAAGTGTTTCGCCTATCTTGATCATATCCAAGGGTCACTAAAAAGGTTGAAATTTTTTTACCATTATCGTTCAAAAATACCCTATAATCACAATATTGTGCGCATGGTACCGACTTCAACAAGTTACTTCACACTTTATAGTGTTAAAGTCGGTTCCATTTTTTTTGGTAAAAAAAGTGTTTTTGTTTGTTATGGAAATACTACTAATAGGACTTGAAAACACGAATCCATATTGTCATTGCTTATAATAATAGTAAAAAAAATAAGAACGTTACGGATCATTCGAATATCTCGATCTGCATTTTATTATACACTCCACTTCAAAAGCATTGCAAACAGTACATGTCCTTTTGTTATAAAAACTAAAACTACGTTAGTTTTTACTTAGAAAAACGGGATTATTCGCGAGACGCGAGCGTCCCGAACACTCCATGAAAAAGGCCACCGAATGTGGTCGAAACTATAGTCGGACCTATCCGATAAATATTACGTGAGTAATGCCGTATATCTAAGTCTCCGTCGTATAAAGAGAAGATATCCTATAGAAAGTTCAGTGATAGTTCCAATGTGAGCACTGCAATATCAATACGAAATGGGCTTCAATGGTACATGATTGGACTTTCATTGCTTGTACTCGGAGGTTCTCACACTCGCCATGCCTTCCGGCAGACGGTGGAATAACTCAGCCGGTTTATAACGCAAATAAAGCTGAGCATCGTTCTTTTGATATATCAACGTAATTTTCATAGTAAAGAAGAAATATGCTTGTTCTGATACAGATATGTACAGCCTTACTTAGAAACGCTGCTTAAATTTAAATAACGTCATTTATTACGTCGATGTGCTCGTCGACGAGCTCACCGATGGCAAATACTTTATGAGAGATCGCCCTTGTACACAAGGTTGTTATTTCACCGTTTCTTGTCATCTCGTCATTTTTTTCACAGATGTTGTCAAAGATTGTTCAACGATGTTTGCTCTTATAGAATCGCACGGCAGTTTTAATAAATACCTAACGTCATTTACGGCCTTATTAATAAACTTGGCTTACACCCGGAGTAGTTAAAACATCAATCTGTCGATTTTTCGCTTGCAGTAAATGTCACGCGTGAAAGCAAGACAAAGCATGTTACGCCTAATATAGGTTTACGCAACGTTTATTAATAAAGGCCTTAAAGTTAATCGGCAGCGTAGCAGCAAGTAAGGGCCATAGTGGTTGAAAGTTGATGTTATGATACGCAAAAATCATCGTAGACTGAAGTGGCTGCCTATACTAAGCATAATACAGAGCCCTATAAGCCAAAATGTCATATAGTCAGCCGTATAATAATAACACAACCAAAAGTTGTGTGGAAGTTATTTCTTGACTTACGACGTTTTGAAATGTATGACCACGTATGAAGAATTGCTATAGGTACTGTTCTTAGTTATGGTATGGCCGGTCCTCTCACACATAAAGCACATCAGCGAAAACTAATGTAGAACTCTATCCCTCATCTAAATGCTCCTAAGAGTTAGATTCTGCGCACGAATGAGAGCATTCGTTTACACCTTTTTTGAAAACTATTTCCCACTAACAAAAGCAACAATGTGTCTGCCTACTTGGAAGTAAATAACCATAAATTCTAATAAAAGCATACTAATGTATGATAAACATGTATTTTAATATTCATTCACAAAGTGTTCCACGCACTTGCATGCTTGCATGCGTGAATGAACAAGTACCATCTATTCAAAAATATTACTTCAGTGTGCGTGGTTTGAATGCGAGTAAGGTTTTGTAGTCTGGGAGCTATTGTCAGTTTTAGTTACGAGTTTGAATACAGCTATATATACCTAATTATAAACTTAATTATGAAGTCTTCTTTGGCCAGTTGGCGCAGTTGGTAGTTCGGGCTTCTGAGTCGCTGGTCTTGGGTGCTGCGGTGGACACATCAAATATGTGTGTGCATGAACATGTCTGTTTGACATGTGTCTGGATGTGTAAATGTATATCAGTTATCAATAGTACGTGCTCTTGGTACCTAATTTGTGACCTGTAGACCTTGTGTGAATGGTGTCTCATATTATTATAAGTTTATATTAACCCTACTTAGTTAATCATTAGAACTAGCACAGATTATGCATTGGTGAACAGGTTATAGTACTTTGGAAGTTAATAGTTGTAGGTCTATATCCTAATGAAATATATTTTTACACGAAGCGCTCTCTATCAAGTAATGATATCCTAACACTAGTTGACCCGCTACCAAATGCGTTTACTTCACCTCATAAAGGGTGAAAACTCCAATTTTCCTTCCTAAGAGGATGCTTATAACGTCAAAGTCATCAACTGCCAAAATTTCAAGTCTGTAGCCGCAGCTGCTTGGGGTCTGCCTCAATGACTCAGTCAGTCAGGACAATAATATATACATAGATAACAATTTCTTCCCTCAATTAACAAGTGTTTCATCACCTTACATCGCGTCTTCAATTAACTGTAAAAGAAGTGGCTTCTTTTACAGTTAATTGCTAACTTTTTCTATTGAACACTTTCTATATTGAAATAATATAATGATACCGTCTGCACTCACTTGGTATAATGTCAGTTTAAGTTCGACGACGTCGATCTCCGCGCGTGAACACTCACACTCACACACAAGAAGAATGTCCTATACGTTCAAAACGTCGTCGGATTTAAACCGACATAATACCAAGTGATTGCACCCGGTATCTTTATATTCTTATAATGTGTGATGCTCATGATTTTTTTGCTCATGAGTTTTCCAAATCTTTCTACTGAGTTTATATTATCTGAAAAGTTTAAATATAATTATCTTAATTCAAATTAGACAATATAACTTCAAACCTATTAATAAGAATATTCTCAATACCTCCTCACGATTCCGAGATTGTCAAGGTAATGTCTTAAAGTTTTTAGGACACAGCACACAGCCGACACAGAAACAACAAACATACAAAGCTCGTGATTAAATAGGACAGCGACTGCGGGTCTATTCTTTAAATTAAAGCTGCCCACTTCTTCCTTTAACTTGGTAACGTGCAGTGCTTTGTCATTTGTTAGGAATTCGCTTCGGGCTGCAAATGCAATTACTTACAATGATTTGAATCGTTCAGATCGTTGTGCAGTTGGCTTCTGAAATACAAGTAGATATTTTTTATAAGAAGAAATTATATAAAAATAATTACTGTATTTATTCTCCTGTGTCTCGTTTTATAAAAGTATTTCGTGAGGATCAGCCGACGCTAAACGTTCCTGGGTTCTTATCCTTTTCTTTTTTTTTGAGGGGGGAAATGCTGTTCACTTCCTTTCCACTATGGGGGTTGACGGAAGGGGGTATGTGGGGCTCAGATCCACTAAAACCCCCCGTGAGCAGTCCTCCGCCAGATAGGGCGAGATAGGGTTGCGCTAGCATTCACAGTCTTGCCCCAGCGGTAGGCCCGGGTTGATCTAATAACCGGGCCCCAACGCCTGTGAAGGGGTGCCCTTGCTCACTAAGGGCACTCATTTCAAGCTTAGGTGTACGGTGAGGTACCGTAGGGAGGAAACACACACAGCGTAGCATGCATGGCGGTATTGCATTTTCTAGGTTCTTAGCTCGACTAACTAGCTAGCCCCAAGCACCTGACCTGAGTTCCGGCAGCTGCCTTGAAAGCCAGTTGCCATTCGAGTTTTAGTTCATCACTGAGTATCATGTATCATATAGTAACTATTTCGAACTGTCCCCGTCATCGGGATTCGAATCGTAAGAGACGTTTCTTTTATATTAGACCCAGTTTTGCTTGGTGCTACCATCACAGTGCCAGATATTGTTATTTAGAGCAGTATTGTGCAAGCTTAGGTAGCTACCGTGTTAGGTTCTGAAGAGCACGTGGAATCACTAAACTGAAAATATCAAATGTCCAAACGAAACCCAACATATAGTACAGACATCGTATTTAAAAGGCACATTAATTGAGCCAAGAATAATAGAATTATGTTTTGGAAAAAACTATGTTGGCAATGCGATTCATTCTCCCTGCGTCACAATAAAATTGACCCAGTTTCACTAAGTCAGTGGAACCGCGACAGCATAGCGGAATCGGATGATGAGGAAAACATCAGGTGGAAACGTTCGCGTGTCCGGCCCGTTCCGCTTCTGTTACGTTGTATAAATGTTTTTGTTAAGCACAATAAGTTTTGTACAGGTGTGCTGTGGAACTGGCGAAATAGCACAATAACTACAGTCACAACCTACAGTCGTTATGTGAACGTTTTCTTGCTTATACCTAGGTCTTGACTTAAACTAAGATATCCTGGCACCGTCTCATCTCCCTGAGACAATTGACCATTTTGCCAATGCCGTGACCACATCTGAAGGCCACTAAGGTCACAATTATAAATATTTAGGCAAGATGTATATGTTTCTTCGCTTCCATGCTTTGAACGGCACGTTAAGCCGTCGGTTCCGGTTATTTGTCTTATAGGATAACTGTCGTTGGGCTGTCGAAGGCCTTCAGTGGCCTGAAAACTTCGATATGGGTTGGTCACTAGCCTATCCACGACGCTGCACTGGGCCCGATGGATTATGGTCCACCAACTCCTCTATCTGAAAGAAAGGCTCGAGTCCCAGCATTGGGAACAAAATGGGCTGATTATGTATATGTTTGTGCCGTTTGGGGTCCGCATTTTATTTTGTCCGCTTACTTATAGTACTCTTGTAGTAGTAGCAGTATACATTTTGAGGAGACGTCGACCGGTATGCTTGCGCCTACTTTGGGCAAAAACTGCAATGTCATCTATGTCATATCTATATTTGCATAAAATAATTGACTGAGCAGATTTTTATGCAGATACAGATTATGCAGAGTCCTGTCTAACCTACGAGTAAAGCATGAATAGTATACAGCCCCTTTTATGTTACATAGCTATATCATACATAACTTGAGTATACGTGAGTGCAGTGCAACATGTTCACGTTAAATAAGACTCATACCTGGTTATGAAAGCTGGCTATGATGACATCTCCGGTTGTAATGCAGTATATTGCGCTTAACAACTCTCGTGGAATAATCCCGGAAGAAGCCTTTAACTGAACTTTTAATGATAAGAAACTTGAGCCCGTTTTATCTTAATTACGCATAGCTTCGTGACACTTTTATACCTAGTCCTGAGCACGGTAATATTATACCGTGTCCTGAGTGGCAGGTGGCTTAGGTAATAAAAATTTAATGTTATAAACGTGTGTGACATCAACACCCCACAGTACAGTATAAATTGGATAATAATGAGAATTTAGTTATAATTGTTACGGTGCTGGCCTCATCTACCTCCATACCAACTTTGATCAATATTGGCCTTGCCGTTTGAGCGTGAAAGAGCAACAAACATCCATGCATCCATCCATCCATCCTCCATCCATCTAAACTTTCACATTTATAATATTAGTAGGAAGTAGGATAGTAGGATATGTATATGTATATGTATATGTATATGTATATGTATATGTATTTTAATATATATATTAAAACACACTATAATGCATCTTTATACGCGTAATAAGTAGTAAGTACGTATATCTCTATACATGTGGCTAATTTAGGATTTAGTTATCAGATACAAAACGTGTCTACAAAAGATATACCCTGCACTGGTATACTCTGCAGTGTTACACTCAAACAAATATACATAAATACGTACTTGCTGTAATAATTCATCATCATCTCAGCCGTAGGACGTAGTCCACTGCTGAACATAGGCCTCCCCATGATTTTGCAAAAGGACCGGTTGGATGCGGCCTGCATCCAACGTCGTCCTGCGACCTTCATCAGGTCGTCTGGACCTACGCTGCGCTTGCCGGTCCGTGGTCTCCACTCCAGAACCTTTCGGCCCCATCGGCCATCTGTTCTGCGTGCTATGTGGCCTGCCCACTGCCACTTCAACTGGCTAATCTTCTGGGCTATGTCGGTGACTTTCGTTCATCTACGGATCTCCTCATTTCTGATTCGATCACGTAGAGAAACCCCGAGCATAGCCCTCTCCATAGCTCGTTGTGCGACTTCGAGCTATGAGGCCCATAGTAAGAGACTACGTTTCAGTGCCATAAGTCATCACTGGTAACGCACATTGGTCGAAGACTCTTATCTTGAGGCACTGCGGTATTTTTGACGAGAAGACTTCGCGAAGTTTCCGGAACGCTGTAATAATTATAATAGCTATATTTAGCTGATTAGTAAGATTATTTAATTTTTGACTTAGTGGTAACTATTTAACGTTCGTTAACGTAAATCAATTTCTAACAGAAAATAAGGTTTGCAATGCACAAGTCGCCAGATTTGGCCAAAAATATAACAGATTTCTCGGAAATCATACCACTTTTCCAAGAATTGCGACATGTATGGTTAGACAGAACCTACAATACCTACATACGTAAAGAATAGGGTAAATACTTATTCACAATTTTTCTATTCGCATCAACTGTCAAGATCCGAAGATATGTCCACCGATCTATGTCTAAGCGAAGCCTGTTTGCTTTCCAAGCATGTAGACATTTTATCGAAATAATCTTTCCCCATTGACTATGCCGCTGAAGTAACGTCTTCGAGATCTTTGGATAGATAGTTAGTATATTGTTTAGCTTTGTAGCAATACAATCTTAGATTAATCTAAGAATACAATGTTTAGACTTCTAAATGAAGAATTAAGGAAAAATGTGTTGTTTACTGTCATTATAACAAAATATATCTGCAATGTTCTAGAATTCAAATTGGATAACATTTTTTAGGTAGCTAATCTTTCAACACATTGTTAAAATGAAGCTGGTTAAAAATTTAAAATGATTTCTCTACAATGAGCCAATTTTTTTTTATAAGATCCAAATTTCAATTAATTTTCAGACGCCATGTACTTGTACCTTGATGGTAATTGAGCGCAGTGATCATTGCTCAATTTGGGTACAGAATACCTGAGGGAAATACCTAGGGGCAGATCGCTATTGAAACTGCAATGACCATTTCACGGTTTAAGTTGATACTTACTTCCGTAAATTATCAGTTGCAAAGAGGTCAACTTCATACGCGCGGAATAATGTTATCGTCATACCCTCGCGAACTAACCGTAAAACCGGGATAATAATTTGCCCATGTGTTATTCTGGACAATAAACCATCTTCATTCACATCAAGGAATCAGTCACTTCAATCTAGTATAAGAACACGCATTAAACACACTCGCTCACAAACTATCGCATTTATAATATTATCTATCTATAATGATCATCATATAAACTGAACATCCAGAGAAACGCATTGATTCTTAACATTTTACGATTTCAATACATAGTTTTCTCAGTCACACCTTGATTCACAGTCGCTTTCGTTCTGTGGAAACCATGGGAACCCATTTATATCGATGACAAAGTGCTATTAATTGGCAAAAACCATTTAATTGACTTGAGACCATTCAAACGATGGGTTTGTCTGACATCGTATCTAATTATATCACCTATAGTTTGTGCCCCTCGGGTTATAGAAAGTTTTAATGGACAATACCTATCATAGGTACTTATGACTCATTTGTTTTTCTTACGAGAAGGTGAAACTATACTAGCGTAAAGGTATAAGTAAGTATCTTCTGGAGTTAGCACTTTATTTGTTTCTATTCTAAAACCTGTTGGATCATCATCATCATCTCAGCCGTAGGACATCCACTGCTGAACACATGCCTCCCCACATATTTCTAAAAGGACCTTTTGGATATTTATACCAAATTGAAAATCTTAGCATAAGATACCATAACCAGCCCATTACTTTCCTACTGGTAGGAACAGGAATTATCTCTCAGAGGTATTATCTCTCGGTAGGGGCCATGATCCACCAAGCGTACCCAGAGCATCTTGATTGAGGTAGACCATAGAATCCGAATTGTAGACAGCCCGAACGCTTCCGACATAATCTGTTGTTGTTGTAACTGTTGTCTTAAAACGACAACAGGGATCAACTGCATAACGTGTCCTCCAAAGCACGGAAGAGTAAACGCAGCGTATAAACAGTTTGGAAAGACCATGTAAAGCGACTATGTTATGTGTTCAAAATCAGTATAGTCAGTAAAAATCAGTAACAGTTTTATTGTCTGAGTTAAAAGCTGTCGAGTTCATGACATTACTCGCATTGCAAAATGTCTGTTCATGACACAGACCATTCTGTGTTTCATGATGTCTATCAATGAATTAAATTTATTAATTTCATTATTTGAATGTAATGTTGCGTTTATGCCATGAAAAAAATAATGTACTTTCTTCCTTCTTTCTAAGCCAGTAGAAGCGCAAAGCATGCTAATGTCTATGCTAATGTATTGTCTATGATTTTTAAAGCAAGACTAAGTAATGTGTTTTAAAGCAAGACTTTTCGTTCATTCGTGCTTTGACTACGATTTACTGTTTATCTTGGCCTTTCGAATTGGATTTCGTAAACATTAAACGTGGGCTGTGATTATATAATCAAAGTTTATATTACATATTTATTAAATAAGCTTGTTATGTTTTCGAGAACTGATATTTGCTTCAAAAGGACGAGAATGGTTCTTAATCTGTCCTTCCGTTAGTTCGTGATAAGGATCAAATATTTGTTGAATGCACTTCCCTGTGTTGATATTGTTACACGAGTGAGTTTGCGGCTCAGTCCATGTTATGAGCGTAAAGCGATTTATATATTACTTTGCAATTTAGTTTCCATTAGCTCAACCTGCTGCTTCAACTCTGCGGAAGCTAACTCCTGCAATGTCTATGTAGGGATCACTTTAGAAAAGTTTCCGTAAGTCAAAATAATCAGTTTAACCATTACAACGTAACAGGAACAACAAACTGACAAACCAATTTAAAATTATTAATTTTTAAACTTTCGCGATGTGAACACATATTTATATCTATTATGTTACCGGGTCTTAATCGATGGATGTAACACAATTTATGATTCACTGTAGTATTAAAAGTAAACTCGATGCCTTCCGACGATTTAGGTTGGTTTAAAGATAAGTACCTAAATTATGGCAATAGCTGTTTTTTCGCTCCTTTTTTAGTTCTTGCAGGAAATTATTAGCTCGTATATTTCTGGGGCAAAAAGTAGTGCAAGTGTAATTCCTTATTGTATATTAGTAAATATTATATTACTTCAGCCAGAACGGTCAGCAGTATTGGTATAACTGAGTAACAATTGGTTGCTTATTCGCCCATTTATCCAAATATTCACGTTCACATTTCTATAAACTGTGTTTACTCATATCTTTAATGATTACAAATTTGCCACTTATTCTCTATTTGACTCCCAAAAAAAGAAGGAGGTATTTCGACTGTGTTTTTTTAGTGTTTGTTACCTCATAACTTTCGACTGAGTGGACCGATTCTCGAAATTCAATTTTTTTTGTTTGAAAGCTGGTGCTTCCCTTGCAGTCCCATTTAAAATTTCATTAAATTCGATCCAGTAGTTTTTGAGTTACACTCCAATAACTGATTTAAATTTTCCCCATTAGTTGGTAATGGTTACTTTGGTGTACAATCGCACCTAACTAACCAAGTTTGAAACTTTTATGTAGGTATTACATAAAAGTTTCAAATTCGTTAATACGATAAAACTATTTTAAATAAAGAAGAGCTTTTTTTGTCCTTTTTTTAAATCATATTTCATATGCGAAATTTGCTGTGTATCTCAAAAAGTAGTTTTTGAGATAACAATCCAATAACTGAATAGAATGGAAGTCGGTATACATTTTTTCAAATTGTACCTGTTTGAATTATGCATGTGAAATCAATGATAACTGATCGGTAACAAACTCTGTGTGTTTTTCTGTAATAGATGGATGGAATACGTTCTAAATTTAAATAATCTAAATGTTGCTTATCCGATTTCTTATAACTTAACCCTGTCAGCCCACAATTGTCACTACTGTAGCTCGCATAGGGCTTCCACAGGAAACGAACTGGTAGAGGTTTTGTGCGTCTTTGTTTGAACAGATTCTCGTTACCAGCTCATTGAGATTTCCTTTCCAATTTCTTACGGTTAAATGACTTTATTTAGCCACGCTGGTTTTCCGGAATGGAATGATGGAGACACCATGAATTTCCACTTACTACGAACCTGGCATACTTAAAATGGTACTTTCTCTACTCAAAATTAAAATTTAACAAAAAACCAAACATTGCAAATTTAGAGAGAAAAAATCCATCCTCAGACGGGATTCGAACCCGTGTCTTCCGACAAGCCGTGTCAGACGCCATGACCGAGCTACGAGTTCCGAGCATCGAATTTTGGGTCTCTATCTGATTTTAACCGTCGTATGGGGACGGAGCGACATCTATTGGACGGTTAAAATCAGTATCGCCACGCAGGCGTTAGTGCTATAAAATCATAATATAAAATATAATAATACCAGATAATAATTCCAGAAAAGGTTAAGATAATATTAACCCTTGAGCAGCTCACTGATTAGCAGTAAGTAACATAAATATGTATTTTAAGGCCTGCTTGGAAGGAATTGCTTTAAAGGTCTTCTCCAACCGAAAGAAGAGCAACATACTTGTGAATATACGGAATTTGCCGATAATAGCTAATCAGTTAGAAAATGGCTGATTAGTCGGCTGACTATTTGCTTATGCCGATTATCCTTACTTCCGTTAAATCAGACGTTTCATTTATGCTTTTTTTAATCATGATAAGCAAGCATTTGACCGCAACTGCTGGGGCATTTTGCTGGGACAAATTCAAAACCACACCACAGTATGTACCTGACCTATCTTAACGGATATGTATATGTTTTGCAAAACTATAGTTGAAAATCATTCATATTTCACTTAATCTTTTTTCGAAGGTTTTCGAATATAGGGAGAAGAGAAGAAAGAATACATGATTTATTGATCTGATGCCTCAAATAGCACAAAACTTATCTCAAGTGAATCATCTTATATGGAGCTCCTATCAAACAAGCCCAATCTGCCAATTCAGTTGCAATCATTACCAGGACCGCATTCTTACGCATACTTCAGCTTATACTGGGCAGTCAACTGGACAAATTAGTTAATTTAGTCGTGCTCATCATGACATGTATTCAGTATGATTTGATCTCTTCCTGTTAAGTGGCAGCTAGCGGCTTGTTATCTCGTTTGGACATCTTCATTGGCCGCTCCTATAGTCTGGGGCATCATGATTTGTGGTGGCAATTTACATGACCTATCATAATATTTCATCCTAGTTATGTAAGGACTGCGTTAATCCTTCTTTCTACTATACAATATAATAACAATGATATATTCAACTCATAAAAGTCTGTGTTAAAAAACAATTAATCGTTAAATTTGCTGTTTTACCAACATCCTAAATTTTGTGTTTTCTAAATTTTTGTCTTGGCAATGTTATTGATTTACTCAAGGCCCTTTGTAATTCTTATGCTATAAATGCTGGGAAACTGATAATATTTTTTATACGTAACTTAAAAAAATACTATAAATTCGACCGTGGAATTAAAATCCTTTTAAACGATTCCATACTTATAAATTATGTCAACGATTTATTGCATGTATTACAAACATTATATTGAATTGTCCGTAATAAAGCTGTAAAGGAGAAATGGAATAAAAAATATTAATAACATGGAAAACTGTTTCCACCAAGAGACTGGAAGCTGCTTATGCATAGCGCGCACGAGTATGTTATTTGAATAAAACTTCCTTCGATATTTGCTTCGGCCCTCATGTCACTCAGATCACAATCATATGCGCCACAAAAATACGATCAATGTGATGTTTTTTACTTCATATTTTATGATGCGCGTTTCGTTTATAGTTCTTGGATTTCCCACCTAAATACATTTTAATAATATGACATAATCTATTCAATACTAAGATTATGTAATTGTGTTGCCAGAAGTTTGTTATGTATGGAAATACTTTGATCGCTTTTAATTTATTGCTGCTTTATAATTAGTATATAAAAGTGGTTATGTGTGATTTAAAAGTAGCATTCAATATGTATTCAGACTATTCATAATATTATGCCCGCCATTATAGTTTATTTTAATTCTTGTATAACTTAAAGTTATTATAAAACAGTGCAGGAGCTGTTTCTTCAGCCTCTTCAATAGGGGCTGGTGGTGGCTTCGAGCTCTTGCTTAACCCTGCAGAACCTCGGAGGACAACTACCCTCCGGTATCTCAACCCCTGTGCAGCGAAGGTGCAATTAGGAAGCAACTCTGCGCAGTGGGGACAATAAAGACATTTCTATATTTCTTATACTGAGAAATTTATGTCACATAATTGTTTGTACAGTTCACGTTCATTATACTTTGTTTTTTAACCCATCAAAGGTCACACGGCCAGACACAATATTTGAATTTTGAAATTTCATTGTTATAATGACATCGACTCTTGAAGGGAACGCCCCATCTCGCATCTCGTTTAGTGAAAATCATATCCACAAGGGCATCCGGACGAAATTGTTGTCCATCGTGACATTGATCATGTTCATTAGAAGTACCCATTTGCCGATCCCACGTCAACAACACTTCATCATCATCATCTCAGCCGTAAGACGTCCACTGCTGAACATAAGCCTCCCCCACTCCAAAAGGACCGGTTGGAAGCGGCCTGCACCCAATGTCGTCCTGCTACCTTTATTAGGTCGTCAGTCCACCTTGTCAGTGGGCGACTTACGCTGCGCTCGCTGGTCCGTGGTATCCACTCCAGAACTTTCCGGCCCCATTATTGGGCCTCTGTTCTGCGAGCTATGTGGCCTGCCCACTGCCACTTTAACTGGCTTATCTTGCTACAACATTAACTATCATCATTAAGTATATATCGAAACTAAATGATGTTGACTATGTAATCTTTTGTGACTGGCAAATAGATCGGTATTATTGTCCTTTTGAATACAACTCATTTATTAGTAATCGATATTATCAACCTTTGGAACTCAAGAAATAAAAGCTTAGGTAGTTAATTTTACGTGTGTACTACACGACTAAATTATGTCGCAACATCAATATCGGTAAATGACGATTTGGACAGACCGTTAGCCGGATGGTGAGCGTCACGCCTGCCGCGATACTAGCTTCGATCCCTGGTTGTAGCAAAATTTTGCGTGATGAGTAGATATGTTTGTAGAGTCTTGGATGTTGTGATCAACGAGTCAATGCTGCTCTCCGAGAATACGACATCACAAGGGTTAGACTGTCCTACCGGACTTAAACCCAATAGAGCACGCGTGGGATGCTCTTAAGTGAGCTGTTTGGAACCGTCAGCCACATCCCCAGACAGTGCCAGAGCTCAGGGAAGCTGCTATTCTAAAATGGGACATGTTACCCCAAGAAATGCTGGATAACTTGATTCTCAGCATGCCCAAGAGGATCACCCCATGTGTTTGAGCCTGAGGATGTAGATGTGAGGAGTAATATTGAATATAAACTTTTTATTAATAAATTTTTGAATAACGTAAATTTTAAAATTATATCAGCTTATGCTAGTGATCACAAACCTTTTTTGATGGTATATGTATATACCTACCGACGTTAGTCTCTCAGTCCGCAAAAATAGATTTACATACAACTACATATGAGCAGATCTCAATGGGATCTTGTAAGCTCATAAACAGCCGTTTTACCAACTAATTTCGTAACTACCTATACCAAGCCCCCACGTATCTAATTACTTACATGACTCACATACATGGCACACATTGGTCATGCTTAAAAGTGTCACTGGCCTATAGCCGCTTAGATTATGTCATTTGAATATTTTCACGCCATCTTGACAGTCGAGAATGCAGCTTGTTGATTTGTGTGTTAGAAAGTCACGTGAGTAAGTGGTGTCGTTAATAATCACTGCAGAAAATAAAGTAAGTTAAGTATTGCATGATGACTTGCATCACATTTGATAATAGTACGAGTACTTCTTCTTCTACGTTTGATTTATTGGCAACATCACATATTTGATTATTGTATTGAGAACAATGTTATTTTTGACATTATTTGGAAGTATATTATTCTTGTATTCATTTTAATTAGATCGTAAGTCAGCCTTTCACAATTATCGCATTTGATATCAGTGGATAATGGTGTTCTTTTTAATTCTTTAGAGATCTAATCTAGTCTAGTGCTACCAGTATTAGAGGTAAAGTAGAAATTGGATCTCAACCTACGACAGTGCCTCATCATCCCGTTCTTGGATACAAATTTTTAATCCTTACTACACCTTTTTTTAATATGCAAAACGGGATTCGCTCACGTAAAAAAGTCAGATCTTTCCGACTATAGTTTCAACCACATTCGGTAGTTTTTTTCAAGGAGAGTGCAGAACGCTCGCGGGTGCGTCTCGCCTCGTACTCAGTGCGAATGTGGTTGAAACTATAGTCGGAAAGATCTGACTTTTTTACGTGAGTGAATCCCGTTTTTCAATTTAAAATATGTACAATCAACGTTAGTTTTCATAATAAAATCCTTACACCTGTTATACCTTATACACAGAAAAATATTTAATATATATAATGAAACATTTATTTATTGATTAACCTCACATGTTGCAGTCCCTGGAAAAGTAGGTTGATTTCTGCGAAATTTATTTTATTATTGGACAAATGTGGCAAATCGCGAGTCTACGAGTTAAAATAATAATTCCAGGCTATCGCTTGTTCCGTGAGTCATGTGGCCCATGAAACTATGTATTTTCTGAACGCGAAACTTGACTGTTTAAATAATGCAATATTAAATAACAATAGTTTCAGTTTATACTTACAAAAAAACCCTTACGAGTATTTCACACACAACAGAGACAACAACAGAGTTCCTGGCAACTACCAATAAAACATTAATAAAATGTTATTGATTTTTATTTTTAAACCCGCAGCTAAATAAGCTGAACTAATTATGAAAACCTTTCAGTGTGTTAAATTCCTATCATCTGGAAACATCTCATCGTATTGATTTACCAGGATGGTGTCCTGAATTTTACGACGCTGTAAAATAACACATTAGCGGTGTTAACACGTGTCTGCTTTCCGTGCCATACGTAACAGGATAACCGTGTTTCATCTTTAATCAGGTTATTAACTACATTTCGTGTCGACTTTTACTTTGTTTTTTCAACCCGATTTTGTCTTCGTAAACGTCCCAAAACCTGCGTCTGTTTGACTTACATAAATCTATGCAATCAACCTCGATTTCTGTGTGCTCAAAGATTTACGGGTTTTTTATGTAACATGTTCGGAATGCGTGCTAAATTGTTTTTATAATTTACTTCCTTTTAACCGGGTTTTGCAATGAGATTAAGGTTTATTACCAAACTCAGTTCTCAATCATACTCATAATATTATAATTTATAAAAATTTACGCAATAAATTTCTAATTAATGATTTTCGACGAGGCTTTTATCGCTCGCATTGAATCTTAATTGGTCATCATCACGATCGGAGTGGTAATAAATTATGTCAGCGTAGATCCAGTGCACCCGTTATCGATGATAAATCATGCGCGATTTGTCACCGGGCACGTCTGCTCGGTGCTCACGTCTGGTGCACGCCGCGGGAGCGACATTGACTTTCTTATTGTCACCGGTTGATAGCGAGCTGCCGATGCCGCCCGGCGCGGTGCAGCGTTGCGCGGGCGCACATGCTCGCCGCTCGTCGAGAAGCGCGCGCGCCCGCACCGCGACCGACCGCCCGCGCGGTCCCGCGACATGCCCTCAGTGAAAGTATTCAACATATTCGGTGGGCAGAAGCCGACCGAGAAGCACCCTTCCGCGCAACCCTCCTCCAGTCCCATCCAAAGATTATACAGGACTTTCTCGCTGGCCACCGAAGCGACCTCTGAACAGAAAGGCACTAAAGTTACCGCGATCGCTGCGTGCCTGGAAAAACGTATCAGTGATACCCCTGTGAATTTGAAAATTAAAAACAGTGATTCCGTGCAAACATCGACCATAACAAACGACTCTGTGGTGTTAAAGTCGGACTGTTCTAAATCGCATCACGTGTACGAAAATGTAAACATTGGTAGCGTCAATAACAATAAGGTTGTGAAGGCGACTTTACTCGACGAAACTAAGGGGTATTCTTCCATTTATGAAAATATTACAGTGTTAGGCAAATATAAAGACTCTAAACGAGAATGTGACGGTTCCCGCGAGTCTAGATTAAGCAAAGCTTTAGAGTCCTTTGATAAAATACTGTTTGAGTTTTCATCTAGTGCACCCGTGACGCCGGACGCAAAAACAAACAAATCTTATTTTATTCCACCTAAATTACAAAAATCAAAGACTTGTAGCATTATAGAATCACATTGCATATTAAAGAAAGCATATTCCGATTCCGACGGAGGAAGCAACGGCCGTAACAAAGTAGCACGTAACAATTCTATCGATAAAACTACTAGTTTGTGGAATCTTCACGACATGAAGGGAAAAGAGCTAACAGCGCCACTGATGCCACTGACATCTCCGCCCATTGAAAAAATGAATCCTGATAAGTATGCCACGTATAAAATTTCTTCTAAAAACACGTCTCGGCCTAATTGTATTAAAGCAGAAGACCTTAAAAAACTCGATGTCAAAACGAGAATATTAAAGAAAACTTTATCTAACCCACCATCGACGCCCGTTCCGGTTGTGGCCAAAACGAAGCCATTGACGAAAAAAGTCGAGAAAAAAGTGAGCGATCCAAAGAAAACAAAACCGAAATCGTGTACAGATAATGGATCGTTAAACATAAAGACGAGTGTAGAAAGCAGAGATATGCCGAAATCGCAAATGCAGAAAGCAAAGAGCGTGTGGGAAATAGGAACCGAGACCATCATCGTTCCGCACCTAGAAAGGACTAAGTCTACAACTTCTATCTTGGGCTCTCCGAGCAAGATCCCGGTGATCAGAAGTCAGATGTCGACCAATAAGTTCAGCAGCACTAGAGCGCTTTTCTCTCCCACTCCGGCTGATCTACACTGTATAGACCAGCCCCGCGAGTGTGCTCAGAAAAAGAAACCGACAGTGTCCCGAAAAACTAATGAAAGACCCGACGTGTACAAACAAGTAAAACAAAAATCCCAGCTCAATCTCAAAGCCGAACCAAAACGGTCTAATGACAAAATCAAGAAGGAAACGTTCGACAGTAAAAAAACAACACTATCACCGAAACCGACAGTCAAAGATTACACGGATGAAATAAACGCCATGCGAGCCAAGCTACAACATAGAAAAATAAACAATAAGAGAGATCTCGTCATTTCAACGGCGGACGCTAAACGAAACGAAAATGAAGCGGACGAGATCGATTCGACACTGTCACCTGTCAAGTTGATCGTAAAAAAGCTGGAGCTTAAAACTGCTATGGAAACGAAATCTGAACCCGCTCAGTTTCTGAACTGTAAGGTGATCCCTGCTACGCACAAGGAGCTGTGCGTAGCGAACACTACTTTCCACAACCACTTGAGCACACTCGTCGGTCGACAAATAAAACACGTTGAATCCCGAGATGATATTAAGACATGCTCGCAGGTGGAAAAGCTAACGTTACTCAAACAGACCGAAGAGAAAATATCCGACACGCACTCGGATTGCAGCGATGACTCTGGTCACGTGTCCAACGATCCTGTGACCGATAATGATCCTACGTTCGACCACGATTTGAGCCCGGTAGATTGCAGAGAAGTGGATTGCAAAGTTTTTAATGGACCAAAGAAGTTCGGGATAGCGTTACCGGAGAATGCGAAGAGTGTGTGTCCAGTGCGGCCTGCGAGGCGGGCGCGAGTCAACGAGGTCGCTAGCGGTACCCGCGCCATCGACTCTCCGAAAGTGGACGAGCAGGTACGCGACACTGTTAACTTATCGATAACAAATTACAGGTGCTATTCATCCGAGGTCTCTGGGCGCGAACAAGCTACAGTTTACATGACGGCACTAAATCACAACGTGTCTAGCTCACTACTACTAGTCAACGTCTATGGTTCGATGCTCGAAAGCTGTCTTCGCTCCCGGTGTCAATATTTACGACGCCGCGGTTCGTAGACCTCTTTACCATTTTGTCAACGTAGGCCATGTTATACACATAACTGTACACTCATTCACTCCTATAGATACGTATAAATTGTATAAATTGCAAGTTATTAGCATGCATGCAATGAAACTAAGCCCCATTGGACTCGAATTGAATTATAAATTGTGTAAGACTTTCACGTCAAAGTTTCGTCAAACTTAATAAATAATATATTTATAACGGCCATAAAACAGACTATTAAAATTGGCAAATAGGCAACTAATATCTTGGGCATTTCAAATGCTAATGTTACGATTTCTCATAATAATAATAACTTTAAAAATTATGATAAACAAATCGGCAATGGATTTAATAAATCAATTATGTTATTTTGGCACGGGCTTCTGTTCCGGCTTAGATTGTGGCCACGGTAACAGCTGGGTCAAACGATGTCCGTAGTTAAAGTATGGCGCCTATTATGCAACCTTTCTTCGGCCTTTGTTTGATAGCTTGATTTGCATAAAATGAAGAAGTTTTCAGTTGACCGTAATTGCGTTACATAAGTTCGAAAGATTGAACGCCGCATTCCACCGGCTGTATGGCTGTATAGCATACGTAATGTAATTAAAAGTTATATAATGATGCTGTGGTTTATTCTCGCAACTCATGTATCATTATTTTATTACAGATTGGTTTTTACCTTTGCCCATATCTAATACTGCGACCGGTGGATGTCTTAGCTTATTACTAGGACTATTGACCCTTTCTATACCGTGATTATTAAAACAAAAGATTTAAGAATGAACGCACGTAAATGTACGTCTCTGGGACGCAAAGGGTTAAATACGATAGTGATCACCACACTTTTAATACTAGAAATACAAATAGGATAGCTGTACCTAGGTACAGCTATACTATCCTAAAACTAGTTTTAGACTTGCGAAGACTAATAAGTCATACCTAGGAAATTGTGTGCGTTTTTACAATAAAATCCTAAAACACATGACTGAGCTCACAGAGGGCAAATTCAAGTTGACTGTAAAAAACGCTTTAATAAAAAAACTTACTATAAAGTTCGACATTATATATTTATATAGAAGATAAAGATGCTTGGAATACTCCACTTCTGGTAAGCTGTCACTCTGCCACCCATAAAATGTAATATTTGTAGTACCTAAGTTAGAAACATTGTAAACATCTATATAAAAAGAATGGCCCCGAGTTTCTTGCCGCTTCTTCTCGGTGGGCTCTATATATTTTGGAACGCGACGGTAGAGTCTTTAAAGTACATTATAATGAAAAGTTGACGTTCATAAGTGCGTCTTTGATGCCTAAATTGAATAAATGATTTTGACTTTGACGATGACGATTCCTTTAGTACTCAATAATTAACCATTTATAGTATGTACGCAACGTTAATGTGAATTTAATGTGAGTATTTGAATGAAGCTAAAAGTAGCAGTTTCCTTTTTTATCAACAATCAAATACTAATAAATAATGTACGTAATTGTACATACTTACTTAAGGAAATCGTAAAACACATCAATAGTTTTAATTTCTAGTAAAATCACGTATGATTTGAAACTTACTGATATACTTTTTTCGAATAACAATCCTATTTATTTATTGGGAACATAGCCTTTATTGGTGACACAAACTAGTAAATTAATTCAACTACCGTTACTAGTACCTACGCGTATATATCTATACTTCGCTGTTATATCCACTGTGGTTATGTCATTATAGTTGCATTAAAGTCACCTACATAAAGTCACCAGGTGAGGCACTGGGGTCAGAGCCTCATTTATTTACGCTCTTGCTTTCCAAATTTACTATCTATTACGTATTTTGACGTTTATCTGACGTAGAGTAATATCCGCATCTGTAGTAATGTTTGTTTGTTTTTGCGAATGATTCACTTACGTAATTTTGAATAATAAATTGATTTCGTTCGAAGTTAACTTCGTACTGGCATAACTTCAATTGATTAACTTCGACGCCTGCACGGGAAGTTACCTCTGAATATTTTTCAAAGCGTGATTTTACGATGTGTTTATTTTTTCATTCACCACTTTTGCCTTGTTTTTGCTCCGTGGGATTTAAGTAAAAAAAATTCTCTACAGATTCAGCAGTTAAAGAGTAAGTAAATCTAATTAGCTATGTCGTTGGCTTTTTGTCCAAGATATCGTATTGGTTGGTAGGACGGCTGTGCGTATTATGCTGAGGGGAAAAGGGTCCTGTAACATGTAAATTTAGTAGGTCACTGACTTGGAGTGATGTGAATAGTGCATTGTAAGGGAAAGGCTTGAAGCTTACCATGAAGCTTAAGAATTGGCAGTGCCATCACTGAATATTTTAAAACCTTTTTGGATCTAGATATACATGCCTTGGTTTAACTAGTATGAGAGTAGTAAGTGACAATTATCATTATCAAAACAAAGGAGATAGTATCGAGATAGTATTTTCATCAGATATTATCTTCCTCGCCACGTAAATGAAGATTTGAAATTACAACGATATTGTATCCGGATTCCACTAAGACTCAGGCTCCATACGATATCCACTTTCCATAGTTTAAATTCAGATCCCACCCTCGGATTCGCGTGTTGCAAATAAAAAAGTGTACACTTTCAATTTCCACTTTCTCATTTCGCTATGTGACAAGCAGACAACACATTACGTGTGCAATGTTGAACACCATGTGCACTTACACACCATGCCGACTTTTGGTTATGTAATGTTGTATCTGTCAAAACGTCTACGGCCGTATTGATAAGCAATGTGATGGAATTTGATTTTATAACTAAAGAAATCATTGTAACCAGGAAGGTTTAAGAACTCATTGTATCAAGGACGTTGAGGTGTGTCGAGGGTTAAATGAATAGATTATTTCGCTGAAGATTTTTCATAGGCTTTCTCGAAGATGTGATGTGGAGGTACTGGACGTTAACGGAAAGGATTGTTGGCCAAAAGTTGGCAATCGAGTAATAATCCCATATCACTTACACATATATTTCCTATAAAATATGTGTTCTTATCAAACAACGTTATTTCTTGCTATTGAACTTATAATACAATACAATACGATATTTCTTTATGATACGTAAAAGTAGGCCGTTAAATTAACAAATTAATTTTCAAGCAAGTAAGAGTCCTTGAACTATGATGATGAAAAAAACGTACAGTTTTTTTAACATATCATAAATACATGCCGTTTAAATATTTTCATGAATATTTGATCGAACGGAATAATTACAACTTGAAAATTTTGACGGATTTGGACGAGTTTAATTGCATATTTTTCTATTCTTGAATTATGCAAATATTTGAAAAAAGCATAATAATAAATTCAATACTAAAATTAGAGTTGATTTTAGTACTCACGAAACTAGCCGACGTTATCGCATATACACCTAGGTCGATAACGTCTTTTAATTATGTGAGTGTATGAATACGGTTTTGATATGAAATAAATGTGTCAAACTCACGAAATTTTTTATATAAACGTAGCTTTAAAACTATGTTTTTCTTTAAAATTCAGTGATAATGAGAGAAAGACGAAGAGATTTTCATCGAACAATAGAGGGACCTAATATTAAAATATTCACAACCCTCCCTCGTTCTCGAGTGCAGTCAATGTCCTCATTTTATTGTTCATCAGAGTTTTACATGTTTTGCGCTTCGAGTGGTCATTACCGTCGACAGCTCTTATACATTGTTCTTTATATGGGACTACATGAATAAACATTATCCAAGACTTCAATAAGAATATGTATTGCGTTTTCGTGCAGCCATGACGTTTATGTATGAAAGTATGAATTTACGGCACTTTCTACTTATCCGCAGTTCTTTATCCATTATTAAATTAACGTTTATGATACAATTCGGCTAATGGTTATTTCATTGCCAGTATTAGCTTTCTTTGGAATAAGAATTCTAAGCATGAATTTGGCGTTTCTATTGTCAGAGCCACGTCTGGCAACTCTTACGAAATCACGTTCAATTTAGAATAGAAATTAGCTGATACAGGAGCGTAAGAAAAGAAAGGTGAAAAGTTTTCGCATTTTGGACCTTTCTATATATTATTAGATAATTGAAGGTCAACTTTATAAGAATACATATTTTTCAATGTGCATATATATTTTTTCGAAGTTTAAACTCTCGCAGAGTTTAGACTTTGAAAAAAAAAATCGAATCATGGTTGACCTCTGCTGGTTTCGAACATTATATTATGACGACTTCCATGAAACGTCATAATGGCTATTGTTTTTTTATATGGGACAACATCCACACAGTCTTCAGGACCCAAATTAGGCAGAGCCTGTACTATGGTAACCTGATGACTGATATTACATACTTATATATGATATTAAATACTTATATACAAATAAACACCCAGACACAGATCAAACAAACAGACATGTTGATGCACACAAATGTTTGCCCTGTCCGGGGATCGAACCTGGGACCAGCGGCTCAGAAGGCGGGAGTGCTGCCAACTGCGCCAACCGGCCTGTCAATTCTAATTTCTATGAATATAAGAAGGATAATCTAGTTAGGTTTTAATCGATCAAACTAGAATAATAACTTTAATCCATGAAATCATTAAATAAACGCATAGATGAAGACAAGATGTCGTTTATAACTTTTTTATACTAATTTAGTTGCATTCCGATTCAGACAAGGATTTCTATAGAATTTAATTAGGTCAATAGTCAATATTAATTCAATTAAAAAATACCAATAATTATCATTAACTCTCAACGCAAAGTCAAAAATAAGGGGCAGCTCTCAATCGAATTTTTTTGGTGTTTGAGGAGTGACTTGATCGAGGGTAGTCTTAGCTATGATTCATGAAAATCTGTACAGCTGTATGGACATCATGGCGGGATGTGAGCAACTTCCTCAGATCTGATCGATAAGACATTTGGTATCCTGTTACTTCAATGATTTTGTATGAAGAAAAAGATGGCAACATTCCCCTGAAGACTAACACGACTACGGAAAAGTTTCTTATAAAGGACAAGCGCTTATTTGTTATAATAATACTTATTACTCAACTTATAATTATTAAAATACTTACTTATTAATGTATAAGCTGTTATTATCTTAATGACTAGCCGGTTATATAAAAGTTGCCGTAAAGTCAGCTCTTACTTAGTCAACTGACTATGCTGACTTGTCAATGGCACCTTGCCATGGGACATTCCTATCACGTACATACAGCTTTCGCCGATCGTTGCAGCAGGGAAAGCCATGTCCTTCCACAAACAACTTAATGGACGGCACAATAGTTTATCTTGTGGTGATTCAACTATACAGGTTTGATTGATGTACGTCAAAGTTAGAAATGCTACGATTAAATGCTGCGTAAGTAATGAAATCGTGTTATGTTGTAAACCATAACACAGGTTATGCCTAGCTTGGTTTCCAACATGCCCTCAATGTTACTTATTGAACACTATTACTGATTAAATTGTCACTACACAACAGTAAGCTAATGTCTAAACTAATGTAAACATGTATCAAGTACTTCTATTAGCTGTGTGTAAATTATCACTAAATACAATATTTCTATATTGTCATTTGTAAACATGTAACAGATGTTTTATATGAATAAATATATATTATATAAGTACTGAACGATTACTAGGAAACCCAAATTGTGCTAGACATTGGAATGGAACTTTGCGATAGGAGTCCAAACGTTAGGGAAAATTAGGGATAAATAATACTACGCAATTAATAATTCAAAGCAGCGTCAGAGTTGATGATGGAATTTTCCGGTAAGGCATTAAGGCTATGAAATATTTTAATAGATATTTAATAGCTAGCGGACATAATTGCCAGTAAATTATCGTAATAACGAGCAGACTAATCTATGTGATATATACAAATGATTAATAAAAGCCATGAAGTCTTATTTCCTGTATATGTACAAGAAGAAAAAATATTAAATAGAATCATGTGATAATGATATTATTATGTGATAATGTGACATTTTTCTCTTCAACATAACTTACACTCATAAAAAATATACGAAAGTATGCAAGTGTGAGTGTTTATTATTTCCCCACACTGAAACCGCTCAATCGGGTTTGAATCAAAGATAATTTATCACTTAAGCTTCTTTTAATCTCCGAACATCTAATCTGAGCATTCGCGAATAAGCTTCTATCCGTCTATATCCATAAAGTTGCTGCAGTTGCTAGTTTCCGAATATTGGAAAGTAATATTTCTTAATACAACAACAAAACAAGATGTGTCATTTGAAATAGTTTCATAGAAAAGCAAAAGTTTATCACATTAAGCCAAGCTGTTAACCTCGATCTTGACCCTCACTTTCTTCAGAACCTTCATTATCATAATAATGTTCTTTATATTAATGGTATTGTTTATATTATCACAACAAAATGGGTTAATGTATACGGTCGTGCTTTTAGTTGTTGTCTTTCTAAACACAGGCTAAATACTAGGTTAAAAACTTTCCGCTTGTTCATTTATTAGAATAGGTGGCGGTGATAGGTTAATTTACTAATTTTCTTTCACTATGCCCGTCCTAGCAATAATAATTTGGGCAAAAGTATTCGTATCGTCAACGTAAACAGTCATGAGTTTCTCAGCACTAAGTATATCAACCCTAGGAAATGCTGGGTCGGAACTCATTCCCGGCATCACAAAGCATTTCGATGAACTGCTCCTTTTAATCATTACTTAAATTAAACTTTAGTACTTTTCTTATTATATTATTATATTTAAGCATTGGTTTACCGGATTTTTTTGTATGTTGTGTGATTGTCTCGAAAATATCTTGTTTTCTTTCTTTCGAATAAGTAATTATGAATCGCAATCCATCGTATAAACTATGAGTTATATGGGCCACAGTTGTGCTAGCGAAATTGTTTGTGTTGAATTCAATCGTTTCAGTTTATCGACACGATTAACGTTAATTTTCTAAGAATTCGTGATAAAATACGATCTTGATAGTATAGAACTTTGAGTTGTTTCACGTCCTTTCACATTACTGTCGTCGTTGCATGTATCCTGATGCTCCTCAGTATCATTCTAACAGATCGATCTGTAAAAAATATAATCTGATAAAATCTGTATGTGTGTGTAGTATACTGATTTTGTATGGTATTCCGGGCTTTTTGAATTCATAATAATGAGTTAAGATTATGAATCCAGACACCCATTCCGGCTGTCTGAGAATAGCCTAATACTGGATGCCCCCGGGGTTTCATCCACGTAGTCATATTATGGATAATGATGATGAAAAGTATCCTGTCAAGTCAATCCAGTGTCTCTTCTACCTACCAAATCCGTTCTGCCATTCTTTAGTTGTAAATGGTGTAACTAATCCGATAATGTTTTATATATACTTACTTATATAGATAGAGTAAGGTAAGATAGTAGATGGTTCGAAACCTTTGGAACTTCCTTTTGGGTTCCAAAAAAAAATATATTATTCAACTTTGAATACTACTCCCAGAAGATACTTCTTCGAAAACTCACAAACTTTTCCTAGGGGATACACATTTATGGGGTAGCCTTGGTGAGCAAGGTCACCCCTTCACAGGCGATCAGACCCGGTTAAGCTATCTGGTCCTACCGCCCCGGGGCGAGATGGTGAGTGCTAGCGCGACCCCCCATCTTGCCCCACCTTGGCGAAGGACTGCTCACGGGGGGGTTTTCGTTTGTCTAAGCATAATCATATGGCGCGAGGGGTATGTGATAAAAAAGGTTAGATTGGTTATTAGTTACCACCATTCGTATCGTTTCATAATTTATTTTCAAATGGTTTAACTCTAGCACCTTTGTCAGTCTCGCTCGATACGGGTATCCGTTTCACTTTTTGCTTTCAATTTGTTATTACCAGCTTGGTACAAATCATTCCGTCTATAATTACATATATCTCGTACGGTTGAATTATCGTGATAGTCATTAAAAATTGTTACCTACTTGTTACTATGTTGTAGTGGTTATTTGTGTTTTTAGAGTTTTACCGGAGTACCTGCAGAACCGTATTTAGTAAGCTTACGCCGCGCCCTCTGTCTGAGACTATTCTACTTTACAAGTACAATTAGAAAAATTTACTACCGACTTCCATTTTATGCAGTTATTGAAGTGTATCTCAAAAACTCATGGACCGAATTTGATGAAATTTAAATGGGACCACACGGGAAGCACCAGCTTTCAAATAAAAATAATTTTGAGTATATTCACCCAGTCAAAAGTTGAGGTAACAAACATAAAAATTATACAGTCGAATTGAGTACCTCCTCCTTTTTTGGAAGTCGGTAGAAAATAAATGGATGTATTTTTTGAACCGTAAAATCCAGTTGTTATTGTATAAATATAGTTTGAAATAAGTGTTTGTTACTTATTTCAAAATCCGTCCTATAACAATCGATTCCGATCAAATTTGTTTATTTACAAATCATAATATATATTTTTACCTGCATTATATGTTATATACAAATACCCAAAGATGTTCGAGCTGACCCACTCCGGCGTAGACGGACGGGGGAGCGAAGGAGGCAGTTTGCACGCTTCCTCCCTCCTCCTTATTGGGGTCACTGGTGGTCGAGGACTGTCCACCGGAAGATTGATACCTAGACTCTTTATTGAACACCTTATTAAGAAACAATGAAGATAGTTATAAAGCTTAGAATGGTGTGATAACGGGCGATCTTATATCAAAGCGATATCTTCCAGATGACTTGACGAGACGGTTAAGTCGCTTGACGTTAAGCGCTGCGCTTCATGTTGTAATGGCACCCAGAGCTTAAAGCTGCTTTATGTGGAATAACACTACGTTCGTCACCGTTCCCAACCCGTTGGTTGCCGAGTCTTATTTGTCGAGTAATTCGACCCTTTACTTGCTACAGTACCCTTGACTTCCTTGCTTGCTGCTTTATATTGGTACCAACTAAGACGGCCTCTTGGCATAAGGTGTCTACTAACACGACCTGCATATATCTGATCTATACACCATACAATTATAGCTTGGGTATTATATTACTGTTACATGATTCTTGTTTTTGTTTACTATAATATCGCGTTTTCGAAGAAAGTATTATTTTACCGTGAAGTTCTCACAACTGAAGTCTGGTTCATATATCGCAATCTACGATTTATGTCTTGTTAGTATTTTTTTTATAACATTTAATAAACTAATGTAATAAACGGCTAGCAGTATTATTTAATTATTTAGAAAATCTCAATCAGAAATTACATTTACCCAATAGTATGTAAATATTATTATTAATATGTTACTTGAACGGCAAAATTGCAGATACTCGTATATATTTACATAATGGTATTTAATTCAGATAAGTATATATTATTGGGAACTCAGTTCTCGAAGTTGTTGAATATTATTATTAATATGTTACTTGAACGGCAAAATTGCAGATACTCGTATATATTTACATAATGGTATTTAATTCAGATAAGTATATATTATTGGGAACTCAGTTCTCGAAGTTGTTGACGAGTACATCTACCTGGGACAGACAGTCAAACTAGGCAGGTCCAACTTCGAGAAAGAGGTCAATCGTCGAATCCAACTCGGCTGGGCAGCGTTCCGGAAACTTCGCGAAGTCTTCTCGTCAAAAATACCTCAGTGCCTCAAGACAAGAGTCTTCGACCAATGTGTGTTACCAGTGATGACTTATGGCACTGAAACGTGTCTCTTACTATGGGCCTCATAGATAAGCTCAAAGTCGCACAACGAGCTATGGAGAGGGCTATGCTCGGGGTTTCTCTACGTGATCGAATCAGAAATGAGGAGATCCGTAGAAGAACGAAAGTCACCGACATAGCTCGGAAGATTAGCCAGTTGAAGTGGCAGTGGGCAGGGCACATAGCACGCAGAACAGATGGCCGATGGGGCCGAAAGGTTCTGGAGTGGAGACCACGTACTGGCAAGCGCAGCGTAGGTCGTCCACCGACACGGTGGACAGACGACCTGAGGAAGGTCGCAGGACGACGTTGGATGCAGGCCGCTTCCAACCGGTCCTTTTGGAAAATCATGGGGAAGGCATATGTTCAGCAGTGGACGTCCTACGGCTGAGATGATGATGATGAAGTATATATGTACGTTACCTCATATTTTAACAACTACTTGCTCTACGTGCTCTACTGCACCAAACAGTTGTAAACTGTGTTGGCAGTTGATGTCTTTTATGTGTTAAACTGCCACTAAAAGATTTTTGGAAATTCCACCCCTAAGGGCGTGAAGCGAGAAAGAGAACGAAGCCGTTGGCGGGCCAACTACATACGTATATACTCATTGTAACTATAAGGTAGGATATAACAGTGCATAAGTTTTGTTCAACAACATTATCGATTTGCAAGAATAATGAACAAATAATGTGGTCATAGAGTTAAATAATGTCTAATAAAATGCCCTACCAGAATGACATCCAAAGAAACGTCCAACTAGAAAAATAACCAAATATATAGAAAAGGCCATTTAAATGACCAGCAATAGTAATGCCCAACGAGAAAAGTGCCCAAGTATTGTGACGCCCAACATAATATCGCTTCTGAGAAGTGATTTATAATTTCATTTTTATCATCCATCTGACAGTGCGAAGCGAAAGTCTACATATTGATACTGACAATAGAGATTTCCGACCACAGTGTATGTAACAGTGACTTTTGAAATGATTGGCTTGTGTAACCCGCGTACGTTCTCGAAAGCTATTAGTTACGTTCGTGTTGACGGCTGCTTTATTGAGCTGTGCAGGGCTATTATGTATCCTAGTTGCTAACAAATGTTGATTGCAATTTGGAAAAATGGTGGCTCTATGTCACTTTTGACAAATCGCCTACTGGAGTTGTCAAAAGTGACAAAGTTAGTAAGTTGATGACTGGAGCTGACAAAAGTGACATAGAGCCGCGATTTCTTTAGATTTCAATCAACATCGGTTAGCAACTGTGATACATAATAGCCCTACAGGTCCGCTATTTGTCTGTTACATCTTGTTACCATTTATCATTATGGAACTTACACGGGATGCACCACGATTAGGAAGGGTTTGGGGTTCCTAATATTATCTTTATTACCCGAGATATCAGGAACTCCAAAACCTTCCTAATCGTGGTGTACATCCCGTGAATACTAATTATAATTTAGTTAACAACCGCGAAAGTCTAAATAAGCTATTTGATTAACTACTATCTCACCTGAAAAATCTGTAAAAGTTATGATGCGTTCTAAGATTTAGCACGCCTTGGAGATACCTGCTATTTGAAAAGTTAATGGTTGTATCTATGAATGTGTTTCTATATCCGAAATAAACATTTATTTCTTTCTTTCTCCTATTTAAGAAAAAATAACCCATGGTTTTCTGTAAATTACACTGCATTGTGTGGTTCTACTTATTCCAGATTCTAAAGTCTAATACGTGAATAAAGTAAAGTAAATACGTAATATAAGTGAATAACTTAATTTGTTTCTATTCGAAATATCGACATTATCGATTTTCGTTTGTATTCGGGATAAATCAATATCAATCGCATCAAGTCGTTTTGTTTTATCGGTAACCTATTTTGTTAGACTGTTTGTCCAGCAGAACTACTTGCAACATTAATAAAGCATTCATTCATTTGGTTCATCTACAATAATTGAGTTTAGTACAATTATTAATTAAATTAAATTATAATTAATCCAGTATAAGTGTGGCACAGATGAGAGAGAAGCAGTGAACTATAATTTGTACGGAGAAGCGCATTCAATTATTTTACTTGTATTAATTACACCCCACGAATTCTCCTTGCGAACCGCATATTTGACACGTTTGATGTATTTACTCGTATTACATAATTACATTTCATTTAACATCTAATGAGCAATTCAAACGCATAATGATATGAAATAAATAAATAAGAATACAGGTACCTTTCGAAAAATCCTGTACATAAAGTATGCACTAAAAATTGTTTAATTGAAGACCTAGAGAGAATATCAATGAGCTTAAAGTTACACTTCATACCTTTCGCAAGATCAGGCACTTTAAGTAACAGTATGTAGTAAAGTTTAAACTGAAATTAACATATCTCTGGCACCTATGCACTTAAACATATTGGAAAATGTGAGAATTCACCGCTTTAAAATTACTTTGACAGTTGCTGTAAGTACAGACGGGAGTCACGACCGGTTTCATGACCCCGGTCACTTCTTCATACAGCATCACCCAGCTACGTCCGCGTCTAAACCTACGAAATACTAATAAAATTTCAAATACTTACGAAAGTTTCAAACGAGTCAATTCACAGTTTCACAATACTTAAAACTCAATAAAATTTCCAATACACTCATTTATGGTTTAACGAGAAATCCATGCAATTTGTGAGTTGGCTCGACAAATGACGGTTTAGTAACTGCTAATAAGACTTATTTCTTCGACTCTAGCTAGGGTTGTTACTTTTATTCACGAACACTCTTTCGGCTTCAATGGAAGACCAGCACAACGCTGAGTTGAGGCCGTTTTGCGACAAATACGCTTTTTTTAAATAATAATTGTTACCTTGTTTAAAATAATACTTGGTTGTTGCAAATGAACTATTCTGACTATTCTGATTCTGAAAATGTAAATTGAATGCAGTGCAGCTATAAGCAATAACCCGCATATACAGGGTGTTTGGTAGAGGGACCGACAAACCAAATGAGCGTGTTCGGGGGACCACTTGGAGAATACAAGTTGGCCAAAAAAAATCCCCGACACCCCAATTTTTTTTAACTTTTTTTGTGAATTTTCTCGTTTTCTCCAATATTGTACCTATTAACCATCATAACATTTGTAAAGTATGTTTTAGACCGGATGTTTTTAGTTGAATTTGGTATCTTGGAAAATGGTGGTAAATAGGTACAATTTCGGAGAAAAAGGGAATAATCACAAAAAAAAGTTAAACATATTGGGGTGTCGGGGATTTTTTTTGGCCAACTTGTATTCTCCAAGTGGTCCCCCGAACACGCTCATTTGGTTTGTCGGTCCCTCTACCAAACACCCTATATTACTGTGTTTGTGTTTGAAATGCACAAGCAAGTAATTGCTGAGAATGAGACTCAAAAGGCAAAAGCTCATGGTGACGAACGCAGTACAAAACTTTAGCTTAAAGTTCTGGAGGAAATCGTAATAATTGTCATCCATTATTAATAAAAAATACGGGATTACTCACGTAATATTTATCGTATAGGTCCGACTATAGTTTCTGAGTGATAAGCGAGACATCATCGACGCGAGCGTCCCGAACACTCCTTGAAAAAGACCACTGAATGTGGTCGAAACTATAGTCGGACCTATCCGATAAATATTACGTGTGTAATCCCGTATTTTTAATTAATAATGATTGAAAACCACGTTAGTTTTTATAATAAAATTGTCATCCACACAACAAGCGTAGCGCTTACCATAAGGCTCACTACTTGACCTTAATTGATAGCACAAGTACATGTATATTCGTGAAATAGGTATATTTTGTGTTAATTATCATTTATAAGGTCTTGCACATTAGAATACGGTTTGCGCACATAAAGAAATGAATGATCTCTTAATATATAATCACACTAATGTTATAAAAAATAGCTGCTCTCCGAGGTTTCATCCGCGCAGTGGTGGATGATGATAATGAATCTTATATGTTATATGCCTATGTTACTCAGGGTGGATGTAGCTATCCAATGGTGAAAGAATTTTTGAAATCGGTCCAGTACTTTTTGATACAATTCGTTACAAACATACATACAAAACTTTCCTCTTTATAATATTAGTATACATTAGAGAGTTTGTTTGTTGTGATGTCTAATATTAAATCACGCAAAAAGGGCTGAACATATTTGGATTTGAGATGGATATATCGGTATTAACACAGACTTTTTATTATCTGCAACGGAGGAATTCCCGAGGAATCGCGATAACGTTACTCCACGCGTACAAAGTCGAGCGCATAAACTAGTATTGTATACACTATTATCTTATGACATAGCTATACTGCCGTGCGATTCTCTAAGAGCAAACATCGTTGCATCTTTGACAACATACGTGAAACAAATGAAGAGATGACAAGAAACGTTGGAAAAGCAACCTTATGTACAAGGGCGATATCTCATAAAGAACTTGACATCGGTGAGCTCGTCGACGAGCTCGTAGACGAATCATTACAGAATCCCACGGCAGTTCATAAAATGCAGCATAGACTGTTGAAACTTCAAAGTGACCTTGTCTTAACTTTACCTTAAAAATACAAATATGAATTAATGCATATAATAATTAATATGAACCTTAAAAATACAAAAACAAAAGTGTTATTTTTGTGGGCGAAACCATACTAACCAAATACTCTGCAGCAATTGAGAAAATTTTATTTCATCGAACTACAAGACGCACAGGAACACGTCATCGGTACATGGTCGAAATTCCAAAACTACGCACGAAGCGCTTCAAATCTAGCTTCATAATGCGTACGGCTGAATTATGGAACAACCTGCCAGCTATATTTCCTGACATATACAATCTGGGAGTCTTCAAATACAGAGTGAATAGGTACCTTTTAGGCAAGCATGTACCACCGTCGACCGCGTCATCACTTTCCATCAGGTGAGACAAATGCTTCTTTATCAAATGTAAAAAAAAAACGTGCGTTGTGAAAATTTATTACTCATCACATACACGAAATCATGAAATCAGCAACTATAAACATGTCTTACATATGATTTTAATAAAGGCAAGCAAAAAGCATATTATAAGCTCGAAATATTGCAAAATAATGGAAAATTTACACGAGACAGCTAATGGCATCCCTGCTGTCCTATAATTTGCTGGCCGGTGATTGGCCGCTCGCACAGGTGGCCACTTCTGATAATGACTGAGTGGCCGACAATCGGAACTCGCACGATTTTCTCGACGACGGCTACAAGAACTGATAAATATGGAAATTGTATTAGCTTTCCCTCATTTTATAGTCTTGGGTCTGGTAGTTTACAATTAGGTATTCTATATTGTATGTACGCATTAGACGGTATAGATGTTGGTTTTAATATTTAACGCGAAATAATATAAAAATAGTAACGTTTATTTCAAATAATACATTATGTAGGCCTAAGGAAATACAATCTGATGATTAAATTATAGTGTTAAATATATTATTATAAGTATTATAGATTAGTACTGAGGTATTTATGTGCGTCCCGGACTAAGTCGCCAAAAGAAGCCCCACGTCCCTAAACTAAGACTAAACTTTTTATCACAGGCTCTATATAAGTACTGCCGTGCGCTCGTCTAATGGTTCGTCGATGCGCTCGTCGACGAGCTCATCGATGTCAAACACTTTATGAGTTATCGCCCTTGTACATAAGGTTGTTTTTTCAACGTTTCTTGTCATCTCGTCATTTGTTTCACGGATGTTGTCAAAGATGTAACGATGTTTGCTCTTAGAGAATCACACGACTGCAGTATCTATGTAGCTTTACTAAAAAAACATGCTATGCTTAGGTTTTACTTCCCCGTTTAACGAGTTCAAGTTCCAGTGACACGATAATGTACTTGTTTGTTCATTTCTTGTGCAGGCGCAGCCCCATATATACAGTGTCTATCTATAGTAGTTATATAGTACATATTAGTTATACTGTGGTATGGGAATGTCCTTATTATTTTTATGTGCATTATTTTCAACCTCTTAGTAGAAGGTGATTTAGGATTTAAGCAAACAAACGTATTTTGATCCTACATAATTTGAAATTAGGTAACCACACTCAATTGCATTTTGTTAACACGAGCTAGCGATTATAAAAACTGGGTTGTTTTTACCCGTACCATACAAACAAGGTTTGTATGGCACATACAAGTCAGTAAGTGCCATACAAACGTTTGTATGGCACTTACTGACAAATACCAAGTCTCGTTCTCAAGACGAAATTCACACTTGAGTGTATTTCTGGAATACCGGTCTAGGAAAGCCTGTTATTAATAAAAAAAAAATTGTGTATAAAAATATAGTTATTATGGTATTCTGCTCAACATGTACCTTCAATAATTGTCGTGTTTCAAGCAAAGTGTTATTAAAACAAGTCATTATATCCGCGTTTTTGCTTTTAAAAGCTGTATAATTTTTACACAGTTTTTAAACACGAACAAAAGGTGTTTTTTTCGTATTTGGTATAAACGAACGCAGTATTTCAAAGAATTTGAGAACGTGTTTTTAATCATTATAGTTTCTTAGTAATAAGAGTACTTATCTGGTCCGGGTATGCGTGCACTGCACATTAACTTTATTCAAGTTTCTTGGACATTTTTAACATTATTTTACGCTAGCTCTGTCTGACACTTATACAATTTAAAGTATACAGACTGTTTGGCGTTTGCCTAATAAGAAAAAAAAATATTTGTACTTTGGAGGTTTTGCGCTCAATCAGCGCCAACCAGAATATTTCATTATTATCGCGTGAGCATGATCAATCAAGGAATTCAGCTTGATGCACAGAAAAGAATATCTCGACATGGCGATCGATTTTATTATATTGCTGGCTGCTAAAGGAAACACTTTGAAAACAGCTCCGGATTGCTTACTTCTCGGTCATTTCGATCATTATATCTAATTAGGCCTATTGCCAACCTTATCCTTACCTACTTGACTAGGGTTACCAGATCTCAGAACTTGTCCTCAGATGTTTTAAATGTTTATCGGGACTTATCACGTATTATTTAATATAGGTAAAAATATGTACCTTTCGCTATTTTTACCTATATTAAATAATACGTGATAAGTCCCGATAAACATTTAAAACATGTGTTCAAATCGCGAAAGTTTAAAAATTACTTGTCCTCAGATCTCAGGGTTTCTAAGGATTGCGGCCGGATTTTGTAAATCTCAGGAAATCTCAGAATTTATAGAATTTTCAGTAAATACAGTACTATTTTAATACAAAGTTAAACAAACTAAAGCGGCGAGGGGTGGTGCGTGGGATGGGGATGACGCTGCAATGCAAGCACCGCTGAATGCGATGTGCGACGCGTGAGCGAGACCCGCCGAAATCCGCAGTGTTTAAAAACGATAATATATATATATATATATATATATATAAAATATTTTTTTTAATGTTCAGTGCGTTTGAGAGAAAATTTTCATACTGCAACCAAATCTCAACATTTTTCAATGCCTTTTCTCCGGACTTTTGATTTTTTCATCTGGTAGCTCTATACTTGACTTTTACGACGTTCATGTGGACCCATAGTCCAACTCTTATGTCTAAAACCGATCCAACGGTCGAAAGTATTCAAATAAATTGGAATCGCACAAGTAGCGCTTAGATCATATATTATATAGTACTAAGTTTATCAAAAGGGAGTCACTCACGTACATAAGTTTGTGTTTGATAATAATATCGACTCTTTGACATACACCTTTATTCAAGGATACTAATATTAGTACATAATCTTCGTATAAAAGTGTCGAAACATGTTTGATGATAAACTCGAGTAGTGTTCTATACCGTTAGCTAGTAGGCTTTGTTACACATTATTATTGTGCTATAAATAACTGCACTTATATAGATATATTACAGTGTAATGTGTCTCCGCTTTAAACATACAACTCTATACGTTTCTAGCGATAAAATTTACAATATTTCTTCATATTGAATGCCGCCTCATTCTATTGTAAGTACGAACATTGTTTATCGCTGCTTGATGTCACAATACCACTATTTACTATTAATTGTATGCGTTTAGTTGTAAAGATACGTCTTCACTGGAGTTTACAACATTACAATGTAGAGGATTGACACGTTGACTGATATTAAAAGCCATATTTATAAACAAGCAAAAGTAATTACTTAAAGAAAAGTAATTCCTTAAGCGACCATTTTGATTCCTTAGACTAGGATTTGCCTGAAGTTAAAACTATCAAAGGCTAGAATTCTTAGCCGAGTAATAGTCACCATTTCCTTTGCGAATACGTCAAAAATAACATTTGCATACAAGTCAGCCGTGCGATTCTCTAATGATTCCTCGATGCGCTCGTCGACGCGATCACCGATGTCAAATACTTTATGAGATATCGCCCTTGTACATAAGGTTGATTTTCCAACGTTTCTTGTCATCTCGTCATTTGTTTCTCGGATGTAGTCAAAGATGCAACGATGTTTGCTCTTAGAGAATCGCACCGCTGAACTGTGAAGGATCTATTATGCAGTAACAATTAAAATCTCATGACAACAACCTAATACAAGTGTAAAAAGATACATCCAATTTTGATAGGGTTATGTCTTGCATTTGCTTTAGTAAGTAACGTTCATTGCATTGCTCGACTATAGAATAAGATTTTATGTTGATGTACTTATTCAATCGCCAACTGCTTACTTCATTGAGAAATCGCTTAGCAAAAAGTAATTACTTGTATAAAAATACGGCTGTTAATGACACGGCTGTTTGCATTCCTTTCCAAATCAAAGAAGTACACTAAAAACTGGATATGACGAAACGAGGATAGGTATTAAAATAATATAATATAATTTAAATCTGTTCTCAAGCGCTAGGAATCAAATATTTATTGATTATATTAAATTACACTTTGCATTCCTATACAAAACAAGTGCAATTTGAAAAATTTAATACCGACTTCCATTCTATTAATTTGATAAGAATTTTGAGAATCGGTTCACCCAGTCAAAAGTTATATGAGGTAACAAACAATAAAAAAAACAGTCGAATTGAGTACCTCCTCCTTTTTTTGGAGGTCGATAGACAAAAAAATAGACTAAAACTGGATACGATACGACGAAATGAGGATAGGTACAAAAAATATGAAATTAAATTTAAATCTGTTCTCAAGTGAAAGCAATCAAATATTTAGTGATATCTCGGTTTTGCTTGCGTATCTGAGTATCTGAATGTTCTGGAATGGTCATGAACAATTAGTCTTCGTTTAAAATTTTTAAATTTATTGATTCAAGTATGAAACACAGGAAACACAGATTTCCAAAAACAAAGCAATCTTGCTTAAAATTCTTTCGATCAAAGCTATTTTTTATAGACTAGCATAAATCCTCCTTATAGATGTGAAGAAATATTCTCGATGACAGCGAAACCATTTCTCTAATTTAATTAATCAAAATATATATATATAAAACTGAACCTTTATTTCTCCTGGTCACGCTATAACTTGAGAACGGATGGAACAATCTTGCTAATTCATGTTTGTTGTATTAATCAATGTCAGGAGAAGGTTCTTATGAAAGAAAAACCAAGAGAACGAACTTGCGGGTAGTTAGTAATAATTATAATTATGCTATCATTACAATACTGTGTATCAGTGCCTTAACTCAACCAACTTGTTTGTGGCTGGCTTGTTTACTAACTGTACAACTCTCTCGATCACTTGACATTGAAATATTGTTATGCAAATATACCACTGAACCGAACATCAATTACTCTAACAGTTGTTGCTATAATGATTACACATCTGATAACATAATGATTATAAACAATAAGCATTCAAGCATTCATTTATGAAATAGAAGCCCATTTACGAGCCTTTTACGAATATACAAAAAAAATATAGGATTTTTATTATTTTTTTCTGTTATGCATTATTTTTTATCCAAAGTGTGGTGTGGTGACTTTTCCCTTTTTGTCACCATTAACAAGTACAATTTGAAAAATGAATACCGACTTCTATTCTATTCAGTTATTTGAGTGTATTTAAAAAACCAGTGGACCGAATTTGATGAAATGTAAATGGGACCACACGGGAAGAACCAGCTTTCACACAACAACAAGAATTTTTAGAATCGGTTCACCGAGTCAAAAGTTATGAGGTAACAAACATACAGTTGAATTGAGTACCTCCTTCTTTTTTTGGAACTCGGTAGAAAACATCGTATTAACCCTTTGCGTCCCAGAGACGTACATACAATACAATACAATACAAAAACTCTTTATTTGCACCAAAGTAAATACAATATAAGGAAACAACTTAAATAGTAGGCACAAATGGGCGGTCTTATCGCTAAAAGCGATCTCTTCCAGACAACCTTTGGATGGATAGCGATTACATGATACATATATACATATATACGTCAGTTTTATTCATAAATCTTTTATTTTAATTAGGTATAGGAAGGATTAATAATAGGCTGCAGTAATGTATCTATTTTAGCCTTGATTTGGAAAGGACATTTTTCTTACCCAATTCTACATTCATTCATTTCATTATTATGACGTCTAATATTTTTCCAAAACTTTTCTTTTTTTATCTTTCTTTTTTTTTCATTATATACATAGGCTATTATCGCTAAAGTTTTCTATAGTTGAGAAGAAATGTAGTGATAAGGCCTTTGCATTTTATTTCAAGGTATTTTATGTTTAGGCATAAACAGTGAAACATTGTAATGGCTCTTTTACAAGAAAGACTTTGTTAGCAAAGTGTCAAAGCGTCGGCTCGTTTATTTTCGAACAAGATAATTACAGTCGGTCGTTTACGTTACTGTTATGTTGTAAACGACATTTATCGACTTTCCCAGTTATTTTGAAAACACATCAGCCGTGTAAGAGAAAGGAAAGAACGGAAAGGAAACATACAAAGGTATTAATCGCTTCAAATTGCCATTAAAGAAGTGCGCTTTAAAACCGAAAGTACAGCCTACATTTTGCCGACATGCTTAGAATATTTGCGTAGAAATGACGGAGCTTTCGTTCAAGTACAAATACTATTGCTTATTCTGTTGTGTAGGTATTTACTTTTGCAACGTGAATGTGTACTCGTATATCCTGGCTAGAAAACTAGGTGCAAACTCGTGGTCAGTTATTACGGCAGGTGTTGGCACTGCTTTATAGTAGAGAGTGCGTGATGAAATGTATATTCATTACGATGATGCCGTACAGACAGGGAGTGAAAATAATACCCCACGGCCAGCTACAAAGACCAGATCGCAAAATGACGGCTAGGTAGTTGGAATGTATAAAAATTGTGATTTAAGAATATTCAAAACGTACTTAAGGCGCCGTCAGTTCAAAGCTTGATTTTTTTCAATTTATTTCACTTGAAATCGCAAGCGCATCTCGTAAAAACGTATAAAAGTTCATCAAAAACTAATGGTCACTATTCAATAACAAGTGCAATTTGTAAAAATTAATACCGACTTCCATTCTATTACTTTGGTAAAAATCACTTATTGGAGTGTAACTCAAAAACTACTGATATTTGATGAAATTTAAATGGGACCACACGGGAAGCACCAGCTATCAAAAAAAAAAGAATTTTGAGAATCGGTCCACCCAATCGAAAGTTATGAGGTAACGAACATAAAAAAAAACAATCGAATTGAGTACCCCTCCTTTTTGAAACTCAGTAGAAAACAGTATCCGCTGCAGTGTATGTGTATTAAACATTGCTATTTTATGATATATGTTTCATGACAAATACAATTGTGAATAAAGAGCAAAATTGTTTTACAGTTGAAATTAAGTGGTATATCTATTTGATTTCTTTTATGTACACTAGTATGTTAAAATATGGTTTAAATCCGGCAATGTGTTCTTAAAAGTTTTAGAAATGTTTGTGTAATTTTAGGTAAATCGCTGCTTATATACATAGATAATAATATATATATATACACTTAGATAGTCTGTTATCTATGTATATAAGCAGCGATTTACCTAAAACTACACAAACATTTTGAACTAAAATCCACACCTATAAGTTTAAAAACAAAGGACTTTCATACAAACGTTTTTACCCAATTTTACCCCTTTAGGGGTTGTATTTCTAAAAACTCTTTCTTTGTACCTCCCTCTCACCCTCTACCCACCAAAAGAAAACACCCTCTAAGTTTCAAGTCTCAACGACCAGAGGGTAGGCTGTACGTCAGTCAGAGGACTGAGATTCTTATTTATATTGGTCTCGTCGGAGTAAGTCGGGAGAACAAATATATCGATTTGAAAAAGCGTTCGTTTAGAATCAAGGACCAGAACTAACTATTGAACGCTTGCATTAAGTATATAAACTAGAAGATGAAGCGATGCGGCCCGCATATAGCTACTAGCTTCGATTATAGTACAAATAACTGCACATTCATACCGTAATTTGTTTTGTAAACATGATAACGTTAGCTTGCTCTTGATTCTATGCTTACAATCTTCAAAGTAGGTACAATATTTACAAATTAGAGCCGTTGTGTCAAAGTTTGCTTCCGTTCGTATACATACAAGTATATATAGGTACGTCAAACATATAAGTCAGTATATACATGTTTGATTCGGATATACAACTTTACTGCAGAATACTATTATGGATTTCATGGAATTACGCTTCGCGATTCTTATACATTAAAATTGAACACTTTTGAACGGTTTAATCTATGATATGTTTATTGTTGATCCTGGCCGTGACCATGTTCATTGAAACGTACTTATCCGAATCGTCGGGTACTTAATAAAATAATCTTATACGCGACTTAATCCGTTTGAAGTTGTTTAATTTTAATGAAATATTTTTGTTTCAAGATGTTTTATTTTATAATGGAGTCGTACCTGTATAGCTAACTAGCTGCTCTCCGCGGTTTCAGCCGCGCGGTGATGGATGATGATGAAGATAAATCTTATATAGCCTATGTTACTCAGGGTGAATGTAGCTTTCCAAGAGTGAAAGAATTTTTGAAATCGGTCCTGTACTTTTTGAGCCATTTCGTTACAAACATACTTACATACAAATCTTTCCTCTTTATAATATTAGTATAGATTAATGTGACGAGTTCAACGAGGCATCATGATACTTGTGTCTGCAGCACAAGTTAGTTACTACAAAATATTAACTCTGTGAGTTCTGTCCGCACCTTTAAGATTGACACGTAGCTAGTTGCGTCTCCGGTGGTACTCAACGACCCTGCAACAAAAGAGAGTACATTAGTACAAAATGTATGTAATGTACACGGCAGTAAAAAACTGTTTTTTTTCCAAAATGTCGGTAAAATCGCATGCACCTTATTGAAATAGTTTTGTCCTAGTCTGCAGCTAACAGTAAATGCACTGCGCCCGTCACTTCGAAACATACTTTGTTTAGTCCCATTCGCCCAATAATTTCACATTGCCTTCCTAACCTGCTCTTGCCGGTTGCATTGCCAACTTTAGATCCGTAATATCAATCACTGCTTATCTCACTCTTACACAACTGACCGATAATAATCGGTCAGTTGTGTAAAAGAATGACGACTTTGATGTGTGTGGACAGTAGCCATTTTGTTTTTACTCTGGTTTAAACTCTACATGGCTGTTTAACTGACCTCCTTCGACCGATTAAACTTTCTGATGGTTTAAATTCACATTCATAGATTAACTGCCATTCATATTACGAAAAAATAGATTAAGATGGTTTAAACTAAGAGTCACGGATGAAACTGCGGATGATATTCCGGGCCTTAGTGTGACATGACACTGCACTACGCACCTTGATACATTAGTTCTTTACTCCCCTTTCCCCAGTAAGTTCACTTGCTACAGCACCCTTAATAGAGTTGACCACTTGTTGACCACTACTGAAGACCTAATTATACTAGTAGTTCTGCGAACAGTAGAACTCAGGAGCACATAGTCTTATAAGCGGCAATTTTTCGCAGTATACTTCACAACTTCGGAAACCACTTGATCAATTATGTTTATATTCGAAATTCCTCTTTATCAAAATCGGTCAGTATTTATAGCGCCGCAGCAAATTTCACCCTCCCTTTCTACTCAAAAACTACCGACAGTAATATTTAATTATATATTAGCTACGTACCTAGATCGGGCTTCGCTGCACAAGAAGCCTACCTTCGGATGCGATTACTATTATAACGATTGAGCTCGAAAATAAAATAATAAAAAGTATAATACAATTTCCATGTAAAGAATTACATATCCTCCCATTATGATGTTTAAGTCGACTAAGGGATAAGAATGTAATAATCTGGCCATAACATTAAATGTGTGTGTATATACACCCCTCCCAGTTCCTTCAGGGATGTAAAGGTATAATGGTGGGTACTTTGCGGTAAACAAGAAACATGAATATACAAAACCAACCGATGAGTATCTCTCAAAAGCTATTTATATTAACCGACTTGATTACATAATTTTTCTAGAGCCCGTTCGTAGAGAGAATACTGTTTTTTGTTTATGCTCTACTTATTTTAATTTCTCTACTGGAATTGATTATGATGAGATGAGTGTATCTTTGAGTGATTTTGTTATTACCCGACGGCCTTATATTATAGGCTGTGTACTTCGCATCTAGAGATAAAGTCTATCCGCTAGATAGGTATTAAGATTTTGTCAGAACTTATTTGAGTATTGCAAGTTTGGTAAAACTGTACAGTGACAACTTAAGTCATGTTTAAGAGCAGCAGAACTCTTATACCCCCCCCTGCTCTATTTCTGTGGGATGTCCTTGATGTAGGTCGTAACATACGTACAGGCCCCTTGCACCGTCTCACAATTCAAATACAGACAATAACATTGGGCGGTGGCTGAACAGCGTAGAACCACAAAAAGCGTAAATACTCGTACTTAATGTGCCCTTAAAAAGTACTCCTGGTATCGGGTATTATAAATAAATAAATAAATAAATAAATAAATTTATTTGTTTGAACCTTGAGGCTACGGTAACCAGGCACCACCAACTGAATTTGAAGACCTGTCGAGATGTCTTGTTGAATCAACACGTGACCAAAATGCTGGCCATACAACCATTCCATTTGACAATGCTGCCAGCAATATGGGAACGTTGCCCTCTGGTATTTACGCGGTTACTATGCGAGTCATCCTTCTGTATATAGTACTATTATTCTGTGCCTTTGGGAGGTTTTTTACAGTTGAGGTTAGTTTAGTTATATGTTAAGAGTAAAAAATATGCAAAAACGTATTCGTAGCTATCGTAAGCGTCGACGTGTCACGCTTCGGGGTACAAACTATGAGTTATCTGTGTCACAGCTGCCCTAGATACTCGTAAATTACAGTTTGTATGTTTTGAACGACACGTTACACTTTCGCAGTTATTCGTGCTTGGACCACCTTCAGGACGTACAGAAAACATGATTAATGCCTAACAAATTTAATAGATCGTTATTGCCAGTTAGCTAGTCATTTCTATCCGCTGCCCACTCGACTCTACAATGCGGCAGGTTGTTGTCCAATAACAGCCATTACGAATGGATTACGGTCAACTCTTGTAGTCGTATGCAAATAGCTTATTGTAGCGACAATCGTGAACAACATTAGGTAATAGGAGTTTTCGTTATGACAAGGAATTCTACTATAATATACTTTAATACCGCTGGTGTTATAAATGTGTCTTTGATGCCTGCATTATAATTCATATAAATGATTTTCAAATATGATTTCTCTTTTTGCCAATACAGGAACATCTAGGATCATCACGCATTATCTCTTTCTTTCTCTCTCTCTCTCTCATAGAATATTCGTTTATATCTAACAATCGGTTCGGTATGAAACCTATCATTTATTCTTAGATTGATCAATTATTTTCCTTACGATATTCGTATGAGAATTACGTCTAATTTCCTTTGATCGATTCAAAAACTACATATTGATGAATCATTTGTAGAAATCGACTACCAATTAGTTGAAACATTTAAAAAACATTGCCCACAGAAATCATCTATTAAATAGGCAGATAATGTATATTGAATAGAGCCTCAACTTTTATATACGTAATCGTATCTTACTTATCGCAACTTCTCGTAATATCGCAGCTTCACTTTGGTCTTAATTAATAGAATGGTGATATGGAAAATTGGTCTAAGTTACTCCAGTAGCCTAAATCATACTTAGTCCAGCTGATTTGTTTGCAATATGTAATTTCTGTAGGCTTTAATTCACAATTAGGCGTATATATATGCCATTACCCCCAGCGCTGCCTAATACTGTTACATAATGAGATAAGTTACTTATCTGTTACTGGAAAACCTCTTCTCGTAATATCGCAGCTTCACTTTGGTCTTAATCAACTTAGAATGGTGATATGGACAATTGGTCTAAGTTACTTCAGTAACAGAGTAAATAAACAGAATAATTTACTCATGTGGTCGTTACGCCTAAGTCATACTAAGTCCAGCTGATTTGTTTAATTTGTTATTAACAATTAGGCGTATATATATGACATTACGCCCAGCGATACCTAATTCCGCTACATAATCAACGAGATGAGATACTTATCTGTTACTGAAAAACCTATTACATCTCACGAAGTTGTTTTTCCTTTTTTGCGTTTCATTCCGTTCAAGAACATTAAATCACTTTCGACAGGTTTTTGCAAGCAAACCACCGATGTTGCGAATAAGCAGGTTTTTGGGCAGAAAAACTGAAAGTACCACTTCGCATCTGTTACATAAAAACGAATGACTTTCGTTTCTTTACACGTCCGGTGTTATAATGCCTGTGCAATTATATTATTTATTATGTTCTACAGCCACATGCTTGTATTGTTCAATATTAAGCTTCGAATGTGTAGCGTAACTTTATCTAAATAAAAATGTACGCAACTTTACTATTGGATTGTATTTTGTGACGCCATTCAGCCACTTTCTTCCATTGTATTGACCTCCGATCTATTATTAGTCTTTCACAAATAAAAAAAATATTAGTAACAAAAAGGCTGAGGTAGGTTATATATAATTATATGTAGATTGAGATCTACGCCAGTTGAGTTATAGCAGTGGAGGTAGTATTGATGGCTGATGATGCTGAAATACCATTCAGGTTAGTCCACATCATCATACAAGTCATCTTCTAATCGTCTGTCTGAATTTTAGCAAATGTGAGAGCTATAGTTTCTAACAAAACTTCTCGTTTGTTGTAGATTATGTTCCGCGGCGGCGTCGTGGGCGGCCTGGACGCACGCCGCGACGCCGCGCTCGCACGCGTGCTTGTGCGTCTGCAGGCTCGCGCGCGCGGTTTGCTCGCGAGGCGTCGTGCCGCGCGACTCCGCACGCAGCACACAGCGGCGCGTTGCGTGCAGAGAAACGTACGCGCTTTCCTCGCGGTCCGAGACTGGCCCTGGTGGCGACTGCTGGTCCGCGTCACGCCACTGCTCGCTGTGCATCGGACAGAGCATCGGCTTAAACAGGCACAGGTAAGCATTCGTAAATTACAATTATTTCCTTTAAAAACTAATGTCTGGTATAACCGTTCTACTTTAATACAACTTTACAACCGCGCTAGTGTCTAGAACAATACAATTCCTGTGTCTAGAATCATCGACTCGGAAACCATGAATGCGTTTATTATCAATTTGAATTGATTTTCTCTTGCTGCAGTTCGCTACCTCCGCGAACGAGTTTGCCTCATCAGTCGCGATTATCGAATATCAAATTAAAGTGTCAATAGGAGAATATTTGATGCTGGGTTTCCGAGATACCCTTTACTTTAGTTTATCTATTTCTTAGGACGGATCCTAATAATCTATCTAACCACAGTTTTGCTTACTACCGATAGAAATTTGACGTAACGTCCATACAAATAGTGTCAAATATCTATCTCTAGTAAGGTAAGCCGGCGATAGATAGATTATTGGGAGCGGCCATTAGACGTCTTATTTAACACTCGCTGCGCTCCGCGGTTTCACCCGCGTGTTGATGGATGATGATGATGAATAAAAATATAATTATAGCCTATGATCATCAGAGATAATGTAAGATTCTTATGGTGAAAAAAATTTAGAAAACAGTCCAGTAGCTTTTGAGCTTATTCATTATGGGGATGGATTGTGATGATGATGATGATAGATCAAAATATATAGGTAGCTTGGGTCAAAGATGATATTTTTTCAATTGGGCCATTAGTTTTAGCGTTTGTTCAATTCAAACTAACAAAAGTTTCCTGTTTATAATTATATATTATATTAAGTTAAATAAGACGTCAATCAAATCACAAACTGCAGTTAAAAGTACCTCAGAACCCAACATTAATAACTACATAAGTGCGCTGTGCGTACTTACCAAAGAATTGTCATAAACGCGAAATTCGTTCCATGTATAAAACGATTTCATCTAGAAACTTCCTAAATTCTTAGTTAAACATTGAATCACATTAACAGTGATAAAAATAGACATCAATACAGATATGTTACATACTTATTGCGTCCATAAACATTCATACATACATAAACAAATCAAATACTCATTGACCTATAGCCATAAAGTAATCACTTGCACAATATGGGTAACACATAAAGATTTGACAACGCCACAGGTCATAGGGTATCACGGCCGACTTTAGACCTACAATGATTTAACAAACTTCCTGTCGTAGGTGGCTTCAGATGAACTAGGTCAACGACCTCTGTTAAAGTATATTGTATAACTACATTATATTTGTTTATTTTTAATTTTATCTAATACTTTTAGGCCTTTATTAATAAACGTTGCGTAAACATAGATTAGGCGTAACATGCTTTGTCTTGCTTTCACGCGTGACATTTACTGCAAGCGAAAAATTGACAGATAGATGTTTTAACTACTCCGGGTTTATTACAAGTTTATTATAAGGCCATCATTGGTTTGTTTTATTGGTTAGTCCTTGATTTTTCTCTTATCCACGTTGTTTTCTTTTCAGTATATATTATTTGTAGTAGGTAATATGTACTTACTATATTTTTTTTGTGTTATTTATGTATTATTATGATCTAATTTTTTGTTTGTTACGGTCATAATATCAATATTTGTGTATCACGCTGTTGTATAGCTATAGTAAACACTCCGTGGCGTCACAAACCGGCCCCAGCGGAAGACCAGCGCTGGCTAACAACCAGTATTATGCTGAGTTGGGACCGATTTGTGACATCTAACATGTCCTGTCCATTATTTAACTATTGTTCTGTAAATTAGTTTTAGTGCAATGTTACAGTCACAAATAAATATTTTTTTCTTTCTTTCTTTCTAAAGATTATTATTACTGAGAATGAAAATATGTAGATGCCGATAAACTCGATATAAGCGCAATCTAGATTCATTGATCGAAATTGTGTAAACCTAGATGATACTTTTTACTATACAGTTTTCGTATATAATAAGGTTAGTTGGCAACCAATAAAAAGTTTTAGCTCTTCTCTACTTCTATGAAGATTTAATTTTATATATAACTAGCTGGCCCGTTCGCGGCTTCGCTTGCGTGGCCTTACGGGATACGGCGACTTGAAAAATTTTAAATCGACTTTCGATAGATTTCAGTTATTGGAATTTAACTCAAAAACTACTAGACCGAATTTAATGGCATTTAAATGGGACCACACGAGAAGCACCAACTTTCAAATAAAAGAGAATTTTGAGAATCAGTTCAGAAAACCCAGTCGAAAGTTATGAGGTAAAAAACAGAAAAAAAGTATTTTTAAAAACAGTTTAAAAAAAAGTATTTTAAAAAACAGTTTAATTGAGTACCTCCTTTTAGGAAGTCGCTAGAAAAGTGGCCTAAATTACTACTTTGAAACCATTCATTCATTTCTGTATATATATACGAGTATCTACACTAGTACTATAAAGAGGTAAAATGTGTTTGTTTGTTTGTATTGAATAGGCTCTGAAACTACTGGACTGATTTGAAAAATTCTTTCACCGTTAGAATCCTACATTATCCCTGATGAACGTAGGCTATAAGATATTTAAAAAACAAAAAAAATCCCTATGGAAACTTTGATAATGGATAAATTAAAGGCATGAAACCCAAGGTGTGAAAATAATACCAAAAATCCTTATATCGCGTACGCTGCGGAAAATTTTACAGTAGAGCAAAGTGATGTAATACTTTTTTTATAGAAGATGTCTTGTACTATAATATAACTTTCAACCGACTTCTAAAAAAGGAGGAGGATCTCAATTCGTCTGCAATTTTTTTATGTATTCATAACTTTATACCTAGTGAACAGATTTTGATGTTTTTTTAAAGATTTATTGAAGAGGAAGAATCAAGGTCAAGATCTAACCAGTAGTTTTTTTGAGAACAATTTATCACCAACATAATAATAATAATAATAGAGTGGAAGTCGGTTTCAAATTGTTGTTGGCAAACGTAGCTATGTAATGGGATTAAATCTTATTATTATTATTATTAATATCAGCTACGTACCAGTGAAAGTCGCGCCAAAATAGGTTCATCCGTTTCGGAGATTAGCCGGAACAAACAGACAGACAGACGGGCAAAAAAGTTTCAATTGTTATTTTTCTCTATGAACTACTTTCTATGAATTTGGTAAACAGTAGATCGACAATAATGTAACAAACACCAAAAACAGACACTTCAATATTATTATTTATTTGCATAAAAGAGATATACAGGATTACCATACGACTCATCCCGCAAGGAAAATTACAGTGCGGCGGCGTTTCTTCTAGATGAAATTAGCTTTGAGTTATTCCTAGTTATCCTTTATACTTCATCATCATCTCAGCCGTAAGACGTCCACTGCTGTACATATGCCTCCTTCATAATTTTTCAAAAGGACTGTTTGTAAGCGGCCTGCATCCAACGTCGTCCTGCGACCTTTATTAGGTCATCTGTCCACCGTGTCCGTAGACGACCTACGCTGCGCTTGCCGGTCCATGGTCTCTACTCTAGAACCTTCCGGCCCCATCGGCCATCTGTTCTGCGTGCTATGTGGCCTGACCACTGCTACTTCAACTGGCTTTAACTAGCCAGCCAGCCGTTTATACTTATATGTTGATATTTAAGCTAATCTACAGTTTTAGTAGTTTGGTCGTGAAATAGCTGTCCATCCGTCCAGACATACTTTCGCATTTATAATATGGGAAAGTTATAATATCACATTTAAAATTAATAACGCTCCAATTATGTCTTCATCATTAAAACTACTAAAGCATCAATTACATGACTATGCTACTAATGAACAACTTAACTTGTGGAACCAAATAAATATCACCGAATAGAACTAGACCTGTTTTATTTTTCTTTTCAACCCCCGACGCAAAAAGATTAGTATTATAAGTTACTGATTCATTATATATATAGGGTCTGTATATAGGATTATATACAGACTCACAGGTACATCTGTCTGTCACAGACATAATAGCTCTTAAACGAATGGTATAAATTTTCGTTTGAAGGCTGACGTGATCAAGATGTTTTAGGTACAATTTATTAGAGTTAAAAAACAAACAAACAAACAAATCTTTCCTCTTTATAATACTAGTGTAGTTTATGTGAAATTTGAACGTTATTTGTTCTGTGTGAAACTCTATTTCAATTGTTGGAGTACATTCAGAAAGCTAAATTACATCCTCAAGCAGCTTTTTCATATAAATGCCGTCATTTTTCGTCCTCTAAAAGTTGTCAAATTTCGGTCTCACTAAGCTGGCGTTAGTGGTTTAATAATTATATAACATTATGATTTGCACGAATAATGTACAAAAAGACAAAAAAGAAAAAGAGCAATTTGCTCTAAATAATGTTCAAATATATAAATGCCTTACCAATTAATAACGTCCAAGTATTGAAAGGTCCAACTTTAAAATAACCAAATACAGAAAAGTCCCTTTGGTACTATAACTAGCAATAGTAATGCCCAACCAGAAAAATGTCCAAGTATTGGCCAAATATATGCTCAACATAATAATAATAATACAATAGTTATTTATGCTACAAATACGGAAATAATTTTCACGAAGTAAAGCATATTTTTTACTTTGATATATACGATGAAATATGTGTCTGATGAACGATGTCCGTGGGCGACGGTATCACTTACCATAAAGTGAGCCGCTTGCTGGTTTGCCAATTTATCCCATTAAAACCCACGCCAAAACGGCTAATATTAAGAACAGATTTGGATGAAATTTGGTATGTAGGTACATGAAGCACTGGAATTATATATAGGATACTTTTATCAACGTCATCATCATCCATCACCTCGTGGATGAAACCGCGGGACGCAACTAATAAGATAATAAAAAGTAGGTGTCAGCTTTTGATGCTGCTGCTACATTTTTTATCGGTACAAATATATTCTCGGAGAATAATAGTCAAAGTAATTGACTCCCCGTTAATTAACAAATTGAGTCAGAAAACGTAAGAACAAGGAAGTCTGCAGTTAATTACAGACGCGGCGACTTCTTACCAGTGTTAATGACGCACACTATTGTTTGGTTGTTTCTCACCGGATCTGAAGTTTTTATTAATTGTTTGTATCGTTTCCTTTGGTAAAGAGCTTCTTGAAGTTTGCTATAGCGTGAATCCGCATATCATTCGCTATTGTCGAGATAAACGCTGTTTGCTTTACCGTTGCAGTCAAGGCAATGCATCAATCAACAAAATACCTTTAGGCATTGACGAGATAGATAGATGGATGGAAAATTTTGTATTGCACGAAATAAATATGTACTTACATTTTCTTCCGGCTAACTGTAATAATATATAATACAGAAGCGTGTTAGGTAGAGCTTTACTTAAAACTTGAGAAATAGTTTTCAATACAGATATTTATGGTTTAATATCGATGCATACAAATATAACACCTTTCAGCAAAAAAAAGAACGTTTACATACAAATATCCCCGCACTAGGATTCTCTGTATCGCGAGAGGCATAACACACACATTAACACATCACAAGGTCCAAGAACCGAGAACAAAACATTTCTGTTCATCACACTTATATTAGAACAGGCAGAGGATCGATCCTGAGACCCGCGCTTCGAAGGCAAGGTCCCTGCCAACTGTGCCAACGGAGTCGCTGCGAACAGAGCGTCGGATAACTAGTTTATGAAAGGCGAAGAAATCGTCAAAGGAATAGCTTTCGTGCTGGCCGTGACAAATATCTGCAAAGCGATCAAAAACAAACGTTAACATTTTTATAACCAGTCTGCGAACAAAACATTGTGTCTTTTTTAACATTTTTAAACGGCACAATCCTAATAATCTTAAATACATACATTTACACAAATACATCCTTATGAAACCTCTTCCCTCTTTATTCGAGTGTGCCTATTACTTTGTGTTTTATAATTATACTGTGTGTGAAACTAAGTAGGTAATTTCAAAAACATGTCATAGAACTAATATTAAACTGTGTCGTTTGTTCAAAAACAAGATATATTCATAAGAACACACATAATATAAGTAATACCTAATATTAACTTATGCACTTAATGTGAAAGCCACAAATGTAATGAGCTGGAGAAAGCCTATGCCTGGGGTCAGAAGCTAAAGAGCCCCGCATAATTCCTATGTCCAGACGCGAGTAGATAATAAATGGAGTCCGAAGATGTACTGAAAATATCTTTACAAAACCCCTTTCACTTCAAAGTCTACATAAATGTTGAGAAGGTTAAATGAACTGTCAAATGCTGCTCACGTAATACAAAACAATAATAATAATATGGGAGAACATCTACACCCCAAGCGGGACGTCAGTGCAGGACTTAGCGCCCCCAATCAGAATAAGAATAAGAATGGGAGAACATCCACACAAAGTCTTCAGATCCCAAACTAGGCAGAGTCTGTACTATAGTAACTTGAAGACTGATATAAATACTTATGTACATATACTTTACAATCATTTCATTTTTAGGGTTCCGTAGATCAAAACGAAAAGGGAACCTTAACAGGGGTCACTTTGTTGTCCGTATCAAGACCCTTTTTCTCAGGAACGCGTAAGTGTCAAGTTGAATTTTCTATCAAATACTCAGCTCTGCGGTCTCTTGCAGATTTAAAAAATTGAAAAGTGTATATCAGCACGATCAATAATTACTGTTATTGGAGTTTAAACCCCATAAAGAAACAAAAGATATTACTGTTTAACGCTTTGCGTACCAGAGATGTAAAATTACGTGAGTTTCGCTCATAAATCTTTTGTTTTAATTAATGGTTTTTTTAATTTAGTAATGGTTAATTTCGCATATTTTGCTATTTCACAAGGGAATCTTAACATATAGGGTTCATTCAACAAATCTAAAACCCGTTAGTATGTAGTTTATAACAAAAAATAATTTAACATATACATACCTGGCCTACAAACTTATTACTTATTTGAAGTTGGTCCAAATATCGTGTCTACGGACTGAAGGGCAAATTAAGTTTGCTCCTTAACCTACTTTGTCTTTTGGTTAGAGCAAACATTAGAATTATATGAGATGCTCTCTTAATGTACGGAACCGTCTACCGACCACCAACTCGCACTTGGCGGATTTTAGGGTGTCAATATTTTGTCACCTAGAATGAAAACGCATTCATTCAAAGATCGAACGTACTAATTGCTATCATCACTATTTTTAAACTTTACCGATGTTTTTACTTGACCATGTTCGTATATAGGTAATTTGGTACTTTAGTTTATTTAAGTACTTTGCTTTTTTACAAAGTTGCTAACATACGTTCAATACTTGATTGCATATCTTAACTCTAATACGTCATATAATAAACACATATTAGACAATTCGTCACAATCAGAACAGTTTATGACCAGTGACGAAACAAAAAATTATACATAAATACTGCGTTCAGTATAATTTATTACACTTACGACTTAGACGGAACTCCAGATATGACTTCACACGCAACTGTTCCCAACGAAAGTAATTATTAAAAAAACAAGTGGAGAAGCCCACCGTCGTCGAAACTGTTGAAAGATATATCTGTGAGATCTTACGAAATCGTTGTTTTAGTGAATACAGATGTAGGTAAATTATTGTTCGACTTTTTTGTCGGGTCCCATTTGAATCTTTTTACGAAGAAAAGAGTTTATAAAATAGAGTTATACAATGGTGTAAATTCTGTAATCATTCCCTAAACTAGAAACATCTAAATTATGGCAGTTTTTATTCTGTGGGGGCTAAAATCCAAATTAGAATAACATTTCCAAATGACAACACTCAAACTGGATATTTATCTTATGTGGTCTTACTCTTTCTGATTTAATTTCTTCGTAGGAGGGAGCCAATATTACGTGGATTTCCTGAGATACCTTAATTAAAACTTAAGCCTTTATATCTATAAAGAGTAGCGTATATATATATTATTCTTAAAGAGGCTCTCATCTCATTCCGTAGATCTTTTAGAATTTTATCTTAATCCATTCAGCATTTGAGCGTGAAGGAGTAAGAAACATACACACTCAGTCACTTATAAATTTTCGTTGTTATAATATTGGTGTTATTATGATATCAGGATCTGATATTTGGGCACTCTGGTGTAAGCGCCATGATAACGGATTAAGGCGCGCTCGTACCCTGATTAAAGAAAAAGCAGAATTTTTAAACACCTAGTGTAACGAAACAGATATCTATAGTATATTATGAAAAATATACGAAGGTCAGAAAAGGAATAGGAAAAGAGTAATAACCGAATAGAATTCATAAATATAACTCTCTTTCAGCAGAAAAAATCCTGAATAGGTCCTCAAAAATAAACTTTCACGTCCAAACTCTCAGAATTTTCAGCGATAACACTAATTTTTTTTAGGTAATACTTAGCCAACGTCTAGTACTAAAGTAATAACTAGATTGAAGAAACCAGCAGTTTTTTCAATTGTGTTAGTATATATCGATAAATATAAACAAAACTTACGAAATTAACGCATTTTCGCAATACATCGCCCAATCTAACAAGCGATTTTCAACCTTACGTAAAGCATCGTAAATTATTTTTAATTGGGGTTGGACCGCGTCTTAATTATCAGAACCTCAAACCGTTCATGGTAATAATGTCTGTTATTAACCATGCACCATTATCTTATAGTGTATAATGTAACTGTTAGTTATCTATACTGTTGTTGATTCTGTAAGCATTCTCTTAACTAAAAATCTCTAAATTTATTTATTTTTATTTATTTATTTTTATTGATCGCGAACATAATGTACATACACTGTTACACTCATAAAAAAAAACATAGTAGGTATACAAACGTAGTGCCATCACAATTATAGGCGAAGACTACATTCTAAATAAAAGCGAGTTTTAGAAACATATTAAGCATCATTTTATACAGTAATTATTATAAGTAAGCATATAAAAGGATTTTGACGACATGACGACAAGAGTATAATAATTATTCTACCCTGTAAAATTAAATTCAAATAAAAATATGGCATTAATATAATAATATAATATATAAATAATAATTCATATAATAATATATAAATTATGGCACATCTTATTTTGTTTAGGCTAAAATCCAAATTAGTATAACACTTTCGAATGACATCACTAAAATTAGACATTTCTTTTCAATTGTGGGCATAATATTTAGACAGTTTAGTCGTCGCGTAACTTGGTGCTCGCTAAACTAACCTAAAATTATCCAAAATTTAATATAATAATCCTATTTTAAGAAGTGTCATTCTAAGTGTTAAATTATTTTGGATTTTATTATTAACAGAATAAAGACCACCATGATACATTTTTAGTTCGGTAGTTTAGTTTCTTTTTTTTGAACAAGTGAATCGCTACCACTATCTATCTATACTATATAATATTATTAAGAGGAAAGATTTGTATGTAAGTATGTTTGTAACGAATTGGCTCAAAAAGTACTAGACTGATTTCAAAAACTCTTTTACCATTGGAAAGCTATTCACACTGGCTAACATAGGCTATATAAGATTCATCATCATCATCATCATCCATCACCGCGCGGGTGAAACCGCGGAGAGCAGCTAGTTCCGAAATAAATAAAATAATGTCTGTTATAATATTAATAGTAAATGTGTAATGTGGCTATAAAGTTATTAAATAGGTCAATTTGTCTTTCTCCTCATCATTTCGCAATCCACACAGGAAATGTGTTCATAAAATCGCGGCAGATCTTAAGGCGACCGCACACCATCCGGCGGCTGTCGGCTAATAGCAGAGATTTCCGCGTTGTGGACGCGTGCCGCAGCGTGCCATTTGTGGCGCGCCAATTATGGCTCCTTTCTAGGAGTAACTGGAGTAGTTGCATGTGATAAGTGGCAGCTCTGGCTTAGGCCGCATGTACCCCCCGCCCAGATAGCACAGAGTGGTGATATATGAGTTAGAAAAACGTTATTTTATATCCCATAGCTGTAGTGATTGTTGGGTAATGGTAGGTTTACCGTGTAAGTTTCTGTTAAGCTTCTATACAGCCAAATTGGGTGCAGTTTCACACAGCTTTTTGCTGTATACGAGTTATGTAGTAGCTACAATGATAGTAATGCTTTTTATACAGCAATCGCCTGACTGATTATTGCAGATTGAAGTTTTAAAGTTGAAACTGTTAAATATGAAAATCATCAAGTTTCTCCGCGTAGTAATATTCCGACATTATAAAAAGTTTTTATGATATTTAGTGACGAGATGGGCAAGTCGTGTGCCTGATGTTAAACTTTACTGTGTATCTATAACAGTTGTAGTGCCATCCAGAGCTATAACTGTAGTTTTGCCTGGCACAGCGCTCGTCACCCCGAGACATTAGTTTTTAAGTCTCACTCAAGTTTCCCCTCACACACTTATAAGACATTTATAACACATTTATACGTTCGCTCTATTGCTTTCCGGTTAATAAATACGAATATCTGGCACTGCGGTTTTACCAACCAAGACGGCTACTTGTGCAAGAGGCCTTCTAACTAGTAAGTTGAGTTCGTGCCTCGTACGATTCGCGACTGTGGAGGGAATTATACTCCGTCCCCTCAGGGGCAAAAATAGTATTTTCTTACCTTATAGTACCAATATAGTAAGACTAATATATGCAAAACTGGAACATGTATAGGTCGCATACCATTTCGGAAAACCGTTCGATGCTTGACGTTTGCTCGAATCTACCAATGAAGTTGACTATCGAAATCTTAGCCTGCTCCACTTCGAAATAAGCTTATTGTATCTTGAATTAAACAGTATAACCTGTGTAACCTACAAAATATTCTCATGTGTGCGTTCATTATACACACACATTATGAGTATGTATCACTAACAGGTAGGCATATAGATGAGGCAAATTATGTTTATCACTTATACATGTAACTCTAATTTAGACATTATAACACAATACCTACCACGATGTGACGATTAAGTATATGGCGGATCGTATTTCAGATGTATCTATGTTATACAACAAAAAATGGCCAAGTGACAGTTGGATTAGCGCACCAAGGGTTCCGTACATTAAGAAGGCATTTAACATTATTTCGCTACCTAAAAGTCAAACTAGGACAAACTTAACTTTGCCGTTCGATCCCTAGAACAGCATATTATAAATGTAAAAGTAAATTCGCTTTTTGTTAATTATGTAGGTACATATTTAAGGTTTTCATGCGTTTTCCTTTACATGTGTTCTACGGCATTGCTTCTTGCCAAATTTCATATTTCTAAGTCAACGGGAAGTACCTTACAGGTTTTGATTCTCTTGTGAAATGGCATAATATGCGGAAATATGCGACAGAAACTGCCATATTTTTTGATCGCGTTGCGTATTACTTATAAATTTCAACTTAATACCTCTACGCGTTTCTGAGAGAAGCACAGGCACACAGTCGGACAGACGGACAACAAAGTGGTCCTAAAAGGGTTCCTTTTTCATGTGAGGTTACGGTTACGGAGCCCTAAAAATTGACGCAGTTTTGTTATAAAAACTAACGTGGTTTTCACTCATTATTAGTTAGATATACGGCATTACTCACGTAATATTTATCAGATAGGTCCGACTATAGTTTCGACCACATTCGGTGGCCTTTTTGATGGAGTGTTCGGGACGCCCGCGTCGATGACGTCTCGCCTTGGCGAGACGGACCTATCCGATAAATATTACGAGAGTAATCCCGTTTTCTAATTAATAATGAATGACGCAGTTACTTTATAAAAGTGATATGTTTGAGTTGAAAAGAAGCTAATAATTAGCCTGTTAATATTACCTTAGCTGTCATAACACATTATAATTCATATTAAAAGCCTTAAAATAAAAATAGAAAAAATGTAAAGCAAAATTTAAATAAAACAAAAAATATATTGCTTCCAAGGATTTAGGTACCACTGACTAGTACTTAGGTGCGTTGCAAACGATCCAGGCTCGCTCGGAATAGCCATGTCAAGATTCTCAAGTATCCAGCCAATGGAGTTGACATTACACATATGCTTAAATGGATATGACATTGGAACTGGATAATTAGATTAGAGAGACAAGTAACAGTAGTGCACAGTATGACTGTGCTCATAAGTTCCGGTATATTGGCACCAGTTAGTTATTTCGCTGTCTATACGTTTGGAATTAAATTAAATTTTCTCTAAATGTAAATTTAAATTGAAAATTGTGTTCAATGGTTGTAGGTATTGGCTATTTGGGGTCATGTTTAAACGTAAAGGTGTTTGATTTCTCTGCTGTACTTAGTGACGGAAGCTAAGAACTGTCACAGAGGACGCTAGTGTTGCACTACATTGGTAGTTTTCTACTGTAGAGTTGTTACCTTTAGACTAGATGGCGCTACACACTATATTATATAGTGTACCATCCGCTTGCAATAATTGTTGTCAATAGCGTAGGTTTACTTCCTGCTTAAATTTTCAGGCTGCCCTAATATATAATTAAACTCATTTATTTTCTACCGACTTCCAAAAAAAGGAGGAGGTACTCAATTCGACAGTTTTTTTTTTTTAATGTTTGTCACCTCATAACTTACGATATATTCTCAAAATTCTTTTTTTTGTTGGAAAGCTGGTGCTTCTCGTGTGGTCCCATTTACAATTTCATCAAATTCGGTCCAGTAGTTTATGAGTTACACTTCAATAACTGATTTTTACCAAAGTAATAAAATGGAAGACGGTATTATTTTTTCAAATTGCATTTGTTATTTTTGTGTGATGATAAAACTGCGCGTTTATCTTAACATTTTATCCGTTAACATTAAATCTTACTCGTAGGTACACACACACACACACTTTTTAACTCGATCGTACTCGTATATACTTTTTATTCCTCTAAAATACTTATGAGAAATCTCTTTACAATATATTAATATAATTAATAAAATACTTATGACACTTATGAGGCTCATCTTGAATGGTCTCACGACCACGTTTAAACTCTGCCACCCAGTTTTTAACAGTCGCATACGAAGTAGCAGACTCACCCAAAGTAGCAGACATGTCTTCATGTATAGCTTTTGGAGTTAAACCTTTCAAATTCAGGTATTTTATCACTGCACGATGTTCAATTTTATCCATTTTCATAAATAGCTCTGACTTACGGTATCACGTGTAAACGAACAATGAGTTACTGTGAATAAACTAAACTGTGCATACTTGTTGCTAAATAATGTAACTACAAAATGAGGGTAGTTATAAAAAAACCAATGACTTTAACCATGTTAGGCTAAGAACTTTTCAAATGACCCTCGTACTTGACCAATAAGGTATCCCCATTGCATGTCGTGCTTATCATTTTTATATTTCAAATCCAAACTCGGAAAACTATGATACATTTAGTTAACTGTAGTTGAAAAACAGAACTTGAAGGTGTAATATTTTTTACGTTTTATAATTATTATTTACGTTATATCGTAGCTTTAAAAACCGGGATATACTAAAGTCACAAAGAAGTAGGCGCCTACCTTTTTTTATAACACTGGCTCTGCAGTGCAAGGTACTTTGTCGCTCGATAAATTTGACTATTCGACGTCGACAGTATCGGCTTCATTAATTATAAATGTCATATTTGACAATATTTATTATTATTATAATTTATCGATCGACAAAGTACTTGGACTGATGCTTCGTCCTCAACGCGAATGTCATCTAAACCTAGTCCCACTGTACGCCCATCGTGCTTTACTAGTGCAAAAACGTATTCCCAGATGCGAACACACGTATAGTTGTAGAATAGATCGTTTAACGGATCGCTTGTTTTTTGCCCCGAGACGTTCCCACGAATCTGAGTGATTTGTTTTTTTTTTTTATTGTGTTTGTTTTATAAGGTAAGGATTCGTGAGAACAATAATGCATGTGGTTGTTAAGTCTATTGTGAGATATTTGGGAGGCTAACTTTACGATACATGAGCAATAATAACAATATATATACAAAATATAACTAGCTTTTGCCCACGTAGAGTATTTTTTTAATGAGTTACTATTTAAATACAAATGTTTATACCAATGAGTTAAAAAGATACATATACGCGTATATTTGAGAATCTCCTCCTTTCGTTTTGAAAGTCGGTTGACAAAGAGTTTTGCTTGCAAAGTTTGATTCTCCATATCATCCCCTAAGTTATCCCTGTCAAAAAATATAAAATAATAGATATTTTTATTGAACTATCTAATCACAAATTTTGATACCTATAAGTGCGGAAACAAATAACTTTCATACTAACGTTTACACCCAAATTTACCCACTTAGGGGTTCAATTTCGCAAAACCCTTTCCTAGTACACCTCTACCCACCGAGACAAAACACCCTCCTAACCTCAAGTCTCACAGACCAGTGGCTTAGGGAGTGTATTGTCTGTCATTCAGTCAATCAGGACATTTCTCATATTGGTTGATTGATAAATACTCTAGCCTGTGCCCCTATTCTCTTAACTATTGAACTGCGTTATCGCAACTCGATTGCACGAAAATTGACGTTTTTGACAGTTTTGCGTAGTCTGCTCGCTATTTACGTTCGAACGCGATCGAAATCGACGCAATTGAGTTGCGATAACGCAGTTCAATAGCTAAGAGAATAGGGGCCCAGAAGTGTTGAACATACGAGAACAGCGTACAGAAATGGTATAGTAAATAAAGTAGCATAGAGTATTATGATCTGACAGATGTCACACCGAGGTTAGGTTGTGACATGGTCCGGTGTGTGGCAACGGCAACAAATTATTGTACTGTCACGTCCATGACTCCAGTATCGGTTTACGTGGTCTTGTTTTTCAATGTTACCCTGTGCCCTCACTATTATTCGTGAATGTTTTTTTTTATTTATTTCTGTCATGCATTCTAGTCCCGTCTTAATTGGTTCGTGAATGAAGAACCATTTGGGTTGCAAGTATTTAGAATTTTTAATCGAGCAATCTTATATATATATATATCATCTGAATCTGGGAAACTGATTAAACCATTTTCATGAAATTAGTACGCAGGTTTTGGGGGCGATCAGGAAATTAAAAACAGACACAGCAACACTAAAGCTACTTGACAATAGATGGCGTTGTTAAGCAACACTAAGCCAATGAGTGTTTGGTTTGAAGTTAGACCAATCAATATTTTACTTACGAGTAAAGTTCGGTAATCCGGTACTAATATATATTAGATTATTGAACGGTTTAATTGATATATTCCATAATGCGTAGGTATTCCTTGTGGCTTGCTCCTATACCGCAGGAATGCGATGCCTTAAAGATATCAATAACAGATCCCAGCCCATACATGTACTGAAAGTCATATCCTTATGACCAACTGCTTACATTATTACGGTTATAGCTTTTATGCTTCATGATTCTTCGTGATATTATCATTGTAAATTCAATTTTATTAGGAAAATAGAAAGGCTTAATTATTATTATTATCTTCTTCTTTATACATACTTATTCTTACGTATTTGATAAATTTGTGTTTGACTACTATTTCACTTGATAGTCAGTGATGATGCAGTCGAAGATGGTATCAAACCAGACCTAGAATAGCTGTCAATGATAGTTGCAGGCACCGTTTTCTAAACGACAGGTTTCCAATCTTTTCAAACTGTCATGTCGGCTTGTATACCATCTTCGCTTTAAAATACACCAATAAACAGCAGTTAGAGTAACTTACTCTTATAATTAAAGCGGACGTGTCATACCTATCATTAAATGAGGCGGAAATAGCACGTTTCTAACGAATGCGGGCAAAAAGCAGATAAGGTGCGCGGTGCACTGAATGCGGCAGAGCAGGGTGAAACCGATGTAGGTTAGCGAGTGACAAATGAATACTTTTGCTTACAGAATAACGTAGCTTCAGTCTTCAGTAAATTTACCGTCATATTAAGGCGAAATGAGTGTAGATTACGACCAAGTTTCATGATTCGACTTTGCGAAAACTTAATTTTTCGACGCTTAAACCTAATAACCTAAGTTTGAAAAAAAAACGTAGTGTAAGTTGAATATACGTACTTATGAAGTACGGGAGCCAATACACGATGAAGCAAATTGGCTCGATTGAAAAAATTGGCAAAATTCTCTAAATTTTGCAATTATTCTTACGTGCTTTGTGGGATAAAATATTTTTATTCAATTATGGGCAGATATATTTCAATCATGTATCATATTTGAATTCCTAATGAAATTTACTGGTGAACGATGGACTCCATTATCATTAAAATTTAATCATTTGATTGTACGAAATAAATATAAAAAAGTATTAGCACGTGTTCAATTGCATCTTCGCATTACATTGCCCAATCTAATAAGCAATGCTCAACCTTATGTAAAGCATCGTAAATTGTTTTAAAATAAGCATTGGACCGCGCCTTAATAACAATTACAATACATATTTTATTTTATTTTTAACACAAGCTACAAGCTTAGGTACACAGGAAATTACCTTAATTTATACATACTAAGTACATTTATGTTAAAGGCCTATCACGAGTAACCACAGAAAAGACAAAATTTAAAGAATACAGTTGAGTGGACAGCAAATTAAACGAGAGAAAAAAGCATATCCAAACAAAAAATCTACCAAGAATCTTACACCATCTTGCCATGTACAATACAATACAATACAATACAATAACACTTTATTGACACCAAAATAAACTAAAAAACAGATTAGAAATATATCTTAAAGCTAGGTACAATGGGCGGTCTTATCGCTTAAAGCGATCTCTTCCAGACAACAAGGAATATGATATGTATTATTACTGTAGGAGGGTGGTGTACATAATGGAAATATAAATAATTTTAAAAGAAATTTTACCTAAACTTACTTCCTAATTATAAATATAGGACATGTAGGCCCTTTCTTTTATAATATAGTTATTTGCATCTACTGAAGTTTATTCGTTAAGTCGGTATACGATTTCAGATCTAAATTATTCTATAAGTATCCGCGTCAAAATGATGAAGCGAAAATATCTGATAAATCATTTTACTTACATGTACACTGGACAAACATCATTTAAAGATAATTGCTATAACTACACTAGAAAAACGCGAAATAATCACTGTCCATATATCATCACAGATTAATTGTCAGTTACTTTGTATTGAGTCGTGTGGATACATTAATAATGTATGATCGATTATCTGATCACTGGTCAATGTAACTGGCGTTTGTTAGAAATCACAATCATTAAAGAAAGGAGTTATTGATCGCTTCATTGGAATAAACTTATTATTGAGTGTATTTGCTGTGTGAGGGAGTGAATCGGTTGTAGTACCGTGTCTCTCTTTCAAGCAGTGGTTTAGAAGATCAAAATAGCTCTGATAATTTCCTACCTCCGATAGAAGTGCATGAGACCTTAACCTTTCCTATACAGTGATAATTAAAACAAAAGATTTATAAATGAACCGCACGTACATTTACGTTAATGTAATGCAAAGGGTTAAGAGAAAAGAAGATTTTGTTGTAAAACACGCGAGTAACGTGAGACTTACCTACGCGTTGTCGATATCGACGATTGTTTCGGTTCCCTCTAGGATCTTGAGTGAGAAGATTTCCTCTGCTATTAATAATAACTAGTGGCTGAGCAGTGGACCTCGCGAGTATGTCTTTGCATTGCTTAAACTGAGTTAATAATCACCGCACACCTTAGAAAAACCTTTAAAAATATCAAAAAAGTTCCCCAAAATCGAGCAGATATAAAAATCTACATAAAAAAGGTTCTTTGTCTTATATAATAATTATCGAACCTGCTCACAAAATGTCACTAATCGTTCCCCAAAATCGAGCAGACAAAAAAATTACAAAAAAAAAGTTATTTGTCTTATATAATAATTATCGAACCTGCTCACAAAATGTCACTAATCGTTTGAGAAATGAGACCTGTAGATGAGAATAGCTGGACATCCGTACATACGGAAGCATTTTTTGCGAAGCTATTGCAGAGACGCTTTAGTGCGCCGCACTCGCACTCTAGCAATCAACAAGAGCTCAACACTAAGGCCTAGCTTTTTTCTTATTGATTTAAAATGAAACTGTTCCTGGCCGTTTATATTCAGATGCTTTTCAGACTAAGTAGTGAGTGAGGAGACGTGCATGTCATTCATCTGATAGTTATTGCCACCTTTATCCACCTAACCTATGGCAAGCGCGGATCCACCGTTGTGGGCACGATGAGCATGCCCACAACCTTAAGACTTGAGACTTGAGAAGTCACACTTTCATATTCGGCAGGCCGATGATGTGACGTTTTATAAAATATACAAAACCTGGATATCGATGAAATTATTACCGTTTTCGCGAAAAAGAAACGTAAAGTTCTTTTAAATTTAATTTGACATCATTTGATATCCTTTGTAGGTGTTCCCAGCAAATCTACAGCGCAAGAATATCTTTTATATCCTAGTAAAAAGCGCAGTGCTTTGCCATGCACGGTTTTCAAGTGTTGTACCCAGTTCAAAATTCTCAATGGCCCTGGACTGTTATGGGCAAGCGGGACGCTTAACATCAGGCGAGCTACTTGATGCTATATCGATCATGAAAGAGTTCATGTTCCGACTCGTAGGTACTTTTCTGATTTTCGGGTGGCTGTGACCACAACCTTTTTTGTGGACTAGATCCGTGCCTGACCTACGGACAGAAGCTAGTTTTTTATAAATATTAGCATTCAAATAATAAAGCTTCTCCTGCCTGATTTCTAATGCATTATCACAAACATACTTTTGCAGTTGTAGTTTTATAGGCGCTCTGGATATGAGCCAGAACTCAACTGAAACTTTTTAATTACAACGACGAGGAGAATATAAACTGCTTAGAGTATGTCGGGCCATGCTTATAATACAGTTACATATCTTATAAGTGGTAGTTGATAGCTTCTAGACAATATTACAAAAAGTTTTTTTTTGTGTGCTCGTGTCTGTCTACCAGCGACTTCGTTCGCGTAGAATATGATTATCGCCATACGTTTATAACTGTAGAAACCAACGACCACCAGTTTCAAATTCTTTTTTTTCTTTCACCAAATCCTTCTCGCCAACCTTTTATATAATTTTCAATAATGTTTAAAATTAGAAAACAAAAATTTTCTAAGACACAGCACACGTGATAATACACCCATGCAAAGTTAATCACGCTATAACGTAAATAACGCACGAATTCAATCAAAAACATTATTTTTACTTGGCAAAGTATACGCCTTATAACTCTAGTCGCTAGGATTAGTTTAAATGGTGTTTAATATGTAGTAATGGAACATAAATATAGAATTAAATTCAATTAATGTCGTATAAATGGTGCATTCTGCAAAGCCGATAGAATTTAGATAGGTGTAACTGCAAGATGTTTACTGCCAATGAAATTAAACAACTTTAAAACAAATGACATTGCGTTTATTTATATTATTATTATATACTGACGTGTTCGAAACACTTTTTAGTGAACATGGTCAAGGGTAGATGACAGTGTCTGTTGAGCAATCATATTTTGTTGTTATACCCTTCAAATCCATTCAGTAAGTATTTTTCAACGATTCCGAACGCGCGCGTGGAAAATTTGATTTTTCGAAGTTCGCGCGTTTGCAAATCCGGTATATATAAAATGAGTAGGGCGAATTCTGTGCAAACAAACATAACATAACATTCAAGGGTTAAAGTTGTTTTTAAACTCGTATAAGAATCGCGAAAGCCTAAGATTCATTATGCTACTGTCAGTTGCCAGCGGAGTGGAATTTCACGTTGGAATAGGTATTATAGAATTCGACCCTGTAAGCCCGGGTTTTTTTAAAGAATAATGTTACGGTAACCTCTGCCTGTCGTAAAAGCCGACTAAAAGGGGACCCTAAGAGCTCAGGTATAGTTGGGGGGCCCTAACTATCTCATCAACGAGCTCGAGGAAGACGACGTCATGATGTAGGAATTGACACCGTGCCATCTTTAGAAGAAGAAGATGCGAAATGCTCTCAGAGTCAAGCCAAAGGGCAATAGGTCTTGATTGTCACAGTGCGTTCCTATGGAGATCCTGGGGTCATCAATAAGACATTTAAGAAAACCACCGAGGAGGTTTTAGTGGCAAGTCCCACATAACCCGGACGCACCCCATAGTGTCTGGGTTAGATACCCATAAGCTTACCCCCTCGTAAACAAAAAAAAGGTAATACAGAATTATTGCTATATCTGTTATTTTAAGGCCTAATTGCAAGGCATTAAATAACCTTAGAGCTAAAAACTAAAAACATCTTTTACTATTGTTTGAAAGCCTGTAAAGAATTACAGACGGAATGACTTTTAAAACACATTTCAGTAACTAAGTGTGGTTAGTAAAATGCATTGTTCAACCCTAAATCAAAGGTAGGATAAGGGTAGGTAGATATTTGGACCTTGTAACTTTTATAGCGTGATGTGCATCTTTACTCTTAGCTACAAATGTGTTGTATGTATGATTTAAATATAAATGAGTACAAAATAATTTAAACATCGATCCTTTGTTATTGACGTAAATGTAGAGAGAAAAATATACATCCTCAGAAAGGAATCGAACCTATGTCTTATGACAATCCATGTCAGACGCCATGACCCCTAGGCCCCTATTAACTTTTTAATTTTGTTGTAGGAAGAGCTGGAGACCCTACGAGCCAAACTGGACAAGGTGGATGGCGAGCGCACACAATACAAAAATGAGACAGAAAAACTCGAGACTAAAGTGAGTAAAACTTAAGCCTACTTTTACATATAATTTAATATCTTATTCTTAGTGAGTGATTAGAGTGTTAACAACTCACTCACTAATAATAATAACTAAGAATACTTATTAACACTAGCTGACCCGACAATGGCTGTTCACCCAGCGCTCTTATAGGTGTGAAATTCACAAAAATCTTTCCTTGTTGGAAGCTTACAAGATGTTAGGCATCAACTACCAAAATCTAATCTATATCTATCTATAATCTAATAGTGTAACCTCAGCGGTCTAGGCTCTCGTCGATCAATTAGTCAGTTTAAGTCTATATGTAGGTATAGATTATTATTATTAATGCTGATTTTTCAATGAGGTTTTAGAGTGTTTAGATTTCGGCATATGGTTAGGTTATTATAGATATAGACATATATAAGTTATTATAGATATGTTTATAACTTTCTATATGTACAGCCAGGCCTAGACAAAATTCAAACTGGCGTGTTTCCGCACACGCTACAGACAAAATGTGTCTACGAACTTAGCGCGACGTCACATGACTTCTCCACAGGTAATGTCAACGCCATACATTTTGAGGTTGTCGTTTGGCGTTAACGATAACAGAACAATCTTTTGTCTTAGCATGCCGGTGTGACAAAAAAAGTCTGTCATAGAAAGGCCATGAAACTAGAAAAACTATTTTTATAATTATTACTCATAACGTTTCAGGTATTTTGTTTTTCAATTAAATATTCAGATATTTCTAAAATGCTCTTCCGCTGATGTTTCCGCCATCAATCTTTCAGTTATTAGAGCAATTTTCTAAAATATAATTGTAAAAAATATATTTAAATCCTGCTTGCAGTTCGACCGTGAAAAATGGCATATGGAAATAATTAATGGATATTATAAATGTTGTTACCTAGGAAAGGAAACGTTCGTAATGTAACTTGGTTAGTCGTTCTAAAGGAGTCAGTACTTGAATGGATTACCTTGTAAAAGGATTTACGGCTAATATTTCTGCAATTCGAAGAGCACGATATCCGCTGGTCTCAATAATAATTGTTTTGGAAAATATTCATTAGGCCATATATTGAAGGCTTCGGGTGTGTTCTGAAAATCACACCTACCAACCACATATTATGTTTCCATAATTTCTTTTAATAATATTTTTTACATCTTTCTTAACCTGATCTTTTTTTGAGAGATATACGAGTATAAAATAAACTCGTAATTAAATGTAAGGTAAGAAGCTTATTTAAGATATGTTAAGATCTGTGAATGTTGTAATGAATTAATAAAATAAAAAACCTATAAATAAGAATTAGAAGACAGGCTGGTTGGCGCAGTTGGTAGCACCCCTGCTTTCTGAGCCGCTGGTCCCGGGTTCGAACCCCGGACATGTCAAACATTTGTGTGCACGAACATGTATGTTTAATCTGTGTCTGGGAGTGTATATGTATTTAAGTATGTATATCAGTCATCAGGTTACCATAGTACAGGCTCTGCCTAGTTTGGGACCTGAAGACCTTTGTGTGGATGTTGTCCCATATTATTATATTAATATAAATAGCCAACTATAGCCTTATTGGACTCGCATGGTTATGCTATGACCCGTTTTCCACTTCGAGAGAAAAGCACATAGTGATGTCCCAACAGTGGAAGTATGATATCTGATTATACTAAGGATAATTGTATGTTACATTTATTATAAGTGCTCTTTTTCAGAACAAAAATACAATTTGAAATGAGACTAAGCCATATGTGTATTGTAATATTCTATCTCAAACTCAAACTAATATATAATACGTAGAGACTTATAACAACGGACCTACCAATCAAGATACTGTAGGTCTACCATGAGCTTAAAACATTAATACCAATTGATGCTCGCTATGGACTGCCGCGAAAAAATGTATAAAAAAAGGAACAGTGCCACCTCGCGGCCAATTGTAGAACTAAAATTGACAGCGAGTACGCCAATCACAAGCTTAATAGGTAGGCGAGATCGAATATCGACCATAGATGACATTTATGTTGCCAACTCATGATAGAGGTACTGATGTATCTGTCCATACACAATTTGCTAGGTAGAGCCGAAAATTCTGAAGCTGTAAGTACTCAAACGGGCTGACTTACTTAACCCTCCTTAACTATGACAGTATTTAGTACTCCGCACAGCAAAATTGTTGTTTCAGTACTAAACTATATTATTTAAACGTAAACAGCAACGTTTATAAGTAAGGCCGAAAGTTTATAAATAAATTTGATATTTAGATACATTTCAAATTATGCAAAAAGTAATGCGACATGAAATAAGTATGTAAATAATATGGTTCCAAGTTTCTGTTCACATGACTACAACAAATGAAAAACTAACCAATCAAATTGCCTAGTCCGATCAAGTATAGTAAATTTAATTGACTCGACTATCTCAATACCTCCTAAATCGTAAAGAAGATCCGGGCGTCCTTGATACAGGTTCACGTGGTGGGTTTTTAATAAAAAGTGTACATCGGACGATGGCCAAAGACATATTTTTTCAAAGTCTAAGGACATCTGCAGCCACATCCCATGGCGCACCAATAAAATCAAAAATAACATCGCGTTGTAAGCAATCAACTTCTTGCATTGTCAATACGGTTGGCCAAAAAAAAGACACAGAATTAAAACCTTCGTTATGTGAAAGACATGTTTTTTTTATTACGACAAACTGGTTTGAATTTACGATGGATCCCACAAGAAACCTGGCAAGTCTGGTAACCAGCCGTTGCGTCTTCGGGGCGATGATCTTTATAATGACTTTTTGATGTACAAAAACTATAATATCTATAATGCAAAACCTGATTATGGGACAGGTTTGGTTTGAAGTTAGAGTAATGGGAGCCTGGAGATGTGGGAATGGGTCTTTTGGAACAATACACGATGTGTTAGTTCTCTTTGAGAAGCCGCTTGATGTTTGTTTTTGTGTTTCTGTGCATGGATGTATAATTATATGTCTAGCACACTGTGACACCACAACAACACTTTAATATTGTTATGCTCTCCATTTTGACTTCGTATGTACTGTGCATTTCAGCCACTGCCAATTTTAAAGTGTTTTGTTTTAAGGATATTTAGTCATACGACTTCTAAATTTCATATAACTAAATCATCTCATCATCATCATCTCAGCCGTAGAACGTCCACTGCTGAACATAGGCCTCCTCCATAAATTTCCAAAAGGACCGGTTGGAAGCGGCCTGCATCCAACGTCGTCCTACGACCTTTATCAGGTCATCTGTCCACCGTGTCGGTGGACAACCTACGCTGCGCTTGCCTGTCCGTGGTCTCTACTCCAGAACTTTCCGCCCCATCGGCCATCTGCTCTGCATGCTATGTGCACTGCCCACTGCCACTTTAACTGGCTAATCTTCTAGGCTATGTCGGTGACTTTCGTTCTGCTACGGATCTCCTCATTTCTGATTCGATCACGTATAGAAACCCCGAGCATAGCCCTCTCCATAGCTTACTTATGAGACCCATAGTAAGAGACCACGTTTCAGTGCCATAAGTCATCACTGGTAACACACATTGGTCAAAGACTTTTGTCTTGAGGCACTGAGGTATTTTTGACGAGAAGACTTGTATGACATTTGGGACAGCGAATAATTGTTGTTTGGAATGTTAAGAAATATAACCAGCTCCAAATCTTTTGATAGACTATGGATGAAACTATTTATTTCGAACAATACTCATCAAACCATACGTTATGGATTATTATGAGTAAATGGATGGACTTACTAATACTAGTAATAGATGGACATGGATTTACAGGGTTTTTACTAATTGTAATGGGTAACTGTGCACAATGGTTTTTGGATTAGTTTTCAAATTGATAATAGGTACTTAAATGAAATGATACTACCTCATCCTTAGGAATCGGACACAGAATTTATGTATAACTCTCTACCTTGTTCTAGTGTGCGTATGCTATTCTCTTTCCTATCGTACAATTTTATTTTTATATAATAAGTACTCGTATACTATACTCAATTAACAGAGAATTTCTACCTGATCTTACAACTTAAGTTCGACGATTTTAATTCAAAGTGCATATTTTTACTTTTACTTACTAATTTAAAATATAGAAGAAGTATGAAACCAAATTTTTTCTCATGGTATTTTTCTTCGGGACTTGGTAAGTAGGTACTTTAAATTTACATTTTTAAATTGTTTAATTAATTATTAATTAGGTAATCTTAAATTGTTATTTCTGAGCAAAGGAGGTCATTATATTTGTGTCGCATTACGCTTGTAAGATTATTTTAACCCTTGCTTGGATCTTGTTTGGGTCCTGTCTTATCTTGAGTTACACAAAGAATGTCACGGCTAAGGCCGTAGGTATACGTGTTATAAAAGAAATATCATTATCTAAAAAAAAAACAATAGTTGGATGGACGCATTCCATTTACAAATTTTTTCAACCGATTTTCCAAAAAAGGAGGTTATTAATTCGACTGTATTTTTTTTGATATTATATTTGTTACCTCAGGTCTTTTCATTGAATGAACCGATTTTGATGATTCTGTTTTTATTTGAAAGCTGGTTTAATTTCATCAAATACGATCCAGCAGTTTGAGTTACACTTAACCTGAAAAGTGTTTCGCCTATATTTTTCATCAAATCCAGCAGTTTTTGAGTTACACTCTACCTGAAAATTGTTTCGCCTATATTATTGATTTGATGATATCATCATTGACCGTGAATGACAATCGATCCCTAAAAAGCAACGGTCACTAAAAATGGTTACAAATTTTTTTTTCACCATGTGCCTGTAATTTCGCCGGCAACCACACCTTCAAACCAAAACACAGTATCGCGAACATTACTGATTCAAGGTAGAAAAAGGTATGGCGGCTACCCCAGACGAACTCATTCACAAGAGTTCTACTGCTTATCTTACTCTTATCTCTTACATCTTAGAATGCTATATAGTGCATGGTAATAGTTGTTTGTTTTGCAAGGCTGCAAAGTTAGTTTTTGGTGCGAGTTCTTGTATTGAATCCTGAGCGCTAGGTGCAAAAAACAGCTTAATTATTAAATTAGAGTTTATTTTTTTCATCAGTCCAGTGCCTGTGTCTGGCCAGTGCGAATATTCAAAGAAATGAGATAGGCGCACTGACATGAAATAAATATTTAATGCATTTTCAGTGGATAAAGAAAAGTATGGAATAGAAAAAAGTTATGGCGGTTTAAAGGCAAGATTCCGGGTGATTTAAAAAAAGAACTAAAAAATTACATATCTAAACTACCGTGACACTTAAGACATAAGATCTATCGGGGAAAACGCATTACCCTCCCAACCCCCCAAAAAATCCTGTCGGTCCATGCACCAACCACCTGTAATCTGTATAATAGAGATGACAAACAGAATCTTTCGGAGGTTGTGAGTTGAAACGTTAATATTGTGTAAACTTTAACGTGATTATTATTAAACAATGTAGCGTAGCAACTAGCAACCATGCTTAACCAAACAATGACAAACAATACCTAGATCGTAATCGCTGCAATTCAATCGATAGCATGCCGATAGCAATCAATACAATACAATGATATTGCAATGGCAATGGCGTAAAGATCATTGGTGAGGAACCAAGCCACCAACCGTGGACAGACATGATCTCCTTGGCACGAAGGATATTCATAAACCTCGTGTGCCAGTGTGTTTTGTGACACTGGCTGGAGCTCTGGTTACATTAAAAAAAATAAAAAAGGCGCAACAGAGCAGAACTTTTTTCAACTTTGCTAGTTGACCTTTTTAGTTGTCTATCAAAGTCACTGTGTTAAGTTAAAAATATATTTAGTGTTTTTAAACAAAATCCTTCGTGTCACGAAACCTTGTGAATATGTACTAGACACTAATAAAATAGTGAAATGCACGTAAGTTAAAAATTATTAATTTGTTATAAATATGTTTTTATACTAGCTGTGCCCGCGGATATACCCGCGTGATGACGATGATGATGAAATGTCTACATCTTATGTGTTAATCCAGTGCTTCACCTATCTACATGCTAAATTTCATCCAAATCCATTCAGCGGTTCTGGCGTGATTGAGTAATAAACCGCCATCCATCCAAACATTCGGATTTATAATTGTATTCATATTATTTGCATTCCACAATGTAGCTTAGATGGTAAACTTAAGGCGCGGTCGTATCCTGATAATAGTAAAAAGTAGAAACTTTAAACATCGAGTGTAACGAAACAGTTCGATAATAATCTATGAAAAAAAAACTTTGGTTAGAAAAGGAACAGGCAAAGAGTAATAACCGAACAGAATTCATAAATATTACTCGCTCTCTGCAGAAAAAATCCTAAATAGGTCCACAAAGATAAACTTTCACGTCCAAACTCTCAGAATTTTCAGCGATAACACTATATTATTTTTTAGGTAATACATAGCCAACATATAGTACTAAAGTGGTAACCAGCAGTTTTTTCAATTGTGTTACTATATATCGAAAGATATAAATAAAACGTACAAAATTAACGCATTTTCGCATTACATCGTCCAAACTAACAAGCGATTTTCAACCTTACGTAAAGCATCGTAAATTATTTTAAAATTGGGGTTGGACCGCGTCTTAAATGCTAGTATCAATTTCGGAACCTGTGGGGCACAACAAATCTAGTAGTAGTAGTCTAGTAACCCTCCCCTACCTCCTAAAGTGTCCTCTTCGGCAGGTTAGTTTCAACATCGAGTAAGAAGGCCTAATGTTATGGAATGGCAACACTATTTGTTGTCTGTGACATCTAGTGTAATTTATCTATACTTTGTGGTTGTGGTCAATATAGTATTATCTATGCTTCAAGAAGAAAGAAATGTTTTGTAAGGACTATCGTCGTATTTCATTGAAAATCATAAATATTATTAGAACCAGCACCGAAAGTAAACTGATTTACGAAGCAGTATTATTTACCACACCTAATGCTACAAAGAATCTTTTATGTAATGCTCTTTTGTAAATTAATAAATATATACTTACTGTTACTTTATGCCGTTTACAGATACAAAATATCTTCAATAGATATTTTACTACAACTAAATACCGCGACCGCGCGCATTTTTTGAAATGGCGGATTTTCGCGGGGTCTTTGCGAACGCTGGGTCACAAATTTTAGTTATCGATAAAGCCTCAAGGGTTAAAGTTAGATACGTACTATATTTGGTTTAATTTTTAGTAAGTTAGGTAATTTATTATATATTTTTATGCACATCACAAAAGCACTTGTTGAGTGCAGTGCTAAGCTACTACACTAATACTCGTACTATATAAGCTGCGCTCCGCGGTTTCACCCGCGTGGTGATGGTTGATTATGATGATGAATCAAATACAGCGTAAGCTACTCAGAAATAATGTTGGTTTCTACTGGTGAAACATTTTTTAAATCGGTTCATTAGTTTTTGAGTTTATCCATTATGTTTGTAAGGGATAAACTCAAAAACGAATTAACAAACAATCAAATCTTTATTATTAGTGTAGATATAGATAATATTATAATACATAAGTTAGAGAAGATTAGAAAGAATTCTTAACTTCAAATTTTAAGTATAATATGCAAGAAAAAAAAGTGTAGCGACTTATACATATGTAAGGTATAAGTCGCTACACTTATTTCCTTTTAAATTTGGCCTCATACTTGTGTGCATTTGCCATTCCTCGAGTAATATAAGTAAATATTATTTAAAGTTGCATCCTGTTAGATTCTTATTCAAGTCAAGAATCAAGTCACAGTCACATAAATAAGTCAGTCATAAGTCACTGACCTGTCTAAGTCCATTCTAGTAATGCGGTGGATGCATTACTAAAACTTTCTAAGGCGATTGACGAGGAAACGCAAAACAACGTTTCATGATTTTGTACACTTTGCGTACACTCGTGCACCGTTACTAACAGTTAACGGTTAATAATCCACCATTATTATACGTCCAAACTGAAGGAACACAACTGGAACAAATATAGGAAAATTAAACAAAATTAACGATAGTAGTTTTTGGCCATTTTCCATTTTCTACCGATTTCCAAAAAGGAGGAGATACTCAATTCGACTGTATTTTTTATGTTTGTTACCTCGTAACTTTAGACTGTGAACGGTGAACCGATTTCCAAAATTCTTTTTATGTCGGTGGTACTTCCCGTGTGGTCCATGTAAATTTTATCAAATTCGGTCAAGTGAGCCGAGCACGAAAATTCGTTTAAGTGTAATGTAATCGCATCGTTAACGTATTTAGTACAAACTGTCATTTATCTAGTACTATAGTGGTACAGCTGACTTATAGTTTGTACTGAATACGTAAACGATACGATAACGTTACACTTGGGCAGATTTTCATGCTCGGCCCTCAGTAGTTTTTGAGTTACACTTCAATAACTGATTTTTACCAAAGTAATAGAATAGAAGTCGGTATTATTTTTTTCAAAAAATAATACCGACTTCTATTCTTATCTTTCAAATTGCACTTGTTAATACGTCGGAACACTTTAGTGTGTTACTAAATCAAAAATCAAAATATTACACATAGAAGAAAAAACAAATGAAGTTCACGTGTAGGTATTTACCTGACCTAGAGCTAAAAAGCGCAGAAGTCCACTCCCTACTTCTCGGTTCCTTGACCGCGACTAAAATACCTACAAATACATTATGACAATTACGTAAGCACTTCACTAAGATCTTCGATGCGAGTGTGAAGGAGATGTTCTATTATTTTATGTATGACTCATTATTTTCTTTGGCGCTATGACGAGTACTTTCTCTATTGATGAGATTTTGTTTTTTTTCTTATGTTGGCGTTGTTTATTTATATTTTTTCTTATGTTGTTTAGAAATCTATTGATCGTCTGCTAATCGTAAAGGTATTTACTGATGAGTTTCGGATATTTTCGAAACCTGTTTTTAGTACACAAACTCTTGGGACATTTGACAAATTCATTCCATAGTTTTGAACTTTGGGGTTGTAAGCTTAATAATACATAATAATATATTATGTTATTAAAAGTATTGCGTTAATTGAAAATGTAGATATTTTACACACTAAAAAACTGGAACGCAAATAAAAAAAAAAACAAAAAAACTAAATATGCATACTGAGCCGTTCTGTTAGATTAAACATTTTTATTTTTTTTTAAATATGTTATAATACGAGTAGCATACTTGATATCTTATATTTTTCGAAATCTAGTGCAAATTAGTCATTTTAATAATAATTAAAGTTGTTTTACTTACTGCTGTATGCTAATGAAATTAACTTTATTTATGTTTTGCTTCAAAATAATACAATTATTTTAAAAGTTAGCGCATCGTTTATAACCGCGTTCTTTGTGACCCAGTGTATGTGGACTGGTTAAAAAGTATATAATTCCACATCTAAGTAAATAACTAAATTTGGTTAAACTCCCACCATAAAATTTTAACTAAAAGGTTTACAAATGCTATTTTTAATGTACTAGCTATGCCTCGCGTTTCCACCCGCGTGCTGATGTATACATTATATTATAGTCGTTAAGTTTTTAATTCACCTATTTTTGCACAATTTTCTTAATTTCTTTTAGTATGAACCTTGTACTTACATAGTATTAGAAAAAAAAAACAATAAAATAGATAAATTCAGTTAAGTCGTTCTTAAGAATGGCGTTCCCAAGGGAAATAGGGATTCATATTTGTATATATATGCATATTGAATAACATTTTTTTTTGTTTGCTCTGATACAGTGATAGATAGTGTATAAAATAAAATAAAATATCTTCCGAAACCGCGGGGCGCAACTAGTCTATGATAAATGAAGAACACGACATTATATCATTTTACAAATCTTTGCACTCAATAATACGTGTAGGCTAATATTTTAATGTAGTACACAACATCTCTAATATATCTATCTAAGAATAAATCTTATTTCAACCACGTCTTTTTATATAGTGAATGCAAAAAAATATCGTCCAGTCCAAATAGGTCAATCTGTACAACGACTTCGTCAGATTAGTCAGCTGGCAACACACTTTTATTTATACATTTTAAACTAGATCCAAATTTTAATGTAGCGTATATTTAAAACATATCCCACACAATAATTTCCCGCATGAGAAGAGGCAAGTTATCTTGTAAAATATTCTTTGAACGTGTTTGAGGCGCGTCAGTCACTCGCGTGGTGGAGACGGCCTGATTTCCATGATTTACTTCGTCCAGGCGAGTGGTTAGGGTTGCCTACCACTACTTCATAATAATTAGGTATCCTATTTATTAGGTTAGTTATGAATATCTTCAATTTGACAAACTTACGATTTTATTTTTGAATTGAAAACCTCTTTAGGCGCGTTGAACACTCTTTGAGTGAAGAAAAGTCATGGAACTCGCGTCATCGTCACCGAACGCTTCAAGTTCCTTAGTTTGCACTTCTATTGGCAGTCCCCAAAGACTGCCGTTTTTGTCTAATCTCTTAATCACTGTTCACGCATTACCTTTCTTTATTTCTACTAATATTATAAAGAGTAAAGATTTGTATGTATATATAACGAATTGGCTCAAAAAGTACTAGACCGATTTCAAAAACTCTTTCACCATTGGAAAGCTACATTCACCCTGAGTAACATAGGCTATATAAGATTCATCATCATCGTCCATCACCGCGCGGGTGAAACCGCGGAAAGCAGCTAGTATAATAATAAATACGTGCAATTCATTACGGAAAACTTACGAAGAAAAAATATTTAAATCTAATAGCAAACTACTCGTGCTTTATTTATGTAAAGAAAGAAAGAAAAAAAAAGAAAAATCAATTATTTGACACACAGATTAAAAACAGTAATGTAAGCAGAAGTGACAGCAATGTGTCAAACAGGCCTTACCTCTGCACATATGTACATATCGATATCGGAACTATGCTGTTTATATTATAAATTGGCCTTAAGTGCCTAATTTTTATAAGGATTAAAGTTGTGAGATAACAAACTCAGGAAATGCGATAAAATGTATACCTAGACTAGAACCGATTTCAATCCCATTAAGCTTGTGTGGAAATATTTCCGAATAGAAATGACTAAAATTTTGAGCATATGAAGTCCGCTTTCGAGACAGGAAGTGTGTTAATCTAATTCTCGTTCGAGCGTAGGACGTAAAGGGCCGGGCAATATAAATTCGTTTAGATCTTATCATAAATAGCGTCGTCTCGCTCTACCCCTTTTTGGTCATGTTTTCTCTGCGGCGAAGCCGAAAAGTAGGGTTATGTGTATGACCTGTATCTATGTATGTACGAGCGGACACAGGTCCGCTCGTAACTACTCAACGGCTCTATCGATTTTGATAAATGATACGTCCTTAGATTCGTCTTGATAGCGCAAGTGTGGGTGCATAGTTGCCCATGTGCGGCGAATAGTCCAGTCACATTTGGAAAAGAATGTAAACCGGGAAAGCTGTATTTTTGATATAACGTGGGGAGACCTAGAAAAGCTTAACTTTAAAAACTCGACCAAGATTTCAAATTCAAATTCAAATTGAAGTTCAAATTATTTATTTGTGATACACAGATAAGGCAGGATCTTAAAATAGATTATTGTAGGTACATGCTGTGATCTGGTTTAATGACAATTTACCAATTTAATTTATTATACACAAATTCTACAATGTTTTAATTTTACTAATCTATATAGTTATTTACTCCTAGGTTTTTCACTTAACATTTGTACGCTTAACCCGTTGACTCGCGATTCGCCATATTTGGCCAATAATACAATAGATTTTGCAGTAATCAACCTACTTTACCAGGAACTGCAACGTGTGTGGTTAACGCCATCTTCATTATCTAGTCCTGTGCTATAGAAATCCAAAACGAGGGCGGATTTGATATGCTTTGATGTACGGGCTAATTATTTCTGTGGTCGGGTTTATTTAATTTTAGTTTGTTTTCTTGTTTAGGCTACAATTTGGGCATAACGTATCTTTGAGAAATTTTAATGCATTCGCGAGTATCTGCACATTTAAAAGTACAGTCGCCTAAGATGTATACATTCCATAATTTTTATACCTATGATACATTTCGACATTTTATAACATTGTAAATAAGGATTATGGACTGTAATAAGATGATTACATTTCACAATTTTAAAGAGAGCTTTAGCGTTCATGAAAATAGACACCAAAATTTTTCTAAAATGAATAATTTTGATGTCTATTTTTTAATTTATGTTATTTACAATTTTTAAACAAAGTTTATGAAATATAAACATCTTATTGCAGGTGACTGTACATGTATATTAAGTAAGTTCATACCATTTTTGTATTTGGTTTTACCTACCTATATAAAAATTGTCTAGCTGTTAACCCTAAACTCGGTTCCAAAAATAGACGTTCGGAAATTAGCGTTGGGTATTCTTGCAACGGCTTGTTTCGCTTACCCGAATGTGAAGTTAAACTACATATGTGATGGTTAATATAAGAGAATTTACAAGTACCGCAATGATATATAGTTAATTATTCAAAGGAACACACTGAGCTGTTTGAATGACACTAGCAAGGTGGGTTAAGGGCCCCGAATTAATACTACGAGTAGCATGATCCTCTGCTATAGGTACGAACAATATTTGAGTGCTTTGGAATAAAAATGCGATAAAATGTGATAGTAATTAAATGTGTTCCGAAATTTTCTTTGAGAAAAACATTTATTAAGTATTTGTGTTTTTTATAATTATTTTATAATTATATTAAATTTAGTTATTACTGCTTATTATATATAATCAAGATATTAATGTTCACGTGTCTATTGAACTATGCGGGTTTTCAAATTATTTTCCGAGAGCTATCTGATTATCAAACTATGTATCAGGTTATAACAAAAACGAATAGTACCTACCCAAGTAGTGATTGGAAATATTACGTAGGCTTGTGTGGTGTTGCGTACTGTACCTAGCTGTAATGATTACAAAGAAAATGTTCACTTCAATCATGATTCACATATATTTTTTACTAGTAATTATTGGTTTAAATCTAGTTTATTTTATTAAGGTTAAAAATTTTGTTCTTTTGGTAATCTTTTGTATTTTCTCGGTGTATTCTTTGGTAATAAAAATATTATTTTTATATTATTATTATAGTTAGTGCGTCTTTGTTGACTTTTCCATACAATCGCATTATCCGACTTCCTTTCCGAATAGTGATGTTGTTTGTTTTATTAAACTATTACTATTAACCGGCAAAACACTCACGTTAGGGATCTTTTACTTCGACCAGGGTTTCGAGCATGTCCGATGCTCATCTTCAGGGCGAGTGCGCAGTGGCGTCTGAGAGCTCCCGGCGGGTTGTTTAAATGTAATGCAACGTGTCGTTCACGTGGAACAGTGCAAACTGTCATGTATATAGGGCAACTGTAACACAGATAACTCATAGTTTGTACGCCGAAGCGTGACGCGTCGACGATACGAATACTTTTTCGAAAACTGTTTCTGCTACGGCCTCAGAATGGAAATTGGGTAATATATTTATATGGAGAAGACGGCCAATCTGCACTAACTAGACATTAATCTGTGAGCCTGATTAACTGATACAAGCGATATTACGAAACTATCAGCTACATGAATAGGTATACCTACATACATATGTATGTAGCATTCTCCCAATGTGTTGCATCAACCGGACGCATTGGCAGCCGCTCCCTAGTTATTTATTTCTATCGGGTATCGACGTCGTACGTTTCAACGTTACCACAGCTGGGCTCGGATCAAACTCTTTTAACGGTCTATTAAGAGCTTTATTAAAAAAGAGCGTAAATATATTAGCGAATTCCGTGGCTTGGGCCGCGTGGAAATTTTATTGCACTCCATCAGGAACAGTTCAGTAACGCGGTAGCTATATAAATTATATGATAATATGTCTCAATTCAATATGTAAATTAACAACCTATCTAACATCTCCTTCTCACAGTCGCATTCTCTGAAACATGCGAACATACATGCTTCATATATTAAGTATCATTATTATTATTAATTATTTTATTCGTAAATATGAGAAAACTGGTTCATTAGGTAGGTATAATAGTTTAGTGGGTAAACTATTGGGTTATATAAACAACTTTCCGTTTTCAAACGCCTTAAGGGAAAACTGCATCTTGGTCCACAGTTCACGCTTTTGTCTGTAAAATTTGAATACCTTAACGATTTTAAACATATAACATAACATATAAACATATAAAATAACAGTCCCTGATGGGTCACTCAAGGAGTTGTAATCAAACTCCTTGAGTGACGATGATTCCTCTCAGAGAAAGGAGTTGGGCCATAATCCACGACGCGATCCCTGTGAGGCTTGGTGTATAGGCCAACCCATGTCGAAGTGTTAAGGCCTTCAAGGCCATACGAAGGCCTTCGACATTGCCTAATAACGACTATTATCCTAAGTCAAACAACCTGGACCTACCTGGACTTATCGTGCCCTCCGAAGCACGGAAGCGCTCCGTTGAACAATGCCACTAGCTCACACCTGTCCAATTCCTATTTTGATTGGTTGAGATCGCCAAGTCAAGCTCCTCTGCGAGCGCTTCTAAATTAATAAAACCTATGGTTGATCATTATTAAGTTTAAAAATCGATCATCCATATCTGAGGTGAGACGCAACAAACAAAAATACACAACAAAAACATCAAGCTTTCACATTTATAATATTGGTACAATACGTTGCAGGCTTGCCTACTATTACTTACTGACAAAACGAAAAACATAACTGTAGATCTGTGGGTATGTTTAGGCCGACCCTTCAGGGATATACCATACAAGCTTAAAGTAATAATTGTATGACCTATGTTTACTTACCACAAAAGGCGAAAATCTCAAAGAAACGTGAAACCAACGCTAACGCTATCAATGCAAGTACTCTCTGTCTATATTTCTAATTCGATTACCGTCGTAAAAACGTTTGAGAGTTACAGCTGCGTTCAGTTTAAAGCCCTTTTTAACATTTTGTGTGTAGCTTTCTGTCTGGTTTGATAGGTCAGTGTGTCGACGTGTCTGCGTTTCTAACGCCCTGGTACCTACATGCATAATGTTAACTATTTACGTTTTCAGCATTTTAATGGTTTCTTATTTATCTTCAAGAATTCTATGTAGAAGATCTTCTCTGTTTTCTTTAAGCTATTCTTATCTATCTTCTACTATCGTCATTATCTTCTATAATTGTCCTTTTTTATGTTATCTTCATAATTCATAGATAACTATAAAACCGTTCAATTATTGCTACAGGTCATAGCTTGTAGGTATAATATAATATTCAAATAACAAAGATTCAAACAATCCAAATAATAATAAAATTTATAAAAGCCTTGATTGAAATCTTCGTACCATATAAATACCTCCAAATGATTTATTTAGGATATAAAAAGGATATTATGAAAGTATACTTAGACGAAAGAGATTTAATAAATTGTTTTTAATGATATTGACTGGGACCCAGGTACTGGTGTCGATTCTGTAATCATTCTCTGAAGTTTAGGGTTTAAACTAAAATCTGTAAATTATAGCTGTTCTTATTATATTTCGGCTAAAATGCTAATTAGTATAACACTTCCGAATGACAGCACTAATATTAGATAGTTCTCTTCAATTGTGGGTTCAATTTTAGACATATTAGTCTCCACATAACTTGGTGCTCGCTAAGCTAACGTAAAATAACCCAAAATTGAATATATAAATCCTATATTTACGAATGTAATTTTAAGTGTTACATGAATTTGGTTTTAGTGTTAACAGAATAAGGACTACCATATTAAAGTTTACTTCGCTAGTTCAGTTAGTTTCTTGAACAAGTGAACGCTACTAATTTTTGACATAACTTGATTAAAACTTTCGTAAGTATTATACATTTATAACCGACTTACAAAAAGGATGTTCTCAAGAAGACGCTCTTGTTGTTTTCATGTATGGCACCAAATTTTGTATTGCTTCTATGGATAGCTAATATGTTATACCTTCTCGTTGGCCCCATTTAAATTTAATCAATATGACTTGAAAACTGTTTGAGTTTTGTCAATTATAAAATAAATATGTGTATATGATATTATAGTATTATCAACCGTAAAAATAGAATTCTGATTCACATTTTAAATAATTGTAGTATTAGAATTTTCACGGGTTAACATATACGAGGTACAATCGGTTTCATGACTTGAGATCTAGCGTGGGCAGACAACCTAAACTATATATTTATCGAAACTACAGTAATGCATCGCATTTATATGACGGCTCCATTCATTAGTTGCCGGACTTCTAACACGTTCGGGTCCCAGGTTCAATCCCCGGCATGAGATAATATTTGTGTGAACATGTTTGTTGTTGGATCTAGGATGTTGCGATATGTTATTATCTGTGTCCGTATGAGTGTGTTAATGTTATTTTATATATTTAACTTCAACTCGTAACATCATTGTTGGTTAAACCTCACCTAATGTATGAATAACTCATAATAATAAAAAAACTAATATTCTGCAGGGTTATTATGTATCTCAGTTGCAATCAATAGTTATTTGACTTATGAAAAAACTGGCGGTTCTATGTCACTTTTGTCAACTCCGCCATCATCTTATTAACATTTTTGAAGTTGTCAAAACTAACATGAGCCGCCACTTTTCAAGGTTTCAATCAACATTTTAATAGAACTGAGATACGTAATTGCCTTTTTTGGTCTCTGTATGAAATTGATTCCTCTGCCGTAGCAATACACAAAGCAGCAACAGCTAAGTATGCACAAATCATGTCAATTGTACAGCTTTGAGAAGTTATTTCTGAAGTTATGACATTGGGGAATTAATTCCCTTGTTTATTTGTTTTGTTCTGCACATGTTTTAGTTTTTGCCAGTGACGTTCTAACCTTAAAATGTATGTTTGGTATTTCGCAAACTCGTGTTTTTGCCAAATGATGCCGATACTCGCAATATAAACATGGACAAAAGTATTAGGTTATTTATTGGGATTAGTGCCTTGCCAAGAAGATTTTGACAGTGACAGTGGAATCAGAAAAGGCATGCACATTAAATAGGGAATTCAATTTAATAAGCGTTGCTATTTATAGACTCTATTTGGACTTGTTTCCGTATATTCTGAAATTTTCGGGAAATCTAGCTAAATTGAACTTAATATTCGAACACAAATCTTGGGATTTTTCGTCATAAATTTTATACAAATCTAACTTTGTCGCTATTTTGAAAACATACGCAAGGTTCAGCTACTAATATCACTGTTGTACAAACAGTCGTAAAATTGTTGCCTTCACGGTTTCCGGCCTGCAGCAACTATAATCCATATTGACATTCATAATGACGTGATCTCATTAATCTTCACATGATTCCTGATGTTTGGTTCGATGCCTTCTGGAAAATGCTCACAAAGGACGTATGAATGTTGTCATTGGCTTGGACGCACGAAGTTTTGAAGGTCCACCACATGTCACTCGCCCGTGCACTTCGACATCTAAGTAAACTAAAATAGTCGAGCGGTTGCGACGAAAGCCCGGCGACCGAGATAGCCGGCGCAGTGCGTCCGCGGAGCGCTCTCGCGCCGGTCCGGTTCTATTTCCAACTGATGTCCCGTCGCATCCCGTAGCACTCGCGACGATATCGCACGGTGAAATGGCACTGGACTTTCACCAGGCACGCCACTTCCGCTATAGGAAACGCAAGCGAATAACAGCCTAACATGCCGCACGTCAACGGTAGCACTCCCGTCAAAGGAGCCTCTTCTCCACTAAAGCTCCACATCCCTGAAGAAAATCGTAGCTACGGTGCTCTATCGCCGCCGATCATTATCGACCACTACAATGGATCCAATGGATCCTCCAATGGCCCGCTATCTCCACCTACACTGGACTCTACTCCTAAAAAGCCGCCCAAAGCGCCTCCTACTAGACCCATTCTACCAATGAAAAAGTCCAAAACTTTGCCAATACACTTTGAAGAAAAGGTACCACCGAAACCGATAACATCATTACTTAACGGTAAAAAACTTTTTGTTACCAAGCCCCTGAATGAAGTTCACACAATACGAAATAATCAAGAAAATGGAAATGGAAGCTATCTTACCAATCGTTCCTCCAGCCCGATGTACCGACGCAGCAGTTCATCGGCTTCAGTGGAGACCGGATCTATTGCAGAACTTGCTCGGAGACATAGTTCCATTAGCAGCTTAATTTCCAGATCTCCCAGCCCATTGTCATATAGCAGCAGGCACAGTTCCACCAGTCAGTATTCCACCTGTAGTAGCAATGGAACTTTTGTGCCTCTATCTCGATCTTCGAGCATGAGATCCACTCAATACAATAACTCAAATGCAACGACTCCAACCCCTAGAAGAATGTACCCACAGACTTGTGATCCTTCCGAAAATGTAGATTTGAGAGAGTTAAGATCCAGAGAACAAGCTCCAGTTGTGTTTGACGCAAACTTATCTTTCGTGCTCGGGTGCAACAGACAACCACTAAAACAGAACTTTAAACCTGTCGCAGCTCATTTGGAAGAAGGAACTTCATCGAACTATTTAAGCAACAAAATCGACAACTTTTTGAAGAGAACTGATCATGTTATGGATGAATGGCGTAGATTGGGACACAAAGATGAACCAAATTTAGATTCTTACTATGGAGACAGAAGAAGAAAACTTGGTAGGTCAAAGTCCGCTACCAATATCATGATTAAAGGGTTCACGTTATTCAGTAGAAATGGAAGCAGAGCGAGCAGCGTATGCAGATCAAGTCGAGGAATATCTGAAGATAGAACTACAGTTTCCGAATTAGAAGAGGTTCGTGAGTCACTATCATTTCTTTAATATTTAATAGCAAATCCTTTAAATTGTTTCTCGTCCGGCATAAAGCTAATAATAACAATAAATTATGATCGTCAGATGTAAAGTTGTTTTACGTTTAACCGACGGCGCTTGCGATACCATTGCCAGAACGGTTGCCAAAAGTTTTTTCTCTCATTGTTGACTTCAGTTACAAGTGCGCGAGATTCTTCTCTTGACGCGACGTTGTCACTCATATAAAACAGGAAGCTTATGTTTTTTCCTTGGCCTTTCTTTTCGTGTTTAGACTGAAGTTTTGGCAAAGTAAACTCGCGTCGCGAATTCAAATCGTCGTCTTTATGCATTGGGCCGCCAGTTTGCCCTGCGTCAGTTGTTCCAAATTTAACCTGTTATGTCTGATATATTACCGTCTAGTTAATGCACCGCCCAAGCTTTGGCTTTGCGCACTATTATATTTACAAATACACATCAATTACGTACGATAGAAGTGGATTGATCAAGCGCGACTAATCATACGATCTCAGTTATCATATAATAAATGACTCGTAGACACGGCTGCGACGTGATTATGGTGTGATAATCACATTGCCGTTATATTACTGCATAAAAAATGAGCATTATACATGCTAAACAACCAAGATGATTGCAACTACTCGTATTATCAGCTTTCTACTGGTACGGGGTAAATATTGGATTGAATCAAGCAGCTGTTCTTTACAATCAATTGCGATATTACTGAGTGAAACTCTAGTAACATTGAACCTACCAGGGTTTTTCTTTTTGCATGGTTGGATTTCTGTTCCCTGAAAATTAATCAATTTATGTTCTATATGAAGATGTGCGTAGTTTTGATATTAGTGCCATATTTGTATACCGGCACCGTTTTAGGTACGTACGACGTTAATAGTGTGTATATAACAAAGCTTATAATATAAACGATTTCCTTTGATGTTTGTAAAATGTAAACTAACACATATATTTGGTTTGTTTTGTTTTTGTTAACATCTAATAGGTATATTTTTGCGTATAATTAATAGTGTAACGTCAATGACTTTGGTTTTAATCTCATTAGTAAACATGACCATCATCATACTCATAACTATCGGAATCTGGACCGCTCCTCTTCCTTAATCGTTCCCTCAGTGTTCAAGATCCTGATTGCAACTACTTGCATCGTTGATAGTTTCTCCATCTTTCCCGATCTTCGTCTTTGTGGAGTGTCATGTTGGCTGGCAGCAACTTTCAAAAAAATTAGTGAAACATTTGACTTGATTAAAGATATTTATATTTAATGTTGTTATTGTCTACAGCTATCAGAAGTTGGCGGTGAATTGGCAGAAGAAAGAGCAGCAGCTGGGCATGCGACAGAGCGCGCGGATGCCGAAGCGGCTGAGAGGCTGCGCGTCGAGAAGGACAACAGAGACCTTCTTGCTAACAATCAGAGGTTGCAACAGGTGAGCATTTATATGTTTACTAGCTGCGCTCCGCGGTTTCACCCGCGTGATGACGTGTGATGAATGGTGATGATGAAGAAAAGTATCCTATATTTGTTAATCCAGCGCCTCATCTATATCTAGGTATATCAAATTTCATTAAAATTGGCCCCATCGTTTGAGCGTGAAAGAGTAACAAATATCCATCCATACAAACTTTCACATTTATAATATTAGTGGAATAAGCGATGCAGTGAAGCGATGTCCTATGTTCTAGGTATAGTACCTAACTTGTGGTTGGTGTTCGTTGTTGTTTCTTTTTAGTTCGACAATAACATGAGAAGCGGTGTTCTAATCTGCATAAAATTTTGCAGGGGTGTAGTTTATTTAAACACAATTCTCAAGTTGTAATATGAATAATATCTATTGAGGAGCTGTAAAGAAATCGTAGTCGCAGCGAGGACCAGATCGATGTGATTTGTTGTTGGACCGCGCGAAACGAGGACTTCATGGTAACTTGGGCATATCGCAGATTGTATATTTGTTGTTCGTTCGAGGATAGCTCTTAACAATTCGAACAGTTGGTCGGATCTTTATGAAATTAGGCAGCAAAAATCGTATCTATCAATATAATTTTTAATTATATATATGCATATGTTAAATGGGGAGTTGAAATTTCTTAGGAACGGAATCAACAGCTCTGGACAGGCCCGCATTGAATGTGAAGCGATTGGAAGGCTGATTAGGTTTTAGCAAAGGAGTTAATATAGACAAGCAGTCCTCAGTAGTGTATGATACCGTCTTTGTTGGTGCCATTACAGATCTATAACTATATATATTCTGCCCTCGAAGCTGTAGGTAGTGTGTACTGTGTATATTTGTTAATACTCAAAAACTCAATGTCTCAGTGCTGAAATCTCTGTGTGGTCTGCAAATAACATGGAACTACTAATTGTATAAAATTACCTATAGATTTCTAACAGAGTCTCAAGAATTCAAGAGCAGCAGAACTCTTTGGGAATGAGTTCATCATTCACCACTGCCACCGTACCTTTTTCCATCGTGAAGCAGTAATGTTAGCATCACTATGTTGGTTTGAAGGTATGGTTGTCGGCTCACAAAAAAAAATGTAATGTCTCACATCAGTAGCCTCTATACAAAATCAGAATCTTCGGATTCCAAAAGTAAACTGATAAACACATAATAACTTTCAACAGAGCTATATACTAAATATAATAAGCGTCTTGAAAGTGTTAATTCCAAAATGACATAGTATATCAACATAATTATCATGTACAAGTAAGTACTAAATTGATTTATTAATTTTCCCCCGTCCCAAATACTCGAAATAACTCAATGTCGAGCAAATGTCAGTAAAGTCACTTAAAACATTTCATAAATAAGGACAAGCATGTGACCGTCATTCTGACAGTAGTTAGAGATAAATATAAACATAGCGGAGATTCTAATATAACAAGTTCGGCGACGTATACTTATAGCAAGTTAGACGTAAGACGAAACAAAACGATATTAAAAAATATATAGTGACACTTCCGCTGAAAATAACAATGATTTTGGCCTATTTGGGGGTGTGCACCACCCTCCCTCCCGCATAAACTGCTAATAGGAAGAATACAAAATAAAAACACACAAGAAAACCCAAAAAAACGATTCACCTCTACACGAGGCATCCTCAGGAGATGTTGACTCGTCGAGCGCTAGACCGGCAGTGAGAGAAACCTCTTACTGTCGGTCTAGCGGTTGTAATGCGTCTACAATGATGTACCACATGGTCTATAATAACTACAATCAAAAGCTATTCGCAAAGTTTTTTAGAGCATTGCGCTGGCCTTATCTGCCCGATAGGTTACTGATTTCTCACTCACTCACATGGATATATATGTTTTTAAGTAAATTCCCTTTTAATTTTCAAAATATAAAGTATCCTACAAATATAAGCTACAATAATTCTCGAATTCACCGTATTGTATTCATCATATCAACCCGAATGTCCACCTTTGAACAAGGTCTCCCCCAATTGAGGGGATTTGCCATAATCCCCACGCATGCAGGCGTCTTGGAGATCGTAGTGCAGTAGGCAGTTCCTCAGAAGTGCTGGTGGCCACCTATGCCGGTAAACCCGGCACCCCTCGGAGTAATATTTAAAAGCAAAACTATTAATTTTATTCATGACATTAAGCAACCAATTGAATAAGTAAATGATTTGAGTTGTTCCACTCTCATCATACATAGATAGGTTAAGTAATACTATTTCTCTTGATGGTCAGATATAAGAAGAATAGCGACTCTCTAAAGGTCAATACTGGAATATACCGTTAGGTATTGAGCGACAGATTTCAATCTTACTTAAGTTGGATAGCCAGTTGGCAACTGTAGAAAGTGTGAAAACTCTTTTCATGATGTGGACTTGCTAAGGCACCGAAATATCAAGGTCAAGGTCCTCTCCCTATAGCTATCATCGGTTAGGCTGCTCCTTAGTTATCATCGGTTCAAAAACCCAAATCACCCGTATTGAAAAGAGATTTTGCTTTCAGTGTTTTAAGAGAATATCGGCACATTTCGAGCACAGTTTATTTATCAAAACATAATTTTGACTAACCTCGACGTTTCAACCGAGTTGCATAGACCGTGGTGACGAGTAGACTCTACTCGTCACCATGGTTATGCTTTCTGTGTCCTTATAGCATATAGTTAGTATAAACATAAATACTTATAACCTTCGTATTCACAGGCATCCGAGCGCTTGGAGTTGGAGCTTTTGCACTGGCGTTCCGCAGAATCCGGCAACGCGGAGCCCTCAGACTCTGAAGGGTCCGAAGCAGACGTCAGCACTTCGGGAGACAAGTACAAAAAGCGCTACGAACGAGCTCATCGGGAACTTCAACTGCTGCGTGCTCAGTTGCGAAGACAACACGAAGATGATTTGGAACAGCTGGTGTCTGTCAAAAAGCAGCTGGAGAAAAAGGTAAGCCCATAGCTATTAAAATACCACTGCTTTTTTTTGCTCGCCGGAAATGACACTCATAAAAACGTTATAGTTGTACATTTTCTGCACATTTTTGCTTGTGATTCGAAGGTGAAGGCGAATTTGAGGTTTGATAAAGACTACTAACACCAAGAATGTGACCCAAAAGCTCTTCTCGTATTTCAGAAGAGCGCGCCCTAGTTGAGGTTTCACAGAAATTACTGTACATAACTACACCATAACTCAGATCTCATCTCAAGTAGAGTTGAAGTCAAGTTTCAAGTACTTTACGTACCATACGTACTTACCTCAAAAAAACCTAGTTGTTGGGCAAAAGCTGCACCTAATAGAGAATACCACATGAATGATATCCTGAACCTAAATAAGAAATGTATTAATAACTTTTTTACATTAATTAATTATTTGTGATTTTAATAAACTAACACAATTTTTGAGTTTCCATTTACGTAAACAAAGTTTTGTCTGAAACACCTACACTTGAATAATACTGTGTAAAGTGTAGACACGTTGTTGTTACACTAATGTATAACTTTTATTATTTATAACATACATACGTATTTATCCCTCGCTACGCTCTCTACTATGCTGTTACATCTAAGCAAAACGGCAGATCCAAGATTCTAACAAAAAAATTAAATCGATTTATTTCAACATTTTATTATAAAAATGAACCCCAATTTCTCCTGGTCACGCTATAACTTGAAAACGGATGGAACAATTTCACTAATTCTTTTTATTGTGTTAATTGTTGCCAGGAGAAGGTTCTTATGAAAGAAAACCCAAGAACGGATGAGAGGTTATGGCGAGGCCGAAGGCCGAGCCTACAACACGAATGAAGCCTCTAGTAATATATATAAATAATCTATATTATTTACAATTTGAAAAAAAATAAATCCGACATCTATTCTATTCATTTATTGGAGTGTATCTCAAAAACTACCTAGACCGAATTTTATGAAATTTAAATTGGCACCAGCTTTCAAACAAATAAATAATTTTAAGATTCACTCGAGAGAATTTCGGTTCACTCAGTCGAAAGTTATGAGGTAACAAACATTTTAAAAAAACAGTCTAATTGAGTACCTCCTCCTTTTTTTGGAAGTCGGAGAACTCAGTAAATTGATTAAAATGTAACGTCTTTAAAAGAGTATCACATTTTCTGTATATTCACAGTTTATTATGTGGTAATTTAGTTTACTGTACCAGAAACGACGATATGTGATTCACTTGATTCTAACCTCGAAATAGGTTTATAACTTTGTCATGTAGAAAGATATGTCTACCTAGAGTAATAAACGCAGTTATCAACGAAATGAAATTGCACATAAATCATACATTATTATGTCGAGACGTAAAACTACTTATGTCCATTTACTGAAATAGAAACACTAAAAATCATATAAACAACATTTCATTGCTAAGGACACCGTCACAGAGTGGGCGCAGTAAGTCACGTTTACCGTTTCCGCCATTTTTTCACCAATGCAAACTATAATTAGGGAGTGCACTCACTGGATAATGCAATTTCTATGTATGTATTTTATTTTTTAAATCGCTTTGTACTGAATTGCCTATTATACCCGACGACGGTGGTAATTTTTTAAATGAAATAATGATTTTTTATGACAATTATTATTAAAGCGCTATGGCGTGTTTTCAACCGACTTCCAAAAAATAGGAGGTTGTTAATTCGACTATATGTTTTTTTTGTATGTTCGTCACGCAATCATTCCACCAATCGTGGATCGATTTGATGTTTTTCTTGTTTGGTAGATCGTACTTCAAAGGTTTATCTATTATTTATTATATTATGAATATTGTGTGACTTTATAGTTATATGTAATTTTTAGTACGTATAATAATAATAATAATAACAAGTAACAAAAAGCTCCAAGGGTGGAAGTGTTAAAGGGCATAACGCCGGTAGTAGCATTTAGTGAAACCGCAGCACACCTCTCGACACCCTTTAGCCAGCCACACCAACGTTGCCCCTTCTGTCACCATTCATGGTGGCCTTTATGGGGGGCCCGTTTAGTGGGTGGCAAGTCACCACCTGCCCAAAAATTTTAAAATGAGACTGAATTTGGCAGGTGCCGTAGTCTCTTCCATAGCCCACTATCTTTTTATCACTAATAAAATCATTTCAATAGCCTTGTCATTTTACCCATTTTTATAATAGATATACCATGTCACCATCCATCCAAAAGTTTCTGTTTTTTTTTTATACTACTTTGTATTTTTATACCAAACAGGCCTCTAAGTGTTGGCTACAGCCCCACTTATGCCTTTGTAAAGGACCGGATGAAATCCGTGATTTATTTTGAATAAAAGGAATAATAATAATAATATAACATAATAATAATATAATATAGCATAACGCCGGTAGTAGCGCTTTAGTAAAAAGTATGCAGTACACCAATCATGGTGGCCTTTATGGGGGGCCCGTTTAGTGGGTGGCAAGTCACCACCTGCCCAAAAATTTTAAAATGAGACTGAATTTGGCAGGTGCCGTAGTCTCTTCCATAGCCCACTATCTTCTTATCACTAATAAAATCATTTCAATAGCCTTGCCATTTTACCCATTTTTATAATAGATATACCATGTCACCATCTATCCAAAAGTTTCTGTATTTTATACCACTTTGTATTTTTATACCAAACAGGCCTCTAAGTGTTGGCTACAGCCCCACTTATGCCTTTGTAAAGGTCCGGATGAAATCCGTGTTTTTTTTAATAAGGAATAATAATAATAATAATATTTTTTATTCAAATAACAAAATGGTTCGGTTTCACTCTTAAAACTAGTTACACAATTCTAATGTATTTTACTTAATATTATTAATAGCCCTGATCACCACACTAGGATTCCCTGTGTCGTGCAGATCAGTGTCGTACACTATGCAACATTGTGGTACAACATAATACTGACGTTACAACAACATGTTCTATTGTCTACACTTCAAAGCATGAAACCATAATAGTAAACACAAATAGGTACACAGTGGAGTTAATACAGCAGTAGGTAATGAATTGATATATTGGTACTGTAAGTACCTATATGAAAAATAATAATTCTATGTGTGTATACTACATTATATCACATATATATATATTCTACTTATATATATACAAACATATAACACAACATACAATACACATATTACAAGCATGGAATATTTTCCACGGTATATTACTGAACTAGCTGTCCACGCGAACTCCGTTCCGGAATAAAACTACCTTTGTCCCAGCACGTCTGTCTCGCAGGATAATAAAATTTTCAAAAATAATAAAACTTCATTAGTATCTTCAATAGTAGAATGGAAATCGGTTTCAAATTCATTTTTAAAACTAAAAAGCCATTTTAATATAATGCTACTAAATCAGACCAGACTTCCATTCTATTACTTTGGTTAAATTAGTTATTGGAGTGTAACTCAAAAACTACTGGACCGAATTTGATGAAATTGAAAAGGGACCACACGGGAAGCACCAGCTTTCAAACAAAAAAAAAGGATTTTGGAAATCGGTTTACTCAGTCAAAAGTTATGAGGTAACAAACATTAAAAAAATACAGTCGAATTGAGTAGGTACTTACCTCCTCCTTTTTGGAAGTCGGTAAAAAACTGAAAGTTAGTAAACAACCATAACATTATTTATTTATTATGCAATGTGTATCTGGAAAATTAATACATGATAAATGAATACTTAGATGAAGAAAAATATGCATGATTTCTCTCTTCCTTTTTAAATTCTCATATTTTATTATAAGTAATATATACTTACACAATAAATCTTAAATATAAATGGAGTATAATAATCGCCTACGTGCCCTGCCTGTGACGACAACGTAGATTTGTTACGTGTTGTGGACGGCGCGGGCGGCGGCAAACGTAATGAAGTGGAGAAAGCTATGGATTTCGCACCTCTTAGCCAATATAGACGTCATTGCTAGAGTAAATCCATAAGCTTGAGTACGTACGTCGCGCAACATTTCATTCATTAATAACAATCTCTTACAATAAAAAATACAAAACAAAGAGTATATTTCATTTTTTTCCTTTATTAGTACACCTATAAGTTGCATATTTGCTATTCCTCAAGTTATGTATGTACCTACGTATTTATGGTTGTATCATGTAACATTTTATTTAAGTTGTCATGGCGTCTGACACGAATTGTCGGAAGACGCGGGCTCGAATCCCGTCCGAGGATGTGTATCAATTATGTCCACTAAAATTTCAATGTTTGATCCCGCTAAGCAGATGCTTAAAATCATATAATAAGTATAATTAAAAATGCTATAGTGACCTAAATCATCTGATTGGAAAAGCGAAAAATATTGTTTTATTAAATACAATATTTTATAATTTAAAATATAATATTTTGTAATATAAAATATAATATTTTGTAATACATAAAATATAATATTTTGTAATACATAAAATATAATATATAAATCAAATATTGTAATAATTTGAAACCGCGCATTTTGTGTATTTAATACAACTATACAACTTCGCATAAATTTCGCCTTAAGTATGATTTTTTACTTTATAAGTGATATATTCAAAGTTAGTATTTTCTTAGTTAGTTTCAGTTATAACCAAGCAGACTTAGTACTTCCTTGCCAGCCGTTCACATCACCAATGACCAACAACAACATGCATGTCAAACGCGTTACCCAATAATGCAAACACGTAACAAATCGATGCCTCCTAACTATATCTATATAGGTAGGTAGGTACCTAACCGTAATCATTACGAGTACACTGATGTAATATAGGTACATTGATGGAATACATTGAAATAATTTACGATGCTTTACGTAAGGTTGAAAATCGCTTGTTAGATTAGACGATGTAATGCGAAAATGCGTTAACCTTGTACGTTTTCTTTATATTTTTCGATACATACTAACACAATTGAAAAAACTGCTGGTTATAACTTTAGTACTATACGTTGGCTAAGTATTACTTTAAAAAAATATAGTGTTATCGCTGAAAATTCTGAGAGTATGGACGTGAAAGTTTATTTTTGTGGACCTATTCAGGATTTTTTTCTGCTGAAATATATATGAATTCTATTCGGTTATTACTCTTTTCCTATTCTTTTTCGGACCTTTGTATTTTTTTCATAATATACTATCGATCTGTTTCGTTACACTAGGTGTTTAAAAATTCTGCTTTTTCTTTAATCACGGTACGAGCGCGCCCTGTACACGAAATCGGCGGGTGTAACGTATTACACGGTTATAATGCAATTTGGCAAGTGCGATGATTGACGACAAATGGGTTCTGTTTTACAAGATTTGCGTTTTTGTCGTAACTTTTTGTGGACCTATGAATAAATGCGTAAGTGTAACGTAACGTGTCGTTCAAGTGAAAAACTGTCATTTATCTAGGACAACTGTGACACAGATAACTCATACTTTGTACGCTGAAGCGTGACGGTTTATGTTTGCGATACAAATAGTTTTTCGCAAAGTGTTTGTGCTACGGTCTATGTTTACCATCCGTTTGGATTTATTAGGAAGAACGCGTCTTGACACGTTAATTAGCTGACCTGGCTTCCGTCGCTTCACCACCTTAGAGGTGAAATGTCCAAAAAATCTTTCTTGCTTACATAAAATGCATCAACAACGAAATTCGCCTAGTTTGTTTTGTTTGTAACCCCAGCGATTTAGACTCTGCGTAGATTAATCGGTCAGTTAGCTCAGTCAGTTAGAAGTAATTATTTATTTATTTATCTAAAAACTTACATCTATCATTACAGGTAATAAACCCAATATAATAGAGTAACTATATTATCTATATTATATATATTATATTTATACTTATATAGTATTAGTTTAAATGTATATTCAAATATGTTTATTTGTAAGACTAACTTTTTACTGATGAAATGAGATCCAGTTTTCTAAATTCAGTAAATGCTCACACTGAAGAACACCCTATAGCTAGCTAGAGGTGATCATAATGAAATCTATCCATATAAAACTACTGTATATTCTGTGTCTTTACTATAAGTCCATTATGTTTATTTAGCCGAGACACGAATATATCAGCGATTTAATGATACTCGTACACACTCTATCTATAAGATATGTAGCTCACGAGATTGCCGTTGATGGCTGTGAATCATCACACTTGCCACGAGAACTGCTATCGCTGACGTAAAAAAAATTATAAAGATGACATTTCTGCTCGATATCGACGTAAGAAAACTTATTTGCTGTAAGTAGCAAGAATGGCGTAAGTACTGAACACACAGCTAGATTCAGAAAAATAAATATGCGTCGAATGGTCTGGGTCTCATATTGCTACAATGAAAAAACTTCATTGCTGTTCATGAGTATTATTTTTACAAAACTGTGATTAAAAAATCATTTTTCTGGCAAAGATAATTAAAAAGATATGATTTTTTACTAACTTTATAAAAGTTCATTGTCTCTGTGAGTAGTTGGGTTTTGGCTATACTTACAGCGAAATACGTTCTTCTTGTTCTTGTATCGATATTAGCTGTCACTATGGGATGGCATTGTTATGTATGTCCTACCCGTTACTGTAATATTATTCTTTTGGCGATTGACTCCAATATTTGTTTATATGTGAGGGCGACTAGTAACAGCAACGCGAGCTGAAAGACTGGACTCGGAAACTAAACTGAATTTAGTCAGAGTTATTTCTTTGCCATCTACGCTGCCCGTTAAGAATCAATATATAGCATCACAACCGAAATTGTTACACAGAAAACCCCTTAGCCCTAAAGTTCTGCGCAGCACTCATCATCCTGAAACAACCGTTCAGTCTCATTCGCCCAGCAATTACACTTGCTACCACTGTAACTGGTGTATACATACAGCGTACATTACAACCGTGTTTCAATATAGGTAGTTCATTCAAAAAATAAAAAAATTACTTCAGTGAGCACTGCGTATTGCAGTAGGTATCTTATCTCAAACATCAACGTTTCAGTCCGACACAGCGTATGGAATAATGTCATTGAAAATAATTTTAAAATTGTATTTTTAAACATGCTATATTTTTGATCGTGCCACATCATTGAGATTCCCTCGTCCGAGATCCAGAAATATCTAGTTTTATTATTTGTTTGTCCGATGCTGGGAAACAACATTCCAGAATCTAACCTTCATGCATTTAAAATTTATATTCGGTACTCGAGTTAATATAGAATTCATTCAAAGATTTATTAAATATCAACCAACCTTCATGTTCATATTTCATATGCTTCCAATTCAGCCACCCTGATGATGATGAAATGGAACGACTAAACCTATAAAACTAAGCTCACAAACTTCTTATGTATACCTGAATAATACAATGATGAAGGAGAGTGAAGGTGAAAGGAAGAAAGGTGAAGATTATATAGAAGGAAGGAAGGAAGAAGTTAAAAGAAATAGTTATATAGAATGGTTTTTAATTAATGTAATTTACTTACTCGTAATTACGTTACCGTGATACGATGTCATCACGAACGAATGTATTGAAAATTGGCCCAATTTTTACGTCCCAAATGAGACTTATTTGAAGCACGTTTTTACGACATATCTGACCTATGTTTTTTGAACATTGAGACATTAATCCTTCCTATACCGTGATAATATAAACAAAAGATTTATGAATGAAACGCACGTAAATTTACGTTTATGGTAGGCAAAGGGTTAAATCATAGTACAATATCTAAATTAATTACGACATTTAACGGTACATGCGATCTTACAAAGTTTGGTGATTAGTGAACCTACAAGAATGTATCATCATCATCATCATCTCAGCCGTAGGACGTCCACAGCTGAACATAGGCCTCCTCCATGATTTTCCAAAAGGACCGGTCGGAAGCGGCCTGCATCCAACGTCGTCCTACGACGTTCATCAGGTCGTCTGTCCACCGTGTCGGTGGACGACCTACGCTGCGCTTGCCGGTCCGTGGTCTCCACTCCAGAACCTTTCGGCCCCATCGGCCATCTGTTCTGCGTGCTATGTGCCCTGCCCACTGCCACTTCAACTGGCTAATCTTCTGGGCTATGTCGGTGACTTTCGTTCTTCTACGGATCTCCTCATTTCTGATTCAAGAATGTATAAAATAGATGAATGATTAAATATATTTACAAAACTTAAAAGATTTTTTTTATTGTATGCGCTTTTATCAGAAATATATAAAAAATAACATCAATATGTTTTGGTTAATCCCACCACTTTATCTGTCATAACTATTGAGGTCGTCCTACGAAATTATTTATCTGAACCTATCTCAAGATCATCGCTGAGGCCGAAACTAGATAGCGATATGAAACTCGCATTCCGATATGATCTACTTAGCTTTCATAACGTTCGTAACGCGATTTTATGTATATTCAACTCTCTGTATAATGTTACTAGATTTTTTTACTCTTGAATTTTTCTCGTAGAGTGTGTATTTTTATATAATTTTCTCAGGCACCGTTTTATTTTTATGTATCTGGTATTCCCATAGCTACGTGTATTATGTAATATGGTTACGCTATTATCGTGTTGTAATAAAACTCTAATCAGCAATCTGTTTAGAATTGATTTCTGTCTTGTGGTGATATGTTTTGGTGTTGGTGATATTCGTTACAGATTGTAAAGTTATTTAAAAAGTGGTTCAATAACTGGATAACAGACACGTAAATAGGACAACAATTTTAGAATGATGATAGATATATTTTAATTCATAAAATTTTCACAAATTTAATTCAAACAACAAGAAGAATTGGCTTATACATTTCAGAAGTCATAGATCAGCAATGAGTACAAAAATGTAGTGAACTATTTGATTCAGAATTGCAAATGAGTGTTTTCTACAGTTTGGAATGAAATAAAGTAGCTCATTCTTAATCAGCATCTAAATATTCATTGAAAATTAATTCAACGTAAGACGGGTTAAATTGATTGTGACTACACAGTCTAATATTTAGACTTCAATATATTCCATTAGTTAAGCAACGTCGCAATGGAGGAAAACGTCGAAGAGGTTAGTGCTCCCAATAGCCCCGTAATTTTTATTAACTTTACAAGAAAACCTAATTTACTTATTTCTCTTGGCACCCATCCAACATCGGTACAGTAACGACTGTTTGCATTTCTAACTGTGTTTTTTGTGTGTTTTGACGTGAAGGGTCGTCATAAAATTGTGATATAATATTTGGCAACATACGCCTACGGCTGTTTGAAGAGGCAAGGTTATTAGTTTCGTTAATGACAAATTCCTTTTTGTGGCCGATATTAATTTAGTACGAAAAGTGGTTCATAGCTATTTGTTATAATCGCTTTATATTGCATGCCGATGCAAAGCAATATATACCTACCTACTTTATCAACAAAGATTTCAACATCATCACAGGCTATTCTTTCCGCGTACTGCAAGATATAAGCGCCTTTCTTCTTATCTTGCCCACGAAGAGATATATATCTTATGATTTCTTGGGCGTTCGCGATTCTTTTGCATTTATATTAAACAACTTTAAACGGATTAATCACATAGATCTCTAGTAGAGATCTAGAGTACTGTAGTCTATCCGTGACCATGTTCACTGAAAAGTGTTCGAAACGTCGAGACATAAAAATATAAAAAATACACGATTTAATCCGCTTAAAGTGGTTTAATTTTGTAAGATATATTATAGGTAGATAAGCCTAGAGTTAGGTGTCCTACGAGTACCTAATAAGTATTTATTAATTATCCACTACTACTAATTCAGCTGCTATTTAGCAGCAGCCGAATCTCGTAATATTTATGCGAATACAAGTTTTCAATTTAGGTTTTAAATGCTCACTACAAAGTTGAACATCGTTTCATCATTTTCGACAGTTAATTGTTCCACCGAATGATCACTCAAACGAATAAGTATATTTCTGCTAAAGTACCACGTTTCTTTGCCATCAATGTCATTTTCCTCCAGATTTCGTTTACTCGTTCCGGCCTAGCATTGCATCCATATGTTGAAAACTTCTTACCACGAACCAAAAAGTTTAGCAGTTCCTTCCTCTGTCGTGTAAGTAAATTGTGGAATGCTTTGCCGGCGTACATATTTACTTGCAGCTATGACCCTGGGTCTTTCAAGCGGGGCGTGAAAAAGCATCTGTTAGGTCATCGTACTCGTAGAGGTAGCGATTAGTGCAGCTTGCGGCTGCACTAATGGTCATTGCTTCTTGATTCCATCTTCGCTTTCCATCAGGCGAGAGGGAGTCACTTTGATAAACGATTATAAAAAAAACTATGCCCAAAATGTTCCCGGAATTTTTGGAGTTTCTTCCATGAACGTACTACATTTCTGTCTTCAGTCAGACCGCAACCGTTGTACTGCGCCTTTGGTATGAGCGCGGTGAGGCGCGGGGGTTCGCTCGCGTATTCGGTGCCACTGGCTGCCTCTGATTACACCATAGTTACTTGTGCTTATCCTCTCCGCACCACGTCTGTCACACCCAAGGCGCGGTACGGCGTTTTCAGTCAGACTTTAGCAACATTGTGTTTTTTTATCGTTCAGGTGCAAGATGCGTACGAAGAAGTGGAGGAGCAGAGGGCAGTCGCGGCTCAGTGGAAGCGCAAGCTGCAGAAGCTGACCAACGATATGGCCGATCTGCGCTCGTTGCTTGATGAACAGGTATGTTCCACTTTATTACATAAGATAAAAGGCTTGAAATCTATACTATCTTATACTGATCATTGTATAAATATTTGTATATATATATTATCAGTGCATATATAGTTTGTATTATCTGATTTCTAAGGCATTTTAGCTTGAATCTGAGAAAGGCTTTCAATCCAAGCTAAGTTGCAAACCATTATATGGCGTAACATTTTGTTAAATTAATTGATCGAACACTATCACGAGTTTTCTTTATAATATTTTAGTAACCGAATAGGCCTCGCGTGATATTTACCGGAAATTTTGTTGAGGTTTTTGTTTTCTGTTGACGTTCTTCGTCTGGAAGTCATTATTGAGCGACTCGCGGGGGTAACAACAACTGATGTTGTGTATCATTCCAGACATGCCGAAACAACCTGCTTGAAAAGCGTCAGCGCAAGTTTGACGGCGAGCTCCACGCGGCGCAAGAGGAACTCAAACGTGAACGCGGAGCCAAGGAGCGCTTGTCGAGAGAACGCGACCAGGCGCACGCTGACAAATACGCGCTCGAGCAGAGCCTCTCTGTGAGTCTGACGGTTCTATCAGATAATTTATAAGTACTCCTTACATTCTGTTTCAGCTACAAGCACGTTTTTTCTGGCATTTTGTGAGCATAATCCCTTTGCCATTCAGAGTTTATAACTGAAGTTTGGCGTGATACTGCACTGGTCAGCCCGAGACATGGGTTTTGAGTCTGTTTCGTAGTAATTTTCAGTGCTTTCTTAGTGAAGGTTTTCTTAATTTTCTTTTTGTCGTCTGCCTAGCCGGAAGACTGATCGTGGATAATTTACTCGTATGGCGAAATACTTATGAATGTATGTCTTATATATATCTCTAAAACTATTAAAGGGTTTGAACTTAAGAACTTATTCAAACTTGAGAACTGGAGACGTGCTTGTTGCTGTCGTTTGATTTCAGTAACCAAATACGATCAGAGGGCATCTGTCATGACAGCGTTAATAATATTAAGTTACTGGCCATAGTCATTTAGAGATTGCAATATCGAAATGACTAAAGATACAAATGATAAAAAAATTGTTAATATTTTATCCTAAATAAAATATTGATTTATTTTAGTTTGGAATATATACATTTATCAAATCAATGGAGAAGAGCCGTATATTGGAATCATTAGCGTGCATTACGTGAGGTCCGTGTCCAGCAGTAGGCTTATATGGAATGATGCTGAGTATGACGATGAAGAAGAAAACAATAAACAGTTTATTTGAATGAATTTATTATAATTTCAGGAAGCTCGGCTAGAACTCGAGTTAAAGGAAGAGCGTTTGGCTGCAGCGACACGGGAGCTCGAAGAACGCGGCGGTGGCGGTGACGAGGTCATCGCCCTGCGCCGAGGGAAGGCAGAGCTCGAACGACGGCTGCGGGATCAGGAGGAAGAACTTGATGACCTCGCTGGACAGATACAGGTAACCTCACATTTCCTCACACCTCACATTTTTCACATGATCCGGTTCGAAGGACCATCTCGAGACCTGCTGTGGGTAGATTGAGTTCGAGCAGTGACGCGTAAGAGACTACTTTTGCATTAGTTAGATTCTGATTTGTGGTAGGCCAGTTACTTTATTGGTAGTAAACACCTCGTCTTCAATCAAAGTGCGAAGTCCCCGTTTGGTATTTTCGATTAGTGTGAATATTTTTCTATAATATAATATATATCTCGGGTCTTGGATGTATGTTATGTTAATATCTATGCCTCCCGCGACTAGAAATCCTAGTTTATCGTAATGCATTATTAGTGAATAAACATTATTTATTATTAGTACAGATGAGTGTAGCTTGGATGATTCCATTAGGTGTAAAGCTAATCAGTTAAATGCATAAAAGCATTCCGTACTAAAAGCAACTGCATAGTATAATCTAGACAACCCTCCTACTTACATCCATTTATTTTGTCAACAAGTTTATTTTTATTACTTAATATTTATTTTCTTACAGTTGCTAGAAAGCTCGAAGCTTCGACTGGAGATGCTTCTAGAACAGCAACGCAAAGAAGCGCGCCTTGAAGCGGCCGCCAGGGACGACGAGATGGAAGAAACCAGGGCCAATGCTGCCAAGAAGCTTAAGAGTAAGGACAAAGGATTAAATAAAACCAACTATGTAGTGCTTGGAGTGGGTTTTGCCTTAAAGTTCTAAACTGATCAACTACGTTATGCCTTGCTGCTGTTATGACTTAGATGAGTGACCGCTAGTTTCATTTCCAACTGAGCGCTTTCGAGCTTCGAAGGGTACGTTAAGTTGTTGTTTGAGGACAATCGTTAGGCTATGTCGAAGGCATTCGGGCAGCCTTAAACTATGACAGTAGGCTAGCTACTTGTCTACCCACCAAACCGCACTGGGCCAACGTGGAGGATTATAAACGTCTTCCTTAAGAAGGTCCGATTTCCAGCAGTGGTACCGTAATGGGCTGATTATTCTCAGACAAATCAAGGCTCAGATTAGTATGAACTAATCAAATTTTTCAATTTTGGAGAGACAAATCATATATCTTATTTATCGGACGGGATTCGAACCCGAGTCTTCTGACAATCTGTATCAGGCGCCGTGACCGCTACGCCACCTAGGCACCCATCCGAGCATCGACTTCACTGATTTTAAGTGTCGCAAGCGGACGATATATATTAACTGATTTTAATCAGTTCACCATAACATACAATATTGCTTCTGAAAACTTGTTAACTTACCCTTCCTTCACACCCGTAATTTTATGCAGTATGTTAATATCTTAAAATATAAACTAATCTTACTTATACAATCGATATTTTCCGCATATATATATATATATATATATATATATATATATATATATATATATATATATATAAACGTTATTGGAACGTTCCAGTGCTGGAAAGCCAACTGGAAAGCGAGCACGCGGAGAGAAGCCTACTGCTCCGTGAGCGACACGAACTGGAACGCAGACTCACCTCGCTGGAGGAAACCGCCCGCGCCGAGAACCACGAGCAAACGCAACTAGTGCAAAGGTTGAAGAGGTATGAACGCAATAGGAACTATTGAGCCATAAACGTAAAATAATTGATTTAAAACAGTTATTCACAACCTATTATCTCAGAAATCACTTGACCAATTATACTCATATTCGATTTTTCACACAGCTGCTGTGTGTGCCAAATTTTATCAATATCGGTCTGTTAATTACGCCGCAGCAAATTTCCTCCCTTTTCAGGAAGAGTACATGTTCTTTATTTTAATCCCTGTTTACCTACAAGATATGTTAACTTGATTTTTTTGTTATTCTAACCCTAACATAGATATAACTTAGCTAAATATAAAAATAAATGTTGTATAGGTAAAAGAGCTCTCTTAATATTTTCAAAATATTAATTCGGTTCTGAAGTACTTACCTACCCTTTCCAAAAGTTAGTCATTGTACTGAAGTTGGAACGAAAGTACATGACTTGAAACGGACAACTTTCCTGCAGGGGTATTACGTATTTTAGTTGCAATAAAATGTTGATTAATATCTCAAATCAAACAGGACAAGCTCAATAAAATCTTTTCAAAATGGTCAAGTTAGCAACTCACTAACATTTTGCTTACAGGAATTGTCAAAACCCAAAGTCGCCATTTTTCAAGATATCAATCAACATATGATTGTAACTGCGACGTAATTGCCCTGCTGATTGCACTGACAATACCGTCATTTATACGTTCACTGATTGACTGTTTCTATCCACTATTATTCTTAATGATATGATTCGCTAGTGTAATACAAATAAGGATCATCAGTTCAAATACAGTGTTACAACTTATGACTGTATAAAATATTTAGCTAGAAATAACATAATAAAATAAAATCGTAAAAAATGAAAGGGACAAAGTTTTGGTTCAAAAACGACGTTAAGGCCTATTCAAACCTGGGCGTTATTCGCTACCGCGAGCGATAGAGAAATCCGAAAGGGGATGCGGTAATTTCACTGTTCACACCAAAGCGGATATCGCTACCGCGCGCGGTAAAGATATTCGTTGGCAACTGTTAGCGGGACGGCAGAACTAGTTTCGCCAAACAAGACAAAATACCGCCTCACTAGGCGGTGAAAGTTTCGCTGCAGTTATGGACTTCATACTGTTTACCTATCGAGTTCCGCGTGGTGTTTTTCGTTGCCCACAGCGGTAGCGAATAACGCTCAGGTCTGAATAGGCCTTTATGCAAACGGTCGTTATTGAAATTGGTTTAAAACAATAAAGATTTAAATGGTTTAAGGTTCAATTGGAAAGAGTCAGCACTAGTTATTATGTCGTCCCAAAACACTAAAGCCATAATATTCTGTTTTGCAAAAAGGGATAACAATAAATATTTCTGTCCATATTATATGTTATTTTAAACCGTATCTAATTTTCTCTGTTTTGTGTCGTTCGTAATCTGTTTCTATATTTCGCAATTACATATAACACTTTACGCACAACACATTTTATAAGAATAATAATTACTAAACGATGTGATTCGTAACTTTACGACTTCGACTCAAAGTGGTTATGCTTCCTACGAAAGACCATCTAGGAAATTTAATTGGTCATAATTTCTTCTTTACGACTTTGTGCCATTTTTCTAGGGATCTGAAGAGATACCGTGCTCTGTTGCGCGACGCTCAGACCATGCTTGAACAGAAAGAAAAAGAAGGTGGCGGTAAAGCGCAGATCAGACAGTTGAAGAATCAGGTAAAATATTAAAATTTCTCCATTCGTCGTTGAAAGTTTACTCCACAGTTTAATAAAAACCCATTTAATCGAAGTTACGGCCCAGTTTAATCTGTTTTTACGTTTTTAATCAGTTCGTTATTGTCCACCTGGAGTTCAGTCAATTGTGGTTTTTCGAGCCGGATATCTAATTATTATATTATAGATAATGATATGTATAATGATAATATTATTTATCTTATAACTACAAATATTTTGATTCCACTTTGGCTCAAAAATGTAGTGTATACTTACTTTATAAACCAAAAGTAACATATTCATTGTGTTTTGTTTTGTGAAAATAAATAAAATTATGAAACTCGTCTTAAATGATATTAGCGATTGTTTAACATGATACAATATCTGCTTAACTTACTTAGTTAACCTGTTCTTTGTTTTACATAACTTATATTAAAGTACAGTAAGTAGTACCTATACATTAAATCGTGGTCCTTCGAGCTGGATAATCAAACAGTGCCCCGTCAACGTACAGTCTTCCTAAAAATAATCTATCATATCGTAATAGTAGTGATGCTTGATCAATACGTTTTATAATAAAATATTAATGTACAATACACAACATTCACCGAATGTCATCTTCACTTATAAAATTGTTATCTTTTCTAAGAACACAATAATTACAAAAAATCATAACAATATTATTCACTATTCTAGGTAGAAGATTTAGAACTAGCAGTACGAGCTGCCATTAAAGCGAAGCAAACTGCTGAAGCGGAAGCAGCCGAAGCTTCCGCTGCTCTAGAGGAAGCGACGCGAGCGCGTAACGACGCGGCCGAGCGAGCGCTCACTGCTACTAGAGAAGCGGCCGCTGCCAGAGCGCAGTTGGACGATGCTGAAGAAGAAGCGGCAGAGGTTTGTACAATTGTATTGTACTACTGTTTCGCGTTTATATATTGTTTACCGTTGGAACGAAGCGGTGTAGGTGAGAAGAGTGTGCTGCATTATGATAGAAAAACGCATATTATACGAATCCTAAACAAGGTTACATTTTTTTTTTGTCAATTACTATTATTACTAGTGTTGATTGAACTTGCACTAAAAAGGGAAATTTTAGGTAGATTGCACAACTTGTTTGAGAAATTATTACTCACTAATTTTAAAGGCCTTTATTAATAAACGTTGCGTAAACATAGATTAGGCGTAACATGCTTTGTCTTGCTTTCACGCGTGACATTTATTGCAAGCGAAAAATTGTCAGACAGATGTTTTAACTACTCCGGGTTTACTTTACAAGTTTATTAATAAGGCCGAAAGTGATTAAATCTCAGATTGGCCGCTAATCAGGCCATCACAGGATACGTATCGAAATCAAGATAGAGCCTTTTGAAATTCACAGTATGCTGTTAATGTACATTTTAGCGGTCGCCTGGATAGCTACTACCCTCAATATTGGAAACCAGTCACGAGTCACCTTACAATCCCACAAATTATGTTTGCTAGCACACTATAAAATTACTTCGTTGCTACTGCAACTTCATGAATTCATTTCACTAACTTAATGTATAAAAATAGGTAAACAAACCATATTCTTTAAATATTATTAATTAACCAAGTTGTATCTTTCCCAACAGCTTCTAAAAAAATACCGCAGCAGTACAAGCGCTCTATGCGCCGCGCAAGCTGAAACTCGCGACGCTTGTGCCAGAGCAGATGCTGCTTCAGAAGAAGCGCGAGTGGCGAGAGAGAAGCTCGCAGAGATCAGCGCGAAGTTAGCTCACGCCGAAGCAGGACACACACACTCGCATCATGAAGCGGAGAGACGATTGGAGCTTAGGAATAAGGTAATTGTAGTAGGTGACGTGTCGTTAAGTGGCGTAAAGAGCAGTCGCTGCTTCATTAGAAGCGCGAGTGGCGAGAGAGAAGTATGAGAGATCAGCTCGAATTAAGCGCATTTGCCAATTCATTGCATTCACTTCATTGCACTGCCAGCCAAAGCTTTAAGATAATTTTTGCGTGGCACTACGCTACGTTCGTGGCCAATTTTAAAACCAAGACATTATACATATACAGGCAGCGTTCCGGAAACTTCGCGAAGTCTTCTCGTCAAAAATACCTCAGTGCCTCAAGACAAGAGTCTTCGACCAATGTGTGTTACCAGTGATGACTTATGGCACTGAAACGTGGTCTCTTACTATGGGCCTCATTGATAAGCTCAAAGTCGCACAACGAGCTATGGAGAGGGCTATGCTCGGGGTTTCTCTACGTGATCGAATCAGAAATGAGGAGATCCGTAGAAGAACAAAAGTCACCGACATAGCTCACAAGATTAGCCAGTTAAGTGGCAGTGGGCAGTGCATATAGCACGCAGAACAGATGGCCGATGGGGCCGAAAGGTTCTAGAGTGGAGACCACGGACCGGCAAGCGCAGCGTAGGTCGTCCACCGACACGGTGGACAGACGACCTGATGAAGGTCGCAGGACGACGTTGGATGCAGGCCGCTTCCAACCGTTCCTTTTGGAAAATCATGGGGGAGGCATATGTTCAGCAGTGGACGTCCTACGGCTGAGATGATGATGATGATGATACATATACTTTATTTCTCACTTAACTGTAACCGTTCTGACGTTGGTCACACTACATTTATGTATACAAAATTTCTTGGATCTGTCTTAGTTAAATTACAAATAAATTTTATTTATGATAATACTAGCTGCGATGAGAGGTTTCACCCGCGTGGTGATGGATGATGATGATCAAAAGTATGTTCTTACCCGGAATATAATCTACTTCCTTGCCAAGTTTCATCGAGATCGGTAAGGCGTTCTCAAGTTATGGTCTGGCTAAATTAAATAGGAATATTTGTTTATTAGAAACTAACTTCGCCACGCGATGCCACCTGCGTGACGTTTATATAGCCGTTAAGTTTTCTTAAATTTACTAATTTTGTGCGCAACTTTCTTATTTTTTCCCATAAGAACCTTCTACGAAGTATTTATTAGAAAAAATAAATGGAGGAAATCAGTAAAGTTATTGAAATTTATATAGAAAAAATTTCACATCCTCGGACGGGATTGGAACCCGCGTCTTCTGACTCCGTGTCAAAGCTGTCCAATAGATGTCGCTCCGTCCCCGCAAGACGCTTAGAAAAATAGAGAGTTAAAATTCGATGCTCGGACCAGTACCTCGGTGGCCTAGTTGGTCAATGGCGTCTGACACGGAGAGTCAGAAAACGCGGGTCGAATCCCGTCCGAGGATGTGAATTTTTCTCTCTATAAATTTCAATATTTGAGATCGCTGAAGCAGGCGTTAGTGCTTTAAAAAAGTAATACTATAGTAAAGTTGTTCTCAAGTTATGACGTGACCACGGGAAATAGGGATTAATTTCATAAATAATTATAAAATGATGATGATGGAAAGTCCTATGTCCTTCCCGGGATATAACCTATCTCTTTGCCAAGTTTCATCAAAATCGGTATAATCGTTATCAAATTATGGCGGGCGCAATGACGAGCGATTCATTTTTATCGATATAGATTGTGTCTATTTACGGGTGCTAAACGTCGACTAATTGCTTAACCCGATTGATAGTATTAACCGATTGTCTCTTCTCCATTAGGAACTAGAGTCCAGCCTAGAGTTGGAGGCCACGGCGCGGTCCCGACTGGAAGGGCAACTGTCGCGGCTCAGAGAGGCGCACGAGCAACTGGCCAGTGAGCTGGCGACGGCCAGACAACGGGAGCAACTCACCGCCGACGAACTGAGGAAACTCACTCGACAATTGAGGTGAGTTGGAATCTACTAAACTGGACTTTACAAAAGTTTGACCTAAACAATCATCACAATTTCATTGATTTTTATATTTATTTATTAATATATTTACGTCATATGTATGTATCAGAAGCATAGTTGTATTAAGATCCCACAGCACTGCTATTAATTCAAATATAGCATTATCTATGTAATGGTAATTCTAAGTTAAACTATATCCATAGTCTACAAAATCTTTTTTCCACAATCCTTGTTTCTGTACAACAATTCTGTAAATGTTTTACTTACATTCCTCACGTGATAGTACAGAAAACTGTGGGCCTAACACGAAAATTTGCATAAGGACTATAACGCAATCGTTTCTTTCACGTAAAACAGTACAAACTGTCATGTATCTAGGGCAGCTTCCACACAGATAACTCATAGTTGTAAGTCGAAGCGTGACATGTTGTTCGATACGAATAGTTTTTCGCAAATTGTTTGTGCTACGGCCTATGTGGGCCTAGCACGAAAGTTTGCGTAAGTGTAACTTAATGGTATCGTTGACGTATACTATACAAATTATGATATCTGTGCCACAGTTGTACTAGATACATGATAGTATGTACTGAGGCCGTAGCACAGACAATGTGTGAAAAAGTGTTCGTATCATAAACATCAACGCGTCACGCTTCGGCGTACTAAGTATGAGTTATCTGTGACACAGTTGCCCTAGATACATGATAGTTAGTATTGTTTCACGTTACACTTACGCAAATGTTGGTGCTAGGGCCACTGTAAGTTTAATGATCACGCTAGTTATTTTATTTGTGCTCCACATAAAATATGTTTTTACTACCCAATTGACAGAGAGCTTAAAGAAGAGAATTCGAACTTGAACGGCAAGTTGAACGAAGCCGCGCGAGCCAAGTGTAACGCGGAGGCGGCAGCCGCGACCGCAGCAGCTGAAGCGGCATCCGCACGCGACGAGGCGCGCCTGGCCGCGCGGCGGGCTACAGCGCTACAGGAGGCTATAGCCGGGGACCTGTCCAGCCCGGGAGACTCCAGGGATACTGACAGGTTAGCTTTCCCTTTAGTCAACTTTTTACTACACTTTTTAACAGAATGATCTGTCATTAAGTCACTGTCCTGTCGCACGTTCTAGTATAGAGGTGGTTCCATTACTAAAACTTATATTACTTATAACAAGATAACGAGGAAAACGACTTAAACGTTTTATGATTCTGTTCTTTTATTTTGTTTATAGTTTACCTACACTTGTGTACTTATCGGTTTATATTCCACTAGTATTACACGTTAAACTGCAAAGAATCACGATTTTAAGACAATTTAACAAAATCAACGATGGCCATTCTTGGGCATTACCCCAAAACTGCATTAAAATTAAAATTAGTATTATTAGTAAGGTCTATAAAATATTTATAAAATATTTTGGTAAATTCATGTGGAATATATGTCAACTGATCTTCAATAATCCTACTAAAATTTTATACACGAATGTTTGTATGTATGGATGTTACTCTTTCACGCAAAAACTACTGAATAGATTTTAATGAAATTTGGTATCTAGATAGATGAGGCGCTGTAATAACATATAATAGTATACTTTTTCATCATTATCCATCACCACGCGGGTGAAACCGTGGGGCACAGCTAGTACAAGTAGCGGCACGAAACTCTAGCGCTGACCGTTGCTGCGCAGAAGTCAAAAATTTAAATTATCACAGGGGGGCTAGAGGGACGAAGGGTGTGCGTGCGTAGCGCCGGTTGGCTAGCCAGTTGTATTCCGTCCCCCGCCCCGATACGACTCTCCGCGGAGTTCTGACTGTACAGTCGCGTACAACGAGCAGAAGCCTTGTCGAGACAGCTCCATTGTAACACACGATGATTTATTGGAAGGCGTGTCGCCATTATCTGATTCACACTATGACTAAGGATGAGCAGAATAGACAAATGTGTTTAAATGTTGTTGTCTTGTCCATATAACTAGTGTTTATCCCTTCATAGGTCGATGTCATTATAACAATGAAATTTCTATTGTGTCTGGCCGTGTGACCTTTGATGCATTAAATTCTTAAATAAACATTGTCAAAATCGATTTTTTTTCTACCCCTTATAAACTTAATCAGTCTGTCACATGATCGACTTTGTATGGACGTCGTTTTTTTTTATTTACTGATTTAAATAAAAGAGAGTTGAATTTTTAATAGAAAATCAACCTGATAAAAGGCTATGCAGAACTTTGACTATTTATTAAAGTTAGCGTTAGGAAAAGTCCATGCCAAAAGATCTCGAGGCCGCAGTCCAATGCGTTGGTCCGACGAGAACCGCACCACTCTTCTCACATCCGTCTACGATGCTCTACACATAGCCGGTAACACACTGGTGTAACATCTTAAAAGAAAGGACAATGGGTGGAGGAGGTCACGACCCTCAGACATGAGGATTACGACTCAAGGAGGATTAAAGTCAGCGCGCTCGACAGTATCTAATATCCTCCACATTTCGCTCAGTGATAGACTTACTATTTATTTAAATATGTCATAATTGTAGTATGTGCGCGACTGTACCCATGCGCAGCTATCCCTTCCACATTTCGCTCAGCGCTAAACTTACGTGCCGCTACCTGTACTATATATTTATTCAATAAGCTTGTTTATGTGTTGCAGCGACAACGACAGCTACAGTTCGGACGAGTCCATCGGAACATTCCTCGCGAACCACAAGCTGAGCCCCTCCGCCCCTTCAAGGAACTCTATGCAACTTGACTCGCACAAGTCAGTACCTAACACTTTATTCCTTTAAATAATTGATAGTCAAACGTGTGACTATTGTCTTATTGATAACCAATCAGTGTTGACCCTGTCCATAATGATAGAACAAGATGACAACAAGATAATAGTATCTAGTAGATTCTGTGCAAAAAGAGAATCATTCTAAGAATTGAGGTCACATGTGTTAGTTACTGCTAGTAAATAAAAAAGCGGGATGAAATTGTTGCTAATTTACTGTTTTGTAGTTCTATCGAGTCGAAGTTCGCACAGACAGAATAGCTCGATTGGGATGCCATGAAAAATCTGATTGTTCTACGTACCGCCACGACGTTTCTCTTTTTACGTTTTTACTTTATAAAATGTATACATATTATAGTTATTTAACTAAATGATACATGAAAAATTAAACTATGTATGTCTTTTATACTTTTTCATCCACTTCTGTTGCTGATCATATTCACTAGTGCAAATGCCGGAGCACAACGCACCGCTATAAGTTAATTTGCAATTAATATATCTACTTGTAAATAAAATGATTGGATTTACTTCGTTTTTTCAAATGTTGATATAGACATGGAATAGACGATACTTAAATAAAATTTAATCTAATTACTTATAAAGCTGTACGTAAACTTCTGCACTAAAATATCTGTTACAGCCGCATATAGCGAATTTAATTCATGGTAGTTACATTGTACCTTCGTTCCAGATCCCAGACCCCTGAAGGGCGACAGAGCCGTACGTCGGGCGGTTCTTCCAAGCCTCTCTCACCGACCAAAGAGTCATTCGCATAACATCCGCCCGCCGCCGCCGGCTTACTAACGAGCGCATTGCCTGTTCTATGCGCCGTGTTCTGCTCGCGGCAGCGACACGATTCCGCGCACAATGTCGTGGAATAGAAACGTCAGTGTCACTCTGACAGCTGTCAAAACGAACGAGAAACTGCGACGATTACGACAGCTGTCATGAGATGATAATGTGACGGGTGTTTATTGAATGTGGGTAGTCGTGATTACAACAGTGATGGTTGTGTTGCTTATATCTGTTTCCGACGACTTACAGATGACCTGCGAAGTGTTAGCATAATAGACTTAAATCGCGACCTTGACCGAAAGTATGACAGAGTAACAATAGTGTTACAAAAACCCAACGATTTGATGTTTACAACATTTATTATTTAGATCGGTTATGGTCATCTGGTCGTGATTTGGGTCATCATACGTGTTTGTTGTTTAAGTCTAAATGACAGTGACAGTGACGTTTAGCGAACAGTGAAGTGTAGCCCCAAAACGAAAGACTTATGAATTTATCTCCGTACAACGCTTGGAATTAGAAAATTGAATCCTAAAACTAGACTGCTCAATATACAATAATCATCTACACTCTTTTCTATTCATATTAACAAGTTTTAAAAATTTTCATGTATTCGATTTATACGTAGGAAAAGCTTTTGATATGAAATTAGTATTTGCAAGTGTAATGCGGTTTGATGAAATTAGATAATTAAATAAAATAGGTGCTAGTGTTTTGTCGAGCAAATGTTTTTAGCCACGACGTGTGTGAAAGATGAATGCATTCCAGTAATCGAGCTCTGAATATAATCACCCATTTCGGAAACACTAGCGCCACCTAGGCTTTGACATTAATTTATTTAGCATAGAGTTTTTCATAGAGAATTATTGTCTATGGTCATATAAAAGTAATTGCGCGGCGTAGTGCCAGCCAGTCAGTATTCAGACGACCTAGGGGCACGATAATTTACAAAGTAATATTAGGTTCTTTGTTATTTAGTTAGCTAACTTTTGTAAATAACTAGATGGCATATACGATTTTTTATTATTTAATTTGTAATATTTGTGTGATCAGACTGTTATTCTATGATTTTTTTGTTACATGTGAGTTGTTGCTTTATAGTAGACATTGGAAAACATATCTGTTAAGCGTAATAGATTTTTTATTGATATCCCTTGACTGGTATGAATTAATTTAATCTTTTATAATATTCGACGATCTGTATTCGATATTAATGTAGTCCAAGTAGTTAATGTATCGTGAAAATGTAACTCCAATACTTATTGAAACTTTCTATACATAACTTATTTATCTATGTGTCTGTAACCGCAAGTATAAAAATTCGTCTTTAATATGTGTATCGTATAACGTGATGAAATGTTACTTCATTCAATACTGGTTGTAAAATGAAATTATTTAATAAAGTAACAGATAATTAGCTGTATGTTTTATTGCTTTGTGTATTTAACCTCACACATAAACACACTTTCTGTTTGCGCGGGTTACGCGAACTTTGCAAAAGTATACATTTAAATCAGGCTGATACGGCGAGACAAGTGGATGACAATAGAACTGTACGGAAGTTGGAAAAAGAGAATCAGTTCTTTATCAGTCCTTCCAATAGTTGTGATACATCCCACTTCACACAATACACAAATTTTGAGTTTTTACACGAGAAGCTCGCAGGCGCGTCGGTATCGCACTTACTCCGAAAACCATTCTCCTCACTTGCGTTCGGGCGCGCCGCTGTCGCAGTTGTGTCACGTCGTCTCTTTCACACGTATGCAGAGGCGTATGTGCGGGAGTGGATAGATATACAGGGATATAATTGCAACAACCTTAAGTTACGGTTTACGTAGAAATTGTCTTTGAATCAGCGCAGCCATTCCCCCGGGCTTGAAGGGATACCTTCATAATTTGCAAAATATTCGAATTTACCTATTACCTACCTATTATAATTTGTTGAAACCAACGTTTATTGGGTACCTACCTATGATATTAACCTAACTAATAAAACCTATGCTAAATCCCTAACCTAAACGCACAGTGAGTCTACTACGTCTACTGGTTAGGTAAGGGACACAGACGGACCACTGGACGCAAGTAAGACCCAGTTGCCGTCCTAACACGTACTATCCGTGTTACTCCATTGGAACCGGGAAAGACTTCCTCTACTATACCCAGGGGCCAGTGCAGAGGAGGCGAGTTTTCCGTTAGTAGAATAACAACAGTCCCAATCGTAATTGGGTTAACTGGAGTGTTCCATTTGTGTCGCGACTGCAAAGTAGGTATGAAGGTAGTCAGTTCACCAACGCTTCCAAAAAGATTGAACTAATTTATCGAGGAGATCATGACGTTCAAGAGTGTTTATTTTATCGTCAATTTCTACAGCAGGTAAGCATTTTAATGGTGTAAGATTAAGAAAATGTGCTGGAGTCAAAGCGAGAGGTTCTGAAGGATCATTAGAGAGCGTTCTACAAAGTGGTCGAGTATTCATGACCGATTCAATTTGAGTGAGAACGGTATTCAGCTCTTCAAATGAAAGGATTTGTTCTCCTATTACGCTGTATAAATGACTTTTTAAAGTTTTGATATTAGCTTCCCAATTCCCGCCAAAGTGACTTGCAGCTGGTTAAGTCTGACGTTAAGTCCCCACTCAATGCGGTTCTACGCCAATACCTTTCCAAATTCGGTTTTATGATACTTTGTACTCAAATATTCGTGGAGTTCCGAAAGCATGCGCTTAGCTCCGATATAATTACTACCATTATCTGAATAAACTTTGCCAACTGGGCCGCGTCGCGACAAAAACCTTTTAAAGGCTCCCATAAAGCTAGCAGTACTCATGTCCCTAGCCAGTTCGATGTGCACTGCACGGGTCGTCATGCATACGAAAATGCACACGTATGACTTCGTGGACCGAATACCGCGACCACTTGTGGTGACCTTGAAGGGCCCACAATAGTCTGTACCACAGCTCACAAACGGTTTTGCGGATTGAACGACACGACATGAACGGTGATCTGCCATTTCCGGAAAGGATGGCTTGGGGCGAAGGCGAAAGCAAGGCAGACATTTACAAAACTCTATTTCTAATTAAATTTCGTGCGGAAAGTATCCAGTACTTTTGACGTAAGAGCGACATTAATAGGTCTGGACCTGCGTGACAATGCACCTTGTGATGGTAATCTACAAGCAAATCCAGAATGTGGTGTCTTCTCGGAAGCACTACAGGATGTTTCTGGTTGTAGCTTAAGTCTGAATTTCTCAATCGACCGCCGACCTTAACGAGCCCATTGTCAAGAAACGGCTTGAGATGTTGTAAGGAGCGACTACAAGTGTGGCCTGCTTGTAGCTTAGAAATATCGACCGCGAAATGTAAGCGTTGGATTTCACGAAGAGTCAGTAGCTCTGCAAAGTTAAGATCTGAGGCCGATATAAGATCACGTGGTGGCAAAAGTTTTGCAAATCTACAAATGTAAACCACACAACGCAATAACTTTGACCAAGACGATAAGCGATTAGCCAACAAAATTATAGGAGATTCTGCAGGTGGCGTAGTACGAGTAGTTACTAACGAATGTTTCTTTTCTTCAAACACTTCTGCCACCGTGGAAAGATTAAAGGCAACAATAGGCCACTGCGATATATCCGACCGGGCTCAAGGTGCGCCATTTAACCAAAGCGATGGTCGATAATTTGCGAAGGAGTAAGTTCACGGGACAGACAGTCTGCGGGATTATCCGTACCACATATGTGAAACAAGTGTTTTGGTGACAAATCGTTTTGTATTTTGGTCACTCTGTTGGCCACAAATGTGTCCCATCGATGAGGTGATGAATGCGCCCAACAAAAAGCGACAGTCGAATCCGAGAACGCAAAAACGTTTTTGATGTTAACCCGGTTTTTGCACGCATCGATTATGATCTTTATAAGCTGAGCAAGAATGACTATAGCGCAAAGTTCTAGACGCGCGAGTGAAACGACTTTCTTAGGCGAAACTCTTGATTTAGCACTGATAAGGCTTAAAGTATTTCCAGTATTATTTTGGACGTGAAAGTAGACCACTCCTCCGAAAGCCCTTTCGCTGGCGTCTGAAAATACGAGAATTGTTACCACAATGTCAGCGGTGATACCAACGTACCGTGGAATATTTATCTCTAAGAGCAAAGGGAGCTCTTCTCTAAAGCGAGACTACACCTGAACGATAGCGTCAGGTGGAGTTTCGTCCCAATCACACTCGCACATCCAGAGATGTTTGATTATCAGCTTTGCGTACAAGATGACAGGTGCCACAAATCCCATTACATCCCATATCTTCGCGACGCATGATAATATTATGCGCTTTGTGCAAGTTTGAGCGGGTTTACAGATTTTCAGACAAAAAAGGTCAGTAGTGGGTGACCAACATAAGCCAAGTATCTTATGTTGTTCAGAATCATTAAACTCCTTAACAGATGAAAGGCGATGTGTTGGGGGTATTGAATCTACCACAGATTGCGAATTACTTGTCAATTTTACAAGTTCAAACTGACCGGTTTTCATAAGACCTATCATTTCAGAGGCAGTATATATGCCTTCTTCCTCGCATTGGACAGAATAGACAAAGTCATCCATATAAAGGCCAGTGTCAATAATATCTTTAACCTTTGGGTAAGAGTCTCCCTCATCATTCGCGAGCTGTTTGATCGTGCGCAGTGCATGAAAGGGGTTTGATTTCAAACCAAAAACGACTCTTTTGAACTCGTAAACTCTCCCCTCAAGAACCGTGTAACGGTAGCGATAAATAATACGTTGAAAACGGCGGTCACATTCGCGAACACCAATGCTAAGAAACATTTTACGAATGTCAGCGGAAAGTGCGATTGGAAATAATCGAAAATTAATGATTATATTAAACAAATTACCTTGAAGATTTTGACCGCTATAGAGTAGGTCATTCAGCGAAACGTGAGTACTGGAAATCCTAGAGCTTCCATCTAGAACAATACGTAACTTAGATGTAACCTTATCCTCTCTAATAACTCCGTGATGCGGTAGAATATACGACTGGCTATCCGATGTTTGCACGTCTAGAGGTGCAAGTGATTAAAAGAGATAGAATTTTTGCCCGCATGCAAACAATCTGTAATCACGTAAACGATCTTAGTTCGGAGTCAGCGAGGGAAGCATTTTTGTGTGAAATAGAAACCGTGGATTCATTGCGTGAGGATTTCGAAAGTGTGCTGGACAAAATAGTCAATTGGGAATTAAAAATTAACCCCGAATATGTTGTCAGTTATCAGTCACTTTCATCGTTCGAGTATTTATTGGGTTGTGTCAAACGTGCCGCAAAGGCGCATCAGTTGCAAGCTGACGTCAAGCCAGCCAGCCAATACAGGTCGCCTAGACTTCCACCAATAGAGATTCCCGAGTTTAACGGGGATATAAAAAATTGGCCTTTATTTTTCGCTAGTTTCAAAAATGCCATACACGATAATGCATCACTAACCGAATCGGAAAAATTGTATTATTTGATCGGAAAACTATCAGACAAGGCTCAATCAATATGTGCCGGCATAACACCATGTGCCGAAAACTATTTACTTATATTCGATTTGCTTAAAACTAAATACGAAGACAAACGGCTAGTGGCCACTACGTATTTAGATCAAATATTCGACTTTAGTCTATTTCGTCTGCAACTGCCTCTAAGGGGGCGTTCATAAAATACGTGAGATGTTTAAGAGGGGGAGGGGGTCGAGTTAAATCTCATCTAATCTTACTTTGGAGAGAGGGGGGTCTCGGCAAATATCACGCAATTTTTTTCTGATTGAAAAAAAAAATTACTATTTTGGTCCATTTAATCCAGATTGTACATGCTTAAGATTTAATCTTAAGCGTAATCGTAATACGATTAAGATCATTCACTAATTCGTTCGAAAGAAAATAATTTCATTCATACTTCGACGTTATACATTTACTGACTGTCAAACCACCATATTTGTTTTATACCAAATAGCTCAATTTAATCTGAATTTACGGTACAGTGTAGCCCGTCCTTTGTTTTCGCGCCACTGTCAGCCGAACGCGCGCCTCGATGAACGAGTTTAAATTTTTATTTTTATTTTTTATCACACTTATAATTAAACTCTCAGCAATATTGATTACTAGTCTTAAGTAGTCGTAAATAAAATGCCCGAAGCAAATTCTTTTTCTTTTTACAATAACAATCCAACGCGTTTACGTAAGAAACCCACATTTCGAAAAATCTCACGTGAGATTGGGGGATGGGGGAGGGGGTTGAATAAAATCTCACGACATCTCACCAGGGGGGGAGGAAGGGACAGAAAATTTAAAAAAACACCTCACGTAATTTATGGACGCCCCCTAATCTCGAAGAGTTTCTAGATAAATTCGCTTCCTCGGTCGCCGCCTTAAAAAACCTGAAGGTCAATGACCTCTCAGATTTTATTTGCTTATACATGGCGCTTAAAAAATTGGATAAGGAAACCGCACGTTCATTTGAATCTTTCAAAAGTACCTGTGAGATACCATCCTTTGACGACTTATCGTCATTTGTCCGCGATCAAATAAAAATATTACAACGCATCTCGCCTGTGAAACAAGAAGTTACAAAAAGGTACGTTGATCGTAAAACTGAAACGGCATGTAAATTTCATAAATCATCTACTGCTACGCTTGCCTATGTAAATGCCGCATCCAGTTCAAAACAATCTTCGTGCTCGTTATGTAATAGCCAACATGACCTGGACATGGATAAATGTTCTGTGTTTCACAACTATAACGCAAATGAACGCTTTAAGTTCGTTAAGGCAAATAATTTGTGCATCAACTGCTTAGGTGGGGGACATCGTGTATCCGCGTGTGGATCCAAATCGTTGTGTAAACAATGCAATTCTAAACATCATACTTTATTGTGTTTCCGGGATCCGTCCGTAGCCAGTAATTCGCTCGTTTCGTGCGCGCTCGCCCCCGTTGTGACCACAGCGGGGTCCGACGACGACGCGTCTACCGCACTCGCTAACTCAGCTTGCACTGATGACGTCACCCTGTGTGCGTTATCAGATAGCAACAAAGAACAACTCGTGCCTAGAGGCCCTACTACGATATTACTCGCTACCGCGCGTATTATTGTTGTGGATTCTCGCGGTAAAGAGCATAGCGTACGCGCAATGTTAGACAGCGCTTCTCAAAGCAACTTTATTAGTCGTGAATGTTGCCAGCGTTTAGGATTGAACATAAATCGAAAGCCTGCTTGTTCCGTAGTAAAGGGTATAGGTGATGCCACTAAATATGTGCAGGGCTCAGTGAAAATAAAGTTTTTCTCTCGTTTTAATCGTTACATCAATTACGACATGGAATCGCTGGTAGTAGATAAAATAACGGAAAGTTTGCCGACTGTCAAGGTCGATGTTTCACGCTTATCAAACCTCCAGAACTTACCGTTGGCGGATGATACGTACTCAGTATCTGGTCCGATTGAGGTATTGGTGGGAGCTTCAATTTTCCCGCATCTTCTCTTGTCTGACAAGGTCCAAGGGCAGTATACTCATCCTTCCCCGCTGGCTTTAGAAACCGTCCTCGGATATGTGATTATTGGTGAGGCTCCCGTCTTTCGTGATAGTTTTGAGACCGCTTCTTATTGTTGTATCGACGACCCCCTTAACCGTGCGGTCCGTAAATTCTGGGAAATGGAAGAAGTGAACGTTCCGCCTATACTTAGCCCTGACGATAAAACCTGTGAAGAAATATATAACACCACAACCTCTCGCGATCAAGATGGCCGCTATGTAGTAGCATTCCATTCCATCCCTTCAAGGGAAATGTTCAGTCTCTTGATGACTCTCGGCAGGCAAGCGAATGAAGATTTTTCTGCTTAGAGAGAAAATTGCAAGCTTCCTCTAAGTTGAAGGCCGCGTATGATAGTGTCATTAATTAATGAATATATAGATCAAGGTTATACAGGGTTATTGGTAATTAGACCGGATCCTTTTAAGGGGTGGTAGGGAATGCCATTTGCAACAATATGACTGTACATTGTGATATCCGGAAATGAATCATTTCTGTGATATTCTTTTTTTTTATTTTTTTTTGGAAAATCCAGTTTTACTACTTTAAAATTCAATAAAAAAAAAGTAATCAACCGATTTCAATTCTGTTCGCAGTTTTAGAGAAACCTTGTTACAGCTCTTAATAATAAACAATAATATCGTACTAATGTAGATCCATCAAAAAACTAGAGGCTTTTTCATAATTTTTATTTGATAATTTTTGTAAGATGCTTTACAAAAACCTTTATTTTCTCTACAAAAACGATAGTAAATTAAGTCTGCATTTTATTTAAAAAACATCTACAAGTCTTTAGCTATCCAACGAGGTAAAAAAATTAGCACTTTATTACACAGTTGCAGAAATAATGCGATTACAAAAGGCCGAGAAAGGAATGAGAATAGTCCATGAGAAGTAGCTATGGAAGAAATACTTTCTTAAGGTAACCTAAATTTTTTTAATGAAATAAAAGTGTAGATGTAATTAGTCTGTATTTATTATTTTTACAGTTCGTTCTCAAAATGTGAGCCAGAATTTTGAATGCAGAGACGCATACGTCTGCGTAAATTGCTTTTAACAACACTTGTATTTAAATTAATTTTCATTTTTTCTGCTGCATTTATTATGCGCTGTTTCAGTTCTTCGATGGTTGCCACAGGTCCAAGAGTATCGTCGTACACCAAGCTTTTCATGTGACCCCATACGTAATAGTCGACGGGAGTCAAGTCGGGACTTCTGGCCGGCCACGGAATGGGTCCTCCTCTGCCAATCCACTTATTGGGATACTGACGATTGAGCCACTCATGGACGCTCAAACTAAAATGTGCGGGGCAACCATCATGTTGGTAAATCATGTTTCTGCGGGTTTCAAGGGGTACTTCACTGAGTAGCTCATAAAGTTCGTTTCTCAAAAAAAATTCATACGCTTCACCATTGAGGTTGTTGGGCAGAAAGAAAGGGCCGATCAATTCATTCTTAATAATGCCCATCCACACATTAACGGAAAACCTTCTTTGTGATCCTTGTAATCTTTTCTTGTTTGGGTTACCGTCATCTTTCGGGGCCCAATAATGAATATTATGATAATTTGATATTCCATCCTGATCAAATTTGGATTCGTCGGTCCATAAGATTTTTAATAAAAAATTGGCATCTTCCATATCGGTGTTCAACATGAATCTGCAAAATTCGACTCTACGTGCAGGATCTCCGTCTTGGATAACTTGTACCGGAGTCAAATGATACGGGTAGAGTCTTGAGCGGTGCACTGTGTTCCATACTTTCCATTGCGACATGCCAAGACGTCGTGCAATGATGTTTGTTGAAGTCGTAGGATCTTGCTCAAACATGTGAATTATCTGTTCCTCTTCATCCGAATGATAAATACGAGATCGTCCAGCATCACTTTGTCGTCTTTGAACTTGACCAGTTTCTCGTAGTCGCCGGTACACTCCGTCGAATAAACTCACATGGGGTAAACGGCGCTGTGGAAATCGAGACTGATACTCCGTTCGAGCATGTGTAGCGACGCCGTTGGCAAAACCATAGCAAAACAGTATGTCCGCATACTCTTCGTTTGTGAACTCTCGAAGCCGAGGTAGATGGTCGTGGGATTCCGCAGTCATGATCAGATCCTTTAGTACAAGCCAAGTCGTCGGGTAAGCAATCAATCAAAAAGTCCAGTTCACTAGCCGAATCACAGAAAAAGAAGTTACACAAGTCCAATAACGTTATCAAGGTCGAAATTTAATCGTAATAAAGGGTTGCCAAAGAGCGTCTGAACAGTACGATGCGCTTGAGCAAACTGGGTTCTCATTGCTCGTTCAACAAACATAAGCGAGAAGGAGACGGCGCATTCAACATGGATACCGTTGTCTAAAACCCTTTCTCGGAATGTCTCTACCTGAGTCTTTGTTATCGCATTATTTCTGCAATTGTGCAATAAATTGCAAATTTTTTTACCTCGTTGGATAGCTAAAGACTTGTAGATGTTTTTTAAATAAAATGCAGACTTAATTTACTATCGTTTTTGTAGAGAAAATAAAGGTTTTTGTAAAGCATCTTACAAAAATTATCAAATAAAAATTATGAAAAAGCCTCTAGTTTTTGGATGGATCTACATTAGTACGATATTATTGTTTATTATTAAGAGCTGTAACAAGGTTTCTCTAAAACTGCGAACAGAATTGAAATCGGTTGATTACTTTTTTTTTATTGAATTTTAAAGTAGTAAAACTGGATTTTCCAAAAAAAAATAAAAAAAAAGAATATCACAGAAATGATTCATTTCCGGATATCACAATGTACAGTCATATTGTTGCAAATGGCATTCCCTACCACCCCTTAAAAGGATCCGGTCTAATTACCAATAACCCTGTATATAGGTATGTATTTATGTACCTATATACTTAAATAGTTGTGACTGCAAGAGCAGTTATTTATTAGCGAATGAATAACGAAACGAATGCTTATATTATAATGTAGATGTAAACAAATATCTAATTGATGTAAGCGGTATGAACTAAGTAGGTAAATAAATGTTTACTGCGAATTGAATTTAAATTACGACAATCTATATTGCGGGATGCAATAATATTTACTACTTACTCCAACAAGTACGAGTATGTATGTATTTAAGTAGGTACGTATGGTAATATTACCACAGAACCACGGTAATAATATTACCGTGACAGAACGAACCACCGTTACTATTTATCTATCTAATGCGGGATGAGCGAACAACTACAAGTTAGTCATAATAAGGTAATTAAATACACAGTAAGTCGTTCTATGAACATATGATAAGAAAGAAAATGGAAATGGAGGGTAGTTTGAAAAGTACTAACCGACGCGAGTACAACGATTTATTTCGACAATTAACTACAATTTGAAGAAATATCTGATGGCTAGCGCTGATTCAAATATCCGGATTTGATAGGACCATAAAATGTTTGCGTGGGTTACGCGAACTTTGCAAAAGTATACATTTAAATCAGGCTGATGCGGCGAGACAAGTGGATGACAATAGAACTGTACGGAAGTTGGAAAGAGAATCAGTTCTATATAAGGAAGTTGCACAATACCTTTATAGCTCGATGCTGGAGTTTATCAGTCCTTCCAATAGTTGTGATACATCCCACTTCACACAATTCACAAATTTTGAGTTTTTACACGAGAAGCTCGCAGGCGCGTCGGTATCGCACTTACTCCGAAAACCATTCTCCTCACTTGCGTTCGGGCGCGCCACTGTCGCAGTTGTGTCACGTCGTCTCTTTCACACGTATGCAGAGGCGTATGTGCGGGAGTGGATAGATATCATCATCATCATCATCATCAGCCTGTAGCAGTCCACTGCTGGACATAGGCCTCTCCAATTGCACGCCACTTAGGTCTATCTTGGGCTTCTCGCATCCAGTTTTTGCCAGCCGTCTTGCGCAGATCGTCACTCCACCGTGCCTCAGGACGTCCTACACTACGTTTGCCGAGACGCGGTCTCCACTCTAGAACTCGTTTACCCCAACGGTTGTCGGTTCTACGGCTAATATGGCCAGCCCACTGCCACTTCAGCTTGCTGATCCGGTGGGCTATGTCGATGACCTTGGTTCTCTGACGGATCACTTCATTTCTGATGCGATCCCTCAGAGAAACACCGAGCATAGCCCTTTCCATAGCCCGCTGAGCGACCTTGAGCTTGTGGACCATTCGAGCCGTCAGTGTCCACGTTTCGGCTCCGTATGTCATGACGGGTAGGACGCACTGATTGAAGACTTTCGTCTTCAGGCACTGTGGAATCGGCGAAGTAAGGACTCGACGTAGCTTCCCAAACGCTGCCCAGCCCAGGCGAATTCTTCTATTCACCTCGTTCTCAAAGTTGTTTTTTCCCAACTGCAATGTCTGCCCGAGGTACACATATTTTTGAACAACTTCGAGAACGGCGCCGTGTATCGCAATCGGTTCCGGTAGAACATGTTCGTTGAACATGACCTTGGTTTTGTCCAAGTTCATCCGTAGGCCGATGCGTATAGAAGAGTCAGCCAGGTCATTCAGCATCTGTTGCAGGTCCTGCAGCGTCTCTTCCACGATGACGATATCGTCAGCAAATCGCAAGTGAGAGATGTATTCGCCGTTGATATTAATGCCACGTCCTTTCCAGTTCAGCGTCTTGAACATATCCTCCATTGCATTTGAAAACAATTTCGGGGAAATAACGTCCCCTTGTCTCACTCCTTGATGCAACGGTATGGGACTTGTTTGCTGATTCTGTACTTGGACGGACATGGTGGCGGTTTCGTAAAGACATCTCATCACTTGGATGTATCGCCAATCTATCTGGCAACGCTGCAGGGACTCCAGAACAGACCAGATTTCAACCGAGTCAAAGGCCTTCTGAAAGCTTACGCTGCATGTAACATAATCTCGTACCTTCTTCCCTGAGGACCCGAGTCACATTTTCTAGGTTCTGGTTTACGTTTGTGGTGGTTTCCACGGCAGCGAATTGGTTCTCCAGGTTTAACTGGAATGTTTCAGATCCTGCCATGGTTTGGAGCAGTGTTGGTCGGAGCCTGGACTTCATCAGACGGACACGTTGCGCCTTGAAGTTGATATTCAGAGAGCTTCGGACAAGTCGGTGATCGCTACCGGTATTGAACCTGTTGATCACGGAGACATCTCTAAATATGTGCCTTTTATTCGTCATGATGAAGTCAATCTCATTTTTAGTCCTAGTGTCGGGGCTTAGCCACGTCCACTTCCTTTGGGGCTGTTAAAGAAGGAGTTCATCAAAAAGAGCCCCTCCCGTTCGAGGAAGTTGACGAGCATTTGCCCCCTATGATTTCTGCGTCCAAAGCCATGGCATCCTACTACCGATTCGCTGAAATTCTGTACTCCCACTTTAGCATTAAAGTCCCCCATGACAACGGTGTACTGGGTCTTTGTAGTGAAGTGGAGGGCCCTCGATATGTCATCGAACATATCCTCCACTTCATCGTCCGAGCGTGTCGAGGTCGGTGCGTACACTTGCACCACCTTGAGGCTATACCTCTCGGTGAGCTTTACAATAAGGTACGCTACTCTGTTCGACACCCTGGACACTTCCACAACGTTGTCAGAAAGGGACTTGTTTACCAGAAACCCAACGCCACCTTGGGATTGTTGGTATCCCTCTCGGAAGTACATAAGGTGGCCCGATTCTAGGGTTAAGGTGTCCTCCCCCTCTCTTCGGACTTCACTCAACCCCAGTATGTGCCACCTAATTTTCCCAAGTTCCACCTCGAGTTGCGCCAGATGAGAGTCAAGCCGTAGCGTGCGTGCGTTATACGTCGCCAGGGTCAGTTGTTTGTGGTGGCCTCCCGTAGCCCGGAGATTCTTAGCACCCCTCGCCCCGCCGTTACCATGGTCGCCACCATGACCAGGAATAGCAGGGCCGCCGGGAACTAGTGGCCGTGGCTTTTTGTTGTCCTGCATTGGAGGAATTTGCCCGTAATCGCCACGCTGGGCAGGCGAGTTGGCGATCGCAGGGCGTAGCTTCTCGCACCGGTGACGCTGCTGCCCGTCACCGGCCTGTTGCATTTAGCGACGCCTGTTGGGGTGGGTATACCGCCATCGGTCGGTTGTCAGAGCCTCGTTCGTCGATCAGCAGGATGTACCGCGTGCAGGTGAGGTTGACTTGGGTCAAAAGATGTTCCCCCCCGAAGGGTTCTCGCATTGACGTGGCGGGGGGGCTCAGTAGCCGTGGCTTGGATCACCACGGTGAAGCCAAGAGGAACCCAGGGGCCGCGCCGGCGTTGGGGTGCGCTGGCCGGCTCAGGCGGGGCCGCTCCTATGGGCTTTGGCCGCCAAGTCCAGATAGGAGTGGCGGGGTCCGGGCGCTTTGGCACAGACTCGAGGAGGTGGGGCCCGGGCGCTTTGGCGCAGGCTCGAGGAGGGGGGCCCGGGCACTTTGGTGCAGGCTCGGGGAGGTGGGGTCCGGGCGCTCGGCGCAGACTCGAGGAGGTGGGGTCGCGGGGGGGGGGGCTATCCCCTGTGGCTGACGTAGCAGGCGGTGGGGCTACGTATCCGACCCACCGCAGGGAGACCACGGGCGTCCAGACACGGGGAAGTCTGGCGCCCATTGTTGGCGGGTTTTGGTCTCCGAGGCAGTTGCGGCGCGCCATGTGTTCTGACGTGCCGTGAAGAGAAGGGTCCGGCAACGGACAGCCACGGCGGGTTCGCGGTCGTGTGCAAAATCTGTCCCGCGTTCCCGCCAATAGCGGCAGTGACGGAACACCCCGGGGTTTTGGTGGGTATACGGACTCCCACATAACCACCTACCTCCCCGTGGTGGGTGGTATCCATAAAGGATTTCCCCGGGACCAAAAAAAAAAAAAGGGTCAAAAGATGTTGGCTCGCCCCTTACATCCCTGTTGGCTCGCCCCTTACATCCCAGACATATACATGATATATATACAGGGATATAATTGCAACAACCTTAAGTTACGGTTTACGTAGAAATTGTCTTTGAATCAGCGCAACCACTTTCACCATTATACAATACTGCGGCTTTGAGATCAAAAACGTAAATCAAATGGATAAAAGTGCGAAAAGCTTAGTATGTTTAATGATTAAGTTTATATAAGAAATACCTATTGTCGCACGACTGATTTTCATGCACCCCGCACAAAAAATAACATCTGGATTGGGTATTACGTGTTTGCGAAATCTATTCTGTCGTGATTCCTTATCGCCTTACGCCAGCAGTGCATGTACGGTTTGTTGATCGATAGATTCGACACAATCGAATTTATCAATTACGAGTTGACCCGCCAGCGGCTTCGCTCGCTTGATCTTGGTGTAGTGGCGTGATTTATTTTTTAAATTTCAATAACTTTTATTTTTGAACCGATTGACATAAAACAAAAACTATAATTAAGTGAAGCTTACCAGTATATATTAGTGAAAACCACAGATAAATCGGATAAGCCGTTTCTGAGATTAGCGCGCACAAACCCACAGACAAACAAATAAACAGACAAAAATCTATCAATCTATTTTATTTCATTCGATTTTCGTTTATAAAAGTCCAAATAATTTATTTTTTATGGGATAGGTTGGCAAACGAGCATGCGGCTCACCTGATGGTAACTTGTACCGTCGCCCACGGACATCCGCAATACCAGAGGTCTCGAGGATGCGTTTGAGGAAGGATGATAGGAAGGAAGAGATATAAGGGGTAAAGGTTGGAGGGGGGGGGGGGAGGAGAGGGAGAATGGGGAAGGGGGAATCGGGCCTCCGGAACCTCCAACAAACCGACGAAACGCAATAGCACGCTATGTTACTTCAGGTCGGTGTATAGGAGTGTGGTACTTCCCCGGTCGTGCCGTCTCATTTGGCTGTGGGGTTACAGCGTGTCACTCCCACAAAAAAAAATTAAATAATATATATATATATTATATTATTTAATAATATACTATTTAACAACTCAAAACGTAGTCATCAATTCCAAAAATTATTTCACCAATAGAATGCTACATTAACCCTGAGTAATTTAAACTATATATTTAGATTGTTCATCACCCATCACCACGCGGGTGAAACCGCTGACCGCAGCTACTCTAGGATAATATCAATAGAAAGAAAAATAACAAAATGAAGTTAATTATTATAACATCTATTTAACTGCTTACTTATTAATAACATGTATTTCATAGTCCAAACATGATCTATCGTAAATACATATTCAATCTTTTCGCTATGTAAATACAAATATAGCTATAATTATAAATCTATGAACGTAATACATCTCAATCTGAAAGCTTTACATAATAAACTATAAATAACCATTCATACATCGATTACATTGGAATTTGAAAGTCTTTATTAGGAATACTTTATAACCAATATATACATATAAGAATCTTTGAGATTACGACTTTATAATAGCTTCGTACGCTTGGAAAATGCATGTAGCTACCTCGACGGTGCGAGATTTCAGGCTAAGAGTTGCTTCTGGATTACCCGGTTGAAGTTTCAACTCTAACAACACCCAAATATTATTGGTGAGCTTCAGAGATTGGTATAGCATATCCTGGCCTTCGACGTTTCTCTTGGCAATTGTAAAGATGTTGTTGAGCGTCATCTTCTGTGCGATAGTGTCAGCATTACCGACGACGTTTGAGAGTGTGTGCTGGACTTCATTGGCTGCGGGGATCTCCTTCCATGTAGTGAGGAATACGCGTTTGTCCAGCTGTCCGTCTTCAGTGAACAGTATGTGGGCGGGCATTAGGCACGCGAAATAGAACACATCTACGTTGTTTTTGATGGCAACCTGCAAATAAAATATTCCTTTGTTATAAAAACTAACGTTGTTTTCACTCATTTTTACTTAGTAATACGGGATTCCTCACGTAATATTTATCGGATAGGTCCGACTATAGTTTCAACCACGTTCGGTGGTCTCCCGCGTAACGCTGACGTTAATGCCCGTTTTCACCAATTTTTAGGTAACACTTAAGCCTATTTAGGTGACATTTTTGTACTGCTAAGTGTTACCTAACTGGCTTAGGTGTTACCTAAAATGTTGGTGAAAACGGCCATTAAGCGCCATAAGCGAGACGTCATCGACGCGGGCGTCCCGAACACTCCTAGAAAAATACTACTGAACGTGGTCGAAACTATAGTCGGACCTATCCGATAAATATTACGTGAGTAATCCCGTATTTCTAAGTAAAAATATTCCTTATTGAGTGTTTCGATTTACAGCGTAACTTTATTTCTTCTTGTAATTCGGTGCGAGACAATCTAGCCGCTCATTGCCCATTTAAGTTCAGTGACATTCAGAATGTTACACTACTACAGTTCAAAACTGCATCTGAGTTTGTCAACCTGAGTTATAAGATGTTATTTCTTGTTCTGTTATTTTGCTGGATCTATTTTGCTTGAACTGGCAAAGATGGGGTACTTCCCCAGACGAACTCAGTGAAAGTCCTAAGATTACATGTAACTTACAAAAAAAATTCAAATAAAACATATGTGTAAAATTTTGTCTCCATAGCTATGGAGAGGGCTATGCTCGGGGTTTCTCTACGTGATCGAATCAGAAATGAGGAGATCCGTAGAAGACCGAATGTCACCGACATAGCCCAGAAGATTAGCCAGTTGAAGTGGCAGTGGGCAGGGCACATAGCACACAGAACAGATGGCCGATGGGGCCGAAAGGTTCTGGAGTGGAGACCACGGACCGGCAAGCGCAGCGTAGGTCGTCCACCGACACGGTGGACAGACGACCTGATGAAGGTCGCAGGACGACGTTGGATGCAGGCCGCTTCCAACCGGTCCTTTTGGAAAATCATGGGGGAGGCATGTGTTCAGCAGTGGACGTCCTACGGCTGAGATGATGATGATGATGAAAATTTTGTGCTCTTCAAGTCTACATTGAACGTTTTTGTTGTAGCATCAACCATAAGTTGTATTATACTGAATAATAATTAGGATTGTCATTAGAGACTTAACATGTGTCAAAATTACTACTACACCATAAATAATAAAGATAGGGATAAGGTCTTCTTTATCCCTACTGGACTATCAGAGAGTATCCCGTTACACAAAAGAACGTCTTTATGTATTAGTATACTATAGAAAAGTGTATTATCTATTATAAATGCGAAAATGTGTTTGTTGCCTTATATGTTACGCCTAAGCGGCTGACCGTATCGTAATGTTTGACAAGGAGATAGATTATATAGATAGATAGATTATACCTCGGGGAAGGACTTAGGATACTTTCTATCATCATCATCCATCACTACGAAGTTGTAACCGCAGCGCGGCTTGTCTATGGATGTAAAGATCGACTATACCCCGAAGAAGGACTTAAGATATTTCCTATCATCATCATCGTTCATCACCACGAAGGTGAAACCGCAGCACAGCTGGTCTATATATAAAAAAACTAATGTCAAATAAAGTTATTCGCAATGTATTGCACACCTGCAAGTTGTTAAGGGGCTCCATCCGTTGTACTGGGCCCGTAGTGGCGAGCGCTAGCGGCGCCTCGGCCGCCCCGCCTGCTGGAAGTGCCCCCACACTCAATGCACCCACCGGATACACGCCGAAACTGACAACACACATAATATCCTAGGAACATTCTGACACGAATTGTCGGCAGACGAATCCGAATATCGTCCGAGGATGTCTATTTTTTCTCTCTAAAATTTCAATGTTTGCCCTCGCTAAGCTGGCGTGTTAATGCTTTAAAAATCATATCATAAAAATTATAATTGCAAAATATAATTTAACGCAGCTAACTGATTATTAGCCCATCGCATGTCGAGCGTACACCATGTGTACGTTTAAAAAAGTGCTAAACCATGTTGCGCGTACAAAAAGTGTATACACATTTTTAGACCTCGAGTATGCAACTAATTTTATCAGATCCAATACACTCCACGGGTATAAACTTGCTTTTAGTTGGTCAAACTATTCAAGGGTTCAATATTTATTTGAACTTTTATGCGTAGTTCGGAAATAAAACCGAAAAAACTAGACAGGTCATCGCTTCTTGATTCGTCGCTTTCCATCAGGCAAAAGCAAGGCACTTCGCATTATCTTAAGGAAAAAAAATATGCACGGTTGTCTGGAAGAGATCGCTCTGAGCGATAAGACATCACGCGCTCATTATTACAGTTATACGTTTTTAAGTTTGCTTATTAATGACATAGTTTATCTTTTTTGTGTTATTGTTTTGTATTGTGTTGTGATGGGTAAAGAGTTTATCTATCTATCATAGTACTGATTCGAGGCTAAATATGCCTTCCGACTATTATGTTACAATTCTAATGTTATCGTGAACAAAAACAACATATACATATGAGGCACGTCTTAAACATTTCAGTATGAAATCGCTTCATTCTCGTAGGACACTGTTGGACAGCATGTTTCTCTTTAAGTTAACAATCTAACGGACGCTCCTTACCTTCTATCTAAATTAAGTTTAAATATTCCTATGAGGCAACCAAGACAATGTAATAAATGTAAACCTTTTGTTAATAGTATTGCACGTACCAACCTTGGGCAATATTCTCCAATGAACAGGATTATAAGCAATTACGATAAAATCCATAATAAAAATAGACTCTCCTGTTAATGGTGGTTTGAAAACATAAATAAATATGTTTTTTCAGGCTGCTTGTTTTCAAATCAAGTCTTCGACAAATTATTCAATAGGTCTATAATCTCTTCAAAATATTATTATTATTAATTTATGTCTACAGTTAAATATTAATAGGTTCAATTACACTTATTAAATAATTCAAATTTCTAAACACATTTTCATGATTGTATAAATTCTCTAAACTGTTGTCTAATGGCCGGTCCCAATAATCTATCTATCGACGGTTTACCTTACTAGAGATAGATATTGGACACTATTTGTATGGACGTTATGTCAAATTTCTATCGGTAGTAAGCAAAACCGTGGATAGATACGAGTAGAATATTGGGATCCCCATTAAGTGTATATCTGGCTCCTTGTTTATACCTATAATTATAGTGCCACTTTCATGTGTGAACTTTTTAAATTATTTTGTTAATTATTGTCTTAGTGGTTGCTTTGTTGGTGTATCGATAAATAAATAAATAAAACAAAACGCCATAATCTTTAGTGGCGTGATAAATCAGAGGCTCAGCCTTCATTTACCCTAAACGTTTGGGGCATTTAAGGTTGTCAATATTTACCTGTTTTTGTTGAGCTGAATGGCAAACCCACTCATGGCTTGCATGGCCTTGTTGGTGAACGTCATCTCCATACGGGGCTGTCCGTTCTGGCGAGTGAATGTGCCCCAAATCTCCAGCCCTACAACAAATAATCCAGATAATGTTAGTTTTGTATGGATTTTAGTAAAAATAAAGTTCTTAGAACTGAATGTACTCGTATGTGCATTCGAAATTACGTTTGTACAACATTTTTTTTATCCACAATGATAAAATAATCTCCGAACTAAAATTTAATTATGGTAATCCTTATTCTGTTAGCACTAAAATTCAAATTCACGTAACACTCAGAATGTAATTTCTAATAATAGGACTATTTTATTCAATTTTGGGTATTTTTAAGATAGTTTTTAGCGAGCACCAGGTCATGTAACTACTAATCTGTCTAAAATATACCCACAATTGAAAAGAATCATTTAATGTTAGTGATGTTATTCGGAAGTGTTATACGAATTTGGATTTTAGCGTAAACAGAATATGGACTGCGATAATTTTGAATTTTAGTTTAGAGAACGCTTACAGAATTAAGGTTCTCTTGAAGTCAAGAAACAAACGACTGGAAACTAAACTCAAACAATCAAGGTATTTCAGTCATATTTATTTTTGCAGGTTATTTACATTACTTTTAGAAATAAGAACTAAAAATATTCTCGTCCTTGACAATTAGCTACACAACAGTTAAAAGTGCTGCTTAACTGCGTACTACGTTTTTTAGTAGTGCACACAGCAAAAATGTTGTGCGCAGTGCTAAATTACTTGCCGCACAATGCTAAATTATTTAAAGTTAAGCAGCTTTTTTATGTTTATGCTTACTCAAGTGGAGTATCCGTGTGGTACGTGCGTAAAATATCACAAGGATTAACGCATTATATACCTCCAAAACTGCAAACTTTGCGTTCGTAATATTAATATTTGAATATAATAATGCTACATTGGTTGCATCGGACTATAATCACATAAAATTACATTACAAAAATGGATTATCCACAAACGGGATTCAAACCCGCGTCTTCTTACAACCGGTGTCAGACGCCTTGCAAAATACGGTTTCGCTAGTCAGCCGTGCGAGCATGGATCTCACGATAAACTTGACGATTCGATAAACTGAATCAGCTATCTTACCTCGTCTCTAGTATAGATCTTGCTGCGATAGCTATATCGCGGGCTGTCTTTTGTCGATAATTTTATCCTATCGAAAATCCATGCTCACACCGCAGGCTTTAAAAAATTGCATTAAAAATTTTTTAATGTTTGAATTGAATATGTGATAAAACTAAATTGTATTTAGAATTAAAATTCGATTGTATTTATTATTGAATTGCTAAAGTAATTATTATTGTTACACTTTATTTAATTTTATCAACCACACATATCGCAATTCCTGGAACAGTAGTACGATTTCTGAGAAAACTATTGTATTATTGGCGAAATATGGTGATTGGTGAGTTTTACCGGGTTAAATTGTAATTTCATAATAAAATAGATAAATGGTTTATCTGTTACCTTTCCCTTTGTCAGCGGGCAACCAGCATTGCTTGGGAGGCACGAAGGAGGCCGGAGTCACGGACACCCCGAAGATATCCCCAAGCAAGCCCGTCGTACCGGTCGAAGCGGCCCCAACTGACGGCTCGGGGCCTCCCCCCAACTATCATACACGGACAAAGTATATAAGGTTAATTAGTGCACAATATCGAACGGGGTCACTTTGTATCGATAACTGGTCATGAAAGTGAAAGAGAAACAAGTATATTTAGAAAAATTTAATACCGACTTCCATTATATTCAGTTAGTGGAGTGTAACTCAAAAACTACTGGACCTAATTTGATGAAATTTAAATGGGACCACACATTCAATCAAAAAAATAATTTTGAGAATCGGTTCACCCTATCGAAAGTTATGAGGTAACAAACAAAACAAAACAAAAAATACAGTCGAATTGAGTACCTCCTCCTTTTTCGAAGTCGGTAGAAAATACGTATTTTCTTATTATTATTCACATTATAGCATCGTCGCTACATCACAGCATAGATAACAGTAACTACGCGAGACATACCTACCTACCTAGAATAAGTACAACTACATACGAACCTACCTACCTACTCACAAATGTTTAAACAACTGTAGGGCTATTGTAGCTCAGTTGCTAACAAATGTTGATTGAAATCGAAAAAATGGCGGTTCTATGTCAGTTTTGTCAGCTCCAGTCGTCAACTTATTAACACTTTTGCTTACTGGAGTTGTCAAAACAGACATAGAGCTGCCATTTTTCAAGATTTCAATCATTATTTGTTAGCAACTGAGGTAAGGGGGTAAGCAGCGGTGTTTTCAACACCTACGTTTCACCACATATGTTTTTGGTCACGTGATCATGTAATAGGGGGTGAACCTATTGCCATCTACGGGGCACTGTTCCAGTCTCTGTACTGTGATTGAGAATATCTTTCATTCTCAGAAAAACCCAATACTTGTCCAACCCGGGGATCGAACACATGACCTCGAGGTACGAAAACGGCACTTCCACCACTACACCAAGACCAAGCGAGCGAAGCCGCTGGCGGGTCAGCTAGTCTAGATCTTTTTTTTATTGTTTTCTAATTCTTCATAGAACACTAAAATAATAACGAAAAAACGGGAGGTAATGGCGAGGTCGAAGGCCGAGCCTACTACGCAAACGAAGTCGCGGGCAGTCGCTGGCACTATATAAAAACGTTTGTAACTATATCACTCCGTCACGTCTGTTACGTTATCACGCGTAAACGGCTAAACAGATATTAATAAAACTGGGCAAGGAGATATATTATACCTCGAGGAAGGACACAGGATACTTTTCATCATCCTTCATCACCACGAGGGTGCAACCTGCGGGGAGCAGCTAGTTATATGAACTTACCAGCACATCAAGCCCGCCGGCGAGTAAGTCCAAGTTAGAAGCGGGCGCGGGAGCGGGCGGCGGTCCTCCTATGTCCATAGAAAGTAGATCTCCGATTAAAGATTCCTACAAATAAAATAATTAATATTAAAAATTAATGACTTCGAGGACGTACGTTTTCGTCGGTTCCGTATTTAACATTTCAATACTAAATTTATTTGTTGAAACTCATCATACAGTCTGTCCCTGGATAAGTGCAACCCTTAAAGGGGGCGAAATAGATCAAAATTATCAAGCATAACAAAATAACGTTATATACTTTATTGATAAATTAAGGTTTTATTACTTATTAATGACTCCATTACTAAAAAAATAATTTCTTCCATTGTCTATTTTATTAAAACAAATTCGGTTAAGTGAGAGTCAGACTCGCGCACGAAAGGTTCCGTAACATAATCTACAATTATCGTCTGACTCGTTTTTTTGTATTTGTTTTAGCGGCAATAGAAATACATCGTCTGTGAAATTTTTTACTGTCTAACTATCACGGTTCATGTGATACAGCCTGGTGACAGACAGACAGACGGTTAGCGGAGTCTTAGTAATAGGGTCCCGTTTTACCCTTTGGGTACGGAACCCTAAAAACCATAATCATGTCAAATATGTGATAGTGACGATAAAATAACAAATAACTCACAAATGAGTGGCTTTGACTCGTGACTTAAAGTTTAAATTTAGTATTAACCCTTTGCGTTCCAGAGACGTACATATACGTAAGATTCACATATACTTCAGTTTTATTCATAAATCTTTTGTTTTAATTATCACGGTATAGGAAGAATTAAATATATTTTTTTATATTTTTATTTTTTTAAAGTAATATAACTTTTGTTATGATTTTTTTTTCAATAAATTTAAAATTCTTAAAATAACCACATAACATAATACTAGATACTTTTAGTACTTTTTATTATTCTTTATAATAATAGCTTGTAAAAATAATATAGTTTCTAATACAAACAGTACGCTGGATAGGAGATTTTGAAATTAACTACTGATTACATGCCCACTCAGGTAGAGACCCCAGCCCAGGTATAGTTACAAAAGAATCAATACATAAACTACCTCCTTTTCTAACGTATTTGGTCTGTCCTCATTCAAAATAAATATATATGTAAATATTTATAAAACGGTGGTAAAGTGTTACCTGATGAGTTTGGTTGGGAATGACTGTAGCTTGCGGAGCGAGGGGTTCGTCTGCCACCGCTCCTCGTGCCGGCAGAGACTTGCGGACTCCGGCGCCGCGACCTTTTAGACAAAAATCAAGTATCAATCAATACACATAAACAAGAAAATTCCTAACATATGTGTCAGCTAAATAGAAAGACGTGGTAAGCCGGGCTAGTATCCTGATAATGGTAAAAAGCAGAATCTTTAAACATATATTCATTCATCTATTCGTCATTCACAAAATTAACTAAATTTTTTTTTCAGCATCCGCACATGGTCCTTTCTCAGGTCCTAAACTAGTCAGAGCATGTAAACGTAACCTGATGACTGATATACATACACACACCCAGACACAGGTGAAATAGCATGTTCATGCGCACAAATATTTGTCCTGTCCGAACCCGGGACCAGTGGCTCAGAAGGCAGGGGTTACCAGTATTCGACACGTCAGCTGAACTAAATAAAACGGTAAGACACCATAACAATCAGCTATCAGGAAAAGAAAAGTAGTTACCTTCTACAAATGCAGTGGGCGGCTTGTGGTACACAGAAGCGAGTGAGCTGATGTGACAGATGAGCTCGTCCAACAATGTTGGCTCCAGAAGGTCAGTTTCCTCGGAGATGAGGGGCTTGTCTGCGAGGACCACCTCCTTGGCAGCCGCAGGGTCTGTGGACAGCAGGCGCCAGTAGATGAAGCCACGGTCTCTGGAAAAAGAAATGAAAAAAAATTGCTAGAACACAGGTACTTTAGACCTTAGGCTATTATGTCTGGAATCACTGACTAATTTGTCGTGCAAATGTTTATTTAGGGCTACCTACTTGATTAATTATGTGTTACCTAATATTATCATACATTAAAATAAAAATGTAATAAGAAATAAGTCAAATTTACATGAGATTATAGAAATTATAAAATATCAATTCCAATAAGTACACAAAACAATTAGCAAACAATTTAAGACAGTTTGTGTTTAAAATAAAGATTTATACAATAAAGAAATGGTTCAGCATAATTTTTATAATCTAGTTACCGTTTAAGTTTATGCATAAGTAGCCGCTCCTCGGGGGTTTACCCGCGTGGAGGATGATGATGGTGATGAAAAGTATCACATGTGTTTCCTTGGGAAATAATCTAACCTTGCCAAATTTGATTACGATCCGTTCAGCCGTTTAGGCGTGATAAGGTAACATACAGTTTCATACAATTTTTTTTTTCTAAAATGAAAGTAGCATAAGTCACTCCTTATATCAGCTATGAGCCAGTGAAAGTCCCGTCAAAATTAGTCCAGCCGTATCAGATATTAGCCGAAACTAACAGACAAACAAACATTTTAAAAATCCGTATATGCTTTCATAAGCATTTAGTGAAATGCTGGTAATTTGGACTTACAAAGAAACACTTCAATTTTATTGATGTGTGTTGATCCGACCCTAAGCGGAACGTCGCTGGAAGCCCACCGACGTTCCGCTTAGGGTCAGTTTAGTAGGCTCAGTTAGTAGGCCTCACTAGGGCAGGCCTACTCCCAACAACAAAGTTTTGTTTAACGTATTTCGTGTTTTCTACTGTGAAACTGAAAACTACAGTCAAGAGTGATGAAATGTAACGACAGAATTTTACCATGGCGATTATTTTTTTATTGCAATGACGCAATCGCAACAGAGAGGTATAGAATATCGTCTACCAATTAGTCGGTCGCTGTTTCGCCCCCACATCAAGCATGAGCTTTTGCTGTCGCTACAGCATAGTGGTAGCACTTTCTTGTTTCCGCCTCAACCTAATGGTGTGTTCTCGCAGTTGTCCTGGAGAGCCAGTAGATATTTAAGGCGATATCACCTGCCTGCCTCAATTGATGATCAGATACCGCCAGTCCCGGATCTACGAATTTTTCAACGCGGAGCAGAAACTTGATACCCCTCTGGTGGCGTCCCTTTCTTCAGCGTTTGAGAAAGTTATTTAAAAAAAATTAGGATTAGTACTCTTTATTATCTATTACCTAGTTTTTTCTTCTAAGTCGACTATGATTCAACCAGGCTTCCGTATGCGCTTTGTGGAGCAAGTTTTTCATTTTTAATCAGACTATATTATATTTTGGCGCCTCCTGATACCCGCACAGGGCGGGTAGGGAACCCGCCCGGTTAGCCAGATCCGGGTCAGTCCAGTAGATTCGGGGTTGGATACGAATCATATCTAGTAATCAAGAGGAAGCTCTCTAACGCTAGACTTTTTATGATATTAGGATACGGTACCAGCACGAGGCCCATTTGATGTTAAGTGGTAACCTCTGCCTAGACCAGATGCATTTCCTCACAAGTGACATATCCCCGAGACATTAAGTTATTAAGTACCATGTGCCTGTAATTTGGCCGGCAACCATACCTTCAAACCAAACCGCAGTATAATCAATTTATTAGTAAATACAATTTAAAAGTCAAAAATCACAGTTAAAGTAGATCAAAATTTTAATCCAATTTTAAAATAATATAGTATACAATAATACATCAAAATCATTACATCAATACATTAACATGTAAATAATTAATTCATTAAAATGTATATCGTCATCACAAAATCAAAAGGTTTTGCTGATGTACTCGTATTAATTGACATTCAAAATTCAAAATTCAAAATTCAAAAATTATTTATTCAGTTTAGGCATCATAGACACTCTTATGAACGTCAAAAATTTTTAAATGATTCTACCGCTGTCTTCGGAAAAGAACCACCGCCGAGAAGAAGCAGCAAGAAACTCGTGGGCCATTATTTTTTCAAGTCTTTGTACATTGAGGTTACATATGAGTAATATTAAAATAACAAATTTATTCAATAGTTGGCTATTAGGCAGAAGTGGAAAGCTTCCAGGCATCTTTGTCTTCTAAGTAGTGACTCAATTTATAATAGGCTTTTTTCATTAGTATATTTTTGACACGTAACTTGAATTTCCCTTCAGTGAGCTCAGTAATGTCTTTCGGGATTTTATTATAGAAACGTACACAATTGCCTAAGAAGGACTTATTTTTAGTTTTCGTGAGTCTAAATTTAGATACAGCTATCCTATCCTTATTTCTAGTATTAATATTATGCATATCACTATTTATTCTAAACTTCTTTATATTTTTACGAACGTACATTATATTTTCTAGGATATACAAAGATGGAAGAGTTAATATATTAATTTCTTTGAACATTTGTCTTAAGGATTCGCGGGGACCCATTTCGTAGATGGCTCGAACTGCCCGCTTTTGCAATATAAAAACTGTCTCTATGTCCGCCGCTGACCCCCACAGCAGGATACCATATGACATTATGCTGTGGAAGTAAGCAAAGTAGACCAGTCGAGCAGTAGCTATATCTGTCAATTGCCTAATTTTATGAACCGCATATGCAGCTGAGCTCAGTCTTCCAGATAGTGCATCAATATGAGGACCCCATTGTAATTTAGAGTCTATGCTAATACCTAGAAAGACTATTGCCTTGTCAATTTTCAATTTATTTCCGTCGAGTAATACGTTTGGCTCTATATGTCTTACATTAGGCATGGAAAATTTTAAACATTTCGTTTTCTTTGCGTTGAGAAGCAGGTTGTTTGCGGCGAACCAATTTGAAACAATAGTTAACGCGTTGTTGACTTGAACTAGTTCTCTATCTTTCCTATCTACTTTAAAAATCAGAGAAGTATCATCCGCAAAAAGAACTATGTCAGCAAGGCCCTCAACCATATGTGGTAAGTCATTGATATATGCTAAGAATAAGAACGGACCCAAGATCGACCCCTGTGGAACCCCCATTCTAACCAAAGATCCAGAAGATGTCACGCCATTAATGCCAACTTTTTGCTGCCTATCAGATAAGTATGATTCTACAAGATTCAGAGCAGCTCCACGAATTCCATAGTGGTGTAGCTTATAAATTAGAGTGCGGTGCTCTACACAGTCGAAAGCTTTGGAGAGATCACAAAATACGCCAATGGCATCCTGTGAGCTCTCCCAAGCTTCCAGCACATGCTTGACTAACTGGACTCCTGCATCTGTTGTTGATCTGCTTTTCGTGAAACCGAACTGATTTTCGTGTAAAATCCTATGTTCATTAAAATGAGACAAGAGTTGTTGAAGCATTATCTTTTCGAATATTTTGCTCAAAGCCGGAAGCACAGAGACCGGTCTATAATTTGAGGGGTCGGCCTTACTACCTGATTTGAAAATAGGGGTGATTTTACTCATTTTCATTAGGTCAGGAAATGTACCTCTATCAATACATAAATTAAATATGATCATCAAATGTGGCGCTATAACTTCTATTATTGACTCTAGCATTTTTACGGATAATCCCCATAAATCCTCTGTTGCTTTAACGTTTAAACTTTTAAATGTTTTTATTATTTCAAAAGTAGATATATGTCGGAACCTAAACTCAGGAATTTGGAGCGGGAAGTTGTCTTTCAGAAAGCCCACTGCAACACAAGGGCAAGAATCAAGAGATTTGGTGACTTCTAGTGGTATATTGGAAAAGAAATTTTCAAATGAATTCGCGACATGACTTGGGTCTGAAACTTTTTGGTTATCTATTTCTAGCACATATTCTGAATTAAAAGATTTACTTTTGCCGGTCTCTGTATTAATAGTTTTCCAAACTGTTTTAATTTTGTCATTAGATTTTCGAATTTTATCCCTTATAAACAAAGCTTTTGCGCGTTTGCATACTGACTTAAAAACTTTTGAGTAATTTCTTACATAATCATGAAAATCTTTACTAGAAGTTAAAGATTTTTTGTGATATAACTCAAACATTATGTCTCTACTTTTTCGAATACCTCTAGTTGACCAGTCACCAAATTGTAACCTGCCGTTGAGCTGCAGTTTTTTCTTCGGACAGATTTCATTAAATTCTGTACTTACTAATGAAAATAATGTACTATAAATGTCATGTGGATCTTCAGAAGTGAATTCCACCAGTCTAAGTTTCAACTCTATATTTTGTTTAAGCTTTTCTAGTTTACCTTTTGTTAGCGGCCTATGTTCGATAATGGTATTTTTCTTAGTTCTCCCGATTTCGAATTTGATAGCGAGGCCATTGTGGTCTGATCTAACTCCCACCATTACTGATTTTTCTGTAGTCTTACAGTTTGAAAAAATATTATCAATGCAGGTGGATGAAGAGTCGGTTACTCTAGTTGGCTCACTGAACAAAAAATTCAAATTAAAAGATTTAAACAAAGAGATAAGATTAGTTTTATCAGTTGAATCTACCAAAATATCAATATTGAAGTCACCGCATACAATGATTGATTTATTGCTTTTAGTTAGTCTCTTGAGTACACATTCCATTATGGACATAAAATTACAGAAATTAGATGCTGGTGGCCGATATACACACAATAATATATGACTTTCCAGTTCTGCACAAGCAATTTCGCAGACACGTTCAACAGAAAAACCTACTATGTCAGACCGTTCCTTAAATTTTATGTTTCTTTTACAAAGAATAATACACCCTCCCCCTTCAGCAGATATTCTGTTGAACGCACTGGCTACCTCAAAATGTGTAACATTAAATAACATTTTATCTGGTTTTAGCCACGTTTCTGTAAAGCCTAATACATCAAATCTATGTTTATCTAATAAAAGTTCAATGTCTAATATTTTGCCAGAGAAGCGGTTAATATTTTGATAAAATAGCGATAAGATGTCAGAACACTTCTCTGTTGTCTTGTTTAAAAGTTTAAACAATTAATAACTACATTATTACTATTATTAGTACATGTACTAAAAACTACAACATTGTCACTACTCTTTGTTATATTTCCTATAACTGCCTCAATATTGAAAGCTACCAAAGTAGCAATTAGCTGTCTGGATTTTTTAGGACAGTACATGCTGTCCCATGTCAACTTAAAATTACAAATAAACTTATTGCAGTCAAAAAATAAAAGTTTGTCACTATGACGACATGTCAAGTTATACATTAATGTGTTGAGTGAGTGTATGTGCAAGTTCTCTTTTTCAGACAATAAATCTGAATAAGGGAAGGCACATAACATTATTTTACATGCCTTAAGTTCTAACAAAGTGGTTATTCTAGTAATAACCTCTTTTCTATCAATACCTAAACTATGACCTAAGAAGACAACAACTATTGATTTATTATCTATTTTTGAGTTTAATATTGTTTTTTCAATCTGAGCATAGGTTGCTCCCGGCATACAATAGTTCTCCACAGCACACTGCACTGAGTTACTTAATAATGAACCAAAGCCTACACCTATTTTGTCTGAAAATACCATGATTTTATGCGGTTGAACTGGATTAGAGCTGACATACTGCTCTCCGCCTGGGACCGTGTCTGTGATCAACGTTGGTCTGTTTTGATTTGATAGAGATGTTGAGAGGGCGCTAGTACAGTCTGGTTGTGGTTGAATGTGGCAGCTCGAGTGACTATTCTCAAGAGCCTCCACACACTCCACGTTCAAAGCCACCAGGTCCGTTAGTTCAATTGCAGTCTTGTAATGCTCACTTAGTTGAACTTGAGCTGTCTTGTAGCTAGTAAATATGTCCTGCAAGATCTTTTCTTTATGGAGCAGCTCAGAGCGGAGTTCCAGTGTGTCATTATCATATAACTGTCGAGTTATTTCCTCATACATTACATCATAGAACGCCTCCTCGATGAGCCATGATTTTAACTTAACTTTAAAGGATCCTATACTAGCCGCTTTAGTAATATGCTCTGGTAATCGATTATATACGCTTGGCCCTAACACAATTGTAAATTTTTCTGATTTGACAAGTTTAAGTTTGTTCGCATCACGGGTGTTGATGTACTGAGATCTTTACGAGTTTTGTACATCGAGAGATCTTATCTCACATACATTGCCACCTGCAATATTACTATTGAAGGCAACGTTGGTATTCGCAACGAAGTAAAATAGGATTTTACCGACGTCACTTGCGATACTTTAACGATTGCTCTCACAGCACGTTTCTGCATGCGGAAGACGCGCTCTGCATCAGCGACACGGCCCCACAGCTCCGCTCCGTACTGGAGAAGCGAGTGTACGGTCGCAAAGTAACAGGTGCGTACTACTTCAGGGGACACCACGCCGTTTAAGAGCGTAACATGCACTGCCTATTTTGTGCAAAGGCTGTCAATATGTACACTCAGGTCATGGTTCGATCTATTTGGAACCCTAAGAAGGCGATAGAGTATACCTGCTCTATGGGCGTTGTATCGATCGATATTGCGAGATCTCGGCACTGCTGACCGGAGATAGAGAAATTAATGTAGTATTTTTTTTTTAAATTCAGATAGTCATTTCAAACCACTGCGCCACTTGACGAGTAGCTTCGTTTAACCGGTGTTCTAGCTGCTCCAGAGACTTTCCACACACGACGGCTGCCACTGCTTACCTCCGCATACATAAAGATTTCACCTGTCGTTCGGGCAAATCGTTAAGCAAGAGAGAGTATTGCGAACATTACTGCTTCACGGTAGAAATAGGTATGGGGGCATTACTACTCCGGACGAATTCATTCACAAAGAGTTCGAAGGTAAATTTATTGCGTAAACATTCACAAAGAGTTCTAAGGTAAATTTATTGCATAAAACATGAGTAGATGATACATAATCAAAATTATATGCATATAGTACTACTGTACAGGACTGCAGCACTGCTACGAAATTTAACGCCTACCTTAATTTCTGTCTTTTTCTTTCATGAATGCCGAGTTAATTCTGCCTGCAACTAAAATTCAGTTCCACCATAACTGAATTTAGTTTTGACTTTGCAGGCGTACAACTTTTTGAGATACATACTAAAATTATGTTAATTTACATCACCCTTGACGGTCGCCGAGCACGTCTAGTGTATTGAGGTGTCAAATTGACTTGGCTATCAGAAACTGACACAAACTTTGACAGAACTGTCATCATTACGATCTTGACGTAGGCGGAGATCATATTATTTTGTCAATGCTGTGCTCAAGCATGTTACGTTTTTCACCCGCGTGGTGATGGATGATGATGATAAGTACCTTTGTGTTAATCCAGCGCCTCGTCTATCTCCATACCAAATTTAATTAAAATTGTCCCCGCCGTTTGAGCGTGAAAGAGTAACAAAGATCCACACATCCATACTCACAAACTTTCTCGTTTATAATATTAGTATGATTAGGATTAAAAAAATATGAAACTATTTATATTAATAAATATAGTTATCATGGTAATTTCATTTCAAGTTAGAGTTTCTTCTATTGTTTAGTTAGTTAGTTTCCAACACCTTTACTAATAAACGTTGCGTAAACTTTATATTAGGCGTAAGTTTCTTTGTCTTGCTCTCACGCGTGACTATTACTGTAAGTGAAAAATTGACAGATAGATACGAATAACTATTCCGATTAGTAAGGTCGTAAGTCTGTAACCGTATAGATGAAATTCTGGCCGTGTTACTGTTACCTTAGATCAGGGTTGTCAGAATCCTGCGTGGCGAGACTGAGGACATGCTGCACCAACTCCTGAGTGTCTGCGGGACGCTTCAGGAACAACTTCACCACGGCCGTCAGTAGCTGCAGTTGCACCTGGCAATGGAAACACACCACGTTAATACTAGGTATACATTACATTGCTATCTCTGTTTGGCACAAGCAGAAAGGCGCAAACTTGCGCAACAGAAATATTATAGTAGCCACAGTAATAGATCTGCACTCTTATAAAGAATATAAAAATAGATTTGTAGTAACAAATAAACTTGAAAAGTACTGAACCGAATTATCATTTTTTATTTAGTTAAAGTAAATTAAAATAATAACACTAACCTGTGCATTCTCATCGTGGAACCCTTCTAAGAACGAATCCAGTAGCTCATCCGCGTTGTCGATACGTTCCGCATATTCGCCCACGATCCATACCTGAAGTAATAAATATAATGTCACATCAAGTTCTAAAATTCTAAGAAACATTCACGCTTTACTCATGTAAAGTGGAGATCGTGGGCTGAGTCACCTAAGTCCGTAGGACCACCCTTAAGAGGCATTTATGCCTCTTAAGGGTGGGCGTACTTGTCCATACTGTGGTGACAGGGGCGTACGTATACCTCCTAACTAATCATACTCGTAATGAAAGAAAAATCTATTATTTATATTGGTTTTATAGTTAGTTATAGTTTTTTACTGTCGGGTGTATAAGTTATGTACTAAAGTACTCGTCTTTTATTGCAGGGTCGTCGAGTACCACCGGAGGCGCAACTAACGACGTATACATTTTGAAGCTGAGGGCAGAACTCAGAAAGTTACAAGGTTCGAATAATTAAATTGGTCACCGCTAATGAAGACTTTTGTATGGAGTAATTATTGAGTATTAAATTTTTAACGCTTTCTCGGCGCTTTGACACTAAAATACAAAAGTACCAATTTGAGCGTTTACTAAATTTCGACAGTTAAATACTTCGACAAGTCGCTTAGTTCGAAAAAACATGGTTCAACAAGTCATTCCACAAAATTCTTGTCGAATATGTGTCAGAATTTTATTTTTTATTTTAGCCTAATTCTGGCGCTTCGCTGCGGCATGGCGCGGCGGCGGTGACTTTATGGGTTTAGCTTGTTTAGACGTGTACGCGCGGCTATGGGGAATGCTGAGATAGCAATAAGTTTTCTGAATACCTACAACGTTAAAATAGTGATCGCCCGATACTTTAAAGCGACTTCTTACATGTACAGTGAGTATTAGTGTTGTTATTTACTTACTTGTACTAATACTAACTAAGTACTAAAGTGTAATTTAGTTACAGAATTAATTTATTTATTTATCTTATAACGTATATCTATCATTACAGGTAATAAACCCAATACAATAGAGTAGCTATATTATCTATCATACATAATAAATGTATAGTTTCTATAGCATAGGATATGTAACGCTATTTTTTTGAATTCGCTCAGAGCAGAATATAAAGGCCTAATAATATTTTAGCTCTTATTTAACAAGAGACGCATTCCTTATTCAGCACATATTTCTCTATTTCAAAAAAGAGATATTATCATAACATCATCAACACAATACAAAAAATTGATACTAATTTCCCGCCGCATCAGTATTAGCGCCATTTTCGTCACAGATAAAAAATCGATGGCATTCACAAAGATAACCCGACCATCAACCGAGGGGCCGACATCCCAAAACTAATAGCGGACCGATTATGAGTTACGTGTAACCAAAATGTCGGACAGAGCGACAACGTCTCACTTGAGCGTGTGAGTAGATTCGATTTCGATTAGAGTTCGGTAGAGAATAAAAAAAAGGTACGTAAGTATGCTGTCATAAAGAATATATAAGAGACATGTTTATAATATGTGCATAACTGTTTATGCTTGCAGGCAGAATACAGAAACCACGCATAACTCAAAATAAACATACCATACTATAATTGTATTCTTGCCAATAACTTATTCAGATTTAGGATAGGTTGGCAAATGAGAAGGCGGCTCACCTGATGGTGATAACGTCGTCCACGGACATCCGCAGTACCAGGTCTCGAGGATGCGTTGCTGACCTTTGAGGAAGGCATATTAGGATGGAGGAAGAATGGGGACGGGGAAGGAGGGGAGGGGGGTTCGGGCCTCTGGTACCTCCCACAAACCAACTGACACGCAATAACAAGCTATATAAGCTAAGTAAGCTCACCATAGAAGCCCTAGCTTCAGGCTCGTCGAGAGTGTCCAAGTTCTCGCAGAGAGTGCTGATGATGCTCTCGTACTTGTTGGGATACTTCCTGAAGATGTCCTTGATCACAACTATCGCCTCTTGCACTACGTAGTTGACCTTTGTTTGGATCAACTCGAGCAGTGTGGATACGCAACGTTCCGCTGATGGTTCCACCTGTAAGCAAAACCAATTGGATAAACGCCCTTAAGGGGATTGCATAGCTGGTACTTGTCCATACTAAAAGAAATAACTCTTTTCTACCTCTTAACATTGTCCGATTTCAGTGTGTTTTTTTATGTGATCAACACATTGTTTACCGTGCCCGTACGTTTTGTTTTTTTCAGTATTTTAAGTTCTTAAAAAGTATATGTCTGTAGTATTGTATGGTTGTTACTTAACATTTTAAGAGGTAGAAACGAGTTATTTATTTTAGTATGGACAAGTACTAGCTATGCAATCCTCTTAAGCATTAAAAACTAACAAAATAACATGTCACCATTCTATACTCGTAATATCAGTTCATAGTATGTGTATACATTATCTGTGTTTCTCTAATAGTATATAGTTTTTTTACGACTTTGTTGTTATTATAGAAGCACTCTAACACACTCATTATATAATACACATGTAACTTAATTATATATACCGTGTGTAAGTTGTGTGTTATTATAAGTTAAATAATTATAAGTTAATTGTGTGTTAAGTAAAAATTTAAAAAAAATAGCTTAATTATCTATGATCGTTACAAGACACTGCGAGCTCGATTCATTCTAATCTATGGAATGTAACAGAGTTTTTAAGACTGCTTTGTTATAAAAGTATTAGAAGACATAACGTTACTATGTTTATAACTGCGAGGATTAATTACACACGATATACTAATATGTGTACATTATAATTACCTTTAAAAGTTCTTACCTTGATAGCGCATCGTCCGATAGCCCTCACGGCCTTCCTCACAAAGTCTACATCCACTTCCGTGGCGTATTCCTTCAACTCCCCGAGGACTTGTGTAATGTTGGCCTGCGACGCCAATCTGATCATTATGTCCAGCTTCTCTAGTTTAACATAGATCGGGTCGTTGTATTTCACGAAGAACACCTGACAATAAAAAAAAACAGTTGATAGCTTTATTTTAATAGTAATTAAGCAAGTCAATTTTAGAAAATCAAAATAATCTTTCAAAAACTTTTCTTGATGTGCAAGTTACAATGAATATTAGAGCTAAGATTAATGTGTCTAAAGTCTAAAGTCAGAATAAGTAAGAATTAGAAATTGAACGGACTAGTTCGTCATAACCAAGCAAGGAGTTTATGTTCTACGCTCAAGTAACGTCCATTATAAGCCATAGATTCTGTTATGCAAGACAGGGATAGCAAGATTCTTTAACTGTATTCAATTTTGTTTTCTACCGACTTCCAAATAGGAGGAGGTACTCAATTCGACTGTATTTTTGTTGACTGTTGTTTTTTTTATGGTTGTTACCTTATAACTTTCGACTGGGTGAACCGAATCTCAAAATTCTTGTTTTATTTAAAAGATGGTGCTTCCCGTGTGGATTCGTCATTCTAAATTTCATCAAATTCGGTCCAGTAGTTTTTTTGAGTTACACTGTAATAACTGAATAGAATGGAAGTCAGTATCAAATTTTTCAAATTGTACTTGTCATATTTTAGTATAATTTATTATAGTTTGTCTATTGAATTGAATTACATAAAACGAAAAAGTGTGAAAACGACCGCGTAAAGATTTAATGGTTGTATAGGTCAGGAAAAGATGAAACATCACTGCGCTGTTCTAACGACTATCATCCTCTAACGACATACCTTCATCTCATGCTTCAAGATGTCAGGCCGTTTCTGCACCACAAGGTTGATATTCCTCAAGGCGACGTACTGAACTTCAGGTTCTGCGCTCAGCAGGGTGACGAGCGGCGGTGCAAGCTTCCGCGAAAGCGTACTCACGAGTTCTGTATCCTCAGCTACCATCTCCATGAGTTTCATTAGCACCTTGAAAAACATGTTCATAAATTAACCTCTCACTAAGATTTCATGTGCTGAACATGAAAGACCCGACCCTATTTCGAAGACAGGGTTACCATTACAATCTTGGCTTAGATCCAAAAGGAGCATTACTTTAAGATGGAAGAACTTCAATGTCAGTGAAGAAAACTGTGAAATTTCAATGGTAGACAGACACTTCTACATCAGATGTAATAAGAAAAAAAATGAGTGAGGGATGCGATGGTAGATCAGGTGGTCGACGGCCGACCTACGAATCGTACCTCGTACTTTAGCCTGCAGTGACGGCAACATTGTGAGGAAATCGACAGCATGGTGGCAAATCTAATTTAATACTTTACACAGATACGTATACATAGATATATAATCTAGATCTCGGAAACGGCTCCAGCAATTTTCATAAAATTTTGTATGAAGAGGGTTTTGGGGGCGATAAATCGATCTAGATAAGTTTCATTTTGAGAAAATGTCATTTAATCCGTTCTTTCAGGCAATGAATAACAACAGTTTGTTCGTTCCGTTCAAACTAGATGGCGTAACAGTCGCATTGCAAAATCTTGAATCGCGGTGACAAGATTCTCACGGAACATGTATTGCAATTTTGTATTTGTATCTAGATCGAGCAAGCTCGGTCATCCAGGTTGGTTGGTTATTGGATTGGATATATTGGTTATTCATATTAGATATATTGGACATTGTACTATGGATATTGGATATTGGATATTAGATATTAGATATTCGATAGGTATTGGATATTGGAATATTCTTTGGAATTTTGAATTTGTATCCATTGGCAAAATACGAACCGTTGTACAACGTAAGTTATCGTCATGCACTGGAACAACAGAAAAAAAGCTACAGAAGTCTCAGCTCAGTCTATTCTGTAAAATTCTAAGTCTACCGTGCCAACTTCGGCCGTATAAACATTGGCCATAAATTAATCCATCAACTTTCAAATCTACCAGATACAATAGAAACTTCATTTGTGACCGAGTGGACGGGTGAGGGGAAGGAAGGAGGAGGAAGTGTGGCTGAACATTAGCATATAAAAAAGTTACCTTAACTGCTGATAGTACGACAGCAGCATTCGCATGGGCAAGTCTCGGGGTGATCCTCTCGCATATAGAGTGCGCTTCTCTCGCGTCACGAGGTTGGTAGTTGGACAAAGCATCGAGGATAAACACTTGGCCCCACTCAGTACACTCGTTCAACGCTGTCAGCAGTTTGTTGATGGTTGGCGCGTTCATTTCTGTAGGACGCATTCAGTTTTATGAGTGTGCACGTAAGTGCAGTATGAATATATACATCAAGAAATATGATTAAAATCTATATTGAACTCAAAAAGCACTGATTTTGCAGTGCCTACAAGATTTGAAGCTCTCAACGAGCGTCATTAAAACAAGGGATACAAGTACAATAAATCTCGCTTATGACGCTTTAAGTCGATTTCAATAAAAAAAAAAATTTCCACTTTTATTTTCTAGACAGAGAAGGACTCTCGATACAAAACTAGCAGTAACTTAGTGTTTTAAACGCCTTTAGGTAGGTATTGACAATATTAGTGGTTAATTGAGATTATTTGTAACTTTTACGAATATTTTGTATGATGAAATTTATTCTCCTGGTAAGTTATAAATTTTTTCACCAGAAGTACTCAAACTTGGGCGTTAAAAACAGAAATCTGCTGTTGTGGTTCTTTAAACCCTTTTTATAAAAAATGCCATAGCTATGACTTACAACGCGGTTTTAACTAGACAACATTAACTAGACGCTTGACCATGTGACGTCATTTTGGCGCTCAAGTACGGCGTGCAAAAAAAAATCGCCCATGTGGCCTATATTAAGATCGAGTAAAGTGTAAGTAGCATATCGGCAAGGCGCAACATTAGGAAAGTTGTAGTGACCAATAATGTTATCAAAGGCAGCAATTTTTTTTTTTCACAATGTCATATTTGCCAGACCAGCCTAAAATAGAAGTTTATGCAACTGTCATATAATAGAGGGTATTAAAACATGAGCGTAGTTTTTTGAAACGAGCCGCAGGCGAATTTTAAAATAAGATTACACGAGTGTTTTAATACCTAATTATATGCAGTTGCATACACTAATTTATTTAATCTCATGACATTTTTGCTACTAAAGTTTTATCCAACAAAATATTACTCAAATTCGTATGTACGAAATAGCGCCAAAATGGAAAAGTCTTCTTCTTCTTCTTCTTCTTGTTTGTATGGCATGTGCGGCGTAACCATAATTTTGCCAATATCAGTGGAAAAATTCTGTTATTGGTCTATTGGCTCGGAAACAGCGCGTTGCGCGCGCAGCGCACTCACCACAGATAATGTGTACTTAAATTGAATTGAAACCTCCTTGGTCGGGACACATTGTACTTTAATAATTAAAAAAATGTTTTAAAGCATTGTTTTGTTAGGAGAATAATGCTTTAATTTATTTTTTTAATTTTCTTAAAGAAGTATGTAAATAAAATATGCCAATAAAAGTCTGTATTTCATTTCATAATTAGAATATTACCGAATGAGATTATATAAATATTTTTTTGGAAATATATTGACTTACCGACTAGTGGACGTCCAGAAACACTCGCCTCGTTGATCTCAGAGAGCGCGGCGACCGCGTTAGCCACCACCATTGGGTTAGAGTCGCTCAGTAAATCTTTCAGTTGGTCTAAGAATCCCTAAAAGTTCAATTAGAATGTAATGTCAAGCATTCTCCCTCTCTCATTTTCATAACATATTAAATTTAATATTAAATGCCATAACTAACTAAATAATTCCACTGTTTAATAACCATCAAATTAAATATGTACTAATAAGTTTACATTCTTGATTATCAAGACCCCCTATACCGTTAACTCCCTTCCTATACCGTGATAATTTAAATAAAATATTTATGAATGAAACGCACGTAAAATTACGTCAATGGTACGCAAAGGGTTAATATTAATTTAAATGTGCGAATTTATTTCTGTACAACATATATTACTTACGAGTATTTTTACATATTAATTAAAAATCAATAATAATAATGTATACTAGCGACTGCCCGCGACTTTGTTCGCGTAGTATTGTCAGCCTTCGGCCTCGCCATAACCTCCTATTTTTCTTATTTTTTTTAATGTACGAGTAAGAACCTCCTACGAAGTTTTAGAAAACATTTAAAAAGATGAATGAAATCGGTAAAGCCGTTCTAAAGTTATAGCGTGACCAGGAGAAATAGGGGTTTCATCTTATATTATATAGATTACTAGCAAACCCTGCGATCTCCGTTTCGCCACCAGATGGCTTCGTTTTATGTAACATTTTGTTTGGCGCCATCTACTTAAAATATTGGTTTGTAGTACATGCTGTGTACATGCATGTATCAGAGATGGCGCTGTATGTGAAAAAAGATTTTCCCGCTTTTCTTTTTAAATTTTTCCTGAATTTTCTTTACTATAAACCTCAGACCCGAGACCGAGACCTTTCCAACGAATGCAAAACCGTGGAAATCGGTTCGTGCGTTCTGGAGTTATAGCGTCAGGAATGAAAACCCGACTTATTTTTATAAAGTAGAATATATTTTATAATCTTCATCATTTTCTATCTCCAAAAAGAGGATGAGCTAGAAATGGATTATGGATAGATAGAATAAATGGATGGATTAAACAAAATTAACCAATTACCTGGTCTTCAACCATGCTTGACGATATGTCATACAGTTTCGCAACACACACCGCCGCAGTCTTCCTCACATAAGGATCCTCATCTTTAAGGCACTTCCTCAGCGGCTCACAAAGGTACTCCGTAATCTTATCCACCCTGATACACCCCATGGTCCGGACAGCCAGTGCTCTTATCAGCGGGTTGGAATCCTCACAGTCCTGAAGGTGTACAGGAGGTTTGCATATGGTTCAGACAGGAGGGGAGAAAAGAAGCAATTCGTTAATTATGAAAGCATTTGATTATAAGCAGGATGGGTACTGCACAAACTTGCTAGATTAATTGTTGTATGACTGTATGTTTTACATATGGAGAAACTGATGATACATAATGCTCTATCCCTCCATATGGTGTACATAAACTAAAATGCTTTTTTTTTTAAATACTAATACTTCAGTTCTAATTATTATTTTATTTTATTCAGTAGTGATGTTTATTGGGCAGTATCACTAATCAGAATAAATTTAAATCAAGTAATAATATTTTATCACACCAAAAATTATTAATTGAGCATATTTGAATATGCCACCAAGCCGAGCGCGTTAGTGTGGCTTGTCCTGTACGAAGATTACTATTATTATACAACCTTTTTACAAAAAAATATATGTTTCTTGTATACTCGTAATATTTTTTTTGTTTTTTATTAAGAGTTTCTGTCAATGTGAAGAAAGTGAAGTGAATTTTTCACTCTATAAATTTCAATGTTTGAGATCCCTAAGCAGGTGTTAGTGCTTTAGAAAAATAATAGGGAGAACTATAAGACTTTCTTGTTTTAACAAATCTAGCAAGTTCATTCACAGCCTTCTAATAACATGGAAGTAAATATTAGGCAAAGTGCGATCTAATATGTAATTAGAATAAAGTATGAGGCATGTTTTTTTTTATTATAATGAATATTAGCTTGTACAATATATAATCAAATTGTTCATAATTTTATATTAGATTTTGGTAGATTTACACATTATTGTGCTAGTGAAAACTATAAGATGTACAATAAACATATATAGTTCTTTAGTGATATTCATGCAGTATGTTTCATATTGTTCATGCATTTACTGGAAACCTACAATGGCAATGTACTGGTAAGAGCATTTTGTCATGGATTTGCTTAATTTATTTCCTTTCCCATTTCAAAATGAATGACTTTGATGAAATATGGTACTCACAGGTGCCCTACATCCCTACTATGCTAATCTCCTGTAAGCTTCATAATATAATAAGCTAATAACCACACACGTTGCATTTCCTAGAAAAGTAGGTTGATTTTCGGGAATTCTATTGTATTATTGGCCAAATATGGCGAATCGCGAGTCAACGGGTTAATAACTTATTCTAAGTGCCTATCATAAGCACCAATGATTAAATATCTGTATTATTACTTCTAATAAAATATTATAATATATATTGAAATTAAACATTTTACTGAATTATGAAACAACTTTAACTTTCTTATGAAATCCTATGAAGTTATGAGCGGGCATGATGCTTATGTACAAGTTGTTCACATAAAATCTTTTTACTACGTGTGAGTTCTGAATATCAAAAAAAAAGTTCTGCATTGCCTTTGCTAACACAAAGTGACACCATATGCAATGATTGTTTAATATTTTATAAAAATTGTCCATAATGTGTAAACCTACATTGGATGAGTCGATCTTATATAATCAGTTTACCTTAACAAGCTGGTATGTTGGTAGGTCCTTCCAACCATTTTATGGTACAGTAGACATTAGAAACCAAAAAAAACACATGTCACACACACAAAAAATAACTACACTAATTGTAGCTATTGAAATATTAAAAATAAATCAAGAATTGGGTATTTTCATAGATTAATGAATTTTATTCATGCTGATTGTGTTGACAATTATTGACATAATTTCTATGTAGGGAGGTTAACACACTTTTACAAATTGAGACATGCAAACTTGATGTGGGGCAGACTTTGTGGAAGAGTTTTTCAGAATAATCATGACATAATGTGAAGCTACTACATTATCATCCACATAGTGACTGTAGTCAGTATCAATAATCCCAGTTTTTCTACATACTAATCAAATATTTAACACTGTACCTACTATTACAATAATTAAAAATGATAGTGAATTTTCTTATTGACTAATAAATTTACTAAAATTGTTCTTTCTTCCGCAATATTAAACATTTTTTTATAAATCAGGAGGTATATATTAATTATGGTGTCTTGTCTTTGAGAAGTTCAAATCTGGTGCAGCCAATTTTTGCTGCCAGACTGGCAGAAAAAAATATGAAATGAGTATTATGAGTCATGAAAAAGTTGAAGATGTATCATCTATGAAGGTATTATTTAAATTAGCGACACTATAAAGAAAATATTTTTATGACATTTCAAAACACTGATAAACTCTTCCAAACAATGTATTTACATAAAAACAAATGCATCGCACAAACCTTGACAAATGTATTGACAGCCATAATAGCCATATCGGGCTGTGACTTGGCATAATTCATCAGGTACAAGTAGACCAACTTCTTGAGTTCCAGGTTATCTGTCTGCATGCAGTTGACAACATCAGGAAACAAGGCTGAGACATCTTTGCCTACTGTCATAGATGCAATGACCTGTTGGAATAAAAAAAATTTTTTATGTGTACAAAGATTGGTCAACAAGTATGTTGCCCAGATAAATAGTCAATGCTTAGCAATAATCGAAAGTATGACTTATACTTCTGTAAGTAACCTATCGCTGAAGGTCTAAAATAAATGTTCCTTTCAACCAAACTTAGCCAAGTATTGCTTTGGCTTAGCAAAAGTTCACCTTTGAAATGTCACTGATTTAAGATGCAATCATAAAATATGAATATAGTAGATTTTTATCTTTTTGTTCAGGTGATCAAACCCAATACAATTGGAGTTATGATGAAATAATGTTAATATATCAGTGTATTTTCTACCAACTTCCAAAAAGGAGGAGGTACTCAAATTAAGCTGGTTTTTTTTAAATGTTTGTTACCTCATAACTTTCGATTGGGTGGACCGATTGTCAAAATAATTTTTTTGTATGAAAGCTGTTGCTTCCCGTGTGGTTCCATTTAAATTTAATCAAATTTGGTTCATTAGTTTTTGAGTTACATTTCAATAACTGATTTTTACCAAAGTAATAGAATGGAAGTCGGTATTAAGTTTTTCAAATTGCACTTGTGTTACGAGGGTCATTTGAAAAGTTCTTAGGCTAACATGGTTAAAGTATTGGTTTTTTTATAACTACCCTCATTTTGTAGTTACATTATTTAGCAACAAGTATGCACAGTTTAGTTTATTCACAGTAACTCATTGTTTCTTTACACGTGATACCATAAGTCAAGTCAGAGCTATTTTTGAAAATGGATAAAATTTAACATCGTGCAGTGATAAAATACCTGAATTTGAAAGGTTTAACTCCAAAAGCTATACATGAAGACATGTCTGCTACTTTGGGTGAGTCCGCTCCTTCGTATGCGACTGTTAAAAACTGAGTGGCAGAGTTTAAATGTGGTTGTGAGACCATTCAAGATGGGCCCCGTAGTGGCCGGCCTTCGACTGCTTCCACTGATCAAAACAAAGAAAAAATCTGTGATTTAATTTTATCTGATCGAAGATTGACTGTCGAGGAGATAGCTAAGACTGTAGGCATCTCATCTGAGCGAACACATCATATAATTACTACTGAACTTGGATTCTCTAAGGTGTCTGCGCGGTGGGTACCAGGACTGCTTTCAGTGGAACAAAAACGCAACCGACTCACAACTTCTCGCGAATGTTTAGAGTTATATGAAGCTGACCCAATAAAATTTGTTGAAAGATTTATAACCATGGATGAAACCTGGGTTCACCACAATACACCCGAGACAAAAGAACAGTCGAAACAATTGAAAAGAGCAGGATCGCCCACCCCAAAGAAGGCAAAGGTGGTTTTATCGGCGGGCAAAGTCATGGCATCCGTTTTTTGGGATGCAAAAGGTATAATTCTTGTGGATTATTTAAAAGAGGGTGAAACAATAAACTCCTAATACTATTGCAGCCTGTTGTGTCGTTTGAGAGAAGAAATCAAAGAAAAACGTCCAGGTTTATTGAGAAGAAAAGTCTTGTTTCATCAGGACAATGCACACCTCTGTGCAATCCATGGCAGAAATCCATCAATGTGGCTTCGAATTGTTACCTCATCCCCCATATTCACCGGATTTAGCACCGTCCGACTTTTATCTGTTCCCAAAGCTGAATAAAATTTTAGGTGGTAAACATTTTTCAAATGAAGAGGTAATAGCCGCCGTGGACGCTTATTTTGAGGAGTTAGACGAATTTTTTTTTAAAACGGGTATCGAAGCCTTACCGGGTCGATGGAAAAAGTGTTTTGAGCTTGGAGGAGAGTATGTTGAAAATAAAAATAAATTCAAAATCGTGTGGTTTCATTAAGTATGTTAGGCTAAGAACTTTTCAAATGACCTTCATATCATTTCAGCTTCATGCATTTTAGCATTAGCTTTATATCGAAAGATATAATATAATTATGAATGCATTCTGCTCATTTACGTTGACAGCTCATTCTAATAGGCAAACATGCATCTGGTCTGCGTTCCAGCAAGCCACAGGACAAGCCAAAATTTGACATAACAGCCGATCCACGACCCAACTAGGCCAAACTCTGCATGTTTGATTGTAAATTGTGATTTGATCATGCCCATATTACGACACCCTGTCAGAAAGCAAATATAGAGCTTCAAATGCAATATCCACACTTACTTCTAATGGTTACCTTTATGGTAATGATATAAATGAAATTTGCCATTATGATACACTATTAGTGCGTTTGAAATTCGAAAGCTAAAAATGCTCGCAAGGGGCATTCGAATTCGGAATCTGTAGGTGAAAATGTCATTCATGCCTCTTTTTGTTTGTTTGGAAAGCTAAAAAAGAGGAATATTTGCCACCAAAAAATGCAATTTTTGACCCACCTCTGAAGCATGGTTGTTTGTGATCGTTATTTGACAGCATATTCATGCTATTTCAGGTCTTATGCTCAGTTGAGCGTTCGAATAGGGTATGGGCAAAAGTGGCAAAAATAACGTTTTTGATCTTTACAAACGCTTTAACAAAAGAGCTATCAATGACAACGCCACCAATGCCCTCATAAGCTAACCGAACGCACCTTATATAATAATCGTTTTAACATATACATTTTATGTACATACTATTGATGCCACACTTACGTAATTACATGTGATAATAAAGACCATTTCGAGCAAAAATGGAATAAAATACTAAGAAATAAATTTTATGGAATAAAATACTAAGAAATAAATTTTAGTAAAACACAGAAGGTGTAATTTAGATCTTACAAATAATGTACATAAACGTAATAAACCAGATGAAGTGGATATGGTGTGTTTCTAGGTATAATGATAGATTATCATCTGAACTGGAAGGGACACATTGATTATGCATGTAATTAATTCAATCAATTTACATTTTGTGCTAAAGAAATTAAGACAGTTTCCAAGGAAGCTGCATTAACAGCATGGATATGTTTCATCTATTCTCAGGTACAGCCTGATTGTCTGGGGAAATTCTATGAATTTTGTCAGTTTTTATACTGCAGAAAAAAATATTTGTATCATATGCAATGATGCTTGGTTTGAAACTATGATGTGATATACCATTGTATGAAAGTTTCTCATGCAATGGTATGAGAAACTTTTTCATGTCATTTTTTGACAGAAAGGTATTCTTTGGATGTGAAATTGATCAAAAAGTAAGTGCTAAGTACACAATATTCATGCTCTGCCTTAACTAAGTATTAGGTTGACTTTTGTATAAAGTATTGCTCGAAAGTACTGTCTATGCAAGTGATGCTAAGTATGGTTTAAAAGTAATGCTTTGACTTAATTAGAGTAAAGTAACTATTTATCTGGGACTGTGACTTTTAAAACAATAATACAAATATAAGTTTTTCTATTTTTTGGTACAATCTTCATTGAGCGCTATCCACTTTGACCTATATTTACAGGTGTTTATTATCCTTTTGAAAATGTAATATAAAAGTACATACTCCATGTGTTACAACTATAAGCATTTTGTTTCAATCATGATTTCCTCATCTGAGCCAAGTTCCTTTCTAGCCATTTGTGGTCTAGATCTCCATACTAAAATTGTAAGTTTTGCAGGAAATGAGTACTACATTTTTATGTAGGTATAAGCCCCATTGAGAAGCCTGTGCCAAGCTGAAGGAGCTGCTGGCTTTCCTGGGCGACACCGGGTGGCTGGACTGATCAGCGGTTACCACGCAAAATGGGCCGCGCCACAGCGGCCTGGTTGCGGAAAACAGCCAGCCCCCCAAGTACCAAGTAAGAAGTAAGCCCCATTGAGACTAAAATGTATTTTTAGGATACAATTATTTTTTTGGGATAACGATAGACGTGTTCATGATGTAACTCACCTTTTTCACCGCCTCCTTCTTTTTCTCCTTTTTATCACTGTTCAACTCTGATTTCAACTCGAAGATCTCTCCTTTCTTTGTAGTAGTAAAATATTTGGAGTCCGTCATTCTGGCGTAAGTGTTTAACTTCTAAATTAAATACTTTCCTTATTTTTTTAAGAAACCCTAATATTTTTGTACCTTTCAATAAAATCGATAGGCACTGGATAAGTTTTGACAGTTATAGTGCCGCATCAGAAATTTGTTCTTAAGATGAACAAACCCGAATGTATGCGTAGATATATTCGTATCTAAAAATGTAATGGTTAAAGTATTTAAACAAATCACAAAACTTATTATTTTTGATCAACAGAGTCAATAAAAATAAAAATTCTCACTTTTGTTTGACACGATGGAAGGGGCGTTAACAATTTTACAGTAGTTTTAGTGATGTACGTACACGACGTATGTTGAGGATCGGCGTCCTTTATCGATAAAAACTTTTTTCATCGTTTTTATCGTATCGTAACTTCGACTACTCACATAATATGTATTTAACAATGACTATACTTAAGTCATTAATGTTGGTTTATCTAATTTAAGTAGTAAAATTAACCATGTCTATCGCTGGCCACTATATTATTGTTACATTTTGTTAATTTTTTAAATACCAGAAGGGGGTATTGGCATAGGGATGGCAAGTTAATTTAGTAGACAAATTTCCGTTTTATCTCGTAAATTACTCATAAACAGAGCCCGAAGCCATAATGCAAGGTTTGTGCCAGTGTCTTTATAACGTTAACTTATGTATTTTATTTAATGGGAACATTTATCCCACCGGATTCTCTTAGTGAGGATGTAAGCAGTAGGTACCTATAAGAATCGAATGAGTTTTTTTAAAATCTTTTATTAACCTACGTATTGTGTAAAGTGCATTGTGAGTGATAGAAATAATGCTGGAATTCTTTTAAATGAAGCGATTATTTAATTCTAGGTAATAAATAACATACTATGCCAAAACATAATAGTCACCACAACGAAACACAACTTATTTAAAAACAACAGACTTTTTGATATTTCTAAATAAAAAGGTAGCATGCCATTCACCTAATGGTTACCATCACGGCCATGGCAGTTTTTAATATTCAGGGTTCTGTGCAGCACTGCAGTACGCTATCGTAATCGCAAGGTATGATGTCTTTGTAAATCCTATAAAAACTTTAATACCGTGTAATTTTTACCCAACTGCGGTGAAGGCCAATAGGAAAATTGCGTTTGACCTGTACATAACATAATTGGAATTCGAATGGATGTATGTACATGTATATACATCCATTCTTATGTCTGCTCGTAACTCAACGGCTTTACCGATTCTGATAAATTATACGTTATTAGATTGGTCTTGACGGTGTCACTGAGTACTTAAAATGGCAGATTTTATACGCTTTATAGTTTGGGATTATTATTTACGTAGTTGTATTATTAAACCTTTAGTTTGCTTTCTTGTTACTCATAGCGTTATTAAGACTTTGTTTCAAATATAAATTGGCCGAAACCGTTTATTCAACCTTTTAACAATACATATAAAATAAAATTATGGCAATTAATAGTAATGGATAAGTTTTAAATATCCGTATAGTATTAAAAACCGGTATTATTGGTCGTGGCTTTTTGAAGTGAAATCTTTTTTAGGCGCGGTGAGCCCTTTTAGGGAAAAAATCATGAAACTTGCGTTATCATCATCGGCTTTTTGGGTAAAGAAAAATCAAGGAACTAGCGTCATCGTTACCGTCAATGTACGCTTTGTCATATAATATCATGTAGTTTTGAAGTAAAAACTTCTTTAGGCGTGATAATGGTTTCCATGACTACCTATTATTGTTGATTGTGTGTATTAAAAATAATTCGAATAGTTTCCCCTTCTATCGGCAGTCTCCAAAGACTGTACTGCTTGTTTGTTTATCTCTAAGTTATTATGAGTATAGATTTAGCGCGGAAATAAACGCACTGCTCCAGCAGCTAGCCAGTGATCATTATACACCAACCGTTCTTGCAGTCATAGTCAACCGCTTGAAGCTGCAATTGATAACTGCTGGAGCAGTTGGTGTTAACTGCTCAACAAGTCACAATTTCAATTCAGGGGCGGGAAGCGCGCGCGATGTGGAATGAAGAGCGTGGGTGGAGGTAACTGCGCGAGAGCAGTCGACAGCTCGAGCAAACAGTGTATGCCTAGCGACTGCTTGCGCCAACCGCCCCAAGCATTAGCAACTACTCGAGCGGTTTCGTGTATGTGTAGAAGACTGTAGTTCACTGTGTGGTCGCAGATTTAAGCAGTCCATTGCTGACTGCTTCAAGCTGCTCGTGTATCTGGGGCCTTATAGTTAATATATATCTATAATGTACACAGTTTTACTAATAAACTCTAATTGGTCATTTTGGATCTTAATCATCGGGGGGTTATAGTTTGAACTGATATTGACACCCCCATTATTAAGGTTATAATCTTAATGATAGACTGATAGGATCATAATTTCAATAATGCTTAAAAGCTCACATGACGTTCGAATTAGGAATATTAGGTTAAAATTGACTACCGTGCCGTTGTCCGAGGCATGATGAACTATTTTAGGCTGAATAGCAGTAAGACTCTACATACACGTTGCAAAAATAAAGATATTTTAGAATATAATAGAGATATTAAAGTACATTTTAGAAACGATAATTATTCCATCACAGTGTTCCGGACGCAAAACAAGTAATCGTATCGATATATTCATGGAGCTGGTAAATCACTAGCTTCGTTCAAATACCAGAACCAAAACATTTGTTACTTTTTTTTCTTTATATATTGACACATATATTTATAAATTGGCCAGTTCTTCAGACTAATAGTGCGTTCGAATAGATCACTGAGAGTGTTTAGCGAAAATAACTCTGAAAACGCTCACAAGGGGCGTTCGAATTGGGAATCTGTGGGTGATAATGTTGTTCATGTCTCTTTTGTTCAGCGTTCGGAAAGCTAAAAAAGACGATATTTTGCCACCAAAAGTGTAATTTTTACCTACGTCCGGAGCATGGTTTTTAGTGATCGTTTTTTGACAGCAAAATCATGCGATTTTAGGTCTTATGCTCAGTTGAGCGTTCGAATAGTGGCTGTGGGCAAAAGTGGCAAATGTGGAAAAATAACGTTTTTGAGCTTTACGAACGCTATAACAAAAGAACCGTTAATGACAACGATCGCACCTAAAGTGCGTTTTTTCTAGCTTTTAGGGCATTGGTGGCTTTGTCTTTTGTTAAAGCATAAGACTTTATATCGCATGATTATGCTAACAAATACATAGCTATTGAATATGCTTTTCTCAAAGGTGAACGGATAATAATTGTCTCTGGCATTCAAACAAATTACTAACATTGCAGACGCCTAGACGTTTATAAGCTAATAAACTGAGTGGATTTAGAGCGACATGTTAACGAGAGTCCATACAAAAAAAAACCAGGTGAACGGTTTTTCTGCGGTTCTTGAATAGTAGGCCTGCTTTAACGTTTCATGGTACGAATAAGCCGGGCAGTTTTCTAGAAGTCCTGCTTTAAGAGCTCATAGCAAGGCTCCAGATGCTGTCAGTAGGTCATTGTCCTAAGTCACGTTCTATAACTATAGTAAAGCGTCACGTTTAGTATGCATTGCTAAAACTATAAGTTAAAATAGTATATTCTCTTTGCTCATTCGTCTATCACACGGGTGATATGAATATCCGTTAGACTGTGATATGAATACAATAGAGATATAAACATAGATGTAAAAAAAAGTTTTCTACATCAATGGTGATTAACTTTATATATGAACGAGTATGTACGTAGGTACCTACCTACTGTATTTTATTATTAGTGTTTACTGATCGATTTACTGGTTGACTATACGAACAAAGTAGGTATATAAATTTACTAATATAATAGGTACCATTTTGCAACTGTGTTTGAGCATGTGAATATTTTGAAATTTTTGGCATGTTTCTTATTGTTATTGTTCTTTAAATTATGTGGCTGCCATGCCATCACCCGTGCGTGACATACTTTTACACCCAGATATATTATTATACTCTTTGTTTTACACTCTGGGCCATAGATTAATCAGACTATATCAGCCATAGAATAAGAAGGTTCTTATTCTAAGATATCAGCTAAGGATCTGGGCATGTCCAATCCTTGCACATTGCTGCTTCCTCGGGAACCGTTACGCACCCTCTATGAAAAATACAAGGGCAAGTAGTACATGTGGCGACCCCCGATAATGGTTTTAGGAACTTGCCGCACGCAGAGCATTTAGCCATCGTAACGCTTGAAAACGTACAGAACTTTACGCGTTCTTAAAAGTACTGGTAGCAACTACTAAATGGCGGCAAAACGAAGATCGATACTGGATTTTGTTCAATTTTAGGGAACGTAAACCACATTCAAAATAAACAGTGCTTTATCACCGACCTAGAATTTACAAAATGTGCACTATCCAGAGCACCATAGTACAGTATAAATATAGATGAACAGTACGGAAACCTACAAACGTTCGAAACGGCTCACTCACACAAACATGCGCATCGACGAGACCCCTACAAAGCGGTTGTCGCGGTGCTGTCAGTAGAGGTCAGGTAGTGAGCCCGCGTCAAGATAGATGGTCACGTATAAGTTTATTTCCGCGTAACTAGGCTTAGTTTCCATACTGTTGCATCTTTATACTATGACCACAGCGAACGCGAATACTCACGCAGCTGCGTTGGATGTTAGATAGCTCCCCTAGAGCTACCTTCTCTTCTCTTCCTTTTAAAATGTACTTTCAATTGCTCGATTTTTCCTCGAATACTTGGACGCCAATTACTTAACTATAATTCAAGCCGCACCAGTTATGTGCTAATTATTATAATGAGTAGGATAATTGTAACATGTAAATGAAACAATAAAATACAGAACATTATTTTATTCATATTTCTTTGCACTGCATGGTCCAGACAGTTTAAATTCTTCATTTATATACAAAAATAAACAATTTCATCTTTAATATCTAACATTTTCGTGTAATTTTAACATCAACAATTGAATTCATATAATTTATGCTATTAAAATAATACTCCATAGAAATTAAAACAGGAAATGTCAAACTAATAAAAACAGGAGATTCATATACAAATACAAACATAAACAAGTAAAAAAATCAGCTCAATAAAATTTTGTATGAAACCATTATTAAATTTAAATATACAATCTATATTCATAACATAAACATTAATTTATTATCACACAAATTTATTCTCATTTGCAGTCATTTCTTTTAAAATCAAGGAGCTTGTTTTACCATACTGTTTATATTGGTATTTAAGTACCAAAATATTGTATCAGGCAAAATTTAAATAGTTTTATAGGTTCCATTTTGAACAATTAGCAATTCGACAATGAGCATAAACCATGCCAGTGATATGTATGTAGTTATTCGAATCAATTAACATTTTAAGATGAAACAAAGTATATGTAATTTCATGAAGGTACAATTGCCCAAATTGCAATTATCAATGTATAATCATTTAAATGTAAACACCTATAATTGTTTTACAAATTGTTCATGCCTTATGAATTTAGAAAGAGTCACAACTGACCTAAATGCTTAATATCTTCATTTCTAATAATACAGTATCAAATCACACATTATTTCTAATCAATCTTTACAAGAAACTCTTCAACTTCCAACTTCTGCCTCATTATAGCAGACAGCACCATTTCAGTACTACACACTACATTCAAAGTCTTCTCAGATTGCAATAAATAATACACTAAATGCAAATCGTTTGGAACTGTCAACACTAAGTAACTATAAGGCTTCGTATTGTGCATCTCTTGTATAGAGACATAGGACCTTCTGTTCTTCTCAACTTTACCACCGCACAGCTCAATCATTTCAGCCAAGGAAGCTTTGGCAGGTTTCACGCAGGGGGTTAAAAAGAAAGTGATCCCTTCGAAGAGTCTTCTTCGTTGTTCTCCACATAGTAACACTTCAGAAATGTCACATTTGAACATTCTGTTGAAGGCTTCATCTTTGAGTCCATGTTTGGCCTCGTCAGCAAACTTGTTGAGTTGTTGGCTCTCGTAGACCCAGTCGGGGGAAAGGAGGTGTTTAACTGTGACGAGACAGCTGACAAGCTTGCATGTTCGGACTAGCTTATCCATTATAAGGTGGGTCGCTTCGGCCGCCGAAGTCACAACTAAACCGCCGAGTTGTCTGCAATAAATAGTTAACCTCTCTTTAATATCATTTATTTTTTACGTTATTTGGAGAAGGTACAAGCACGAGACCCACATGGTGTAATTTTAATACCGGTAACCTCTGCCTTTAACAGATGCATTTCCTCACAAGTGACGAACTGTACTGCGCCAGTAACCCTAAGGCATCAAGTTGAGTCTCACATGCCTGTAATTTCGCCGGCACCCATACCTTACAAACCAGAATACAGTATTGCTTCGCGGTAGAAATATGTATGATATATGTACATTATGCATAAACATTTTATTATATCAAATACATTTTAAAGATTGTGATTTTTTAAGGCGTTATTGCTTGACGGACCGAATCGGAACAATTGTAAACAAAGTTAGTAAAATGTTACTGTTATTATATTGGGTTACTTAATCTTTGTCTTCAGTGATACTGTCTATACAAAGGCTTTCTCTCTCTCTCTGAGTAGCAGTGGGGAGTCTCGAAAGTAGAAATTACTGAGTTTCTTTTTAAATCTACGTTTAATTTGGCTTTCTGTTCACCGATGCAGTGAACAGAAATTACCTACCTAGGTACCTATTGTATATAAGTTCCCTGAGTGGCAGAGAGGAGTCGCAAAGCTAGAATTTACAGAACTACAGTACTTACTGAACAGATGTTATCTATCTGGCAGGGCGAAGTCGCAAACCTACAATTTACGGTACAACAGCACCTACTGAACAGAAGTTCCCTGAAAGGCAGTGGGGAGTCGCAAAACAACAATTTACGAAACAACAGTTCCTAGTGAACAGAATTTCCCTGAGTGGCAGTGGGGAGTCGCAAAGCTAGAATCTACACAACTACAGTACCTACTGAACAGAAGTTATCTATCTGGCAGTGGGAAGTCGCAAACCTACAATTTACGGTAAAACAGCACCTACTGAACAGAAATTCCCAGAGTGGCAGTGGGTACTCGCAAACCTACAATGTACGGAACAACAGTACCTTCTGAACAGAAGTTTCCTGAGTGGCAGCGGGGGAGTCGCAAAAGTTACAATTTATGGAACAACAGTATCTAGTTAACAGAATTTCCCTGAGTGGCAGTGGGGAGTCGCAAAGCTAGAATCTACAAAACGACAGTACCTACTGAACAGAAGTTATCTATCTGGCAGTAAGAAGTCGCAAATCTACAATTTACGGTAAAACAGTACCTACTGAACAGAAGTTCCCAGAGGGCAGTGGGTACTCGCAAACCTACAATGTACGGAACAACAGTACCTTCCGAACAGAAGTTGAGTGGCAGTGGAGAGTCGCAAAGCTAGAATCTACAGAACTATAGTACCTACTGATCAGAAGTTCTCTAATGGAGGATCCCAATAATCTATCTATCCACGGTTTTCCTTACTACCGATAGAAATTTGACATAACTTCCATACAAATAGTGTCAAATATCTAACTTTAGTAAGGTAAACCGTCGATAGATAGATTATTGGGACCGGCCGTTAGTGGCAGTGGGGAGTCGCAAATCTACAATTTACGAAACAACAGAACCTACTGAACAGAAGTTCCCTGAGTGGCAGTGGGGAGTAGCAAAGCTACAATTTACGGAACAACAGTACCTTGTGAACAGAATTCCCCTGAGTGGCAGTGTGGAGTCGCAAAGCTAGAACTTACCTAACAATGTTGGTGAGTTTGTTCTGTTCGTTGACTGGCACTGCCGAGAACAGTACTCTAGGTGCAAGATGTAGTGGCGGCGGCTGTGCAGGGGTTAATGGGGTCGGCAAGGGCGGTTGGGGGGATTCCAGACGCGGTCGTTTGGCGCGTCTCGGATTAGCCGCCATTGCCGCGGCGCTACGTTTTGCACGCTCGTGTGATTCTTGGGTTATGTTTATTGCCATTTTCCAAGCATCTGTGAGGGAAGATAATGCATTCAACATGGGCTAATGAAAATACTCAAAGTTTGAGTCAGTATTTGATTAAATTATAAAGTTAGGTTATCAGAGAGTTGCACAAGTCATTCCTTTGAAAATCGTATTATAAATATACGTTTTCAAACTATCATGGTCACAAACATTAGACATATTAAAATGCTTAACGAGATAGTCAGGATTTTCTGTTCGAGTTTCAGACATTTCGGCAAACACATGTGAAAATTCACCCACCCGTAATTCCTCAATTTATCTGTGATCATGGCGCTTGCAACCGTGCTGAAATATTTATTTATTTATTTGATTATAGGCGAGCAGCATGATGCTGATGTGCCTATATCCTGCTGTGTTGAAATATTGTAATATCCACAAATACACTGTTTTAGTTCACTGGCTAGAGGTTGGCAAGAGATTTTTTTGTTGTATGCAGCCAGCCATCCAGTCGGTTCTTAAACATGTTGACTGATGTAGCACAAACCACCTCCTCCGGCAACCTGTTCCAGTTGTGAGCAACTCTGTTGGTGAGGATATGGTGGGCAGTGTTGGTGTTAGCAGGCAGGCACGCTGAATTTTCTGGTTGTGGCCTCTGGCTTACTCATTGCGGTAAATTTTAATAAACCAGTTGTGTAGGTCTGGGAGGTTGTAGAATCCGTTGAGAATTTTGAATGTTTCTATGAGATCCCCACGTAACCTCCTTTCTTCAAGAGTAGTGAGGCGCAGGATTTCCAATCTCTGGTCGTAACTCTTGCGACGCAAGGCTTGCGGTATCTTGGTGGCTTTTCTTTGCGCACTTTCAAGCAGGTCTATATCCTTTCGAAAATGCGGGCTCCAGACTTGATATACATACAATATAGATAAAATATAAGAAACTCAAAAAAAATATACATGAAAATTGTCCCGTAAATAATGCGAATTCTATTCATACGTCACAGTACAACAGTATATATATATATATATATATATATATATATATATATATATATATATATATATATATATACTGTTGTACTGACTTAATCTATTATTTTTAAGAGCGATTGGTACTTACTCATCAAATGAGAGACTAGACTGTAATCCATTCGAAACGGACTCGCCAAACTGAATTGCTGATACTTCGCATTCTCTATCTGTAAAGAGATAATCAAACTTTACATACATTCTGTGTTAAACATATGTATGACATATTTTACTTATAAGGTCTACTACGGTCATGGCGTCCAACAATATCAGACAGAAGACACAGGTTCAAATCCCGTCCGATCGTGCAATTTTGCAAAATTGGGTTAGTTTTATTGACAGATTAGCTCAATTTGTAGTGACCCAGCCTTCAAAGCGATGGGTCACTACGAATAGAGGTCCTCCTGAAGAATCCAGATCCCATTCCTGGTCGGGGATATCTGTGCGATCAGCAGAACTTCTTTTAGGAATGATTGAACCACACACGTTGCAGTTCCTGGAAAAGTAGGTTGATTTCTGCCAAATCTATTGTATTATTGGCCAAATATGGCGAATCGCGAGTCAACGGCTAAAGGAAATCATATTTTTAGGAATCCTAATGCGGAGGTATGAATGAGTGATTAATATTATAATTTATTACTAGCTGCGCCCTGCGGTTTTACCCGCGTGGTATGGATAATGATGATGATGAAAAGTACCCTATGTTCTCCCCTGGGATATAATCTATCTCCTTGTCATATATAATTACGATCCGTTCAGCCTAATAGTCGTGAAAAGATGACAAACAAACTATTACTAGCCCAGCCCCGCTGTTTCACCCGCGTGATACATGATAATGATGGTAATGAAAGTATACTATGTCCTTCCCCGGGGATATAATCTATCTCCTTGTCATATATAATTACGATCCGTTCAGCCTAATAGTCGTGAAAAGATGACAAACAAACTATTACTCGCCCAGCCCCGCTGTTTCACCCGCGTGATACATGATAATGATGGTAACGAAAGTATACTATGTCCTTCCCCGGGGATATAATCTATCTCCTTGTCATATATAATTACGATCCGTTCAGCCTAATAGTCGTGAAAAGATGACAAACAAACTATTACTAGCCCAGCCCCGCTGTTTCACCCGCGTGATACATGATAATGATGGTAATGAAAGTATACTATGTCCTTCCCCGGGGATATAATCTATCTCCTTGTCATATATAATTACGATCCGTTCAGCCTAATAGTCGTGAAAAGATGACAAACAAACTATTACTAGCCCAGCCCCGCTGTTTCACCCGCGTGATACATGATAATGATGGTAATGAAAGTATACTATGTCCTTACCCGGGGATATAATCTATCTCCTTGTCATATATAATTACGATCCGTTCAGCCTAATAGTCGTGAAAAGATGACAAACAAACTATTACTAGCCCAGCCCCGCTGTTTCACCCGCGTGATACATGATAATGATGGTAATGAAAGTATACTATGTCCTTCCCCGGGGATATAATCTATCTCCTTGTCATATATAATTACGATCCGTTCAGCCTAATAGTCGTGAAAAGATGACAAACAAACTATTACTAGCCCAGCCCCGCTGTTTCACCCGCGTGATACATGATAATGATGGTAACGAAAGTATACTATGTCCTTCCCCTGGGATATAATCTATCTCCTTGTCATATATAATTACGATCCGTTCAGCCTAATAGTCGTGAAAAGATGACAAACAAACTATTACTAGCCCAGCCCCGCTGTTTCACCCGCGTGATACATGATAATGATGGTAACGAAAGTATACTATGTCCTTCCACGGGGATATAATCTATCTCCTTGTCATATATAATTACGATCCGTTCAGCCTAATAGTCGTGAAAAGATGACAAACAAACTATTACTAGCCCAGCCCCGCTGTTTCACCCGCGTGATACATGATAATGATGGTAATGAAAGTATACTATGTCCTTCCCCGGGGATATAATCTATCTCCTTGTCATATATAATTACGATCCGTTCAGCTTAATAGTCGTGAAAAGATGACAAACAAACTATTACTAGCCCAGCCCTGCTGTTTCACCCGCGTGATACATGATAATGATGGTAATGAAAGTATACTATGTCCTTCCCCGGGGATATAATCTATCTCCTTGTCATATATAATTACGATCCGTTCAGCCTAATAGTCGTGAAAAGATGACAAACAAATTATTACTAGCCCAGCCCCGCTGTTTCACCCGCGTGATACATGATAATGATGGTAACGAAAGTATACTATGTCCTTCCCCTGGGATATAATCTATCTCCTTGTCATATATAATTACGATCCGTTCAGTCTAATAGTCGTGAAAAGATGACAAACAAACTATTACTAGCCCAGCCCCGCTGTTTCACCCGCGTGATACATGATAATGATGGTAACGAAAGTATACTATGTCCTTCCACGGGGATATAATCTATCTCCTTGTCATATATAATTACGGTCCGTTCAGCCTAATAGTCGTGAAAAGATGACAAGCAAACTATTACTAGCCCAGCCCCGCTGTTTCACCCGCGTGATACATGATAATGATGGTAATGAAAGTATACTATGTCCTTCCCCGGGGATATAATCTATCTCCTTGTCATATATAATTACGATTCGTTCAGCCTAATAGTCGTGAAAAGATGACAAACAAACTATTACTAGCCCAGCCCCGCTGTTTCACCCGCGTGATACATGATAATGATGGTAATGAAAGTATACTATGTCCTTCCCCGGGGATATAATCTATCTCCTTGTCATATATAATTACGATCCGTTCAGCCTAATAGTCGTGAAAAGATGACAAACAAACTATTACTAGCCCAGCCCCGCTGTTTCACCCGCGTGATACATGATAAAGATGGTAACGAAAGTATACTATGTCCTTCCCCTGGGATATAATCTATCTCCTTGTCATATATAATTACGATCCGTTCAGCCTAATAGTCGTGAAAAGATGACAAACAAACTATTACTAGCCCAGCCCCGCTGTTTCACCCGCGTGATACATGATAATGATGGTAACGAAAGTATACTATGTCCTTCCACGGGGATATAATCTATCTCCTTGTCATATATAATTACGATCCGTTCAGCCTAATAGTCGTGAAAAGATGACAAATAAACTATTACTAGCCCAGCCCCGCTGTTTCACCCGCGTGATACATGATAATGATGGTAATGAAAGTATACTATGTCCTTCCCCGGGGATATAATCTATCTCCTTGTCATATATAATTACGATCCGTTCAGCCTAATAGTCGTGAAAAGATGACAAACAAACTATTACTAGCCCAGCCCCGCTGTTTCACCCGCGTGATACATGATAATGATGGTAACGAAAGTATACTATGTCCTTCCCCTGGGATATAATCTATCTCCTTGTCATATATAATTACGATCCGTTCAGCCTAATAGTCGTGAAAAGATGACAAACAAACTATTACTAGCCCAGCCCCGCTGTTTCACCCGCGTGATACATGATAATGATGGTAACGAAAGTATACTATGTCCTTCCACGGGGATATAATCTATCTCCTTGTCATATATAATTACGGTCCGTTCAGCCTAATAGTCGTGAAAAGATGACAAGCAAACTATTACTAGCCCAGCCCCGCTGTTTCACCCGCGTGATACATGATAATGATGGTAATGAAAGTATACTATGTCCTTCCCCGGGGATATAATCTATCTCCTTGTCATATATAATTACGATTCGTTCAGCCTAATAGTCGTGAAAAGATGACAAACAAACTATTACTAGCCCAGCCCCGCTGTTTCACCCGCGTGATACATGATAATGATGGTAACGAAAGTATACTATGTCCTTCCACGGGGATATAATCTATCTCCTTGTCATATATAATTACGATCCGTTCAGCCTAATAGTCGTGAAAAGATGACAAATAAACTATTACTAGCCCAGCCCCGCTGTTTCACCCGCGTGATACATGATAATGATGGTAATGAAAGTATACTATGTCCTTCCCCGGGGATATAATCTATCTCCTTGTCATATATAATTACGATCCGTTCAGCCTAATAGTCGTGAAAAGATGACAAACAAACTATTACTAGCCCAGCCCCGCTGTTTCACCCGCGTGATACATGATAATGATGGTAATGAAAGTATACTATGTCCTTCCCCGGGGATATAATCTATCTCCTTGTCATATATAATTACGATCCGTTCAGCCTAATAGTCGTGAAAAGATGACAAACAAACTATTACTAGCCCAGCCCCGCTGTTTCACCCGCGTGATACATGATAATGATGGTAATGAAAGTATACTATGTCCTTCCCCGGGGATATAATCTATCTCCTTGTCATATATAATTGCGATCCGTTCAGCCTAATAGTCGTGAAAAGATGACAAACAAACTATTACTAGCCCAGCCCCGCTGTTTCACCCGCGTGATACATGATAATGATGGTAATGAAAGTATACTATGTCCTTCCCCGGGGATATAATCTATCTCCTTGTCATATATAATTGCGATCCGTTCAGCCTAATAGTCGTGAAAAGATGACAAACAAACTATTACTAGCCCAGGCCCGCTGTTTCACCCGCGTGATACATGATAATGATGGTAATGAAAGTATACTATGTCCTTCCCCTGGGATATAATCTATCTCCTTGTCATATATAATTACGATCCCCTTCAGCCTAATAGTCGTGAAAAGATGACAAACAAACTATTACTAGCCCAGCCCCGCTGTTTCACCCGCGTGATACATGATAATGATGGTAATGAAAGTATACTATGTCCTTCCCCTGGGATATAATCTATCTCCTTGTCATATATAATTACGATCCCCTTCAGCCGTCTAGGAGTGAAAGTATAACAAAAAATAATCTCACTTCAACATTTATAATATTAGCAACGACCGTTACACCCAAGTAACGGTACCCTTTTGGTTGTAATCGTCTTTGATATTAGTTAGAATTATAAGTAACTAGGTAGTGAACGATGATTCAAAATATATAGCTTATGTTCATCAGGGATACTATAAGATTCTAATGGTGAAAGAATGTTTCAAATCGTTCCTGTAGTTTCGGAGCCAATTCAAACAAACAAGTATTTCCTCTTATAATATTAGTTAAGATTATAATATATGAATGGTTTTTTTTATGTTACCTGCGCCAAAGCACTCATGTTTCCCAAGAGTAAGTCGGTGAGCCAAGCAGCAGTGACTACTGGGATCCCCCACTCTCTCGCGCGTCGGTACTTGTTGCCTTCAGCGCGTTTGCAGATCAGAACAGTGTTGTCGCGCGTCATGTATGGGGTTAACTGGGAACAAAGTGATGTGATTCAATGAAATTAAATCAAAACACAAATTATTAACGACGCACTAAAAATAACACTATTCAAAGCGTATTCTGTGCTCATCTCTGTATTCTGCGAGTCTGTGGTTCAACTATACGCAGAGAGCTTGCCACGCATTGCAGGTCCAATATAATAATGGCTTTAGGGAGTTGTTACGGCTTCCACGATTTTGCAACGCCTAAACTATGTTCACCGAGGCGCGCACTGACACCTTTGACGCCATTCGGCGTAAAAAACCGGCCTTATTAATGATTAGACTTTGCACAAGCAGTAATACCACCTCCTCTGGTGTACAAACTCATCCAGAGGACTAAATCACTAGATATTAAAGTACTAACCTAAATGTTTAAATTTTACTAATTATAATGGACTATGTCGTCTGAATAAATAAATTAATTTATATATAAAAAAAATATTTAACTATCGAAACACATGCCCACAAACACACAACACACACATCCACATACAATACACACACCCACACAAATAAGTACACTCTTGCACTTTTATTTAATTCCGCATGGTAGGCACTACAGTTATTATTGTCTAAGGCATGTTTTTGTAACTTCCTATAAAGTATTTAATTTATGTTGTAGACATGTAAAGCGCATTATATAATAGGAAGAAGACCTGGTTCCTGAAACATAACACACACTAGTTAGTGAACCAATAGCTTCACAGTGATATTAGTACTAAAATTTCTACCTCAATAAACACTTAAGAGGTACCGTTTGACATTTTAGACAGATAACAAATAGGTACAAATTGTAAGTTTTTCAAAGTAATTTATCTCAAACACTGGAGAAAAAATTTGATAATAATGGGTAAAAGTTGTATGTTTTGTCAAAGTAATTTATCACAAAAGCTGGAGAGGGCCGTCACTATCTAGGTTCGAAAAAATTGTAGATCCGGGGTTAGTTGTCGTTGGAGATGGGAGGTTGTCCAGGACGGTAGTTACCTTAGCGCCGACTTGCTCTAGACAGGCCGTGACGCGGTCCCGCTCCGTGTCCCGCCAGCCGGAGATGGCCGCGCGGTGGTGCTTGGCGGGCCGGTCCCGGGCTGCATACATGCTCGGCAGGTGCAGCGCTTGCCACGGGGGGGTCACTCCCCGACGTAACATCGCGTCTGATAACCAGTATGCGGTCACACAGCGTTTTGCGTCGCGTAATGCCTGCGAACGAAAGTAAAGTAAAAACATAATTTATTGCCTTTCTAGCTGATGATGGTGAAGGTATCCTACGTGTTAATCCAGTGCCTTTTCTACCTCCATACCCAATTACATCAAAATGGATCCGTTTGAGTGTGAAGAAGTAACAAACACATAAACAGACTTTTAAAGCCTCGGATACACTAGGGGACAAACGGAGCCACATGTTGCGGAACATGTTGCTCAACAATTACGTTGAATGTCCGGAGATTAATGTTGCGAAGCATTTTGCAGGCCACGCTAGTTAGTGCTTATAAGCTGATGTAGACACAGCTAGAATAGTTTATTTCAGTTATTTCCATAGCATTATAACTTATGGCTTACTGCTCTGGGGATGTTCTGCAGATATTAGTTCTATTTTTATACTGCAAAAAAGGGCTATACGAGCGATCTCTAGTTTAGCTCTCAGAGTTTCCCTTAGACAGAAGTTTAAATACATAAACATTCTAACTGTTGTCTCTCAGTTTATCTATGAAAATCTAATGTATGTAAAGAAAAACATTAGCAGTTTTGATAAAAGGAGTGATGCTCATTCCATCAACACGCGAAATAAGCACAAGCTATCCGTACATCACGCGTCTCCACAGAATAAGTCGTTCTTTTATGGGACAATGTATACGATTCTATAATAAAGTTCCCAATGTTATTCGAGATTTGCCTATTAATAAGTTTAAAGTTACTAATAAAACTAAACTCGGTCAAAAAGTTATTACAAAATTTCGGATTACTTAGAGGATAAAACAGCTTTGGACTGATCACTCCAGGATCTATCTACTCGTGTACTGAGATGTCAAAGCGTAGCGTGTCTTGCCCTACTGATACCATTATTATGTTCTCTTTTGTAAGGCAACACACTGGAGCTAAAAATAAGTGAACATTTGTTATATCATTTAAGAAATTGGCAATACAGTCTGACATTATATAGAAGACAAAGATGCTTGGAATACTCCACTTCTGGCAAGCTGTCATTCTGCCACCCATAAAATGTAATATTTGTAGTACCTAAGTAGAAACATTGTAAAAACATCTTTATAAAAAGAATGGCTCCGAGTTTCTTGTCGCTTCTTCTCGGTAGGCTCTATATATTTTCGAACGCGGCGGTAGAGTCTTTAAAGTTCATTGTAATGAAAAATTGACGTTCATAAGTGCGTCTTTGATGCCTAAATTGAATAAATAATTTTGACTTTGACTATCGAAATGTCGCCCGAGGAGGTTTTGGCGATAAGCACTGCTTACATACTTATTTGGGAGAGAAACGTAAGCTAATGAGAAGGTAGTGGATGCGGAGTTTCTTACTACAACGAGAAACAAGTAATATTTTAAGTGATCTCTGAATTTTTGACGGATGATTTGCGAAGCGATAACAAGCGACAACGAGCGCTTGCGCGCGATGCAGGAGCTAGCAATAGGTCCCGCGTCACGTGAATGTCTCGCAACATGTTGTGGTACATGCTGCGGGACACTAAGCAACGTTGCAGCGCCACGTAGATTCAGTGTTGCGCGTCATGTTGCGGGATAAAATGTCCCCTAGTGAATCTGGGGCTTTAGCTTTCATAATATTAGTGTTTTAAATGGTATCAAAAAGTTTAACAAAATAAAATAATTAAAGAAATAAAAAAATTAAATTCTTTTTTTTAACAGGGTTATACTTAGCACACGCAATGTTTACATTCACCAAATGAACTTATAGTATTCATCCGTACATGTACAGATATTTGTCTATACATTTTAACAAGTGACATAATGCAGATTACTTAATAATATAACAGGCAGAAACCAGACTAAAAAATCTTCAGTACTTGTATTTAACACAACAGTAAAAGTATTATATTGTACCTATCAAAAAGCAATAGGTAGGTATGTGTATTGTGCATGTGTGAGAGTGTGTCGGATTATATATGAGTATGTGTATTTGCCTAGTGTGTTTCTTTAATTTCGCCATAATATCAAACACGAATCTCACCGAAACACAAAAGGAACAGTTTTAGGACAAGAAATAAATTGTCTGGGTTTTGGTAAAAAAACACAAAATCAATTAAGTATAGAGTTAGATTAATTTTAACCAAAAAGTCATGTCTTGGCGCGCTCATACCCTGATTAAAGAAAAAGCAGAATTTTTAAACATCTAGTGTAACGAAACAGATCGATATTATATTATGAAAAATATACAAAGGTTAGAAAAGGAATAGGAAAAGAGTAATAACTGAATAGAATTCATAAATATTCTCTTTCAGCAGAATAAAATCCTGAATAGGTCCATAAAAATAAACTTTCACATCCAAACTCTCAGAATTTTCAGCGATAACACTATGTTTTTTTTAGGTAATAATTAGCCAACGTATAGTACTAAAGTAATAACCAGCAGTTTTTTAAATTGTGTTAGTATATATCGAAAAATATAAAGAAAATTTACAAAATTAACGCATTTTCGCATTACATCGTCCAATCTAACAAGCGATTTTCAACCTTACGTAAACCATCGTAAATTATTTTTAAATTGGGGTTGGACCGCGTCTTAAAGAGGATTACAGCAATCCTAGATAAAAAAAAACAGTTTGTATAGTTTGGATTAAACGATAACTGAGCATGAATTATATCCTTCATTTCTCATGCACTAGGAAAGTATGTGTATGTATATTTTCCCTGCCTTTCTAGTTAGTAGTGTACATGTGTAAGTAGTAGTGTACACCCTGATTTGTACACCAGTAGTACAAGCATGGATCTCACTATAAACTTTGTCGAGTCTGTGGGTCGTGAAGCTACACCTATAATAAATAAATTAAATTTTAATGATTTTTAGTTTATGTTTAGGAACGCCGAAAGAAATGAATATTTTTAGTACCGTATTGGACTCTAGTTTATTATTTAATTAGAACTATACATGTAAGTTATTAAGTGTAGGACTACGGAGATAATATAATAAAATAATAGCAAACGCGACGATAGGCCTAGATCGATCTCCGTGTGCGTGTCTCGGCCGGTTGATTGTATATAGAACGAAATATGTGTTGGTCAACTCATTAGATGACTGAGTTATGTGAGACTACGCCACAAGTCGATAAACTGACTATTATCAGATCTTTGTCTCTAGTACAAGATCTAGCTGGGACAGCTATACCGCGGGCTGTCTTTTACCGATAATTTTATCCTATCGACAATCTATGCTCGTACCACTGTATTGCTTGATTATTTCTGTCTGTGTGAGCACAGATAAGTTTAAATGAAAGATTCGGATTGCAGCGGCACACTTTACGAGTTTTTGGCTCACCCCCTTCCCCAGGGGGACGATTCTACTAACTAAATTGCAATAGAACTGCACGGTGACTTGATACGTTTTCTTATTCTGCTATTGAAAAACAGTCCAGTTGCAGTTACATTTCTGTTGATGTCAGTGATTGATCAAAACTTTATATTCTGCTAACTCTATAGATCATGCAAGCGATGCTTACTCATATCCGTAATAGAGTTTAAGATGGCGTTATATTCCAATTTGTCTATAGAAATAGTAGAATGGTTTTTGGGGTAATTGTCGAACGACAACCGGAGTCGAACTGCAGTCGCAGCGAGATAGGTCGTTAACATTGTGAAATAATAGAATTGACCTCCTGATGTACTAAGGCTAAAATTTGTGTAAGTGTAACATAATCGTATCGTTCACGTATACAGTACAAACTATAATTTATCTAGTACAACTGTGGCACGGATATACGGTATACGTCAACGATACGATCGCGTCACACTTATAGTGCCACCAACGTATCTGTTCAGGTGGGCAAAATTGGAACTACAGTATATATCCATACATACCTACTAACTTTCGTGTTTATAATATTAGTAGCATTACAATTGCAAAATTTGCAGATTAAAGAGTGGCTTGAAAGACTGCCTCATGTTTTGATTCTCTTTTTTCTTGGAGAATATCTTAGGTTGCAATACCAAATTCTCCACTAGCGACGCTGTCAACTGAGCAGATAAGATGGTGGGACTGTACGCGAAGCTTTGTGGTAGGCCAACTTACCTGCATGACGACGCCATGCTTCTGCGTCTCGCATAACACGTGTGTGACGCGCGCGCAGTAGTTGGGCTCCACTTCGCCACCGCGCCGCTGTATGCACTCCGCCCATCGCGTCACGCGTTCTGTGCCCCACGACTGTTGGTATTCTACCTACAATTGAGATAACGGCTCTAAATAAAGGGTTTCGTTTACAAAAAAAATGGTTGGCTGTAAAGTCGGTTTACAGACGATAATTTTACGTGATAACGTCATAAGACAAGCCAAACGCTTAGGCCGATCGTGCCTCTCATCGCTTGTTCCGCGCTCTCGCTTGCACGCTCGGCTAAGGCGGAACGTGACAATGAGTCATACATTTTTCGTGCGTGCAGCCGGCGTATATCGATTTATAAGAAGTTGCCATGTCAAAAAGTAAAGTGACATGATGGCTCTAAATAAAGAGTTTTCGATTAGAAATATACGTTAAATTTAATAAGTACATTACATTTTGATAATTTACAAAAAAAGAGATTTAACACTGAAAAGATTTCGAAACGTCTCTATTATAATAATCTCAAATACATTTTTATCCATTAAGTCTGTTAAAAGTTTATTTAATAATCTTTTAATAAAGTCATACCATTGTGCATTTGCCATTATTCAAATTAAGTACTTAAATGATTTAAAGTTGCATCAAGTGATGTTTTAGTTCAATAGTCAAGGTTGAGTCACAATCACATATGTCATAAGTCACTGTCCTGTATATTAAGTCACGTTCTAGCGGTGGATACATTTCTAGGAAGAATGACGAAAACACAATTTTTTTTTCTGATTTTATACACTTTGCTTACACTCGTGCGCCGTTACGAACAGCTAACAATGAATATTAAATCCACTATTATTACACACGTAAACTCGAAGACACACAAACATGTAAAAGTAAACAAAATCAACGACAGCCATTGTCAACCTTATCTTCACTCGCACGCCTGATATAAACATCTGTGTAGAATTTTTGAAGAAACCTGAACCTTAAAATATGCTTCAAATTTGAAAATTGGTCCTCGCCAATTTTTAACATAGTTTTAAAATGGTTAATTGTCATTTTTTTTATGCATAACAAATGTTCACAGCATACTTTATTCGGATATGTTCACCGATACACGATTAAAGAAAAACTGGATCGATAGAAAAAAACTTTCACAAAAAACACCCTTGAAGATGTTGCTGTTAATGTAATGAATCAACTCTATTCAGTTTCTATGGAAGACACAAACAAAATAAGAGCAAATATTTATATAGCTTTACTTATACAATAAAAATAATGTATGTATCGGCTGAGACCCGGACATGAAATATGACCCGGTTTGAAGAAAACACGTAGTCAACTTTAATCTTCGATAACTTATTAAATTATAACAAATCTGAGACATCCACACGGGGCGAGCGCTCGCAGCAAAACTGAGCTCCAATTGCCAAAAGCTTTTCCATCAAAGGTCGTTGGTCATCACAGGGCCAGACACAATAGAAATTTATTGTTATAATATAACGACTCTTGAAGGGATAAGCGACTATGGGGGTGAGTGCTCGGTGACTCAACCGCTCGCCCGTTCCGCAATCTGCGTCACAACAGGCGGCCGACGCCGTCATATGTATTCCCATCAAATATTCTAATACTTTAGTGAGCTCAGTTTTTTGTGATAGCGTATCTTTTTATAAAATAAAATAACACAAATATTGTAAAAATGAAAAAGCGCACGCTGAGTATTTCGTACAACCTTACAGCTTCGCTACCATTTCGCCTTAGTATAAATTGTTACTCACGATATGAAACACGCATCCCAAGAGAAACAAATCCGGCGGCAGTTTCAAGTTAGGGTTGTGTCCGTAGAACTGCGCGCGAGCCGGCGGTGCTCTTACCGCGCCCGCGTACACCTTGTTGTTCACTCCCACGCCCACGCCTACGCCGGGGGAAGGGCTCTGGGAAACGGAAGGCACATTCTTAATATAACATTTACCTTTTCAACCGACCAAAAAAGGTGGAGGTTCTCTACTATGATACTGGTCATGTTTATGTCAGTATTCATTTTGTATGGAATCATAACATTTGGCATAAGGCAATGTCATACATATACTTTCCTGATCAGGAGTATCAGGAAAGTATATGTATGACATTGCCATCTGTATTTATACCATATGAAATTACGTATAACATTTAGTATCAGGCCATTGCCTGTTACTAATGTTATATTATTTTCAAGATGATTCTTGGTCATTTTACCGTTAAACAAATACTCCGAACGCGGAGCAGTTGTTGTCGCGCGTCGCGTCGGCGGTAGACATTATATTAATATGATATAACTGTTAAAATAGACCTATTGACATTTTCAATTACTGTAAACAGTATATGAATTATTATTATTTTTGACTTTTTCTTTCATATATATTAACATTTTCAGTACATATATAAGTATATATGACCGAACGTAAACCTAAAATAACTTTTGTATAATCTCTTCTATACAAAAAGTATTGTCTATATAAATGATTTGTTATTCATATGTGAAACAATGACGTGTAATATTTATTACCAATAAATGATTTATTATTTAAGATTTATCATATAATACTTGTCTGATGCTTCTGTCAGTATTTATATGTTGTATAGAATTATTGCATTTGATATCAGGCAATGCCATGCAAATAATTTACCTGAAGCTTCTGTCAGTATTAATACTGTATGGAATTAAAACATTTGACATCAGGCAACCCTTTAACTTTAACCCCAACAAATACTTGCCTGATGTGGATGATGAGCAGGCCCTAGCAGCAGTCTCGCCGGAGCTCTTACGGTCCCGCCCGCTGCATGCGCCGCCGTCATTAGTCTACAACAATTGTTTATTTTATTAATTTTAGGATGAAAGGAAACTCACATAATACTTCAACATGTATATGTAGCCAATTATAAAGTTTCAACTATAGAATGCTTTCTTATACTTTTTCGCAATTGACAACATTTCATATACATAAGCCTCATCTACTATATAAGGTCATTGTTAATTAGTGTACAATATTGAACGGGATGGTTTAGAATCGATAAATGGTCATGAAAGTAAAAGAAAATAATGACATATATTTCTATTATTATAAACCTATATTATATAACCATGACCCGCTTCACGGCTAACGACCGGTCCCAATAATCTATCTATCGCCGGTTTACCTTACTAGAGTTAGATATTTGACACTATTTGTACGGAAGTTATGTCAAATTTCTATTGGTAGTAAGGAAAGCCGTGGATAGATAGATTATTGGGATCCTCCATAAGAGCCATAGTGAGACTACGCACGACTCGACACACCGATACATACCAGAATATATAGCAGTAACTGAGCGAGACATACCTACCCCCTTAGAATAGGTACAACGACGTACGAACCTACTTACTCGCGAATGTTTACGCAGCTGATGTTTATTCCTTAACCTATAACGGACGGCGGGCACGGACGGGTCAACGTTCGTACGTCGTTGTACATATTCTAAGGGGGTAGGTATGTCTTGCTTAATTACTGTTCTGTGTCTTTTCTGTGATGGAGCGGCGCCGGCGTGCGTTCAATCGCGCAATGGTTATTAGCTGCGGAGCAATGAATTTGGGTTCATAATATTAAAAAAAACATTTATTTTTTCTTTTGCTATAATGACCAGTTATCGACTCTAAACCACCCGATTCAATATTGTGCACTAATTAACAAAGACCTTATATAAATATATAAAATTGAATTTTTTGTGTAATACAAAAATAAAAGCTTTAACTAAGTGCATATGAAAGTATATACGGTACATGTAAAATACTTTTTTTATTTTTGTTTATCCTTCATCCCCTATTTATATGACTCCTTCTAGAAGAACAATTCACGCCTTTCGGTCAATCAAACAGACCTAGAATCAATAGGCTGCAATCGAAGTTCATATAGAGACGGCTCCGTTGCCTTAGTTGGTAGCGAACCTGCCTTCAAAGTGTGGGATCTCAGGTTCGACATTTGGCCGTAGCAAGTATTAACAGAGATTGTTGTGTTTTTGTGAGTACCCATGCCTGCCGCGATACAGGGAATTCTAGTGCGGCGGTATGAATGTGTAGACGTTTATAATATTATGTTCTCACCTCAAAGTCCCCGCCGCTGAGGGTTCGTGTTCCGAGGGGGGCGCGGCGCCTTGTAGTCTGATGCTGAGCATGTTGGCGAGTGCCGTTTTTGTCTTTGGGTTCACCAGTAGAGCGTTACCAGCTAGAAAACATTAAAATAATGAACTTTTACTACTAAATTGTTGAATTTAAAAATTAATTATAAAAGATAATTATAACTAAAGATCTACTGTGGGCCGAGCACGAATAACAGCGTAAATAACGTATCGTATCGTTGACATATATTAATACATACTGTAATGTATCTAAGGCAACTGTGACACAGATAACTCATAGTTTGAACACTGGAGCGTGACGCGTCGTTTTGGATTTCGCAAATTGTTTGTGCTACGGCCTCTGTAGCTTTTCAAGAAACTGACACCCGCTAGGACAATAAATTCATACTTTGTTGGATAAGACTCCGTATCAGTCATAGCAGGTCTTTGAATAAAACATAATAGTAGAGAAAGTATGTTTTAGGGTAGATTTGTGGAGGTACTGCCACCATACCTATTTGTATCAGCAGTGATGTTTGCATTATTGTGTTCCGGTTTGAAGGTATTGGCGCCGACGAAATTACAGGCGCATGGGACTTAACAACTTAATGTATCAGGGTATGATGGGCGCAGTGCAGTTCGTCACTTTTGACGGAATGCATCTGTTATAGGCAGAGTTTACCGCTTAACACCAGGCCTCGTGCTTGATTTATGTATTATGCAAAATAAACTTACTCAGTCTTTAGTACTGAATTCGTTTTATAGAACTATGCGCAACTAGAGCGGAGACTTCATTACCTCCTTAATTTTCGTAAAATAAATGCTAAATTTGGAAAATGATTTATGGACCCTGTAGTGCTATTATAGAACAAAAGTATAGATCGCGGCACGTAACTTGAACCAAAATGGCGGTCTTCTGCACAGGTACAGTTATAGACGAATATTTACTTGCGGCGGTTGAAGATGAAACGCAAGTTAAACCAAAAATCAAATTTCATAAAAATAATCTCTGATTTCCTTTTAAATCATTGTATTTCTCGAACAAAGTGGTTTGGGAAGTAATCGTTAATTTTATTATATACAACATTATAGAATACTAATCTTAATCACTATTATTTATGATCGTAACACCTTCTACCTTTTTAAGTGACATTCTAGAACTTAGGCAAATGTTGCGATTTCATCTTCTGTGTCAATTGACGAATCCAATTCAGAATCACTGCTATCAGAATCTCCGACTGGGTTATAAATTCTTCCGTCTTATTATCAATGACGTGGTCTCTTTTGACGTAAGCTTCTTCGATTGTATTGACGCTATTGTATAACTAGTAGTATCATTTATGTTGTTTTCTCTTTAAAAATAATTATATACATTGCCAAAAACAATTCCACTCGCCTGTCTCCTTTAAGGGCGCACCGAGCTTCTGGCGGTAAGCGATTTTATGTATCTATGCGCTCCGCGTATGTGTGCGTGAGTAATACACGCTGCCCGCCGCTTCGCTGCCGTCACCAAGATCGAGCGAATAAATAGCTATGTGCTGAGCCGCCGCGCTGCGCCAATCGACTAGCTAGGGTGCTACTAATATTTATTTACAAAGAAAAACAACAATTTTCAAATACTTTTATTAAATTAGTATATTCATGTTACTTTTCTTACAATAAATAGAATCGGCTAATATACACAAAAGTGTGAAATAACTTCTTGAAGTTTGAACACTTTTCAGTTATTAGTAGGCTTGACCGATTTTAATGAAATTGAAATGGGACCACACAGGAAGCACCAGCTTAAAAATAAAAAAATAATCATCAAAATCGGTTCATCTACTCGAAAAATCTGAGGTAACAAACATAAAAAAAAACCCGTCGAATTGAGAACCTCCTCCTTTTTGGAAGTCGGTTAAAAAACCTTTGTTTATGACTTATCGGCACTTCAGTAGGTTCACTAGAGTAAAAATTCCAGTGGTCGGCCCTTTTCAAATTTACATTATTCACTTCTCAAAGTAGACGTAACCGATTTTGAATCGACTAGCTAGGGTGCTACTTGTATTTATTTACAAAATAAAGCAACAAATTTCAAATACTGTTATTGAATATATTCAGTTAAAAAAACCTTTTTCCACGTTCTATTTTTTTTAATTTATGACTTATCGGCACGTTAGTATATACATATATGGTAAATAAATAGGGTAAAATCCCAGTGGTCGGCCCTTCTCAAATTCTCAAACTAGACGTAACCGATTTCTATAAAGTGTATATATATTACATATATTATGTGTGACCACGTATAATCACCTAGAATATCCGATGTTTAGATAGTCCATCACCAAGTAGGTTTTTGAGTTGCACCAAATCAATCATCTAACTGTACTCGTACTACATCCGCAGAAATCTTGTGACATTTGCGTAGATGTGGACACTTACTTTAAAATTCTGCTAAATAAGAAATTGACAAATATTTAGTAAGCTGGCACAATTTATTTATTGAACATGTATATATTAGTAGAGCAATTTGACGTTCGACGGATAAGTTGCACAATTATGGTGGCAGTCAGCAAAAAATATATAGTATATACATCTGTGTTTTTAGTAACAGTAGAGATCTTTATAAACTTAAAACCGAATTCTATGAGTAATTGTTAGTGAGATGATATGATTTTCAATATTTAAATGCTTTATTACAGTTGACACATTTAGTCAAAGTAAAAACGGTAAACGTGTGCGTTGAGATTGATATTCTTCGTAGATTATTATTATTATTATTATTATTTGGTTTAGTTAGCTTCAAAGCCTTGATATTCATAAGTAAGACATAACTGTTAAAAGACTTGTCTTTATCAGTCAATGAATAATCTAGTATGTAGTATATTAGTAAGTGTTTGCAGGGAGGTTCGATTAAATTTCTGATAATGAAGTTGACTGATCAGGTATTTGGTTAGTTATGGCAAGGAACATGAAAGTCCGAGAAAAAATAACTAAGTTTTTTTTTCGCTTTGCTTCTGGCATAACGATCGCGGAAGGAATTGCTTTTCTACGTTTTTCTATGTTTTTTTTTGTTTATTGCGTCTAAAATATTATTGTGGCTCATGATTTTCCATTTTCTGTCCAGCCTTGAATCAATAATTTCTGGTAGCCGACAATCAAAGTAAAATGTTTGTAATTTTGTTTCCATATTCTTTTTCCAGAATTCGTCACCTCTTTTTACTGTCTCAATTTTTATATCTTTTTCTGTCCACACTACAAATAAACACACTGCTTTCCTTGTAATGTGAAGCTGACCTTGCACCTGGTAGAACCAATCATGTTGTTTATTTATTGTCAACTTTCCGTTTCTCTCCTGTTTCCAGATTTTTTTTTTTGTGCTATGCCTTCTTCGACTGTTTTGTCCTTAGCCGAATACGGACACTTGATTTCAATGATTTTATCATCTATAAATCCGTCTGGACTTGATGCCAAAAATGGCAGTTCAGAATCGACAAATAAGCCAAATTTTTTAATACCATTGAAGTTAGCTTTTTTGTCGAGTTTGAGTACTTCAGCTAATTGTTCTAATGCAATATGTTCGTGTTCCTTGCCATAACGAACGGATTTTACGTGACTTAAATCACCGGTTACATTCACAAGACTTTTTACTAGAGGTGCACATTTTATAAGGCATCTTTTGCATACCTTTCCAAAAGCAGACGTAGTAAGGCGTAACTTTCTCTCTTGGTGCCATTCAATCGAATCTGCCTGCAAAACAGTTCTTTTTTCAAGTGACTGGCGATCCTCATCAGAAAGATTAATTGTTTTCACATGTTCTGATTTAGCGAAATCAAAGTCAGCTTGTTCTAAATTTGGCTTTCGACAAGAATCGCCATAATATTTGTCATTTGTATTGTTTGTGCACTTTTTTTTCGCAAAAGATTTTGATAATCTCCGTTTTAAATCTGAAATTCTTTTTTTATTGCGTTTAATCTCTAAGCGTCTAACAATAGGATTAGGACTTCGCATTAAAATCTTTTTGCAAATGTACGATTGCGGTTCTTTAGCGTTAAATGACACAACTGAGCCAGCACAGCAAGCTGTATAAGACTGTCGACTTGAATAATTTATTCGTTTACCGCCCACAAATTTCGCGATAACGCTGTTGAATACTTCTGCTATGTTACTATTTACATCATGTATTTGGCTTTTAGCATTATTTACTAATCTAGACATGATTTTCATGATAGTAGTAAAAATATTATTAGACTTCATTTCAGCAACAAAATCTGTTGCTGAAATTGTTGCATAGTTTGTGATTTTCGAAAACGTGATTTGGTGCATTTATTACATCTTGTTTTAGTTCAATTACTTTTTGGGTGAAAATTAAATCTTTTAAATTGATATGTTTGACAGCTCCTTTTACTGCTCTACACAAGCGCAGTATATTTTGTCCAAGAACTTTGCGATATCTAATAGGATAGCAAGTGTTTTTGGTTAATTCGTCTAGTTTCGAGCAAAAGTTTCTCAACAGATGATTAGTGCGTTCAATTTTTTCTACCAATAAGTTTCCATAAGGTTTTGCTTATAAGAGCAGTACATTTAAGAGCATATTAGGCTTTTATATGTACTGGAGTCCCCATCAGCAATTAACTTAGAGTAAATCAAGCCCTGATTTGGTAAAGAATGTTTAAACTCTTCAACTATTGCAACGGATTCCATTCCACTTGAGAACCCTTCGTAATTTTTAAAACACGTGTGCTCAGGGGGTATTTTGTTTTCGTTCTCTGACCGTGAACAAATCATACAATATTAGTTTTTAACTGCCATATAAAGGACTTTTTTTGTTCTGTAACCAATAACTACCGCAGCACCCGACAATGCGTTATCATCTGGCAACTGATGCGTAGAAACCTAAACGGTAAACCAATTGTACAATTAAATCAAACACTTTTTATTTTGTTATTTATCTAACAACATGGTTAAGGATACCTTGATTTATTTAAATTCATAATTGTACAACTTGCAATGGGGCTATCTTGCGTCCTGGTTATATCAGCAAGTCTCTGTGGTTTCTGTATTTCATCAAACGGAAGTCTAAAATGAATAATTATAAGAATTATATTAATTATATATGTTTTGTTATTTTGCTACGTATTGAAAATTAAAATTATATTTATAATTATGATTTTTGAAATGTACATTAAAACAAAGAGAAAAAGCATCTCAGAGCAATCAAAGTTACCACCAATCACAGGTTTAGACGTAATTTTTTTAAGTATTATACATAATGTACACTGATATATCATTGAACAATTTTATCAGGACACATAAAACCATCATAATTAATATCGGACTTACTTCATGGCATTATTTTCTTTGCGTGAGTAATTCATGATACTGTCTATTTCATCTTCCACTGAAAGACAAAAATTTTGTACTGGTGTAATTGGTACCCTGTAATGAATCAGATAATTTAATTTATATATATATCAACAAAATAGTATTTAAGGAAATTTCTAATTTTTATTTGATAAATTAATTCCATTACAAAAACTGGTTACTTACAATTCTAGAGTGTGGTAAATTTTACAATCACTGTCACCCAAGACCCTGAAAATTAGAAAATATTAAGATGGTTTGGTAAACTAGCAATTGATAGAAATTTATTATATTATTACCCTAAAGACAATTTAAAAACAAAAAAAAATAATTTAAAAGTAATTAAAAAAATATATTTTCCAAGAAATGGACAATTTTTTATTTTCACCTTTTTAAGTGATCCTTGCTACCTACGGGATCTATTGTCATTCACTGCCAGCTACTAATTCATCAAGATAGAATAAAAAAAATCAGTTATTGGAGAGTAACTCAAAAACCGCTCAACAGAATCAATGAAATTTAAATGGGATCACCTCGGGAAAATACTCTTTCGAACAAAAAAAATAATTTTTCGAACCGGTTCACAATAATAATTGGCAAATCAATTATTATTGTGAAGGATTTTTTTTTTAATAATTCATTGTAATGACTTTGTAGTGTCCCGGCACACTGTAATGAACAAAAACTGTGTATTTGACTTATACATCTATTAGTAGGACGAAATGTAGAGATGATTGATTGCTTACCAAACAAAATAGACAAATATGGGCTACGAATATTTGTAATTATTTTTAATTTCAACTAATTTAAACAAACATCTTTACGCAATCAAAAACTTTTTTAAACTATTTATAAATTGAAACAAAACTGTAATCTCCTTTTAATTTCCTTTATTTGATACCCTACTCCATGGATTTTATATTTTTTTAATAACGTATTACTATTTTGTGCCATTAATCCGACATTTTATTTTTTCAAACAATTATCTAAGTACACTTGTGGATTTTTAAGACAAATATTACGATATCTTAATTTTCGAAATCCATCCGGCCGGCGGCCGTTTCAAAAATACGAGGTAATAAAGAAATTTACAAACGCATACTTATCCAAGATACGCGCGAAAAACAGTTCCAATCCTTACTTGGCAGTCGGGTAAATAATAGAACCAACTTCCATATACAAAAAAATGTGAATTTAATTATTGAAGTCAGTACCGTGGTGCTTAGAATATCTGGAATCAATACCTATGCGTTTATGGTACCGACCTCTACATGTTATGTCATACTCGTACTTAGGAAGTCAGTTTGATATTTTGTCAAATAGTTTTTATTATATTATTTTTAATTATGTATGCTACGTACAAAATCGACAATCATTAGAACCAACAGTAATATAGTAATAATACAGCTCGAGCCAACACTTGACATATGAATTATTGTATATTTATTATACTTACGTAGGTACAGAATTATCTTTGCGTTCAAAATTGTCTGTATGTAGTGGTATTTCTCTCATCGTGTCATCACATGAATCAAAATATGTATTTTGCAGTGAAATGCCAACATTTGGTACATTCACCCTATAAATAGATTTTTTTACAGAAAAGATCAGATTTTTCATTTTTGATCAGACTTTACCCACACTTGGAATGTATAATATAATTGTATAAATACAAACGAAGGCACAGAATTTTCTTTATCTTCAAAAGTTTCTGCCTGTAGTGATATTCGTTGCATCGCGTCATCACATGATTCAAATGTACTTTGCAGGTCTTTTTTGTCCGTCCGAGTTTGCAGGTAAGTATTGCTGAAATAACGAAAATACTAGTTTTAAACTACCTACGCTGTTAAAGTAAGTTACCTCTTGAGTATACTTACGAAGCAAGAGTATTCTCTTTGTTTTCAAAATTCTCGGCCTGGAGGTGTCTTGTTCTAGAATAATAAATTTGATTGTGTTTGAAACCATCCAGTTTGATTTTAAAATAAACGCATGTGTAAGTAATGTATTAAAAATAAATTTATGAAAAAATAGGAACTAATATATGAGTTTTACTTACTTTATTTTTTCATGCAAGTGTTTAGTATTAATTTTTCGCCAACCCCTTCACTTCTTTGATTTGTTCCCCATTGTAAGTCTACAAAATCGTGACCTAAATTCAAATATAACTTTTAAAATCGTGCGTGAGCCCAAGCGACGCGGGTTCCCCGTCCGACGGCCGAAGCGGTACTAAAGCGGACAGGGAGGAAGCGTCGCGGCTCTGGCTAAAATGGGCGAAACGTGCGTGAATTTAGGTATTTCCTTCGTATTATAAAAATAATACCTTTTTGAAAAATGTAATGTGTATACGTTATAGAAAACACGTTGTTTTTTTATTATTCAAAAACTGATGACTTTCCGTGAAATATTTACGCCGTACGAAGGGTTTATTTAGTTTTTTAGATATGACTTTGGATTTTTTTTCTATCAGAGAAACTATAAGTAATCGTGATTCTAAAGTGTATGATTTATAGAATGAATCCTTAAGTATCACACATGTTAATTTCAAAACCCAAAGTTAAGAAATAAAAATACAGCAGGGGATCAAACGAACGCAAATATTTCACAATTACGTATCGCCGCCTCGGTGCAGGCTTAAGTTGGCTGTGGTCTTGTACTTTTTTTTAAATTAATTTCATGATCCCACATTTGACAGATATCTATGGTATTTGCTTATTAGTGCACAATATTGAACGGGGTGGTATGGAATCGATAACTGTTCATGAAAGGAAAAGAAAAAAGTTACATATATTTTTTATTATTATGAACCTATATTCGCCGCTCCACGTCTAAAAGCCATAGTGCGACTATTCTAAGTGGGTAGCTAGGTCTCGCGTAGTCACTATTTTCTATTCTATATGTAGCAGCGTGCATTCAGTCGCGCAATGGTTATTAGCTGCGGAGCAATGAATATGGGTTCATAATAACAAAAAACATGATATTTTCACTATAATGACCAGTTATCGATTCCAAACCACCACATTCGATATTGTGCACTAATTAACAATGACCTTACATAAGTCGAAGAACTGAAACCTTTTTGCGCGACTGTACTCCATGGTCACGCGGAGCGTGCGCGGGTAACGAGGGGCGGAGTGTGATTGTTTGGGAGCATCGATGAGTTGCTATGTTGTGGGCCTTGCTGACATAGTTCTTTTTGCGGATGATACTTCTCTGATTTTTAAAGTAGATAAGAAAGATAGAGAACTAGTTCAAGTCAACAACGCGTTAACTATTGTTTCAAATTGGTTCGCCGCAAACAACCTGCTTCTCAACGCAAAGAAAACGAAATGTTTAAAATTTTCCATGCCTAATGTAAGACATATAGAGCCAAACGTATTACTCGACGGAAATAAATTGAAAATTGACAAGGCAATAGTCTTTCTAGGTATTAGCATAGACTCTAAATTACAATGGGGTCCTCATATTGATGCACTATTTGGAAGACTGAGCTCAGCTGCATATGCGGTTCATAAAATTAGGCAATTGACAGATATAGCTACTGCTAGACTGGTCTACTTTGCTTACTTCCACAGCATAATGTCATATGGTATCCTGCTGTGGGGGTCAGCGGCGGACATAGAGACAGTTTTTATATTGCAAAAGCGGGCAGTTCGAGCCATCTACGAAATGGGTCCCCGCGAATCCTTAAGACAAATGTTCAAAGAAATTAATATATTAACTCTTCCATCTTTGTATATCCTAGAAAATATAATGTACGTTCGTAAAAATATAAAGAAGTTTAGAATAAATAGTGATATGCATAATATTAATACTAGAAATAAGGATAGGATAGCTGTATCTAAATTTAGACTCACGAAAACTAAAAATAAGTCCTTCTTAGGCAATTGTGTACGTTTCTATAATAAAATCCCGAAAGACATTACTGAGCTCACTGAAGGGAAATTCAAGTTACGTGTCAAAATATACTAATGAAAAAAGCCTATTATAAATTGAGTCACTACTTAGAAGACAAAGATGCCTGGAAGCTTTCCACTTCTGCCTAGTAGCCAACTATTGAATAAATTCGTTATTTTAATACTACTCATATGTAACCTCAATGTACAAAGACTTGAAAAAATAATGGCCCACGAGTTTCTTGCTGCTTCTTCTCGGCGGTGGTTCTTTTCCGAAGACAGCGGTAGAATCATTTAAAAATTTTGACGTTCATAAGAGTGTCTATGATGCCTAAACTGAATAAATAATTTTTGAATTTTGAATTTTGCTATGGTAACAAGCGGCCCCTTACGCCGCACCTCATACCTTACTTCGATTGAAACCCAAATAACGTGCAAGGTATTCTTAGTTCAACTTACGCGCCACGATATGTAGCATACATATGTATTTTTCTAAACTATGTAATTAAAAAGTACATCGCTGGCTAGAGGTCGCACTAAAAACATATATTCGAGAAATAAAGACTGACCAAATTACAAGTTCCGCATAATTCTATAGAACAAATTCGGAACTACTAAGTAAGTTTTTTGCATAATACATGTTTGTATAGATAGAGACACGTATTTGCTCCGTAACCTCATCACATAATTATATTAAAAATGTATTAGAATAAGTAAATATACCTTGATGGGGATCAGGCGTGGTAGGCGTTAGCAGTTGATCACTTTGCCCCTCCGGCACCACTACATGTTGTGTGACTCCAGGCGACACCTGCTAACATATTAGCGTTGAATGATTCTGTGCTTTCTTTGTTTTACTATCCCTATATGATATATAAAACTAGCTATCTAGTCCAAAAAACTAGCTATGTAGAGCAATAAAATAATAGAAAATTCACGAGATACGTCCGTTTATGTAGATGTCTGACAGCCGTATTTATAAACAAGTCATTACTTGCTGGTAAGCAATTTCTCAATGAAGTAAGCACTTGACGATATAGTACTTCAACATACAATCTTATTTTATAGTCGAGCAATGAATGTTACTTACTAAAGTAAATGTGAAAATTTTACACTTGCTTTAGGTTGTTGTCATGTGATTTTAATTTTAGAGCATAATAGATCCTTCACGGTTCAGACTTGTGTGCGAATGTCATTTTTATACAACTTCACTTTAACAATACGTAAGAAAAATTGACGTATTCTCATTGCTTAACCACACACGTTGCAGTTCCTGGAAAAATAAGGTTGATTTCTGCGAAATCTATTGTATTATTGGCCAAATATGGCGAATCGCGAGTCAACGGGTTAAATACGGCTAATACTTATTATAGTAGAGTCAAGTGAGATTATTATTCAAGTTACAGTCAAGTCACATAAATGAGTAACACAAAAGTCATATAAACAAGCCTGTTGTTAAGTCACTGTTCTGTCTAGTAACGTTCTAGTAAAGCTTAAGAAATTTGTTTAAGTGTTTTACTGCTAAGGGATAAATACAAGCGACCTGCTTTACCGCCGCATGATGATGCGCCACGTGGTCGCGCTGGGCTTGCAGTTGATGCAGTCGCTGGTATTGCTGTTGCCGTTGCAGTTGCAGTTGTTGCAGTTCTACGGAACCAGCGGCCCCACCCGCTTGTACTGGACTGGCCACTGGGGCGTTGCCAACTGGAATGAAATGATAAATAGGTAAGTCTGATTTTGTGATTTATATCTTACAATAAACATGGCAAGAAATATCTTCGCAAAAACGCTACCCAGCTGTGCATGCCTGACTCTCGTACGAATTATCGTGCTAATATGGGATCCACTTAGAGTTTTATAACCTATCCATCAAATATATCCTTCACACAAGCTACGACATGAGAAGCTCTACATTTTTGAAACTTGAAAAATGTTTTATGATAGTAAAACTTCGAAAGAAATATAAAATAATTAAAGAATATAATATGCATAATGATTTTGTCTGGCGTGACGTGATTGTTATTTTTAAACCGAATTCAAACAAGGAGGAGGTTATATGTTCGTGTGTATGTATCTTTTATGTGTATGTTAGCCGATTTCTCCCCATTTGTGGACCGATTCTCAAAATTCTTTTGTTTGGCAGAGTATACTTCCGAGGTCCCGTTTAAATCCGTTAATTTAATTAAATTCGCTCAAGCAGTTTTTGAGTTACACTCCAAAAACTGAAAAGTGTTAATTTATCTTGATATCATCATTGACAATCGATCCCGTAAGTAGCGGTGACTCAAAATAAGGAAATAAAAATTTACCAAATAATGGAACCGCCTTCAACACCAAATAGTGTTATTGTGATAATAGGTACGTACTTTTGAACTATCGTGGTACCGATTTCAACAAGTTATTTCACACTTTTGGTGATAGGGCGGTAGGGCCCGGTTAAGATTAATCCAGGCCCTACCGCTGCTGGGGCGAGATTGTGAATGCCAGCGTGACCCCATTTGGCCCTACCTTGGCGGAGGACTGCTCAAGGGGGGTTTTAGTGGGTGCCTCACAGGGTGAGCCTCACGTACCACATTCCGTCACCCTCGCGGCGGAAGGGAAGTGGACCCCCACTCAAAAAGATGTTCTACCGCAAAGTAATATAGCAAGCATTACTGTGTTAGGGTGTGAAGGGCGCTGTAGCAAGAGAAATTGCTGGGCGAAAGAGACTAAAATACAATAAAGTTATATGATTATTAACGGGATATTTACCGTGGTAAGGTTGTGGAATGAGCTCCCGATATTTCGGCGCAGTTACATGCACCATCTTCACGGGAAGTCTTCCCGTGAACATGGCATTCCACAACCTTACCACGGTAAATATCCCGTTAATAATCATATAACTTTAGAGAACAACCGTGATAGTTTAAAACAGTGTTCTAAAATACAATGTCTCGGGTTGATGAGCACAGTACAGCGCTAGTAAAACTACAGTGCTCTGGATGGCACTGCAAGTGTCATGGGCAAGCGTAATGCTTAGAACCAGGCCTGTGACCAGGCTAACAACACCCTCTCATCACTTAATCTAACTATATACTAATATTATATTTTAACGAAATATCTCATTAACTAACTATATTCTAAAATTAAATTATAAATATACTTACTAATATTATAAAAACGTTTATAACTCTGACACTCTCTATGTCTGTTTGTAACGCTATCACGCCTAAACGGCTGAACAGATCATAATTAAATTTGGCCAGGAGATAGATTATATAGAGTTTATTTATTTATCTCTCTATATACCGGAAAAGAACATAGGACTGTTCATCATCTTCATCATCATCATACATCACCACGCGGATGTAAACGCAAAGCGCACATGCCGGTTAACATGCATCTGTATTATATTGATACTATTTTTATATCCTAGATCTATGGATTAAAAAAAATTGTAAGGTCTCTTTAAACTCTATTTCTATAATAAATGGCATAGAACCTCACTTTCAACTTCGGCGGCAAATCCCATATCAAAAGTCTCATAAAAATCACCATCATGGTATGGATCCATGTTCCACCACATCACGATAAAATTCTCGATCAAATCGCCATAAAACTGAAACTACCACTAAAACTGTCAAAATATCTAATTGCACTGAACTGCAACTTTATTGAACTGGGTACCAATAAATATCTGTTCAATATGAGATCCGTGAAACGTTTAAATCTCGGCATCCTGGGCATGGACAGATAGCGCATTGAAATTATAATGGCTCGATAAAGTCGGCATCATTATGCATGGAATACATGATCTAAATACCAAAACCGACGGCTCAGCTTGCCCCTACGTCAGAGCTATATAAATTATGCTGGTTGTTATAACATGGAAAGATGATATGTTAATAAATTCAAACTGAATATATTTCAAGCTATTTCAGGTAAAATTAACACCTATATACCAAAATATCAAATCCTATCAAAATAACTATAACACTTTCGAAATGTGTTATTCTTGAACTAGCTGCGCCCCGCTTTCACCTGCGTGGTGATGGATGATGATTTTTTTTCCTAAATCACCACAAAGTTTTAGAGCGAACAAAACAAAAATATATTGAAAACAGACAAAAAGTTTTTGAGTTTTAGCGAGACAGTAATTGATTTTTATATATAAGAAGAAGCACATTGTTGTAGATAAAACGATAGAACTTTTTTGACGGCTACGTTAGCTCAGTCGGTAGTTACCCTACCTACGAAGCGCAGAGTTCCAGGTTTGATCTCTGTTCAGGGCAAATATTTGTGTGATAACCTGATGAGGAGATCCGTAGGGGAACTAAGGTCACCGACATAACTCTCAAAATTAGCAAGTTGAAGTGGCAATGGACAGGCCACGTCGCTCGCAGAACTGATTACCGATGGGTACGAAAGGTCATTGCAAAACAAACTCATTGACATGCACTGATTGCACATTGACAAAATAAATAAAATATACAGCAGTCAATGCCATCTCACTAATATAAAATAAAAACGCTTGTATCATATATCGGGTGTCCGGAAACTCAACGATAACCTGGTACCGGGCGAGAGGCAAATATACAATTCAACAGGTAAGCTCTTGATGGACTATATTAGGGGTCTCCAAACTTTTTAGCCTTAGGGCTAGACGGATTCTTTCTCAAAGCTCCAAGAGCCAAGATTTCATGAGTTCACCATAACGTACAGTTATGAAAATATGAAGTAAGTGAATATAATCAGTATTGAATTTCGCGCATTTATCTATTTAGTTCGCGACTAACCAGCAAGTGAGGTTGATATGTATAGTTCACTGATAAGCATCTTCTCATGATTGACATAAGTATATTTAACCCTTTGCGTCCCAGAGACGTAAATATACGTCAGTTTCATTCATAAATCTTTTGTTTCAATTATCACGGTATAGGAAGGATTAATCCACAATGCAAGCTATTATGGCTATATATACGCTGGCTGGATTGGTGATGCTCGAGGGCCGGATTGGTTGTGCTCGCGGGCCGGATTTGGCCCGCGGGCCGTAGTATGGAGACCCCTGGTCACTATACGGTAACCTTATTCATCGAGGATAAAACAGCGATCAGTAAAGTCATAAACTGGTGATACACTCTCTAACGGTTCTTGGTAGTTATAAGGAAAAAAATTAGTTAAATATGAGGCTGTTTTTGTTATGGGAAATAATGTTCTTGGGAAATGCCCGACAGCGACAGGTAAGCAATAAAAAAATACGTAACAAGCGTTAAATTTATCCGTTTAAATAAACGGTTTAGAATGTGGGAATTACATACTGTGCAATGTTGCGATGTCATTTTTACAAGTAGGCAGCGCTGTGGCAAAGTAAATTTTCGAAAATAAGATGTTGAAATAAAATATTCCGTAAAACTTTCTAGATCGGCCTCTTTTAACCACAAAATGACTGTACTATTAATGTTATACACCTTTAAAAGATTCACTGCAACTAATCGTCTACAAAGACCCGTCGCGTGTCGCGCGTACACCATGTGTGCGTACAAAAAAGTTCTATGCCATGTTCGCGTACACCTAATGTATACACATTTTTATACCTCTGGTTTGTAACTAATTTTATCAGATCAAATGCACTCCATCGATGTAAACTTGCTTTTAGTTGGTCAAACTATATTCAAGTGTAGTATTTGTTATCTGAACTTTTATGCGTAGTTCGGAAAGACATCGAAAGAAGTAGACACTGGACGGGTTAAAAAATACCAAACACAAGAAAGTGGAATATTCATTCCAAATATGTAGTCCAAAATACGATTTATTTCATGTGATTTAATCAATAACACATCTGTAGTGGTATTTTGCAAACTACGCCTGGGGAAGTATACCACCTTTGCCAGCTATTCAACTGTGAAGCAGTAGTGTGCAAGCATTGCTGTGATTCCTTGAAGGGCAATGTTTCTAGCAAAATCACAGGGCAAGACATAAAAAAATCACTTTGGTTTTCTTATAGTGATGGTTTTACAGACACGATTGAAAACCGAAAACCATTCACAATGATGGATTGTATTTCGGAAGTTCCAGACGCTATGCAATTTAGGTTTGGATGAGACGTGGGGAGCAGGTTGAGTCAGTAGAGGCTTATTTCTGTTCTAACTTACTCGTAGTAACCATAAGGTGGAGTGATTGTTATATTTTTAGTAGAAAGTAAGAATGCTTCGTGACTGATAGGTATTTCTCAAATCTTACCAGGTGACTGCGGAGGCGGCGTCGGCGCAACTACTGGTATGGTTGCCGTTCTGGCGCCTGGTTGCTGTAGCCATTGTACCTTAGAAGGAAATTAAATGTTTACATGGCAGCTCTCATTTTACCTTCTAGACTTTATTAATCTTTGAAAGACAGTGGAATTTGGAAAACTAGTGAAAATTTTAATAAATGCAATTTGATACTTTAGAGTTGTTGGTACTTTAAAAGTTTACTTTAAACATTTGAAACGAATTCACATGATTTTTATGTTCATAAGAAAACTATATTAGCTACAAGACTTCCACTTGCGGTTCCGTATGTCTAACAGAAGACCTGGTTCCGTGATCCCTTTTAAAAGCTGCATACCAACAAAGATAAAAATATACGGTATACCTCTAAAATTTACTGTACTTAATGTTTTAAATTTCATTTTCTTAATTTAATCCTTCCTATACCGTGATAATTTAAACAGATTTATGAATGATGAATGAATATGACGTGTATTTACGTCTCTGGGACGCAAAGGGTTAATATAATACCATGAAAATCAAGGACATCATAGTTATTATTTAATTACGCTTGTTATTTTGAATAGCATTTGTAGAAAAAGGTTCAATTTTACAGAGATATTAAGCCTTACGAAAACTAATATCGTATGTATAATGTATTACTGCAGCAATAGGTACGTCTATATATTGAAGCGCTCGTAGAGGACCTTGACTTGGCGTCCTCTACCGATCAGCAATGTAAAGCAACGCTTGCTGCGGTCAGGAGTTAGATGGGTGACCGCTAGTGGCATTATTCAACTGAGCGCTTCGGAGAACACGTTAAGCCGTTGGTCCCAGTTGTTTGCTGTGGTAACGTGGTTATGCTATGTCGAAGGCCTTCGGGCGGACATAATGGGCTCACTATGTAGGTATGTCTATAGCCCCAAATTAAAAAGGTGCATGTTGTCATGGGTCAACAGTCTCATACCTGCTGTTGCTGTGCCAATTCCGGTGCGATCTGACTGCGTATGAAGGTGACGCTTTGCGGAGCCCCAGCCGGCGATTGCGCCCCTGGCGACCCTTGCACTACACCCGGCTGCTGAAATAGTAACAAGAAATTAAATTCTACAACTGTAGGATGTCGAAATACTTTGTGTATTAAATTTAAATTTTGTATGCCTGCAAAGGCAAGTTTTGGCTGGACATTATGCATAATTATATGAACTTTTGTACCTGAAACTTATGAAATAAATGATTATGATTATGTGTATGCAATTAAACCCAACCAAAACACAAGAGATTCTCTCCACGGATTGTCCATACAAATGTTTTCCTCGATATCCTCGCTGAAATCTCTCGAGGTAACGCCCAGTGTGCCTCACGAATAACTGTGTGTAAGGCACCGTGTCGTTCACGTGAAACAGTACAAACTGGCATTTATCTAGGGCAACTGTGGAAAACCTGACGCGTTGACGCTTACTAAACGAATTATTTTTCGGAAATTATTTGTGCTACGGCCTCAGGTAGAGATTTTCCTCGTCCTATGTCTTATGAGATATAATATATATTTCTGTCATATGAATAAATAAATCTTAAATAACACATAAACCTAAAATATATACCTACCAAATTTCATCCAAATCTCTGTTCAACAGTTCTGACGGTATTGAGTAACAAACCTCAATCCATCCAAACATTCGCAATGATAATAGGTATTAAGTAAGACTAGCTGCGGTCCGCGATTTTATTCGCGTGGTGTCGGATGATGATGATGCTGAAAAGTATCTTATGTGTTACATGTGCTATTCTATTCATATTCATTTATTGGTAAAAAATATTTACACGTCGATCACTTACTCACAATGTACATCACAGATGTAACAGCCAAAGTATTATATCATATTAATGAATACATGTCAAATATATTAATAATTATTTCATGCCGAAATATAACAAAAACATAAATTGTCAATAAAAAAGTGAAAAATAATTAAAATAGTATGTCAATAAAATAAAGTAAAAATAATTAAAATTAAAATAGTACGTCAATAAAATAAAGTACAAATAATTAAAATGCCAAGTCAATAGAACGTTCAAAGAATTGTATACAATAAATTTACGTCATCTTCAGTTTAGTCATATCATCGAACTTGTAGAAAGCCTGCTCGATAAGCCAATTTTTTAGCTTGCGCTTAAACGCAGCCCTCGTGGGGGACTCTCGCACTTCATGCGGCAGCCGATTGTAAATGATCGGCGCAGTCGCATGCACTAATTTAGATGTCTTAGCGAGTCGGACGGGCACGTAGTGTATGCGGTGCGCATGTCGCAGCTCCACGTCGTAGTCCGCGCGCGTGTCTCCAAAGTTCTAGTCCTTACAGTAACTTCATCCAGATCAGCGTTCTGGCGTGTTTGAGTTACAAACCTCCATTCAAACATTCGCATTTATAACATTAAGTAAGACTAGCTGCGGTCCGCGATTTTATTCGCGTGGTGTTGGATGATGATTCTGAAAGTATCATGTGCTATTCTAGTCCTTACAGTAATTTCATCCAGATCCGTTTAGCCGTTCTGGCGTGTTAGAGTTACAAACCATTCAAACATTCGCATTTATAATATTAAGTAAGACTAGCTGCGGTACGCGATTTTATTCGCGTGGTGTTGGATGATGATTCTGAAAGTATTATGTGCTATTCTAGTCCTTACAGTAATTTCATCCAGATCCGTTTAGCCGTTCTGGCGTGTTTGAGTTACAAACCATTCAAACATTCGCATTTATAATATTAAGTAAGACTAGCTGCGGTACGCGATTTTATTCGCGTGGTGTTGGATGATGATTCTGAAAGTATTATGTGCTATTCTAGTCCTTACAGTAATTTCATCCAGATCCGTTTAGCCGTTCTGGCGTGTTAGAGTTACAAACCATTCAAACATTCGCATTTATAATATTAAGTAAGACTAGCTGCGGTACGCGATTTTATTCGCGTGGTGTTGGATGATGATTCTGAAAGTATTATGTGCTATTCTAGTCCTTACAGTAATTTCATCCAGATCCGTTTAGCCGTTCTGGCGTGTTAGAGTTACAAACCATTCAAACATTCGCATTTATAATATTAAGTAAGACTAGCTGCGGTCCGCGATTTTATTCGCGTGGTGTTGGATGATGATTCTGAAAGTATTATGTGCTATTCTAGTCCTTACAGTAATTTCATCCAGATCCGTTTAGCCGTTCTGGCGTGTTAGAGTTACAAACCATTCAAACATTCGCATTTATAATATTAAGTAAGACTAGCTGCGGTACGCGATTTTATTCGCGTGGTGTTGGATGATGATTCTGAAAGTATTATGTGCTATTCTAGTCCTTACAGTAATTTCATCCAGATCCGTTTAGCCGTTCTGGCGTGTTTGAGTTACAAACCTCCATTCAAACATTCGCATTTATAATATTAAGTAAGACTAGCTGCGGTCCGCGATTTTATTCGCGTGGTGTTGGATGATGATTCTGAAAGTATTATGTGCTATTCTAGTCCTTACAGTAATTTCATCCAGATCCGTTTAGCCGTTCTGGCGTGTTTGAGTTACAAACCTCCATTCAAACATTCGCATTTATAATATTAAGTAAGACTAGCTGCGGTACGCGATTTTATTCGCGTGGTGTTGGATGATGATTCTGAAAGTATTATGTGCTATTCTAGTCCTTACAGTAATTTCATCCAGATCCGTTTAGCCGTTCTGGCGTGTTTGAGTTACAAACCTCCATTCAAACATTCGCATTTATAATATTAAGTAAGACTAGCTGCGGTACGCGATTTTATTCGCGTGGTGTTGGATGATGATTCTGAAAAGTATTATGTGCTATTCTAGTCCTTACAGTAATTTCATCCAGATCTGTTTAGCCGTTCTGGCGTGTTTGAGTTACAAACCTCCATTCAAACATTCGCATTTATAATATTAAGTAAGACTAGCTGCGGTCCGCGATTTTATTCGCGTGGTGTTGGATGATGATTCTGAAAAGTATCCTATGTGTTACATGTGCTATTCTAGTCCTTACAGTAATTTCATCCAGATCCGTTTAGCCGTTCTGGCGTGTTAGAGTTACAAACCATTCAAACATTCGCATTTATAATATTAAGTAAGACTAGCTGCGGTACGCGATTTTATTCGCGTGGTGTTGGATGATGATTCTGAAAAGTATCCTATGTGTTACATGTGCTATTCTAGTCCTTACAGTAATTTCATCCAGATCCGTTTAGCCGTTCTGGCGTGTTAGAGTTACAAACCATTCAAACATTCGCATTTATAATATTAAGTAAGACTAGCTGCGGTCCGCGATTTTATTCGCGTGGTGTTGGATGATGATTCTGAAAAGTATCCTATGTGTTACATGTGCTATTCTAGTCCTTACAGTAATTTCATCCAGATCCGTTTAGCCGTTCTGGCGTGTTAGAGTTACAAACCTCCATTCAAACATTCGCATTTATAATATTAAGTAAGACTAGCTGCGGTCCGCGATTTTATTCGCGTGGTATTGGATGATGATGATTCTGAAAAGTATCCTATGTGTTACATGTGCTATTCTAGTCCTTACAGTAATTTCATCCAGATCCGTTTAGCCGTTCTGGCGTGTTACAAACCATTCAAACCTCCATTCAAACATTCGCATTTATAATATTAAGTAAGACTAGCTGCGGTCCGCGATTTTATTCGCGTGGTATTGGATGATGATGATTCTGAAAAGTATCCTATGTGTTACATGTGCTATTCTAGTCCTTACAGTAATTTCATCCAGATCCGTACAAGTAGCCGTACAAGTGTGATTCGAGTAATAAAATTAGTGTAATAATAATTGTATTATACCTATCTATACTATATATTAGTATAAGTAATAAATTGTGTAATGCAGCTGTCGTATATAACGCCTGAAGTTATAGTAATTATACAAGGGTGATAAGGAATCAAGTACACCCGAGATATTTAAGCGCTTCTAATTAAAGAAAGCACTTATAGCTCGATGGTGGCATTGATTAAACTTTGCAATATTAGAGAGAAAAATCCACATCCTAGACGGGATTCGAACCCGTGTCTTCCGACAATTCGTGACAGACGCCATTACCGCTAGGCCACCGTCCGAGCATCGAATTTTAACCGTTGTATGGGGTATGTCATTATGATATGACCCGAGCTTAACACTATACTTTTCATCATAATTGCGAAGAAATAAAGAACTTAAATTATATGTAGTGGTAAGTAGAAATTATATATTGCTATCACAAAACCTTTTTTGTGCAATCTTCTTGCAAACATAATATTCTAAAAAATAAATTCAATTTATATAGTACAGTTCACACATTCTACAAAGTTACAAGCTATTATACTATTCAGTGCGAAGGGAACTCGTAGTTTAATATCATCGCATACCTACCAATTCGTATCAAGCAAATTTAAACTGTATATTAAAATTAGCTGGAAATGTTTGTGTGCTAACATGTGTGAATAAATAAAATCATGTCCTCACACATTATACCTGCAGGTCTACCATGAGTTTACAACATCGACACCAATCGATGCTCGATATCGAATGCCGCGAAAGAATGTATGAAAAAAGAACAGTGCCACCTCGCGGTCAATTGTAGAACTAAAATTGACAGCGAGTACGCCAATCACAAGCTTAATAGGTAGGCGAGATCGAGTATCGACTATAGATGACGTTTATGTTGCATCTCATGGTAGAGGTACTGTAGGGTTGCGTCTTCGTGCTATGTCAAGGCACCAAGTTCGAATTTCAAATATATTTACGGTCAAGTGTGATTTCGCCCGCGGGTTGCTAAATTTAATTTACATATCTCTTGCTCTGTAAGTACACCCTTACACCCCTGAATGCCGGGGTGTATGACTATCATTACAGCATAGGTTTTGGAATTTGAAAAAAGAACTGTCATACTCATACTGCACGAAGAATATTTTTAAAAAGTTAATATTTTTTTTCTCGGTATCGATTAATTACTCGAATCGGAATCTAGACAATTTATTTTATAAAGATTTTATTTTAAATATGGAACTATTTGTTTCCACATCGTATGTTAGATGGAATCGATTTAAAAATCAAACTGGCCAGCAAGATTTGACGCGCTTGCGTGCGTGAAAAAAAAAAAGGCAGTCTACTAGTAGGCGCGAAAGCATCGCGAAAATAATGAATTTTCTTGTTTGAGTTCTTTTTCAAAAGTTTTAAACATGTCTAGTGACGAAGACATAGATCTAACGCCCGATTTTATTAAAGAAAGGGCAATAACAGTTGTCGAAAATATATTACCGCCGAACTCGAAAGAAAGATATGTAAAGGCATACGACGAATTTATGAAATGGCGGTCAGAAAAAAAAGTGAAATCTCTTTCTGAAAGTGTTTTTATACCATATTTTGATGAATTATCTAAGAGGCTACAACCTTCCAGTTTATGGTGCTTTTATTCCATGCTAAAATCTACAATGATGACAAAACATGACGTGAATTTGAAAGATTTTTCTAAACTTACTGCTTTCTTGAAAAGGCAGTCTGACGGCTTTAAAAGCAAGAAATCGAAGGTATTTACTGCAGAAGAAGTACAGAAATTCTTAAATGAAGCTCCGGATGAAATTTATTTAGCAATAAAGGTACCTACGTATTTACTTGCCCTTTTTAATAAGTTACCAAAATATTTCACAAAAATACTATGCGAATTTGGTGCCTTTAATACAACTTATGTCTTTTTTACAGGTTGTTCTAATTTTTGGGATATCGGGAGCCTGCAGAACCGTGGAATTGACAAACTTGACAATAGAAAATGTAGAAAAACATAACAAATTACTACTCATAAAACTGCCTAACACGAAAACTAAAATTGACCGGTCATTTGTTGTGCGTGAAGAATTTGCAAATTATGTTGAAAAATATCAAGCTCTTCGGCCTGAAAACGTGGATACAAATCGTTTTTTCTTAATTACAGTAAAGGAAAATGCCACAGACAAGTAATAGGAAAAAACAAATTTACAGGCATGCCAAAGCAAATAGCCACATATTTAAAACTGAGTAACGTAGAGTTATACACCGGGCATTGCTTTCGCAGAACATCAGCGACTCTATTGGCTGATTCGGGAGCCAACCTCACTCTGTTAAAAAGGCACGGCGGCTGGAAGTCCAGCAAAGTGGCCGAAGGTTATATCGAAGATTCGATGGCAAACAAAAGCAAAATTACTTCTAAAATAACAGAAAATATAAACTTGAAATCACCACGTCAAAGCACATCATCTGAGCCATTTTTTAATGAAGAAAATAGTACCAGTCATCTGCCGCCATTTACGATGCAAGAACCTCAAGTCACTCAAACTCAAGTCTTATCATCACAAACTCATATTCAAACTATAAATATTCCTAAAAAGAACGTGACCATATCTCTTACAAATTGTAATAATTTTACTATTAATTTTAATTAAATACACATTTTTTTCTTCTTAATAAATGTTCATTGAAACCTGCTGTCTTGTTGTTTACTAACCTCACAATCGATATGTAAAGCAGAGTATTTATCTCGGGCGTAAGCATCAATTACATACTCGGGTTAATTAGCGCCTTCGCTTCGCTCAGGCGCCAAAAACCTCGTATGCAATTGATGTCATACAGCCCTTGGTTAATAATCTACTATTACTACCCGCATACGATCTACTTTCCGAGCATGAGTAATGAGTCTTTATCACATGATAAACTAAATAAATTATATGCAAATCTGAGAGCTTAACTAGACCAACGAGATATACCTGTGGGTCTAGCACATATAACTGTGTATGTGTAACGTAACGCGTCGTTCACGTTAGACAGTTCAAACGCTCATTTATCTAGGGCAACGATGACACAGATAACTCATAGTTTGTACACCGAAGCAAGGCGCGTTGACGCTTACGATACGAGTACATTTAGCGAATTGGTGTTTTATGGCTTCTGTAGCTTTCTTCCACTTCCGGTATAGCTCTTACCTGCTGATGCGCAAGTGCTTGAGCGCGTTGTATGGACAGCTGTCTTCGTTTCTGCAGCTGTGCCACAAACATGGCCCGCTGTTGTGGGTTCATCTGCTGCAACTGGGCGTGAGTCTGAGCATCCAGGTGAATCAGTTGTCGTCCACCGCCACCCGCTGTCCATGATACCTAGAAATTAGAAGTCATGGAGTATGGGCTTACTTTTTCAATTGGACAGAAACGCTATTAAACTATGCCACCGAGATTCTGCAAATTCAGAAATAAATGTAGTAGGTACTACACAGAATGGTCACTCTCCGCGCTTCAAAATGTGTCTCCCCGCACCCGTCCAAAGCGCGGAATTCAGTTTTAGTTACATTTCTTTATTACATCTTTGCGTCGTTCATACGCGATTAAACTGTCTTAAACCCATATTTTAGCAGTAAATATCTGCGAATAAACTGTCTTGAACCCGTATTCCAGAAGTAAACTGTCTGCGATTAAACTGTCTTAAACCCATATTTTAGCAGTAAATATCTGCGAATAAACTGTCTTGAACCCGTATTCCAGAAGTAAACTGTCTGCGATTAAACTGTCTTAAACCCATATTTTAGCAGTAAATATCTGCGAATAAACTGTCTTGAACCCGTATTCCAGAAGTAAACTGTCTGCGATTAAACTGTCTTAAACCCATATTTTAGCAGTAAATATCTGCGAATAAACTGTCTTGAACCCATATTTTAGCAGTAAATATCTGCGAATAAACTGTCTTGAACCCGTATTCCAGAAGTAAACTGTCTGCGATTAAACTGTCTTAAACCCATATTTTAGCAGTAAATATCTGCGAATAAACTGTCTTGAACCCGTATTCCAGAAGTAAACTGTCTGCGATTAAACTGTCTTAAACCCATATTTTAGCAGTAAATATCTGCGAATAAACTGTCTTGAACCCGTATTCCAGAAGTAAACTGTCTGCGATTAAACTGTCTTAAACCCATATTTTAGCAGTAAATATCTGCGAATAAACTGTCTTGAACCCGTATTCCAGAAGTAAACTGTCTGCGATTAAACTGTCTTAAACCCATATTTTAGCAGTAAATATCTGCGAATAAACTGTCTTGAACCCGTATTCCAGAAGTAAACTGTCTGCGATTAAACTGTCTTAAACCCATATTTTAGCAGTAAATATCTGCGAATAAACTGTCTTGAACCCGTATTCCAGAAGTAAACTGTCTGCGATTAAACTGTCTTAAACCCATATTTTAGCAGTAAATATCTGCGAATAAACTGTCTTGAACCCATATTTTAGCAGTAAATATCTGCGAATAAACTGTCTTGAACCCGTATTCCAGAAGTAAACTGTCTGCGATTAAACTGTCTTAAACCCATATTTTAGCAGTAAATATCTGCGAATAAACTGTCTTGAACCCGTATTCCAGAAGTAAACTGTCTGCGATTAAACTGTCTTAAACCCATATTTTAGCAGTAAATATCTGCGAATAAACTGTCTTGAACCCGTATTCCAGAAGTAAACTGTCTGCGATTAAACTGTCTTAAACCCATATTTTAGCAGTAAATATCTGCGAATAAACTGTCTTGAACCCGTATTCCAGAAGTAAACTGTCTGCGATTAAACTGTCTTAAACCCATATTTTAGCAGTAAATATCTGCGAATAAACTGTCTTGAACCCGTATTCCAGAAGTAAACTGTCTGCGATTAAACTATATTGAACCTGTATTCCAGAAGTAAACTCAGTAGGTACCTAGTGAATCTAGACTTGAATACTGGGCCTAGAGTACGGACAACGAAAGAAGTATAAACACGGCGCTAGTAGTCGTACATCAATGACACTCTTATTATAAATTTAGTTAGTACCGCTAATTATCTGCAGGACTTCTTTTGTGGCGCAGATTCTATCACGAAATTTTGATAAGTGTTATGTAATCGTATACGGCAATGTGTGTTGCCAATGATGACTTATGGCACCGAAACGTGGTCTCTTACTATGGGCCTCATAGATAAGCTCAAAGTCGCACAACGAGCTATGGAGAGGGCTATGCTCGGGGTTTCTCTACGTGATCGAATCAGAAATGAGGAAATCCGTAGAAGAACGAAAGTCACCGACATAGCCCAGAAGATTAGCCAGTTAAAGTAGCATTGGGCAGGGCACATAGCACGCAGAACAGATGGATGATGGGGCCGGAAGGTTCTGGAATGGAGACCACGGACCGGCAAGCGCAGGGTAGGTCGACCACCGACACGGTGGACAGACGACCTAATAGAGGTCGCAGGACGACGTTGGACGCAAGCCGCTTCTAACCGGTCCTTTTGGAATATTATGGGGGAGGCCTATGTTCAGCCGTGGACGTCCTACGGCTGAGACGATGATAATGATGAATCGTATACAGAATAATCTATCAATTATCTAGTACTGTCATACAAGATAACTCATAGTTTGTACTGTATACGCCAACAATAAGATAACGTTAATCTTACGCCAATTTTCGTGCTAGGTTTATATCTGCGTAAATTTTGGGTGGCATTTACTGTGTAATCTCCAACCAAGTCTGGTCGAGATTCACTCTTCACTTCCTTGACTCCACTAACTAAATTGCAATCGAACCACAGTTACCTTTCTGTGGACGCCAGCGATTGATCAAATATATATATATATATATATATATATATATATATTCTCTTAACTCGATAGACAATTAACGCGACGCTAACTCTTATAGGTACGTGTATAGTGGCATATTTATATAGTAGATTTATTTTAAGGTAATGTTTAAGATGACGTTCCAATTTGTGTATAGAAATAGTAGAATGCCTTTCGGGTAATGATCGAGTGACAGGAGTTGAACGAGTCGAACTGCAGTTCTTTGCAGCAGGAAGATTGTTGAATGATGAAATACTAGAATCGGCCTCCACAACGTCTTTCTCGAATACCGGTTTGAGACTGGTAGTTCAGTGCAATAGTCGTAATTTTGATTAACATGTTAATATTTCAAATCGTGTTTGTTCTAGGTTTATGTCTATGTCAAGTGTCGAAATCCTCATAGTTAGCATGCAAGTCCGTCAAGAATACATGAATTTCATTATTAATAATGAAATTCATGCTAATAAGCATGGTTCCTATTTTACTTTTTGGAAGTGTAATTTCTTAGAAACGATTCTTCGAAGTATTAGAAGTAAAATTAATTGATTAAATTTGTAACTCCATAAAAATTGCAGCCCTGATTTATAGCGATTGTCAATTAAAATAAACATATCATGCCAAACCTAATCGCCGGGAACAGCTAGAGATATATATATATATAAATTCTATGTTGGAAGTCTGAGAGAAAACATTTCTGCTCTAATTCTGAATCGCAGCAGAATGTCAGTAACTTACAGTAACTGCAGCATAGACTTAGAAACCCGAGCTAGCTGATCAGTTAATTCTGTATTGTTTAATTAACCTTAATCCTTCCTATACCATGATAACTTACCCAAAATATTTATGAATGAAATTGACGTATATTTACGTCTCTGTGACGCAAAGACTTCTTTTTATGAGGTGCACTTGTTCCGCAATAAATGAAGTAGGGGTACTTAAATAGCTATGTTTATTCCTGTAACATTCCATTCGCATAACATAATTTATATGTGAAGCTATCTTCTACTATTATTGGATGAATTCCCGGAAAGTATTTGTTGGCCTCCGTATTAGTTAAGCATGTGCTTTTATTAAGTTCGTAACGCCACATCGTACCTATACCGCTTTAACCACACACGTTGCAGTTCCTGGAAAAGCAGGGAGATTTCTGCGAAATCTATTGTATGGCCAAATAAAAATATTGGCGAATCGCCATTCAACGGGTTATATTTATAAACTTTACATTTAATTTTTTTTTATTATAAGAAGTATTTAACAAGAAGTTTTGAGAAACATACTTAACTTAACTTCATTGTTTCTACGAAGAAGCGAAAGTAAGTGATGAACATCGTGTATTTAATGAGAAGTTGGAACATGACTATTTTATTTGCAACAATAATAATGAAATTCAGTGTATGCAAGTTTTGTCTGTGAGTAAAGAATATAATGTAAAACGACATTATACTACTTTACACGAAGAAAAATATAAAAGACATGTCGGTGAAGCAAGAAAAATTGTTGTAGCTGAGGCTGTGTATAAGAAAATACTAATGCAACAGACAATAATTCTTTTTCAAAAGTAAATACACAGAATAAACAAAGTTTGGCTGCTTCTTATTTGCAATTAGCCAAAGATAAAAAACTATTCAGCGATTATTAAGTTAGTATTCGTTAGGTATATATGGATTTTTAATAAAACAATGCGCAGGGGGGCGTTCCGTACCTCAGAGCGCGGTTGTTTAGTTGTTTTCTATCTCGCTCTGAGGTACGGAACGGCACGGTTGTTTTCTAACCTCAAACAGACTTTGACTAATTGGACATTGACTGATCACTTGATCCTTACCTTATTTTCTTTGAGAAGAGTGAAGAAGAAGTTTGTTGTAGTCTGATTTGTCAAAGTTATGTCAGATGCGGGTTGCAACCTTTTACCGATCGATTTTGATGGTTAAAAAGTTGCGACGCTCCGAGGTTCGGAACGCTCGAGTTAAAACATCCGAGTGCTTTACCTCAGGGTAAACGGTAACGGTTCGGAACGGCACGCGGCGTTAGTGCGAAAAGTTGCACTCCAAGTGTGCTCTCACCGAAGTTCTGAACGCGGCCCATGCCGTGGTCCGTTTTGCGATAATTTTGCTCACAGTGCTATCGTCTACCAAAGCTGGTCCGAGATAAATATCGCGATTTTGACAGGTGAAGGTTAACTATGTAGTGTGTGGATTAAAAAGAAATAATGGAATGGATGGACCGACTTTTAAAACTTTTACATCAAAAAGAAGGGACACCAGTAAATACATTGTAGAAATAAACAAACACCTGTCACTTTTGACAGAACGCTCACGACGATTATGGTGTAGAGCATGGTTCATGTAATCGTCAATATGGCGGCAGTTAAGACGTCATCGATGACGTAGCGTGGGCCATCGTAATCACGCTCACGGTGAAAGGGACCGACTTTTATCGCGCTAATATCGATTATAGCCAATTAGGACCGCAGTGCCAGTTGCCATGGTTCATCGCTTCATGCTGCCGAAATTGGCGGACAAATTTGAATCTGTAGCATTATCTCACCAAACAGTTGCGCGACGAATAAGTAGATGATATAAATGTTAAAATGGCGCCGATATTTTCAAGCTGTTAACAAAGCTAGTATGGAATACGGTGGGTTTCAAAAATGTTCTTGTATAATGAGCTATGGAGCAAAAGCTATGACAGGGAAAGTTACAGAACTTACGGGACTTTTCAATCAAAATGGCATTGATTTCCCATTAATCCATCATCATGCATCATACACCAAAAAGCCTTAGGTATGCGGAAAATCTTTGCGCCAAATGAATGCCATGAAAATGGTTGTTAAAAAAACAAATCTTATTATAGGCGTGAATAAAGCTTTGAATCACAGTAAATTTCGTAATTTTTTAACCGACTCAGAATCTCTGTACTCAGAAATCCGATCGTTAAGTGCTGGTCAGTGTTTACAGCGCTTTTTCGCTTAACGGAAACAAATTCCCATATTATTTTTAAATTAAATAGAATGTGATACAACTGATATGGAAACTAAAATGCAAGATCCGGAATTCCTTGCTGATCTTGCATTTTTAACTGATATGACACAACATTTGAACAAATTAAATTTGAAATTACAAGGCAAACAACACAATATAGCCAACTTGTATGAATATGTGAATGGGTTCAAAATTAAAGTGAGCTACATCACTGGAAAAAAATGATTTTTCTGTTCCAAGTTGCAAAGAATTATACCGAAATGGGAAATTTTGAAGGATGGAACTTTTCTGAACAACTGAAATACATCAACAAGGTTATTTTTGAATTTGAACAGCATTTCGCAGATTTAGTGCAGTCAGATCCCTTTTACAAGAGTAGAACAGAAACTAGAATAGATTTTTTTTTAATTCTTGACGATCTTTAACCCAAACTAACAAATTTTGGCTTGGAAATGGGATCAATGATGGGCAGTATTTATTTATTTGAAAGTACATATTCAACAAAGATCTTTATAAAACTTATTAAGTATAGATGTTCACTGTCAAATAAGTCACTTCTTCATGCAATGTGTCTGGCAACAACGAATGTTGACGTTGATATTGATATGATTGTTAAAGATAAATTAAGCGAAAAACGATGACATATCCGCCTATCCGATAAATATTATGTGAGTAATCTCGTATTTGTAATTAATAATGAGTGAAAACCACATTAGTTTTTTTTAACAAAAATGAATATATTATTACAAAAAGAAAGAAAAATGATGCAGTATGAGTCTGTGCATGATAAGTCCTCTTAATAATAATGTAAGTGCAGTATGATGACAAGAAGCAGGCAAATCAAACACAAGCATAGGTAAAAGCAAGCAAAGTATAATAGATTTTATTTTTACACTACTGTAAAAAACAAGCTCATGATCACATAAAATGAATATCTTACCCTAGGGCCCACAGCTCCAGGCTGTGCTATTTGCTGTCTCTGTTGGAGGTATTGCTGCTGTTGCCATGCAACATTTTGTCCACCCTGCACCAGCTGTTGTCCCCCTGGAGACACTATCTGCTGTCCACCAGCATGTGTTATAATCTGTTGAATGCCCCCTCCAGCTGTCAACTGGCCACCAGCTTGTGGAGATTGTGGCATTTGAGACAAAACCTGTTGCGTTTGCCCCACTGCCTGCCCTATTATCTGTTGCCCTGACTGAGACACTATCTGCTGAGAAGACTGAGCTATAACTACTTGGTGCTGTTGGCCCTGTTGTGTAATGACATGTTGCCCACCCTGTGACAGCACTTGTTGAGTCCCCTGTGTTATTATTTGCTGCCCACCCTGGTTTACAATTTGCCCTCCTTGGTGAACAATTTGGCTCTGAGACACTAGCTGTTGTCCTCCTTGTAATGTCACTTGCTGATTACCATGCACCAAAATCTGTTGTTGTCCTGTATGTTGATTTATCAACACTTGTTGCGGTCCTTGTACAATTTGTTGTTGCCCAGAACTGTTTAACAGTTGCTGCTTTTGAACTAATATTTGGTGATGAGTCTGACCAAGACTCTGTGCCTGAGCGCCTAGAGACTGCTGCAGTATTTGTTGAGAAGTCTGTTGCATTGTGTGTTGCTGAGGACTCAGTTGTGACTGTTGGTTGTTGATCAAAGCCTGCTGTTGTTGCGTTTGCATAATCTGTTGTTGCAATATGACCTGGTTTTGTGGATTTCGACTTTGTACTAATGGGCCTCTAATTATTTGATGCTGTCCTTGAACATTTTGAACCATCTGCACATTCTGTTGCCTCCATGTACCTTGCACGGGCACATTGGTAGCTTGTTGAGTTTGAATAGTTTGTTGAACTGATTGAATTTGTTGTCCTAATAGATTTTGCTGGTTCTGTTGTCCAACAAGTTGACTTAACTGTACTCCTTGGCCTGACTGACCTTGAGACGATGAGACAATACTCTGATTGACTACGCCCATATTCATGTTTTGTTGTTGATTTGTCATTGATTGCACATTTTGCTGCTGTATCAAATTCTGCGTCTGTGAAGACATCTGCTGCCCTGAACTCATTATTTGCTGGCTGATCACTTGTGACTGTCCTAAGTTTTGATTTAACTTAGCATTTTGTAATATCTGTTGAGTAGACTGAGCTAATTGCTGTGCTATGTTCTGTACAGCTTGAGAAGCAGTCTGTTGACTAAGACTTAGGTTTTGTTTCATTGCCATATTCTGTTGATTCAGTTGAGCCTGCTGAAGATTGTTAGCACTCTGACTCAACATCTGACTGATATTTTCAATTTGTTGTTGAGCAGAGCTCATGGATGTAGTTGGAGATTGTATGGTTTGCTGTAGGTGATGCTGATTGTTTTGAATGTGCTGCTGCACTTGGGCAGATAAGTTTTGAGTCATCTGTGACACTGACACATTAGGCTGGTTGAATTGATTAGTGATCTTGTTTTGTTGTTGCAGCATCTGCATTTTGAGCTGATGTTGCTGAAGCATTTTCTGCTGCTGTATCTGTATTGCTGTTAAGCCATGAGGCTGCTGTTGTAATTGCTGCTGTTGTTGTTGTTGCTGTTGTTGTTGCTGCTGTTGTTGCTGCTGCTGTTGTTGTTGCTGCTGCTGTTGTTGTTGTTGCTGCTGCTGTTGTTGTTGCTGCTGCTGCTGTTGGTGTGCTTGGTTGTATGCTTGTTGCTGTTGCAAATTGATCTGCTGATTTTGAATCATACCAGCTTGAGATACTACTGTGTTTTGACCAAACTTTTGAATTAACTGTGTATTGGCCTGACTGCCTTGGATTTGCAAATTTTGTGTGACAACACCTTGTAGAGATTTGCTCATAATACTAGATGTAGGTATAGAAGTTGAAGTGTACCCCATGGTGTTAATACCAGAAGTGGATATATGAGTTGAATTTGCACTTGACGGTGGATGGTTCCATGGCATTCTCTGTTTCAACTTGTCAAGCAAAGCCTGTGTACTATCATCTTTATTTTCTGCCATGTTCTGTGTAGGCACCTCGTTCTTAGCAATACCTTCTTCAAAGTCAAATCCAGTGATGGCACTAATCCTATCCATTGGCTTCGGAGGGGGCTGAGGTAACACTAATAGTTTTGGATGAAACACTTCAGTGACAGCTTGAATCCTGGCCCTTACACTTTCTAACACCCAATCAGGAGTGACAATTCTTAATCTTGATGAGGGCAGAGTAAGGGCTACACTGTACTTTCTCCCGGAAGCTGAGCCACAGATCAAGTGGGTGCACTGAGAGTCTAGGTTCAACTTCACTTTCCCACCATGGTATGTAATCACCGCGAATAACGCTTTGGCGTCAGTAGCACTCACCTTTGATACACAAGCCACAACATTCAAAAATATCTTACTCTTAGTAGGGCTGTAAGGCTTGGGGTAAGCGAGTTTCTTGAGACGCGCACAGGCTAAGACCCAGTGCACAGTCACAGCTGGGATCTGATATATATCCTGAGCTTCATCGATGTCATTTTCAGCGGCATTTTGCCCGCAAATTAGATGAGTTACATAGTCAGACAAATATTTAGTGTTTTCGGCGCCGCCCGACTGCAGAAGCAATACAATCTACAAGAACAACAAAAACAACACTTGTAAGTAACCATAAACAATCACAAAACAACTTATGTACAGGTAAATAGCAAAAAGAAACAAACCCTTTCAGTGACATCGCCAGAGAGGTAATACTTGACATCTTTGAATATTAGCTCTTGTAAACACAAAGAATCTAAGTCGTCAACAATTGTTACCATTTTCTTTTAAATTCTTAAATATATATTTTCGCTAAACGATTAGAAGCTCATTTTGATATATTTTTTATCAAACACCGTTCATGTCATGATGTAAATTGTAAACTCAAACGACAGCCATTTTTATTTTATTGCGTCCACAGATTTGCACACAATAGGTATAGATAATTAAACACATACGAGGTGCGTTCGTTTAGATTTGAGGGCATTGGTGGCGTTGTCATTGATGACTCTTTTGTAAAAGCGTTCGTAAAGCTCAAAAACATTATTTTTGCGACTTTTGCCACACCCTATTAGATCAATCAACTGAGCATAAGACCTAAAATCATTAAAATGTCATTAGTTTGCGGAACAAGCCCGAGGTCCACCTGGTGTTAAGCGGTAACCATTGCTTATAACAGACCCAGATGGATATTTACTTAAATCGTGATCTAGCTATACGCAAACCATGTGACTACATCCCTTAACACTAACCGCAGTTCAATATTATTGCACTGAATGAGATATAAAGTGAAGTTACTTGGCGAAACATATCAATATAGCAAAATTTGAAAAAAAACTTGACTGCAAATAAGTATTGTAATTTTTTATTAGTCTCACTAGCGACTGCTCGCGACTTTTATTTATGTTTATTATATTTATTATTGTTTATTACATACATACTCGCGATTATGCTGTCAAATACATAACTGTCAAAAAACGATAACAAACTGCTCCGAACGTGGGTCAACAATTGCACTTTTTTAGGCTTTCCGAACGCTGAACAAAAGAGACATAAACGACATTTTCACCCACAGATTCCAAAGTCGAACGCCCTTGTGAGCGTTTTTAGCGTTATTTTCGATAACAGGGGTCTATTCGAACGAATTACGTCTGGTCGCAGGGTTGGTTATAAAAAAATCAAATTTATTTAATACTAATTTAATTTACAATATAAAAAGATGTCAATTGTTCGATGTGAGAAACAAGAGTGACTTATAATTAAGTAAACTGAGGCTCGTGGACTCGGCGCTCGCATTCCGCTGACGCGGTGCCTCGTGCAGGCGCGGGCGTCACGTTGCGCGCTGAACTCGATGTTCGTACTCGTCGCTGGCTGATGCAATGTTGTTGCATTAATGCATGTCCGGTGCTACCTCAGCTTATTACATGAGGGGTGAATCCTTAACACCTCCCCCCTTAAGCTCAGCATCTATTTGTTAACTGTCGTTGAGAATAGTGCTGAGAGAGGAGCAGGACCTGGTCTTCGGGTGTCCTTAATCTCAGCATAGATCTCGGCTTGGTTCTGTTCGGGATCTCTGGTCTCTGATTCCTTGGTAACTTGGTGTCTCAGGAAACATCTGCGAGCAGTCATTATGATGGCAATCACCATAGCAATGAACAGGATAAGATATACTGGTATCGTCGTATGGTAAACGCTAATTGATGGGCTATCATCGATGTTAAGAGTAGGTTGTAGATTTATCTCTACGTTGCTTGACTGTAGACTCTCGAGATTTATAGAGTTAAGGGTCAGAGTTGCTTGACTCCTGTGTTCTGCGTTTTCATGTATAGGTATGTCTGTAATTTTTAATGCTTGTCCTTTGACTCGGTCGTTCTCATTGGTTATGGTGAAATGTGAGGTCTGTAACAAGCAGCCTTTAGGGATAATAGCTAGGTAACTTCCTTTCATCATGTTATACTGGTCCTGCATGCAGGACAGGCGAATTTTCGTAGACGTAGGCAGGCTGATGACGTAGTGTTTCTCGTCGAGGGCTTCGAATGCTGATGTTATAAGAGTAACTAGGGTTAAGTTACATGTAGAGTCGATCTGCTGGTCCAGGATGAGATGCTGGATGCATTGCCGCTGGTTCGACGTCATATAGTGGGCTCGCCGTTCGCAAAGAAACCATGAGTTAGACTTTGGGCATTCTGCCTCTATGTACATGAAATCGTCTTTGTGGATTGCTACGTAAGGATAAGGAGGGATTATGACTTTACTATTTTTATTAGGTACGAGGGAAAGTTTGTATAAGTTATAGGTTATAGGAGAGACAATCGGAACCTTTAATACTAATACTATATCGTCATTACTGTAAAAGTATCCTAATTTAACTATGTCGAAGTAGTCCCTAAAGCTAACGTCAAGGATTTCGTCTTTCTTATATATATTTCTTAACTTTATCATTATATCCTTAAATAAATCTAAAGTTATTAAATAATGATGAGTGGTTTTAGCCTTAATGAACGATAGTGCGTTTTCTAAACGGAATAGTTCTTCTGATAAAGTATCTATGTTATCTCCTAAAATAATAAGGAATTGAGCTAAGTGTGCATATTTAACTAGTTCTGTATCATGGGTGCCGTCGCTCTGTAATATTAAATTTATAACCTTTTCGATTTTAGACTGATTTTCAGTTAGCCTATTGAGTACTTTGGTGTTTTCGTCTACCCAATGCTTACTGAGACTTACATGATTATGTCAATAAACTACGTTGGTTCTAACTATTCTGTAGGATTTTAATGGCATTATCGTACTTAGCGGCATCTGTGTAGTCCAAATTTCCTGAGATGCTTTTTATAATAGAACCTAGTCCGTCAACGAGGCCTCTCTTACTACGTGTGGGTTCAAAGGTAATAAGTTGGTCTGAAATCTTTTTGAGTTTAAGATCGAGATAGTTAACGTGTGGTTCGTAAAGCGACAAGGTTTTATTGTTAAGGAGTGGTTTGAAGTTTTGTAATTGACTTTGTACTGATTCTACGCTTTTTCTAATGTTAGATAAGCTTATCGTTTGAAGAAAGGAGTGGTAATGGGAAATGACCTTAGACGGTCCTAGATTAAAGGGCAAAATCCCCGGTCCCTCATCCAGGCTACTCAGGGTTATTTCCTCCGCTCGCGTCAGGCCCAGTATCAGAAGCGGTATCCTGCAACAACCGTGCACTATTAGGGACGCGTTTTAAACGCGACTTGGCTACAGGACCTCGTTTCTATTTTGTATAGATATGGATAGGGAGGTCTGCTAAAACCGTATCATGGTTAAAACGCGGAGCTAATTTTTGTCTACTGGCTGCAGGCGTTACGTATAAATACGCTCTGTTCGGGTGAGTAGTTCATTTCAGGTTCGCGGTTTTTGTTAACGTTTTCAGTTTATTTCTGTACGGCGGTGAAGTGAAGTTTCATTCAAAAGCTCGAATACTTTATTCATTCTTTTACGATGGTCTTGAACATATTGTTGTAATAAATTTTCAGAGAGATTGATATCAAGTGGATCGCGAGGATCCATGTGCCCTGTAATGATATTTAAAGGTCGGCACTTCGTGAAACTATGAAAAGTACTGTTATATGCTAATATGGCGTAAGGCATTAAGTTAACGATAGGTTCACCACGTTGCTCTAGTTTTAAAATGCGAAGATGTTCTAATAGAGTGGAATGTAGGCGTTCAACTATTCCATTTTCGTTAGGGGCATATGCTAGGATCTTGTGGTGGATGATTTTATGGACTCTGACAAACTCCAAAAATACCTGGTTTGTGAATTCTGTACCTCTGTCTGTCACCACTGTCAAAGGGACTCCATGATGTGTGAAGAACTGCAAGAGGGCTTGAACCACACTAACTGCGGTAGCATCTCGTAAGTAATATGCTTGTGCATATTTGGAGAAGGCATCGATGATGGTTAGGTACTTCTGATTATCAGCACTGAATAGATCGAGATGAACTATGTCAAAAAGTTTCGTTGGGGGCGGAACTACTTGAAATTTCTGGTGAATGGGGTTTCGATCGTACTTAGCCTGACCGCATATGCTACACTCGTTGATGTACTTCGTAACGTGCTCTTTCATCTTCGGCCAGTAGTACTTATAAGACAAGGAAAGATAACATTCGTTTATACCACGATGGTTCGTTTTTCCTTCATGATACTTCTTAATAATTTCCTGTTGTTTGAAGTAGTCTTTGACATTTTCTATTTCAGTTTTACATAAGAGGAGATTCATTGAAGAGCTTTTGAACGCGCTTTGTATTATCGGTAATATAGAGTACATTTCCAAAGGAGGGCTAATTAGCAATCCTATCCTCACTTTGGGGTGTACATATTCTTTAATGACATTGACGATGTCTTCATTTAGGTTAGCTTTAGACACTTGAACGCTGGTTTTCGTATGATTTTCAAAGGGCTTGGAAATAGTTGGTCTACTTTTAACGTCCTCAACTACGGTGATAGAAAGCTGTCTATGGAACTTGTTAAGTAGATCGTCCGTATCTCTAGTATGGGGTTCTCAGCGTCTGTACGTACTGTAGCTGTACTTGAACCTGCCATGCTTGGTGGTTATTCGGACACATTAACGGTATTTCTACTCTAGACAAGGCCTCCGCATTTGTGTTAGATTTACCTTGCTTGTATATTACAGTGAAATCATACTCGTTTAATTTAAGTCTCCAACGAGTTAAACGCGAATTGGGCTCCTTAAGGTTCATGACCCACTGTAATGGCCTGTGGTCTGTTACGATTTTAAACTTTCTCCCGAATAAATAAGGACGAAAATACTTAATAGCCCATACAATCGCTAGTAACTCCTTCTCGATCGTACTGTAGTTGATCTCGCTGGAGTTAATAGTACGCGAGGCGTACGCGATTGGTTTATCCAATCCTATATTTCCTTGTGATAACACTGCTCCTATGGCTAGATTAGAGGCATCTGTAGTTAACACAAACTCCTTTGTAAAATCAGGGTACTGAAGTATGGGGTCGTTTACAAGAAGCGTTTTACACTTTTCGAAACATTCCACATAGTCGTTGTTAAGTGAAATCTTCGATCCTTTCTTAAGACACTGAGTCATGGGCTTCGTGATTTTCGCAAAATCAGGAATGAATTTCCGATAATATCCCAATAACCCTAAAAACCGTTTGATTTCTGTTGCGGTTTTTGGAATTGGATACTTTTGAATTGCTGTAATTTTATCGTTTTATTCCGTCACTACTTATTACATGTCCAAGGTAAGATGTTTCTAACTTTAAAAACTCGGACTTATCCATTTGGATTTTGAAGTTAGATTCCCGCAATCTTTGAAATACCTTTTCAAGGTTGACCATGTGCTCTTGAAGCGACGTGCTGAAGACTATTATGTCAGATGGTATTCTGTAAATCCCTAAGCACATTGTCCATTACCCTCTGAAAGGTAGAAGGGCTATTTTTTAATCCCATAGGCATACGTAGGAATTCAAAATGCCCATGTTCAACATTGAAAGCAGTTTTAGGGGTGTCAGCGGGGTCCATTTCGACCTGATAAAAGCCGCTGGCCAGGTCTAAGGTGGAAAAGTACTGGCAGTTACCTTACTTATCCAGAACATCTGTAATGTTAGGTATTGGGTATTTATCATCCACTGTCTTTTCATTGACTTTGCGAAAGTCCACTACTATCCGCCATTTGGTTTTCCCTGAAGCGTCTGCTTTCTTAGAGACAACCCAAATGGGGGAACTCCATGCAGAGTTTGAAGGGCGGATTATACGTTGCTCTAACATTTTTGCGATTTGGTCTTGGACCTCTTGTCTATGCACAAATGGGTACCGGTAACTTTTAGTATAGACTGGGATCTCGTCTGTCGTTTTTATATGATGTTTGATTTTATTTGTAAACGTCAGAGGTTCCCCTTCTACGTAAAACACATCGGCATAACGCGCGCATAGATTTTCCAAGTTAACGCGTTCTTCGGCGTTTAAGTGATCGGTACGTAATCGCGAAATGACGTCATCGGCTCGGTGTTGTTCGCCAATCGTGCGCGTGCACTCGACATTATAGATCTCGGCACACACCGCGCGGTCCATAGAAAATATGACGTCATTACGAGTGGGATTGTAGACTTCTAAGAATCCCCTATTATTATTTACGGATGTCACACAGTCACTTATTATACAGTTAGATATTACTTGTTCCAACACAACCGCATCTCCGTCCTTTACATTAATTGGAACGTTAATTAACTTCGACGTACCAGCCGGAATAATATCTTCGTATAGGTTCGCGTTGCGAGAATCGTAAACCTTTATAGGGTTTGAAGCATTCTTAGTAGCAAGTGTCTTATTTTTATAATCAATGGTAGCTTCCCATTTATCTAAAAGATCAGACCCTATTAAACCATCAAAGTATTTGTGGAATTTATAAACGAATAGTGTCATTTCGTTGTCGTCATGTAATTCGTCAAAGGTCGGCACTGTAATCGAATAGTCATTACGGCTTACAGCATGCACGTTACATACTTCGAAGTGTGTATAGTTCAGCGGTAAGTTACTAAAGTACCTTTCGACTACAGAGGGGCTAATAAAAGACTGATTTGCGCCCGTGTCAATAAGTAGCTTTAAGGGTGGTGATTTGATCTCTATGTAAGGGAGCTGTCTTTGGGTCTGCAAATTGACCTCTATTTTGATTTTCGTGACAGAGGCGCTTCTTGAAAATCCTGAGCGGGTTCAGTCTGCGCGGGGGCTTCTTCTACTGTGGGAGGTTCATAACCGACCTCGGGATAAGGTTGGTAGTAATCCTATCCGTCAAAACCGTATGTGTAATTCGGATCATAAGGCTCATAGGTTTCATAGGCATCATAAACCTCATAGTTTGGTTCATATCCCATGCACTCATTGAAATTCATCTCTCTAGTCTTAAAGTAATTTGTGGGCGGAGGATTTCCGAATCTTCTCCAATCATGAGCATTGGCGAAGGAAGACGAGGGCAAGTTTCTAGGAGTGAAATGACTTACTCCACTCATAGGGCGTGGTGCTGAATGCATTGGACGTGGAGGTAGCTTAAAAGCATTATCCTGACTGTTATAATTAGGAGGTGCCGCACGGAACATCTGCTGTGTGCGTGATGGACCAGCCGGGCGTGGTTGGTTATACTGTGGTTTCCAAGTAGGCTGTTGTGGCATGACGAAGGGCCTTGAAGGTCCGGACATATTCGTGTTAAAGGGTTTGGACGGCATGACAAATTTGTGACTAGTCGGTAAAGAGAAGGGCTGTGGTTTAGCATTGAAAAACGTTTGAGCCGCGGGTTTCCTATCTTAGTAGTCGTTACGGTTTCGCATGTACATCGTATTAGTTTCTTCGTGTACAAATTCGAGTGCCTTTTCAATCGTTTCAGGGCGCATGCATCGTATGCGAGAGCCTAATGGGTCTTTTAATCCGCGTAAGAAAGCCTGTAAGGTTAGTTTTTTATAAAGGTCTCGCTTCGCGTCAACCGTCGTTTGAACAGAATCGTGCAATGAGACATAGGTCATGATAGTACCAAATAAATTTTGGCAGCGCTCATAGAATTCCTGAGGGGAACTCTGTCCTTGCACTAGGAGAGCAAGATCGTTGTAAAGCGTGGTCTCGTCACGTTGATCTGCAAAATTATTAATTAACGCGTTTCGAATGCCAATCCAATCCTGCGGTATTCCGTTAGCATTTATTAAACGGGCTGCGTTGCCACTAACTTTGTTAAGTATGCCGTTAATAAGAGCTAGTTGGTTAAGTTCACTCGCTTGTTCTCCTGAAGTGAACTGCACTACCAGTTGATCGCACAATCTGATAAAACGAGTTAGCACATTGGGGTTCCCATCAAAGTCGGGAACAAGGCGAAGTGCCTTAAAAATGGTGTCTAAGTCTGCCATATCTATATTACTTCTTAGTCTAACACAACTAGTATTACTAAAGTTTGAATTATCTATATCTCTATTTGCGTCTAAAGAATTTAACCTACTACTTTTACTAGAACTAGGGGTCCGCGATTGCCTTGGATGGAAAATCTTGGATAATTATAAGTACACTACAAGGTAAGGAGAGCAAGCACAAGTAAGATTCAAAGTACTCACATATACATTTGGTTTCTTTAGCGTATCTATGGCCGGATACACCTTCCTGCGACTCTGCGTAAGTTCTGGATCCTAGATGTTGGGGCTTAACAGCCGCCCGGGTAGCCACGTGGGTAGAAATGCCTTGGTTATCCTGGTTCCCGTCACACGCTGGCGTCCCGCAGGATCCTACCGACTGCGCCAATTACGTCTGGTCGCAGGGTTGGTTCTAAAAAAAACAAATTTATTTAATACTAATTTAATTAAAAAGAATTACAATATAAAAAGATGTCAATTGTTCGATGTGAGAAACAAGAGTGACTTATAATTAAGTAAACTGAGGCTCGTGGACTCGGCGCTCGCATTCCGCTGACGCGGTGCTTCGTGCAGGCGCGGGCGTCACGTTGCGCGCTGACCTCGATGTTCGTACTCGTCGCTGGCTGATGCAATGTTGTTGCATTAATGCATGTCGGGTGCTACCTCAGCTTATTACATGAGGGGTGAATCCTTAACAAACGCACTAACAATTATTATTGGTACACACAGAATACACTTATTTTGTTTATTCTTCGCCATGGATTCTAGTCCCATCATAATCCATGTCAATTGAAAAAGTTTTAGGTTACACTTCCTATTGCTATTTGCTAATGACATTTAACAATTTCTTGACAGTTGAGCGATTGCATTTACACACACATTTATTTTATTTATGCTATGGCTATTTAAACCAGGGACCTAGCGTAGCGTTATATTCTCTTTGCCAGGGACAGGGGCAGGGGCATTACCATCAGCTTCATAAAAACCATGCAAGTTCCGTGTAGTTAGGTATAAACAGATTTGAATGAAATCATACCATGATGCCCATTTAGTGATTAAGATAATTTTATCGATACTCCATACAGATAAAGCGCGGATACGCGGGGGCGCGTTCAGGACCTCAGAGTGCGGTTGTTTAGTGGTTTTCTAACTCGCTCTGAGGTAGGTACCTACCTACGGAACGGCCACGGTTGTTTTCTAACCTCAAACAGACTTTGACAAATTTGACATTAACATATCACTTGATCCTTACAATTGCTGTAGAGTCAGCGCCACCATTCAAGTCCGAAAGACGCGGCGCTGTTAGCGCGTAACTAAATGTTGCCAGTAACTTATGATAAAATTACTCATTTTCTACTTATGCTCCAAAACTAAAGTTAGGAATTGTAAAATGATAGTAAAATATTAGTTCTACCCATGAAGTTATATCAGACAATAGCCTAAAGAACTATTTAAACGATAAAATAAAACAAATGTTCTGTATCTATTTATTTTTCATTTATTATATATTTTTACAATAATTGTGATCTACTTCACATAATGGTTTTATACCAGTCATATTGCAATCGCTGTCACTCGTATCAATTAAGTCACTATCATGATCCGATTCAGTGTCGCTATCATTTTCTGTACAAATTATAAACCTTTCCATTTCCACATCGATGAGTCCGTCATTTTTGAAGTAGTACTCATCTTCAACATTCTTGACATGATTGCACTGAATGTGCCAGTCGTCTTCTGTGATGCTTGCAAAAGCAGCTTCAGTCAGTTCAACTATTTGTTTGGGATCTTGAGCAACATTTTTCTCGGCAACGCGTCTTTTGACAAGACTCCAAATTTTTTCTATTGGATTTAAGTCACAATGATACGGAGGTAACTTTACAACTTCATGGTTGTGTTGCGTCAGCAACTCATCAACTGCGTAAACTGGTGGCTCCTTGTTTTTTTTTATAGTGTCATATAACACTGCTTTGGTCCAGCTGTCTTCAAAGAAAATATTTTTTTCTCGTAGCCATATTTGCATCTCTGATTTAAGGTTTGACATGGTTGGAGCTTTGTTGATCTGCGTGCAGTGGTAGGGTGCGTTGTCCATAACTACCAAAGAATTTTCAGGTAAATTAGGTACTACCTTTTCAGTCATCCAGTTTAAAAAATTTGAGGCATTCATGTCATCGTGATAGTCAGCAGATTGCGATTGTGACCTAAAAATCAACAAAGCGTTTGGCACGAATCCATTTTCTGATCCAGCATGAGCTATAATGAAGCGTTTCCCCGGTGAATCTGATATCAGCAAACCATCTTCATCTGCGCTTTGCCAACAACTCTTGGCATGATAGGTAAGGTGAATATATGTTTCATCTAAATATACTACAGGTCTCTTGTCTACCAATCTATTTTTTCTCAATCTTTCAATATATCTGGCCCGCCATGCTGTAATATCATAACGTTCCATCAACACTTTGCGTTTTGACTGACAGCGTTTGAAGCGAAATCCTAACCGTTTTAATATTCTTCGCATTGTTGTATTGCTTCCTTGAAAGTTTATACGAGGGTCAAACTGAAAGTTCTTAGAAAATCAAAAACTGATTACATTAGCCAGTTATTAGTTTTATTATATCTTTTCAGAATATTGTCCATTCACGTCAATACACCGCTGCAAGCGATGGAACCACTGGGAAAAGCACTTTGCCCACTCGTCCTTAGGGGTCTCTTCAATGGCATCGCGATACGCAGCCACCGCTTCTTCAGCATTCATAAACCGCTTTCCTTTAAGTTTTTCTTTAATTTTTGAAAATAAATAAAAATCACAAGGCGCGAGGTCGGGGCTATACGGCGGGTGACCCAGTAATTCAACGTTTGATGTCGCCAAATAGTCGATCGTTCGCTTGGCGGTGTGCGATGAGGCGTTGTCGTGGTGAAGGAGGATCCTACTGCGAGGTCGTTTCTCTCGAACTTTTTCCAAGACAAGTGGCAAACAATTGGTAGTGTACCATTCTGCAGAAACTGTTTTTTGATCCTCTAACACAATTGTTGCGAAATGACCTATCCTTCCAAAGAACGAGGCCACCATTTTTTTCCCCGCACTTCGATCTCTCTTCACTTTAGTTGGCAACTCCTCGAAAGGAAACACCCACTGAGCAGATTGTCTTTTGGTTTCAGGATCATAACAGTAAATCCAGCTTTCGTCACCTGTTAGTATGTCGAACACAGCATTTGAGTCACCTCCGTTAAATCTTTCAATCATTTTACGGCACCAATCCACACGATGGAGTTTTTGAGCCTCAGTCAAATTATGAGGTATCCACCGGGCGCAAAGCTTCCTGACCGCTAAATGTTCGTGTAGGATTTTGTGCACTTGACTCATACCGATGCCTAAGCTTGTCCGAATCTGCTGATAGGTCACTCTTTTGTCAGTCTCTATCATACGCCGCACAACACAGATGTTATCTTCAGTCGTCGCCGTAGAAGGCCGTCCCTCACGTAAATCATCAGTGAGATTAGTGCGACCACGTTTAAACTCATTAAACCAGTTGTAAACAGTCGCACGAGATGGGGCTTCATCGTGAAAGGCCAATCGTAGTCTATCATAACTTTCTTGTTGACTTAAATGACATCGAAAGTCATAAAAAATCATTGCACGAAAATTTTCTCGTGTTAAATTCATGTTGACGTGACACAGACAATTTTCAATTTGCCGCCAAATCGTAAAACAAATGACAAATGAATGAAGTATATACTCAGTAATATTGGCAAAGAGTTCTATTTTCAAATTATAGAATTATTTTTTTATTATATTGTTTATAAGTGGCCAGTTCTAAGAACTTTCAGTTTGACCCTCGTATCTTCTTTAAGTTCCATAACTAGCTTGTTTACCGTTGGCAATTCTTTTTTAACCACATAGAATGCATGGATTTTTTGGCGTATCGCACAGAGGTTGAAATCGTCCAAATTAATCTTTTTCGGTTGCGGTCGGCTTTTCCCGGGGGTAACTATTTTCTTCGATGTGCTTGCCGCTACTTGTCCTTCTTTAGTTATTCGAGACACTGTCTTTACGGAAACGCCTGAAATAAATAAAACATCAAGGTAAGTTTTGGTATATTTTTAATCACAATTAAGAATAAGAAAAAAACACTGAAGATATCGTCAATCAGACAAGGTTACATTAAATTATATCGTTTTCATCAATTAGGCAAAAACAAGCAGCTATGGCATCCCTAATATTTACCTGTCATGGCGGCGACTCTCATCTGCACATTATTTAGCGGGATTAAAATGTCTTTTTTCTTCTTTTCTAATTCACAAAATTTTTTCACTTTAAGAATTAGTTCACGAGCTGCACTTTTCACTACTTTTCGCTGCATTTGCACGGATATTTCAACAAAAAACAATAAAAAATCCACAACCTCTACTCTTTACAAGCACTCTTAACAAACGGCAATATGGCGGAGCTGTCAAACTTAGTTCCTGTTTCTTCCGTAAGACTTCAGTGGTGGCGCGGACTCTACATAATTGTCTTTAAGATGAGAGAAGAAGAAGAATTTTGTTGTGGTCTGATTGGTCAAAGTTTGTCAAGTATAATGAGAGAAGAAGAAGAATTTTGTTGTGGTCTGATTGGTCAAAGTTTGTCAAGTATATTATTCTCATTCTCATTCTCATCTCATTATATATTCATCACATTATATAAAGATGGATTACCACTGACTGACTGACTGACTGACTGACTGACATAAATGGTACGGTAAGAAGGAGCAATGGGGGGTATAGAAGATGTAGGGGAAAAGTGTAGGGGGGGTTCTGAAACCAAAGGGAAAAGTCCGGGATGAGCTGAATGTGGAAGTGTGATGGAACAGGTCAACGGTTCTCGGAAACTATAAAAGATGGGGGGTAGGTGTCAAAACTAAAAATGAATAAAAACCTGGGCAACTGCCAAAAATTAAAAAAAAAACATGCCTCCCGAACAAAAGACGATCGCTCCCATACAAAATGTAAATGCTTATAATTCCTAAACCGTTTGAGGTAAGTATAAAGTGTTTGACCAAATGTCATAGGGAATCGGAAGGGTAATTTGGTAAAAGTGTCAAAAATCCAAGATGGCGGATTCAAAATGGCGGCCGAATTGAAAGTTGGTCCGATCCGGCTCAAAATTGGTATCGGGGGGTTTTTGGGGTCCCACATTCCAAATATGAAAACCATTTTTTGATGACGTCATTTTTCAATATGGCCGCCATACATATGTTTTTTTGGAATTTCAATGGGTCATTTCTCCCAGTGGGCGTGTTAGGGATTAAGGTTTTGTCAGGCTATATGTGGAGTCAGAGTAGGTGACTTTAGTAGAAACTGAATGGAGCTGAACGTGGAATACCAGGTAGAACAGGTCAACGGTTCTCAGAAACTAAAAGAGATAGGGGGTAAGTGCCAAAACTAAAATTGACAAGCACCCTGGGCATTTCCTAAAAAATTAAAAAAAAACACACCTCCCGAACAAAAGACGATCGCGCCCATACAAAATGTAAATGCTTATAACGCCGCAACCGTTAAAGATAGGTATAGGATGTTTGAACTAATATTTAAGGGGACCGAAAATTCAATTTGGCGGAAATGTCAAATATCCAAGATGGCGGATTCAAGATGGCGGCTACCTTAAATATTAGTCTGATTCGACTGAAAATCGATATCTAAGGGTTTTTGGAGTCCCCGATTCGAAATATGAAATCCATTTTTTGATGACGTCATTTTTCAACATGGCCGCCATACAATTTTTTTCTCTGGAAATTTTATCGTAGTTTTTCGACATGTTGGCATGATGGAACGCTGAGGCTTTGTAAGTGAAAAGTATAGGAAGTGGTCTTACGTCCTTAAGTGACACCTGAAATGAGCTGAATCTGAACCTTCTGATGGAACAGCTTGACGGCTCTCGGAAACTAAAAGAGATAGGTAGTTAGTGCCAAAACTAATATTAACAAGCACCCTGGGTTTTTCCTAAAAATTAAAAAAAAAACACACATCCCGAACAAAAGACGATCACGCCCATACAAAATGTAAATGCTTATAACGCCGAAACCGTTAAAGATATGTACGGGGGGTTTGAACTAATGTTTTGGGGGACTGGAAATGCGATTTGGTGGAAATGTCAAAAATCCAAGATGGCGGATTCAAGATGGCGGCTACCTTAAATATTAGTCCGATCTGACTGAAAATCGATATCGAAAGGTTTTTAGAGTCCCCGATTCGAAATATGAAATCCATTTTTTGATGACGGCATTGTTCATAATTTTCGCAATGGCCGTAGGTCGAAATTAGAGCCTGCGAGGCCGCAGGCCGAGCTATATAGGTCGAAGGCCAAGAGTGCTTCTAATCGAAGCGAGGCTGAAGGCCGAGCGTACTTCTAAGCAAAGCGAGGCCGAAGGCCGAGCGTACTTTTAAGCGAAGCGAGGCCGAAGGCCGAGCATGCTTCTAAGCGAAGCGAGGCCGAAGGCCGAGCGTACTTCTAAGCGAAGCGAGGCCGAAGGCCGAGCATGCTTCTAAGCGAAGCGAGGCCGAAGGCCGAGCGTCTTTCTAAGCGAAGTGAGGCCGAAGGCCGAGCGTGCTTCTAAGCGAAGCGAGTCCGCGTTTTGAGCCTACGAGGAAATAAAAGTCTTTCGTAGCGAGTTTATTTCAAAATTTCAATGATCTTCAAGACATCTGCCCACGTTAACATAGGTAATGTCATGAAATTGTGTAAATCATGAATACTACTATAAGTACTTGGTTGATAGTTATACAGATATGTAGATTAACTCTTTAGTGAAACACCACAATACAAATATATGTTACAAATAAATAAAATAGAATAAAATAAAATCACAATCAAAATATTTCACAATTAAATAGGTACTTTAAATTTAAAGTGTCAGAATGGGTGGTCTTATCGCTCAGAGCGATCTCTTTCAGACAACCATTCACGGTAAGAAATAGGCATAAACTTATAAGGACGGTGTGAATAAAACAAGTGTACTAAACACTACATATAGCAAAACTCAAGATTATAAATATAAAAAATACTTATAATGTACTCGTATACAAACTATACTTATATAATTATACTATACGTAATATACTACAAAATATATACATACTATACATATACCACAAAATTGGTATGTGGGGGTTTTTGGGGTCCCTGATACCATATATCGAAACCATTTTTTGATGACGTCATTTTTCAATATGGCCGCCATACATATGTTTTTTTGGAACTTCAATGGATCATTTCTCCCAGTAGGCGTGATGGGGATTATGGTTTTGTCGTGTTAAATGTAGGGTTGAGATAGGTGACTTTAGGAGAAACTGAATGGAGCTGAACATGGAATACCACGTAGAACAGGTCAACGGCTCTCGGAAACTAAAAGAGATAAGGGGTAAGTGCTAGAACAAATGTTGACAAGCACCCTGGGCAATTGTCAAAAATAAAAAAAAACACACCTCCCGAACAAAAGACGATCGCGCCCATACAAAATGTAAATGCTTATAACGCCGCAACCGTTAAAGATAGGTACGGGGTGTTCGAAATAATGTTTAAGGGGACCGGAAATTCAATTTGGCGGAAATGTCAAAAATCCAAGATGGCGGATTCAAGATGGCGGCTACCTTAAATATTAGTCCGATCCGACTAAAAATCGATATCTAAGAGTTTTTAGAGTCCCCGATTCGAAATATGAAACCCATTTTTTGATGACGTCATTTTTCAACATGGCCGCCATACAATTTTTTTTCTGGAAATTTTATCTATGTTTTTCGAGATGTTGGCATGATGGAACACTAAGGCTTTGTAAGTGAAAAGTATAGATAGTAGTCGTATGACTTTAAAAGTCACCTAAAATGAGCTGAATCTGAACCTTCTGCTAGAACAGCTTGACAGCTCTCGGAAACTAAAAGAGATAGGGGGTAAGTCCTTAAACTAATATTGACAAGCACCCTGGGCAATTGCCAAAAAATTAAAAAAAAAGCACACCTCTCAAACAAAAGACGATCGTTCCTATATAAAATGTAAATGCTTATAGCGCCTCAACTGTTAAAGATAGGTACGAGGTGTTTCAACTTATGTTTTAGGGGACCAGAAGTACGATTTGGCGGATATGTCAAAAATCCAAGATGGCGGATTCAAGATGGCGGCTTCCTGGAATAATGGTCCGATCCGACTGAAAATCGATATCTAAGGGTTTTTAGAGTCCCCAATTAGAAATATGCAACCCTTTTTTTAACCATTTTTTGATGACGTCATTTTTCAATATGGCCGCCATACATATGTTTTTTTGGATCTTTAATGGATCGTTTCTCCCAGTGGGCGTGATGGGGATTACGGTTTTGTAGGGTTATATGTGGGGTTACGATAGGTGACTTTAGTAGAAACTGAATGGAGCTGAACGTGGAATACCAGGTAGAACAGGTCAACGGCTCTCGGAAACTAAAGGAGATAGGGGGTAAGTGCCAGAACTAATGTTGACAAGCACCCTGGGCATTTTCTAAAAATTAAAAAAAAACACACCTTCCAAACAAAAGACGATCGCGCCCATACAAAATGTAAATGCTTATAACGCCGAAACCGTTAAAGATAGGTACAGGGTGTTTGAACTAATGTTTAAGGGGACCGAAAAGGCAATTTGGCGGAAATGTCAAAAATCCAAGATGGCGGCTACCTTAAATATTAGTCCGATCCGACTGAAAATCGATATCTAAGAGTTTTTAGAGTCCCCGATTCGAAATATGAAATCCATTTTTTGATGACGTCATTTTTCAACATGGCCGCCATACAATTTTTTTTTCTGGAAATTTTATCGTTGTTTTTCGACAAGTTGGCATGATGGACCGCTGAGGCTTTGTAAGTAAAAAGTATAGATAGTGGTCGTATGATTTTAGGAGTCACCTGAAATGAGCTGAATCTGAACCTTCTGCTGGAACTGCTTGACGGCTCTCGGAAACTAAAAGAGATAGAGGTTAAGTGCCAAAACGAATATTGACAAGCACCTTGGGCATTTCCTAAAAATTAAAAAAAAAATACACCTCCCGAACAAAAGACGATCACGCCCATACAAAATGTAAATGCTTATAACGCCGCAACCGTTAAAGATAGGTACGGGGTGTTTGAACTAATGTTTAAGGGGACCGGAAATGCAATTTGGCGGAAATGTCAAAAATCCAAGATGGCGGATTCAAGATGGCGGCTTCCTGGAATAATGGTCCGATCCGACTGAAAATCGATATCTAAGAGTTTTTAGAGTCCCCGATTCGAAATATGAAACCCATTTTTTGATGACGGCATTGTTCATAATTTTCGCAATGGCCGTAGGTCGAAACTAGAGCCTGCGAGGCCGTAGGCCGAGCTATACTAGCGAGGCCGCAGGCCAAGCTATATAGGTCGAAGGCCAAGAGTGCTTCTAAGCGAAGCGAGGCCGAAGGCCGAGCGTACTTCTAAGCGAAGCGAGGCCGGAGGCCGAGCGTCTTTCGAAGCGAAGTGAGGCCGAAGGCCGAGCGTGCTTCTAAGCGAAGCGAGTCCGAGTTTTGAGCCTACGAGGAAATAGAAGTCTTTCGTAGCGAGTTTATTTCAAAATTTCAATGATCTTCAAGACATCTGACCACGTTAACATAAGTAATGTCATGAAGTGGTGTAAATCATGAATACTACTATAAGTACTTGATTGATAGACATACAGATATGTAGATTAACTCTTTAGTGAAACACCATAATACAAATATATGTTACAAATAAATAATTATAATAAAATAAAATCACAATCAAAATATTTCACAATTAAATAGGTACTTAAAATTTAAAGTGTCAGAATGGGTGGTCTTATCGCTCAGGGCGATCTCTTTCAGACAACCAAACACGGAAAGAAATAGACATAAACTTATAAGGACGGTGTGAATAAAACAAGTGTACTAAACACTACATACAGGAAAACTCAAGATTATAGATATAAAAAATACTTATAATATACTCGTATACAAACTATATTTATATAATTATACTATACGTAATATACTACAAAATATATACATACTATACATATACCCAAGATAGACCTAAGTGGCGTGCAATTGGAGAGGCCTATGTCTAGCAGTGGACTGCTACAGGCTGATGATGATGATGATGATGATACATATACCATTTTATTATTATAAAAAAGATAATAAGTAGGTTTGCAGTTAGTTATTTCGCGAAGCTAAATGCTTTGACACGTTGTTTGAAGATACCTAAAGAAGGCGCGCATCTAATTTCGTAGAGTAAAGTGTTCCATAAACGAACAGCTTCAACACAAAGTAGGAACCAAAAAAATTGGTGCGGTGTATCGGGGTACTTAACATTAAGTGCTCTGATGATCGTAGAAAAAAAGAGCTCCTAACATGTAAAAATTCAACATTTTACGTACTACTGATATGACATGCTACAAGTAAACGTTAAATTTCCTTCGTAGGCTTGGGTATGTTATGAACTTGCCCAAACAACACTCCACGCAGTGGTATAAAAATGGGTGCAGCGTCTTCCAAGAAGCTTAAGGTGTAACAATTAGCTGGAAAACTAATGGCGACATCTTAAGCCATTACTTACTTTTGAGCAATTAATATATCTATATATAATAGGCTTATATAGGCATTTCATGGGGACATTAATATACAGATTTTGAAGGTCACGATCTTAATGTCATGGTAGAGATGCTTACTTATTGTCATTCGTTAGTCACTGGTACGACATACATCCATGTAAATAAAATAAATACAAAGTGTGGTGTGCTGTTCACGCTTGGAACAGTATTTTTTTTTAAACTATATTGAATAAGAACTCAGCTTATTGAGAAATGTTGTTTTTCTATTCATTTTCCCTTGATATTCCCATTCTCTCGATATATTATCGAGAGAATGGCTTGACAAAATCATTAATTTGACTGCTTTTAAATTAAACAACTTACCGTAGCAACTAGAAGCGTGCAGAGTAGGCATTTTATGGTAAAGATGTTTTGTGGTTCTGCATTGAATATCGCGAATAATCATTCGAAAATGAAGATTAGAAACACTAGATTAAATAAAATGTAACACATTAAAGTCGCGAAGTTGTCGGAAAAGTAGCCACTATAGCTGAGATACAAACTCTAATACAGGTCAAACTTACGCACACCGTAAGTGAAATGTATACCAAAGTTTTAGAGGTGTTACGATTTGTAAAGTTCTTCAATCTAACATTTGTTTTCTGAAAGTCAAGGAATGGAAGTAAAAAACACTGCGACCGTCCCCTAGGTCAATCTTGATGTGCCAATATATGATACGTAGGTTGGTTTATCTTTAAGTTAATGTTATAATGTAAATAGTATAATTATATCGTAGTGGGACTGTGGGAGTAAGCAGAACAAAAATACAACCAGTTAATTGTCTTGGTACATAGGTACTATATCCAATATGTACCGCACAATGCAGTGCAATCTAAGTTCTTAGTAGGTGTTACGATATATTACGTACATCGTGTGAAATACATGGAACAGTCAACTTTTCAAGAAATTCATCTTAGTCGTAATTTATTTACTGCTGAAGATATGCATACGGAAGGACTGGATAGAAGCGGCATGCATACAACATAGTCCTGCGACCTTGTTCAGTGCGTCATCCACATTGTCGGTGGACTAATTACAACTACATATCAAACTAAGAGCTATTTAGACATACAGTCAGATGGACAGAAGAACAGACAAACATCACACCACTGCCTAACATATTTAGTTCAAAGAGTTTATCTTTAAGATTTAACCGAAAACCCACATTGAGCGTTACACTTTAGTATTTATGTAATTATATACCTAAGTTTTAATATAATATGGTTTAAGGTGTTAAAGCTTGTTAAGATATACCAAATCTTGCAAAACATTCCCCATACATCGGTTAAAACCAACTAAGAGAAATAAATTTGATGCTTGGATGGGTACCTATGGGTGGCCTGCCAGTCATGGCATTTGGCACGGATTGTTAGAATATGCGGGTCGGAAACTCGTCCCTACATACCTTACTATGTATTTTTCACTCTGAAATCGCAATATATAAGTTCCTACTGTATAAACGCCTTGAAACATATGTTTAATTGAGGTATTACGGGAGACACAAAGTTATTATATACACACGTATACCTGTCTGCATTAAGGTTATAATAAATGTGATGTGACAATAATTTTATAAACGTGAATATGGATATGGATGAGTGTGTAGGTACCTATTTAGATTTCCGTTACAATATAACGGTTCAACGGATTTGGATGAAATTCGGAATAACGTTTATAACATGTACTCACTCATACCCTCGTACTATAGGATTCCCTGTGTCGCGGAACAAAACACACACATTAACACATCGAACAATTATAGAGCCCAAGAGCAAGCAAATAATGCCCTAAAAAAATCCTTAAAACCTCCGCATTTCTTTGTTCAATTTGGCCGTTCTAAGGTTTTATAATTGTTTATTCCTATATATGTACTCACGAATCAAATTTATTCAGACATCTACTTAAGGTAGAGACGATGTCTGTATACTCTAGGTATATGTTATTACTTCAGTGGTACGGTTGTAGACTGGTACGATTAGGGCAGATAGAATTGAAATCCAAAAACCTATGGTAAAGATACCTTTGAATTAAAGAATACCTAAATTTATAAGAAACGCGTCATGTAATTTGAGTTAACTTTGTTGCAAAGACCCCTAGATATATCAGTTTCTTCATCATGTTACTCTCTATGCCACCTCCATGTAATGGTAAAACTAATTACATACATGTAAAGTCGTTTCCACTACATATGTATAGCACGTACCTACCTAAATTCCTAAATGGCTGAGGTGGTATGGATTTTACAGAGTCCGCATGTGTGTGAAGTGGCTACCACACTATTCTACCGCACTATTGCCAGTTATTAAACCGCCAAGCAGAAGTGTGCAAACATTACGTTTTTTCGGTTTGAAATGTAATGATGATTCCAGTGAAATTACAGGGTAAGGGATTTAACATCTTTTAAGTCATGGTGACAAAATTAGTGCATCGCCATCCAGTGATTTGTACAGCTTTTGTTCTAAAAGTTTTGAACGGCAATAAACTTTTATGGCAACAATGACGCTTAACATCAGGCGAGCTACTTCTTCTTGATATGTTTAAAGGAAAAACTAAGAAAGCTGTATTAGTGTTATAACATGTATTACATGTATTACATAGAATATAATTACGTACATTAGATTTATTAAACCTTGGCCTGCGTGGTTAAAATTTTATGAACGTGCTTTCACCCGTGGTCCTGCCCGCGTGCATAGTGATTCCAAGCTACAGGCTACCCATCTGCCAAGATTCGTCGACGTCGGTTCAATAGTTTAAGTGCGAAAGCAGAAAAAAATATCAACTAACGATAACCACATAAATTTTTGAATCTTTAACGCCTGCTTAGCGAAATGAAATTCTTAAAGCTGCTTCCAAATATGACGGTTAAAATTAATTAATTACAGAAATAAATGCTTGGATCAGTCATGGAATTATACAGAGGTCAGAAGACGCGTGTTCGGATAAATAAAAGTATATCAATACCTATAGTATATACGTTTTAATATGTTTTACTAGCGAAGACATCTGCGGCTTCGCTTGTGTTGTCTACAAGATTCAAAGCTACACAAATCGTATAAATATGAGTAAGAATGAGAAATAACGTTTGAAGATTTACTGCATCGTAGGTGTAGTTGTGTTAGCGCTATTTTGTTACTATTTCTGACAGAGAAATTCACATTAGAAGTCTGGCGTCTAAATAGTGCCCTGCAGATGACAAAAGACTCTTCATATATTATATGGGACCAAAACGTATTTAGTATGGGTGTTTGATAAATACTTCTACCTACATTATAATTAGTACTCACGGGATGTACACTACGATTAGGCAGGTTTTGGAGTTCCAGATATTTTACTAATTAAGTACAATGTAATTAATAAACTCTACCTACCTTTCAAATATATTATGTAAGTGTAAACATAATGGTATGTTTTGTTAAACATATGTATTTAATTATTTACGTTACATATAAGGACAGCGCGCAGAGAATGTTTGGAAATAAAACTTGGGTTTATCAACCAGAATTTCAGTTCAAGTAAGAGCAGATACGCGTTAGCACACGTAAAGAAAATTGTTTGATGAAATCGTATAATAACACAAATTTCGATTGACACGTTTTTCAATTTCACGGTCGAGAGGGAGAGGTTAATGCATGTAGAAAAGCACTCTTGAAACAGTTTATTTTTAAATATTAATAAGTGGTTTAAATATTATGAAGTGCATTTGGTTAGCGGTTCCGACTTCGTGTAAATTGATTATCCAATAGTAACATTTTTTCAGCGTAACAGTCTATAGCTGTGCAAAGAATCATTAAGATTTAGAAGTTTAAGCATGAAAGAACAAAGGAGAATGCAAATCCTGGTCCTTCCAACATCTATGTATGTTACATAGTTGGATAGGTATTTTTAAAAATGACTATGGCGCCAAATATAAATATAATTCTTTCCAGATTAATTATCTATTTAACATGGTAGTTTCGGTAATAGCCAAGTATTGCTATTCATACGTAATGTATTGCATTTATGTGTTTTACATAGTAACCTTTAGTTAGTGGAAGTGGTTAACCACAGGTTCAAACGGGATTTTAAGGAGCTTCGTCAAAGATATATCAACAATGCGTTACCGCAATTATGTTTTCTTAGCTGAAGATAGTTGCCGTTACTTAACAATTTCATAAGTATCGAAGATAAACAGTATGCAGAAGCTGACACAGGTGTCTTTCAGCACACTTTCGTATTAGGTTTCTGCGTGCATGTCTATACTTTTTGTTAACTATACCTATATCTTAGAACAATTCTACAAATATTAATATAAGTACTACATTCAAACAAACTTGGCTACTTATTTACTTATACTTAACTAAGACCAGCTTGAGTAGTGAAAAAATGTTCTGCATTCAGTTGCGTAAAAAATCTAAAACTCTTATAGAAGTAAAAGTGACCTTTGACCACATAAAACTATTTGGGTGGCGTTCCAATTCGGCTTCAAGTCATTTGAACTCAAATATAGACATAATAACAAGGTACGAAGTACTTAACTGTTTAACGGTAAACCTATATAATAGCCAACATAAATCATCGTTATCAACACCAATGACTAATATGACTAATGACTATGCTACAAAATTAACAAACTGTGAAATATAATAATTGCATACTAAATTAAACATTCCTTTTGTGGATTATTTGGTCTGAGCAAAGTATACGATACGTGCAACGACGAGCAAAGCAAGGAGGAGCGTTAGGTTCACGTATGTTGGTTAAAAGTATCCAGACAGTGAATGATTATTTGTCAAATATTTGTTATTGTCTGAGGCGGCTGCTGAATATTGGGGAGACATTTTTTTCACAACACATACGATTAAGTTCATCGGCCCAATTTTTTGGCAGTATAAGGTACACTTAGAGCAGATCTTATTCATAGCTCCCATTTAGACGGAACACTAAGCATAATCATGTGATATAATTGTAATAATTAGACATATGGTAACGCAGACTTTTTTGTAAATATTGATTATGTCTATACAACTGTGGTATATTGTTAATAGTGTCCGCAGCGTACACAATATACAGATTTTTCAGCGTTACTATTGCATATTTTAACAAGGAAAAATACTATTAGTTATTGTGACAAAACTGTATTAGTTAGTCATAGTCATCATTCCGGAGATTTTTGTAGATACTCGTATTGATGTCTACTACAAAACTGAAATACATCACTATGCTCTATTTTCAATAAATCCCTCAGCGTATGCTTTATATGGATTTATTTGGTTTTTTTTTCACACCTTGGGTTACATTATCGAAGTTTTCACAAGGATCCTACACTTTTATTTAATATTCTAGCGCCTTTGTTCATCAGAGATAACGTAGGGTTCTTATTGTGAAAGATTTTTCATATCGGAGGAGAAGTTTCGGAGCGTATTCAATTCAAACAAACAAACATATATTTCTTCTTTACTCAAACGTGAAAAAGTAAACTAGATGGATAACAGTGATTTTAAGATCCTTACCAAGCAAAGATGGTCAGTTAAAATAATTTTGAAAAAGATGTCATCAATTAACGAGAACTCTGCCCTTGGAAACCGATCGACCGGAGTTCACAGACTGCCGTCTGTGAATATTCTCAGTATGCAAAGCAGAATATCATTTGAAGACGACCAGGCTGGTCTGTTTAACTGACATAAGAATGTATTTAAAAAATTGGAAATTATTTTGGAAGATGTCAACTAAAGTAAAGTAAACTAATATCTTGGCATGACTAAGGTCAGCGCACAGTAAGTATCAAAAATTTTCAAGCTGCCGCAAAAACAGCAGTGCATTGAAGGTATCTGTGCGTTTTTGGATTTCTACAAGGACGGTTTACTAAATCTAATTATTACTGTAAATAAACTTGGGGTTATTACTTGAAACCTGAATCCATGTAATAATAATAATAATTCATTCCGCTGTTTGATTGCAGACAACTGTTTGACTGTCGGTCTAGCGCTCGACGAGTCAACATCTCCTGAGGATGCCTCGTGTAGAGGCGAAACACGTGTCGAATCGGTTTTGGTTTATTGGGGTTTTTTTGTGTTTTTGATTTTGTATTCTTCCTATTAGCATTTTATGCGGGAGGGAGGGTGGTGTACGCCCCCAAATAGGCCAAAATCATTGTTTTCTTTTCAGCGGAAGTGTCACTAAATATTTTTTAATATCGTTTTTTTAAGTGATGTCACACTTTTAGGTGTTGAAGTCAGTTCCGTTTTTAGGTATTTCCTTTTATAATTACATTAGTTATCAAATGTTTGAAAACAACTTTTTACTCAATTTAAATAAATTAATTTTTAATCACAAACAAGTAGTTAATACTTATTATATTTATGAATGATTGTGGCTGCAACCTTAGGTTAGGTTAAGTTTGAATTGCGAAAAAGTACGTGCAAGCCGAGCGAGCGAAGTGAGCCTGCCAAACAGACATCACTGATTATAATAAGCAGGCTGCGTGCCCTGAAAATTTTACTACAGTTTTTTCAGTTGTAAAAGTACAAGCGTTGTAAAAGACTACTTCTGTTCAAAATTTTACATGAATCAGTTCAGTTGCTTTTTCGTGTATGGTCTTATCGGTCAGAAAGATCTCTTCCAGACAACCATGCTATTGAAAAGGAAGCTTGAATAAAAAAGGTCTCAAAGGAAGTTTCCTTGGACACCTGTGGAGACTCTTGTGACACATTTACCACCGGCCACACTTGAAGTAGAGCCCCTAAACAAAAATTGAAAAGAATTCTGGTATGTACCTACAATCTTACGACTATACCACATTTTTTTATAATTCTAATTCAAGGTGACCGCTCTATTCTTGAGCCTCAATTGCACTAAGAGAAATGCTCGCTTTATAACTTGTATGGGAGTTATGATTTTTTACGCAACTGAATGCAGATAATTTTTCAAACTCTAAAGCTGATCTCCAAGACTACTGCTCACGATAACCACTGCAAAGCGGGGTTGGATCCCTTAACAAACATACACAAGGACTCTATGTCCCGACTTAAATTGTAATTAAAGGTAATATTTCTGCAATTGAACTTGTATGAAAATTTTGACTTTTCTGTTCAAATGGTTAAAGTTTAGCAACAAAAACTAATGCACAAGGACAAACGCGGGCCACTCGTGGCCCGCGCACCGCCCAACACCTAGTTCATTATATAAAGATGGATTACCACTGACTGACTGACTGACATAAATGGTACGGTATGAAGGAGCAATGGGGGGTATAGAAGATGTAGGGGAAAAGTACAGGGGGGGTTCTGAAACCAAAGGGAAAAGTCCGGGATGAGCTGAATGTGGAAGTGTGATGGAACAGGTCAACGGCTCTCGGAAACTATAAAAGATAGGGGGTAGGTGTCAAAACTAAAAATGAACAAAAACCTGGGCAACTGCTAAAAATTAAAAAAAAAACACACCTCCTGAACAAAAGACGATCGCTCCCATACAAAATGTAAATGCTTATAATTCCTAAACCGTTTGACATAAGTATAAAGTGTTTGACCAAATGTCATAGGGAATCGGAAGGGTAATTTGGTAAAAGTGTCAAAAATCCAAGATGGCGGATTCAAAATGGCGGCCGAATTGAAAGTTGGTCCGATCCGGCTCAAAATTGGTATCGGGGGGTTTTTGGGGCCCCACATTCGAAATATGAAAATCATTTTTTGATGACGTCATTTTTCAATATGGCCGCCATACATATGTTTTTTTGGATCTTTAATGGATCGTTTCTCCCAGTGGGCGTAATGGGGATTATGGTTTTGTAGGGTTATATGTGGGGTTACGATAGGTGACTATAGAAGAAACTGAATGGAGCTGAACGTGGAATACCAGGTAGAACAGGTCAACGGCTCTCGGAAACTAAAGGAGATAGGAGGTAAGTGCCAGAACGAATGTTGACAAGCACCCTGGGCATTTTTTAAAAATTAAAAAAAAAACACACCTCCCGAACAAAAGACGATCGTTCCCATACAAAATGGAAATGCTTATAACGCCGCAACCGTTAAAGATAGGTATGAGGTGTTTTAACTAATATGATAGGGGACCGAAAGGGCAATTTGGGTGATATGTCAAAAATCCAAGATGGCGGATTCAAGATGGCGGCTACCTTAAATATTAGTCCGATCCGACTGAAAATCGATATCTAAGGGTTTTTAGAGTCCCTGATTCGAAATATGAAATCCATTTTTTGATGACGTCATTTTTCAACATGGCCGCCATACAATTTTTTTCTCTGGAATTTTTATCGTTGTTTTTCGACATGTTGGCATGATGGAACGCTGAGGCTTTGTAAGTGAAAAGTATAGGCAGTGGTCATACGTCCTTAAGTGACAGGGAGCTAAATCTGAACCTTCTGATGGAACAGCTTGACGGCTCTCGGAAACTAAAAGAGATAGGTAGTTAGTGCCAAAACTAATATTGGCAAGCACCCTGGGCATTTCTTAAAAATTAAAAAAAAAACACACCTCCCGAACAAAAGACGATCGCGCCCATACAAAATGTAAATGCTTATAACGCCGAAACCGTTAAGGATAGGTACGGGGGGTTTGAACTAATATTTTACGGGACCGGAAATGCAATTTGGCGGAAATGTCAATAATTCAAGATGGTGGATTCAAGATGGCGGCTTCCTGGAATAATGGTCTGATCCGACTGAAAATCGATATCTAGGGGTTTTAAGAGTCCCTATTTAGAAAGATGAAACCCATTTTTTGATGACGGCATTGGTCAAAATGGCGAGGCCGCAGGCCGAGCTATATTGACGAGGCCGAAGGCCGAATGTGCTTCTAAGTGAAGCGAGGCCAAAGGCCGAGCGTTCTTCTAAGCGAAACGAGGCCGAAGGACGAGTGAGCTCCTAAGTGAAATAAAGCCGAAGGTCAAGCGTCCTTCTAAGCAAAGCGAGGCCGAAGGCCGAGCGTGCTTCTAAGCGAAGCGAAGCCGAAGGTTGAGAATGCTTCTAAGCAAAACGAGGCCGAAGGCCGAGCGTGCTTCTAAGCGAAACGAGGCCGAAGGCCGAGTGAGCTCTTAAGTGAAATGAAGCCGAAGGCCGAGCGTCCTTCTAAGCAAAGCGAGGCCGAAGGCCAAGCGTACTTCTAAGCGAAACGAAGCCGAAGGCCGAGCGTGCTTCTAAGTAAAGCGAGGCCGAAGGCCGAGCGTTCTTTTAAGCGAAGCGCGGTCGAGTTTTAACACAACTATTAGCACGAGTACTACTGATATGACATGCTACAAATAACCGTTTAATTTCCTTCGTATACTTGGGTTTGTTCTTATAAATTTGAGTCCAGACAACCTCCACGCAGTGACATAAAAAGGGTGCAACGTCTTCTAAGAAGCTTAAGTGTCACAGTTAGCTGGAAAACTAATGAAGACATCTTAAGCTACTACTTACTTTTCAGCAATAAATATATATATATAATAGGCTTATAGACCTTTCAAGGGGACACATACACAGATATAATACACAGTTTTCGAAGGTAAAGATCTTAATGTCATGGTAGAGATGCTTGCTGCAATGTATGTAATTAAAATATATACGAAGTGTGGTGTGGTGTTCACACTTGGAACAATTTTTTTAACTATATAGAATTAGAAGAAGATTAGAACTCAGCTTATTGAGATATGTGTAGCTCTTTTCATTCGTCCTTGAATATATTTACGTAGTATTGTATTCTCTTTGGAATATATATCAAGAGAGAAAGACTTGAGTTTACACAATTACTAATTTGACTGTTTTATAAAGTTAACAACTTACAGTAGAAACTAAAAACATGAGTAGGCATTTTATGGTCAAGATGTTTTGTCGTTATGCATTGAATATCGCTATCAAATCGATCCTTAAAGTAGGGCAGAAAATGAAGATTGGGAAGAACAGATTAAATAAAATGTTTCATATTAAAGTTGTGAAGCTGTCGTAAAGGTAGCCACTATAGCTGAAATACAAACTCTAATACATGGTTAAACTTACGTACACCGTGAATAAAATGAATGCCAACGATTTGTAAAGTTCTTCAATCTTAATTTATATTAATGCCAAAGAATGGAAGTAAAAAGCACTGAACTAGGTCAAACTTGATAGGCAGGTATATTTGATACGTAACTTGGTTTTCTTTAAGTGAAGATTATGATAGAATAAGTATATTTATATGGTAGTGGGAGTTAGCAGAACAAAATTAAAACCAGTTAATTGTCTTAGTACTAAATCCTATACGTACCGAACAATGAAGTGCAATCTAATTCCTTAGTAGGTTTTACGACATATATATCACATCCATGTAAAAAACTACACATGGAATAGTAAAATTTTCAAACAAGGGTTACCTACATTTTTTATGAAATGAGACGTAAAACTTTTACTGCTGAAAACATGCATACGGAAGGTTCCAGATGGAACCTGCATGCATCCAAGATAGTCCTGCGACCTTATTTAGTACGACTTGCACATTGTCGGTGGACGACCGACCTTCTCTACCAGACTCTCAGTCAGACGGACAGATGGACAAACAGTATTAAATTACGGTTGGATATAGATACAGATATAATGATATACTACCACACTAATGCCTACCACATTTAGTTCAAAAATTTTTACCATAACTTACCGTAGCAAATAGAAACGTGAGAAGGCATTTTATGAACAAGTTGTTTTGTGGTACTGCATTGAGTATCACGATCAAATCGTTTCTTAAGGTAGGCGGATTCAAGATGGCGGCCACCTTAAATATTAGTCCGATCCGACTGAAAATCGATATCTAAGGGTTTTTAAAGTCCCTAATTAGTAAGATGAAACCCATTTTTTGATGATGGCATTGGTCAAAATGGCGAGGCCGCAGGCCGAGCTATATTGACGAGGCCGAAGGCCGAATGTGCTTCTAAGTGAAGCGAGGCCTAAGGCCGAGCGTCCTTCTTAGCGAAACGAGGCCGAAGGCCGAGTATGCTCCTAAGTGAAGTGAGGTCGAAAGCCGAGCGTTCTTCTAAGCGAAACGAGGCCGAAAGCCGAGTGAGCTCCCAAGTGAAATGAAGCCGAAGGTTAAGCGTCCTTCTAAGCAAAGCGAGGCCGAAGGCCGAGCGTGCTTCTAAGCGAAGCGAAGCCGAAGGTCGAGCATGCTTCTAAGCAAAGCGAGGCCGAAGGCCGAGTAAGCTCCTAAGTGAAATGAAGCCGAAGGCCAAGCGTCCTTCTAAGCGAAGCGAAGCCGAAGGCCGAGCATGCTTCTAAGTAAAGCGAGGCCGAAGGCCGAACGTGCTTCTAAGCGAAGCGCGGTCGTGTTTTGTGCCCACGAGGAAATAGAAGCCTTCCATGGCGAGTTCGAAGGCCAAGCTATCGTCAACTTTATTTCAAAATGTCAATGATCTTCAATGCCCATGTTAACATAGGTAATGTTAATAACCATAAACACAACTATTAGTACCTGTACTACTGATATGACATGCTACAAATAACCGTTTAATTTCCTTCATATACTTGGGTTTTTTCTTAAATACTTGAGTCCAGACAACCTCCACGCAGTGACATAAAAATGGTGCAACGTCTTCCAAGAAGCTTAAGTGTCACAGTTAGCTGGAAAACTAATGAAGATATCTTAAGCTATACTTACTTTTAAGCAATAAATATATATATAATAGGCTTATAGGCCTTTCAAGCGGACATTAATACACAGATTTCGAAGGACAAGATCTTAATCATGGTAGAGATGCTTGCTGCAATGTATGTAATTAAAATAAATACAAAGTGTGGTGTGGTGTTCACACTTGGAACAGTATTTTTTTCAACTATATATAATTACAACCCAGCTTATTGAGAAATGTATACTCTATTCTCTTTGGAATATATCAAGAGAAAGACTTGACTTTACACAATCACTAATTTGACTGTTTTTTAAAGTTAGCAACTTACAGTAACATCTAAAAACATGAGTAGGCATTTCATGGTCAAGATGTTTTGTGGTTCTGCATTGAATATCGCTATCAAATTGTTCCTTAAGTTAGGACGAAAAATGAAGATTGGAAACGATAGATTAAATAAAATGTTGCATATTAAAGTTGTCAATCTGTCGTAAAGGTAGCCGCTATAGTTAAGATACAATCTCTAATACATGGTTGAACTTACGTACACCGTGAATAAAATGAATGCCAACGTATTTGTAAAATTCTTCAATCTTAATTTATATTAATGCCAAAGAATGGAAGTAAAAAGCACTGCGACCGTCCCCTAGGTCAAACTTAATACGCAGGTTTATATTGTTTATATTGTGTGATACGTAATTTGGTTTTCTTTAAGTGAAGATGTAGATGGAATAAGTATATTTATATGGTAGTGGGAGTTAGCCGAACAAAATTAAAAGCAGGTAATTGTCTTAGTACATACTAAATCCAATACGTACCGAACAATGAAGTGCAATCTAATTCCTTAGTAGGTTTTACGACATATATACATCCATGTGAAAAAATATACATGGAATAATAAAATTTTCAAACAAGGGTTACCTACATTTATTATCACATGAGACGTAAAACTTTTACTGCTGAAGACATGCATACGAAAGGACCATTTGGAAGCTGCATGCATCCAAGATAGTCCTGCGACCTTATTTAGTACGTCTTCCACATTGGCGGTGGACGATCTACCTGCTCTACCAGACTCAGTCAGACGGACAGATAGCAAACGGATAAACAGCATCAACCTACGGTTGGATATAGATAGGGATATAATGATATACTACCACACTATTGCCTACCACATTTAGTTCAAAGAATGTTACCCTAAGACTTAACTGAAACCACACATTGAGCGTTATGTTTTAGTATTTATACCTTAGTTTTATTATAATATTATGATTTTAAGTGCTAATGTTTGCTTAGATATACCAAAAGTTGCAATACATCCCCATACACCGGTTAAAATCAACTAAGAGAAAAAAATTATGGTTGGATGGGTGCCTATAGAAAGTGTCTACGAGATTCAAAGCCACACAAATGAATTGAATAAATATGAGCAATGATGAGAAATATTGTTTTAAGATTTATCGTTGGTGTAGTGGTGGCTTTGGAATGTTTGTAGGTTTGACTCCTGGTTAGGACAGTTGTTGGAATTTTCCGACAGAGTAATTCACACTGTCTGGAACACTGCCCTATAGGTGACAAAAGGCCTTATACGAGTATGGGACCAATACGTACCTGGTATGGGTGTTTGATAAATACATGTACCTACCTGTCTAAGATATGTAAGCATGAACATGATGGTATGTTTTGTTTAAAATATGTATATCATTATTTACGTTACATATAAATTACTTTTACTAAAGTTAAACTCCAGGGATCCTTTGAAAACAAACTTATACTACAAGTTTAAATATTTATTTTAAAGTTTACTTGTAATGAGTTTCGTGTGAATCAAAACAAGAAATACAAAAAATTATATATAATGTTTACACAGACCGTATTAACAAAATGGATGCCCAAGTCTTAAAAGGCGTTACGATTTGTAAAAAGCTTAAGAGATCTTTATGGTAGAGACGCTGTTTGTACATACAATTGAATTGTAAAATATTCTCCATGTAATGAGAATGTACTTACTATATTTCGTTTAGCTCCATATATATACCTTTTAGTATTATACAATGACATACATAGATATAAAAATATCATACTTATAGAATAAGAACTTAGCTTATTGAAATAGGGCGAGCATTTCTTTATTTTTCCTTATAAATATCAAGAAAAGGACTTGACTTAAAAAAAAACGTTAAATTGAAAACTTTTACAGTAAACAACTTTGAGAAAGTTCGATGGATTATTAATTATGTAGGTAGATACGAACTGACCATTTCTTATTTTGAACATTTATACTGACCAATATAAACGTATTTTTTGTGGCTCTGCAACACAGCTGATGATTGAACTATTTGCAACCAGTCCACAATATACACAGGCTTCGACGGGGTCAAGAGACGCGTACAAACACACACATGAGAGCTAATGCAATCTAATTCCTTAATCGATGTTACAACATCCAAGTATTTACGAATAAGGTTTAAATATTATAAACTACCTTTCACCCGCGGACCTTCTTGCGTTTATAGTGACTTCCCGTTACAGAATACCTATACTTAAAATTTAGAGTGTCAGAATGGGTGGTCTTATCGCTCAGAGCGATCTCTTTCAGACAACCATTCACGGAAAGAAATAGGCATAAACTTATAAGGACGGTGTGAATAAAACAAGTGTACTAAACACTACATATAGCAAAACTCAAGATTATAGATATAAAAAATACTTATAATATACTCTTATACAAACTATACAAATATAATTATATTATACGTAATATACTACAAAATATATACATACTATACATTTACCATTTTATTATTATAAAAAAGATATTAAGTAGGTTTGCAGTTAGTTATTTCGCGAAGCTTAATGCTTTGACACGTTGTTTAAAGATGCCCAAAGAAGGCGCGCATCTAATTTCGTAGAGTAAAGTGTTCCATAGACGAACAGCTTAACACAAAGTAGGAACCAAAAAAAGTGGTGCGGTGTATCGGGTAACTTAACATTAAGTGCTCTAATGATCGTAGAGAAAAAGAGCTCCTAACATGTAAAAATTCAACATTTTACGTACTACCGATATGACATGCTACAAGTAAACGTTAAATTTCCTTCGTAGGCTTGAGTTTGTTATGAACTTGAGTCCAAACAACACTCCACACAGTGGTATAAAAAGGGTGCAGCGTCTTCCAAGAACCTTAAGGTTTCACAGTTAGTTCATCTAAAACTAATGGCGACATCTTAATCTGTTGGGATCAGCAACCCTCATTCGAGGCAAGTTTCATTCATAAATCTATTGTTATTTTTTGCGCTGATGCGGACGGGTTAAGCCATTACTTACTTTTGAGCAATAAATATATCTATATATAATAGGCTTATAGGCCTTTCATGGGGACATTAATATACAGATTTTGAAGATCACGATCTTAATGTCATGGTAGAGATGCTTACTTATTGTCATTCGTTAGTCACTGGTACGACATACATCCATGTAAATAAAATAAATACAAAGTGTGGTGTGGTGTTCACGCTTGGGACAGTATTTTATTTTCAACTATATTGAATAAGAACTCAGCTTATTGAGAAATGTATAGCTCTATTCATTTTCCCTTGAATATATCAAGAGAATAGCTTGACAAAATCATTAATTTGACTGCTTTTAAAGTAAACAACTTACCGTACCAACTAGAAGCGTGCAGAGTAGGCATTTTATGGTAAAGATGTTTTGTGGTTCTGCATTGAATATCGCGATTAAATCATTCGAAAATGAAGATAAAATGTAACACATTAAAGTCGCGAAGTTGTCGGAAAAGTAGCCACTATAGCTGAGATACAAACTCTAATACAGGTCAAACTTACGCACACCGTAAGTGAAATGAATACCAAAGTTTTAGAGGTGTTACGATTTGTAAAGTTCTTCAATCTAACATTTGTTTTCTGAAAGTCAAGGAATGGAAGTAAAAAACACTGCGACCGTCCCCTAGGTCAATCTTGATGTGCCAATATCTGATACGTAGGTTGATTTATCTTTAAGTTAATGTTATAATGTAAATGGTATAATTATATCGTAGTGGGACTGTGGGAGTAAGCAGAACAAAAATACAACCAGTTAATTGTCTTGGTACATAGGTACTATATCCAATATGTACCGCACAATGCAGTGCAATCTAAGTTCTTAGTAGGTGTTACGATATATTACGTACATCGTGTGAAATAAATGGAACAGTCAACTTTTCAAGGAATTCATCTTAGTCGTAATTTATTTACTGCTGAAGATATGCATACGGAAGGACTGGATAGAAGCGGCATGCATACAACATAGTCCTGCGACCTTGTTCAGTACGTCATCCACATTGTCGGTGGACTAATTACAACTACATATCAAACTAAGAGCTATTTAGACATACAGTCAGATGGACAGATGAACAGACAAACATCACACCACTGCCTAACATATTTAGTTCAAAGAGTTTATCTTTAAGATTTAACCGAAAACCCACATTGAGCGTTAAACTTCAGTATTTATGAAATTAAAAACCTAAGTTTTAATATAATATGATTTTAAGTGTTAAAGCTTGTTTAGATAACCAAATCTTGCAAAACATTCCCCATACATCGGTTAAAACCAACTAAGAGAAATAAATTTGATGCTTGGATGGGTGCCTATGGGTGGCCTGCCAGTCATGGCATTTGGCACGGATTGTTAGAATATGCGGGTCGGAAACTCGTCTCTACATACCTTACTATGTATTTTCCACTCTGAAATCGCAATATATAAGTTCCTACTGTATAAACGCCTTGAAACATATGTTTAATTGAGGTATTACGGGAGACACAAAGTTATTATATACACACGTATACCTGTCTGCATTAAGGTTATAATAAATGTGATGTGACAATAATTTTATAAACGTGGATATGGATATGAATGAGTGTGTAGGTACCTATTTAGATTTTCGTTACAATATAAAAGTTCAACGGATTTGGATGAAATTCGGAATAACGTTTATAACATGTACTCACTCATACCCTCGTACCATAGGATTCCCTATTTCGCGGAACAAAACACACACATTAACACATCGAACAAATATAGAGCCCAAGAGCAAGCAAATAATGTCTGATACCTCCGCATTTCTTTGTTCAATTTGGCCGTTCTAAGGTTTTATAATTGTTTATTCCTATATATGTACTCACGAATCAAATTTATTCAGACATCTACTTAAGGTAGAGACGCTGTCTGTATACTCTAGGTATATGTTATTACTTCAGTGGTACGATTGTAGACTGGTACGATTAGGGTAGATAGAATTGAAATCCAAAAACCTATGGTAAAGATACCTTTGAATTAAAGAATACCTAAATTTATAAGAAACGCATCATGTAATTTGAGTTAACTTTGTTGCAAAGACCCCTAGATATATCAGTTTCTTCATCATGTTACTCTCGATGCCACCTCCATGTAATGGTAAAACTAATTACACACATGTAAAGTCGTTTCTACTACATATGTATAGCACGTACCTACCTAAATTCCTAAATGGCTGAGGAGGTATGGATTTTACAGAGTCCGCATGTTTGTGAAGTGGCTACCACACTATTGCCAGTTATTAAACCGCCAAGCAGAAGTGTGCAAACATTACGTTTTTTCGGTTTGAAATGTAATGATGATTCCAGTGAAATTACAGGATAAGGGATTTAACATCTTTTAAATCATGGTGACAAAATTAGTGCATCGCCATCCAGTGATTTGTACAGCTTTTGTTCTAAAAGTTTTGAACGGCAATAAACTTTTATGGCAACAATGACGCTTAACATCAGGCGAGCTACTTCTTCTTGATATGTTTAAAGGAAAAACTAAGAAAGCTGTATTAGTGTTATAACATCCATGTATTACATAGCATATAATTACGTACATTAGATTTATTAAACCTTGGCCTGCGTGGTTAAAATTTTATGAACGTGCTTTCACCCGTGGTCCTGCCCGCGTGCATAGTGACTCCAAGCTACAGGCTACCCATCTGCCAAGATTCGTCGACGTCGGTTCAATAGTTTAAGTGTGAAAGCAGAAAAAAATATCAACTAACGATAACCACGTAAATTTTTGAATCTGCTGCTTGCCTGCTTAGCGAAATGAAATTCTTAAAGCTGCTTCCAAATATGACGGTGAAACCTGAATCCATGTAAGGGCTGGTTCACGTTACCATAAGTTCTTATTCAATACATACATGTAAAAAACCATACGTAAAACAGCATTTTTATTAAGCAGTACTTCTTTTAATTAATCTAAAATAATTCTTTAATATAATGGTTCATCTAATTACATGATAATTCTATAAATTTTCTTTAATTTACAATATCCTATAACTTCAGAAATATCACATTTAATAATGTATTGTTTGACATACTATTCTTTGTAACCGACTTCAAAAAAGGAGGAGGTTATATGTTCCATTACATGTTTTTTTTGGTATGTTGACCGTTTCTCCCCCATTTATGCACCGATTCTTAAAGTTTTTTTTTTGGTATTGGTAGCGTACCTATAGGTACTTCCGTGGTAGTCCCATTTAAATTTCATAAAATATTGTGAAATAGTTTTTGAGTTACACTCCAATTACTGCTACGCCTACGCTACTCCAAAAGTGCTACGCCTATCTTAACGATGTCATCAGTGACGGTCAAAAACAATATAACCGTAAGTAGCAAGGGCTCACTAACAAAAATTAACCGACTTCAACACCAAAAAGTGAGAATAACTTGTTAAAGTCGGTACCATGCGAACAGTATTCTCATAATAACTACTTTTGAACTATCATGGTACTGACTTCAACAAGTTATGTCACACTTTTAGGTGTTGAAGTCAGTTCCGTTTTTAGGTATTTCCTTTTATAACTACATTAGTTATCAAATGTTTGAAAACAACTTTTGACTCACTTTAAATTAATTAATTTTTAATCACAAACAAGTAGTTAATACTTATTATATTTATGAAGGATTGTGGCTGCAACCTTAGGTTAGGTTAAGTTTGAATTGCGAAAAAGTACGTGCAAGCCGAGCGAGCGAAGTGAGCGTGCCGAACAGACATCACTGATTATAAGCAAGCTGCGTGCGCTGAAAATTTTACTACAGTTTTTTCAGTTGTAAAAGTACAAGCTTTGTAAAATACTACTTCTGTTCAAAATTTTACATGAATCAGTTCAGTTGCTTTTTCGTGTAGGAGTAGCAAACTTCCATTTATAAATCCATTTGAAGTCTCGAGTACATTTACAATTTAATATTAGTTGATGATAGTGTATATATGTTTTATGTAGAGCATGGTAGGTAAGGTGGTAATCGCTTGCTATTTTATGAAAAGTTTTATAAAATACCTTACATCTAAGACTATGTTCACCATATGACAGTGACCATGTTCAATGACATAAATAAACACTGATCACACTGAACAAAGATAGGAGAGTCGAATGCTTCTGGTACTTGTGGCGGAAGGCAGCGCATGAAGGTTGGGGAAAATGAAGATAACTTTGTTTAAACATTTTGCGAGGCTGATTCTATAAGTCACGCAAAAATTTAGGAGATCTTTCTTTTGGTGCACCATTGCTTTGTTATTTTTTTGTTGTGCAGTATGTAAATATAATAAAAGCAAACTATATATTTGATTTATTGAGAGATAATAAAAGTAATTACAGTTGCGTGGCTAAGGCGAATCTAATGGTAGGTATGTTATTTTTCATAATGCATCAAGTCAAATGACTATAGGCTTAAGGGTAATTTAAAAAAATAGAAAATATATTAGGGTTTATTTTTGATGTGGTTGTTCTTATTCCTTTTGTATATCACGAGGTATTTAATAGTTAGAACGTTCCGTAAGATAGAGATAAGAAAACCGATTGAAAATTGTAGATGCAAGGCATAGCCTGAGAGTCGTGGTGGTCGAAAGTAAGCTTGCAGACGTCAACGACAAGCTGGAGTTGATAAAATGGATTCAGACGTTTTGGAGGCGTTCTTATTGATTAAATAGTTATTTTGTATAGACAAGGTGTGTCAGTAAATAGTTTGTTTAGAAAGTACCCACAATTTTTTGAAAGTATCCTACAAGATTTAATAAAAATAAGTACTGCCTATATCAAAATTAAAAATGCACAGCTAATGAGCAAATGATGTTATGTCAATAAATACTTACTTTATCAAATACCTTATGACTTAAAAGCTATAAAGCTATGCCCAAGTTCGTAAAGAATAAATATATTCATATATATTATGTTTTAAATGAGATATCATTGGAATGGCCTGAATTGCTTCCTCAAAAGCTGGCAACTCAACTTCGAGATTTCTCGTATTGCGGATGCTCCTGGGCAACAGTGATCACTTACCATCAGGAGAGCCGCCCGTCCGTTTGCCAATAAAAACAACTTGCAAATTTATTATGAATATTGTTCACACAGTCAGACCCACGGGGTCTGACTTTGTGAACAATATTAACTAAGATTACTAACAAGTATATAGGTTAGGGTTTTTTCTTTGTGTTATTAGGAGTCCGCATATGCACTCAGTGCCTCAAGACAAGAGTCTTCGACCAATGTGTGTTACCAGTGATGACTTATGGCACTGAAACGTGGTCTCTTACTATGGGCCTCATAGACAAGCTCAAAGTCGCACAACGAGCTATGGAGAGGGCTATGCTCGGGGTTTCTCTACGTGATCAAATCAGAAATGAGGAGATCCGTAGAAGAACGAAAGTCACCGACATAGCCCAGAAGATTAGCCAGTTGAAGTGGCAGTGGGCAGGGCACATAGCACGCAGAACAGATGGCCGATGGGGCCGAAAGGTTCTGGAGTGGAGACCACGGACCGGCAAGCGCAGCGTAGGTAGTCCACGGACACGGTGGACAGACGACCTGATGAAGGTCGCAGGACGACGTTGGATGCAGGCCGCTTCCAACCGGTCCTTTTGGAAAATCATGGGGGTTCAGCATATGTTCAGCAGTGGACGTCCTTCGGCTGAGATGATGATGATGATGATATGCACGAAGCCCACCTGGTATTAAGTGGCAACCTTTGCGGTTGGTACTGCGCCTGTAATTCTGAGACACAGAAAAGTTAAGTCACCCATACCTTTCTTTCCAAACCACAGTATTGCGAATATTACTGCTTACATTACTACTGGTACGGTAAGTAGGTAGACATGAATAAAAAAAGGTATGTTTAAGGTCGATTTAATAAAAGAGTTGTCACTGATTACATATTGCATATTATTAGTGAGCAGATGTCATGAACACACCACGTAACTTGAGTATACAGATGTATAAACTAGCTCGCCAGCCAGCGGCCTTGCTCGCTTGGTCTAGAATTGGTGGAAGCGCTGTTTTGGAATCTCGGAGTCGTGGGATTTTCTGGCAAAGTAATTCTCAATAGCAGTCCGGAGTCTGGAACAGTGTCTCGTAGGTGGCAATAGGCTCGCCTCCTATTGCATGGGATCAAAAAAATATCCGACAAAACACAGGTGTTTCAAACACTGTTGCTCACCTCTTCGCGGATATCCTGTATATTTGACGATGTGTTATCTTTTGTTTAAAAATAACGAGTATAATTTTTTTTGGTAAAGTTTATTTTTACCAAGTTTTGAGTGATACTTTTTACTACCACTTTAATTATAACGTAAATTATTACACGTAAATTTGCAAAATATATATTATATAAATATAGGGTATATATAAAAAAGGAGCCGTGTTACATTCTTAATTAATACTGTTTTTACGGTACCACAGACTTTCACGAGAAAAATACAGCGTGCTTAGGTGGATGTGAATACTGTGTATAAAGTGCGTTTTATTTTGTTTTTTTTTTGCGTTTGGGCGGACAGACGGGCAGACGGACACATGAAAAAAAAACGCGGACTACCTATCCGGTCAGAGCAAAGTCATAATATAGTATAGTTTAGATGGACCCAAGACGAAACAGCATTAACTGACGGATGGATAGATACGGAAATGAAAGCTTAACTAATTAAATTTGTGAGCTATACATAAATTTATTTGGGTGAGAATAATTATTTATATTTAGCAGTAGGACTTTGCCAGAGTCAGCATGGATAAGTTCCTTTGGCAGTTATTCAACCGTGAAGCAGTAGTGTGCAAATATTACTGTGTTTTGGTGAATGTTTCCAGCAAAATTACAGGGCAAGAGAGTTAACATTTGCATAAATCAGGATGCCGAGCGCAGTGCTCTGCCGTGCAGGGTTTTTAACTGTTGCAGTTTAAAATTATGTATTCTCCGCAACACGGTGGGCGGCTGAACTGCTGCAGGTCCTACGGCTCATCTTATTTCTGATTCAATCACGTACAGTGACTCAGAGCACAGACTTGTACGATTGTTGTAACGAATTGTACGATTTTAAGCTTACATATTATGAGGACCATAGTTAGATAACAGGGCCATAAGTCATTACTCGTAAACTACACTGATGTAAGATATGGCCAGCATGGTTCAAATATCATGGAGTTTGCGGCTCCGTCTACGTGGATATTTAATATACCGAAGCACATTGTTTTGCGGTCTATTTCTGTGTGAACTTTCATCAACACCAGTTTAGCAGCTTACGCATAAAAGAAGAACGAACAAACAATAAACTACGAAGCGACAAATACGCTTTCGCTTTATAAATATTTTAATAAAAATGCTGCATGCACCGCCTTGCTTTGAAAATATTATCCGACATCAGTTTAGTTTTCTATTAGAAGTACTACTTTACGGACATTACTACTTGTGTTAAAATTTTAAAATACATCGGTTCAAGAGAATTGTCACGTAGGAGTTCAATTCAAACACAGGTAGTTTCACATTGTTATTGTTTATTGAAAATATAAAGGTACTTAAAATTTATGTAATTGCTTACAATAATATGATTCAATATAATAACATGGTTTTACGAGTATGATTCACCTATAAAATACGAGTATTTTCCATACATATTAATTAAAATTAACTGTTGGTATGAATGGCTTGATAGATTTATTAATGACTAGCTGTGCTCCGCAGTAACAACCACGCGGTGAAGGGCGATAATGATGATGAATATAGCGTAGTTACTCAGGCATAACATAGCTTTCCAATGGTGAAAGAATTTTTGGAACCGGTTAGTAGTTTTGCATTTATCCGTTATACGTTATCAAATCTTTACTCTTTATTATTAGAGTAGATAAGGATTAACACCAAGTACACGTTAATATTGCATGTTTTATAAACACGGAAAAGTACGAGTAGTTATTGTGTCATAACTGTAATAGTTAGACATGTCGTATTGCATCCGTTTTATGTAGACATTGATGTCTTCTATAATAATACTGCAGTAGGTACATCACTCTGCTCCATTGTCAATAGTTTCCAAATTTTAAAATATTGTGTGCTACTCATTAATAATGTGGCTTTCTTACGGCAATCCACTGTTTGAATCGATCCAAAGATGTTATATACGAACAGAAAGGGAATGTCTGATACCCCTAAGAATGTGATTGTGGTGGGAAGTGTGGTGTGAGACGCTGCATGTCTGTACTTACTTAATTACTGTTAATGAAGTTGTCTCATATTCTCTATGGTTCTATATTCCTTGGCCAGTGGCCGAAGAAATAATATTGTGGTAAACCATGACATTAAAAACGTCACTATCGTAAAGTGTGTGTTTATACATCTCTCTCGCCTTCATCAAATGCCTTTACCTGCGCATGGAAGAGCGGACGGGTAAACTCGCCCCGCGCCCGATTGATTGTAAGCGTTAGGTACTGTAAGGGTACTATAGCATGTGAAATCAGTAAGTGTTATGTCATGGTCAGTATTATTTCTATTACAAATTTGACACAAAAGTTTGAATAAATTTGTAGTGCAGGAGTTATGAAAAAACAATCTACTTATTATCAAAGTTGAAATCAAAAAAATTTTGGGATGGAATGATACTTTTAATATTTATTAATTCTATGGTAAAAAAAATTAAAACATACGTAATTAACAGCTTACCTATCACTGCAGTTCACAGATTATTCCTCTACATCTTATAGATGCCAAAGTACTCGTACCTACAGTATAAATATCTAAATAGAATCTGTTTTAAATAAGGAAAATTTAAATATCAATGAAATAACAAAGTTATTATAAAATATAATGTTCACACACTCGTAGGTACCCAGTACTGTAGAGTCCCAGGTGTTAGGTGCTAATCTCTGCCTTTAGCAGACGTATGTCCTCACAACTGCATTGCGCACGTAAAAATGAGACATTGTTAAGTCTCAATGTGCCTGTAATTTTACCCGCACCATACCCTTCAAAACCAGAACACAATATTGCGAACGTTACTGCTTCGGGGTAGAAACAGGTATGGTGGCAGTATTCCCCGGATGAACCCATTCAAGAAGAATTCTACTGCAACTATGTAGGTAGGTAAATAGATAAATAGATTAGCTCTTTATTGCAACACCACATTATAAAATATCACTAACAAATAAATAGGATAATAAAATTGAATACTATTACTCAACTATAAAAAACTTAAAATTAAGTGTTAAAATGGGCGGTCTTATCGGTCAGAAAGATCTCTTCCAGACAACCATGTTATTGAAAAGGAAGCTTGAATAAAAAAGGTCTCGAAGGAAGTTTCCTTGGACACCTGTGGAGACTCTTGTGACACAATTACCACCGACCACACTTAGAAGTAGAGCCCCTAAACAAAAATTGAAAAGAATTCTGGTATGTACCTACCTACAATCTTACGACTATACCACACTTTTTTATCTTTCTAATTCAAAATGACCGCTGTGTTCTTGAGCCTAAATTGCACTAAGAGAAAAGCTCGCTTTATAACTTGTATGGGAGTTATGATTTTTTACGCAACTGAATGCAGATAATTTTTCAAACTCTCAATCTGGCCTGCAAGACTACTGCTCACGATAACCACTGCACTAAGGGGTTGGATCCCTTAACAAACATACATAAGGACTCTATGTCCCGACTTAAACTGTAATTAAATGCAAAATTTCTGCAATTGAACTTGTATGAAAATTTTTACTTTTCTGTTCAAATGGTTAAAAGTTTGATGACCAAAAACTAATGCACAAGGACAAACGCGGGCCACTCGTGGCCCGCGCACCGCCCAAAAAGCTAGTCATTATATAAAGATGGATTACCACTGACTGACTGACTGACATAAATGGTACGGTATGAAGGAGCAATGGGGGGTATAGAAGATGTAGGGGAAAAGTACAGGGGGGGTTCTGAAACCAAAGGGAAAAGTCCGGGATGAGCTGAATGTGGAAGTGTGATGGAACAGGTCAATTATATAAAGATGGATTACCACTGACTGACTGACTGACATAAATGGTACGGTATGAAGGAGCAATGGGGGGTATAGAAGATGTAGGGGAAAAGTACAGGGGGGGTTCTGAAACCAAAGGGAAAAGTCCGGGATGAGCTGAATGTGGAAGTGTGATGGAACAGGTCAACGGCTCTCGGAAACTATAAAAGATAGGGGGTAGGTGTCAAAACTAAAAATGAACAAAAACCTGGGCAACTGCTAAAAATTAAAAAAAAAACACACCTCCTGAACAAAAGACGATCGCTCCCATACAAAATGTAAATGCTTATAATTCCTAAACCGTTTGACATAAGTATAAAGTGTTTGACCAAATGTCATAGGGAATCGGAAGGGTAATTTGGTAAAAGTGTCAAAAATCCAAGATGGCGGATTCAAAATGGCGGCCGAATTGAAAGTTGGTCCGATCCGGCTCAAAATTGGTATCGGGGGGTTTTTGGGGCCCCACATTCGAAATATGAAAATCATTTTTTGATGACGTCATTTTTCAATATGGCCGCCATACATATGTTTTTTTGGATCTTTAATGGATCGTTTCTCCCAGTGGGCGTGATGGGGATTATGGTTTTGTAGGGTTATATGTGGGGTTACGATAGGTGACTTTAGAAGAAACTGAATGGAGCTGAACGAGGAATACCAGGTAGAACAGGTCAACGGCTCTCGGAAACTAAAGGAGATAGGGGGTAAGTGCCAGAACTAATGTTGACAAGCACCCTGGGCATTTTCTAAAAATTAAAAAAAAAACACACCTCCCAAACAAAAGACGATCGCGCCCATACAAAATGTAAATGCTTATAACGCCGAAACCGTTAAAGATAGGGACGGGGTGTTTGAACTAATAGTTAAGGGGACCGAAAATGCAATTTGGCGGAAATGTCAAAAATCCAAGATGGCGGATTCAAGATGGCGGCTACCTTAAATATTAGTCCGATCCGACTGAAAATCGATATCTAAGGGTTTTTAGAGTCCCTGATTCGAAATATGAAATCCATTTTTTGGTGACGTCATTTTTCAACATGGCCGCCATACAATTTTTTTCTCTGGAAATTTTATCGTAGTTTTTCGACATGTTGGCATGATGGAACGCTGAGGCTTTGTAAGTGAAAAAAATAGGCAGTGGTCTTACGTCCTTAAGTGACATCTGAAAGGAGCTGAATCTGAACCTTCTGATGGAACAGCTTGACGGCTCTCGGAAACTAAAAGAGATAGGTAGTTAGTGCCAAAACTAATATTGACAAGCACCCTAAGCTTTTCCTAAAAATTTAAAAAAAAACACACCTCCCGAACAAAAGACGATCGCGCCCATACAAAATGTAAATGCTTATAACGCCGAAACCGTTAAAGATATGTACGGGGGGTTTGAACTAATGTTTTAGGGGACCGGAAATGCAATTTGGCGGAAATGTCAAAAATCCAAGATGGCGGATTCAAGATGGCGGCTACCTTGAATAATGGCCTGATCCGACTGAAAATCGATATCTAGGTGTTTTAAGAGTCCCCAATTAGAAAGATGGAACCCATTTTTTGATGACGGCATTGGTCAAAATGGCGAGGCCGCAGGCCGAGCTATATTGACGAGGCCGAAGGCCGAGTGTGCTCCTAAGTGAAGTGAGGCCGAAGGCCGAGCGTTCTTCTAAGCAAAGCGAAGCCGAAGGCTGAGCGTCCTTCTATGCAAAGCGAGGCCGAAGGCCGAGCGTACTTCTAAGCGAAGCGAAGCCGAAGGCCGAGCATGCTTCTAAGCAAAGTGAGGCCGAAGGCCGAGCGTGCTTCTAAGCGAAGCGCGGCCGAGTTTTGAGCCCACGAGGAAATATAGAAATAGCCTTTCATGGCGAGGTCGAAGGCCAAGCTTTCGCTAACATTAATGTCAATGATCTTCAACGCCCAAGTTAACATAGGTAATGTGAATCATCATGAACACTACTATTAGTACGAGTACTACTGACATGAGATGCTACAAATAAACGTTTGATTTCCTTCGTTGACTTGGGTTTGTTATTATGAACTTGTCCAACAACACGCACATAAAAAGGCAGCGTCTTCCAAGAAGCTAAACCAAATAAAGATAAAAGAAAAAAGATAAATTTATTTACCCAGAGTAAAAGATACACAATATGAACAGCTTACTGTAAAAAACTTAACTAACATAGAACACATTGTACTAAATCAAAAAAGTATATCAGTGAGCCCCAAACTAAGCACAAGGCTTGTATCTTGGGACTCTGGTGCGAAGTTACCAGGAGACAGTACAGTTAATGATACAATAGAAGATCAAGAAAACAAAATTGAATCGATTCATTTACACACAACATTTAGTCTTAGTTATTAATTTAATTAATATGGTTCGATGTGTAAGAAAATCAAATAGTAATTGTTAATGTTTTATAAGGTATTTAATTTTAGGTGTTTCTTAACGACTTTATGCTATACACTATACAGACTGCAAATAAGCTCCTCGGTCTCGTTGTAGGATAAGTTTAAGAGTCAATCCCTTAATTTTTTCTTGAAGGCGTATCTGGTGAAGTCATTGCATTTTCCTAACAGCATATATATTTTGTTGTACGTACACGGAATTGAGTATGCAGGGCTACGTTTGGCCATTAAGGATTGAATACGAGGGAGTGGTATCATATAGGCTCTTTTTGGTCGTTTGGATATTAAACAGGCGTAGTCATGTCGATTTTTTAAACTGAAATGGTATTTTAGGACTGCGTTATAAACGAAAAGCTGCCGAACTCTCAGAACTTTAAACTCATTATAAAGTAAATCGGTAGGAAAAATAATTTGCTTCCGTAGCAAAACCTTGATCAAAGCTCGCTGAGCTCTTTCTATGGTTTTAAAAATTGTTTTGCCTGCACTACCCCAGATTGTAATACAATACTGAAGGTTTGGCTGGCACAGCGCAATATAGATTTGCTTCAGGAGTGCTGTAGGTGCACGATCACGGAGTTCTTTCATTAAGTGAATCTGTTTACGGGTGCGGGAGGAAACTTCAATTATGTGCTGCTTGAAAGAGAGATTTTCATCAATGCTTACACCAAGATATCTAATGCTTTTGGTGCTGTCAATAGAGCTGCAGGAGCAGAGAGAGGATCGAAGTCGGGGATCGGAAGAGCAATAGTGTATTTTGAGCTGTAATTGGGCAGGTGGCCGGGAAACACTGGTTTTAGTAAAAGCTATGAACTTAGTCTTTTTGGTATTTAAAGTAAGCAAATTTTTATCTAAAGCTTTAGCCAGCACAGAGAGTCCGTTTTCAGCAAGATTAAAATCATGAAACACAACCCCATACACCAAATAAAATCAACATTTGATGCTTGGATGGGTACCTAGGTGACCTAACAGTCATGGAGTTTGACAGGGATTGTCAGAAGATGCGGGTTCAAAACCCGTAGAGAGATAGGTAGTTTCCATTATCAAATAGAAATACATAAGTTCGTTCGTATAATAATTTTGATAGATATATATTAATCGAGGCATTGTTGCAATTGTAAAGTATTTATAAAAAACCGTAAATACACTATCTGCAGAGATTATGAATGACCCACTTATGTTATAAACGTGAATAAGAATGTAAATTGACGTGTACATTTGTTAATTCCTTACGTTTTAACGTTTCAACGGATCTAGATGAAATTCGGAATAACGTTTAAAACGTTTACACACACATACCCCCGTACTAAGATCCCCGGGTCGCGGAGACATGGACAAACAGATTAGGTAATACATAACAAAAACCATGGCCCGAGAATAAACAATTCTGCTCATCCCACATACTCCTTCAAATCCAAAGTTTATCGACATTACCTTTCCATGCAAGATAATAAACTTTATTGAGCTATTTTAAGGTTTAAATATATGTATGCTATTTATATGTGTGTATATATATATATGTATATGTAAAGTTTTAGTATATTATTTATTAATATTTTGCCTTAAACATCTGTTCTATTGAAACTCTCAAGTTTTAAATAAAGCACTACCAAACACACATATAACACAAAGGTTAGCTGGAAGAAAATGCCAATTCGCATTAGCTCGGCTATGTACTTTTAGTTTTGTGCAATAAAGAATTTTCTAATTATCTATGTATCGTTAGGTACGATTAGGGTAGATAGAATTAAAATGCAAAAACCTATGGTAAAGATACCTTTGAATTAAAGAATACCTAAATTTATAAGAAACGCGTCATGTAATTTGAGTTAACTTTGTTGCAAAGACCCCTATATATATCAGTTTCTTCATCAAGTTACTCTCGATGCCACCTCCATGTAATGGTAAAACTAATTACATACATGTAAAGTCGTTTCCACTACATATGTATAGCACGTACCTATATTCCTAAATGGCTGAAGTGGTATGGATTTTACAGAGTCCGCATGTGTGTAAAGTGGCTACCACACTATTCTACCGCACTATTGCCAGTTATTAAACCGCCAAGCAGAAGTGTGCAAACATTACGTTTTTTCGGTTTGAAATGTAATGATGATTCCAGTGAAATTACAGGGTAAGGGATTTAACATCTTATAAATCATGGTGACAAACTTAGTGCATCGCCATCCAGTGATTTGAACAGCTTTTGTTCTAAAAGTTTTGAACGGCAATAAACTTTTATGGCAAAAGTGACGCTTAACATCAGGCGAGCTACTTCTTCTTGATATGTTCAAAGGAAAAACTAAGAGAGCTGTATTAGTGTTATAACATCCACGTATTACATAAATGTAATTAAAACTAACGATAACCATATTTTTATCACCGGACGAGCAGAGACACCTCAAGGCGTCACCGCTACATGGTTGAAGTTCCAGGGACTCGCACTAAGCGGTTTTCTGGCTCTTACATTGTGCGAACTGCCAAACTGTGGAACTTACTGCCGATGTCTCTGTTTCCTGATAAATATAATCTACGAGTCTTTAAGTCGAGAGTGAATCGGTATCTTCTAGGTAAGCGCGCTCCATCGTAGATCACAACTACGCTTAACATCAGGCGAGTTGTGGTCAAGCGCTAACCTATTGTACATAAAAAAAAAAAAAAAAAAACCACGTACATTTTTGAACTTTAAAAACGCCTGCTTAGCGAAATGAAATTCTTAAAGCTGCTTCCAAATATGACGGTTAAAATTAATTACTTACAGAAATAAATGCTTGGATCAGTCATGGAATTATACAGAGGTCAGAAGACGCGTGTTTGGATAAATACAAGTATATCAATACCTATAGTATATACGTTTTAATATGTATTACTAGCGAAGACATCTGCGGCTTCGCTTGCGTTGTCTACAAGATTCAAAGATACACAAATCGTATAAATATGAGTAAGAATGAGAAATAACGTTTGAAGATTTACTGCATCGTAGGTGTAGTTGTGTAAGCGCTATTTTGTTACTATTTCTGACAGAGAAATTCACATTAGAAGTCTGGCGTCTAAATAGTGCCGTGCAGATGACAAAAGACTCTTCATATATTATATGGGACCAAAACGTATTTGGTATGGGTGTTTGATAAATACTTCTACCTACATTATAATAAGTACTCACGGGATGTACACTACGATTAGACAGGTTTTGGAGTTCCAGATATTTTACTAATTAAATACAATGTAGTTAATGACCTCTACCAACCTTTCAAATATATTATGTAAGTGTGAACATAATGGTATGTTTTGTTAAACATATGTATTTAATTATTTACGTTACATATAAGGAAAGCGCGCGGAGAATGTTTGGAAATAAAACTTGGGTTTATCAACCAAAATTTGAGTTCAAGTAAGAGCAGATACGCGTTAGCACACGTAAAGAAAATTGTTTGATGAAATCGTATAATAACACAAATTTCGATTGACACGTTTATCAATTACACGGTTGAGAGGGAGAGGTGCATGTAGAAAACCATACTTGAAACAGTTTATTTTTAAATATTAATAAATGGTTTAAATATTTTGAAGTGCATTTGGTTAGCGGTTCCGACTGCGTGTAAATTTATTATCCAATAGTAATTTTTTTTCAGCGTAACAGTCTATTGCTGTGCAAAGATTCATTAAGATTTAGAAGTTTGAAAATGAAAGAACAAAGGATAATGCAAATCCTGGTCCTTCCAACAGCTATGTATGTTACAAAGTTGGATAGGTATTTTTAAAAATGACTATGGCGCCAAATTCAAAATATAATTCTTTCCAGATTAATTATCTATTAAACATGGTAGTTTCGGTAATAGCCAAGTATTGCTATTCATACGTGATGTATTGTATTTATGTGTTTTACATAGTAACCTTTAGTTAGTGTAAGTGGATGGTTCAAACGGGATTTTAAGCAGTTTCGCCAAAGATATATCAACAATGCGTTACTGCAATTATGTTTTCTAAGCTGAGGATAGTTACCGTTACTTAACAATTTCATAAGTATCGAAGACAATCAGTATGCAGAAGCTGACACAAGTGTCATTCAGCACACTTTCGTACTAGGTTTCTGCGTGCATGTCTATACTTTTTGTTAACTATACCTATATCTTAGAACAATTCTACAAATATTAATGTAAGTACTACATTTAAACAAACTTGGATACCTATTTACTTATACTTAACTAAGACCAGCTTGAGTAGTTCAAAAATGTTCTGCATTCAGTTGCGTAAAAAATCTAAAACTCTTATAGACTTACACTTAGAGCAGATCTTATACATAGTTCCCATTTGGACGGAACACTAAGCATAATCATGTGATATAATTGTAATATTTAGACATATGGAAAAGGCAGACTTTTTTGTAAATATTGATTATGTCTATACAACTGTGGTATATTGTCAACAGTGTCCGCAGCGTACACAATATACAGATTTTTCAGAGTTACTATTGCATATTTTAACAAGGAAAAATACTATTAGTTATTGTGACAAAACTGTTAGTCATAGTCATCATTCCGGAGATTTTTGTAGATACTCGTATTGATGTCTACTACAAAACTGAAGTACATCACTATGCTCTATTTTCAATAAATCCCTCCGAAGGCCGAGCGTGCTTCTAAGCGAAGCGCGGTCGTGTTTTGTGCCCACGAGGAAATAGAAGCCTTTCATGGCGAGTTCGAAGGCCAAGCTTTCACCAACTTTATTTCAAAATGTCAATGATCTTCAATGCCCATGTTAACATAGGTAATGTTAATCATCATGAACACAACTATTAGTACGAGTACTACTGATATGACATACTACAAATAACCGTTTAATTTCCTTCGTATACTTGGGTTAAAAACTTAAGTCCAGACAACCTCCACGCAGTGACATAAAAAGGGTGCAACGTCTTCCGAGAAGCTTAAGTGTCACAGTTAGCTGGAAAACTAATGAAGATATCTTAAGCTACTACTTACTTTTCAGCAATAAATATATATATATATATATATATATATATATATATATATATAATAGGCTTATAGGCCTTTCAAGCGGACATTAATACACAGATTTCGAAGGACAAGATCTTAATCATGGTGCTTGCTGCAATGTATGTAATTAAAATAAATACAAAGTGTGGTGTGGTGTTTACACTTGGAACAGTATTTTTTTCAACTATAAAGAATTACAACCCAGCTTATTGAGAAATGTATACTGTATTCTCTTTGGAATATATCAAGAGAAAGACTTGACTTTACACAATCACTAATTTGACTGTTTTTTAAAGTTAACAACTTACAGTAGCAACTAAAAACATGAGTAGGCATTTCATGGTCAAGATGTTTTGTGGTTTTGCATTGAATATCGCTATCAAATTGTTCCTTAAGTTAGGGCGGAAAATGAAGATTGGAAACAATAGATTAAATAAAATGTTGCATATTAAAGTTGTCTTACGTACACCGTGAATAAAATGAATGCCAACGTATTTGTAAAGTTCTTCAATCTTAATTTATATTAATGCCAATTAATGGAAGTAAAAAGCACTGCGACCGTCCCCTAGGTCAAACTTAATAGGCAGGTTTATATTGTGTTATACGTAATTTGGTTTTCTTTAAGTGAAGATGTAGATGGAATAAGTATATTTATATGGTAGTGGTAGTTAGCCGAACAAAATTAAAAGCAGGTAATTGTCTTAGTACATGCTAAATCCAATACGTACCGAACAATGAAGTGCAATCTAATTCCTTAGTAGGTTTTACGACATATATACATCCAAGTGAAAAAATATACATGGAATAATAAAATTTTCAAACAAGGGTTACCTACATTTATTATCACATGAGACGTAAAACTTTTACTGCTGAAGACATTCATACGGAAGGACCATTTGGAAGCTGCATGCATCCAAGATAGTCCTGCGACCTTATTTAGTACGTCTTCCACATTGGCGGTGGACGATCTACCTGCTCTACCAGACTCTCAGTCAGACGGACAGATGGACAAACGGATAAACAGCATCAACCTACGGTTGGATATAGATAGGGATATAATGATATACTACCACACTATTGCCTACCACATTTAGTTCAAAGAATTTTACCCTAAGACTTAACTGAAACCATACATTGAGCGTTATGTTTTAGTATTTATAACTTAGTTTTATTATAATATTATGATTTTAAGTGCTTGCTTAGATATACCAAATGTTGCAATACATCCCCATACACCGGTTAAAATCAACTAAGAGAAAAAAATTGATGGTTGGATGGGTGCCTATAGAAAGTGTTTACGAGATTCAAAGCCACACAAATGAATTGAATAAATATGAGCAATGATGAGAAATATTATTTTAAGATTTATCATTGGTGTAGTGGTAGCTTTGGAATGTTTGTAGGTTTGATTCCCGGTTAGGACAGTTGTTGGAATTATCCGACAGAGAAATTCACACTGTCTGGAACACTGCCCTATAGGTGACAAAAGGCCTTATACGAGTATGGGACCAATACGTACCTGGTATGGGTGTTTGATAAATACATGTACCTACCTGTCTAACATATGTAAGCATGAACATGATGGTATGTTTTGTTTAAAATATGTATATCATTATATACGTTACATATAAATTACTTTTACTAAAGTTAAACTCCAGGGATCCTTTGAAAACAAACTTATACTACATGTTTAAATATTTATTTTAAAGTTTACTTGTAATGAGTTTCGTGTGAATCAAAACAAGAAATACAAAAAATGATATATATGTTATATAATGTTTACACAGACCGTATTAACAAAATGGATGCCCAAGTCTTAAAAGGCGTTACGATTTGTAAAAAGCTTAAGAGATCTTTATGGTAGAGACGCTGCTGTTTGTACATACTTGTACAATTGGATTGTAAAATATTCTCCATGTAATGAGAATGTACTTACTATATTTCGTTTAGCTCCATATCCTTTTAGTATTATACAATGACATACATAGATATAAAAATATCATACTTATAGAATAAGAACTTAGCTTATTGAAATAGGGCGAGCATTTCTTTATTTTTCCTTATAAATATCAAGAGAAGGACTTGACTTAAAAAAAAAACGTTAAATTGACTACTTTTACAGTAAACAACTTTGAGATAGTTCGATGGATTATTATTTATGTAGGTAGGTACGAACTGACCATTTCTTATTTTTGATATTTATACTGACCGATATAAATGTATTATTTGTGGCTCCGCAACACAGCTGATGATTGAACTATTTGTAACCAGTCCACAATATACACAGGCTTCGACGGGGTCAAGAGACGCGTACAAACACACACATGAGAGCTAATGCAATCTAATTCCTTAATCGATGTTACAACATCCAAGTATTTACGGATAAGGTTTAAATATTATAAACTACCTTTCACCCGCGGACCTTCTTGCGTTTATAGTGACTTCCCGTTACAGGATACCTATGTGGCAAGATTCGTGAACATCGGCTCACTAATTTAAGCGTAGAGCAGAACAAACAAACGAATTAATTACGAACCGACAAATATTTTCGCATTTAAAATAATAATATTATATACTGATGTAATAGCTGAAAATTATATCTAAAACGTTCAGTTTTCAGGAGTAGGTAAAAGTAGTTTCAGTGTTAATTCTGATCATCAGTATTCATGTCAGCGAATTGACGCAGCTTTTTCTTGTAAGAGTTATCAATTCTAATAGAGAGTTTATTCCATATGCTTAGGTACTGTCACATTTTTTGTGTTACACGATGATATTTTAAATGTACCGATTATTATGTATTAGTGTAATGCTATAGGATGTAAGGAGTCTACTTACAACATAGTTCAAAGTTTTTTCCTCTATGTTAGTGTATGGATACTTTTTTATTTCGCACATTATCAATAATTCAATACACGTAGGGAACAAAATATTGAATAGAATAGAATATATAATAGGTAGTAGTAATGATTAGGTGGCGATCTCCATCCATCTTCTATACATTGGAGTCAGTACAAGTCTATCCGCTAGACTTCTGATGCCATTGTTGTTGCTTATGTCTACTCTGGTCATGAAGGATGCTATGCGTTTCTTCTGGATGGAATGAAATGAGCCGACTCGGGGCTGTGAACATTTCAGAAGCGCTACAATGCAATAATATATTGTTATAGGCGCCTCGGGTTATCCTTCAGACTGGAAATTACAATATGACTAAGGTACTGTAAATTATTTACAATTTTAATATGTTGTCTTGCATATGTATTAACGAAACAACTTTATTCAGACATATACTTAAGGTAGAGATGCTGTCTGTATACTCTATATATTATTACTTCAGTGTTTAGACTGGTACGATTAGGGTAGAAAGAATTGGAATGCCAAAAGCTATGGAAAAGGAACCTTTGAATAAAAGAGTTGTACCTACTTATTCGTACCTAATTATATAAGGAACGCCCCATGTAACCTTTTTTTTTTTTTTTTTTTTTTTCGTGGGGAAAATGCATTTACGCATACCCGCTCGTCGGGGATAACGAACGGGTTATGTCGGACTCTCACTACCGACTAAAAACCCCACGATGTCCTTCGGCAACGACTTCAAACAGGGTTACGGGGCCGTTTGCGCATTCTCCGCAGCCCTGTCTTGCCGACGTCTGCCCCTCGATGTTTCAGGGCAGACCCACCTCGGAGGACGGACAGATTGCCCCCCCCTCGTACTGCTCCAGCCACGCGCTGGGACATACAGCGCGTCGCCACCTAAGAAGGACCTCATGGATGAGGGGTGCCGAACGTCCCCACGTCCGAAAAGCCAGGCCCTGCTAGCGGAGACGGAGTGCGGGCTCGAATAGCTCGCCTCCGTGTCCGCGCCCTCCGGAGCGGGAGAGAGAGGGGATTTATCTCTCTCTCGCGCTCTTCAGTCTCTCTCTGCGACATCACGTCCTCACAGAAAGAGACCATCGCCTCCCATGACCTCTCGTCATCGACCATCCTGGCTATGATGGTCGGTAAAGAGAGGTCCGCCCCTACTACCGAGACAAGGGTCTGCCGCGGTTTCTCTGCCCCCGGGCACGCCTCCAATACGTGCTGCGCGGTTTCCTCTACGCAGCCGCACTGGTGGCACGCAGAGGTCGCTTCTCTCCGCCCCATGTAACCTGAGTTAACTTTGTTGTAAAGATTTCATACTCATGGATGTATCAGCTTCTTCATCAAGTTACTATCGATACCACTTCCATGTAATAGTGAAAACTTAATAACATGTAAAGTTGTTTCACAACAAACAAATTAACTAACGATGACTCGACAAACACGTATATTTTTGAATCTCTAACGGCTGCATAGCGAAATGATATTTTGTAATCTGCCCCCAAAAAAATATGATGGTTAAAATTAATTACAGAGATAAATGCTCGAATCAGTCATGGAGTTGTACCGAGCTCAGAAGACGCGTGTTCGATTCTCATCCTAGAATTTGTAATTTTCTCTCTTTTATTGCAATACATACAGGTCTATCTCTGTGCTAAGGACATATTAAGAAACAAAAATGAATCCCTTGGACAGCGTTTCGGACTAATTTCTCTATCATAAAAGCTGCAACAGGAACTTCCATAGTCCAAAGCACTCGAAACGCAGAAGACCGCAATGGATAGCGCTGAAATATTTAAAGAAAATCATCGTCTTCAACCACGACTCAACCGATGTCAAGAGTTAACGACGAAGAAGGGGGAATTATAATAAGAAAGCTGTGCGCTCCATCCCGCACCGGCCTGAAAATGCATTATCCTACATAATCAGTTTTAGTTTGAAAATGTATGTAAAGATCATTGATGCTATCACTTTTTGCGTTTGAAGTTTAAATTAAATCGCTTCAGTTGTAGAAATAATCACTTAAAATGTTATTCAAAAGTTTTATAAAATATTTTCTACCCAGCTAACCAATCAAATTACTTTAAATTTGGCTGTACCAGGTATATGTATGCCATATGATGGTATGAGGTATGGGTGGTATGAGGTGGTATGAGGTATAGTGATGCCATACGATATACAGGCTACCTTTGTGCCAAAGTCCATCAATATTGTTTCAGTAGTTTGAATGTTAAAGCAGGCCAAACAAACAAGCAACGAACCGACAAACACTTTCGCATATGAAATATCGCTACCGATCTCTAAAGGTATTTTCGCATATGGCCAGTTTTGCGGTATAAAAGTAGTTTCAGTGTTATATATTACATTGTATATGTGTCTGAATTTTCCAAGTTTTTATTATATGACTTTTGAAGCACTAACGCTTGGTTAAAGAAACCAAATTTTGCAATTTATCCCTTAAAACGAGGATTAAAATCCATTAGGAAGATATATTCCAAGCTTGCCATGTAGCGCATCTTTGGTATCGTCTCGGTGGCCTAGGATACGGTTTGTCAGAAGACGCGGGTTCAAAACCCATTCCAGGATGGGTTATTTTTGTGATTAAATGGTAAATTGGACAACACTGATGTCTATTATGAGGTCTTAGGTTACTATTCCGACGGGTGTGCGGGCAGTACTGGTACCCACCCTCAAAGCTCATTTATTTTTGTCCTATAATTTGACAGTTTTGTCTCGCTAGACAGTCGTTACAGCCTGAACAATAAGATAATACGGTTTGATAACTTACTGAATCATTTTTAGTTCTGTAAGTTATCAAACCGACCTGAACCTGGAGGTTGGCCGCAACTTACAGCGATAATTTTTCTAATAAACTGAATCAAAAACCCTAAAAAAAGCCCACCCTAAAATGCTTTATACTAAATAATAGGTACTATACCAAATCATTAAAAGTAACAACACGCATCTGTCCATTCAAACAGTCATAGGTAGTACATTTTTATTGTTTAGGTGTAGTATTCAAGAGCAATATAAAATACCTGAATACCGCTGGTATTCAATTCAGTAGGCTGGTACTTACACAATAATACATATTTTTGAGGTCAAAAAATAAAAAAAAGTGCTATCCATCTAATTTGAAAACCAAAATTTTTCCTTTTGCATTTTGCCTTGCCTCTTATAAATTCATGGGATCCCCAGAAATTTTTGAGAAACTGAAAAAACACCTAAAATGGATACAATATTTTCAATAAATCTTTTCCGACGAGCACGTTACACTCCAATAACTGAAGAGTAGTACGCCTTTCTTGGTAATATCATCATTGGCGGTTAATGACAATCGATCAGTAAGTTGCAAGGGTCACTAAAATGGTAAAAAAAATATTTACCCCAAAATGGAACCGATTTCAGCACCGAAAAGTGTAAAAGAACTTGTGGAAATTGGTACTTTTGTACTTTCATGGTACCGACTACCATTCTTTGTAACGGCAATGACCCGTTGACTTTGATATTGTTGCCAAACCGCTGGGTCCGATTCTACTAACTAAATGTTGCTCCAACTGTGAACTGTAGCTGAACGATGACAATTATACGTTTTTTATTGTGCTATTTAAGTTAGATTTCTATTGTTACAATAAACTTTAAATTAAAACCTAATATGCTGTTAACTAAATAGATCATGTTTTATATATTTATCAGGACTTATCACGTATTATTTAAAATAGGTAAAAATATGTACCTTTCGCTCGACGTTTCGACCATGTTACCAGGTCAGGTGGCAGGTGGCCATGTCTCTGTTGGACAGAGCGGACGCCCTCTGTGACCCTGAACATGTAGAGGTTGAGAAAAAGCATGTTCAGGAGGTACTTAAAAGGAATGGCTAAAGTGTGACTAAACGCGGGCAGGCGAGACGCAAATGTCACAAGAGAGGGACTGACGTCGAGCGGCAGCCGGCTGTCATGCCTTACGTTAAAGGAGTAACGGATAAGGTAGGGACTTTGCTGAAGGAGTACTCCATCAAGACGGTGTATACCCCCTTATCTAAGCTGGCGAGGCATGTGAGGACACCGAAATACGTTATTCCTTTCCAGACCCCTGGTGTGTACAAGGTCGATTGTAGCTGCGGTAGTTCCTACATAGGTCAAACGAAGCATACCATAGCTAAAAGAATCAAAGAACATATCGCGGCCGTCAAAAATCGCAAGACACAGAAGTCAGCTATTGCAGAACATTTGCTTGAGGCGGGATCCGGTCACTGGATCGAGCTCCACGATCCGAAGGTCCTCTCCACTGAACGACATTATTTTTCAAGAATGGTTCGTGAAGCGGTTGAAATTAGAAAACATCGCAATTTCAACCGGGAAGATGGATTTAAGTTAGCGGCGTCGTGGAATCCCGTAGTGAGCAAGTGTACAAACCGCGGTGTAAGTACTAGGACATTTACCGATACAGTCAGTGTTGTGTGTCGTAGTGACAACCCTGCGATTTTTCAAGATCAAGTGAGGGTAGGAGAACAAAACACACGCTCTTCTCGCCGGACTCACCCGCAGTTTTCAGTCAGCTCGTGACCACGGCCATTGTAACATGGTCGAAACGTCGAGCGAAAGGTACATATTTTTACCTATATTAAATAATACGTGATAAGTCCCGATAAACATTTAAAACATGTGTTCAAATCGCGAAAGTTTAAAAATTACTATATAGATCATGACCGCGTCGTAAACGCATATCCGTATATTATATTTATATATGGGTAGTAGCGTTTAAGATGACGTTACGTTTCAAGTTGTCATCATAGAAATAGTAGAACAGCTTTTTGGGTTAGTATCCAACGGAGTCGAACTGATGTTGCAACTGAATAGATAGTTGAACGTTTTGAAAAAATAGAATTGGACTGCAGATGCCAAAGTTTCTGAATAAATTAATTAGAAAGTAACATTAAAGGATTAACTTTTTGCGTCTCAGAGACATACATATACGTCAGTTTCATTTATAAATCTTTTGAGTTTATAATCATGGTATAGGAAAGATTAATACATAAGGAAGTTGATTTAGGAAGTTATCGATTTGTCCTAAATAGGGAAGCTAATCCAATCTTAGATGTGACCACCATTTTATTAAAATACTCAAAATAACAATTTTATATCTTGGCAAACTTAAAAGCAAGTGTTGGTTTATTTGACACAACAGAAGGAAGAGTGTTCCACATGTTACAAGTCTCCACGAGTCCTACCTACTCTACCTACAACTACATGTCAAACTAAGAGCTTTTTTAGACACACAGTCAGCGTGGTGGTGCTGTTCTTCAAGAAAGATGACAACACTTTACTTAAAAATTACAGACCCATCTCGCTTTTGAGCCATGTTTATAAGCTGTTTTCGAAGGTCATAACGAACCGTCTCAGTCGCAGGTTTGATGAATTCCAGCCTCCGGAACAAGCCGGTTTCCGAAAAGGCTATAGTACCATAGACCACATCCACACGCTACGGCAAGTTATACAGAAGACCGAAGAGTATAACTTGCCTCTTTGTTTAGCGTTTGTGGACTATGAGAAAGCCTTTGATTCGATCGAGACGTGGGCAGTGCTTGAGTCTCTCCAGCGGTGCCGTATTGACTATCGGCATATTGAAGTGCTGAAGTGTTTGTACAAAAACGCCTACATGTCAGTCCGAGTACAGAAGCAGAGTTCGAAGGCCTCCAGGTCCTACGATTCATCTCCTCATTTCTGATTCAATCACGTACAGTGACTCAGCACAGTTTTCTCCATTTTTGATGTAACGAATTTTACGATTATGAGCTTACATACTCGTATTATGAGGCTCATAGTCAGAGAGCAGTGCCACAAGTCATCACTGGTAACATTCACTGGTCTAAGATTTGGCCTGCATGCATATCATAGAGTACCTTTTGTTCGCGGCTCCGTCTGCGTGGATATTTGATATACCGTAGCTGCTACGGTTTGCTACGGTGTAGCAAATTGTTTCCGGTCTATTTCTGTGTGAACTTTCATCAACAGCCGAGCATCATACACTATCAAATCTTTGCTTTTTATTATAAGAGTAGATAAAGATTAACACCAAGTACACATTATTATTGTGTCATAACTGTAATAATTAGACATATCTTATTGCACTTTTTTGTAGACATTGATGTCTTCTATAATTATACTGCAGTACATCACTCTGCTGCATTGTCCATAGTTTCCGATTTTTGAATTTGATATTTGATTTATGAATTAATTAATTAATTGTGTGTTACTCAGTGATAATGTGACTTTTTTACGGCAAAACAATGTTTTAATCGATCCAAAGATGTTATATACGAACTGTAAGGGAAAGGTCTGATACCCCTAAGAATGTGATTGTGGTGGGAAGTGTGGTGTGAGACACTGCATGTCTGTACTTACTTAATTACTGTTTATGAAGTTGTCTCATATTCTCTATGGTTCTATATTCCTTGGCCAGTGGCCGAAGAAATAATATTGTGGTAAACCATGATATTAAAAACGTCACTATCGTAAAGTGTGTGTTTATACATCTCTCTCGCCTTCATAAAATGCCTTTACCTGCGTATGGAAGAGCGGACCAGTAAACTCGCCCCGCGCCCAGTTGATTGTAATTTTTTTTTTTAAATTTGGCATATCAAAATAAGTAAGCAGGTTATTTCCTACTACATACTTATTAAATGAAAGGCCAGAATAAAACAGTTTTCCCTTCGTCGTTAGAATGCGATTGAAATGCGAAACGTAAGAAACAAAGGACTCTACTTACTGTGTTTGTGTGTGCCGCGAATCATTAGTGCGCAAGTGTTAGGTACTGTAAGGGTACTATAGCATGTGAAATCATTATTATTTCTGTTACAAATATGACACAAAAGTTTGAGTAAATTTGTCGTGCAGGAGTTCATCTACTTATTAACAAAGTTGAAATCAAAACAGTTGTGATTGCATGATATTTTATATGTTTATATATTTCATGATAAAAGAAGTTTAAAAAATACGAAATTATCAGCGTACCTGCTACTTCAGTTTACAAATTGTTCCTGTACATCTTATAGATGCCAAAGTTCCTACAGTATAAATATCTTAATAAATATTCTGTTTTAAATAAGGATAATTTAGATATCATTGAATAACAAAGTTTCTCGTATTATAAAATATAATGTTCACACACTCGTACCCAGTACCGTAGAGGTACTAAGTAGTTTAAGTATTTTTTTAAAGCCGGTACAAGCACGAAGTCTACCAGGTGTTAGGTGCTAACCTCTGCCTTTATCAGACGTATGCCCTCACAACTGCATTGCGCACGTAAACATAAGACATTGTTAAGTCTCATTGTGCCTGTAATTTTACCTGCACCCATACCCTTCAAAACCAGAACACAATATTGCGAAGGTTACTGCTTCAGGAAGAAAATGATATGGTGGCAGTCTTCCCCGGATGACCTCATCCACGATGAGTTCTACTGCTACTATGTAGGTAGGTAAATAGATAGATAAACCCTTTATTGCAACACCACATTATATAATATAACTAACAAATACGAGTAAACAGGATAATATAATTGAAAACTATTACTCAGCAATAAAAAAATAAAATTAAGCGTAACAATTGGCGGTCTTATCGGTCAAAGCGATCTCTTTCGATTCTGGTATGTACCTACAATCTAACGACTATACCACACTCTTTTGTCTTTTTAACTCCAGCTCTATCCTTGAGCCTCAATTGCACTAAGAGAAATGCTCGCTTTGTAACTTGTATGGGAGTTATGATTTTTTATGCAACTGAATGCAGATCATTTTTTGAGCTCTCAAGCTGGCCTCCAAGACTACTGCTCGCGTTATCCACTGCACTAAGGGGTTGGATCCCTTAACAAACATACACAACGACTCTATGTCCCGACTTAAACTGTAATTAAAGGCAAAATTTCTGCAATTGAACTTGTATGAAAATTTTTACTTTTCTGTTCAAATGGTTACAAGTTTAAATAAAAAAAATACTGCACAAGGACAAACGCGGGCCACTCGTGGCCCGCGCACCGCCCAACACCTAGTCTCATTATATAAAGATGGATTACCATTGACTGACTCATTGACCGAAATGTTTAGGTATGATGGAGCAATGGGGGGTATAGAAGAGGTAGGGGAAAAGTGTAGGGGGGGTTCTAAAACCGAGAGGAAAAATACTGGGTGAGCTGAATGTGGAAGTGTGATGGAACAGGTCAACGGCTATCGAAAACTATAAATCATAGGGGGTAGGTGTCAAAACTAAAAATGAACAAAACCCTGGGCAACTGCCAAAAATTAAAAAAAAAACATACCCCCCAAACAAAAGACGATCGCTCCCATACAAAATGTAAATGCTTATAATTCCTAAACCGTTTGACATAAGTATAAAGTGTTTGACCAAATGTCATAGGCAATCGGAAGGGTAATTTGGTAAAAGTGTCAAAAATCCAAGATGGCGGATTCAAAATGGCGGCCGAATTGAAAGTTGGTCCGATCCGGCTCAAAATTGGTATCGGAGGGTTTTTGGGGTCCCACATTCGAAATATGAAAACCATTTTTTGATGACGTCATTTTTCAATATGGCCGCCATACAAATGTTTTTTTGGAATTTCAATGGGTCATTTCTCCCAGTGGGCGTGATGGGGCTGATGGTTTTGTAGGGTTATATATGGGGTTAGGGTAGGTGACTTTTGAAGAAACTGAATTGAGCTGAAAGTGGAATACCAGGTAGAACAGGTCAACGGCTCTCGGAAACTAAAAACAATAGGGGGTAAGTGCCAAAACTAATATTGACAAGCACCCTGGGCATTTTCTAAAAATTAAAAAAAAAACACACCTCCCGAACAAAAGACGATCGTTCCCATACAAAATGGAAATGCTTATAACGCCGAAACCGTTAAAGATAGGTACAGGAGGTTTGAAATAATGTTTTAGGGGACCGGAAATGCAATTTGGCGGAAATGTCAAAAATCCAAGATGGCGGATTCAAGATGGCGGCTACCTTAAATATTAGTCCGATCCAACTGAAAATCGACATCTAACGGTTTTTAGAGTCCCCAATTCGAAATATGAAATCCATTTTTTGATGACGTCATTTTTCAACATGGCCGCCATACAATTTTTTTCTCTGGAAATTTTATCGTAGTTTTTCGACATGTTGGCATGATGGAACGCTAAGGCTTTGTAAGTGAAAAATATAGGCAGTGGTCTTACGTCCTTAATTGACACCTGAAATGAGCCGAATGTGTACCTTCTGATGGAACAGCTTGACGGGTCTCGGAAACTAAAAGAGATAGGGGGTAAGTGCTTAAACTAATATTGACAAGCACCCTGGGCAACTGCCAAAAATTTAAAAAAAAACACACCTCCCAAACAAAAGACGATCGCGCCCATACAAAATGTAAATGCTTATAACGCCGAAACCGTTAAAGATAGGTACGGAGGGTTTTAACTAATGTTTTAGGGGACCTGAAATGCAATTTGGCGGAAATGTCAAAAATCCAAGATGACGGATTCAAGATGGCGGCTACCTTGAATAATGGCCTGATCCGACTGAAAATCGATATCTAGGGGATTCAAGAGTCCCCAATTAGAAAGATGAAACCCATTTTTTGATGACGGTGTTGGTCAAAATGGCGAGGCCGCAGGCCGAGCTATATGTACGTGGCCGAAGGTGAAGCGAGGCCGAAGGCCGAGCATCCTTCTAAGCGAAACGAGGCCGAAGGCCGAGTGTGCTCCTAAGTGAAGTGAGGCCGAAGGCCGAGCGTGCTTCTAAGCGAAACGAGGCCGAAGGCCGAGCATGCTTCTAAGCAAAGTGAGGCCGAAGGCCGAGCGTCCTTCTAAGCGAAACGAGGCCGATGGCCGAGTGTGCTTCTAAGTGGAACGAGGCCGAAGGCCGAGTGTGCTTCTAAGTGAAATGAAGCCAAAGGCCGAGCGTCCTTCTAAGCAAAGCGAGGCCGAAGGCCGAGCGTACTTCTAAGCGAAGCGAAGCCGAAGGCCGAGCATGCTTGTAAGCAAAGCGAGGCCAAAGGCCGAGCGTGCTTCTAAGCGAAGCGCGGTCGAGTTTTGTCACTACCAAACACACTTCCATATAACACAAAGGTTAGCTGGAAGAAAATGCCAATTCGCATTAGCTCGCCTATGTACTTTTAGTTTTGTACAATAAAGAATTTTCTAACTATCTATTTATCTATTAGACATATATTAGACATATAGACTGTTGTATATATATATGGATATAATGATATACTACTAAACTACTGTCTACCACATTTAGTTCAAAGAATATTAAGACTTAACCGAAATCCCACATTGAGCGTTATGTTTTAGTATTTATACCTAAGTTTTTTTATAATATGATTTTTAAGTGCTAATGCTTGCTTAGATTAACCAAATATTGCAACACATCCCCATACATCGGTTAAAACCAACTAAAGAAATTAAAAAGAGAAATAAATTTGATGCTTGAATGGGGGCCTATAGGTGGCCTGCCAGTCATGGCATTTGGCACGGATTGTTAGAAGATGCTGGTCCGAAACTTGTCCCTAGATACCTAACTATGTGTTTTCCACTCTGAAATCGCAATATATAAGTTCCTACTGTATAAACGCCTTGAAACATATGTTTAATTAAGGTATTACGGGAGACACAAAGTTTTTATATATCACGTTTACACACGTATACCCGTCTGCATTAAGGTTATAATAAGTAGAGTAACGGTAGAACGGATTTGGATAAAATTCGGAATAACGTTTATAAACATGTACTCACTCATACCGCCGTACTATATAGGATCCCCAGTGTCGCGGAACAAAACACACACATTAACACATCGAACAATTATAGCTGAAGAGCAAGCAAATAATGTCTGATACCTCTGCTACATTTCTTTGTTCAATTGGGCCGTTCCAAGGTTTTATAATTGTTTATTCCTATACATGTACTCACGAATCACATTTATTTAGACGTCTAATAAGGTAGAGACGCTGTCTGTAGGTATACTCTAGGTATATGTTATTACTTCAGTGTTTAGACTGGTACGATTAGGGTACGAGTAGATAGAATTGAAATGGAAAAAGCTATGGTGAAGATACCTTTGAATTAAAGAGTACCTACATTTATAAGAAACGCGTCATGTAATTTGAGTTAACTTTGTTGCAAAGACCCCTAGATATATCAGTTTCTTCATCATGTTACTTTCGATGCCACCTCCATGTAATGGTAAAACTAATGACATACATGTAAAGTCGTTTCCACTTCGTATGTATAGCACGTACCTATATTCTTAAATGGCTGAAGTGGTATGCATTTTACAGAGTCCTATGGGGAATTGGCTACCACACTATTCTACCGCACTTTTGCCAGTTATTAAACCGCCAAGCAGAAGTGTGCAAACATTACGTTTTTTTGGTTTGAAATGTAATGATGATTCCAGTGAAATTACAGGGTAAGGGATTTAACATCTTATAAATCATGGTGACAAACTTAGTGCATCGCCATCCAGTTATTTGTACAGCTTTTGTTCTAAAAATTCTGAACGGCACTAAACTTTTATGGCAAAAGTGACTCTTAACATCAGGCGAGCTACTTCTTCTTGATATGTTCAAAGGAAAAACTAAGAGAGCTGAATTAGTATTGTAACATCTATGTATTACATAACATGTAATTACGTACGTTAGATTTATTAAACCTTGGCCTGCGTGGTTCAAATGTTATGAACTTGCTTTCACCCGTGGCCCTGCCCGCGTGCATAGTGAATCCAAGCTACAAGCTACCCATCTGCCAAGATTCGTCGACGTCAGTTCAATAGTTTAAGCGTGAAAGCAGAAAAAATATTAACTAACGATAACCACGTATATTTTGGAATCTCTAACGCCTGCTTAGCAAAATGAATTTTTTAAAGCTGTTCCCGCATATGACAGTTTAAACTAATTACAGAAATAAACACTTAGATCAGTCATTCAATTATACAGAGGTCAGAAGACGCGTGTTCGGATAAATACAAGTATACCAACACCTATAGTATATACGTTTTAATATGTATTACTAGCGAAGACATCTGCGGCTTCGCTTGCGTTGTCTACAAGATTCAAAGCTACACAAATTGTATAAATACGAGTATGAGTAAGAATGAGAAATAACGTTTGAAGATTTACTGCATCGTAGGTGTAGTTGTGTAAGCGCTATTTTGTTACTATTTCTGACAGAGAAATTCACATTAGAAGTCTGGCGTCTAAATAGTGCCCTGCAGATGACAAAAGACTTCATGTATTATATGGGACCAAAACGTATTTGGTATGGGTGTTTGATAAATACTTCTACCTACATTATAATAAGTACTCACGGGATGTACACTACGATTAGGCAGGTGTTGGAGTTCCAGATATTTTACTAATTAAGTACAATGTAGTTAATGACCTCTACCTACCTTTCAAATATATTATGTAAGTGTGAACATAATGGTATATTTTGTTAAACATATGTATTTAATTATTTACGTTTCATATAAGGAAAGCGCGCGGAGAATGTTTGGAAATAAAACTTGGGTTTATTAACCAGAATTTCAGTTCAAGTAAGAGCAGATACGCGTTAGCACACGTAAAGAAAATTGTTTGATGAAATCGTATAATAACACAAATTTCGATTGACACGTTATCCAATTTCACGGTTGAGAGGGAGAGGTTATTGCATGTAGAAAACCATACTTGAAACAGTTTATTTTTAAATATTAATAAGTGGTTTAAATATTTTGAAGTGCATTTGGTTAGCGGTTCCGACTGCGTGTAAATTGATTATCCAATAGTAAAATTTTTTCAGCGTAACAGTCTATAATATTGCTGTGCAAAGATTAATTAAGATTTAGAAGTTTAAGCATGAAAGAACAAAGGATAATGCAAATCCTGGTCCTTCCAACAGCTATGTATGTTACATAGTTGGATAGGTATTTTTAAAAATGACTATGGCGCCAAATTCAAAATATAATTCTTTCCAGATTAATTATCTATTAAACATGGTAGTTTCGGTAATAGCCAAGTATTGCTATTAATACGTACCTAATGTATTGAATTTATGTGTTTTACATAGTAACCTTTAGTTAGTGGAAGTGGTTAACCACAGGTTCAAACGGGATTTTAAGCAGTTTCGCCAAAGATATATCAACAATGCGTTACCGCAATTATGTTTTCTAAGCTGAGGATAGTTGCCGTTACTTAAAAATTTCATATGTATCGAAGACAGTCAGTATGCAGAAGCTGAGTCAGGTGTCTTTCAGCACACTTTTGTCCTAGGTTTCTGCGTGCATGTCTATACTGTTTGTTAACAATACTTACCTATATCTTATAACAATTCTACAAATATTAATGTAAGTACTACATTTAAACAAACTTGGATACCTATTTACTTATACTTAACTAAGACCAGCTTGAGTAGTTCAAAAATATTCTGCATTCAGTTGCGTAAAAAGTCTAAAACTCTTATAGAAGTAAAAGTGTATACTTTGACCTATGTGGTTAACTGTTTAACGGTAAACCTATATAATAGCTAACATAAATCATCGTTATCAACACCAATGACTAATATGACTAATCACTACGCTACAAAATTAACAAACTGTCTGTGAAAAATAATAATTGCGTACCAAATTAAACATTCCTTTTGTGGATTATTTGGTCTGAGCAAAGTATACGATACGTGCAACGACGAGCAAAGCAAGGAGGAGCGTTAGGTTCACGTATGTTGGTTAAAAGTATCCAGACAGTGAATGATTATTTGTCAAAGATTTGTTATTGTCTGAGGCGGCTGCTGAATATTGGAGAGACTTTTTTTCACAACACATACGATTAAGTTCATCTGCCCAATTTTTTGGCAGTATAAGGTACACTTAGAGCAGATCTTATATTTATAGCTCCCATTTGGACGGAACACTAAGCATAATCATGTGATATAATTGTAATAATTAGACATATGGTAACGCAGACTTTTTTGTAAATATTGATTATGTCTATACAACTGTGGTATATTGTAAATAGTGTCCGCAGCGTACACAATATACAGATTTTTCAGCGTTAATATTGCATATTTTAACAAGGAAAATACTATTAGTTATTGTGACAAAACTGTTAGTCATAGTCATCATTCCGGAGATTTTTGTAGATACTCGTATTGATGTCTACTACAAAACTGAAGTACATCACTATGCTCTATTTTTAATAAATCCCTCAGCGTATGGTTTATATGGATTTATTTGTTTTTTTTTCACACCTTGGGTTACATTATCGAAGTTTTCACAAGGATCCTACACTTTTATTTAATATTCTAGCGCCTTTGTTCATCAGAGATAACGTAGGGTTCTTATGGTGAAAGATTCTTCATATCGGTGGAGAAGTTTCGGAGCGTATTCAATTCAAACAAACAAACATATATTTCTTCTTTACTCAAACGTGAAAAAGTAAACTAGATGGAGAACATTGCGTATTCTTGTGATTTTAAGATTCTTACCAAGCAAAGAAAGTCAGTTAAAATAATTTTGAAAAAGATGTCATCAATTAACGTGAACTCTGCCCTTGGAAACTGATTGACCGGAGTTCACAGACTGCCGTCTGTGAATATTCTCAGTATGCAAAGCAGAATATCACTTGAAGACCACCAGGCTGGTCTGTTTAACTGACATAAGAATGTATTTAAAAAATTTGAAATTATTTTGGAAGATGTCAACTAAAGTAAAGTAAACTAATATATTGGCATGACTAAGGTCAGCGCACAGTAAGTATCAAAAAATTTCACGCTGCCGCAAAAAACAGCAGTGCATTGAAGGTATCTGTGCGTTTTTGAATTTCCACCAGGATGGTTTACTAAATCTAATTATTACTGTAAATAAACTTGGGTTTATTACTTGAAACCTGAATCCATGTAAGGGCTGGTTCACGTTACCATAAGTTCTTATTCAATACATACATGTAAAAAACCATACGTAAAACAGCATTTTTATTAAGCAGTACTTCTTTTAATTAATCTAAAATAACTCTTTAATATACCTAATGGTTCATCTAATTACATGATAATTCTATAAATTTTCTTTAATTTACAATATCCTATAACTTCAGAAATATCACATTTAATAATGTATTGTTTGACATACTATTCTTTGTAACCGACTTCAAAAAAGGAGGAGGTTATATGTTCCATTACATGTTTTTTTTGGTATGTTGACCGTTTCTCCCCCATTTATGCACCGATTCTTAAAGTTTTTTTTTTGGTATTGTTAGCGTACCTATAGGTACTTCCGTGGTAGTCCCAATTAAATTTCATAAAATATTGTGAAACAGTTTTTGAGTTACACTCCAATTACTGCTACGCCTACGCTACTACAAAAGTGCTACGCCTATCTTAACGATGTCATCAGTGACGGTCAAAAACAATATAACCGTAAGTAGCAAGGGCTCACTAACAAAAATTAACCGACTTCAACACCAAAAAGTGAGAATAACTTGTTAAAGTCGGTACCATGCGAACAGTATTCTCATAATAACTACTTTTGAACTATCATGGTACTGACTTCAACAAGTTATGTCACACTTTTAGGTGTTGAAGTCAGTTCCGTTTTTAGGTATTTCCTTTTATAACTACATTAGTTATCAAATGTTTGAAAACAACTTTTTACTCACTTTAAATTAATTAATTTTTAATCACAAACAAGTAGTTAATACTTATTATATTTATGAAGGATTGTGGTTTGCATGAAGGATTGCACCGGTCTGGGTGGACGCTCTCAGTCGTGACAATAAAACTCTGCTGCAACCTTAGGTTAGGTTAAGTTTGAATTGCGAAAAAGTACGTGCAAGCCGAGCGAGCGAAATGAGCGTGCCGAACAGACATCACTGATTATAATAAGCAAGCTGCGTGCCCTGAAAATTTTACTACAGTTTTTTCAGTTGTAAAAGTACAAGCGTTGTAAAAGACTACTTCTGTTCAAAATTTTACATGAATCAGTTCAGTTGCTTTTTCGTGTAGGAGTAGCAAACTTCCATTTATAAATCCATTTGAAGTCTCGAGTACTTTTACAATTTAATATTAGTTGATGATAGTGTATATACGTTTTATGTAGAGCATGGTAGGTAGGGTGGTAATCGCTTGCTATTTTATGAAAAGTTTTATAAAATACCTTACAACTAAGACTATGTTCACTTATGACAGTGACCATGTTCAGTGTCATAAATAAACACTGATCACACTGAACAAAGATAGGAGAGCCGAAGGCTTCTGGTACGAGTACTTGAGGCGGAAGGCAGCGCATGAAGGTTGGGGAAAATGAAGATAACTTTGTTTAAACATTTTGCGAGGCTGATTCTATAAGTCACGCAAAAATTTAGGAGATTTTTCTTTTGGTGCACCATTGTTTTGTTATTTTTTTGTTGTGCAGTATGTAAATATAATAAAAGCAAACTATATATTTGATTTATTGAGAGATAATAAATGTAATTACAGTTGCGTGGCTAAGGCGAATCTAATGGTAGGTATGTTATTTTTCATAATGCATCAAGTCAAATGACTATAGGCTTAAGGGTAATTTAAAAAAATAGAAAATATATTAGGGTTTATTTTTAATGTGGTTGTTCTTATTCCTTTTGTATATCACGAGGTATTTAATAGTTAGAACGTTCCGTAAGATAGAGATAAGAAAACCGATTGAAAATTGTAGATGCAAGGCATAGCCTGAGAGTCGTGGAGTCGCTCATGGTCGAAAGTAAGCTTGCAGACGTCAACGACAAGCTTGAGTTGATAAAATGGATTCAGACGTTTTGGAGGCGTTCATATTGATTAAATAGTTATTTTGTATAGACAAGGTGTGTCAGTAAATAGTTTGTTTAGAAAATACCCACAATTTTTTGAAAGTATCCTACAAGATTTAATAAAAATAAGTACTGCCTATATCAAAATTAAAAATGCACAGCTAATGAGCAAATGATGTTATGTCAATAAATACTTACTTTATCAAATACCTTATGACTTAAAAGCTATAAAGCTATGCCCAAGTTCGTAAAGAATAAATATATTCATATATATTATGTTTTAAATGAGATATCATTGGAATGACCTGAATTGCTTCCTCAAAAGCTGGCAACTCAACTTCGAGATTTCTCGTATTGCGGATGCTCCTGGGCAACAGTGATCACTTACCATCAGGAGAGCCGCCCGTCCGTTTGCCAATAAAAACAAATTGCAAATTTATTATGAATATTGTTCACAGTCAGACCCACGGGGGTCTGACTTTGTGAACAATATTAACTAAGATTACTAACAAGTATATAGGTTAGGGTTTTTTCTTTGTGTTATTAGGAGTCCGCATATGCACTCAGTGCCTCAAGACAAGAGTCTTCGACCAATGTGTGTTACCAGTGATGACTTATGGCACTGAAACGTGGTCTCTTACTATGGGCCTCATAGACAAGCTCAAAGTCGCACAACGAGCTATGGAGAGGGCTATGCTCGGGGTTTCTCTACGTGATCAAATCAGAAATGAGGAGATCCGTAGAAGAACGAAAGTCACCGACATAGCCCAGAAGATTAGCCAGTTGAAGTGGCAGTGGGCAGGGCACATAGCACGCAGAACAGATGGCCGATGGGGCCGAAAGGTTCTGGAGTGGAGACCACGGACCGGCAAGCGCAGCGTAGGTCGTCCACCGACACGGTGGACAGACGACCTGATGAAGGTCGCAGGACGACGTTGGATGCAGGCCGCTTCCAACCGGTCCTTTTGGAAAATCATGGGGGAGGCCTATGTTCAGCAGTGGACGTCCTTCGGCTGGGATGATGATGATGATGATATGCACGAAGCCCACCTGGTATTAAGTGGCAACCTTTGCGGTTGGTACTGCGCCTGTAATTCTGAGACACAGAAAAGTTAAGTCACCCATACCTTTCTTTCCAAATTGCGAATATTACTGCTTACATTACTACTGGTACGGTAAGTAGGTAGACATGAATAAAAAAAGGTATGTTTAAGGTCGATTTAATAAAAGAGTTGTCACTGATTACATATTGTATATTATTAGTGAGCAGATGTCATGAACACACCACGTAACTTGAGTATACAGATGTATAAACTAGCTCGCCAGCCAGCGGCCTTGCTCGCTTGGTCTAGAATTGGTGGAAGCGCTGTTTTGGAATCTCGGAGTCGTGGGATTTTCTGGCAAAGTAATTCTCAATAGCAGTCCGGAGTCTGGAACAGTGTCTCGTAGGTGGCAATAGGCTCGCCTCCTATTGCATGGGATCAAAAAAATATCCGACAAAACACAGGTGTTTCAAACACTGTTGCTCACCTCTTCGCGGATATCCTGTATATTTGACGATGTGTTATCTTTTGTTTAAAAATAACGAGTATAATTTTTTTTGGTAAAGTTTATTTTTACCAAGTTTTGAGTGATACTTTTTACTACCACTTTAATTATAACGTAAATTATTACACGTAAATTTGCAAAATATATATTATATAAATATAGGGTATATATAAAAAAGGAGCCGTGTTACATTCTTAATTAATACTGTTTTTACGGTACCACAGACTTTCACGAGAAAAATACAGCGTGCTTAGGTGGATGTGAATACTGTGTATAAAGTGCGTTTTATTTTGTTTTTTTTTGCGTTTGGGCGGACAGACGGGCAGACGGACACATGGAAAAAAAAACGCGGAGTACCTATCCGGTCAGAGTAAAGTCATAATATAGTATAGTTTAGATGGACCCAAGACGAAACAGCATTAACTGACGGATGGATAGATACGGAAATGAAAGCTTAACTAATTAAATTTGTGAGCTATACATAAATTTATTTGGGTGATAATAATTATTTATATTTAGCAGTAGGACTTTGCCAGAGTCAGCATGGATAAGTTCCTTTGGCAGTTATTCAACCGTGAAGCAGTAGTGTGCAAATATTACTGTGTTTTGGTGAATGTTTCCAGCAAAATTACAGGGCAAGAGAGTTAACATTTGCATAAATCAGGATGCCGAGCGCAGTGCTCTGCCGTGCAGGGTTTTTAACTGTTGCAGTTTAAAATTATGTATTCTCCGCAACACGGTGGGCGGCTGAACTGCTGCAGGTCCTACGGCTCATCTTATTTCTGATTCAATCACGTACAGTGACTCAGAACACAGACTTGTACGATTGTTGTAACGAATTGTACGATTTTAAGCTTACATATTATGAGGACCATAGTTAGATAACAGGGCCATAAGTCATTACTCGTAAACTACACTGATGTAAGATATGGCCAGCATGGTTCAAATATCATGGAGTTTGCGGCTCCGTCTGCGTGGATATTTGATATACCGAAGCACATTGTTTTGCGGTCTATTTCTGTGTGAACTTTCATCAATACAGTTTAGCAGCTTACGCATAAAAGAAGAACGAACATACAATAAACTACGAAGCGACAAATACGCTTTCGCTTTATAATTTTTTTAATAAGAATGCCTTGCTTTGAAAATATTATCCGACATCAGTTTAGTTTTCTATTAGAAGTACTACTTTACGGACATTACTACTTGTGTTAAAATTTTAAAATACATCGGTTCAAGAGAATTGTCACGTAGGAGTTCAATCCAAACACAGGTAGTTTCACATTGTTATTGTTTATTGAAAATATATAGGTACTTAAAATTTATGTAATTGCTTACAATAATATGATTCAATATAATAACATGGTTTTACGAGTATGATTCACCTATAAAATACGAGTATTTTCCATACATATTAATTAAAATTAACTGTTGGTATGAATGGCTTGATAGATTTATTAATGACTAGCTGTGCTCCGCAGTAACAACCACGCGGTGAAGGACGATAATGATGATGAATATAGCGTAGTTACTCAGGCATAACATAGCTTTCCAATGGTGAAAGAATTTTTGGAACCGGTTAGTAGTTTTGCATTTATCCGTTATACGTTATCAAATCTTTACTCTTTATTATTAGAGTAGATAAGGATTAACACCAAGTACACGTTAATATTGCATGTTTTATAAACACGGAAAAGTACGAGTAGTTATTGTGTCATAACTGTAATAGTTAGACATGTCGTATTGCATCCGTTTTATGTAGACATTGATGTCTTCTATAATAATACTGCAGTAGGTACATCACTCTGCTCCATTGTCAATAGTTTCCAAATTTTAAAATATTGTGTGCTACTCATTAATAATGTGGCTTTCTTACGGCAACCCACTGTTTGAATCGATCCAAAGATGTTATATACGAACAGAAAGGGAATGTCTGATACCCCTAAGAATGTGATTGTGGTGGGAAGTGTGGTGTAAGACGCTGCATGTCTGTACTTACTTAATTACTGTTAATGAAGTTGTCTCATATTCTCTATGGTTCTATATTCCTTGGCCAGTGGCCAAAGAAATAATATTGTGATAAATCATGATATTAAAAACGTCACTATCGTAAAGTGTGTGTTTATACATCTCTCTCGCCTTCATCAAATGCCTGCGTATGGAAGAGCGGACGGGTAAACTCGCCCCGCGCCCGATTGATTGTAAGCGTTAGGTACTGTAAGGGTACTATAGCATGTGAAATCAGTAAGTGTTATGTCATGGTCAGTATTATTTCTGTTACAAATTTGACACAAAAGTTTGAATAAATTTGTAGTGCAGGGGTTATGAAAAAACAATCTACTTATTATCAAAGTTGAAATCAAAAAAATTTTGGGATGGAATGATACTTTTAATATTTATTAATTTTATGGTAAAAAAAATTCAAACATACGTAATTAACAGCTTACCTATCACTGCAGTTCACAGATTATTCCTCTACATCTTATAGATGCCAAAGTACTCGTACCTACAGTATAAATATCTAAATAGAATCTGTTTTAAATAAGGAAAATTTAAATATCAATGAAATAACAAAGTTATTATAAAATATAATGTTCACACACTCGTAGGTACCCAGTACTGTAGAGTCCCAGGTGTTAGGTGCTAATCTCTGCCTTTAGCAGACGTATGTCCTCACAACTGCATTGCGCACGTAAAAATGTGACATTGTTAAGTCTCAATGTGCCTGTAATTTTACCCGCACCATACCCTTCAAAACCAGAACACAATATTGCGAACGTTACTGCTTCGGGGTAGAAACAGGTATGGTGGCAGTATTCCCCGGATGAACTCATTCAAGAAGAAATCTACTGCAACTATGTAGGTAGGTAAATAGATAAATAGATTAGCTCTTTATTGCAACACCACATTATAAAATATCACTAACAAATAAATAGGATAATAAAATTGAATATTATTACTCAACTATAAAAAACTTAAAATTAAGTGTTACAATGGGCGGTCTTATCGGTCAGAAAGATCTCTTCCAGACAACCATGTTATTGAAAAGGAAGCTTGAATAAAAAAGGTCTCGAAGGAAGTTTCCTTGGACACCTGTGGAGACTCTTGTGACACAATTACCACCGACCACACTTAGAAGTAGAGCCCCTAAACAAAAATTGAAAAGAATTCTGGTATGTACCTACCTACAATCTTACGACTATACCACACTTTTTTATCTTTCTAATTCAAAATGACCGCTGTGTTCTTGAGCCTAAATTGCACTAAGAGAAAAGCTCGCTTTATAACTTGTATGGGAGTTATGATTTTTTACGCAACTGAATGCAGATAATTTTTCAAACTCTCAATCTGGCCTGCAAGACTACTGCTCACGATAACCACTGCACTAAGGGGTTGGATCCCTTAACAAACATACATAAGGACTCTATGTCCCGACTTAAACTGTAATTAAAGGCAAAATTTCTGCAATTGAACTTGTATGAAAATTTTTACTTTTCTGTTCAAATGGTTAAAAGTTTGATGACCAAAATCTAATGCACAAGGACAAACGCGGGCCACTCGTGGCCCGCGCACCGCCCAAAAAGCTAGTCTCATTATATAAAGATGGATTACCATTGACTGACTCATTGACCGAAATGTTTAGGTATGATGGAGCAATGGGGGGTATAGAAGAGGTAGGGGAAAAGTGTAGGGGGGGTTCTAAAACCGAGAGGAAAAATACTGGGTGAGCTGAATGTGGAAGTGTGATGGAACAGGTCAACGGCTCTCGAAAACTATAAATCATAGGGGGTAGGTGTCAAAACTAAAAATGAACAAAACCCTGGGCAACTGCTAAAAATTAAAAAAAAAACATACCCCCCAAACAAAAGACGATCGCTCCCATACAAAATGTAAATGCTTATAATTCCTAAACCGTTTGACATAAGTATAAAGTGTTTGACCAAATGTCATAGGCAATCGGAAGGGTAATTTGGTAAAAGTGTCAAAAATCCAAGATGGCGGATTCAAAATGGCGGCCGAATTGAAAGTTGGTCCGATCCGGCTCAAAATTGGTATCGGGGGGTTTTTGGGGTCGCACATTCTAAATATGAAAATAATTTTTTGATGACGTCATTTTTCAATATGGCCGCCATACATATGTTTTTTTGGATCTTTAATGGATCGTTTCTCCCAGTGGGCGTGATAAGGATTATGGTTTTGTAGGGTTATATGTGGGGTTACGATAGGTGACTTTAGGAGAAACTGAATAGAGCTGAACGTGGAATACCAGGTAGAACAGGTCAACGGCTCTCGGAAACTAAAGAAGATAGGGGGTAAGTGCCAGAACTAATGTTGACAAGCACCCTGGGCAACTGTCAAAAATTTAAAAAAAACACACCTCCCAAACAAAAGACGATCGCGCCCATACAAAATGTAAATGCTTATAACGCTGAAACCGTTAAAGATAGGTACAGGGTGTTTGAACTAATGTTTAATGGGACCGAAAATGCAATTTGGCGGAAATGTCAAATATCCAAGATGGCGGATTCAAGATGGCGGCTACCTAAAATATTAGTCCTATCCGACTGAAAATCGATATCTAAGGGTTTTTAGAGTCCCTGATTCGAAACATGAAATCCATTTTTTGATGACGTCATTTTTCAACATGGCCGCCATACAATTTTTTTCTCTGGAAATTTTATCGTAGTTTTTCGACATGTTGGCATGATGGAACGCTAAGGCTTTGTAAGTGAAAAATATAGGCAGTGGTCTTACGTCCTTAAGTGACACCTGAAATGAGCTGAATGTGTACCTTCTGATGGAACAGCTTGACGGGTCTCGGAAACTAAAAGAGATAGGGGGTAAGTGCTTAAACTAATATTGACAAGCACCCTGGGCACTTACCAAAAATTTAAAAAAAAACACACCTCCCAAACAAAAGACGATCGCGCCCATATAAAATGTAAATGCTTATAACGCCGAAACCGTTAAAGATAGGTACGGAGGGTTTGAACTAATGTTTTAGGGGACCGTAAATGCAATTTGGCGGAAATGTTAAAAATCCAAGATGGCGGATTCAGGATGGCGGCTACCTTGAATAATGGCCTGATCTGACTGAAAATCGATATTTAGGGGTTTTCAGAGTCCCCAATTAGAAAGATGAAACCCATTTTTTGATGACGGCGTTGGTCATAATGGCGAGGCCGCAGGCCGAGCTATATTGACGAGGCCGAAGGCCGAATGTGTTTCTAAGTGAAGCGAGGCCGAAGGCCGAGCGTCCTTCTAAGCGAAACGAGGCCGAAGGCTGAGCGTCCTTCTAAGCAAAGCGAGGCCGAAGGCCGAGCGTGCTTCTAAGCAAAACGAGGCCGAAGGCCGAGCATGCTTCTAAGCAAAGCGAGGCCGAAGGCCGAGTGTGCTTCTAAGCGAAACGAGGCTGAAGGCCGAGTGAGCTCCTAATCGAAATGAAGCCGAAGGCCGGGCGTCCTTCTAAGCAAAGCGAGGCCGAAGGCCGAGCGTACTTCTAAGCGAAGCGAAGCCGAAGGCCGGGCATGCTTCTAAGCAAAGCGAAGCCAAAGGCCGAGCGTGCTTTTAAGCGAAGCGCGGTCGAGTTTTGTGCCCACGAGGAAATAGAAGCCTTTCATGGCGAGTTCAAAGGCCAAGCTTTCGCCAACTTTATTTCAAAATGTCAATGCCCATGTTACAACATAGGTAATGTTAATCATCATGAACACAACTATTAGTACGAGTACTACTGATATGACATGCTACAAATAAGCGTTTAATTTCCTTTGCAGACTTGGGTTTGTTATTACGAACTTGAGTCCAGACAACCTCCACGCAGTGACATAAAAAGGGTGCAACGTCTTCCAAGAAGCTTAAGGTGTCACAGTTAGCTGGAACATCTTAAGTTATAACTTACTTTTAAGCAATAAATATATATGTAATAGGCTTATAGGCTTATAAGCATTTCAAGGGGGACATTAATACACAGATTTCGAAGATCAATGTTATCTCATGGTAGAGATAATTACTGCAATGTCATTCGTTAGTGAATAAAATTAATGCCAAAGTTTCATAGACGTTACTATGTGTAAAGTTCTTCAATCTTATCTTATATTAATACCAAAGAATGGAAATACTGCACTGCGACCGTTTCCTAGGTCAAACTTAATAGGCAGGTTTATATTGTTTATATTGTGTGATACGTAATTTGGTTTTCTTTAAGTAAAGATGATGATGGAATAAGTATATTTATATGGTAGTGGGAGTTAGCCGAACAAAATTAGAAGCAGTTAATTGTCTTAGTACATACTAAATCCAATACGTACCGAACAATGAAGTGCAATCTAATTCCTTAGTAGGTTTTACGACATATATACATCCATGTGAAAAGATATACATGGAATAATAAAATTTTCAAACAAGGGTTACCTACATTTATTATCACATGAGACGTAAAACTTTTACTGCTGAAGACATGCATACGGAAGGACCAGATGGAAGCTGTCGGTGGACGACATACCTGCTCTACCAGACTCTCAGTCAGGCGGACAGATGGACAAACGGATAAACAGCATCAACCTACGGTTGGATATAGATAGGGATATAATGATATACTACCACACTATTGCCTACCACATTTAGTTCAAAGAATTTTACCCTAAGACTTAACTGAAACCACACATTGAGCGTTATGTTTTAGTATTTATACCTTAGATTTATCATAGTATTATGGTTTTTAAGTGCTAATGCTTGCTTAGATAAACCAAATCTTGAAATACATCCCCATACACCGGTTAAAATCAACTAAGAGAAAAAAATTATGGTTGGATGGGTGCCTATAAAAAGTGTCTACGAGATTCAAAGCCACACAAATGAATTGAATGAATATGAGCAATGATGAGAAATATTGTTTTAAGATTTATCGTTGGTGTAGTGGTGGCTTTGGAATGTATGTAGGTTTGATTCCCGGTTAGGACAGTTGGAATTTTCCGACAGAGAAATTCACACTGTCTGGAACACTGCCCTGTAGGTGACAAAAGGCCTTATACGAGTATGGTACCTATACGTACCTGGTATATGTGTTTGATAAATACATGAACCTACCTGTCTAAGATATGTAAGCATGAACATAATGGTATGTTTGGTTTAAAATATGTATATCATTATTTACGTTACATATAAATTACTTTTACTAAAGTTAAACTCCAGGGATCCTTTGAAAACAAACTTATACTACATGTTTAAATATTTATTTTAAAATTTACTTGTAATGAGTTTCCTGTGAATCAAAACAAGAAATACAAAAAATGATATATAATGTTTACACAGACCCTATAAACAAAATGGATGCCCAAGTCTTAAAAGGCGTTACGATTTGTAAAAAGTTTAAGAGATCTTTATGGTAGAGACGCTGTTTGTACAATTGAATTGTAAAATATTCTCCATGTAATGAGAATTTACTTACTATATTTCATTTAGCTCCATATATATAGCTTTTAGTATAATACAATGACATACATACATATAAAAATATCATACTTATAGAATAAGAACTTAGCTGATTGAAAAAGAGCAAGCATTTTTAATTTTTCCTTATAAATATCAAGAGAAGGACTTGATTTGAAAAAAACTTTCAATTGACTACTTTTACAGTAAACAACTTTGAGAAGGTTCGATGGATTATTAATTATGTATGTAGGTACGAACTGACCATTTTATATTTTTGATATTTATACTGACCAATATAAATGTATTATTTGTGGCTCCGCAACACAGCTGACGATTGAACTATTTGCAACCAGTCCACAATATACACAGGCTTCGACGGGGTCAAGAGACACGTACAAACACACACATGAGACCTAATGCAATCTAATTCCTTAATCGATGTTACAACATCCAAGTATTTACGGATAAGGTTTAAATATTATAAACTACCTTTCAGCCGCGGACCTTCTTGCGTTTATAGTGACTTCCCGTTACGGGATACCTATGTGGCAAGATTTGTGAACATCGGTTTACTAATTTAAGCGTAGAGCAGAACAAACAAACTAATTAATTACAAACCGACAAATATTTTCGCATTTAAAATAATATTATTATATACTGATGTAATAGCTGAAAATATAAACTAAAACGTTCAGTTTTCAGGAGTAGGTAAAAGTAGTTTCAGTGTTAATTCTGATCATCAGTATTCATGTTAGTGATTTGACGCAGCTTTTTCTTGAAAGAGTTATCTAATAGAGAGTCTATTCCATATGCTTAGGTACTGTCACATTTTTTGTGTTACACGATGATATTTTAAATGTATTAGTGTAATGCTATAGGCTATAGGATATAAGGAGTCTACTAACAACATAGTTCAAAGTTTTTTTTCTCTATGTTAGTGTATGGATAGTTTTTTATTTCACACATTATCAATAATTCAAAACACGTAGGGAACAAAATATTGAATGGAATAGAATATATAATAGGTAGTAGTAATGATTAGGTGGCGATCTCCATCCATCTTGTATACATTGGTGTCAGTACAAGTCTATCCGCTAGAATTCTGATGCCAGTGTTGTTGCTTATGTCTACTCTGGACATGAAGGATGCTATGCGTTTCCTCTGGATGGAATGAAATGAGCCGACCCGGGGCTGTGAACATTTCAGAAGCGTACAATGCCATAATATATTGTTAAAGGCGCCTCGCGTTCTATATTGGCGTCATCCTTCAGACTGGAAGTTACAATATGACTAAAGTACTGTTAATTATCTACAATTTTAATAAGTTGTCTTACATATGTATTAACGAAACAACTTTATTCAGACATATACTTAAGGTAGAGATGCTGTCTGTATACTCTATATATTATTACTTCAGTGTTTAGACTGGTACGATTAGGGTAGAAAGTATTGGAAGGCCAAAAGCTATGGAAAAGTAACCTTTGAATAAAATAGTTGTACCTACTTATTCGTACCTAATTATATAAGGAACGTCCCATGTAACCTGAGTTAACTTTGTTGCAAAGATTTCATACTCATGGATGTATCAGCTTCTTCATCGAGTTACTATCGATACCACCTCCATGTCATAGTGAAAACTTAATTTCATGTAAAGTTGTTTCACAACAAACAAATTAACTAACGATGACTCGACAAACACGTATATTTTGAATCTCTAACGGCTGCATATCGAAATGATATTTTGCAATCTGCCCCCAAAAAAATATGATGGTTAAAATTAATTACAGAGATAAATGCTCGCATCAGTCATATGGAGTTGTACCGAACTCAGAAGACGCGTGTTCGAACCTCATCCTAGAATTTGTAATTTTCTCTCTTTTGTTGCAATACATACAGGTCTATCTCTGTGCTAAGGACATATTAAGTGACAAAAAATGAATCCCTTGGACAGCGTTTTGGAGTAATGTCTCTATCATAAAAGCTGCAACAGAAACTTCCATAGTTCAAAGCCCTCGAGACGCAGAAGACCGCAATGGATAGCGCTGCAATATTTAAAGGAAATCATCGTCTTCAACCACGACTCCGATGTCAAGAGTGAACGACGAAGAAGGGGGAATTATAATAAGAAAGCTGTGCGCTCCATCCCGCACCGGCCTGAAAATGTATTATCCTACATAATGAGTTTTAGTTTGAAAATTTATGTAAAGATCATTGATGCTATCACTTTTTGCGTTTGAAGTTTAAATTAAATCGCTTCTGTTGTAGTAGTAATCACTTAAAATGTTATTAAAAAGTTTTATAAAATGCATTTCTATCCAGCGAACCAATCAAATTACTTTAAATTTGGCTATACCAGGTATATGTATAGTGACTACATACGATATACAGGCTACATTTGTGCCAAAGTCCATCAATATTGTTTCAGTAGTTTGAATGTAAAAGCAGGCCAAACAAACAAGCAACGAACCGACACACACTTTCGCATTTGAAATATCGCTACCGATCTCTAAAGGTCGTTTCGCATATGGCCAGTTTTACGGTATAAAAGTAGTTTCAGTGTTATATATTTCGTTATATCGCGTTGTTTATGTGTCTGAATTTCCCAAGTTTTTATTATATGACTTTTGAAGCACTAACGCTTGGTTAAAGAAACCAAATTTTGCAATTTATCCCCTAATACGAGGATTAAAATCCATTAGGAAGATATATTCCAAGCTTGCCATGTAGCGCGTCTTAAAGACCAATGATGGACCAATACCGTTACCACATGGAAAGGCGACCATTTAAAGGCTTACTCTAAAAAGATATATATTTATAGCAATGTTATTGTAATTGTAAGTTGGAAATAAAAAAATGTTTATTTTTATTTTTATTTATTATTCCAAGCTAGAATGTGTGCTTCGCCAACCTAGCGGTTAGGGCGGATAACATTAACACAGATTGTAAGATGACGATGGTTCAGTACCCGTCCATGTATTGTATTTTTATATTCCCTCGAGATACTTTGAAAATGATTTTAACTGCCATGGTCTGGTCTTTATAGTTTATAGCGAAAAAAAATCACGGCTGCAGAGAGGCGTATATAATATGGCATGAATAGTGGTAAATTAATAGAAAACTTAGTAAATAATTTTGCTTTTGGATTTAAAACCGCACTAAGTTTATCGTTTTTTAAATGTTTACTGCAAGCTTACTTTTTGATTCTAACTTGATTGATTGACACGGAATTGTTACATGTAAGTAATGTTACATTAAAAACGATAGATTTGGTATCGTCTTGGTGGCCTAGGATACGGTTTGTCAGAAGACGCGGGTTCAAAACCCATTCAAACTTCTATATCCAACCGTAGGTTGATGCTGTTTATCCGTTTGTCCATCTGTCCGTCTGACTGAGAGTCTGGTAGACCAGGTAGGTCGTCCACCGACAATGTGGAAGACGTACTAAATAAGGTCGCAGGACTATCTTGGATGCATGCAGCTTCCATCTGGTCCTTCCGTATGCATATCTTCAGTAGTAAAAGTTTTACGTCTCATATAATAATAAATGTAGGTAACCTATGATCTTCAATGCCCATGAAGATTTAGAAGTTTGAGCATGAAAGAACAAAGGATAATGCAAATCCTGGTCCTTCCAACAGCTATGTATGTTACATAGTTAGATAGGTATATTTAAAAATTACTATGGCGCCAAATTCAAAATATAATTCTTTCCAGATTAATTATCTATTAAACATGATAGTTTCGGTAATAGCCAAGTATTGCTATTCATACGTGATGTATTGCATTTATGTGTTTTACATAGTAACCTTTAGTTAGTGGAAGTGGTTAACCACAGGTTCAAACGGGATTTTAAGCAGTTTCGCCAAAGATATATCAACAATGCGTTACGGCAATTATGTTTTCTAAGCTGAGGATAGTCGCCGTTACTTAACAATTTCATAACGAAGACAGTCAGTATGCAGAAGCTGACTCAGGTGTCTTTCAGCACACTTTCGTACTAGGTTTCTGCGTGCATGTTTATACTTTTTGTTAACTATACCTATATATTAGAACAATCCTACAAATATTAATGTAAGTACCTACTACATTCAAACAAACTTGGCTACTTATTTACTTATACTTAACTAAGACCAGCTTGAGTAGTTCAAAAATGTTCTGCATTCAGTTGCGTAAAAAATCTAAAACTCTTATAGAAGTAAAAGTGTATACTTTGACCACATAAAACTATTTGGGTGGCGTTCCAATTCGGCTTCAAGTCATTTAAACTCAAATATAGACATAATAACAAGGTACGAATTACTTAACTGTTTAACGGTAAACCTATATAATAGCCAACATAAATCATCGTTATCAACACCAATGACTTATATGACTAATCGCTATACTACAAAATTAACAAACTGTAAAATATAATAATTGCATACCAAATTAAACATTCCTTTTGTGGATTATTTGGTCTGAGCAAAGTATACGATACGTGCAACGACGAGCAAAGCAAGGAGGAGCGTTAGGTTCACGTATGTTGGTTAAAAATATCCAGACAGTGAATGATTATTTGTCAAAGATTTGTTATTGTCTGAGGCGGCTGCTGAATATTGGAGAGACTTTTTTCACAACACATACGATTAAGTTAATTGGCCCAATTTTTTGGCAGTATAAGGTACACTTAGAGCAGATCTTATTCATAGCTCCCATTTGGATGGAACACTAAGCATATATATGTGATATAATTGTAATAATTAGACATATGGTAACGCGGACTTTTTTGTAAATATTTATTATGTCTAAACAACTGTGGTATATTGTCAATAGTGTCCGCAGCGTACACAATATACAGATTTTTCAGCGTTACTATTGCATATTTTAACAAGGAAAAATACTATTAGTTATTGTGACAAAACTGTATTAGTTAGTCATAGTCATCATTCCGGAGATTTTTGTAGATACTCGTATTGATGTCTACTACAAAACGGAAGTACACCACTATGCTCTATTTTCAATAGTTCCCCCAGCGTACGCTTTATATGGATTTATTTGTTTTTTTCACACCTTTGGTTACATTATCGAAGTTTTCACAAGGATCCTACACTTTTATTTAATATTCTAGCGCCTTTGTTCATCAGAGATAACGTAGGGTTCTTAAGGTGAAAGATTTTTCATATCGGTGGAGAAGTTTCGGAGCGTATTCAATTCAAACAAACAAACATATATTTCTTCTTTACTCAAACGTGAAAAAGTAAACTAGATGGAGGACATTGCGTATCTCTGTGATTTTAACATCCTTACCAAGCAAAGAAAGTCAGTTAAAATAATTTTGAAAAAGATGTCATCACTTAACGAGAACTCTGCCCTTGGAAACCGATCGACCGGAGTTCACAGACTGTCGTCTGTGAATATTCTCATTATGCAATGCAGAATATCACTTGAAGACGACCAAGTTGGTCTGTTTAACTGACATAAGAATGTATTTAAAAAATTGGAAATTATTTTGGAAGATTTAAACTAAAGTAAAGTAAACTAATATCTTGACATGACTAAGGTACACAGTAAGTATCAAACATTTTCACGCTGCCGTAAAAACAGCAGTGCATTGAAGGTATTTGTGCGTTTTTGGATTTCTACAAGGATGGTTTACTAATTCTAATTATTACTGTAAATAAACTTGGGTTTATTACTTGAAACCTGAATCCATGTAAGGGCCGGTTCGCGTTACCATAAGTTCTTATTCAATACATCCATGTAGAAAACCATACGTGAAACAGCATTTTTATTAAGCAGTACTTCTTTTAATTAATCTAAAATAATTAATATAATTTAAATTTTAATATAATGGTTCATCTAATTAAATGATAATTCTAAAATTTTCTTTAATTTACAATATCCAATAACTTCAGAAATATCAGATTTAATAATGTATTGTTTGCTACGAATAAATAATAGTCTTTCTTCGTAGATTGTTTGACATACTATTCTTTGTAACCGACTTCAAAAAAGGAGGAGGTTATATGTTCCATTGCACGTTTTTTTTGGTATGTTAACCGTTTCTCCCCCATTTATGCACCGATTCTTAAAGTTATTTTTTTTTGGTTTGGTAGAGTATACTTCCGTGGGTATATATGTGTGTAATTTAAATGGGACTACCCATTTAAATTTCATGAAATTGTGTGAAACAGTTTTTGAGTTACATTCCAATTACTGGAAAGTGCTATATTATCGATCGCCTATCTTAACGATGTCATCATTGACGGTCAAAAACAATATATCACGTAAGTAGCAAGGCTCACTAACAAACATTAACCGACTCCAACACCAAAAAGTGAGAATAACATGTTAAAGTCGGTACCATGCGCAAACTATTATGATAATAACTACTTTTGAACTATAATGGTACTGACTTTCAACAAGTTATGTCACACTTTTAGGTGTTGAAGTCAGTTCCATTTTTAGGTATTTCCTTTTATAATTACATTAGTTATCAAATGTTTGAAAACAACTTTTTACTCACTTTAAATAAATTAATTTTTAATCACAAACAAGTAGTTAATACTTATTATATTAATGAATGATTGTGGCTGCAACCTTAGGTTAGGTTAAATTTAAACTGCGAAAAAGTACGTGCAAGCCGAGCGAGCGAAGTGAGCGTGCCGAACAGATATCACTGATTATAATAAGCAAGCTGCGTGCCCTGAAAATTTTACTACAGTTTTTTCAGTTGTAAAAGTACAAGCGTTGTAAAAGACTACTTCTGTTCAAAATTTTACATAAATCAGTTCAGTTGCTTTTTCGTGTAGGAGTAGCAAACTTCCATTTATAAATCCATTTGAAGTCTCGAGTACTTTTACAATTTAATATTAGTTGATGATAGTGTATATATGTTTTATGTAGAGCATGGTAGGTAGGGTGGTAATCGCTTGCTATTTTATGAAAAGTTTTATAAAATACCTTACAACTAAGACTATGTTCACCTATGATGTATTTAATGATTCTTTATATGTTTTTAAAAACAAAATAGTAAAGTCTCTAACTAGAGACAAATAATACTAAGAATTTCATATAATTATGTTATTTGATTATATAGTTTTAGTGTCTAACCACTTTTTTTGGCGAATGTTGTATACGCCTGTAAAAGGTGTTCATATCAGATCTATGTATGTATAAATTTTTTGTATTTCTTAAGAATGTGTAATATGTTCACTGTTGGCGTATCTCTATAAATAAATAAAATAAAATAAATGACAGTGACCATGTTCAGTGTCATAAATAAACACTGATCACACTGAACAAAGATAGGAGAGCCGAAGGCTTCTGGTACGAGTACTTGAGGCGGAAGGCAGCGCATGAAGGTTGGGGAAAATGAAGATAACTTTGTTTAAACATTTTGCGAGGCTGATTCTATAAGTCACGCAAAAATTTAGGAGATTTTTCTTTTGGTGCACCATTGTTTTGTTATTTTTTTTTTGTGCAGTATGTAAATATTATAAAAGCAAACTATATATTTGATTTATTGAGAGATAATAAATGTAATGACATTTGCGTGGCTAAGGCGAATCTAATGGTAGGTATGTTATTTTTCATTATGCATCAAATCAAATGACTATAGGCTTAAGGGTAATTTAAAAAAATAGAAAATATATTAGGGTTTATTTTTGATGTGGTTGTTCTTATTCCTTTTGTATATCATGAGGTATTTAATAGTTAAAGCGTTCCGTAACATAGAGATAAGAAAACCGATTGAATATTGTAGATGCAAGGCATAGCATGAGAGTCGTGGAGTCGCTCATGGTCGAAAGTAAGCTTGCAGACAGTCGATAAAATGGATTCAAACGTTTTGGAGGCGTTCTTATTTATCAAATAGTTATTTTGTATAGACAAGGTATGACAGTAAATAGTTTGTTTAGAAAATACCCACATTTTTTGAAAGTATCCAACAAGATTTAATAAAAATTAGTAGTGCCTATACCAAAATTAAAAATGTTATGTCAATAAATACTTACTTTATCAAATACGTTATGACTTAAAAGCTATAAAGAGAGGCATTATATTTTTACAAAGCAATTAAACAACTTACTACTAAAAAAATGCTACCGTAACTTGGAAGAAGTCATGAACGATTCATGCATTTATTTTAAATGTTGATAAATAATTATTTTGATAAATGTTAAATTATTTAGAGTAACATGAATGAGTCGGCCCGTTCTTAGTATTATACCTCTAATATTGCTACACACGAAAAGTGCCTTTATTACTACCATAACCTTAAGATCTATAAAAATATACATACGACTGCAATAAATAATTGAGTATGAGTCTGAAAAGAGAGCCACAGTGTTACCTTAGTTTGAAGAGGTAAAAACATTCGGAGATGTTGAAAAATTTACTGAAATAATTCATTATTTTGCTGCAGTGTTTGTATGAGTGCCTGCGCTATAACAAATGGTTATCTAACATGCAGGACTCATAAGTTATTAGAACATGGCATACGAAAGGTATCCCTGCATTTCACCGACACTTAATTTATTATCCAACCCTAGGTTAGGTTCGGTTTGAACTGTTACAAAACTACGCGCAAGCCGAGCGAGCAAAGCGAGCATGCCGCGGCAGCGGCCGGCGAAGCGTTTGAAACTAAGTAATGAATAATTGTGGCTTGTGGTTTATGACTAAAGATAGAGTAGTGCACAAATAATATTACCTACAGACACACTACTTGACGTACTTTTTATTATTTGGTAATAAATTGTTGTGAGAGTGACATTTTTACAAATGTGAATAATAAAAAAAACAGTGTGTGAAATAAAAGATGAACAAACCATAAATTTTTATGCGAACATTTTTACAAGATTTACGTTTGGGAGCTGAATTTATTTATGTAATATATTTAGATATGAGGCTTGAACCGACATACACCCACGTGGAATGTCGATATATACATACAAGAAACAATCAAATTTTATACCAGGATCTCACTACTATGAATTCAGCCGTAAGATGTCCACTGCTAAAGATGAGCATCTCCCATAGATTTATGAAAGGACGAGATGGAAGCGGCTCGTATCCAACGTCTTCTTGAGACGTTTATGAGGTCGTTTGATCTCCAATTTATCGGTGGACGACCCACGCTGCGCTTGCTGGTCTGTAATCTCCACTGCAAAAGCGAAGCGTTCAGTGCCATGCAGGGTTCCAGAACCATCTGGCTCTATCAGCCATCAGTTTGGCGTGTTATGTGCCCTGCTCACATTCACATTGCAATATAGATGCCCAAGTTCCTAACGATTAAATATATTCAGATATATTATGTTTTAAATGAGGTATCATTGGAATGGCCTGAATTGCTTCCTCAAAGGCTGGCAACTCAACCTCGAGACTTCTCGTATTGCGGATAGTCCTGGGCAACAGTGATCACTTAGCCGCCCGTCCGTTTGCCAATAAAAACAAATTGCAAGTTATTATGAATAATGTTCACACAGTCATACCCCCGTACTAAGATTACTAACAAGTATATAGGTTAGGGTTTTTTCTTTGTGTTTTTATGAGTCCGCATATGCACGAATCCCACCTGGTATTAAGTGGCAACCTTTGCGGCTGGTACTGCGCCTGTAATTCTGAGACACAGAAAAGTTAAGTCACCCATACCTTTCATTCCAAACCACAGTATTGCGAATATTACTGCTTACATTACTACTGGTACGGTAAGTAGGTAGAAATGAATAAAAAAAAGGTATGTTTAAGGTCGATTAAATAAAATAGTTGTCACTGATTACATATTGTATATTATTAGTGAGCAGATGTCATGAACACACCACGTAACTTGAGTATACAGATGTATAAACTAGCTCGCCAGCCAGTGGCCTTGCTCGTTTGGTCTAGAATTGATGGAAGCGCTGTTTTGGAATCTCGGGGTCGTGGGATTTTCTGGCAAAGTAATTCTCAATAGCAGTCCGGAGTCTGGAACAGTGTCTCGTAGGTGGCAATAGGCTCGCCTCCTATTGCATGGGATCAAAAAAATATCCGACAAAACACAGGTGTTTCAAACACTGTTGCTCACCTCTTCGCGGATATCCTGTATATTTGACGATTTGTTATCTTTTGTTTAAAAATAACGAGTATAAATTTTTTTGGTATAGTTTATTTTTACCAAGTTTTGAGTGATACTTTTTTACTACCACTTTAATTATAACGTAAATTTGCAAAATATATTATATATTATATAAATATAGGGTATATATAAAAAAAGGAGCCGTGTTACATTCTTAATTAATACTGTTTTTACGGTACCACACACTTTCACGAGAAAAAATACAGCGTGCTTAGGTGGATGTGAATACTGTGTATAAAGTGCGTCTTATTTTGTTTTTTTTTGCGTTTGGACGGACAGACGGGCAGACGGACACATGGATAAAAAACGCGAAGTACCTATCCGGTCAGAGCAAAGTCATAATATAGTATAGTTTAGATGGATCCAAGACAAAACAGCATTAACTGACAGATGGATAGATACGGACATGAAAGATGGATACTTAACTAATTAAATTTATGAGCTATACATAAATTTATTTGGGTGAGAATAATTTTTTATATTTAGCAGTAGGACTTTGCCAGAGTCAGCATGGAAAAGTTCCTTTGGCAGTTATTCAACGGTGAAGCAGTAGTGTGCAAATATTACTGTGTTTTGGTGAATGTTTCTAGCAAAATTACAGGGCAAGAGAGTTAACATTTGCATAAATCAGGATGCCGAGCGCAGTGCTTTGCCGTGCAGGGTTTTTAACTGTTGCAGTTTAAAATTATGTATTGCAATGGATATGGATTGTATGTGCAAGCGTGATGCATGACGTCAGGCGAGCGACTTGTTCTACGACAGGTCCTACGGCTCATCTCATTTCTGATTCAATCACGTACAGTGACTCAGAGCACAGACTTGTACGATTGTTGTAACGAATTGTACGATTTTAAGCTTACATATTATGAGGACCATAGTTAGATAACAGGGCCATAAGTCATTACTCGTAACATACACTGATGTAAGATATGGCCAGCATGGTTCAAATATCATAGAGTTTGCGGCTCCGTCTGCGTGGATATTTAATATACCGAAGCACATTGTTTTGCGGTCTATTTCTGTGTGAACTTTCATCAACACCAGTTTAGCAGCTTAAGCATAAAAGAAGAACGAACAAACAATAAACTACGAAGCGACAAATACGCTTTCGCTTTATAAATATTTTAATAAGCATAATGCGTGCACCGCCTTGCTTTGAAAATATTATCCGACATCAGATTAGTTTTCTATTAGAAGTACTAATTTACGGACATTACTACTTGTGTTAAAATTTTAAAATACATCGGTTCAAGAGAATTGTCACGTAGGAGTTCAATCCAAACACAGGTATTTTCACATTGTTATTGTTTATTGAAAATATATAGGTACTTAAATTTTATGTAATTGCTTACAATAATATGATTCAATATAATAACATGGTTTTACGAGTATGATTCACCTATAAAATATCTTCCAGACAAATTAATTAAAATTAGCTGTTGGTATGAATGGCTTAATATAATTGAATACTATTACTCAACAATAAAAAACTTAAAATTAAGTGTTACAATGGGCGGTCTTATCGGTCAGAGCGATCTCTCCCAAACAATCATGTTATTGTAAAGGAAGCTTGAATAAAAAAGATCTCGAAGGAAGTTTCCTTGGACACCTGTGGAGGCTCTTGTGACACATTTACCACCGACCACACTTAGAAGTAAAAAAAATTGAAAAGAATTCTGTTATGTACTACTATTTACAATCTAACGACTATACCACACTTTTTTGTCTTTTTAACTCAAGCTAACCGCTCTATCCTTGAGCCTCAATTGCTCTAAGAGAAATGCTCGCTTTGTAACTTGTATGGGAGTTATGATTTTTTACATAACTGAATGCAGATCATTTTTCCACCTCTCAAGCTGGTCTCCAAGGCAACTGCTCACGTTAACCACTGCACTAAGGGGTTGAATCCCTTAACAAGCATACACAAGGACCAGTTTTTTTGGAATGGCTTCTATGCCCCGACTTCAACTGTATTTAGAGGCAAAATTTCTGTAATTGAACTTGTATGAAAATTTTTACTTTTCTGTTCAAATGGTTAAAAGTTTGATGACCAAAAACTAATGCACAAGGACAAACGCGGGCCACTCGTGGCCCGCGCACCGCCCATCACCTAGTCACATTATATAAAGTTCGATTACCACTCACTGACTGACTGACTGACTCATTGACCTCTTTGTTCTCATAGAAGGAGCAATGGGGGGTATAGAAGATGTAGGGTAAAAGTGTAGGGGGGCTCAATTCGAGTGGGGGAAAAATCCTGAAAGTGCTGAATGTGGAAGTGTGATGGAACAGGTCAACGGCTCTCGAAAACTATAAAAGATGGGGGGTAGGTGTCAAAACTAAAAATGAACAAAACCCTGGGCAACTGCCAAAAAATAAAAAAAAAACATACCTCCCGAACAAAAGACGATCGCTCCCATACAAAATGTAAATGCTTATAATTCCTAAACCGTTTGAGATAAGTAGAAAGTGTTTGACCAAATGTCATAGGGAATCGGAAGGGTAATTTGGTAAAAGTGTCAAAAATCCAAGATGGCGGATTCAAAATGGCGGCCGAATTGAAAGTTGGTCCGATCCGGCTCAAAATTGGTATCGGGGGGTTTTTGGGGTCCCACATTCGAAATATGAAAACCATTTTTTGATGACGTCATTTTTCAATATGGCCGCCATACATATGTTTTTTCGGATATTCAATGCGTCATTTCTCCCAGTGGGCGTGATGGGGATTTAGGTTTTGTAGGGTTATATGTGGGGTTACGATAGGTGATTTTAGAAGAAACTGAATTAAGGTGAACGTGGAATACCAGGTAGAACAGGTCAACGGCTCTCGGAAACTAAAGGAGATAAGGGGTAAGTGCCAGAACTAATGTTGACAAGCACCCTGGGCATTTTCTAAAAATTAAAAAAAAAACACACCTCCCAAACAAAAGACGATCGCGCCCATACAAAATGTAAATGCTTATAACGCTGAAACCGTTAAAGATTGGTATAGGGTGTTTGAACTAATGTTTAATGGGACCAAAAATGCAATTTGGCGGAAATGTCAAATATCCAAGATGGCGGATTCAAGATGGCGGCTACCTTAAATATTAGTCCGATCCGACTGAAAATCGATATCTAAGGGTTTTTAGAGTCCCTGATTCGAAATATGAAATCCATTTTTTGATGACGTAATTTTTCAACATGGCCGCCATACAATTTTTTTCTCTGGAAATTTTATCGTAGTTTTTCGACATGTTGGCATGATGGAACGCTGAGGCTTTGTAAGTAAAAAATATAGGCAGTGGTCTTACGTCCTTAAGTGACACCTGAAATGAGCTGAATGTGTTCCTTCTGATGGAACAGCTTGAAGGGTCTCGGAAACTAAAAGAGATAGGGGGTAAGTGCTTAAACTAATATTGACAAGCGCCCTGGGCAACTACCAAAAATTAAAAAAAAAACACACCTCTCAAACAAAAGACGATCGCGCCCATACAAAATGTAAATGCTTATAACGCCGAAACTGTTAAAGATAGGTACGGAAGGTTTGAACTAATGTTTTAGGGGACCGTAAATGCAATTTGGCGGAAATGTCAAAAATCCAAGATGGCGGATTCAAGATGGCGGCTACCTTGAATAATGGCCTGATCTGACTGAAAATCGATATTTAGGGGTTTTAAGAGTCCCCAATTAGAAAGATGAAACCAATTTTTTGATGACGGCGTTGGTCATAATGGCGAGGCCGCAGGCCGAGCTATATTGACGAGGCCGAAGGCCGAATGTGTTTCTAAGTGAAGCGAGGCCGAAGGCCGAGCGTCCTTCTAAGCGAAACGAGGCCGAAGGCTGAGCGTCCTTCTAAGCAAAGCGAGGCCGAAGGCCGAGCGTGCTTCTAAGCAAAACGAGGCCGAAGGCCGAGCATGCTTCTAAGCAAAGCGAGGCCGAAGGCCGAGCGTGCTTCTAAGCGAAACGAGGCCGAAGGCCGAGTGAGCTCCTAATCGAAATGAAGCCGAAGGCCGGGCGTCCTTCTAAGCAAAGCGAGGCCGAAGGCCGAGCGTACTTCTAAGCGAAGCGAAGCCGAAGGCCGGGCATGCTTCTAAGCAAAGCGAAGCCAAAGGCCGAGCGTGCTTTTAAGCGAAGCGCGGTCGAGTTTTGTGCCCACGAGGAAATAGAAACCTTTCATGGCGAGTTCAAAGGCCAAGCTTTCGCCAACTTTATTTCAAAATGTCAATGATCTTCAATGCCCATGTTAACATAGGTAATGTTAATCATCATGAACACAACTATTAGTACGAGTACTACTGATATGACATGCTACAAATAAGCGTTTAATTTCCTTCGTAGACTTGGGTTTGTTATTACGAACTTGATTCCAAACAACACTCCACGCAGTGACATAAAAAGGGTGCAACGTCTTCCAAGAAGCTTAAGGTGTCACAGTTAGCTAGAACATCTTAAGTTATAACTTACTTTTAAGCAATAAATATATATGTAATACGCTTATAGGCATTTCAAGGGGACATTAATACACAGATTTCGAAGGTCAATGTTATGTCATGGTAGAGATGCTTACTGCAATGTCATTCGTTAGTGAATAAAATGAATGCCAAAGTTTTATAGACGTTACTATGTGTTCTTCAATCTTATCTTATATTAATACCAAAGAATGGAAATACTGCACTGCGACCGTTTCCTAGGTCAAACTTAATAGGCAGGTTTATATTGTTTATATTGTGTGATACGTAATTTGGTTTTCTTTAAGTAAAGATGATGATGGAATAAGTATATTTATATGGTAATGGGAGTTAGCCGAACAAAATTTAAAGCAGTTAATTGTCTTAGTACATACTAAATCCAATACGTACCGAACAATGAAGTGCAATCTAATTCCTTAGTAGGTTTTACGACATATATACATCCATGTGAAAAGATATACATGGAATAATAAAAATTTCAAACAAGGGTTACCTACATTTATTATCACATGAGACGTAAAACTTTTACTGCTGAAGTCATGCATACGGAAGGACCAGATGAAAGCTGTCGGTGGACGACATACCTGCTCTAGCAGACTCTCAGTCAGACGGACAGATGGACAATCGGATAAACAGCATCAACCTACGGTTGGATATAAATACGGATATAATGATACACTACCACACTATTGCCTTCCACATTTAGTTCAAAGAATTTTACCCTAAGACTTAACTGAAACCACACATTGAGCGTTATGTTTTAGTATTTATACCTTAGATTTATTATAATATTATGGTTTTTAAGTGCTAATGCTTGCTTAGATAAACCAAATCTTGAAATACATCCTCATACACCAGTTAAAATCAACTAATAGAAAAAAAAAATTGATGGTTGGATGGGTGCCTATAGAAAGTGTCTACGATATTCAAAGCCACACAAATGAATTAAATAAATATGAGCAATGATGAGAAATATCGTTTTAAGATTTATCGTTGGTGTAGTCGTGGCTTTGGAATGTTTGTAGGTTTGATTCCCGGTTAGGACAGTTGTTGGAATTTTCCGACAGAGAAATTGACACTGTCTGGAACACTGCCCTGTAGGTGATAAAAGGCCTTATACGAGTATGGTACCTATACGTACTTGGTATGGGTGTTTGATAAATACATGAACCTACCTGTCTAAGATATGTAAGCATGAACATAATGGTATGTTTTGTTTAAAATATGTATATCATTATTTACGTTACATATAAATTACTTTTACTAAAGTTAAACTCCAGGAATCCTTTGAAAACAAACTTATACTACATGTTTAAATATTTATTTTAAAGTTTACTTGTAATGAGTTTCGTGTGAATCAAAAAAAGAAATACAAAAAAAATTATATATAATGTTTACACAGACCGTATTAACAAAATGGGTGCCCAAGACTTAAAAGGCGTTACGATTTGTAAAAAGTTAATGAGATATTTATGGTAGAAACGCTGTTGTACATACAATTGAATTGTAAAACATTCTCCACGTAATGAGAATGTACTTACTATATTTCGTTTAGCTCCATATATATACCTTTTAGTATAATAGAATGACATACATACATATAAAAATATCATACTTATAGAATAAGAACTTAGCTGATTGAAAAAGAGCAAACATTTTTAATTTTTCCTTATAAATATCAAGAGAAGGACTTGATTTGAAAAAAAAAAACGTTCAATTGACTACTTTTACAGTAAACAACTTTGAGAAGGTTCGATGGATTATTAATTATGTATGTAGGTGCGAACTGACCATTTCATATTTTTGATATTTATACTGACCAATATAAATGTATTATTTGTGGCTCTGCAACACAGCTGATGATTGAACTATTTGCAACCAGTCCACAATATACACAGGCTTCGACGGGGTCAAGAGACGCGTACAAACACACACATGAGAGCTAATGTAATCTAATTCCTTAATCGATGTTACAACATCCAAGTATTTACGGATAAGTTTTAAATATTATAAACTACCTTTCACCTGCGGATCTTCTTGCGTTTATAGTGACTTCCCGTTACAGACTACATATGTGGCAAGAATAGTGAACATAGTTCTTTAATTTAAGCGTGAAGAGAACAAACAAACTAATTAATTACGAAACGACAAATATTTTCGCATTTAAAATAATATTATTATATACTGATGTAATAGCTGAAAATATAATCTAAAACGTTCAGTTTTCAGGAGTAGGTAAAAGGAGTTTCAGTGTTAATTCTGATCATCAGTATTCATGTTAGTGATTTGACGCAGCTTTTTCTTGAAAGAGTTATCTATTCAAATAGAGAGTCTATTCCATATGCTTAGGTACTGTCACATTTTTTGTGTTACACGATGATATTTTAAATGTACCGATTATTATGTATTAGTGTATTGCTATAGGCTATAGGATATAAGGAGTCTACTTACAACATAGTTCAAAGTTTTTTTTTCTCTATGTTAGTGTATGGATAGTTTTTTTATTTCACACATTATCAATAATTCAAAACACGTAGGGAACAAAATATTGAATGGAATAGAATATATAATAGGTAGTAGTAATGATTAGGTGGCGATCTCCATCCATCTTGTATACATTGGTGTCAGTACAAGTCTATCCGCTAGAATTCTGATACCAGTGTTGTTGCTTATGTCTACTCTGGACATGAAGGATGCTATGCGTTTCCTCTGGATGGAATGAAATGAGCCGACCCGGGGCTGTGAACATTTCAGAAGCGCTACAATGCCATAATATATTGTTAAAGGCGCCTCGCGTTCTATATTGGCGTCATCCTTCAAACTGGAAGTTACAATATGACTAAAGTACTGTAAATTATCTACAATTTTAATAAGTTGTCTTACATATGTATTAACGAAACAACTTTATTCAGACATATACTTAAGGTAGAGACGCTGTCTGTATACTCTATATATTATTACTTCAGTGTTTAGACTGGTACGATTAGGGTAGAAAGAATTGGAATGCCAAAAGCTATGGAAAAGGAACCTTTGAATAAAATAGTTGTACCTACTTATTCGTACCTAATTATATAAGGAACGTCCCATGTAACCTGAGTTAACTTTGTTGCAAAGATTTCATACTCATGGATGTATCAGCTTCTTCATCAAGTTACTATCGATACCACCTCCATGTAATAGTGAAAACTTTATTGTATTGTAATATTACATGTAAAGTTGTTTCACAACAAACAAATTAACTAACGATGACTCGACAAACACGTATATTTTGAATCTCTAACGGCTGCATAGCGAAATGATATTTTGCAATCTGCCCAAAAAAAAATATGATGGTTAAAATTAATTAGATTAGAGAGATAAATGCTCGGATCAGTCATATGGAGTTGTACCGAACTCAGAAGACGCGTGTTCGAACCTCATCCTAGAATTTGTAATTTTCTCTCTTTTATTGCAATACATACAGGTCTATCTCTGTGCTAAGGACATATTAAGTAACAAAAAATGAATCCCTTGGACAGCGTTTCGGAGTAATGTCTCTATCATAAAAGCTGCAACAGAAACTTCCATAGTCCAAAGCCCTCGAAACGCAGAAGACCGCAATGGATAGCGCTGCAATATTTAAAGAAAATCATCGTCTTCAACCACGACTCCGATGTCAAGAGTGAACGACGAAGAAGGGGGAATTATAATAAGAAAGCTGTGCGCTCCATCCCGCACCGGAAAATGTATTATCCTACATAATCAGTTTTAGTTTGAAAATGTATGTAAAGATAATTGATGCTATCACTTTTTGCGTTTGAAGTTTAAATTTAATCCCTTCAGTTGTAGAAGTAATCACTTAAAATGTTATTCAAAAGTTTTATAAAATATTTTCTACCCCACTAACCAATCAAATTACTTTAAATTTGGCTGTACCAGGTATATGTATAGTGACGCCATACGATATACAGGCTACCTTTGTGCCAAAGTCCATCAATATTGTTTCAGTAGTTTGAATGTAAAAGCAGGCCAAACAAACAAGCAACGAACCGACAAACACTTTCGCATATGGCCAGTTTTGCGGTATAAAAGTAGTTTCAGTGTTATATATTACGTTGTATATGTGTCTGAATTTTCCAAGTTTTTATTATATGACTTTTGAAGCACTAACGCTTGGTTAAAAAAACCAAATTTTGCAATTTATACCCTAAAACGAGGATTAAAATCCATTAGGAAGATATATTCCAAGCTTGCCATGTAGCGCGTCTTTGGTATCGTCTCGGTGGCCTAGGATACGGTTTGTCAGAAGACGCGGGTTCAAAACCCATTCCAGGATGGGTTATTTTTGTGATTAAATGGTAAATCGGACAACACTGATGTCTATTATGAGGTCGTTACTATTCCGACGGGTGTGCGGGCAGTACTGGTACCCACCCTCAAAGCTCATTTATTTTTGTCCTATAATTTGACAGTTTGGTCTCGCTAGGCAGGCGTTACGGCCTGAACAATAAGATAATACGGTTTGATAACTTACTGAATCATTTTTAGTTCTGTAAGTTATCAAACCGACCTGAACCTGGAGGTTGGCCGTAACTTACAGCGATAATTTTTCTAATAAACTGAATCAAAAACCCTAAAAAAAGCCCACCCTAAAATGCTTTATACTAAATAATAGGTACTATACCAAATCATTAAAAGTAACAACACGCATCTGTCCATTCAAACAGTCATAGGTAGTACATTTTTATTGTTTAGTGGTAGTATTCAAGAGCAATATAAAATACCTGAATACCGCTGGTATTCAATTCAGTAGGCTGGTACTTACACAATAATACATATTTTTGAGGTCAAATAATAAAAAAAGTGCTATCCATCTAATTTGAAAACCAAAATTTTTCCTTTTGCATTTTGCCTTGCCTCTTATAAATTCATGGGATCCCCAGAAAGTTTTGAGAAACTGAAAAAACACCTAAAATGGATACAATATTTTCAATAAATCTTTTCCGACGAGCACGTTACACTCCAATAACTAAAGAGTAGTACGCCTTTCTTGGTAATATCATCATTGGCGGTTAATGACAATCGATCAGTAAGTTGCAAGGGTCCCTAAATTGTTAAAAAATATATTTACCCCAAAATGGAACCGATTTCAGCACCGAAAAGTGTAAAAGAACTTGTGGAAATTGGTACTTTTGTACTTTCATGGTACCATTCTTTGTAACGGCAATGACCCGTTGACTTTGATATTGTTGCCAAACCGCTGCGTCCGATTCTACTAACCAAATGTTGCTCCAACTTTAACTGAACTGTAGCTGTACGATGACAATTATTCGTTTTTTATTGTGCTATTTAAGTTAGATTTCTATTGTTACAATAAACTTTAAATTAAAACCTAATATGCTGTTAACTAAATAGATCATGTTTTAAATGTTTATCAGGACTTATCACGTATTATTTAAAATAGGTAAAAATATGTACCTTTCGCTCGACGTTTCGACCATGTTACCAGGTCAGGTGGCAGATGGCCAGGTCTCTGTTGGACAGAGCGGACGCCCTCTGTGACCCTGAACATGTAGAGGTTGAGAAAAAGCATGTTCAGGAGGTACTTAAAAGGAATGGCTATAGTGTGACTAAACGCGGGCAGGCGAGACGCAAATGTCACAAGAGAGGGACTGACGTCGAGCGGCAGCCGGCTTTCATGCCTTACGTTAAAGGAGTAACGGATAAGGTAGGGACTTAGCTGAAAGAGTACTCCATCAAGACGGTGTATACCCCCTTATCTAAGCTGGCGAGGCATGTGAGGACACCGAAAGACGTTATTCCTTTCCAGACCCCTGGTGTGTACAAGGTCGATTGTAGCTGCGGTAGTTCCTACATAGGTCAAACGAAGCATACCATAGCTGAAAGAATCAAAGAACATATCGCGGCCGTCAAAAATCGCCAGACACAGAAGTCGGCTATTGCAGAACATTTGCTTGAGGCGGGATCCGGTCACTGGATCGAGCTCCACGATCCGAAGGTCCTCTCCACTGAACGACATTATTTTTCAAGAATGGTTCGTGAAGCGGTTGAAATTAGAAAACATCGCAATTTCAACCGGGAAGATGGATTTAAGTTAGCGGCGTCGTGGAATCCCGTAGTGAGCAAGTGTACAAACCGCGGTATAAGTACTAGGACATTTACCGATACAGTCAGTGTTGTGTGTCGTAGTGACAACCCTGCGATTTTTCAAGATCAAGTGAGGGTAGGAGAACAAAACACACGCTCTTCTCGCCGGACTCACCCGCAGTTTTCAGTCAGCTCGTGACCACGGCCATTGTAACATGGTCGAAACGTCGAGCGAAAGGTACATATTTTTACCTATATTAAATAATACGTGATAAGTCCCGATAAACATTTAAAACATGTGTTCAAATCGCGAAAGTTTAAAAATTACTATATAGATCATGACCGCGTCGTTAACGCATATCCGTATATTATATTTATATATGGGTAGTAGCGTTTAAGATGACGTTACCTTTCAAGTTGTCATCATAGAAATAGTAGAACAGCTTTTTGGGTTAGTATCCAACGGAGTCGAACTGATGTTGCAACTGAATAGATAGTTGAACGTTTTGAAAAAATAGAATTGGTTTGCAGATGCCAAAGTTTCTGAATAAATTAATTAGAAAGTAACATTAAAGGATTAACTTTTTGCGTCTCAGAGACATACATATACGTCAGTTTCATTTATAAATCTTTTGAGTTTATAATCACGGTATAGGAAGGATTAATACATAAGGAAGTTGATTTAGGAAGTTATCGATTTGTCCTAAATAGGGAAGCTAATCCAATCTTAGATGTGACCACCATTTTATTAAAATACTCAAAATAACAATTTTATATCTTGGCAAACTTAAAAGCAAGTGTTGGTTTATTTGACATAACAGAAGGAAGAGTGTTCCACATGTTACAAGTCTCCACGAGTCCTACCTACTCTACCTACAACTACATGTCAAACTAAGAGTTTTTTTAGACACACAGTCAGCGTGGTGGTGCTGTTCTTCAAGAAAGATGACAACACTTTACTTAAAAATTACAGACCCATCTCGCTTTTGAGCCATGTTTATAAGCTGTTTTCGAAGGTCATAACGAACCGTCTCAGTCGCAGGTTTGATGAATTCCAGCCTCCGGAACAAGCCGGTTTCCGAAAAGGCTATAGTACCATAGACCACATCCACACGCTACGGCAAGTTATACAGAAGACCGAAGAGTATAACTTGCCTCTTTGTTTAGCGTTTGTGGACTATGAGAAAGCCTTTGATTCGATCGAGACGTGGGCAGTGCTTGAGTCTCTCCAGCGGTGCCGTATTGACTATCGGCATATTGAAGTGCTGAAGTGTTTGTACAAAAACGCCTACATGTCAGTCCGAGTACAGAAACAGAGTTCGAAGGCCTCCAGGTCCTACGATTCATCTCCTCATTTCTGATTCAATCACGTACAGTGACTCAGCACAGTTTTCTCCATTTTTGATGTAACGAATTTTACGATTTTGAGCTTACATACTCGTATTATGAGGCTCATAGTCAGAGAGCAGTGCCACAAGTCATCACTGGTAACATTCACTGGTCTAAGATTTGGCCTGCATGCATTTCATAGAGTACCTTTTGTTCGCGGCTCCGTCTGCGTGGATATTTGATATACCGTAGCTGCTACGGTTTGCTACGGCGTAGCAAATTGTTTCCGGTCTATTTCTGTGTGAACTTTCATCAACAGCCGAGCATCATACACTATCAAATCTTTGCTTTTTATTATAAGAGTAGATAAAGATTAACACCAAGTACACATTATTATTGTGTCATAACTGTAATAATTAGACATATCTTATTGCACTTTTTTGTAGACATTGATGTCTTCTATAATTATACTGCAGTACATCACTCTGCTGCATTGTCAATAGTTTCCGATTTTTGAATATATTGTGTGTTACTCAGTGATAATGTGACTTTTTAACGGCAAAACAATGTTTTAATCGATCCAAAGATGTTTTATACGAACTGTAAGGGAAAGGTCTGATACCCCTAAGAGTGTGATTGTGGTGGGAAGTGTGGTGTGAGACGCTGCATGTCTGTACTTACTTAATTACTGTTAATGAAGTTGTCTCATATTCTCTATGGTTCTATATTCCTTGGCCAGTGGCCGAAGAAATAATATTGTGGTAAACCATGAAATTAAAAACGTCACTATCGTAAAGTGTGTGTTTATACATCTCTCTCGCCTTCATCAAATGCCTTTACCTGCGTATGGAAGAGCGGACCAGTAAACTCGCCCCGCGCCCAATTGATAGTAAAATATTTTTTTGAAATTTGGCATACCAAAATAAGTAAGCAGGTTATTTCCTACTACATACTTATTAAATGAAAGGCCAGAATAAAACAGTTTTCCCTTCGCCGTTAGAATGCTATTGAAATGCGAAACGTAAGAAGCAAGGGACTCTACTTACTGTGTCACTGTGTGTGCCGCGAATCATTAGTGCGCAAGTGTTAGGTACTGTAAGAGTACTATAGCATGTGAAATCATTATTATTTCTGTTACAAATATGACACAAAAGTTTGAGTAAATTTGTCGTGCAGGAGTTCATCTACTTATTAACAAAGTTGAAATCAAAAAAGTTGTGATTGCATGATATTTTATATGTTTATTTATTTCATGATAAAAGAAGTTTAAAAAATACGCAATTATCAGCTTACCTGCTACTTCAGTTTACAAATTGTTCCTGTACATCTTATAGATGCCAAAGTTCCTACAGTATAAATATCTTAATAAGTATTCTGTTTTAAATAAGGATAATTTAGATATCATTGAATAACAAAGTTTCTCGTATTATAAAATATAATGTTCACACACTCGTACCCAGTACCGTAGAGGTACCAAGTAGTTTAAGTATTTTTTTAAAGCCGGTACAAGCACGAAGTCTACCAGGTGTTAGGTGCTAACCTCTGCCTTTATCAGACGTATGCCCTCACAACTGCATTGCGCACGTAAACATGAGACATTGTTAAGTCTCAATGTGCCTGTATTTTACCTGAACCCATACCCTTCAAAACCAGAACACAATATTGCGAAGGTTACTGCTTCAGGAAGAAAATGATATGGTGGCAGTCTTCCCCGGATGACCTCATTCACGAAGAGTTCTACTGCTACTATGTAGGTAGGTAAATAGATAGATAAACCCTTTATTGCAACACCACATTATATAATATAACTAACAAATACAAGTAAACAGGATAATATAATTGAAAACTATTACTCAGCATTAAAAAAATAAAATTAAGTGTAACAATTGGCGGTCTTATCGGTCAAAGCGATCTCTTCCAGACAACTATGTTATTGAAAAGGAAGCTTGAATAAAAAAAGGTCTCGAAGTTTCTTTGGATACCTGTGGAGACTCTCGTGACACATTTACCACCGACCACAATAAGAAGTAGAGGCCCTAAACAAAAATTGAAAAGAATTCTGGTATGTACCTACAATCTAACGACTATACCACACTCTTTTGTCTTTTTAACTCCAGCTCTATCCTTGAGCCTCAATTGCACTAAGAGAAATGCTCGCTTTGTAACTTGTATGGGAGTTATGATTTTTTATGCAACTGAATGCAGATCATGTTTTGAGCTCTCAAGCTGGCCTCCAAGACTACTGCTTGCGTTATCCACTGCACTAAGGGGTTGGATCCCTTAACAAACATACACAAGGACTCTATGTCCCGACTTAAACTGTAATTAAAGGCAAAATTTCTGCAATTGAACTTGTATGAAAATTTTTACTTTTCTGTTCAAATGGTTACAAGTTTAAATAAAAAAAATACTGCACAAGGACAAACGCGGGCCACTCGTGGCCCGCGCACCGCCCAAAAAGCTAGTCTCATTATATAAAGATGGATTACCACTGACTGACTGACTGACTGACTGACATAAATGGTACGGTATGAAGGAGCAATGGGGGGTATAGAAGATGTAGGGGAAAAGTGTAGGGGGGGTTCTGAAACCAAAGGGAAAAGTCCGGGATGAGCTGAATGTGGAAGTGTGATGGAACAGGTCAACGGCTCTCGGAAACTATAAAAGATGGGGGGTAGGTGTCAAAACTAAAAATGAATAAAAACCTGGGCAACTGCCAAAAATAAAAATAAAAACATGCCTCCCGAACAAAAGACGATCGCTCCCATACAAAATGTAAATGCTTATAATTCCTAAACCGTTTGAGATAAGTATAAAGTGTTTGACCAAATGTCATAGGGAATTGGAAGGGTAATTTGGTAAAAGTGTCAAAAATCCAAGATGGCGGATTCAAAATGGCGGCCGAATTGAAAGTTGGTCCGATCCGGCTCAAAATTGGTATCGGGGGGTTTTTGGGGTCCCACATTCAAAATATGAAAATCATTTTTTGATGACGTCATTTTTCAATATGGCCGCCATACATATGATTTTTTGGATCTTTAATGGATCGTTTCTCCCAGTGGGCGTGATGGGGCTGATGGTTTTGTAGGGTTATATGTGGGGTTAGGGTAGGTGACTTTAGGAGAAACTGAATAGAGCTGAACGTGGAGTACCAGGTAGAACTGGTCAACGGCTCTCAGAAACTAAAGGAGATAGAGGGTAAGTGCCAAAACTAATGTTGATAAGCACCCTGGGCTACTGCCAAAAATTAAAAAAAAAACACACCTCCCAAACAAAAGACGATCGCGCCCATACAAAATGTAAATGCTTATAACGCCGAAACCGTTAAAGATAGGTACAGGGTGTTTGAACTAATGTTTAATGGGACCAAAAATGCAATTTGGTGGAAATGTCAAATATCCAAGATGGCGGATTCAAGATGGCGGCTACCTTAAATATTAGTCCGATCCGACTGAAAATCGATACCTAAAGATTTTTAGAGTCCCCGATTCGAAATATGAAATCCATTTTTTGATAACGTCATTTTTCAACATGGCCGCCATACAATTTTTTTTTCTGAAAATTTTATCGTTGTTTTTCGACATGTTGCCATGATAGAACGCTGAGACTTTGTAGGTGAAAAGTGTAGACAATGGTGTTACGACCTTAAAAGTCACCTGAAATGGAATGAATCTGAACCTTCTGCTAGAACAGCTTGACGGTTCTCGGAAACTAAAAGAGATAGGGGGTAAGTGCTGTAACTAATATTGACAAGCACCCTGGGCAACTGCCAAAAATTAAAAAAAAAATACAACTCCCAAACAAAAGACGATCGCGCCCATACAAAATGTAAATGCTTGCCAAAACCGTTAAAGATAGGTACGGAGGGTTTGAACTAATGTTTTAGGGGACCGGAAATGCAATTTGGTGGAAATGTCAAAAATCCAAGATGGCGGATTCAAGATGGCGGCTACCTTGAATAATGGTCCGATCCGACTGAAAATCGATATCTAAGGGTTTTTAGAGTCCCCAATTCGAAATATGAAACCCATTTTTTGATGATGGCATTATTTAAAATTTCCGTAATAGCCGTAGCTCGAAATTAGAGCCTGCGAGGCCGTAGGCCGAGCTATACCGGCGAGGCCGCAGGCCGAGCTATATAGGCCGAAGGCCGAGTTTGCTTCTATGCGAAGCGAGGCTGAAGGTCGAGCGTACTTCTAAGCAAAGCGAGGCCGAAGGCCGAGCGTACTTCTAAGCGAAGCGAGGCCGAAGGCCGAGCATGCTTCTAAGCGAAGCGAGGCCGAAGGCCGAGCGTACTTCTAAGCAAAGCGAGGCCGAAGGCCGAGTGTACTTCTAAGCGAAGCGAGGCCGAAGGCCGAGCATACTTCTAAGCGAAGCGAGGCTGAAGGCCGAGTGTCTTTCTAAGCGAAGTGAGGCCGAAGGCCGAGCGTGCTTCTAAGCGAAGTGAGTCCGAGTTTTGAGCCTACGAGGAAATAGAAGTCTTTCGTAGCGAGTTTATTTCAAAATTTAAATGATCTTCAAGACATCTGCCCACGTTAACATAGGTAATGTCATGAAATGGTATATAATAATATAATATAATATGAAATAATATTGTAATGTAATAGATGTCAATCTTGATGTGCCAATATATGGTACGTAGGTTGGTTTATCTTTAAGTTAATGTTATAATGTAAATAGTATAATTATATCGTAGTGGGATTGTGGGAGTAAGCAGAACAAAAATAAAACCAGTTAATTGTCTTGGTACATAGGTACTATATCCAATATGTACCGCACAATGCAGTGCAATCTAAGTTCTTAGTAAGTGTTACGATATATTACGTACATCCGTGTGAAATACATGGAACAGTCAACTTTTTAAGGAAGGGCCCCATTCATCTTAGTCGTAATTTATTTACTGCTGAAGATATGCATACGGAAGGACTGGATAGAACCGGCATGCATACAACATAGTCCTGCGACCTTGTTCAGTACGTCATCCACATTGTCGGTGAACTAATTACAACTACATATCAAACTAAGAGCTATTTAGACATACAGTCAGATGGACAGATGAACAGACAAAGAACACACCACTGCCTAACATATTTAGTTCAAAGAGTTTATCTTTAAGATTTAACCGAAAACCCACATTGAGCGTTACACTTTAGTATTAATGAAATTATATACCTAAGTTTTAATATAATATGATTTTAAGTGTTAAAGCTTGTTTAGATATAACAAATCTTGCAACACATCCCCATACATCGATTAAAACTAACTAAGAGAAATAAATTTGATGCTTGAATGGGGGCCTATAGATGGCCTGCCAGTCATGGCATTTGGCACGGATTGATGAAGATGATGATGAAGATGCGGGTCTAAAACTCGTCCCTAGATACCTTACTACGTATTTTCCACTCTGAAATCGCAATATATAAGTTCCTACTGTATAAACGCCTTAAAAATATGTTTAATTAAGGTATTACGGGAGACACAAAGTAATGTAACGTTAGTAATGTAAAGTATATGTAACGTTTACACACGTAAACCCGTAAGGTTATGATAAATGTGACAATAATTTTATAAGCGTGAATATAGATATGAACGAGTGTGCAGGTACCTATTTATATTTTGTTTAGTAGTAACTTTAGAACATGTACTCACTCATACCCCCGTACTATATAGGATCCCCTGTGTCGCGGAACAAACCACACACATTAACACATCAAACAATTATAGCTAAAGAGCAAGCAAATAATGTCTGATACCTCTGCATTTCTTTGTTCAATTTGGCCGCTCTATCTAAGGTTTTGTAATTGTTTATAAAATATATGTATATTCACGCATCAAATTTATTTAGACATCTACTTAAGGTAGAGACGCTGTCTGTATACTCTAGGTATATGTTATAAGGTAGATAGAATTGAAATGCAAAAAGCTATTGAAAATATACCTTTGAATTAAAGAGTACCAACATTTATAAGAAACGCCTTATGAAACTTGAGTTAACTTTGTTGCAAAGATTTCATACCTCTAGATGTAAGTTTCAGTTTCATCAACAAGTTACCCTTGATGCTACCTCCATGTAATGGTAAATCTTAATTACAAACATGTAAAGTCGTTTCCACTTCTTATGCTTAGCACGTACTTATATTCCTAAATGGCTGAAGTGGTATGGATTTTAAGGAGTCCGCATGGGGAAGTGGCTACCACACTCTTCTACCGCACTATTGCCAGTTATTAAACCGCCAAGCAGAAGTGTGCAAACATTACGTTTTTTCGGTTTGAAGTGTAATGATGATTCCAGTGAAATTACAGGGTAAGGGAAGCTGAATAAAAATGACTATGGGTCCAAATTCCGAATCTAATTCCTTTCAGATTAATTATTTATTAAATATGGGAGTTTCGGTAATAGCCAAGTATTGCTATTCTTACGTCATATATTGCATTTATGTGTTTTACATAGTAACCTTCAGTTAATTGAAGTAAATAACCACAGGTTCAAACGCGATTATAAGCAGTTTCGCCAAAGATATATCAATAATGCGTTACCGCAATTATGTTTTCTAAGCCGAGGATAGTTGCCACTATTACTAAAAAATGTCATAAGTATCGAAGACAGTCAGTATGCAGAAGCTGACACAGGTGTTTTTCGTGGCGTTTCTGCATGCACGTCTATACTTTTTGTTTACTATACCTATATTATATCTTAAAACAATTCTACAAATATTAATGTGAGTACTACATTCAAACTGACTTTGATACTTATTACTTATACTTAACTAAGACCAGCTTGAGTGGTCCAAAAATGTTCTGCATTCAGTTGCGTAAAAAATCTTAGTCTTATATAAGCTACAAAAGTTTATACTTTGACCACATACGACTATTTGGGTGGCGTTTCAATTCGGCTTCAAGTCTGGGATTATTTCATTCGTACTCAATATAGACATAATACTTACTAATACAAGTTACTTCTACTAACTGTTTAACGGTTAACCTATATAATAGCTAACATAAATCATCGTTATCAACACCAATGACTAATATGACTAATCACTATGCTACAAAATTAACAAACTGTCTGTAAGACATAATAATTGCATACCAAATTAAACATTCCTTTCGTGGTTTATTTGGTCTGATCAAAGTATAGTATGTGATAGTGATAGGTGCAACGACGAGCAAAGCAATCAGGAGCGTTAGGTTCACGTATGTTGGTTAAAAGTGAATGATTATTTGTCAAAAGATTAAACACATCCCCATACATCGGTTAAAACCAACTAAAGAAAATAAAAAGAGAAATAAATTTGATGCTTGAATGGGGGCCTATAGGTGGCCTGCCAGTGGCATTTGGCACGGATTGTTAGAAGATGCGGGTCCAAAACTCGTCCCTAGATACCTTACTATGTATTTTCCACTCTGAAATCGCAATATATAAGTTCCTACTGTATAAACGCCTTGAAACATATGTTTAATTGAGGTATTACGGGAGACACAAAGTTATTACATGTAACGTTTACCGTGTATACCCGACTGCATTAAGGTTATAATAAGTGTGATGTGACAATAATTTTATAAACGTGAATATTGATATGAATGAGTGTAGGTTTTCTTTACCTATTTCGATTTTCTTTACAATGTAACGGTTGAACGACTTTGGATGAAATTCGGAATAACGTTTATAACATGTACTTACACATACCCCCGTACTATATAGGATCCCCAGTGTCGCGTAACAAAACACACACATTAACACATCGAACAATTATAGCTGAAGAGCAAGCAAATAATGTCTGATACCTCTGCATTTCTTTGTTCAATTTGGCCGTTCTAAGGTTTTATAATTGTTTATTCCTATATATATATTCACGAATCAAATTTATTTAGGCGTCTACTTAAGGTAGATACGCTGTCTGTTTACTCTAGGTATATGTTATTACTTCAGTGTTTAGACTGGTAGGTACGATTAGGCTAGATAGAATTGAAATGCAAAAAGCTATGGTAAAAATACCTTTGAATTCAAGAGTACCTAAATTTATAAGAAACGCGTCATGTAGTTTGAGTTAACTTTGTTGCAAAGACCCCTAGATATATCAGTTTTTTCATCAAGTTACTCTCGATGCCACCTCTATGTAATGGTAAAACTCTTTACATACATGTAAAGTCGTTTCCACTACATATGTATAGCACGTACCTACGTAAATTCCTAAATGGCTGAAGTGGTATGGATTTTCCAGAGTCCGCATGTGGCTATTCTTATAAATTTGAGTCCAGACAACCTCCACGCAGTGACATAAAAAGGGTGCAACGTCATCTAAGAAGCTTAAGTGTCACAGTTAGCTGGAAAACTAATGAAGACATCTTAAGCTACTACTTACTTTTCAGCAATAAATGTATATATAATAGGCTTATAGACCTTTCAAGGGGACACATACACAGATATAATACACAGATTTCGAAGGTCAATATCTTAATGTCATGGTAGAGATGCTTGCTGCAATGTATGTAATTAAAATACATACGAAGTGTGATGTGCTGTTCACACTTGGAACAATATTTTATTTTAACTATATAGAATTAGAACCCAGCTTATTGAGATATGTATAGCTCTTTTCATTCGTCCTTAAATATATATATACGTAGTATTGTATTCTCTTTGGAATATATCAAGAGAAAGACTTGACTTTACACAATTACTAATTTGACTGTTTTTAAAGTTATTTGACTGTTTTTAAAGTTAACAGCTTACAGTAGCAACTAAAAACATGAGTAGGCATTTTATGGTCAAGATGTTTTGTGGTTCTGCATTGAATATCGCTATCAAATCGTTCCTTAAGCTATGGCGGAAAATGAAATTGGAAACAATAGATTGAATAAGAACCCAGCTTATTGAGATATGTATAGCTCTTTTCATTCGTCCTTAAATATATATATACGTAGTATTGTATTCTCTTTGGAATATATCAAGAGAAAGACTTGACTTTACACAATTACTAATTTGACTGTTTTTAAAGTTATTTGACTGTTTTTAAAGTTAACAGCTTACAGTAGCAACTAAAAACATGAGTAGGCATTTTATGGTCAAGATGTTTTGTGGTTCTGCATTGAATATCGCTATCAAATCGTTCCTTAAGCTATGGCGGAAAATGAAATTGGAAACAATAGATTGAATAAAATGTTGCATATTAAAGTTGTGAAGCTTCGTGTGTGTAAATAAAATTAATGCCAATGTTACGATTTGTAATGTATGATTTGTGTTGTTCTTCAATCTTAATTTATATTAATGCCAAAGAATGTAGGTAAAAAGCACTGCGACCGTCCCCTAGGTCAAACTTAAAAGGCAGGTATATTTGATACGTAACTTGGTTTTTTTAAGTGAAGATGATGATGGAATAAGTATATTTATATGGTAGTGGGAGTTAGCAGAACAAAATTAAAACCAGTTAATTGCCTTGGTACATACTAAATCCTATACATACCGAACAATGAAGTGCAATCTAATTCCTTAGTAGGTTTTACGACCTATATACATCCATGTGAAAACCTACACATGGAATAGTAAAATTTTCAAACAAGGGCTCCCTACATTTATTATTATATGAGACGTAAAACTTTTACTGCTGAAGATATGCATACGGAAGGACCAGATGAAAGCTGCATGCATCCAAGATAGTCCTGCGACCTTATTTAGTACGTCTTCCACATTGTCGGTGGACGACCTACCTGCTCTACCAGACTCTCAGTCAGACGGACAGATGGACAAACGGATAAACAACATCAACCTACGGTTGGATATAGATAGGGATATAATGATATACTACCACACTATTGCCTACCACATTTAGTTCAAAGAATTTTACCCTAAGACTTAACTGAAACCACACATTGAGCGTTATGTTTTAGTATTTATACCTTAGTTTTATTATAATATTATGATTTTTAAGTGCTAATGCTTGCTTAGATAAACCAAATGTTGCAATACATCCTCATACACCGGTTAAAATCAACTAAGAGAAAACAAATGATGGTTGGATGGGTGCCTATAGAAAGTGTCTACGAGATTCAAAGCCACACAAATGAATTGAATAAATATGAGCAATGATGAGAAAGATCGTTTTAATGTATCGTTGGTGTAGTGGTGGCAGCGCTGCTTTGGAATGTAGAACTCTTGGTTTGGATTCCCGGTTAGGACAGTTGTTGGAATTTTCTGACAGAGAAATTCAAACTGTCCGGCGTCTGAAACACTGCCCTGTAGGTGACAATAGGCCTTATATGGGAGCAATACATATCTGGTATGGGTGTTTGATAAATACTCCTACCTACCTCTCTAAGATATGTACGCATGAACTTAATGTTATTTTTGTTTAAAATATGTATATCATTATTTACGTTACATATAAATTACTTTTACTAAGGTTAAACTCCAGGGATACTTTGAAAAAAAAAACTGTTTTAATATTTATTTTAAAATTTACTTGTAACGAGTTTCGAGTCAATTAAAACAATTTTATAGAAAATTGCAGAGTTATTTAGTAAATTAAGTCGTTACTTACTTTTGAGTAATGAATATATATAAAGAATAGGCTCCTCACTTTTCATACATCGTGAAATATTTTTCGGGACTATCTCTGTCATCATCATCATCATCAGCCTGTAGCAGTCCACTGCTGGACATAGGCCTCTCTAATTGCACTATCTCTGTGCAAAGAACATATTAATAAACAAAAAATCATGAACCGACAAATACTTAGCTTTTCATGACAACTAATTATAATATATATCGATGCAAGTAAACGTTTTTGCTGTAAGTTTGCTGTAAGTTGTTTAGCCAAAACCCACCTTTCCCCAGAGCCAAAGAACATTAAAAATGTCTTCAAAAAATCTTTGACAGATATATGATTTTTGTAACACAGTTTTGTTATAGTAATAATACTCATGAAGAGCAATGAAAATATTTTTGTTAAAGTTATTACCTGTAGGCTTTTTACTACTTACAGTAATTGACTTTTCATTTAAAGACCTGACGTCGTAAGTAGTTTGGTGACTTCTATGGAGATAAGTTTCGTATTATCCACACATTTGAAATGCTTATACTTGAATAGGTATTTAATACATTACCTACTATATAACAGATGTAAGACTAACTCTAAAAAATGCTGATATAATACATTACACTTTATTGGCATAGGAATGCTGTTAGTTATATCAGATGTTTAATAATAAACTGAACTTTTGCTGTAGTATAGTGTTAAAACACTGTGTTTAAGTGACTTATTCCTAGCTAATTGAACAAGGAAACTTTTCAAAATTATACCTATTGTAAAAATCTTATAGTAGCGATATGAGACCCAGACCGTTCGACGCAGATTTTTTTTAGGAATATAGCTGTTTGCTCAGTAAACTTACGCCGTTCTTGATACTTACAGCTAATACTGTTTTCTTACGTCTCCACACACATATATACGGAGTAAGTATATCATGAGAATCGCTTTGGAACATTGGGACAAGGGTGTTTCAGTAGGAGGTCGGAAGATATCCAACTTATGATGAGATACGATGATACTACTCTTCTCGCTCAAATAAAAAAAGACATGGAACACCTGTTGACACGTTTAGAGACAACAAGCCTCTCCTACAGGCTTGTGATCAACAGAGACAAAACCAAGATGATAATCGTAGACCGAACTGAACTAAATCAACCTGACATTTCTGTGATTGGCAACTGTGAAATTGTTCAATCCTACGTGTACCTAGGATCCACGAGCACAAACACGAGGGGCTATGAGAACTAAATTCAAAAAAGATTTGCTAAGACAAGATCTGCCGTTGATAAGGTCAAAAGAGTCAGGTGCAACCGAAATATCACCAAATCCACGAAACTCTGCATGAAGAAAACTTTAATGTTGCCGATATTTCTCTATGGCGCAGAAACATGAACGGTTCACCTGAGAGACCGACGCAAAATCGATGCCCTTGAAATGTGGTGCTGGCGGCGACTGCTGCGGACGAACGAGAGATTATCTAAGACTGTGCAAATACGTGTCCTGAAATACTTCGGACACATTATTCGACATGAAAACTCCATAAAACGACTCGTAGTCCAGGGGCAAGTAGAAAGCAAGCAGTCGATCACACGCGTTGGGCAGAACTCACAAAAGCTGAAACAGAAACTTCCATAGTCTAAAGCACTTTTAAGTGTTATTTAAGATTTAGGTATATGTTTTTATTAAAATTCAAAATTAGCAGCCTTCCTATCACATATTTCAAAGATGTAGGGTTTACTCGAATGTTTTGAGATTGAGAGTTATGTTTTATTCTTTTAGAGTTTATTTATGCATACGTAAGTTTTTATCGTTTGCTTTTTATACTCTAACGGCTGCTTGGCGAAATGTAGCTTTGCAATCTGTCCCCTAATATGCACGTTACAATAAATTAATGTAAGACGTCCACTGCTAAACATATGCGTCCCGATCGATTTACAAAAGACCGCATGGAAGCGACCTGTATAAAAGTTCGGTCTGTGGTTACCGGCCCCATCGGCCATTAGTTCAAGGCGTTATGTGTCATGTCCACTGCCATTTCAACTGGCTAACCCTCTGGGCTATGCATGACTTTCGTTCCTGTACTAAATCAGTCCTAATTTCCGATTTAATCACTACGGAATACACCGAGCATAGCCCTTTCTAAAGTTCGTTGTATGACTTTGAGCTTACATATGAATCCCTTAGTCAGTGACCAAGTTCAGTGTCATAAATAATCACTGATCATACATGAACGGAGTAAAATAGAGGATCCGAAGTCTTCTTTTATTGAGAGATTAAAAATGTTACGGCACTTGTGTGGCTAAGGAGAATCTAATGATTAATTTTATATAATGCATCAAGTCATTTCGACTTAATTACATTTAAGAAAATAGAAAATATAGTGGGGTTTATTTCCGCCACGGTTGTTCTTATTCCTTTTGTATATCACAAGGTATTTAATAATTACAGCGTTCCGTAAGATAGGGAGAAGGAAACTGATTGAAGATTGTAGAGGCAAAGCATAGCATGAGATTCGTGGCACTTACGGATAGGAATCCACTTTAACTGATATTTGTATTCTGATATGTCAGGGTCGAACATAAGCTTGCAGACAGCCAATGAAATGGATTCAGACTTTTTGGAGCCGTTCTTACTAATTTAATAGTTCTTTTGTATACACAAGGTATGATAGTCAATAGTTTGATAGCAAATACCCACAACTTATATTCAAAAAATGTGTGCAGAATCGAACAAGATTCAATATAAATTAGTACTGCCCATATCAAAATTAAAAATGCACAGCTCATGGGCAAATGTTATGTCAATAAATACTTGATAGAATACATAATGACTTTTGCTGAACTTTAAGCTAAATTCAGGCATAACATTTTTACAAAGCCATTAAATTACTTACTAATAAAAAATGCTACTGTGACTTTGATGAACTCATGAACGATTCATGCAATTATTTCAAATAATGATAAATAATTATTTTGATAAATGTGAATTAATTTATAGTAACATGAATGAGTCGGTCCGTTCTTAGTATTGTTCCTCTAATATTGCTACAAACGAATAGGGAAATTTATTACTACCATAACATTAGATGTATACAATATAAATATGATTTCAATAAATAATCGGGTATGCGTCTGAAACGAGAGCCATTGTTACCTTAGTTTTAAAAGGTAAAAAATATTCGAAGACGTTAAAAAAAACTGAATGTAATAATTCAGTATCTTGCTTACGGTGTTCGTATGAGTACCTGCGCTATAACAGATGGTTTTCTAACGTGACTCATAAGTTATTAGAATATGGCATACGAAAGGTATCCCTGCATTTCACCGACACTTAATATATCATGCGACCTTTGGTTAGGTTAGGTTTGAAATGCGACAAAACTACGCGTAAGCCGAGCGAGCAAAGCGAGCGTGCCGCGGCAGCGGCTGGCGAAGCGCTTAAAACTAAGGAATGAATGATTATCTACTAGGCAGAGCCTGTACTATGGTAACCTAATGACTGATATACATACTTATATACATATACACACCCAGACACAGCTCAAACATACATGTTCATCCACACGCGGTGTTCAGGTCCCCAACTAGGCAGAGCTGTACTATGGTAACCTGATGACTAATATACATACTTATATACATATACACACCCAGACACAGCTCAAGCAGACATGTTCATCTACACGCGGTATTTAGGACAGGTTCAGGTGTTTGTTGAAACTATATAGGTACCTAAGTTTTATGTAATTACTTACAATAATATCATTAAATATGATAACATGATTTTACGATTCAACTATAAAATATCTTCCATACAAATTAATTAAAATTAGCTGTTGGCATGAATGGCTTGATAGATTTATCAATGACTAGCTGCGCTCCGTGGTTACAACCGAGCGGTGAAGGTCGATGATGATGATAAATATAGCGTATGTTACTCAGGCATAATAGAGTTTTCTACTGGTGAAATATTTTTTGGAACCGGTTAGTAGTTTTTGCGTTTATCCACTATACACTATCAAATAATTCTATGTACTCAGACGAGCGAATGACTAAACAGGTTTTTATTTCAGCACCATTTAGATTATAGAGAACTTTCGTTCCTGTTATCATAGGGAATATTTCACAATTTGCTGTTACCATAATAAGCTATACAAAGATTATTAGGTTGTATTAAGGTATTAGACCTTTATTATTTTTTTGTCCAGAACACGCTATGATTCTAACAAGTACTGAAGATAATTATAAAATAAAGAACACGACTACAAACTAAGAATGTAAAAAGTTATATTATCTTATGGAACAGCAGATATAAGTGGGTTCATTAGATATTTGTTTAGTATCGTTTCAACAGTTATTTTTTATTTTTGATAAATTAATAGGTACGACATTATAATTGGAGATTTAGCACAGTGACTCCAGTCTACATCAGTTTAATAGTTTAAAAATCAAGTTAAAAAATCATGGAGTACCTTTTGTTGACGGCTCCGTCTGCGTTGATATTTGATATACCAAAGTTTGCTACGGCGTAGCAGATTGTTTCCGGTTTATTTCTGTGTGAAATTTCATCAACAGTTTAAGCATAAAAGAAGAACAAACAAACAATTAACTACTAAGCGACAAATACGCTTTCGCTTTATAATATTATAATAAGCATGCTGCGTCTTGCTTTGAAAATACCATCCGACATCAGTTTAGTTTTAAGGGGTAAAAATATTTGGAGACGATAAAATTGAAAGAAATATTTCAGTATCTGGCTAACGGCGTTTGTATGAGTACCTGCGCTATAACAAATGGTTTTCTAACATGACTCAAAAGTTCTTAGAATATGGCATACGAGAGGTATTTCATATTTCACTATCACATAATTTATCATCGGTCCAGTAGTTTCGGAGTTCAATTCAAACCAACAAAATCGTTCCTCTTTATAATATTATAGTGTAGATATAAAGTTTTGTTACCATCAGGTCATATTACGTATCTTGTGGTCAGTAAGATCAGTAGTGCATTGAATATTTCTTTGCGTTTTAAGACTTCCACAAGGATGGTTTACTAATTCTAATTATTACTTTGGAATGGTAAATCGGCAAACACTCACGTCTATTATCTGGTCGTTATTACTCCGACGGTGTTCGGGCAGTACTGATGCCCATCCTCAAAAACTAATTATTTGTAATAAGTTATTAAGTTTGATCTCGCAAAGCAGGCGTTAAGGCTTGAAAAATAAGATTATATAATGATATTTAAAAAACAAATGATATTTGTTCACGTAGCCTAAGAAATACAATGAACAGAATGAAAATTAAATAAAATAATCAAAGCGTTTCTTATGTTATTGTAACAAAATCGAAATAAATACGCATTGTGTTTCATAAACTGTATATTTTTTGTAAAAGTAGTTATGTAATGTCAACCAAAGTATTCAATAATTTGCCGGATAATATGAAGATAACACATTGTTGAATTAAAGAATTTAAAAATACTCTGAATAAAATACTTATTGAAAAATGCTACTATAGGTACAGTTGACGACTACTTGTGTGATAAATACAATTAGAGTAATTAGCAATTATGACATACTCTTTTATTTAATTACACTGATTTGATTCCTTGACATTATTCGTAATTAAAATCCACTCTAATTATATAAACAGCTATAACTCCGCAACCATAATAGATAGGTACGGGGTAATTGAAGTAATGTTATAGGGGACCGGAAGTGCATTTTGGGGAATGCGTTGAAAATCTGAGATGACGGATTCAAAATGGCGGCCAACTTAAACATAGTAGGTAAGTAAGTTAAATACTACTACTTCTTACTCAATGAAATGAGAGCATTAAATAATATTTTTTTGCTGTCAGGATGCGACGAAAATGTGTTGCCATATGGGTATCATGCCATACCGAAGTAATAACAAGAACATATTATCTTTTTTTTAATGAATATTAATATACTTACTTATATTTGGTACACCACTCGATACATTACATAAATTTGTGTTCGTAAAATGCAATGTGTTGAAAGACATCAGTTAAATATAGTTTATTGACGGATGATGCTGTTTTTTATACCATTAAGCCGTACATACATACACCCTTAATACATAGGCACGCTATTCAGAAAGTAACTAAGTCTGGAGACAAAGTAGGTATGTAAGTTATTTGTAATTAGGTACTACTATTTTCTCAATGAAAGGGTAGCAATAAATAATAAAATCTTCGATGTCGGGATGCGAGTCATATTGAGCAAAAAAAAGAAAAACAGAAAACTAAAAAAAATAAGTCCTGTGTTGTTGCTCTCTCTTATTGAGTGGTTATCTTATTAGTTACGATTGTATTGTCAAATGATCCGCCATTATCATTGGAATGGCCTGAATTGCTTCCTCAAAGGCTGGCAACTCAATCTCGAGACTTCTCGTATTGCGGATGTTCGTGGGCAACAGTGATCACTTACCATCAGAAGAGCCGCCCGTCCGTTTGTAATTATGTTCACACAGTCAAACCCCCGTACTAAAATTACTAAAAAGTTAGGGTTTTTTCTTTGTGTTATTAGGAGTCGGCATATGCACGAAGCCCACCTGGTATTAAGTGGCAATCTTTACGGCTGGTACTGCGCCTGTAATTCTGAGACTATAGTAAGGCCATAAGTCATTACTCGTAACATACACTGATGTAAGATATGGCCAGCATGGTTCAAATATCATGGAGTTTGCGGCTCCGTCTGCGTGGATATTTAATATACCGAAGCACATTGTTTTGCGGTCTATTTCTGTGTGAACTTTCATCAACACCAGTTTAGCAGCTTAAGCATAAAAGAAGAACGAACAAACAATAAACTACGAAGCGACAAATACGCTTTTGCTTTATAAATATTTTGATTTTAAGCATGCTGCGTGCACCGCTTTGCTTTGAAAATATTACCCGACATCAGTTTAGTTTTCTATTAGAAGTACTACTTTACGGACATAACTACTTGTGTTAAAATTTTAAATACATCGGTTCAAGAGAATTGTCACGTAGGAGTTCAATACAAACAGATATTTTCACATTGTTATTGTTTATTGAAAATATATAGGTACATACTTAAATTGTATGTAATTGCTTACAATAATATGATTCAATATAATAAAATAGTTTTACGAGTATAATTCATCTATAAAATATCTTCCAGACAAATTAATTAAAATTAGCTGTTGGTATGAATGGATTGATAGATTTATTAATGACTAGCTGTGCTCCGCAGTAACAACCACGCGGTGAAGGGCGGTAATGATGCTCAATGTAGCGTAGTTACTCAGGCATAACATAGCTTTCCAATGGTGAAAGATTTTTTGGAACCGGTTAGTAGTTTTGCGTTTATCCGTTATACGTTATCAAATCTTCACTCTTTATTATTAGAGTAGACATGGATTAACACTAAGTACACGTTAGTATTGCATGTTATATTAACACGGAAAAGTAGTTATTGTGTCATAACTGTAATAGTTAGATATGTCGTATTGCATCCGTTTTATGTAGACATTGATGTCTTCTATAATAATACTGCAGTAGGTACATCACTCTGCTCCATTGTCAATAGTTTCCAAATTTTGAAAATATTGTGTCCTACTCAGTAATAATGTGGCTTTCTAACGGCAAACCATTGTTTTAATCGGTCCAAAGATACTCGTATTATTTACAAACTAAAAGGGAATGTCTGATACCCCTAAGAGTGTGATTGTGGTGGGAAGTGTGGTGTGAGTGCATGTCTGTACTTACCTACTTAATTATTGTTAATGAAGTTGTCTCATATTCTCTATGGTTCTATATTCCTTGGCCAGTGGCGGAAGAAATAATAATGTGGTAAATCATGATATTAAAAACGTCACTATCGAAAAGTGTGTGTTTATACATCTCTCTCGCCGTCATCAAATGCCTTTACCTGCGCATGGAATTAAGGACATGTAAACTCGCCCCGCGTCGGATTGATTGAAAAATTAATTTGTGAAATGTAGCTAAGTGAGCAGGTTATTTCCTACTACTTATTTAATGAAAAGCCAGAATTAAACAGTTTTCCCTTCGTTGTTTGAATGCGATTGAAATGCGAAACGTAAGATGCAAGGGACTCTACTTACTGTGTGTGCGCAAGCGTTAGGTACTGTACTGTAAGGGTACAGTAGCATGTGAAATCAGTAAGTGTTATATATAATATTGTTAGATAATTTATTGATTAAGGCGTTACTTTGCGGAAATGCTTTTTTCAGCGGAAGTGTCACTAAATATTTTTTAATATCGTTTTTTGATAATATTGTTATATAAAAGTGTATATGACTATGACGGTCAGTATTATTTTTGTTACAAATTTGACACAAAAGTTTAAGTAAATTTGTAGTGCAGGTGTTATGAAAAAATAATCTACTTATTAACAAAGTTGAAATCAAAAAAGTTGTGGGATGGAATGATACTTTTAATATTTATTCATTTTATGGTAAACAAAAATTAAAACATACGTAATTAACAGCTTACCTATTACTGCAGTTCACAGATTATTCCTCTACATCTTATAGATGCCAAAGTACTCGTACCTACAGTATAAATATCTAAATAGATATTCTGTTTTAAATAAGGAAAATTTAAATATCAATGAAATAACAAAGTTATTATAAAATATAATGTTCACACACTCGTAGGTACCCAGTACCGTAAAGTCGCAGGTGTTAGGTGCTAATCTCTGCCTTTAGCAGACGTATGTCCTCACAACTGCATTGCGCACGTAAAAATGAGACATTGTAAGTCTCTATGTGCCTGTAATTTTACCCGCACCCATTCAAAACCAGAACACAATATTGCGAACGTTACTGCTTCGGGGTAGAAACAGGTATGGTGGCAGTATTCCCCGGATGAACTCATTCAAGAAGAATTCTACTGCTACTATGTAGTTAGGTAAATAGATAGATAGATTAACTCTTTATTGCAACACCACATTATAAAATATCACTAACAAATAAATAGGATAATATAATTGAATACTATTACTCAACTATAAAAAACTTAACATTAAGTGTTACAATTGAAAAGGAAGCTTGAATAAAAAAGGTCTCAAAGAAAGTTTCCTTGGACACCTGTGGAGACTCTTGTGACACAATTACCACCGACCACACTTAGAAGTAGAGCCCCTAAACAAAAATTGAAAAGAATTCTGGTATGTACCTACAATCTTACGACTATACCACACTTTTTTATCTTTCTTATTCAAAATGACCGCTGTATTCTTGAGCCTAAATTGCACTAAGAGAAATGCTCGCTTTATAACTTGTATAGGAGTTATGATTTTATACGCAACTGAATGCAGATAATTTTTCAAACTCTCAAGCTGGTCTCCAAGACTACTGCTCACGATAACCACTGCACTAAGGGGGTGGATCCCTTAACAAACATACACAAGGACTCTATGTTCCTACTTAAACTGTAATTAAAGGAAAAATTTCTGCAATTGAACTTGTATGAAAATTTTTACTTTTCTGTTCATATGGTTAAAGTTTAGCAACAAAAACTAATGCACAAGGACAAACGCGGGCCACTCGTGGCCCGCGCACCGCCCAACACCTAGTTATTATACTATATAAAGCTCGATTACCATTCATGTACTGACTGATTGACTGATTGACCTATTTGTTCTCCTAGAAGGAGCAATGGGGGGTATAGAAGATGTAGGGTAAAAGTGTAGGGGGGGTTCCGGTGAGTTGGGAAAAAATCCGAAAAGTGCTGATTGTTTAAGTCTGATGGAACTGGTCAACGGCTCTCGGAAACTATAAATTATAGGGGGTTAGTGCCAAAACTAAAAATGACCAAAACCCTGGGCAACTGCCAAAAATTAAAAAAAAAACATACCTCCCAAACAAAAGACGATCGCTCCCATACAAAATGTAAATGCTTATAATTCCTAAACCGTTTGAGATAAGTATAAAGTGTTTGACCAAATGTCATAGGGAATCGGAAGGGTAATTTAGTAAAAGTGTCAAAAATCCAAGATGGCGGATTCAAAATGGCGGCCGAATTGAAAGTTGGTCCGATCCGGCTCAAAATTGGTATCGGGGGGTTTTTGGGGTCCCACATTCCAAATATGAAAACCATTTTTTGATGACGTCATTTTTCAATATGGCCGCCATACATATGATTTTTTGGATCTTTAATGGATCGTTTCTCCCAGTGGGCGTGATGGGGATTATGGTTTTATCGGGTTATATGTGGGGTTAGGGTAGGTGACTTTAGAAGAAACTGAATTGAGCTGAACGTGGATTACCAGGTAGAACAGGTCAACGGCTCTCGGAAACTAAAAGAGATAGGGGGTAAGTGCCAAAACTAATGTTGACAAGCACCCTGGGCATTTTCTAAAAATTAAAAAAAAAACACACCTCCCAAACAAAAGACGATCGCGCCCATACAAAATGTAAATGCTTATAACGCCGAAACCGTTAAAGATAGATACAGGGTGTTTGAACTAATGTTTAAGTGGACCGAAAATGCAATGTGGCGGAAATGTCAAATATCCAAGATGGCGGATTCAACATGGCGGCTACCTTAAATATTAGTCCGATCCGACTGAAAATCGATATCTAAGAGTTTTTGGAGTCCTCGATTTGAAATATGAAATCCATTTTTTGATGACGTCATTTTTCAACATGGCCGCCATACAACTTTTTTCTCTGGAAAATTTATCGTAGTTTTTCGACATGTTGGCATGATGGAACGCTGAGGCTTTGTAAGTGAAAAGTATAGGCAGTGGTCTTACGTCCTTAAGTGACACCTGAAAGGAGCTGAATGTGTACCTTCTGATGGAACAGCTTGACGGGTCTCGGAAACTAAAAGAGATAGGTAGTTAGTGCCAAAACTAATGTTGACAAGCACCCTGGGCATTTTCTAAAAATTAAAAAAAAAACACACCTCCCAAACAAAAGACGATCGCGCCCATACAAAATGTAAATGCTTATAACGCCGAAACCGTTAAAGATAAATACAGGGTGTTTGAACTAATGTTTAAGGGGACCGAAAATGCAATGTGGCGGAAATGTCAAATATCCAAGATGGCGGATTCAACATGGCGGCTACCTTAAATATTAGTCCGATCCGACTGAAAATCGATATCTAAGGGTTTTTGGAGTCCTCGATTTGAAATATGAAATCCATTTTTTGATGACGGCATTGGTCAAAATGGCGAGGCCGCAGGCCGAGCTATATTGACGAGGCCGAAGTCCGAGTGTGCTCCTAAGTGAAGTGAGGCCGAAGGCCGAGCGTTCTTCTAAGCAAAGCGAAGCCGAAGGCTGAGCGTCCTTCTATGCAAAGCGAGGCCGAAGGCCGAGCGTACTTCTAAGCGAAGCGAAGCCGAAGGCCGAGCATGCTTCTAAGCGAAGCGCGGGCGAGTTTTGAGCCCACGAGGAAATATAGAAATAGCCTTTCATGGCGAGGTCGAAGGCCAAGCTTTCGCTAATTAATGTCAATGATCTTCAACGCCCAAGTTAACATAGGTAATGTGAATCATCATGAACACTACTATTAGTACGAGTAATACTGACATGACATGCTACAAATAAACGTTTGATTTCCTTCGTTGACTTGGGTTTGTTATTATGAATTTGTCCAACAACACGCACATAAAAAGGCAGCGTCTTCCAAGAAGCTAAACCAAATAAAGATAAAAGATAAAGATACATTTATTTACCCAGAGTAAAAGATACACAATATGAACAGGTTACTGTAAAAAACTTAACTAACATAGAACACATTGTACTAAATCAAAAAAGTATATCAGTGAGCCCCAAACTAAGCACAAGGCTTGTATCTTGGGACTCTGGTGCGAAGTTACCAGGAGACAGTACATTTAATGATACAATAGAAGATCAAGAAAACAAAATTGAATCGATTCATTAACACACAACATTTAGTCTTAGTTATTAATTTAATTAATATGGTTCGATGTGTAAGAAAATCAAATAGTAATTGTTAATGTTTTATAAGGTATTTAATTTTAGGTGTTTCTTAACGACTTTATGCTATATACTATACAGACTGCAAATAAGCTCCTCGGTCTCGTTGTAGGATAAGTTTAAGAGCCAATCCCTTAATTTTTTCTTGAAGGCGTATCTGGTGAGGTCATTGCATTTTCCTAACAGCATATATATTTTGTTGTACGTACACGAAATTGAGTATGCAGGGCTACGTTTGGCCATTAAGGATTGAATACGAGGGAGTGGTATCATATAGGCTCTTTTTGGTCGTTTGGATATTAAACAGGCGTAGTCATGTCGATTTTTGAAACTGAAATGGTATTTTAGGACTGCGTTATAAACGAAAAGCTGCCGAACTCTCAGAACTTTAAACTCATTATAAAGTAAATCGGTAGGAAAAATAATTTGCTTCCGTAGAAAAACCTTGATCAAAGCTCGCTGAGCTCTTTCTATGGTTTTAAAAATTGTTTTGCCTGAACTACCCCAGATTGTAATACAATACAGAAGTATTGGCTGGCACAGCGCAATATAGATTTGCTTCGGGAGTGTTGTAGGTGCACAATCACGGAGTTCTTTCATTAAGTGAATTTGTTCATTAAGTGAAACTTCAATTATGTGCTGCTTGAAAGAGAGATTTTCATCAATGCTTACACCAAGATATCTAATGCTTTTGGTGCTGTCAATAGAGCTGCAGGAGCAGAGAGAGGATCGAAGTCGGGGATCGGAAGAGCAATAGTGTATTTTGAGCTGTAATTGGGCAGGTGGCTGGGAAATACTGGTTTTAGTAAAAGCTATGTACTTAGTCTTTTTGGTATTTAAAGTAAGCAAATTTTTATCTAAAGCTTTAGCCAGCACAGAGAGTCCGTTTTCAGCAAGATTAAAATCATGAAACACAACCCCATACACCAAATAAAATCAACATTTGATGCTTGGAAGGGTGCCTAGGTGACCTAGCAGTCATGGAGTTAGACAGGGATTGTCAGAAGATGCGGGTTCAAAACCCGTAGAGAGATAGGTAGTTTCCATTATCAAATAGAAATACATAAGTTCGTTCGTATAATAATCTTGATAGATATATATTAATCGAGGCATTGTTGCAATTGTAAAGTATTTATAAAAACCGTAAATACACTATCTGCAGAGATTATGAATGACCCACTTATGTTATAAACGTGAATAAGAATGTAAATTGATGTGTACATTTGTTAATTCCTTACGTTTTAACGTTTCAACGGATCTAGATGAAATTCGGAATAACTTTTAAAACGTTTACACACCCATACCCCCGTACTAAGATCCCCGGGTCACAGAGACATGGACAAACAGACTAATACATAACAAAAACCATGGCCCGAGAATAAACAATTCTGCTCATCCCACATACTCCTACCTTCAAATCCAAAGTTTATCAACATTACCTTTCCATGCAAGATAATAAACTTTATTGAGCTATTGTAAGGTTTAAATATATGTATGCTATTTATATGTGTGTGTATATATATGTATATGTAAAGTTTTAGTATTTTATTTATGAATATTTTACCTTAAACATCTGTTCTATTGAAACTCTCAAGTTTTAAATAAAGCACTACCAAACACACATATAACACAAAGGTTAGCTGGAAGAAAATGCCAATTCGCATTAGCTCGGCTATGTACTTTTAGTTTTGTGCAATAAAGAATTTTCTAATTATCTATGTATCGTTAGGTACGATTAGGGTAGATAGAATTAAAATGCAAAAACCTATGGTAAAGATACCTTTGAATTAAAGAATCCCTAAATTTATAAGAAACGCGTCATGTAATTTGAGTTAACTTTGTTGCAAAGACCCCTAGATATATCAGTTTCTTCATCAAGTTACTCTCGATGCCACCTCTATGTAATGGTAAAACTAATTACATACATGTAAAGTCGTTTCCACTACATATGTATAGCACGTACCTATATTCCTAAATGGCTGAAGTGGTATGGAATTAACAGAGTCCGCATGTGTGTAAAGTGGCTACCACACTATTCTAACGCACTATTGCCAGTTATTAAACCGCCAAGAAGAAGTGTGCAAACATTACGTTTTTCGGTTTGAAATGTAATGATGATTCCAGTGAAATTACAGGGTAAGGGAATTAACATCTTATAAATCATGGTGACAAACTTAGTGCATCGCCATCCAGTGATTTGTACAGCTTTTGTTCTAAAAGTTTTGAACGGCAATAAACTTTTATGGCAAAAATGACGCTTAACATCAGGCGAGCTACTTCTTCTTGATATGTTCAAAAGAAAAACTAAGAGAGCTGTATTAGTGTTAGAATTATATTAGTGTTAAAATAGTGGTTAAAATTTTATGAACGTGCTTTCACCCGTGGCCCTAGGCATAGTGACTCCAAGCTACAGGCTACCCATCTGCCAAGATTCGATAGTTTAAGTTTAAGTTTGAAAGCAGAAAAAAATATTAACTAACGATAACCACGTAAATTTTTGAATCTTTAACGCCTGCTTAGCGAAATGAAATTCTTAAAGCTGCTTCCAAATATGACGGTTAAAATTAATTACAGAAATAAATGCTTGGATCAGTCATGGAATTATACAGACGCGTGTTCGGATAAATACAAGTATATCAATACCTATAGTATATACGTTTTAATATGTATTACTAGCGAAGACATCTGCGGCTTCGCTTGCGTTGTCTACAAGATTCAAAGCTACACAAATCGTATAAATATGAGTAAGAATGAGAAATAACGTTTGAAGATTTACTGCATCGTAGGTGTAGTTGTGTAAGCGCTATTTTGTTACTATTTCTGACAAAGAAATTCACATTAGAAGTCTGGCGTCTAAATAGTGCCCTGCAGATGACAAAAGACTCTTCATATATTATATGGGACCAAAACGTATTTAGTATGGGTGTTTGATAAATACTTCTACCTACATTATAATAAGTACTCACGGGATGTACACTACGATTAGGCAGGTTTTGGAGTTCCAGATATTTTACTAATTAAGTACAATGTAGTTAATGACCTCTACCTACCTTTCAAATATATTATGTAAGTGTGAACATAATGGTATGTTTGTTAAACATATTATGTATTTAATTATTTACGTTACATATAGCGCGCGGAGAATGTTTGGAAATAAAACTTGGGTTTATCAACTTTAATTTTTTTTTTAATCAGTTCAAGTAAGAGCAGATACGCGTTAGCACACGTAAAGAAAATTGTTTGATGAAATCGTATAATAACACAAATTTCGATTGACACGTTTTTCAATTTCACGGTTGAGAGAGAGAGGTGCATGTAGAAAACCATACTTGAAACAGTTTATTTTTAAATATTAATATATGGTTTAAATATTTTGAAGTGCATTTGGTTAGCGGTTCCGACTGCGTGTAAATAGTATTTTTTTTTCAGCGTAACAGTCTATTGCTGTGCAAAGATTCATTAAGATTTAGAAGTTTGAGCATGAAAGAACAAAGGATAATGCAAATCCTGGTCCTTCCAACAGCTATGTATGTTACATAGTTGGATAGGTATTTTTAAAAATGATTATGGCGCCAAATTCAAAATTTAATTCTTTCCAGATTAATTATCTATTAAACATGGTAGTTTCGGTAATAGCCAAGTATTGCTATTCATACGTGATGTATTGCATTTATGTGTTTTATATAGTAACCTTTAGTTAGTGTAAGTGGGTGGTTCAAACGGGATTTTAAGCAGTTTCGCCAAAGATATATCAACAATGCGTTACCGCAATTATGTTTTCTAAGCTGAGGTTAGTTACAATTTCATAAGTATCGAAGACAATCAGTATGCAGAAGCTGACACAGGTGTTATTCAGCACACTTTCGTACTAGGTTTCTGCGTGCATGTCTATACTTTTTGTTAACTATACCTATATCTTAGAACAATTCTACAAATATTAATGTAAGTACTACATTTAAACAAACTTGGATACCTATTTACTTATACTTAACTAAGACCAGCTTGAGTAGTTCAAAAATGTTCTGCATTCAGTTGCGTAAAAAATCTCAAACTCTTATAGACTTACACTTAGAGCAGATCTTATTCATAGTTCCCATTTGGACGGAACACTAAGCATAATCATGTGATATAATTGTAATAATTAGACATGTGGAAAAGGCAGACTTTTTTGTAAATATTGATTATGTCTATACAACTGTGGTATATTGTCAACAGTGTCCGCAGCGTACACAATATACAGATTTTTCAGCGTTACTATTGCATATTTTAACAAGGAAAAATACTATTAGTTATTGTGACAAAACTGTATTAGTTAGTCATAGTCATCATTCCGGAGATTGTTGTAGATACTCGTATTGATGTCTACTACAAAACTGAAGTACATCACTATGCTCTATTTTCAATAAATCCCTCAGCGTATGCTTTATATGGTTTTTTTTTTTTCACACCTTGGGTTACATTATCGAAGTTTTCACAAGGATCCTACACTTTTATTTAATATTGTAGCGCCTTTGTTAATCAGAGATAACGTAGGGTTCTTATGGTGAAAGATTTTTCATATCGGTGGAGAAGTTTCGGAGCGTATTCAATTCAAACAAACAAACATATATTTCTTCTTTGACTGGCACGACATAGATACATGTAATTAAAATAAATACAAAGTGTGGTGTGGTGTTCACACTTGGAACAGTATTTTTTTCAACTATATCGAATAAGAACCTAGCTTATTGAGAAATGTATAGCTCTTTTAATTTTCCCTTAAATATATTTACTTATTGTATTCTCTTTGGAATATATCAAGAGAAAGACTTGACTTTACAAAATCACTTATTTGACTGTTTTTAAAGTAAACCACTTAGTAGCAACTAAAAATGTGAGTAGGCATATTATGGTCAAGATATTTTTTGGTTCTGCATTGAATATCGCTATCAAATCGTTCCTTAAGGTAGGGCGGAAAATGAAGATTGGAAATAATAGATTTAATAAAATGTAGCATATTAAAGTTGTGAAGCTGTCGGAAAGGTTGCCACTATAGCTGAAATACAAACTCTAATACATGGCCGAACTTACGCACACTGTAAATAAAATTAATGCCAAAGTTTTAGAGACGTTACTATGTGTAAAGTTCTTCATTCTTATCTTATATTAATGCCAAAAAATGGAAATACTGCACTGCGACCGTTTCCTAGGTCAAACTTAATAGGCAGGTTTATTTTGTTTATATTGATATATAGATTATAGTGATACGTAATTTGGTTTTCTTCAAGTAAAGATGATGATGGAATAAGTATATTTATATGGTGTGGGAGTTAGCAGAACAAAATTAAAAGCAGTTAATTGTCTTAGTACATACTAAATTCAATACGTACCGAACAATGAAGTGCAATCTAATTCCTTAGTAGGTTTTACGACATATATACATCCATGTGAAAAACTACACATGGAATAGTAAAATTTTCAAACAATGGCTACCTACATTTATTATGATATGAGACGTAAAACTTTTACTGCTGAAGATATGCATACGGAAGGACCAGATGGAAACTGCATGCATCCAAGATAGTCCTGCGACCTTATTTAGTACCTACGTCTTCCACATTGTCGGTGGACGACCTACCTGCTCTACCAGACTCTCAGTCAGACGGACAGATGGATAAACGGATAAACAGCATCAACCTACGGTTGGATATAGATACGGATATAATGATATACTACCACACTATTGCCTACCACATTTAGTTCAAATAATTTTACCCTAAGACTTAACTGAAACCACACATTGAGCGTTATGTTTTAGTATTTATACCTTAGTTTTATTATAATATTATGATTTTTAAGTGCTAATGCTTGCTTAGATAAACCAAATGTTGCAATACATCCCCATAAACCGGTTAAAATCAACTAATAGAAAAAAAATGATGCTTGGATGGGTTGCCTAGAGAGGGTGTCTACGAGATTCAAAGCCACACAAATGAAATGAATAAATATGAGCAATGATGAGAAATATCGTTTTAAGATTGATCGTTGCTGTAGTGGTGGCTTTGGAATGTTTGTAGGTTTGGCGTCCCGGTTAGGATAGTTGTTGGAATTTTCCGACAGAGAAATTCACACTGTCCGGCGTCTGGAACACTGCCCTGTACGAGACAAAAGGCCTTATATGGGACCAATACGTCTCTGGTATGGGTGTTTGATAAATACATCTACCTACCTGTCTAAGATATGTAAGCATGAACATAATGGTATGTTTTGTTTAAAATATGTATATCATTATTTACGTTACATATAAATAACTTTTACTAAAGTTAAACTCCAGGAATTCTTTAAAAACAAACTTATACTACATGTTTAAATATTTATTTTAAAGTTTACTTGTAATGAGTTTCCTGTGAATCAAAACAAGAAATACAAAAAATGATATATAATGTTTACATAGACCGTATAAACAAAATTGATGCCCAAGTCTTAAAAGGCGTTACGATTTGTAAATAGTTTAAGAGATCTTTATGGTAGAGACGCTGTTTGTACATACTTGTACAATTGAATTGTAAAATATTCTCCAGATAATGAGAATGTACTTCCTATATTTCGTATAGCTCCATATATATACCTTTTAGTATAATACAATGACATACATACATATAAAAATATCATACTTATAGAATAAGAACTTAGCTTATTGAAAAAGGGCGAGCATTTTTAATTTTTCCTTATTCCTATAAATATCAAGAGAAGGACCTGACTTGAAAAAATCGTTAAATTGACTCCTTTTACATTAAACAACTTTGAGAAGGTTCGATGGATTATTAATTATGTATGTAGGTACGAACTGATCATTTCATATTTTTGATATTTATACTGACCAATATAAATGTATTATTTGTGGCTCCGCAACACAGCTGATGATTGAACTATTTGCAACCAGTCCACAATATACACAGGCTTCGACGGGGTCAAGAGACGCGTACAAACACACACATGAGAGCTAATGCAATCTAATTCCTTAATCGATGTTACAACATCCAAGTATTTACGGATAAGGTTTTTAATATTATAAACTACCTTTCACCCGCGGACCTTCTTGCGTTTATAGTGACTTCCCGTTGCAGGATACCTATGTGGCAAGAATCGTGAACATCGGTTCACTAATTTAAGCGTAAAGCAGAACAAACAAACTAATTAATTACGAACCGACAAATATTTTCGCATTTAAAATAATATTATTATGTACTGATGTAATAGCTGAAAATTATATTTAAAACGTTCAGTTTTCAGGAGTAGGTAAAAGTAATTTTAGTGCTAATTCTGATCATCAGTATTCATGTTAGTGATTTGACGCAGCTTTTTCTTGTAAGAGTTATCTATTCTAAAAGAGAGTCTATTCCATATGCTTAGGTACTGTCACATTTTTTGTGTTACACGATGATATTTTAAATGTACCGATTATTATGTATTAGTGTAATGCTATAGGCTATAGGATGTAAGGAGTCTACTTACAACATAGTTCATAGTTTTTTCCTCTATGTTAGTGTATGGATAGTTTTTTATTTCACACATTATTAATAATTCAATACACGTAGGGAACAAAATATTGAATGGAATAGAATATATAATAGGTAGTAGTAATGATTAGGTGGCGATCTCCATCCATCTTCTATAAATTGGAGTCAGTACAAGTCTATCCGCTAGACTTCTGATGCCAGTGTTGTTGCTTATGTCTACTCTGGAGATGAAGGATGCTATGCGTTTCCTCTGGATGGAATGAAATGAGCCGACCCAGGACAGTGAACATTGCAGAAGCGCTACAATGCCATAATATATTGTTATAGGCGCCTCGGGTTCTATATTGGCGTCATCCTTCAGACTGGAAGTTACAATATGACTAAAGTACTACAATTTTAATAAGTTGTCTTACATATGTATTAACGAAACAACTTTATTCAGACATATACTTAAGGTAGAGATGCTGTCTGTATACTCTATATATTATTACTTCAGTGTTTAGACTGATACGATTAGGGTAGAAAGAATTGGAATGACAAAAGCTATGGAAAAGAAACCTTTGAATAAAAGAGTTGTACCTACTTATTCGAACCTAATTATATAAGGAACGCCCCATGTAACCTGAGTTAACTTTGTTGCAAAGATTTCATCCTCATGGATGTAGCAGCTTCTTCATCAAGTTACTATCGACACCACCTCCATGTAATAGTGAAAACTTAATTACATGTAAAGTTGTTTCACAACAAACAAATTAACTAAAGATGACTCGACAAACACGTATATTTTTGAATCTCTAACGGCTGCATAGCGAAATGATATTTTGAAATCTGCCCCCAAAAAAATATGATGGTTAAAATTAATTACAGAGATAAATGCTCAGATCAGTCATGGAGTTGTACCGAGCTCAGAAGACGCGTGTTCGAATCTCATCCTAGAATTTGTAATTTTCTTTCTTTTATTGCAATACATACAGGTCTATCTCTGTGCTAAGGACATATTAATAAACAAAAAATCATGAATCCCTTGGACAGCGTTTCGGACTAATGTCTGTATCATAAAAGCTGCAACAGAAACTTCCATAGTTCAAAGCACTCGAAACGCAGAAGACCGCAATGGATAGCGCTGAAATATTTAAAGAAAATCATCGTCTTTAACCACGACTCCCATGTCAAGAGTGAACGACGAAGAAGGGGGAATTATAATAAGAAAGTTGTGCGCTCCATCCCGCACCGGCCTGAAAATGTATTATCCTACATAATCAGTTTTAGTTTGAAAATTTGTAAAATGTAAAGATCATTGATGCTATCACTTTTTGCGTTTGAAGTTTATATTTAATCGCTTCAGTTGTAGAAGTAATCACTTAAAATGTTATTCAAAAGTTTTATAAAATATTTTCTACCAAGCTAACCAATCAAATTACTTTAAATTTGGCTGTACCAGGTATATGTATAGTGACTCCATACGATATACAGGCTACCTTTGTGCCAAAATCCATCAATATTGTTTCAGTAGCTTGAATGTAAAAGCAGGCCAAACAAACAAGCAACGAACCGACAAACACTTTCGCATATGAAATATCGCTACCGATCTCTAAAGGTCTTTTCACATATGGCCAGTTTTGCGGAATAAAAGTAGTTTCAGTGTTATATATTTCGTTATATCACGTTGTATATGTGTCTGAATTTCCCAAGTTTTTATTATATGACTTTTGAAGCACTAACGCTTGGTTAAAGAAACCATATTTTGCAATTTATCCCCTAATACGAGGATTAAAATCCATTAGGAAGATATATTCCATGCTTGCCATGTAGCGCGTCTTTGGTATCGTCTCGGTGGCCTAAGATACGGTTTGTCAGAAGACGCGGGTTCAAAACCCATTCCAGGATGGGTTGTTTTTGTGATTAAATGGTGAATCGGACAACACTGATGAGGTCGTTACTATTCCGACGGGTGTGCGGGCAGTTATGATACCCACCCTCAAAGCTCATTTATTTTTGTCCTATAATTTGACAGTTTGGTCTCGCTAGGCAGGCGTTACGGCTTGAACAATAAGATAATACGGTTTGATAACTTACTGAATCATTTTTAGTTCAGTAAGTTATCAAACCGGCCTGAACCTGGAGGTTGGCCGTAACTTACAGCGATAATTTTTCTAACAAACTGAATCAAAAACCCTAAAAAAAGCCCACCCTAAAATGCTTTATACTAAATATTAGGTACTATCCCAAATCATTAAAAGTAACAACACGCATCTGTCCATTCAAACAGTCATAGGTAGTTATATATTTTTATTGATTAGTGGTAGTATTCAAGAGCATTATAAAATACCTGAATACCGCTGGTATTCAATTCAGTGGGCTGGTACTTACACAATAATACATATTTTTGAGGTCAAATAATAAAAAAAGTGCTATGCTTCTAATTTGAAAACCAAAATTTTTCCTTTTGCATTTCGCTTGCCTCTTATAAATTCATGGGATCCCCAGAAAGTTTTGAAAAACTGAAACAACACCTAAAATGGATACAATATTTTCAATAAATCTTTTCCGACGAGCACGTTACACTCCAATAACTGAAGAGTAGTACGCCTTTCTTGGTAATATCATCATTGGCGGTTAATGACAATCGATCAGTAAGTTGCAAGGGTCACTAAAATGGTAAAAAAAATATTTCACCCAAAATGGAACCGATTTCAGCACCGAAAAGTGTAAAAGAACTTGTGGAAATTGGTACTTTTGTACTTTCATGGTACCGACTACCATTCTTTGTAACGGCAATGACCCGTTGACTTTGATATTGTTGCCAAACCGCTGGGTCCGATTCTACTAACCAAATGTTGCTCCAACTTTAACTGAACTGTAGCTGAACGATGACATTTATACGTTTTTTATTGTGCTATTTAAGTTAGGTTTCTATTGTTACAATAAACTTTAAATTAAAACCTAATATGATGTTAACTATATAGATCATGACCGCGACTTTAACGCATATCCGTATATTATATTTTTATATAGGTAGTAGCGTTTAAGATGACGTTACGTTTCAAGTTGTCATCATAGAAATAGTAGAACAGCTTTTTGGGTTAGTATCCAACGGAGTCGAACTGATGTTGCAACTGAATAGATAGTTGAACGTTGTGAAAAAATAGAATTGGTTTGCAGATGCCAAACTTTCTGAATAAATTAATTAGAAAGTAACGTTAAAGAATTAACCTTTTGCGTCCCAGAGACATAAATATACGTCAGTTTCATTTATAAACCTTTTGTGTTTATTATCACGGTATAGGAAGGATTAATACATAAGGAAGTTGATTTAGGAAGTTATCGATTTGTCCTGAATAGGGAAGCTAATCCAATCTTAGATGCGACCACCATTTAATTAAAATACTCAAAATAAAATTGTATATCTTGGCAAACTTAAAAGCAAGTATTGGTTTATTTGACACAACAGAAGGAAGAGTGTTCCACATGTTACAAGTCTCCACGAGTCCTACCTACTCTACCTACAACTACATGTCAAACTAAGAGCTATTTTAGACACACAGTCAGACGTACAGATGGACAAACGGACAAATAGCATCAACGGACGGTTGGATATGGATACGGACATAATATGATGATATACAACCACAATACTGCCTACATTTATTTTAAACAAATTTACCCTTAGACTTAACTGGAACTCACATTGAGCGTTATGTTTTAGTATTTATAGATAGATATTAAAGATAAGTAGGTATTTTTCCACTATAAAGTAGCAATACTTAAGTTCTTACAGTTCAAAAATCTTGACAGATATGTATAAATCGACGTATTATTGGATTCGTAAAGTTTTTATAAACACATTAATACACTTGTTAACAACCAGTCTGCAAAGAGTTTATAAATATCACACTTATGTTATAAACGTGAATAAAGACGTGAATATTTTCATTGTTATAAACTAAATATAGATATAAATATATATTCCATATCGAATAAGAACTAAGCTTATTAAGAAAGGTAGAGCTCTTTTAATGTTTCGTTGAATATTTCAAACGAGCGACTTGACTTGGCAATATCCCTAATATGACTGTACTTTATATATAAAGGGTAAAATTATTATAACTTTGTTTACAAATTTACGAGACTGATCCTAAAACTCTGTGTGACGCCGAACTACAAGCCTGCGCTGATAGCAGGGCAAGAGCACAGTCCGAGAATGGAAACATTTTAGGGTACTTTTGTTTTGGTGCGTCAATTGAAAAATAATAATGTTTGGAGTGTAAGACAAACCTAACAATATCGTTGTTGATAAAAATCTATTATACCGTTTTATCTGCAGAATGATCGTAATTATAGATCTTACGAGTACACACATCTTAAAACATTATAACCGTCTTTCATGCCATCGGATACTAAGTACCTAATGAACGTACACCGCCTAAAAGTACATACACAACACATCCTTAAAACATAGGTAACCCTCCTTCAGGAAGTAAGTTTTAAAAGGCAAAGTAGGAAAGTTAATTACTACTTACTCAATGAAAGGACAGCATTCAAGAATTAAATCCTCGCGGTCGTGTTTGATAACAACCCTACGCGGATATGTAAGCGTGAAGATAACGTAGGTAACATACGTTATCTTTTAAATTTACTTTTAATTTACTTTTAATTTATTTTTACTTTATTTTGAGTAAACCGTATTCATTTTATCCATAGATACATTTCAGAAATGTGTTGCACTCCGTCAAGGGTTGCTAATGAAACGGCTAACTGCCCGCGACTTTCGCCCTCGCCATAACATCCCAGATTTTCATTTATAAGAACCTTCTCCTGACAATAATTAACACAACAAAAAAGAATTAGCGAGATTGTTCTATCCGTTCTCAAGTTATAGCGTTACCAGGAGAAATAGGGGTTCATTTTTATATATATGTATAGAAGATAAATAGGTAGATTTCAAAGTTTAGTTGTACAGAGTTTTCAGTAAATCAAAACCAAAGAATAAAATAAATACATGTTTTGTTATTTATGTCCATGTTTATCTTCACGAGTTTTGAGTCAAAAGAATAACATTTTCCATATAAACTTTAGTCATAGTCATAGTAGTTTCATGGCACCCTGTTTAAACATCTCAGGCTTTGATTTTTAATACCTAAGCGTTTATGTGATTTCACAAACTAAACTATCTTTATTCCATAGTTCATTTAAACTTTTTTAGTAGTTACCTACGGAGATACTTGGTGACAAACATTCACGGACACAAACTTTCACATATTTAATTTTACTCACTGACCCTCTTGCGGCTTCGCTTGCCGTAGCGTGCGGGTTACAAAGCCACAGCATTCATTTGAAAAATAATCAAAGCATTTCTTAAGGTTCCCTACCTTAAGAAATGAAATGTTAAACGCAAGTTTGAAAAAGTAGATTAAATAAAATAACAAGTCCAATATGAAAATTTAATATCGACATCCATTCTATTCAGTTATTGGAGTGTATCTCAAAAATTACTTAACCGAATTTGATGAAATTTAAATGGGACCACACGGAAAGCACCAGCTTTCAAACAAAAAAGAATTTTGAGAATCGGTGCATCCTATCGAAAACTATGAGGTAACAAACATTTAAAAAAACATACAGTCGAATTGAGTAGCTCCTCCTTTTTTTGGAAGTCTGTAGTAAACACAAAACATGATGGTCGCGACGCTTTCGGATATAAAGTGACTATAGCTGAAATACGAACTGGTACACGGTCGAGCTTACGCAGACTGTAATTAAGATTGATACAAAAGTTTTAGAGGGGAACGTTTTATGTAATAGTTGTGACGACAAGGAAGCAAACATGACACAAGCACTGCGGCCTTCACCTAAAAGACCGTAGATAAGTAATGTAGTCTGGTTTATGGTTAAATTCGTTTATGGTTAAATAAGAGATGTAATGTTATGTTATTATTATTAATATTATCCTAACAAAATCATGTATCTTACTGTTAAATACTTTTACAAAAAATATACAGTTTATGAAACACAATGCGGATTTATTTCGATTTTGTTAGGATAACATAAGAAACGCTTTGATTATTTTTAATTTCCATTCTGTTACTTTGTATTTCTTAAACTACGTGAACAAATATCATTTGTTTTTTATAAATATCATTATATTATCTTATTTTTCAAGCCTTAACGCCTGCTTTGCGAGATCAAACTTAATAACTTATTACAAGTAATTAGTCTTTGAGGATGGGCATCAGTACTGCCCGAACACCGTCGGAGTTATAACAACCAGATAATAGACGTGAGTGTTTAAGATGTACCATTCCAAAGTTATAATTAGATTTAGTAAACCATCCTTGTGGGAGTCTTAAAACGCACAGAAACTTTCAATGCACTGCTGTTTTTGCGGCGGCGTGAACGTTTTTGAACTGACCTTAGTCGTGCCAAGATATTATTATAAATATAATGGTTGTATCAGATTAATACTTAATACATTTTTGATGATCAGTTCGACAGACCAGCTTAATCGTCTTCAAGGGATGTCCTACTTTGCATTACCAAAACGTACTATCTGTGAACAATGTTTTTTCCAGGGTTGAACCCGCATAAATTAATGACACTTTTCCAAAATGATCTGAACTATTTCTATTTGTTTGGTAAGGATCTTACTGACCACGAGATACGTAATATGACCCGATGATAACAAAACTTTATATCTACACAATAATATTATAACGAGGAAAGATTTTGCTTGTTTGTTTGAATTAAACTCCGAAACTACTGGACCGATGATAAATTATGTGATAGTGAAATGACAATGAAATACAAATGAAATACCTTTCGTATGCCATATTCGAAGAACTTATGAGTCATGTTAGAAAACTATTTGGTAAGGCGCAGGTACTCAAACAAACGCCGTTAGCAAGATTCTGAAATATTTCTTTCAATTTTATAAACGTCTCCAAATGTTTGTACCGCCTAAAAACTAAATTTATATTCTAGGATGAGATTCAAACACGCGTCTTCTGAGCTCGGTACAACTCCATGACTGATCCGAGCATTTATCTCTGTAATTAATTTTAACCATCATAATCTTTTGGGGCAGATTGCAAAATATCATTTCGCTATGCAGCCGTTAGAGATTCAAAAATATACGTGTTTGTGGAGTCATCGTTAGTTAATTTGTTTGTTGTGAAACAACTTTACATGTAATTAAGTTTTCACTATTACATGGAGGTGGTGTCGATAGTAACTTGATGAAGAAGCTGCTACATCCATGAGTATGAAATCTTTGCAACAAAGTTAACTCAGGGGCATGTCACACGGAGCGTTCCTTATATAATTAGGTACGAATAAGTAGGTACAACTCTTTTATTCAAAGGTTCTTTTTCCATAGCTTTTGGCATTCCAATTCTTTCTACCCTAATCGTACCAATCTAAACACTGAAGTAATAATATATAGAGTATACAGACAGCATCTCTACCTTAAGTATATGTCTAAATAAAGTTGTTTCTTTAATACATATGTAAGACAACTTATTAAAATTGTAGATAATTTACAGTACTTTAGTCATATTGTAACTTCCAGTCTGAAGGATGACGCCAATATAGAACCCGAGGCGCCTATAACAATATATTATGGCATTGTAGCGTTTCTGAAATGTTCACAGTCCCGGGTCGGCTCATTTCATTCCATCCAGAGAAAACGCATAGCATCCTTCATGTCCATAATAGACAGAAGCAACAACACTGGCATCAGAAGTCTAGCGGATAGACTTGTACTGACTCCAATGTATAGAAGATGGATGGAGATCGACACCTAATCATTACTACTACCTATTATATATTCTATTCCATTCAATATTTTGTTCCCTACGTGTATTGAATTATTAATAATGTGTGAAATAAAAAACTATCCATACACTAACATAGAGGAAAAAACTTTGAACTATGTTGTAAGTAGACTCCTTACATCCTATAGCCTATAACATTAAACTAATACATAATAATCGGTACATTTAAAATATCATCGTGTAACACAAAAAATGTGACAGTACCTAAGCATATGGAATAGACTCTCTTTTAGAATAGATAACTCTTACAAGAAAAAGCTGCGTCAAATCACTAACATGAATACTGATGATCAGAATTAGCACTAAAATTACTTTTACCTACTCCTGAAAACTGAACGTTTTAAATATTATTTTCAGCTATTACATCAGTATATAATAATATTATTTTAAATGCGAAAATATTTGTCGGTTCGTAATTAATTAGTTTGTTAGTTCTGCTTTACGCTTAAATTACTGAACCGATGTTCACGAATCTTGCCACATAGGTATCCTGTAACGGGAAGTCACTATAAACGCAAGAAGGTCCGCGGGTGAAAGGTAGTTTATAATATTTAAACCTTATCCGTAAAAACTTGGATGTTGTAACATCGATTAAGGAATTAGATTGCATTAGCTCTCATGTGTGTGTTTGTACGCGTCTCTTGACCCCGTCGAAGCCTGTGTATATTGTGGACTGGTTGTAAATAGTTCAATCATCAGCAGTGTTGCGGAGCCACAAATAATACATTTATATTGGTCAATATAAATATCAAAAATACGAAATGGTCAGTTCGTACCTACATACATAATTAATAATCCATCGAACCTTCTCAAAGTTGTTTACTGTAAAAGTAGTCAATTTAACGTTTTTTTCAAGTCAAGTCCTTCTCTTGATATTTATAAGGAAAAATTAAAAATGCTCGCCCTTTTTCAATAAGCTAAGTTCTTATTCTATAAGTATGATATTTTTATATGTATATATGTCATTGTATTATAATAAAAGGTATATATTTTACAATTCAATTGTACAAGTATGTACAAACAGCGTCTCTACCATAAATATCTCATAAACTTCTTACAAATCGTAACGCCTTTTAAGACTTGGGCATCCATTTTGTTAATACGGTCTGTGTAAACATTATACGAGTATATCATTTTTTGTATTTCTTGTTTTGATTCACACGAAACTCATTACAAGTAAACTTTAAAATAAATATTTAAACATGTAGTATAAGTTTGTTTTCAAAGGATCCCTGGAGTTTAACTTTAGTAAAAGTATTTTATATGTAACGTAAATAATGATATACATATTTTAAACAAAACATACCATTACGTTCATGCTTACATATCTTAGACAGGTAGGTACATGTATTTATCAAACACCCATACCAGGTACGTATTGGTCCCATACTCGTATAAGGCCTTTTGTCACCTACAGGGCAGTGTTCCAGACAGTGTGAATTTCTCTGTCGGAAAATTCCAACAACTGTCCTAACCGGGAATCAAACCTACAAACATTCCACAGCCACCACTACACCAACGATAAATCTTAAAACAATATTTCTCACCATTGCTCATATTTATTCAATTCATTTCTGTGGCTTTGAATCTCGTAGACACTTCCTATAGGCACCCATCCAACCATATTTTTTTTCTCTTAGTTGATTTTAACCGGTGTATGGGGATGTATTTCAAGATTTGGTTTATCTAAGCAAGAATTAGCACTTAAAAATTATAATACCATAATAAATCTAAAGTATAAATACTAAAACATAACGCTCAATGTGTGGTTTTAGTTAAGTCTTAATAAGGGTATAGTATTTTGAACACATTTTAAACGCAGACTTTTATTTTTAAAAAGCCAGTATTTCGATCGAGGTGATGGTTTTCAACTCGCCAGTGCGTGGAATCCAGTATTAGGTTGTTTTAAAAATAAAAGTCCGCGTTCAAAATGTGTTCAAAATACTATACGCTGTGATACAGTGAGTGTGTTTTGTCGGGACTTAGGATCGAGTTCGAGTTCCAGTGATAACCGTAGCAAAAGACTAAGAAAGAGGGTAGATCGTTATGTCTGCACCTAACTTTTAAACTTTTTACCAACCACCCGCATTCTTCAGTCTTCTCGTGAACATGGTGCATGTAACTGCGCCGAAATATCGGGAGCTCATTCCACAACTTTACCACGGTAAATATCCCGTTAATAATCATATAACTTTAGAGAACAACCGTGATAGTTTAAAACAGTGTTAAACTTTCTTCATTATTTACTTCCATCCACATACAACTGTTCGGGTCGCGGTGTAAGTCAGCTTGTATTCGGTAAAGGCAATAATAAGTAGGTACGTCTACTAAGTTTCATCGGTAAACATATTATAAAATAGTTACTGCTAATTCTCATCAATACTATTCTATGAGAAATTATATGGCTACGCAACAAATAAAAAATGTCTATTAAATATAATATATACACGTTAAATTTGCCTTTTTACGTAGAAAATTTGCTTAAGCAGGGTGTTTTTCAAGAACGCGGAGTAAAATGGAAGGATGCATGTGAGCTCATTAAGAGCTTGACGTTGTATGTGACGCATAAGTATTATAATTGTAAAGTTTATTACTATATATTGTCGCGCCGAGCCGAAGACAGACATATTTCTAAAAGCTTTTAAGAGGCAGTTATTTTGGTTCACTGCGCGATAGGATTTGTTAAGTATTAGAAATGTAATGTGTATGGTAAATGCTTTATCAAATATTCTACCGCGAAGCCTTCGATACTGTACTAAAAGAGTAATTTAAATAGCAAGTGAAATAAGTAGGTGATATTACGTTAGTACGTTATTTCTGGTCATTATTATTTCTCTTACAAATTTGACATGAAGGTTTAAGTAAATTTGTCGTGTAGGAGTTATAAAAAACGATCTATTAAGCAACAAAGTTGAAATTAAAAACAAAATGTGTGATGGAATGATATTTATTTTATCATAGAAGAATTTTATTATATTAAATACTATATATACTTCAGTTCACACACAATTATATAGATATTCTGTTAAGTTGTATAAGTGTTGTACTAAGTTGTTATAAAAATTAATGTCCCCTAGGACCCTAAAGACCCCTAGGTAAAAGACTCCTAGATAAAGACTCCTAGGTCACTACCAAGCAGTTTAAGTTTTTTTTTTAATTCAAGCTGTACACGTACAAGGCCTACCAGGTGTTAAGTGCCTCTGCCTATAACAGTCCTCACAAGTGACCAACTGAATTGCGCACGTAAACTTGTTAAAAAAATTGTTAAGTCTCAATGTGCCTGTAATTTTACCCGCACCCATGCCCTTCAAAACCAGAACACAATATTGCGAACATTACTGATTCAGGGTAGAAAAAGATATAGTGGCAGTCTCTCTTCCCCGGATGACCTCATTAACGAAGAGTTCTACTGCTACTATGTAGGTAGGTAAATAGATAGATAAATCCTTTATTGCAACACCACATTATATAATATAACTAACAAATAAATAGTATAATATAATTGAATACTATTACTCAACAATATAAAACTTAAAATTAGGTGTTAAAATGGGCGGTCTTATCGGTCAGAGCGATCTCTTATAGACAACCATGTTATTGAAAAGGAAGCTTGAATAAAAAAGATCTCGAAGGAAGTTTCCTTGGACACCTGTGGAGACTCTTGTGACACATTTACCACCGATCACACTTAGAAGTAGAGCCCCTAAAAAAATTGAAAAGAATTCTGGTATGTACTACTACCTACAATCTAACGACTCTACTACACTTTTTTGTCTTTTTAACTCCAGCTGACCGCTCTATCCTTGAGCCTCAATTGCACTAAGAGAAATGCTCGCTTTGTAACTTGTATGGGAGTTATGATTTTTTACGCAACTGAATGGAGATCATTTTTCCACCTTGTAAGCTGTCCTCCAAGACTATTGCTCACGTTAACCACTGCACTAAGGGGTTGGATCCCTTACCAAGCATACAAAAGGACCAGTTTTTTTTAAAGTAAAATTCCAAATGGCCTCTATGCCCCGACTTCAACTGTAATTAGAGGCAAAATTTCTGCAATTGAACTTGTATGAAATTGTTTACCTATCTGTTCATATGGTTAAAGTTTAGCAACATAATGGTATGTACTACTACCTAAAATCTAACGACTCTACTACACTTTTTTGTCTTTTAAACTCCAGCTGACCGGCTATCCTTGAGCCTCAATAACACTAAGAGAAATGCTCGCTTTGTAACTTGTATGGGAGTTATGATTTTTTACGCAACTGAATGGAGATCATTTTTCCACCTCGTAAGCTGTCCTACAAGACTATTGCTCACGTTAACCATTGCACTAAGGGGTTGGATCCCTTAACAAGCATACACAAAGACCAGTTTTTTTTAAAGGTGAATTCCGATTGGCCTCTATGCCCCGACTTCAAACTGTAATTAGAGGCTAAATATCTGCAATTGTATGAAAATTTTTACTCTTCTGTTCAAATGGTTAAAAGTTTGATGACAAAAACTAATGCACAAGGACAAACGCGGGCCACTCGTGGCCCGCGCACCGCCCAACACCTAGTACCTTTTATATAGTTTGAATATCTATGGTGTTCGTTACTTGTTTCCATTTGACTGCTATGAAATAAAACTCACAGAATTCGCCCTATTTACGTAGGTCCAGACGGATAGTTTTCATACAAGTGACATTTAAAAGTGAAGCAACAAATATTTTTTTGAGGTTGGCCATTCTGCCAGATCTGACAATATTACAAAACAATACTTATGGTTCTATCTTGCCATAGGAAATCTTTTACCCGAATCTTCGGGTAATTAAAATATGAACGGATTGAGAGGTTTTCTCAACAAAACTATCGAATTTAATGTTAATACATTTGAGTGTTGTGTGGCGTTAGTGAACATTAACATTGCATAGCTGTAGCTTCTGTATCATTGCCTTAATGGCATGGCTGTGTAGTTGTTAATCGTTCACACTGGAGGGATTTGCACATTATGAACAATATTTTCCGATACTTTGAAGATATGGGATAAGGGGACATCCCCCCCCCCCCCCCCCAGTACGCGTCGCGACATTTAAGTAGGTATCTAAATAGATAAGCTGTGACTATGTATAATAAACCTCATAATTTGGCTATGTAATATCCATAAAGCATTTTTATATAATTTTATGAGTTTGCCACGGATACCAAAATCTTAGAAACGAGTCTTCTGATAAGCACGTGATCAAAGCTTTTTCATAATCTAGGTAGATAACATCGTTTATCCCAATTTTGGTCCACATATCACATGAAAGTAAATTGGCCTCTTATGTTCGCTCTGAATTGAAGCCATGTTGTTCATAAATTATTAGGTAGGTACTCTTTCCTTAGTTGGACAAGAGTGATCTTAAGCCGATTTACACATCAATAAGTACAGTAGCGAGTTAAGTAACCGGTCAGTTAAGTAGTAAGTAGCGTCCAAACTACTATGACTACTAAGTCATAAGTAACTGTTCCGAGAAGAAGACCAGTTTCGTCGGTTGTTTTGTTTCTCCGAGATAGTTGTTTTAATTCAGTAAATAGATGCCGAATTACAGAATACCAATTTACATGCAAGAGAAATAGTATCAATACTTTTACAACACATTGAAAATGAAATATTAATAGAAATGAACACACCCAAACGCATATGGGAAACACAGAAATAACACGTGTCTGCGTCCGCAGTGTACAAACTTATGTACTGTACTATATACAATGTACTTTGTGGTACTAAACTCGCCTAGGTACATGCTGGCCAGTTAAGATGGCGGGGTGTGGGAGACGCGAGAGAGGGGCCTACTTCGCACTGGATTTGCCAAAAAATAGGATCGCGATCTATTCAACTCAACTTAATCAACAACTTACTACTTAACTCGCGTTTGCCGTTCAAACGACAATAACAACTTAACTCGCTGATGTCGCAAGTTAACCTAGCAACTGTACTTATTGAAGTGTAAATCGCGCTTTAGTTTGTCGGCAATATTTTTTCCATTGCTTTGCATGGCTTATGGGGCGAGAGTTAAGAAAAGAGATATATTAATTTATATTATATTTATGTGCAATGATAACGTCATAAGACAAGCCGAACACTTAGGCCGATCGTGCCATCTATTGCTTGGTCCGCGCTCTCGTTTGCGCGCTCGGCCCAGGCGGCGAGTGGTAATGAGTCATACTTTTTCGTGCGTGCAGCCGGCGTTCATCGATTTATAAGACGTTATCACGTCAAAAAAGCTTATTGTTTGCTCATAACTGCACTACATCTCTGTAATAGAATAGCAGCTATTTTATCTACGGCAGAGTCATCTTTAAAACTTGTGAGGGCTTTTTCGCTGAAAAAGTTCATAGTATATACAATCACCAATTCTCGGGGATTTTGATTCGTGGGACTGGTACATGTGGTGGCTCTCTTACTCTGTTCTAATTGTCGGAAAAGTAAGTAAATCGAGGCCGCGCACTCCAAATACTTTGCTGTCGGGCAAAAAATTCAGCAACTTTTTATTTTAGTGATTGTAAACTATTGAATTGGCCATACTTATCATCACTTAAGGAGGCACTGGTAATTTAGATGAAAGTTGCTGCCTCATCTATAAATATAAAAATGAACCCCTATTTCTCCTGGTCACGCTATAGCTTGAGAACGGATTATTCGATTTCATTCATCTATTTTAAATGTTTTCTAATACTTCGCAGACGGTTCTTACATTAAAAAATATTAAGATAGTCGCGGGTATTCGCTAGTATAACTATAAAAAGATTTATGCCCGCTACATATACTAACATTTCTTAAAATTGTATTTTAATGTAGGTACTTATAGGTACAACTATTGTTTGTATGCAGTTGAACTAGCATGTACCCATTTCATGTAATGAGTATGATTTGAGCGTTTAGATTTTTAGTTTTTACCTGTGGACAGCTATTTGATAGCTATAGCTACGTCACTGATTACCACTCATTGCATAATCGTGGGGTAGTATTCTATTTAACCACTTTTTAAGTACCTACTAGCTGCGCCACGCGGTTACACCCGCATATTGATGCATGATGATGAAAAGTATCCTGTGTGCGTATATATATATATATATATATCCAGCGCCTCATCTATCTCCATATCAAGTTTCATGCGGAGTACCACAAGGTTCAATCTTAGTCCTGTTTTGTATTTGACTTGATCTTGTCAACTCATTGATAAACTGAGTGGATAAAAGTTGGTTTTACAATCATCTGTAAACAAACTTTTATCCCAGTATTGGTCTCGTAACCCAGTCAAAAGTCTAATAAACTCCAACTTGGAGTCTGAACGGCTGAGTGTTTTAAGGCTATTTGATTAGAAAAGGTCGAAATAGCCTTAATGATATGCAACAGACTATAGGTACAATAAGTTTCTGCATACGGTTTATATTTGGCTTTCGCAAATATGACCATGTCTCTGAATTCCGCACTAAACTCAAGTGGCTTCACATACGTTGTCGTTAAGTCTATCTTGTTATAAATATTTAAATGATACCTACAATTTATAATATTAATTTTGATGACTAATTACAATTATTTCCATAAATTTGTTTGATCAAAAATAGTTGTATCAACTTCGGGTGATTGGTCGAGGTTTTGACAGGTATCGACGCAACGACCAATCACAAGCAAGTATAATGGAGGGGATAAGATTAGTCGGCAGGCATTATTAGTAGTATGCCCAGCCATTCGCTTTCCGACATCAGTGCTAGTCACTTGCATTGTATCGCTGTTCGTTTTTGCCAACTAAAACTGTACCTACTCATGCTGTCACTATAGCAATAAAGCTGATCTTTAAATTTATAAAGTGTGTTTGTGCATTCAAAGTCCTTACTTCTGAGGGTTGGACCAGTACGGTTCACATCTCAGAAGTGGGATAGCAACTTAGTGCCCACGAGAGGATCGTAGATACGCTAAGTATTTGGCGTACGTAAAACAACGTAAGTGTTCTTTGTTCATTTATTTTAATTATGCTTGTCTACCCTCACAAATCCGTGTATATAATGCGTGCATAACAGAATTCATATTATTGCAATTTGCTTCACCAAAGTAAAGAAAGTAGGCCACAAGTTTACTCGTAACGTATTTTTTTTCTTTACTAAATGATCCGATAGTACTATTGGAACAACTTCAGAATTAAACTATATTTACCGTAACGGAGATTTTCCGGGGGTTTATATGGTTAGTCATGCATGTTAATCTTGCCAGGGTACTCCCTGGAGATGAATATGTATGATAGTTCTGTTTGTAGTTCAAGAAACTGAACTATATTTACCGTCAAGGAGATATTCCGGAGGTTTATATTGTTTAGACATGCATGTTAATCATGTCAGGGTACACCCTGGAGATGCACATTTTTGATAGTTTTGTTTGTAGAGGCACTGAACTATATTTACCGTAACTGAAACATTCTGGAGGTTTATATGGTTAGTCATGCATGTTTATCTTGCCGAGGCACTCCCTGGAGATGGTCATGTTTGATAGTATCATAAAAAGTATGAGCAAGTCCATAAAAATCTTGATTACAAATTTAGTGTAGCGCGATTTATTAACTCAAGTATTTTCTTTTTGTCGAGGCCACGAGAACATGGATGAACGTAGGTCTAGCTCTCGAACAGAAAGGGATGGACCTAGACTGACCTCTCGCGAGACGCTGACCCCGCCGCTTACATGTCGTGATGCAACTCGAAGCCGCAGCCGTGGTCGAGGGCGTACGCGTCCACCTGTAGAAAATCGTAGCAGCCGCTACCGTTAGCCTCGGTCCAGGCGGTCGAGAGGAAAGCGATCACGACTGACGATGAGTCGGTCTAGTTCCCGTTCACATTCAAGACGAACAAGGTCGCGGTATCATGATGCTGGGCGTCCCAGGATATAGTCGCGATCTCCAGGGTGGCACGAGATGTGTCACGCGGAATCAAGGTATTCTCCTAGGTGCAGAGCTTCTCGCCTTCGTACATCATCCCATGAAGAAACACATCGTGATCGTGAGTAAAATAATACTCTGTTTATCGAAAACTTTATGAATGCACTTAATTAACTTACTTATAAATAATACAAGCGATCACGATTGGTTTCCTGTTTTAGGCAATGTAATTCCAAATTTTGACCCGTAATGTAAGGAACAAACGATTGTTACGTGGCTTCATAAAGTCGACGAATGTGCACAGATCTATAACTGGAACGATAGACAAGTAGTGCACTATGCCCTACCGAAATTAACAGGACTAGCGAAAACCTGGTATCAGGGTCTACCCTCACTACTATTTTCTTAGCCAGAGTGAAAGTTAAAGCTGAGGGAATCTTTTCCAACTAGGGATAATCATGCAGATTTACTAAAGAAAGGCTTAATAAAAAGGTACGCTATGGGGAGTCATTGGAAATGTATTACTAAGCTAATATGAATCTTCTAAATCGTTGTGAAATATCTGGGAAGCGTGCAGTTGACTGTGAGATAGCAGGTATAGAAGACCATGGTGTAAGGTTGGGAGCACAAGGGGCGGAATTTTGAGAATCTGAATTGCTACTCAACTATTTTTTATGAAAGTTAATGTAAGTCAAGATAGGACCACAAATTAGCAGTCGAAGGTTAGAGATAAGTGATCAGAAAATAACGCATTTACCGGTAATAAAGTTGGTCACAGTTTCCAGAAGCCAACTGGATCCAGTATGGTCTGCTACAATAATAAAGAAATCGGTCACCCATTTTCTCGATGCACAAAGCCGAAGACTCAATGTTCTGAATGCAAGTTATTAGGACATAAGCACACTGAGTGCCCTGGGACAAATCAATGTACCAGCGAGAAACCAAAACAATATTGAAAATAGGAAACACAGGTGATTCCAGTGCCAAGTATTAAATGCCTAATTAAATAAATGGGTTGTTTTCAGAATGTCTCAATGATTTTGGAAGCGAGGGTACTTTGGTCCGTCACAATAAAGCTCGGCGTTTAGGCCTAGACTAGAAGGTAGGAAAGGTGCCACTATTAAGAGGAATATGTAACTTGCTATATAGTCTCCTTGGAAAATCTAACGTCACGAATTGAAGTGCAGAGTATAGTAGAAAATCACGTGGAGTTATTGGTAGTAGATGATTACTAAATAAATTGCTCTGTACTAGGTCACATTTTCACCAAAAGGCCTCCAGGCAAAATAGTAAAGACAGAGTCGGCTGGCATTTTTCAGAGGGTTTATTGAAGAGTCTGTTTTGATTTTTCGCTCTTATGCGTGATGAACACTCGCATAGGACGCGGCGAATTACAGGCGATCCCAGTTAGCTCGCATAATTCTTTCTCGGGAAATATTTACGTGAATAAAACTGTGCGCAATATTGAAGGTCATGAACATTACTTGTTGACCGGCGAGTACCAATTAACACTAGGTTCGGGTAGGATTCTCGTTCAGAATATCGTTGCAATCAAACTGGTTGTAGAAAGATGTAGCCCTATGACTAGGAGCCACGCTGTAGCTGAGACTATAGTACTTGTTCCTCGTAAATGTAATTTCTTTTATGACAAAATGGACTACCTGGGATACGAAGTCAGTTCAGAGGGTGTTAGACCAGGGCCCCTCAAAACAGACTCCATATTCAAATTCCTCGGAAGGTTTTTGCTATCTTCTTTAGGCGGTTTTTTGCAGGATTCGCCTTAATAGCACGCGCTTTGACTTGCCTGCTAAGAAAAAGACTACTTGAAGTTGTGGTAGCGAAGAACTGAAATCATTTGGGAAATTAAAACAGATTATAGTACAAATACCAGTCCTTGGACTTTATGATCCTAGTGCACTAACCCAACTTCACACCGACGCGAGCAAGTACGGGGTAGCCGGCATTTTAATGCAACAGGATCTGGGGTGTTCAAACCTGTCGCTTATTATAGCATGCATACCAGTCCGGATGGACAAAAAAATGCACCCCTTCGAGTTAGAGAACCTCGCTAATATTGCCTCATTGGATAGGTTCAGGCATTAATAATAAATAATAAATACTTATAATGTTCTATCAAAAAAAAACACATTGTTAACATCAAGTGTACTTACGTATAACTAATTATATACTAACCCAATACTGATAGTAATGGTTTTGCAGTTTGTACAGGTATGTACCTATGTATTATTATAATAGGACTTAATCAAGACATTTAGAATAAAACTTTACGATACAGTGAATAGATGTAATATAGGTAGGTGCACAAACAAAAAGTGTTGAAACTGTAATTTGACATATACCTATGTCAAATTACATGTACTTAGATATTTAACATAAGTCCTTTCCAGGAATTTACAACAACGTAGTATTTTGCTATATCTCACACTCACATAGAAGTAAGTAGGTATACATTCTAAGGCGATGTAATCACCTATATACAATTAGGTCACATAAGTAGGTATTTAGTTAACATGTAATGATGATTAACATTCAATGACTCATGAACTCTGTATCCCACACTAAGACTAAGAGTAGTAGGTACTGACGATTGGTTTGCAACTGTCGAAGACATTAAAAATATCGCGAAGATTTTAGACGATTCCAAATGTAAAGATGCCATTGACATATTATTTGACATATATTGACAAAACTTTGGCGCGCTTACTAACTACTTGGTTTGGTTGGTTTGCAAAGATGAGACGGTTTGTAAGAAAATACGTCTCAGCTTGCCTTCAGTGCGCACATCATAAGCTGCTAGGTGGTACCAGGCCCGGTGAACTACACTCTATCCCTAAAGCTACCATACCATTCCATACCATACATGCGGATCATCTCAGTCTTTTTATCTGCACTAGGCGTGGCAATACATCTATTCTTGTTGTAGACACGTTTAGTGACATCACCGCTGTGCGAAATACCAAATCAGCCACAAGCATTAGAGTATTCAGAGAGCATTTTAGTTACTTCGGCGTGCTGACCCGTTTGATTACGAACCAAGGGACAAGCTTCACTAGTAGGCAGTTTAAAACATTTACTCAATCATGTGGTAAAAAGCACGTGCTCAATGCTATCGCCACACCCCGAGCGGACAGTCAAGTGGAACGGTATAACTGTACAATTTTGACAGCGCTCGGGTAATCATGACGAACCAAATGGTATATGGGATGATGATTTACCATACATACAGTTGGGTATCAATACCACAGTACACGCCACCACCAAGAAGACTCCAGCAGAGCTTCCTTTCGGGTGAAATCAAATGATGTAATAAACGAGCTTACGTCTGAGGTTGAGGATAGTCTGGACGATGTTAGGGCTACGGCTGATGAGCTTATTAGAACACCACAGGATAAGGGCAAGAAACGGTATGATAGATACAGGAAAATGGGAATGAGTTTCAAGAAAGGTGATTTGGTTAGAGTAGTGATAGCCGTGACCGGAATAGAGGGACAGTCTAAGAAGCTCGAACCTAAATGTAGAGGCCCTTACAGGATAAAGAAAGTGCTCCCCAACGATAGGTTTGTGGTTGAGGACACGCCTCTCACAAAGTCTAGTAAGAGGTACGAGGCTGTGATAGCCATTGGATAAAATAAAACCTTACCACGGTAAATATCCCGTTAATAATCATATAACTTTATTGGATAAAATAGTCTCATGGATCAGCTTTAACGAACCCGTATCAACCGATTGTGAACCCGAACGTAATGAATGCGTCTCTGAATGTGAATAAAGAGAGAGAGAAATAGTTGTAAATAGATGTATAGTAAATTCATTCGCATTAATGTAGATGAATATTGTATGTACATAGAATAAAATAAGCAGGCAAAGCAGAAAGCTTATTATTGTAATTAAATTGTTCACCGTCAATTCCATTGTGTATTCTTAATATTATACAATTTAAGAAAATAAGAAACTGGTGTTGTATTGAAAGTAATGATGTGATTTTAAGTTTGGATGATTACATAATGTCATGTATCATCTAAATTATTTCATGTGCTAATTGCTGAAATATTTGCTGGTCAAGGTCATGGACCAGTAAATACCGATTCATTGGTTAGGGTCATGTACTGATGAGTTGGTGTGGGGTATCAGGTAACAGATGCCGCTCATTTTAGCGATTGGCGCATCAGTATATCTACTGGTCAAGGTCATGGACCAATACATATACTGCCGATATAAAAGATACAGATTGAGTGTGTCAGGTAACCGACACCCTTAAAGGTTATAAACATTTTTGTTAATCTGTTATATTGAAAGTAATGATGTGGTTTTAAGTTTGGATGATTAGTGTCATGTATCATCTAAATTATTTCATGTGCTAATGGCTGAAATATTTGCTGGTCAAGGTCATGGACCAGTAAATGCCGATTCATTGGTTAGAGTCATGTACTGATGAGTTGGTGTGGGGTATCAGGTAACAGATGCCGCTCATTTTAGCGATTGGCGCATCAGTATATCTACTGGTCAAGGTCATGGACCAATACATATACTGCCGATATAAAAGATACAGATTGAGTGTGTCAGGTAACCGACACCCTTAAAGGTTATAAACATTTTTGTTAATCTGTTATATTGAAAGTAATGATGTGGTTTTAAGTTTGGATGATTAGTGTCATGTATCATCTAAATTATTTCATGTGCTAATGGCTGAAATATTTGCTGGTCAAGGTCATGGACCAGTAAATGCCGATTCATTGGTTAGGGTCATGTACTGATGAGTTGGTGTGGGGCATCAGGTAACAGATGCCGCTCATTTTAGCGATTGGCGCATCAGTATATCTAGTGGTCAAGGTCATGGACCAATACATATACCTACTGCCGATTTAAAGATACAGATTAATGGAGGATCCCAATATTCTATCTATCCACGGTTTTCCTTACTACCGATAGAAATTTGACATAACGTTCATACAAATAGTGTCAAATATCTATCTCTAGTAAGGTAAACCGGCGATAGATAGATTATTGGGACCGGCCGTAAGAGTGTCAGGTAACCGACACCCTTAAAGGTTATAAACATTTTTGTTAATCAAGGTCATGGATTAACAAATACATTTAGGATTAAGTCTATTGTAAAATGACTGTTTTTGAGCTTTATTGAGATTCTGTATGTACTACTATAATGTTTAGTTAATGTGATGTAACCGACATCCTCAATGGTTATGAACAACTTTTAATGTCATATAAATCGATTATAAAGGAAAGCATTTGATATTTATTTAGATTTTAGATACTGAAGTGTACTTCTACACTGACTTGTAGTCAAATCGAGTAATTATGAACTTATATAATAATATATACTCGAGACAAGTAAAATTTATAATTTATATGATATATAGAGTAATGGCTTTTTAGTAATTACACATAACAACGAGGGACTCGTTGGAAACCGGATGGCCGAGCTGTTATAAATATTTAAATGATACCTACAATTTATAATATTAATTTTGATGACTAATTACAATTATTTCCATAAATTTGTATGATCAAAAATAGTTGTATCAACTTCGGGTGATTGGTCGAGGTTTTGACAGGTATCGACGCAACGACCAATCACAAGCAGGTATAATGGTGGGGATAAGATTAGTCGGCAGGCATTATTAGTAGTATGCCCAGCCATTCGCTTTCCGACATCAGTGCTAGTCACTTGCATTGTATCGCTGTTCGTTTTTGCCAACTAAAACTGTACCTACTCATGCTGTCACTATAGCAATAAAGCTGATCTTTAAATTTATAAAGTGTGTTTGTGCATTCAAAGTCCTTACTTCTGAGGGTTGGACCAGTACGGTTCACAATCTAATAGCTCACCTGAAGATATCTTGAGGGTTATATTCCTCATACGGTAGATTAGATAGATAGATAGATAGATAACGCTTTATTGTACATAAAACAAACGCGGATACATTGAATATATAGAATTATCAATACTGTTGTACAATGGGCGGTCTTATCGCTTATTAGCGTGTTAATTTCTATTAGATATCTTATAGACCTTCTATAGAAATGTATGTGCTCCTTGGGTGATGTGCCTCGAAAAACCGTATTTAGTATTCGCCTTATTTGTAAAATATGCAAATTAGGCAAATTAACACTTTGTCAAAGAACCTTTCCACACATGGTAATAGTTTGCTAAATATGCCATATACTTACACAAATACAAATAGCCATGTGAAGTGCCGGCATTAAATGTAAAGTGCAATATTGCATGGAGGATTTACGTTCTACCGATACATCACTCGTGTCACGCAACATAAAATCAATTATAAAACAGGATATACCTAATCAAAATAAATATTATTTACACTTTTAATACATACAGCTTGATACAAAAATACATCACAGAAATTATTTTTAAATCGACAATATTGAATTTTGATAGGCAACCTGTTCACGGATGGCCGAAAATGAACCATGTTGGATGAATGGTGACTATGTGCCTTATTGAGATAAAAAATGTACGGAATATAAAGCCACATAACTGAATTGGTTACAAATTAATTGAATAACATCTTTTTACGGTTTCCGTTAACAGCAAAACAGGCCAGTTGTTCCAGTGCGCGCTACACTCCTTTCGTATACCTCCTTCCGTATCACCATAATCACAGTTTATGTAAATACGATTTTTATGCTGTGCCCTAATTGTAACTCATGTACATAATCAAATCATTAGTCCTTACCGAAAGCTCGACTCGCACTTGGTCATATTTTGATATTTATTTTTTTACTTTAAAGTTACCACTATACTAAATGATTATTTACGCGTTTACGTTAAAGCAAACATAAGAAACAAAAAACATGTTTCATGTGTAAGGTATCTTCTGCTAGTTACTACTAAAATGAAATAAATAAAGAGGACCCTTTATTATTATTTTTTGTGATATTCACCATATTATTTTTACACATTTATTATACATATTGGTTAAATTTTAGGTAAGGACGACATTCATTACACCACATCTCATATAGTTTAGTGATGGCGATGGTGATTTAGGCGATTGAAGATCGCAGGACATATACCTAAAACAGCAAAATTTTTATTGGTGTACCTACTTCTCAATTTCGACAAGTTCCATACCTTACAAGTAGCTTACTTCGAAAAAATATATACCGACAAGTCATCGCATCGACAGGACATAATATATATTCGACAAGTATTTTATCCCAAAAGTGCTGCGTTGTATCCTCATCAAGGTATAGCCTAATTCTGGGGCTTTGCCAGCCGCTTCGCCAGCCGCTTCCTCGGCACGCTCGCTGCGCTCGCTCGGGTCGCGCGTCGTGGGGTCACCATTCAACCTAACGCATTCTCCTCGCTTCGCTCGTCGTCGCACCTACCGTGACTTTGCTCTGACTAGATACTCCGCTACGTTCTATGGGTGTGGGAGTAATTCTTGTCGAATATTTGTTTTTTCGATTTATCGAACTTTGTTTTTTCTAAGTAAGCAACTGTCGAAGTATTAAACTTGTCAAAATCCAGAGGTACACCAGATTTTTATGCCTAATAACTACTAGACGAATAAACAATATGCCTTATAACTTTATGCAAATCAAAATTAGGGCAAAAACTAGCCTTTTAAACTACCTCTTTTTCTACATCAATGCCTAAACTATATTTACGCTTAGGTACTGAAATAGTATTCTGTATATGTCAAACTATGTTTATGACCCAAAAAAATATGCGTAACTCGTTATGCCAATTCAGTTAGGACAAAAAAGTTATGTGGAAATAAGGGATCCGTTTGTACATGTATAAATATATTCAGGGCATTAGGTAAGTAGTTATCGAAAATATTCGGAACACTAGACCTAAGCGAAATACTAATATCAAAATGTTTTGTACAATACATTGTGACTCGTTTCTGTACACTAAGGGCCTTATAAACGCTGCTTAACATTATGTGACATTAGTATACACAACAAGTTTGTTCTGCGTCGTACTAAATGACGTTATTTAAATTTAAGCAAGGCGGTACATGAATGGGTTTTATGCCAACACAATCCCATTTTGATACATTTTCAATAACTTTCTCAAATCGACTCAAGTCAAAAGGGATAGGACATGTGTAAAAATATAACAAATAGGTATCTATGATTTCAATCCAGATTTAATTTTTCAACTCTGAGGTCGAACCTAAACCATGCGGATAATGTCAAGACTGCTTTATGTAGATGACCCATACAATGTAATAGTCAGTATTTCGTCGGACGCGCGAACGCTCAGTCGAGGCATTGCAGCACTGCCAGCCATAGCGCGCGAAAACAAAATGCGATACGCAGTTTTATAGAAATAAAATGGGACGAATGTGTTATAGCGTAATTTTCGTGGCAGTTGTGGTTTTAACTGTAGATGGACAGTATAGTCAGTATAATATTGCGTCACCGTGTCCACGAATTTTCGGGTATCAAAGTGATGGATCCAGCATATACGGCCTGATACACCTGGAGCGTACCGGAGGCCCAGTGACCACTCTGCACGTTAGAGCGAATTTCACTGTTGTTGGACAACTCACAAGTGTAAGTATTATCGCTGTATTATATTACAAACTATAATATAATACATACTGTTTTAAACTATCACGGTTGTTCTCTAAAGTTATATGATTATTAACGGAATATTTACCGTGGTAAGGTTGTGGAATGAGCTCCCGATATTTCGGCGCAGTTACATGCACCATGTTCAAGGGAAGACTGAAGAATACGGGTGGTTGGTCAAAAAGTTTAAAAGTTAGGTGCAGACATAACGATCTACCCTACCTATAGGTGAACATGGTGCATGTAACTGCGCCGAAATATCGGGAGCTCATTCCACAACCTTACCACGGTAAATATCCCGTTAATAATCATATAACTATAATATAATACATATCTATGTATGTAATATAAAAAAAAAATAGAACCGACTTCAGCACTAAAAGCGTGAAATAACTTGTTGAATTTGGTACCATGATATTTCAAAAGAACTTCTTATCACAATATTGTGCGCATGGTACCAACTTCGACAAATTATTTGACACTTTTAGTGTTGAAGCCATTATTAGGTGAAAAATATATAAAAAAAATCACCCTTTTTAGTTACCCTTGCTACTTACGGAATCGATTGTCATTCACCGTCAAGAAGGATATAATCAATACCTATAGGTGAACCCTTTTCAGTTATTGGAGTGTAACTCAAAAACCACTTAACCGAAATTGATGAAAAAAAAGTATTCTATTAAATAGGTATTAAATATTCTATAAAAACAAATATCAAAATTGGACAACTCGGTAAAAACTTATCATGATCATACTAACATTTATAAAAGTATACGCGTCCACTTATGAACCTCCTACTTTTGGAAGTCGAGTAAAAAATGAAATCCTATTTCCGTTAGTCACTCCACTCACGCCTTACTTGCGAACGACTACCGATTTCGATAAAATTTGGCAAGGACATAAATTATTTCCCGAGGAAGGACTTAAATTCTTATCATCATCATCATAATCATCCATCAACACACGGGTGAACCCGCGAGGCGCAACTAGTAGAGTAGTATTATATTTCACAAAGTAACTATAACTACCTATGCCAAAAAAACGATGTACAAACATTTGTAAAATATGTTAACTAACCATACAAAGTACAATTTGAAAAATTTTATACTGACTTCCATTCTATTCAGTTATTGGAGTGTAACTCAAAAACTACTGGACTAAATTTGATGAAAATAAATGTAATTAAATGGGACCACATGGGAAGCACCCGCTTTCAAACAAAAAGAGAATTTTGAGAATCGGTTCACCCTATTGAATGTTATGAGGTATGAAACATAAAAAAAATCGAATTGAGTACCTCCTCCTTTTTTTGGAAGTCGGTAGAAAATCAGTTCGCCCAGTCAAAAGTTCTGAGGTAACAAAAATAGGCACATATAAAAATAGGCTTTCGAATTGAGAACCTCCTCCTTTTTTGACGTCTGTTAAAAAGCATCGGTTGTGGTCGAAACTATGGTCGTAGTTATAGAATTATAAAATGTATAGCCTGTTTTATGTAACCGTACCTATTATAAATAAATAAATGTGTTCGACAAGTATTACGTGAGTAAAACGAGTAAAGATTAATAATGGAGTAAAAATACTCGGTAAAAATTAGTGTAAGCCACGTTATGTTTTATGATAAAACATAACAAACATATACTTAAGATTTTCGTGTACATTTATCTACTACATTTTTATTGTTTCTACCGACTTCCAAAAAGGAGGAGGTACTCAATCGACCTTTTTTTTTTACGTTTGTTACCTCATAACTTTCGACGGGCTGAACCGATTCTCAAAATTCTTTTTTATTTGAAAGTTAGTGCTGCGTACTGTAAGCGCAACGTGTGGTCCCATTTAAATTTCATCAAATTCGGTCCAGTAGTTTTTGAGTTACACTCCAATAACGGAATAATATAATATACTCGTATAATAATAACTGAATGGAAGACGGTTTCAAATTTTTCAAATCGCATTTTTATTGATTTAATTTATGCTAGTTCAAATGTGATAGGTAGTTTTGCACCTTTATTTTTTCTTTAAAATCTACTTAAAAAGCGCTTTTCTTGTTTGGTAATGAACCATCAGGCTGAGGAATGCCGGTCTAGTAGTCGACTAGTATAATTTTTGACTATATCAAAGTTAATGGCCTTGCAAATTTGTGCTTTATCAAGTTTTGTTGCTTTAAATCCGGCTGTGACGTCAAATATGTATAATAATTAGTTACTGAGCAACAACAATAACATAATATACAAAGAATACAGAGTTTGTCAAGTTTCGAGGTATGCGAAATGCGTTTTTAAAAACTAAAATGAAAATTAAACATATGTGTTGCCGATTCGGAGGCAAGAAATATAATGAATTAAAATACACTAATTATTAATGCAGGATGGCCTATATGCTAGATCAGCTTATATCTAGAATGCATCGTTAGCGTCTGGGTGATCATTGTGAGAATGCTCGCTCAGCGCTAATCGAGTACAGAGGAACTTTTGACTGGGTAAACCGATTCTCAAAATTCTTTTTCTATTTGAAAGCTGCTGCTTCCCGTGTGGTCTCATTTAAATTTCATCAAACTCGGTCGAGTAGTTTTTGAGATACAATCCAATAACTGAATAGAATGGAGTCGGTATTAAATTTTTCAAATTGTACTTGTTATATTACAAAACCGACTTTACTCACGTAATTAGCCGACGTTATTGACATAGGTTTCGGGCATGTCCGACGCCCATCCTCAGGGAGTTTACGCTTCAAGGTCGCGGCGAACACGAATTTGAAAACCATGATTTGTTATAAAAAAATACCAAAAAATGGGATCGACTTCAACACTAAAAAGTGTGAAATAACTTGTTGAAGTCGGTACCATGATAGTTCCAAAGTACCTATTATCACAATATTGTGCGCATAGTACCGACTTCGATAAGTTATTTCACACTTTTTAGTGTTAAATTCGGTCCCATAAACAAGTAAAAAAAATGTTTACTGTTTTTAGTGACCCTTGGTAATTATTATGTTTTATGTAGGTAATTAAACTATTAGTCAGATCTTTTTCAACTACATGAGAATCACCAGCTTTGAAATAAAACAAGAATCGTCAAAATCGGTTCACTTCATCGAAAAAACTGGTAACACATAAAAATACAGTAGAACATAGAACCTTCTCTTTTTGTGAAGTCGATGAAAAATTTGGTCCAATCTCTAACGCTACTCGAACTTTATCGGAAATATTCGAGGGTATTTCCGGTTTAAAATTCTGATTTTATGTTATCTGGGAAGTACAAAATGAAGGGAAATTGGGGTCACCGTAATGAGTTTCACCACACGTAGTAAGTTAGGTTTAAAGACATTTTATTCTCGATAAGGCACATACATTGCCACTGACGTGAGAACTTAACTTTTTATAAATATATTATTATACTAGCTGCGCTCCGCGGTTTTACCCGAGTGGTGTTGGATGATGATGTTGAATCAAATATTATATAGTGTATGTTACTCAGGCATAAGGTGGAATAATTTTTTGAATCATTTAAGTAGTTTTAGCGTTTATCCCTTACAAACAAACAATCAAATTTTTCCTTTCTATTGTTCGAGTAGGCTAGCAGCGTTCCCCGGTTTCCCGCGAATAAAGAGGTAAGATTTGATTGTTGGTTTGTACGGGATAAACGCAAAAACTACTTATCCGATTCGTAAAATTCTTTTACCAGTAGAAAGCTATGCCTGAGTAACATACCTACGCTATATTTGATTCATCATCATCATCCATCACCACGTGGGTGAAACCGCGAAGCACAGCTAGTGTTACATAACTATGTGAAATACTTTAAACTACGATGTTTAAATATGTGTACTACATTACTTGCAAGTGCATTTGAAAAATTTAATACCGACTTCCATTCTACTACTTTATCAGTTATTTGAGTGTAACTCAAAAACTACTGGACCGAATTTAAAAAAAAATATATGGGACCACAGGGAAGCCACCAGCCAGCATTCAAACAAAAAATAATTTTGGAAATCGGTTGACCCAGTCCAGAGATGTGAGGTAACAAACATTTAAAAAAAACCAGTCGAATTGAGTACCTCCTTCTATTTGGAAGTCGGTAAAAAGGTAAATAATTTGTAATTTTATTTTTTTATTTTGTTATCGTGCGTATGATTCGATGGTAAGCACTACGCTTGTCCATGACAGTTGCAGTCCTACCCAGAGATTAAAACCGTACCTAGTTTTACGTGGCACTGCACAGCGTCGTCATTCAGAGGCATTGCTTTTTTAGTCTCTTTCGCCCAATACGTATTATCACTTGCTATGCTCCTCCTTGAGGCCTATTGCCTCGCTGTAGAATATCTGCGGTGGTACCATAGAAAAGTGGTGTACCGTACCTACCATGAAAGATGGGTTCTTCCACAAGAGATCTATCATCTAGTAAGTCGAGTTTCTCTGTCTCTTACGATTAACATACCGACAGTGGAGATTAAATTCTTTATCGTATCAACCAGAACGCGGTCCATCGTTGATCAAGGACTTTCGATAATCCCACGCATGGCAGGCGTCTTGGAGATGGCAGTGTAGGTGGCAGATCCTCAGAAAGTGCTGCTGCCCACCTTCCGGTATTTTTCCCTCCTCTTACGACACACAAGGGAAGAAATGGGGAGGTGACATTAACCCGCACCCCTCTCAATATAATTTTGTTCACATTAATATTTTATGTATGCTCTCATAGTCATCACATTATGATATATCATAATTATATCACACTATTATTAATTAGATGTGATTTTTTTAATGTCAGTCGGTGACGAGACGAGCTAGTCGCTCGCCTGATGTCAAGCGTCACGATTGCCCGTAACAAATCATTTCCATTCAGTATTTTAAACTGCAACATTTTAAATCCCTGCATAGCAATGTATTGCACTCATCACCCTGAGATATGCAAGCGCGGATCCACCGTTGTGGGCACGATGGGCATGCCCACAACCCTAAAATACTTGTGACATCATACGCCACACTTTCATAATTATTCGACAGGTCGATGATATGACTTTTTATAAAATATACAAAACCTGGATATCAATAAAATTCTTAACGTTTTCGCGAAAAAGAAACGTAAGCTTCTTTTACATCCTTTATATTTGTTTCCAGCGAAATTACAGCGCAAAAATCATTTATATCCTATTAAAAAGCGCAGTGCTTTGCCATGCACGGTTTGAAGTGTTGTACCTGGTTAAAAAATATGAATGGCACTGGACTGTTATGGGCAAGCGTGACGCAGCGACTTGATACATGTCTCATGAGAGAGTTCATGCTCCGACTCGTACTTTGCTGATTTTCGGGTGGCTGTGACCACAACTTTTTTTGTGGGCTGGATCCGCGCCTGTTTTCGGTTTATTAATCTCTTGCCCTGTAATTTCGCTTGTATTTCCCTTCAAACCGGAACACAGTAATGTTTGCAGTTTGCACACTACTGCATCACGGTTGAATAACTGGCAAAGGAGTGGGTACTTCCCCAGGCGGACTCTGCAGAAGTTCTACCACTACAGAATAATAATATGCTATCTATGGAGGATGGTTACTCAATCACGCAAAAACGGCTGCACGAGTTAGGATTTTTAGTAGGTGGATAGGTAAGACACTGGATTAACACCTATAATAATAAGCATTTATTTGGAACCATATCACGATTAAGTTACAAACATCGATGACACCTGCAGAAGTATTAACTGTGTCGCTGATGTCAACGCCCTCCTCCGAAAGTAAACTAATTACATAGTTCCTTAGTAACAAACAAAGTACAAATATATAACATATGGATATATAACCTATAATACTTTTATAATCATCAACATTATCATCCATCAGCACGCGGGTGAAACCCCGAGGAGCAGTTAGTACGTATCGTAACTTATTATTATAAATGCGAAAGTCAGTTTGTTGTTTGTTACGCTTTGCCTAAACGGCTGAACGGATCGTTATGAAATTCGGCAATGAGATAGGTTTAATATTCCGGGGAAGGGCATAGGATTATATGAGTTTGACGCTTGTATGTATTATCGTTTTTACGCAGTACAAAAACGCAAAAATCCGTATATATATGATCTGGGTGTTTTCTTACCATTAACTATTAAAATTTATAGAGAGAAAAATTCCATCCTCGGACGGGATTCGAACCCGCGTCTTCTGACCCTCCGTGTCAGACGCCATTGACTAACCGTCCTGCGGGGACGTTACCATTAACTGTTTTTATTTATTTATTGGGAATTCCACCATAACCAAATTTTAAATACCTAATAAGTACTTACTGCAGTATACGAAAGAAACAACCCTATTAAGTTAGGACAGATAGGCAGCAGACTGCGTTCAGTTAGTAATAGGGATCCGTAGGGTCGTATGGACCCTAAAAAATATGACGGTCTCCAAGTAAAGATAATTAAATAAGTTAATCAAACAAATTTTCGTAGCTATTCAGATAAGAAATTCGTAAAAGTGGTTAAAGGCACAGCTATAATGTATTACTTTTTACCACATAATTATATGTAGTAGTAAATTAAAAAAAGAGTAATTTTTTGTCAACACTAATTCGTTGCGCTCCTATAAAAATGTAAAAGCTATTCCTGCTAATTTCGCTCTGTGCAAACAGAACTGAATAAACAACAATGAATCGGTAAAGCCAATATTATTCTCTTAAACAACTATCAAGCAAATGAAAAATTCAAAGAAAAAAAATAATGCGATACGGAGAAAAAAATGTAGGCACCTCCTAGGAAGTAGCAAAAATTCACACAAAAATTACGCAACAAGCAAACATTGCCTTTTTTTATTTGTATGTCAATCATACATTCCAAAGAACTTGAACTACAACTAAGATCGCAACCAGATTGGTAAGTCACGTTTTTCGTATTTTTGAATACATAATAGCGACCGCAAAGCGTGACGAATGGGTAGATATGTGTATTTAGGTACTTATAATTTTCGGCCTAGTCATTTCCTTCACAGAGATCTACCTATTTGACTATACAGTCAAACTTCGCAGACTGGTCTCTTCCGTCCCGGAAAAGAAGAAATTTATTATTCGAATTCACATTCAAGAAATCAACTTTTTGACGTGATAACGTCTTGAACGCCTGCTGCACGTACGAAAAAGTATAACTCATTGTCACTTTCCGCCTGAGCCGAGCGTGCAAGCGAGAACGCGAAACAAGCGATATAGAGACGATCGACCTAAGCGTTCGGCTTGTCTTATGACGTTATCATGTAATATTATCGTCCGTAAACGGACTTACATTTTTTCTTTTATTTAATTCAAATTTTTAAGCCGGAATCGGATGCGTCCGTCACATACAGAGTCGACCGCGCAACGAGCCACGAGGCATCATGTCCCATCATATAGGAAACCATCCTCTATGTCTTCCATAGACCAAGCGAGTGAAGCCGCGGGTGGGTCAGCTAGTTTACATCATAAAGTACAGAATAGTAACAGAAACGTAAAACACTGTTTTAAACTATCACGGTTGTTCTCTAAAGTTATATGATTATTAACGGGATATTTACCGTGGTAAGGTTGTGGAATGAGCTCCCGATATTTCGGAGCAGTTACATGCACCATGTTCACGGGAAGACTGACTGTCTTCCCGTGAACATGGGAAGACTGACTGTCTTCCCGTGAACATGGTGCATGTAACTGCTCCGAAATATCGGGAGCTCATTCCACAACCTTACCACGGTAAATATCCCGTTAATAATCATATAACTTTAGAAACGTAAAAGTTCCAAACACATGTAGTTTTCAGTTTTTGAGGAAATCTTCATTGAGTATAATTAAGGAAACTACACCGTTGTTTAATTATGTTAAGTGCAGAGTATCTGCACCTAACATAATAACTAACACTGCGCCAAGGCACAGAATAAGTAATAGTACTCCGACTAAGGTTCAAAAATCTACGATATCATTATATATGTTTTAAAAATATACAAAGAGAACTGAAGAACCAGGTATTCTCTTTGTGAGTAACAATTACAAGGATCGATTGATCGAAAATCCTGGGCAGAACCAGGTATGAGGCTCTGCATTATCTAACTGCTATACGTATATATTATAATAACTAACAATTATCAACTAATCTCGTTGATAATTGCTAGGGGTGCTAAGAAGCTACGTGCGTGCGGTGGCTACTGCCCCCAACGAATACGACGACTGGACCTAGAAACACACACTATATGCATAATGAGGGCAGCTATGACGGGCTGGAAGAAGAAATGAGTATATATAGGTTGCATTGGGACATCTTGGTTATCGGAAGTCCGTAGAGCGGATGGGAACACGATAACCATGAAATTCGGCAACCTACTCTCCTACTGGGAGGGCGACCAACAGTCCCAAGGCGGTGTCGGGTTTTTCGTCCACAAGTCCCTTACTGACAACATCGTTAAAATCAAAAGCGTTTGTAACAGGGTCGTTTACCTAATACTCATATAATCCAAAAGATATTCATTGAAGGTCATTCAGGTATAGGTACCCAGCGAATAAGTCTCACCCAGATGATGGTGGAGGACATTAGTCGGGCCATACATACCTATGAAACTATATAACTTCTTTGTTGTTATGGAGGACTTCAATGCGAAGAGGTAGGTAAGAGAAGCGTTGATGAATTGAAGGTGGGGCAGTTTGGTTATGGGCAACAAAACCATAGGGGACAGAGGTCGGCTAACTTTCTGGACAAAGAGGGACTCTTTATGATGAACTCTTTCTTCCAGAAGCCGTATCACAGGATATGAAGATGGTTGAGTCCCGATGGTTCCTCGAGCAATGTGATCGTTTACATTATGACCATACCAAGAAACAAATATTCACTGTGTCGCTGTGATCGTCAGGGTGAAAACCGGTAGTGATAACCGAATGGTAAGAGGCACGTTGAATTTAATGTCAAACTTGAAAGGTCTCGTCTAATAAAGTCTACGCTCACACGACATATTCGTGCATAAATTCAAGACCCCGTGAGCATTCAACTTCTAATCGCTTCGGTTGCCTTGAGAACATCGCTTCTGTGGACGAGATCCACAACAGGTTATTGGACTGTCCATATAGAGAGATCAAAGTTTTTAAGCCCCACCGTACAAATATACCACAAAAACTCTCCACCTTAACCTCATGGCTGAACTACGCTCGTTAAAACTAGAGTTTTCCTATGACGCCAGCATTTTTATAGGCTGCTCGATAAACAGTTTTTTTTATGGGATATGTTGCCAAACGAGCAGGCGGCTCACCTAATGGTAAGTGAGCGCACGAATTTCCGCAATACCAGAGGTCTCGAGGATGCGTTGCCAGCCTTTGCAGATGTATTAGGCTCTTTTATTGAAGGCCAAGTCGTATCAGCTCGGAAGTACCTCAAATGGTTCTACATACCAGCTGATTCTTCATAGTATTGTGAGGCAGAAAGTGCCATCCGAACCGCACGGTTGTGGACTCCCAGACGTCAACATTATTTTTATATGGTTAAATATTATGTAAAAGTTTATCGCCAATGAAATGAGGTTTTTGACAAAATCTAGTTTTAGTGAAACACTACATAGAAAATGGTCCGTTACGTAACTAAAATCAAAGATGTGTAAAACTGTAACTATGGTTGTTTTACTTTAAATATTTTGTATTGATACTGCTTAAAGGAGTACTATTCTATTATTATTACACAAAACAACATTATCAAACCCCTTTTATTTTATTGTAATTTCCCTAATTAAGTCTATTACGTCACTTTCGTGCGTTTTGTCATCTTATTTTTTCCTAGAATATTATTAGTAATAAATTTTTTCTCCAATTTATTAATTTCAATTAAAGAGCAGCACTATAGCTATGTTTTAGATTTCATATGTTTCAGATTCTTTACGTCTTTAGACGTATTTTATAATTTATAATTATATATACCATGTATTGCACTGTATATGATGAGCACTAACTGTAGGTGCCAACACTGCCAACCAATGAAGAACGGTTGATATTTGAACAGTGGTTATAATTTGGGTAAACAACCTCTGTGAGTAAATGTCAAGTTAGAATTAATAATACAGAATTAGTATTGTGAGTTCGCATTGCCGAAGCAACAGCTACAGAAAACATGAGTCAAACCATATAATTATAAGCTAACGCTATAATTGTATGACTCTATAACTGTGTTTTTGTCATGTTTTTGTCAATGCATCGATGAGCTTTCCGAACATTGAAGTAAGCCATTTAGCTAAGAACTCCAGTCAACATTTTGATATAAACAAGATTGACATTTCATAGTCGATTGTGCAAAAAATCCGCAATATCACATGCCTAACTATTATATATTCTAGGTTGTACGCCGGTACAACCTAAACAATGGGTGCGACTCTATTGCCACCTTCTAACATACAAGTGTACATACTCGTAATTCGGACTCGACCTAGCTAAGTCCAGCAGCTATGGTACCTAGTATAGATCACAAATTTATGTTTACGGAGCTACCATATTACTTATTTAAGGTTTTAAATTATGATACTTTCTCTCGTAGCCGTTGGTACTTTGACGTGCTTTAGCCTTACCTACTTCTGGTTTATTGCTCTGACGTGAGTCGCATTTTCCTTGACGGGACTTTACCAAGGCCCATCACTCACTTAAAGAGACTTTAAATTAGGGTTGGCAGACGACAGGAATTTTCCTGACATGTCCGGAATTTCAGCAGAAACAGGGAAAATTGGAAATTGTAAGGAATTAAAAAAAGAGAAAATAATAAGTAATAAATTTATAACTAAAGAATAAAATCTAATAATTAGCAATCAATTTATTGAATATTTATTAATTATTCATCTGAACCTCGTACTTTTCATTGCTGGATATAGCTTTCAGCAACTGTTGGTCTTTCATAACAATTTTATGAAATTCTTCATAATAATGTATTCTTTAGATTGAACTGTGTCAACAGTAGAGCCTTAACAGAAGCTATGGACAGTCTATTTCTCTCCTTTGTCCACTGCGCACCCATTAATGAAAACACTCGTTTCTGCCCGCGTCTCACACGCATATTCAACCCGCGAGTTTTTAAAATAAGATACTTTTGCTGCCGAAATGTCAGGAAATTAATTGCTAAGGCAGGGATTTTTAACTTATTTTCGGATCTGGTAACCCTACTTTAAATGAACTTTAAAGGTGGCCATTGGTAGTTAAATCACTTTCTGTCGGTGCTTCCTAAAAGTTATTTAATTTAAATTCTTAGCCTAGGTCACATCATAATAACTTAAAAGTTTTATGTAGTCAGGTTTATTTTATAATAGAGTAGCGTTTGACTCACGATCGTCAAGGTAACACATTTAACTGGTTCTTATTATAACGTTCATAGTACTTATGTAGTATTATTTATTCTGTGACACACGGCGCAGTGACAAATTTTCGAAATATGTTCTTAGATCAGTTAAATAAATGACAGTCTACGAAGAAATAATAGATTTCTTCGTAGATGACAGTCTATAAATAAATATAGAAAATAAATATAATCCTACTAATTATGATAAATGTAAAAGTTTCGATGGATGGATGGATGCATGCATGTTTGTTGCTCTTTCACGCTCAAACGGCAGGGTTTTGATGAAAGTTGGTGGAAATACAAATTATAAATACTGTATCACACACGAGTAATTGAAACGAAATACAAAATACATTCAAGTACCTACGCTATTAGAAATATCAAAAACATAATACAGTATTTTGGCTATTTTTAATTGAAATGCTAAATACAAATTACAAAATAAGTAATCTAGACCAGCACGGGCTGAAAACTAGAGGAAAACAAGATTAATTAATTAGTAAACAGTTTCTTTTCATCAACTTTTTCATGAAAGATTTTTAAATGTACTGTCAGACAAACACGCTCTTGTTGCCTGCTAAAGAAAACAATCTTTCTACTGGTCACTCACTATCGCTAAATAAAGGTTAACTTATTTTAATGTTAAAATGTATTTTGAAGCCTCTAGTATTTGAAATACTAATAAAAAAATACCTCGGTGTCAGGTATTTGAAATACAAATTACATGTTAACGAAGTAATTGAAATACAAATACTAAATACGTATTTGTATTTCAATTACGTATTTTAATTACAAGTAATTCAAATACTGCCCAACCCTGCTAGGTAGGTACTTACCTGAATCGTCACTATGTGATTCCGCATATTATGCTTTCCTCAACTGCGATATTTTCTGCACAACACTTGTGGAATTTACAAAACAGTATTAGGTAAGTAGGTACAAGTGGGACCAACCTAATTAAACTGGGTCCGTTTTCCTTATGTGTAAGTATAATACGACGAGGAATCATCAATCTTGACTGTCATAATGGTGAATCCTATGGTACCGCAACCTTAATAACATTAAATAAAACTTTCATAACGGTATTGCCTTCGCAAAAGAATTAAAAAGTTATTTGCAGGACAAGCAGGTCTGAGCATGTACCTAATACCACCGTTTTCAGGTCATTCGCCTGAACCGTGAAAGAAAGTAGGTACCAACGTTATTATTTTACACCTTTAACATTATGTAACTCATAAACAACCGTTTTGATTTTACTGTTAACATGATTTACTGTGGACTAGCAGAACCGTCTACGGGATAGGAGAACTCAACATAGGTCAATTAGATAAAATATTAATCATGAATATCAATGACTTCGGGGTTAATAATATATGATCAATACCAATCATCATTGGATACACAGAATTCGCCCTATTTACACTATATGTCTATGATTGGATATATCTAGATAATACAATATGACTTTAGAGTTTCTTTTCCTTTGCATCTAGTCACATTCTTCTGTATCTACATTCCTCTAAACACTTGAGAGTTCAATTCCAGAAGTGACGATACCGCAAACTATATTTACTATACAGCGTAAACTCAACGTCTGTGACAGTGTAAATCACTGAGATCCACTTCCTTTTTTTTTAGAAAAAATGTATATATTGGAGTTTTCCGTAGACCATACAACGGCTAGGGCAGGGCACATAGCACGCAGAATAGATGGCCGATGGGGCTGGAAGGTTCTGGAGTTGAGACCACGGACCGGCAAGCGCAGCGTAGGCAGCCACCGACACGGTGGACAGACGCTCTGATAAAGGTCGCAGGAAGACGTTGGATGCAGGCCCGCTTCCGACCGGTCCTTTTGGTAAATTATGGGGGAGGCATATACTCAGCAGTGGACGTCATCATCATCATCATCTCAGCCGTAGGACGCTACGGCTGAGATGGTGATGATGATACAACGGAAGAAGATAAGAGTTCAAGTGTATAAGCGGCACCCCTACAATTTACTATAAACTCAAAATCCAGCGGTTTCGGCTGTGTCCATTCAGAGATAGACCCGCAAGAGATCAAATCTAGATGCAAGAATTAACTTTAGAAACGGGATATTTACCATGTATTGTATTTATTGTGAGTTCTCGATTTTACGGCAGTTGCATGCGCCATGTTCACGAGTAAACTGAAGTAAATTCAATACATGGTAAATATCCTTTTTCTAACGTTAATTCTTGCATTAGTGACCATGTCAGTTTAAAAACTCAAATCTAGGTCTTTCACATATTGTAAATATTAATGTTGTGTATACATATACATAATATTTTTGACATTTCTATTTAATATTGACATTATTAATTCAATTTTGACATTAGTAGGTTAATTTTACATTATTTATTTAATTTTGGACTAACTCCATTATTTTTATCCAAATCTTAAATAATAGGTAATTTGTTTTTATATTAGCAATTTGTTATTGATTGTACATCTACAATCGTAAGTACACATTAATTTAATGTTAAATTAAGTATATGTACTTAATTTGTTTTGTTTATTATTTTTTGGAAATGTAAATTTGAATTTATGAATAAAGAACTATGAACTACATAGAACTAGCATTTGCAAGCAACATAATTTTTTTTCGGTTCAATGGCGACATTGATTAAAGCTTGATTTAAAGTTGCAGAGTTGCAGGAGTCTACAACTTTATAGATCAAGCTGGAATATAATTATGCCACTTTAATTCCGTCGTCTGTGGCATTACAGAGGTCGTGACTTGTGCAGATGGTATAGGTAGATAGGGCATAAGGGAGAAACTAGCAAATGTGACATCGTTTGAGTGGCTAAACCGCAATCGCAAAAAAAAATGCAACAAATGTAACAATACAGCTTGTATTACAAGTATTTATTATGTAGCGTAGTTGAGTAAAAAAATCTGTTGTATCAAAACTGGTATTTTGCATATCTTTATTACTTAGGTATAAGAATATTTTAGGTATAACTATATTTTATTGTTTAGGTATAAATGTCAACGTATAGCTATGTATATCGTTCCGCCCTAGCATTGCATCCATATACTGATCAAAACTTTTTACCACGAACCAAAAAGTTTGCAGTTCCTACCTGTCGTGTAAGTAAAATGTGGAATGCTTTGCCGTCGTACGTATTTCTTTGCAGCTATGACCCTGGGTCTTTCAAGCGGGGCGTGAAAAAGCATCTGTCAGGTCATCGTAGGGGTGGCGATTAGTGCAGCTTATGGCTGCACTAATGATCATTGCTTCTTGATTCCATCTTCGCTATCCATCAGGCGAGATCACTTTGATGAACCTCTATAAAAAAATTACGTTGTTTACAAAAAATACTCTCTTAGTCACTTACATCACTTACTAATTAATCTGTGTAAACTTTGAAGTATCAACTATCCTACATACACTGTTCAGGAAACCCCTCCATGCCCTTGAACTCGTTCACTGACTAATGGAGGATCCCAATAATCTATCTATCCACGGTTTTCCTTACTACCGATAGAAATTTGACATAACTTCCATACAAATAGTGTCAAATATCTAACTCTAGTAAGGTAAACCAGCGATAGATAGATTATTGGGACCGGCCGTTAGTGCTAAGCGCGTAGGAAATAAAGGCATAAATCAAATATTTTTGAACTCAGCAGATACCTACATATGTTTATGTAGATATTTGATCTGATTTTACCTACTGATTTCATAGAACAGTTTCAATAAATTCACTATGTTGAATGGCAAGGTCAATATATATGTAGGCATCAGTGCAGACTCTGTGATGGTTTCAGGTATTTTGCTCTAGCTGCCCAAAATGAAAGGTTTAGATATAGATATATTGGAATTTACTGAAACGTCTGAAACAAAATTTACGCTACAGACCTAAAATAGCAATAGCAAAACCTGAAAAAGCACATGAAAATGTTTCTTGAAATCAAAAGTTAAATTGGTGTACTTACCCTATTCAGGTTTAGGTAAAAAACGAATCACTGATCACAATAGAGTATTTTAGTTTGAAAATTCTCGTGAATTTGACAAATTAAAACCGATTTTACTCACGTAATTAGCCGACGTTAGTACGTTAGATGTTACGTTAGACCACTCACAGTGGTCGCCGCGATCTTGCAGCGTAAACTCCTTGAGGATGGGCATCGGACATGCCCGAAACCTAGGTCGATAACGTCGGCTAATTACATGAGTAAAGTCGTTTTTAATATTTAATAAACACAATAGAGTAATTACAAAAAAAAACCTGTATCTATTATTCATTAGTTTACGGGAGTGACACGTAAATAACGATACAAAAATAAAGAAAACCATAGAAGCATTTATGGTGTGGTGCTGGAGGAGGATGGAGAAAGTACTTACTTAAAATACCTACTAAACGAAGAGGGTAAATATTTTATATGTAAATAATCATGACTGCTTCATGGAAAGCATTAGTGAAAGAAAGACAAAAAGGTTAGGTAAGCAAGATGAACCAAATAAAGAAAAAAGAAGCTACGTACATATTGGGTAAATTTGAATTGATGTTTAACTTAGAACGAAATTTCAAAAAAGATTTATTAATTAATTACATGGAAACTTTTCGTTATTTCAATATCGTAACTGTGTAAAACAGATAGCTAAATTATTTTGTAGCAATGAAAATTAAAAAAATAAATTGCCAGTCCTATTTTCGGAAATTACCCGCCTTTTCCGTGGTGAAGTTTTTTTGTTCTGATTCGTCATTTAAGTTACCCAAACCTTAAAATATTCGATTAATAGGTTTTTATATCCAAAAATAGTACATTATGCAACAAGTGCGCGAAGTTGTTTATTACAATCGAGACGCGATAGGGCAGGCCTAAATGGAGTAGAGATTGTAATAAACAACACGCACGAGTTTCATACGACGTTTTTCAACACACTTACTTGCTTGTATAGCTTTCACTTGCAATTTGAGCTTCAGATAATATTTCTGGTGACGTATGTAGATTGTATCATATTGTTGAGTTCGTTTTCATCTTCATTGCTAGAAGCTGACATTTTTCACAATAAATAGCCACAAATAGCGTATAATTTATGTAGAGAATAATAATTATCTATTATAGCTTAACTTTCTGTTCTGCATTAAATCCAAGAGCAAAAGCAGAAAATGCAATTTTCAATTTTCCCGTTTGCAAACATGCGCGCGCAAACAATGAGAAATGAGACCAAAGAGGTTTCGCATCTGAGTTTCGCACATAATCAAACTCTTTTTGTTAGCACGCTACGCACTTCTCACGACGCGCGTATTAATCCTCCGAAAATAACTTTGCTATTAAAATGCTATGATTTTTTAACTTTTTAATCTGATGCATACTTATAAATCATATAAATGAGTTATTTGCTAAAATGTAATTGTTTTGTATTGTATTTTGACCAATACAGTTTTATTATTTGCAAAAAGTTTTTTTTTTTAAGGTTAGAACTATTTGCTCATTTTTAAAAACTTAAATTTAATTTTCGCACTCGTGCAGGAATGAAAAGTAAAAAGCACGCGTTCGAAATACGCTGCATTTTGATTCTTATTACTCAATAAGAGCCCCTTTTCTAGTAGGTGTGTTGAAAAATATATATTGGATAGTTTTGTTATTTTTTCCGTAAATTTAGTGTGTTAGAAAAATAAATCAACTCAAAAGGACACTATTTAGTCAACAAACTAAACCTGTAATTTATATAAATCATAGTGTATTATCACAAATACTGTAAAAAACGTTCAAACTTACCCAAATCGACTGTATGTCGTAAGTATAATAAAATAAATTGCTTTAGAATGAAAAAAACTTAATTGGTTAGTTAAATCCCTCGTTTTCACTGACAGCAATATAGGCTCACTCATGTCATGAGTAAAGAAACGGAAATTTTTCTTTACTCATGTGCTATATCTGTTGGCGTATGGAAGGGATGCTTTTATATAGTGTACTAATAGAGCAAGGGAGGTCTAACGTGTTAGCTATGTCGCAAAACGAAACTGCAAGGTTTTGAACATGGTAACTTCTTGTACTTTATATTCCGATACATGGAGGGTTCATATATTTTTGGCGGTTGCAAAAAGGTACGTAAATTGGTCCATAACACACGATTTTATTCATTGCACATGGGAGTCTAAGAAGGCACGTCAAATGTGTAAAATGTACGCTAACGGCAACGCTGCATTGACCGAGCGAGCGAAACGTCTCTGCCAGAATTTACTTTCATCTGTCCCTATGTTTGTTAGGTTGTATGTTGGTCCTCCTGCACAGGTCGCATTTTTCAACCAATCTCGACGAAACTGGGTATGCATGTTCTACTATTCAATAAATAAATTTTTTGGCGTTGGCGGTTTTTGAGTGGTGGGTTACTTTTCCTAAAGGAAGTTTTCAGGGGCGTTATTTAACCACAGGCTTTGATAAAATTTGGTACATACATTAGGTAGGTATCTGACTTTAAAAGTTAATTTCTAATATGAGTATAATTAATAAAGTGGTTGCCGAGATAATAGGTGGTGTAGTTTAACAAGTGCAATTTGAAAAATTTTATACCGACTTCCATTCCATTACTTTGGTAAAAATCAGTTATTGGAGTGTAACTCAAAAACTACAGGACCGAATTTGATGAAATTTAAATGGGACGCACGGGAAGCACCAGCTTTCAAACAAAAGAATTATGAGAATCGGTTCACCCAATCGAAAGTTATAAGATAACAAACATTAAAAAAACAGACGAATTGAGTACCTCATCCTTTTTTTGGAAGTCGGTAGAAAACTGGATTATGTTGTTAATATTCGGCAAGAACATTTTGTACCAACAACATATAAAATTTTACCAAAATTGGTTCAGGCACGGTAATAATATTACGGTGGTTAAGGTCTTGGCGAAATAAATATTAGTATTTTTTTCTGAATGTTGATGACCTATGAGTACAGGTAGGTGGCTTAGACTGCGAAAAATTACCGATTAGAAGACTGTGTACGCGACTCGCAAGGTGTACAACCGTGCCATTCTCTAAGAGCAAACAACGTTGCATCTTTGCCAACATCCGTGAAACAAATGACGAGATGACAAGACACGTTGAAAAACAACCTTATGTACAAGGGCGATATCTCACAAAGTATTTGATATCGGTGAGCTCGTCGACAAATCATTAGAGAATCGCATGGCTGTTCTCAGAACTACTAGTTTTATTTGATTAAATACTTATCTAGGCTGCTATCGTTTCAAGTTGTGTACAATCGCAAACTGTTCCCATGTAACTAAAACAAATGAAGGTTTAGTAGTACGTACATATCTGGTTATAAACAATTACAGTATTAAAATCATACAAGTTGTTAACTTATCTCAACATTCCAAATAATGCTTTCTAAAGATTGTTCTCAAGTAATAATCTCAAGAATCAGAACAACCGGAAAAGAAAGACAATAATGTACGATTTACAAAACCAAACTGTTTGAGTTTGAATTTGGCACAACTTTATTTATTGTTATTGCTTAGGAGCTGATCACTTTCTCCGACATAATGTCTAGCTCACTGGTTTGAAGTGCGGTTAATGATACAGCAAAAATTGAGATGATTGCAGTATATACGTACTTACCTAAATTCTCGGATAATATCTTTTGTTATGGGTGGTTTCACGTATTCGATGACCTCAATTTAATCATCAATCTTAACTTATTTGGATACGATATGTTGAAGGTATGCACTAGTAAAAAGAGTGAAGATTTTGCATTCATATATCTAAATGAAGAATTTAAATTAATTAAATTATTTAAGATCTTTCTTACTTGCTCTCAAGAGTATCTCAAATCACTAACGAGAAAACACTTAAGGTGCAAGTTGGAAGCCGGCTACGCGTCGCAGCCGCAGACGACGTGTCGTCGAGACACTACTGGTTTCTATGTATTTGTATGGAATACCCTCCGTAGTTAGCGACACGAAGCTAAGCGACGCGTCGTCGAGCGGCAGACGACATGTCGCCCGACCCGACCGATCTGTAGTGGTGCTCGCGAGTACCAATCTACATAGTAAAACAACTGCAAAGCTTTTAAACAAACCTATCGTATCGCTTTTCAAATGGTTGATGCCATCTGCAGTTGCCGTCTGCAGCATAGATGAAAATAAAACCTAGGTCTGCAGTCGGGTTCGAAGTCATGACTGCAGCGACATGACGCGACGGCGTGTCGCGGCGACATGAAGCGACGACACGTCGTCTGCGGCTGCTACGTGTAGCTGGCTTCCAACTCGCACCTTTATACTTAGCAACAAAAATAATTTTCGTAACAAGCACATGTGTGTCATGTCATGAAAAATATCTGGAAGAGATCAACCGTTTAGTAGTTGGCAGAAAATACGTCGTGTCGTTGTGCCGGGGAATACCAGTTCGTATAAAGATGTGTTCACATTGATGTTTAGGTAATGTTGGGTACTGCCTTTCAAAATGTAACGTTTTAGAGACAATTTAAATGTTTAATATATCTATTGCCGTAGAAGTTTGAGTGGGAAGGGATAACGAGCTCAATGGAACCTACGATTTTGTATTTTAACTCTCTGAATGGAACGAGTTAATCGACGATTTCAATCACATCTTTGCAATCATTGTTACAACCTCACAGTTGAAGACTATTAGGTTATAAAAGTGGATAGAGAGATGAATAATTTGAAAACACAAATTTTGCATCATGGTCTCTACTACTCTAGAGTAGTAGAGGCCAGCAATAGTAACTACCTAGGTAGTTACATTATTTATTCTTTCTTTGTTACTATACTGTCCATAACTGAATCTGGCTGGGTACGCCAATGGTTCCTACTTACTAACTTCACATTATTGAAAACTAACGACGGCCCGCGACTTCGCGTAGTAGGCTCGACCAGCCTCGTCATCACCCTCTATTTTTTCTTGAAATTTTATTCATAAGAACCTTCTCCTGATAATAATTAACACAACAAAAAAAAATTATCAGCGACCTTGTTCAATCAGTTGACGCGTGATGCGATGACCAAGGGAAATAGGAATTCATTTTTATACTATAGAAAGATGAATTATAAGCAAGGAATTGATAAAAAAAATTGATTTAGTAGTAAAAAAATATAACTTTGTTATAAATCACTTAAGTAGGTACTTATACTCATTATTAACGTGCCTGTAACAAAAATATTTACCTATGTTTTATGCGAAAACTGCCTGTACTACCGCCGCTGGTCCGGGTTTGATATCCGGACAGTTCAAACATTAGTGATCAACATGTCTGTTTTACCTGTGTCTAGGTATATTATATTAGTATCTATGTACATTAAGTAGGTATATGTATCAGTGATCATAGTAGGTTAGCATAGTACAGGCTTCACCTTAAATTCTTATAAAAGACCAAATTTAATACTGAGATTCGAGGTCCGGAGTGAAGGTTGCACGTTGTGAAGGTTTACTTATATACCATTCAGAAGGTTTAATTACATTTCAGACGTACGTCGGCCAGATCGAGACCATCGGCAAGTCGCAACTCTTACAGAACTTCAACCGAGGAGTTCCACTGGACTACCGCGTCAACTTCCCAGTGATTTCACCGCTCCCACGTCTCACTGCGATTGTTGTCAATGGAGAAACACTTTGCTATGGGCCTGGAGGTGAGGTCATTCTCTATTTTTTAGTTTGTACTCGGGACTTTATTCTCGTGGACTAGGGTTTTTGCGATCCCTCTGGAACTATCGTTTATTCGGGATAAAAAGTAGCTATAATCTAAAAAAGTAGCTAATATCGCCTGACGCCTCTCCGGCGTAGAACTCCCCTAAATCTGTCCACTCTACTTCTCTTGCCTTCCTCATCCAGCCGGTTCCGATTATCTTAGAGAATATGTCCCTCCATCTTCATTCATCATTTATATGTGAAAACTTTTAATTAGCCATAAGTATACTTTTTAATGTGTTTATGTTTTGTAAGTAGCTGTTAGTTTTCCGAACAAAATAAAATAAAAATTAAAATAGAAATGTTCCTCTGCCATCCTTGGTTTCTTTTTCCGTCCAGGGGTATACACTCTGTAACCGCTTTTGTCCATTTTTCGTTATTTAGTCAGCAGACATGGCCTGCCCATGTCCATTAATATTATATAATATATTATCCTCTTATTGATATTACTTTGTCTGAAGTTTTGATGCCTAAAATGATTCTATACATCTTTCGCTGGCAAATTGCAATTTTCTCTTCGTCTTTTCTCCTAAGCGACCATGCCAGGCAACCATATGATAAGCACTTTAATAACTGACATATCGCATTGCAGGCTTAATAGTATGTTATTATTAATATGTATGTTGATACCGTGTAAAAAACATCTCTACATCAAATTTTGTCCAAATCAGTTACGCAGTTTTTTCGTGATTGAGTAACAAACATCCATACATCCAATTTTGATGAAATTTGCTATGGAGGTAGATGAGGCGCTGGATTAACACGTAGGATACGTCTCATCATCATTATCATCCATCACCATGCGGGTGTAATCGCAAAGCGCGGCTAGTTTATAAAATTATATGTTATGGTTGTGTGATGGTCTGCAATGGAATAGGTATGTCATAATAATAATCGTAATAGGTACTCGTCATTTTTACTGAAAGTGACGTGCTAAGCGAGACGTCATTCCATTGATCAGGGTGTCCCGAAACCTCATTGAACACTTGAAATAGACCACCGGATGTGGTTGAATCTAAGTATATACTTAGTCGGATCTATCCGTAAAGTACTGCGTGAGTAATCCCTTATGCAGTAAAAAAATGTGAAAGCCTCGTTAGTTTTAAATTAATTTATTTGTTTTTATGGAAAAAAAAATACACGTAGGTTATTGCAGCACCAACGACGTTAACCACAAATTCCTAATTTATATTGGTAGGTACGAGTGCTAAGAATTGAGACTACAGTTTACAAACTAACAACATAACATCTTAAATACTTTAGTTCACATTTTTAGGTCACTGAAAGGAAAGATTACTATTAATTACGTATAAAGATGCGATATTTCACAATGTGCCAAACTTTTTTTTAATGTCATAGTAAGCAGTTCAGATTGGCTTGTTATTTTCAATGTTTAGGCAAAGGCCTTGCTGCAGTCTGCAGTCAGAAGTTGGATGGGTGATCGCTAGTGGCATTTTCCAACTGATTAATTGCTACCGAACTTGGGATGGTGCGTTAAGCTCCTGGATTTTCTTAGTAAAATTTAGACAGCCCGTGCTAGTGCATAGGTTAGTGATCACACTAACCTTTGCACTAAGCCACACTGGGCCTGCATGGTGGATTACGGCCCATACTCTTTTCTACATCCCAGCTGTGGGAACGTAATGGATTGATACTTTTTATTTTTGAATCAACATCAACAATAAAGGAAAACGTTTTCAATTCTAGTATTTTTTTTTTATTCCGTTAATTATGAACCGATTTTGATGACTCTTACTTTGTTTGGTAGATCATACTTAAGAAGTGGTCCCATATAAATTTTATCAAAATATATTTCAGCAATATTTGAGAAATCCGGAAAAATACAAAATAATGTTTTGGCTTGTTCCTTACAGCAATTATTTTAGGTCTTAAAATGTTGAACATGCAAGTAGGTATCAAATAATAGGATGGAAGTCGGTTTAACATTTTTGAAGTTGTATACGTATTATATTTATTACTAGATTTATTATTTATATATAGTTTTAAACGAGTAGGTGTGTTAGTACGCTACCAGTTTGCGGGTTAGCTTTATTAATGTAAACCATTCAGTAAACTGAATTTATTTACACAATCATGGAAAACCTCGGTAACTTTTATTTGGTCTTTAAACATTGCCGGTTAATCCCAGAGAGCTGTAAAATCAATAAAGATGATGCACACAACCACAGAAATATACTCGTACCTATGTATATCTAGGTACAGTATAGGCATCTAATTACAACGTGTAACATAAGGTGCATGTATATTGAAATGTGTATAATAAAGTACTCACGTCCGGATTCACATGACAAAGTATCAAAATTTAAACCGTTTAAAAAGGTTTTTTATTAAATATTATCCAATATATTTTTGGTCAGCGCTATTAGACATGATTAGTCCGTCCCCAAACAAACCCTGCATGCGCCATCTCCTCGCGCCGCATCCCAGCCGAGGTTCCGCTTAGCCCCCTTGTTTACCTATTATCCGTTCTGGAGGTCATTGCCGTCTATGGCCTAATTTTTCAGGGATAAACCTGCTTGAGTATTAGATTATGTTACTCATAACATGGAATTTTTACTACTTCCTGGAACGCAGGACTTACTAAATTAACACTAAACACCCATAAGGGCTGCCATTATTGGTGACGAAAGGGGGGAGGTTTTAAATAGGACAATATAGCATTAAAATAACATAATATTGTGCACCACCGTCTACCGCTTCTTATGATACTCTCCATCCAATGGTTGTCTGGAAGAAATCGCTATATGCGATAAGACCGCTCATTGTACTACCCTTAATTAAGATTATATTTTGATAAGTTACTTTTTGTATGCTTGGTTATGTGCAATTTAATTATTGTATTGTATTGAAAGGCAACGTTGGCGTGGATGAGTAAAGGGCTTCGAGAGGTGTGCGGCGGTTTCACTAAAGTGTTAATTCCGGCATTATGTCCTTTGACACTTCCACCCTTGGAGCTTATTGGTACTTGCTCTTGCATAATGGCAACCAATTAGGCCAAGCCTTGTCAGTGGTCTCATTTAGCCCCACTGCCACTGAACATGATAACGGAGATCTGATAGACGGTTATGGACGAGACTTTACGGGCCCCTGTCAATATTAGTCTCATCTTAAATATTTAAGCAGGCGGTGACTTGCCACCCACTAAACGGGTTCCCATAAGGGCCGACATTATTGGTGACAAAAGGGGCTGCGTTGGAGTGGATGGCGAAAGGGTGTCGAGAGGTGTGCTGCGGTTTCACTAGAGCGTTACTTCCGGCGTTATGCCCATTAACACTTGGAACTTTTTGGTACTTGCTATTGCGTCTCCACCCTGGGCCCCCGGACAGCCAATCAAGGCAAGCCAGGCGCCGGGGATCTCATTTAGCCCCAGGAAGAATCAGGGTTCACGGTCTCGTCACTCACGGACGGTTACAAAGCCGCCACAACGATATTAATATTATTAAGTATAATTATTTGCGAACTACTTACTACTACTGTAAGTATCAGTACCGTGCAAAGAAATCGCAACCATCGTGCGCCGATTTACCAAACTAGAGCCTACCTTCAACGTTTCATGTTCCATATAATATTTACCTTGGTACTTGCTCTTATGTCAACTGTCTCCACCCTCGGACAGCCAATTAAGGCAAGCCGGGCGCATCAGGGGTCTCCTTTAGCCCCAGGAAGAATCAGGGTTCACGGTCTCTTCACTCACCGACGGCTACAAAGCCGCCCCAACGATATTATTATCATTAAGTATAATTATTTGCCAACTACTTACTACTACTATAAGTACGTACCGTGCAAAGAAATCGCAACCATGATGCGCCGATTTACCAAACTAGAGCCTACCTTCAACGTTTCGTCTATCATATAATATACCTATACATACTTTGGTACATATCTATAACATAGTCATGTTAAAAGTACAATACACACAGTTAACAGCTACCTCATTTTCATGTCTACACAGGCCAGACTTCTCTTCTCTGTCCAGTTATAAGCAAATAAAGATTCAAAAGTCAGTAGCTACTTAACTCTATCTACGAGTATAATACTCAGTACTTAGACTGCCTTTACCTACGTTGCTGATTCACATGAGGTATTTCTTATTTATACAACCATTATTTACTAGTACGTTCTTAGCATATTGATGAAGAATTCACAATGCACTCGTATGCATAGATACATTCCATAGAAATACATTAATTTTCACGGGTTAGTAAGCAATCGATTTAAGTGCTTCTTCACTTTGTGAATATATGAATTATACAATAGAAACACCAAGGAGGTTTTTGGTTATTTTATTTGCACAATCCATCTTACAATCGGTTTTAATAAACTATCCACGGTAATACCTATCTATCGATAGATAATATTGCCGTGACCTATCTATTGTTGGTTTACCCTACTAGAGATAAATATTTGACACTATTACGGCCGGTGCCAATAATCTATCTATCGTCGGTTTATCCTACTAGGGATATAGATTTGACACTACGAGTATTACGGCTGCTGCCAATAATCTATCTATCGTCGGTTTACCTTACTAGAGATAGATATTTGACACTACGAGTATTACGGCCGGTGCCAATAATCTATCTATCGTCGGTTTACCTTACTAGAGATAGATATTTGACACTACGAGTATTACGGCCGGTGCCAATAATCTATCTATCGCCGGTTTACTTTACTAGAGATAGATATGGGACGTTATGTCAAATTTATATCGGTAGTAAAGTAAGCTGTGGATGGATAGATTATTGGGATCCCCCATCAGTGTTGTTTGAATGTTATGTCAAATTTCTATTAAATCCGTATTAAGGAAAACTGTGGATAGACAGATTATAGTAACCGGCCGTTAATTGTCAGCAAAAAGTTAACGTTAGCTCAGGTTAAACTTGTATGTAGCTATGTACCAAAATATACGGCGAGTAAATATGCTCACCGCTCGGCGTTGGTCCTAGAATATCAATAAGCTTTATTAGATTATCGCCCGTATTTACAAATATTTTGAATAATTCATTGGAAAACACAAATCATGAATTTACCTCTTATCATTGGTGTCTAGGTACATAATGCCCAAGCAAATAATGCCTTGTCTAAACCAAATATGAAAACCAATCCAATTGAAAGCAAAATAACAAATTCTAGCTGTTGTCTTGACTAAAACGATTATGCCCCTCTAGATATCTTGTAGGTAGCTCTCAAGACATTGTGATGTGAAATTAGGCATATATTTAGAGCGAATTTTACGAGGATTTTCACACTACTTTTAAGATAAACTAAGTCCTACTTATTATGGGTATGGTTTAATCCACAACTACACGAAGACCAAGCGAGCGAAGCCGCTGGCGGATCAGCTAAGAGTGAGGCCCCGTTGCTACGTAATACGTTACGTTGCGGATACGTTGCGTTGCGTCGTCGCTGCATTAATTTTTTTTAGTTAATTGGCTCTATATTTTGGGTATGCTAACATCAAATACCTAATACCGCTAGTTTCCTTGGTAATAGTTTGGATCGGCTTCCACTGTTTGCTTCAAGTCATCGTTAAATTTACCTTAGTGGCGTGTCTTCGTCGTGGTTCATTCTTTAAGTCGAAGTCTCCACTACGAAAGCGGTTAAACCAAAAACACAGCGTACGTTCATTAGCCGTATCCTCTCCAAACACAGCATTAACATTTCGGGCAGTTTTTGCTACGTTAGTCCCAAGTCGAAATTCGAAATTTCGATCGGAAAAGTCGGATGTCGTATTCGAAAATTACTCTGTGGCTCTACCATGATCTGGCAACATAAATGTTATCTATAGTCGATACTCGATCTCGCCTATCTTATAAGCTTGTGATTGGCGTACTCGCTATCAATTTTAGTTCTGCAATTAACCGCAAGGTGGCACTGTTCTTTTTTTCATACATTTTCTCGCGGCAGTCGACACCGAGCATCGATTGGTGTCAATGTTGTAAACTCATGGTAGGCCTACTGATACTCGCTGTTTCCATCTTCCCTTTAAAACTGAATGAAAAGTTGAAAACAATTGAAAGTCGGACAATAAGATGCAATCTTTTTATCAAATTTAGAATGTTTTCGTACTAGTTTGAAAAAAAAAACACTGAAATCTAACAATATTAATGTTTCATATTAATTCTAAGTGGCTAGTGCGATAAGACAGCAACTTAATATTTAAACCCCTATCATTATTGGTTTCCACAGATATTCCAGCTCCAAACCAATACGTCACAACAATCAGTTTGGACCACATGTTATTCCTGAAGCCTGGCGCGTCTCCTGACTTCTTTAGCCCATTCGAGACTGGCTCCAAGCCTGATCCGTTGGATTACTTTACTGGCTCAGTTGGCGACAATACTCTGACCACAATCAATCTCGATAACAAGGGCTCATGGACTTCAGGTAACTTTCTTGCGCATGATTTGTTGCCCCTATTGAACATTCATGACAATTATCTACACAATGTAATATAGAGCAAAAAATATATGATATTGTATTCAGAGCATGACCTCTACCTACTTGGCGATAATCACCCTCATCATCAACAGTGATTGTCACTGAATACATTATCACCGAATACCATAAGCATATATTATTTAACAGCAATTTTATAGAGCGCATTTGCTAAAGCTTGAGGGGAATTACTGATAATTCTAACTTATTACAAATTAGCAACCTTACTTATAAACGCTGCATAAGTATTGTATATAATATAACGTCATTTAGTATGTCGTAAAACAGTTTTGTAGTACGCAGTCGATTATAGTAAAGCCGATCGTCCACCGCCAACTAAACTAAGTTAGTTTAGCTTAGCTCACTTATTTGAGAGTATAATCCATTTTGCGTAGGTTAGTTGGCGTAGTTTGCGGTGGACGCACATGTATGAAACACAGACCTAACTATGTGAGATATAGCTAACTGCTAAACTAACTTAGTTTACTTGGCTGTGGACGATCGGAATGAAATTTATTATTTTATATTTGATTCAACTTGTCAACCTTTGTATGTTATATTATAACCTTCAAAGAAATAATTTCTTCGTAGATTATAACAAATGTAATTTATGAAATAAAACTAAAACGGAAATCAGGTCGTAAGTATAGGTTATTATTTTATCCCAATGTTTCGAACACTTTTCAGTGAACACGGTCACGGGCCGTGTATACTAAAAGACAGTTGTCTGTTATTGAGTTACACAAATTATCACCAAATTATTATTTTCAGTTTACTACCCTGGAGATATTCAGGGAGCTAACCAGCCAGTAGTGCCTGTTTACGAAAAGCCAGTAACTAGACCTCGGCCAACACGCCCCAGACCACAGAAACCGCAGATTTACTATCCACAGACTACTACACAAGCAACCAGACCACCACAACCACCTCCCACTCCACCCCCTACTCAACCTATGTAAGTTTAATTTATACGTTAGAAAAATAAAAGAAGTCTCTTGCAAATAGCAGGTGATAATTTTGAATTTTGTAACGACGTTGTCTTATATTTTAGCCCATCAACACCCCCCCGGCTACCAGAGGTATCTACACCAATCGAGTGTGGAGTGATTGCAGGTGGCAATGAGCGAATACCCCTCATCTACCAGGGTCAAACGTACCCGCGAGGAGATCTGCCTTGGCTCGTGGCAGTCTACAAGCGGCAGGAGGGTAGTCTGACATTCATATGCTCGGGAACTCTAGTGTCAGATCGACATGTTGTCACGGGTTAGTAAGTTATAATAAATATATACAAGGGTATAGCAGAATAACCTTGGGAAAAGTGCTCCCAAACCCTGAAGTACATATAATTATGACCAAATGATACTTTTTAAAGAGATAACATGATCATCAGCCCCACTACCCCGCAGGGGGCTACGACACCAATTTAAAGTATTTAAACCGAACCCTGTTTTTTGCTTCCAATATATGGAGTACTTAAAAAGCTATTGTTTATTATATTAGTTCTTTATAAGTCACAACAAAACTTATGCATAATTTGGTTAAGTTTTCGGTTTAACTGGGTGTCGGTAGCCCCTGAATGGGGGCGTCGAATTTCGTACATCATGTTGTATCTCTATATAAATAGTATCATATGTTCATAGTTTCGAACCCCAAGCTTTGGGGCACTTATCACAATGCTATCCTGCTGTACTCCTTATCTCTTCAAATGAGTATTATACTTAAACTTATTCTATTGTTTCCTTTGTCAAAATTGGCACCTACATTTAGCCGTTTGTAGCTAAATGCAAAATTAACAAATCTGACAATTATTGAATCAAGAGGTTATGTCCTCGTATGACACGATGAGAAATACCTTTATGTCAATGACTTCCTCAAAAGTTGAACGATTTGAAGGCTCATATACGCTGGCTAAAATGAGTCAACGGTTATTTGCCTTTCTTAAGTTATATCACGACAAATCCTTCAGTAGCACTGCAGAGGTTAAGGATTCTCCAAATCACTGTAACTATTGACATTTTCAGCTGCACATTGCATGCATCAAAAGAGCAAAATCTCAACAATCAAAGACATGGTGATCAAGATCGGTGTCTATAATTTGGAAGACTGGGGCGACGATATCAGTGTCACGAGGACTTTGCAAGCTGCTGCCATTCATGAGTCCTATAACGCTACTACTTTGGAAAGTAAGTTTCATTTGTTATATTTTTGAAAGTGAGCGTTTATCTACGCTAAGAACGTAAAGACGAATAAGGTTCAGGTCAAGGGGCTATAACGTTTTACGAAACTATAATAAAACAGGAGTTTGTAATAAGCTTAGAATTATATAGAATATATACTTATAATACCTACAATACAATCAAACTACCACAAACATACAATTGTGATGAACAATATTATTTTAATATGTATGTACTATTTAATATTGGCCCAGTTTGGTAGGTATTTTGTAGCAAAAGTCACGTCGGAGTACACGAATGCATCATCATCATAATCGGCACCTTCATTGCTGAAGGTCGTGTCTAGTCTGAATGGTTGACTACTCGATCTACTATGCTCTTCCACGTGGTTCTGTCTCGTTAGTTCTCATGGTTCTTTCTTTGTACGCGAATTGAGTGAACTAATCTGTTACGACTTCATCAAAACGGCTATAGTATATATACAATATCCATTGCTATTCTAAGCTTGCATAAAGTGGAGGTAGGTACCACATTTAGTGGTAAGGTTTAAATATGAATACTTTAAGAGGTGGTAGTAAGCTCCCTTGAGCCCTTAGAAAATGTGGTATGCAAGCTAACAATATGCCTATAAATAATAAGATATGATTTATAATGGTTGGTATTTAATATCGCTTTTATAATGAGGAGTCCAATTATGTGTTCAATATGATTCTTATTTATGTAAATACATAATTTAACTATCATGTTAATGTTTGTTTCTCAGACGATATCCTGGTGTTAACGTTGGAAAGGACAGTGGAGTTCAACACATACATCCGTCCAGCTTGCCTCTGGAGCGGTAATACAGATTTATCTCGGATAGTTGGAGCATCCGGAGTTGTAAGTACCTGCTTACTTATCTAGATATATTGCTCGGAGGGGAGATGTCATCTCAGTATGAATGAATAATTTTATTGTAAAATGCAAGGAAATCAGGCTTACTAATAGGTTGTAGGTTAGACGCACAAATACTACCTACCTTCATCATCATTATTCCATAATCTATGTCTACGGTTGTCTTTGTAGGATCAATGACGATTGAAATGATAGCACCTATCTCCTTTATATCTACTTACTATTACTACTACTACTACTTACTGACCATATAGATACGTCAGCTAAAAATAAAACAAATGCGAACTTTAGTTTTTATAACAGGAAAATCAAGATTATGACTTCGGAATGCCCAAATACCATACGTCGCAAAGCATCTCCATTTTTATTGCTTTTCCTTGTAAACATACGTCATCTATGATGAAACACGTGTATATATCGTGTGTATCAACATCAACAAGTTGTTGGCATTAAACCATATACGTTTTAAAGTTTATTGAGCTTCCTCAGCGCTTTTAGAAGCGCTCGTAGCGGAGCTTGACTTGGCGATCTCGACCAATCAACAAGTTAAGCAACGCTTGCTGCGGTCAGGACTTGGATGGGTGACTGCTAGTGGCATTATTCAACTGAGCGCTTCCGAGGGCACGTACGTCGGTCCCGGTTGTTTGTGTAAGGACAACAGTCGTTAGATTATGGCCCAAAGTGGGAACAAAAAGGCTGATTATGAGCTTCCCCTTTTCACTTTTGTATAGGTCGCTGGATGGGGCGCGAGTGAGGTGGGTCCGGTGGGACTAGGGGTGCCTCGAATGGTTCGCGTTCCCGTCGTCAGCACCGCCCAATGCAGAGCCAGCAAGCCAGAGTTCCACAAACTAACGTCTGCGAGGACTTTATGCGCTGGTAATTACATTTTAATTGATGTATGAATTTTATTTCAGGAAAATGTCCAGTGGTATTTTGTCTGTGTTTTTAGTTTACTGTGAAGAATCTACTCGTATTATGCTGTGCAAATCCCATGTCTACAACCTAATACAAGTGTAAAAAGATACATCTAATGATAGGGTTATGCCTTGCATTCACTTTAGTATCGTTCATTGCTCGACTATAGAACAAGATTTTATGTTGAAGTATTCTAGCGTTAAATGGCTCAGACAAAATAAAAAAGTATAGACAGAATGTTGTGAACAGAGAGGTGAGGCCGGTTTTCTAAACTACAGGTGCGTGCATCCGTACTGCCATGTTAATTCAAATTTAATTAAAATTATTAATAAATTTACATTAAATCATAATTAAAACTTTACGTGTTGCTTCCACGCGCCGCGATAGTTCGACTGACGAGTCAAGGCGTAGTTTCGTTGTACGTGTCATAGACTAAAATATATACTAGGAGTTGTATGTACTCGTAATTATGTATGTACACGGCGAGGCGTAGTTTTACCGGCCTCACTCCTCTGTTCACAACATTCTGTCTTGACTTTTTTATTTTGTCTTAGTCAAATGCTTAATTCATTGAGAAATTGCTTAGCAACAAGTAATTACTTGTTTATAAATACGGCTGTAAGTGTAACGTAACGTGTCATTCTCGTGATAAAGTACAAACTGTCATTTATCTATGGCAACTGTAACACAGATAAATCATAGTTTGGGCGTAGCATGACGCGTTGACGCTTACAATACGAATACTTGTTCGCATTTTGTTTGTGCTACGGCCTCATATAACGTAAAAGGCAAGTAATCTGTTGTACGTCTATTGTTAAGCACCAATCTTGCTCGATACAGTGGTACCTATAGTAGGTATATTATAAAATATTCTCCGAGTCATTAAACTGTGCAAACAGAAGGATGCTACAATTTTATTAGTGACCAATCCACAAAGACGGTCAGGAATCCTATGATATCTATAGAGAATCCAAAAATTTGGTAAAATTTTATTATAGAAGTCTATGTTCGTCATTAATTAAATTATATTATTATGTATATATATACATTTTAAGAGCAGTAGAACGTTTATCGCCTTGTTATAAAACGTGGACTAAAGATAGCTCCGTGCTTAAACCATGGTTTAAAACTTTAAACAATAAGGCGGTTTGTGAACGAGTTCGTCCGGGGAAGTATTGCCACTATAGGGGCCGTTAAACTATTACGTTAGTACTATTTCTATATATTGACATGGGGGGTAGGGGAGTCTAGGTGATGATTACGTCATCGGTAGTTATTTACTTTTTTACACGCTATTCGAAGTGGAAAGTATAGTTCATCTACTGCTAACACTCATGCTCAGGATTTCGAGACGCTTCTCGAACTTGAAGAATTTCGACCATTAGCTAAAACTGACCATGGAATAATAAAACCAGTGGTACCTAATCATGACGGTTGATGGAGGGCCAGATGAAAATCCGCGTTATCAAAAATTCATAGGGTTTGCTATACAACACTATAAGCGACATGATCGCGATGCATTGGTTTTTAGCTGCCAATGCTCCTGGAAGAAGTGCGTATAACAGAGTAGAGCGCAGAATGGCTCCTCTTAGTCGGGAACTGGCTGGTTTAATATTGCCTCATGACCATTTTGGGTCTCATTTGGATGAACGCGGCGTTACAATTGATGAACATTTAGAAACATCTAATTTCGAATTTGCAGGAAATGTGTTAGTTGAAGAATGGAGTTCAATGGAAATTGATGGCTATAATGTTACTGCAAAATATGTATGGCAGGGGCAGGTGAACAAGAGTTCCTGATTTTCCAGACAATGGTATTCAGAACATGTGCGTGAAAGCCAATACTTGCTTCAAATTGTAAAATGTAGAAATATACAGAATGGTAAATAATTGTAACAAATCTGCTTACGTAATATTTGAACGGCCCCATACCTTTTATACCATGGAGCAGTAACGGTGGCATACTGTGTTCCGGTTTGATTGATGTTTGGCCGGTGAAATTGTAACATGATATTTAACAACTTAATATCTTAGGGTGATGGGTGCAGTCGGTCACTTGTAACGAAATGCATCTGTTATAGGCAGAGGTTACTGTTTAACATCAGGTGGGTCTCGTGCTTGTTTCGTATCCTAATGACAAAACAAACAATAAAAAAACTCATATAAACTTACAGTTTCACACAGAAATAACGAAGTTAACTGGTGAAATGATAAAAAAACAATAAAATTTATATAATTCAGACAATATCTGTCCATTGTATTAGTATACCTACATACACATAGTCTTACATCTAAGTTAGTTAAAACAATCAGTTTACTTTAGTTCAGACTGACATTATGAAACTATTCAGATAAATAGCATTACAAAGAATAATTATAAATTCATTTAATAAGAATTAATATTAACTAAATAACAATAACATATCATATATGTAAAAGATTGGATGATTATTGTTATTTTAATTAGCAAAACAGCTGAACGAAATTTGGTAGATGTTATTAACACTTAATAAGTACCTATAATACTTTTCGTGATCATTCATCACCACGAGGGATTCACATGCAAACTTCTAAATTCGACGTAATAATGAGCCTGACTTTTTGCGCATAATGACTAATTACGCAACGATGTCTTTGGGCCATCTTTATTCTCTACATTTTTCAGAACTTTTAACATATATTTTTATTTCACAGGAGATCGCAACGGATCAGGACCATGCCTCGGAGACTCGGGTGGCGGGCTCTACATTTTAGACAACGGACGTTGGAGGCTTAGGGGAGTAGTCTCTCTCTCTCTCCGGCCACAGAGCGGCGACAATACCTGCAACCTCAACGAATACATAGTGTTTACAGATACAGCGCAATATATAAGTTGGATTAGAAATATTTTGTCACAAAACTATTACGATACATAAATTTTATATTAAGACTGTTTGCCATAATAAGTCTAATTTAATGTTATATTCTTCAATAGACTGCAATAAAATTAGTTAAATAATGTTTTGTTTATTTTTAACTAAGTACTTCTGTCCCGTTGGCTTCGTCCGCGCGGACACTGATTATTCCGTTACCCCTTCGAACTCATCCTGAAACTATGTAAAATAGTTATTTAGGTATGCTACAAGTGCGGAAGTCATATTTTCATACTACCTGCTCGAAAATGTGCAATTACATATCGCGCAATATCAACGTAAAGCAAGGTATTACATCCCCGGGGGTGTAATGTACGAAACTCCCATGGGTGTAAAATGATTTAAATTTGAAACGTTACCTAGTTGTAGGAAAACTATGGAGACAGCATACAGAAAAAAAAACGCTAAAAACGCTCACAAGGGGCGTTCGAATTGGGAATCTGTGGGTGAAAATGTCGTTCATGCCTCTTTTTGTTCAGGGTTCGGAAAGCTAAAAAAGAGGTATTTTTGCCACCAAAAAGTGCAATTTTTGACCCACGTCCGGAGCATGGTTGTTTGTGATCGGACAGCTATGTATTTGACAGCATAATCATGCGATTTTAGGTCTTATGCTCAGTTGAGCGTTCGAATAGGATGTGGGCAAAAGTGGCAAAAATAACGTTTATGAGCTTTACGAACGCTTTAACATAAGAGCCATCAATGACAACGCCACCAATGCCCTTATAACCTAAACGAACGCACCTAGAGTAACGTCATTCAACATTAAAAAGTCACAGAAGAAGAAGAAGAAAAATAAGATTTGCGCGGGAGCTGCGAGCGGTTTTGTTGTTTGTTTATTGATTTTTAATTTGTTTATGGTGTATTACGGTGGATTGGATAATGTAACGGAAATTTGTTATATTTTGTTTGGTTATATAACTCTCCACCTGGTAAAACCCTTTTCACCGAGTAATTGCCTAATGCCTGCTTTTGATAGTTTAACAAAGTGATACTGGCAAAATTGTATTATTAAATTATTTCAATTCATTTCATGATAAACTTGTATCTTTGCATCACACACGCACGGCACCTTATCCAGCGAATCGATATGACTTGGAACAATTTGATGTGCAATCATCGGGAACTCCATTTGCTCGGAACTTTAACAGGTGGTCAAAGTTTTCGGTAAGTTTAAAGAGTTAATAATAAAAAAATTGCAGCAAAAGTTTAAAGAGTTCGTACCTGCACTCGTAAATTATTACAAATTTTTACTAATCCGAAATTATATTTTGGTAACTTAATATTGGTACAATACATTGTGTAGTCCCTTTTTTGATTCTCATGTACCTACTTGATTCAATTTATTCTAATAATAATATAAGTCTATAAGAACTACTAATCTTATCCGATTTCAGGTGGCAAAACAACAAAGAATGTGATGAATGGACTGGAGTGTTCTCTAAAACAGTCTGGAAATTACGGCAAGAGGATAATGGCTTACAATATCAAGTTCTGGGTACTTTGTTAGCACCATCAGTCACTAAAAAAGATAAAGATTTATTTAAAACATTGTTAACAAAGTACTTCAGGTTGGACATGAATTTAGTAGATTATTATGAGGAGTGGTCAGAAAAAGACAAGCTCTTCAAAGTAGCATGTCAGCAGTTTTATGGCATCAGAATGCTGTGCCAAGAACCTGTTGAGAATCTGTTTTCATTTATTTGCAGTCAGAATAATCATATATCCAGGTAGGATTACACTTATCTAGGTAATTTATGTACAACCTTCTAAACCATAGTCTAAACTATCCACAAATTATCTCTGTGACCAGGGATAAAGAACTTTTCTCATACTTATAAGATGCAAATGAGTTGAGGAAACTCAATTTTCTAAGTAATAGATCTCTTATGCAAGATTCCTTCTATTCTATTCATTATTAGTACCATGTTATGGTTTAAAGTAATGTTTGGATTTCAAGCAACATGAAAACACTGGGAAAAAGAGATTCAACTGTGTGATGGTAACGCAGCAGCAACATGCCAGAACTTTATAGTGTTATTTTAGATTAAAGCTCTGGGTGGTACAGCAACTATCATAGTTCAGCATCGAGCAGCCATTAAGTACCTACCAACATGCCTGTCCCATCACTTGATAGTGTAAAAACTATAATCCTAATTTACTGTTAGTACACAGAATAGATTGTATGGTGCTTACCACAGATATATGTACAGTATATCATACCTATCTGTATATATTGTAGATGGTACACGCCTTTGCATGTACTCATGTTCGAACCTCAACCAAGTGTCCAGGTTGGCAGCTGCTATTTACAGTATGCGCGCGACAGTTGCACCCGGACGGCCGCGAAAACTAAAAAAACTTGTTGCGTGACAATTAACTGCAATAGCCCAAAAATTTTGAGTCCCCAACCAAAGTCAAGGACATATTTCCTATCACAGGTAAGTTATGATAAAATGTATAAATTTATTTCAAAGAAACCAAGCAATTCAATACAAATTGTGAGACTTGCGTTATCTTTTGTCTATATATATTAATTATATCTGTGCCATACAATCTATTCCTTATAGACTCACAGTTACAGTGTATAAGAATCAATGGTGCTACAATTACATATACTTAGGGCAGCACAAAGTACCTAGGTACATGCTATCGATATATTTCTGACACACTGCAGGGACATGAGGCCTCAAGGGCTTAAGGTTGGAGACTATCTAAAAGACCTCACCCAATAATCAAGGCTACATGTTTTATTTTATCTATTTTAGAATATCGAGCATGGTTGAAAAACTGTGCATACATTACGGTGAAGAAATATGCACTCAGAATGGTGTCACTTACTATGCTTTCCCGGAGGTTGAAAGACTGTCAGATCCAAAGGTAAGTTAGGGTCTTATAGATAAGATAAAGTTTTCTTAGCCAAATATGAGATTTATGAAAAATACAAATTCCTTTTAGGTAGAGTCACAACTACGAGACCTGGGTTTTGGATACCGGGCCAAGTTTATACAGAAGTCAGCGGCACTGATTGTTGAATGGGGTGGAACAAAATGGTTTGATAGTTTACAGGACATGAAGTATAAAGATGCAAAGCAAGAATTGATGAAACTGCATGGAATAGGTCCTAAGGTTAGAAAGATGATTTATTTACTGATGGACATGCCCAGAAGTTTAGGTATTGCAGCTGCTACTATCAATAAAATTCACCATCAATAGATAAGTTACATCCAGGTACAGGTATTTGATGTTGCAGAAACACTCATGTTTTTCCGGATACAAATAATCCCAAATGTTAATCAATAACTAAGTCATCATAATACCAACTTTCATTAAACTTGTTTGACAGTTTCAATGTGATGTGTATTCAAAGTGACAATTTTTTTTTAATTGTGTGCTTTGGCCTTAGTAATATTAAATAATAATTAAGTTATAATCTGTTAAAATTCCCGCGTTCGTATAAGACTAACGTGATGTCGATATCACGTCCGGCGTCCGGCAATTGTTTCAGCTTCGCCTTCTTAGCAGCAACCTCCTGTGCACAGTGGGTTGCTGTCTGTAGTGCTAGGTGGAACATTCAAAATTTTAAAGATGGTTTCCGGGCGAAGCTGGAACAATTGTCTATTGTGATACCAACAATACATATACAGAATGGCAGTTACTGTTATTTTAGTAGATACTAGCTGACCCGCCAGCGGCTTTGCTCACGTGGCCTCGCGGGTTACGGTTAATTTCAGTTCTTTAACTATCCACAGGTACTCGTTAATTGACCGAGATCAAAAGTATCCTATATGTTGACCAGGGATATAAGCTAAACCCATACAAAATTTAATTTAAATCGGTCCAGTCGTTATGGAGATTAAACCATACAAACAGACAAACATACAATCAAAAAATTAAAAATAAATTATGTAGAGATTATCGAGAACACATTGCCTTCCAGGTCGCCGACTGCATTTGCCTAATGTCTCTCAACCACTTATCAGCGCTACCCGTAGATACCCATGTATACCAGATAGCTGCACAGAACTACCTTCCACACTTGCGAGGAAAGAAGAGTGTCACAGACAAAATGTATACAGAGATTGGAGACCATTTCCGAGAGTTGTATGGAGATATGGCAGGATGGGCACATACTGTAAGTAAAAGTAAATCATGGAGATGTAATACTTGGAGGTAGGTCATTTATGCTGTGTCTTGAGTCAGAGTCCGATGTGATAAGTACCACCGTAGTCCCAGATTTTGCCCATATTAGTTTTCTCTGTATTTTCAAATAAAATGTTCTGTATAGACATGGTTCGATTTCCGCGCATTATACAAGAAAAGTAGTATATAGACAGTGGTGAATTCATTATTGTGTACCTCTGCATCGCCGCTGGCCACTGTAGCATTCGTCCATCAATATGTACCTGTTTTGCTGGCCGATGTAGTAATGAGCTATTATAGTTCAAGGGTTGAGTGACTTGCAACTGTTATGCCCGGGTGACACGAGGCCTGTTTTTCAAGCAAGGACAGCAAGATAGTGTCAGTAAACTAGTACTTCTGGCTTCATGTAAATTCAGTAATCTGTGACAGAACTATCTTCATTTTTAAGCTAGTAAGCCAGTACTCAAGCCAGGACAGTTTTTAATAGAATGGAGTTCTAGTCTTAGGCTAGTTGCGCCCCTCACCACTGATTTTAATAATAATAATAATAATAAATAAATCAATTTATTGCCACTAAAATAACACGGTTAGGTACAAACAAAACAATGAACTAATTAACATTAAGTCAGAGTATGGATCTTACTTAATAAGCCTAGACAACAGTACCACATTTAGGGCAAAAGGGGTAGACTCAGCTTGTGTTGCGTTTACATTCGTAATGTAAGCGCAACGCTGGTTTTCAGTCCATCCCTGTTCTCGGACTATGGTCTATGCCGAGGTACATTAAAGAGGAGGTGAAAAAAGCGAGAATCAAAAATAAAATATACAATCTTAAAAACAGCAGAAATTGAACGTTATATGATTATAATATACGATTACGTTCAATCAAAAGTGGCGTTCTAATGGATTTATGAATCGTTTCCCGTGTCAGGGAGTTCTGTAAGGAACAAAAAACAAAAATGTATGGTGTGCTTGTAAATGTGTGTGATTGTGTAAGTGTATAATTATGCATGAGGTAGGAGTCTACGGTAGGTAGTCCTACACCTTTCTCGAACAGGAAAGTTATTCAGGTTCTACGTTACTTGAAACCTTTGTAATTTTAAAGGCCGCTTCAAAATTATGTTTTTGGAGAACCAGTAAACTTAACTTAACTCGGATTTTGAACGCCTGAACACTGAGTTTTCTTTTCAAAGGTGGCGGGAGATTATTCCAAACTTTTGACGCGCGATACTTAAAGCAGCCTTTAAACCCTTTGGAATTATGTTTAGGTATAGCTAGTGCATTATGAAATTTAGAGCGGGTATTGATGTGATGTAAATCTTTGATCCATGTAATTTTTTCGAACAAATATTCAGGCTTCCCACTCCAAATAACCCTCTGAGTAACACTTGCCAGATGGAGCTCTCTCCTGAACTTCATGTTAAGTATGCCTTTTTTAACAAGATAAGGAGTAACATGCTCTCTCCTAGGAATACTGAAACAAAACCGAGCGCATGCATTTTGCACTCGCTGAATGGCGTTTTCTGTTTTAACCCATAACCTAGGCCCGTACACGGCACTGCAGTACATAAACGGAGAGAGAACCAAAAGGTCACAGAGTAAAATTCTCACCTCTTCCGAAATGTATTTCCGTATTGTGTATAAACTTTTAAGTTTAAAATAAGCATTCTTAATCTTATTATTGACATGTTTCACAAATCTCATTTGATTGTCCATAATTAACCCTAAATTTCTTACCTCTGTTTCTATAGGTATACCAACGCCATTAAGATACAGTTTAGGATTCTGGCTCATTACATTGCTAATTTGCGATGATGTACCTAATATCATTACTTTAGATTTAGCTGGATTAAGGTTTAAAGAGTTGCGCCTGGCCCAGCTGTAAATTTCATCTAGGTCTTCATTAACTTCCTTCATGGCACATGCAGTATCCTTAGGCTTAAAACTGTGATAAATTTGTGTGTCGTCGGCATACAAGTGATATTTACACGTTTTAATATATCTTGGCATGTCTGCTGTGAAAATTGAAAATAAAACTGGACTTAAAATGGAGCCCTGGGGAGTGCCCCTGGGTACGTTTTCTATACTGGAGAGAAATTTACTTCCATCTTGGTTTTCGAGCTCCACATACTGCTCTCTTCCAATAAGAAAAGTTTTAAACCACTTGCACGCATCAGCTGAAAACCCATAATGTGAAAGTTTAGCTAAAAGTAAATTAGGGTTTATGCAATCAAAAGCGCGCGAAAAATCCAACAAAACTAAGACGCTGGCAGACCCCGAGTCGGATGCGGATAACAAATCGTCAGATACCTTTAGTAGAGCAGTTTCTGTACCGTAACTTTTCCGGAAACCAGATTGATACTTAGGTATTATACTTTCCTGCGTTATAAATTCCTCTAGCTGAGTATAGACCACTTTCTCTAGAACCTTCGACATTACTGGAAGAATACTAATGGGACGCAGGTCTTTAACTTCTTTCACTGTACTACTTTTAGGTATGGGTCTTACTACAGATCGTTTCCAAGCATAAGGAAAGGTGCTGGTTAAGATAGAATCGTTAATTATATCAGTAATTATTGATAAGGTCTCAGGTAGTGTAAGCTTTATCATTTCTGCATTTAAGAGGTCGCATCCAGTAGCATTCGTCTTTATGTTAAATAAAATTTTACCAACACTCTCCTCTGAAACTGTGCATAAGGTAAACTCGGCTTGGATTTTTTTATTATTTTTATAGTAACATAAAATTTTGGTGTCGATATGTCCATCGCCCGCAAGACTAAAAAAATGGTTATTTATCAAATTAGGATTCATTAAATGATCGGGCATTGGAGGCATATGATTAATGCTAATTGACTTTTTTAAATATTTCCACATTTTTTTTTGGCTGATGTATATTTCTATTAATTTGATGAGTAAAAAACGCTAACTTTTCTCGCTCTACTGCAGCTGACACTAAATTTTTAAGGCTTTTATAATAGCTTTTGGAAGAATTTGTTTTTTTGATATGAGCTTTCGTTAGAGCTTTGTCTCTTAAAGTCATCATTAACCTTATAACGCTCGTTATCCACGGCTTAGGAGATTCCCTAACCCGTCTCTTCTTAATAGGAGCATGCCTATTGAAAATACTAATAATTGTTTCATTGAATTTTTTAACTTTCGTGTGAACATCTGGTAAAGCCCTTATATCCTGCCATTCTATGGACCGTAAGTCCGTTTGAAACAACTCTAGGTTAATGTCATTTATTGCTCGTGACTCTACAATACGCGTTACGGGTTTCTGCTTTTTGATATCGAAATCACATATAACCATACCGTGATCGCTCAGACACGTATTATGCAAAACAATAATCTTTTTACACTTATGAGGCACGTTCGTAATTACAAGATCTATTAGGGTTTCGGTTACATCGGTTATTCTGGTTGGTTCTTTAACGATCTGGACAAGATTCTGTTGTAGACAGAATGTTGACAACTCGCGAGTATTTAGATTATCAGGTTTAAGCATGTCAATATTGAAATCAGTCAGCAGACAAACATAATCGCAATGGGAAAATGTACTCAAGGAGTCAAGGCGTCTAGGCCCACGGGGAATTTAATGCTCTCTGGTCTATAAGCGGTACCCGCCGCCATTCGAGCACCTGGTAGAGTCACTTCTAACCATAATTGTTCAAGCGGAGAATCAGGATGAGTACGAACGCTAGCACGTAAATCTTTCCTGATATAGAATCATACCCCGCCACCTCGACAATTAGATTTACGAGATTTATGTTTCAGTATATAGCCGGGAATGATAGGAGCGATCATTTCTTGACCATCCTTGATTGGTCAAGGATGGTCAAAAATCACTCTCAATCACTCGAATCAATAGTACACAAGCCAGGATTTTACTATCCTGGCTTGTGTACTAGCTTCATGTGTCCGGCGAAGCCAGTTTTCAGTTGGCTAGTAAGCAGGAACCATGCGTTTTGTTAATTTTCCTGACGTGTTTTTTGAGATTTTATGATACCTAAACTAAGTACGGAGATTAATTTAATGGCACAGGTTTCGAAGTTTTTTTTCCGCATGCAATTCATGTTGGACGCGTGGTCACCTTAGTCACTGGAATAGTACTAGCTTAAAATAATGAAGCCTCGTGTAAACGGAACTAGCCTGTTCCAAGCCAGGACAGTATAGTAAAATCTAGCTTGCTTTTCTGGCTTGAAAAACTGGCCTTGTGTCACCCGGGCATTAGGGCCCGTAATAGCACGAAAGCTAAGGTCAAAAGCGTGTAGGTCGGTTGTAATTGGCCGGATGGATGGATTGTGTAAAGGATGGTATGAATTAAGAGAATAATGTAAGAGAGCTGACATGTACCTTTCCCATGAAACCTTTCCCACTCGACCACACATTCAAGCATCACCTAATCAACCAAACGTTCAAAATGTCTCCACTCAGCCACACACCGTATCATCTAACCAACTATACACTGAAACCTTTTCCACTTGACCACACATTCAAGCATCATCTAATCAACCAAACGTTCAAACTGTCTCCACTCAGCCACACACCGTATCAACCACATGCTCAGACTCACGATTCTCTACGGCTGCTTCATTTATAAATAGTTTTGGTGTTGATTGATTATTGTATTTTATTATTAAGATTGCATTTTTTCATTCTTGAATCATCATTTTCAATCACTATTTCTTTCTTTTGATTTAATTAATAAAAACTACATACGATCACAATTGTGTTTTCTTCATAGCATCACAGATTAATAATATACCTACTACCGTATAGTACTAGCATCTACATCATCAAAAATGTTATCTAATAGGTATTTAGTTCCCTATATAAGATAGTGAATAATTTCTTACACAGGTGAAACTCCTTGCAAAAGCTTAATGTTACTTTTTCGTTAAATTGGAGAAAGCCTTTGTAGCGACTTTTACCTTTAAAAAAATCTTTACCATTTTATTTACGGAACTGCCAGAAATTAGCTTTATTCAAATGATATAAGCAAATCCCAAAGATTTAATAAAAATGAAATAGATTTCTATATATAACTAATAATATTTTTATACATTATGCAAAACTTACCTTGAAATAATCTTTCTGTAGAACTTTGTACAAAGCATCACAAGTTTCAGGAATGATTCGACTTAGAGCCTGTTTTGATATTAACGTAGAAAACTTCATGCATTCGTACGAGCGACCTGTAGCTAAAAACCTCAGAGTTGCAGACAATCGTTCATGAGGACTTATTGCTTCTCTCATCACGGTATTGCTTTTTTGTATTAGCGGTGTGACTAAAAACAGGAGGTGTAAGTAAGTCTCTTCATTCATCCTCAAATAATTGTGCCAGTCTTTTGGGGAAAATTTCAACTCGTTTAATAAATTTATGTGAGAGTATGACTTTCTTTTAAGAAGCCAATCCTTACACCACACACTACGTGATTTTCTTCTCTTTTTGCACAAAATGAGCCAGGCTAGCGCAAGCACTTCATCGTCTGCCATCGCGAATGACGTGTTTTTCGTCTGAGTTTCTGGCGGGAACTGACGATCGACGCAGATATCGTAGATATGTGGACGCACTACCTACGTTCGATAAACTGCGCAAATGAACTGCACAGTTCGTTTGCGCAGTTTTATCGTTGTCGTGTATACCGGCCTTAAGATTGGAAGAAAAAATACTGCGCAGATCCCAAATAAATTGAGACTAGAGTGTGAAGAGTTTAATGAGCGCGTAGCCTAAAACCCACGAAACGATTGTCCTGTCATATCACTTTTAGTGATAGAACAATAAAAAAACACTATTGCATATTACGAGTATCAACTTAAGTTATTTAACTAGTGGGTTTTGTGGGCAATATTATATTTTATATATATCTTTTCTTTCTTCAAGACATAAACATTAGGAATTTCGAGTCTGTCTGCCTTGGGAAGTACCACACACCTATACCAGTTATTGTAACCATGAAGCAGTATGAAAGCATTAATGTTTATGTGAAGGGCAATGTTTCGAGCAAGTTCAGGCAAAACGATTATACAACATATATCTCAGGGTGACAAGCGCAGTCATGCAGTTTTGAAGTTGACATTTTTGACCTAACTAATTATATGCACTTTGGTTTAATTTTATCTTGTGCTCTTTGTATGCCCATATTTATGTAAGTTTCTTTTTTATTAAGGATTCAAGTACTTTTATCTATTTTCATTTTTATACATACAAAATATGAGACAAACATGTGAAGAAACAAAAATCTAAACATACGTAATTCTGTCAGTATACAATTTGTTTTTTTTATAGGTTCTGTTCTGTGCAGACTTGAAGAAATTTCAACAAGACGACAATATTGAAAAAGACGGTTGCAGTAAAACGAAAAAGAAAAGGAAAAAATTATAAACATGTGTCATAAAATCGATATACTTTATACTTTTGTTTATTTTTCCAAATTCCATTTTTTTTTATTTTGGATGTTGGATATTGATAATTTATAGAAGGTACAAAAAGTGCGGAATTATCAAAATTCCATGGTGGCTTATGGATTACTTTTAAGAGGGCGTCCATAAATTACTAGACTCCTTTTGGGTTCGTCAAGTTTCATTGTAGAGGATGACGATTGACAATGGTGACAGTCGCACAGTTCAATCTTAAAAAACATGGTCGAGTCCACTTATCTTACTTATCCACCAGTCACTTATTGGAGCGGCATTTCAGCTCTTAAAGTATCATGAGATTTGTGGCACCCTGAATCTAAAGTATATATGTAATACAGACGCGCTGACACCCTAAATCTAAAGTATACAATATGTAATACTTAAATACTAATAGGAATACATAATATAGGTTAAAAAAGTTCAGAGTAACACAACCTGGAATGGTAATAAAAGAAATAACTCTTTTAGAATGATCCGAATTCCAATATCACAATAAATTTCCAATAATGTGAATTAATACGTAAATCTTTAATATTGCACATATAAATATGCACATACTTACGAACTAGTTTGTGAGATTTTATGACATAGAGATTAAAATTCTCACACTGTGGGCCTAGCGCGAAAATTGGCGTAAGTGCGACGCATTCGTCTCTTGACGTATACATTGGCCTAGCACGAATAAATGCGTAAGTGTAACGTGTCGTTCGTGTGAAACAGTACAAACTATCATTTATCTATTACAATTGTGGCACAGATAAGTCATTGTTTGTACTGTATACGTCAACGATACGATTACGTTATACTTAAGCCAATTTCCGTGCTAGGCAGACTGATTCAAGTGCCTTGTCGCTGCTGTCTTCTTACAGGTCAGTACTAAGTTCATTTATTCTATTATAAATTGCAAGGTATGTATTGTATGTACATAATACTTACTAGTACGTACGAACACAATGTGTCAAATGTGAACATATACATTACATATAAAGTCATTAATAAATTATTGTACAATATTAAACATTCAATTTTGAATTGATGGCTAGACATAAAATTGAAACATTTTACATTATTATGAGCCCGTATTCACTGCTGTAAGACAGACCCATAGATTACCTAACAGGTCTACGCACTGTGACGGACGCCCGAAGACTTAGTTTCATGTCCAGTTAATGATTCCAAACCACCCTGTTCAATATTGTGCAATGATATATCACATACAGATCAGGATATAATAGATTATATAATCATAGCGTATAGCTTGCTTTAGACTCAAAAGCAAACTATTCACTATGGTATACATGTAGGTATCTCTCTCTGTCCTCTAAATTTAAGAGGATAGTAAGAGAGAAATACATAGAGAGGAGATAAAGGCCGAGTGTGACTGTGTTGATCGAGTACATTGTTCTTTTATGTTATAAATTAATAATTTAAGTAGTTATTTGTTCTGTTCAAATCGCCTGAGTTCCGTAGTATATCTGCGGGCAGTATTCGATGAGCGCCTGCAACGCTCTTATTTCAAAAGCTAAGTCGGTTATGGCCGGTGGGGTCGCTACTAACGTAGGTGCGAAAACCGTGCTTAGGTTGTGTGCGCTCATCTTATTTAGTTCAGCTTGGAGAGATACTCTGAAAATAAAAACAATTAAGTTTTTAAACTGACATGGTCACTAATGCAAGAATTAACGTCAGAAACGGGATATTTACCATGTATTGTATTTATTGTGAGCTCTCGATATTTCGGCACATTTGTATGCGCCATGTTCATGAGTAAACTGAAGTATCTGCGGGTAGGTATTGTTATGAGCAGAAGAAATGTGAAAGGAAAGACCGTTTCGTCTGCTCGCATATCAAGAGCTCACAATAAATACAATACATGGTAAATACCCCGTAACTAACGTTAATTCTTAAAAACAATTATATAAAGTTTTCGTTTGAAAATAGTTTCAGTAGCGTCCTGGAAGTTTAAGAGTTTACTTGCTATCTTAGATACAGTAGGTTACCATGAGTTTACAACATTTACTCCAATTGTTATCGCCTGCCGCGAAAATATGTATGAAAAAAGAACAGTGCCACCTCGCGGTCAATTGTAGTACTAAAATCGACAGCGAGTACGCCAATCATAAGCCTAATACGAGTAGGTAGGCGAGATCGAGTATCGACTATAGATGACATTTATGTAGCCAACTGTAGTAGCTGTGTAGCGTCGACCAAAGCAGAAGTGTTAAGAGAGAGTTTCTACGGACAGTTATACTCTTCGGTCGCTAAACCTGTTAGGAGCTCGGCCAAAGACTGTAACGGAACAGGCTCTGGATGAGAATTCCGTCACGATTCACAAATATAGATACATTTAAAAAGCATCTTGGTATGAACAAATATTGATGAAATTTAGACAATGAAAAGTAGAAGAAAGCGATAATGTGTAATATTGAGATTTAGATGTTAGGTATTTCTTATAGCAAGACTATAGGTACTTACTGAAAATGATAAGCAGCTTAGAATATTTAAGCTATCAAGATATTCTATGTATTAACCATTTAAATCGATTGTTCAGATAGAACTGATAAGTTACTTCAAGTAAAAGGAAATGTTGAGTAATCCTTTAAATACATAAAAGTTACAAGCAAAATTAATAAAATTACCATGAAAATAAGCAGCATTGATATTTCTAACCATACAAAGTTATGTGAGGAACACATTTTCGTTGTGTGTCCGTGTATTTGAGTTTGCTTCATCAAAATGAACCCTAAAACAAATGAGTATTGACGCCGATCTGAAGCCGATAGAAAGGGCTTTGATTGGATCTACGTACCTCTGATCGGCGTCATACGAAATTCAAAATATGTGTTGTCATGAGCGGATTTTGATGAGATTTTGAAATTAGAATAGGAATGCGCTGGAGGGCAGAGATTGGCTGAGGTGGATCTGAAGCCGTTTTGACGCCGATAGAAAGGGCATTGATTGGATACCTATCGGCCTCAAATCGGCGTCACTGTCAAGTTTGAGAAAGTATATAAGCAGCAGAAAGACCAAGAAAATGCTTATTAAATTCCCGAACTTCCGTGAGGTAATATATTCTGCTACGGACATGGTTCCAGACGTGGGTTGGATACCTCACGGTGACAACTAAGATCCACCTCGATAGGGAACGCCCAATCCTTAGAGTTGGACACTTTTGGGAGCGAGCCAACAATCGCTTTAACCTATTGCAATGGGTACGATTAACTGCTCCTCACTTCGATTGGAAAGAATATTCCAGTGGAAGTGTCTTCTATGTATTATATGTATTTATTTCCTCTCATACTAGAACGTCGCTCTGCAGCCTTCCATAGCTTCGGCTATAGCGGTATAGTCGCGCGACTATTTCCGTGCGTGGAGTTGGACACCCTAGGGGCCATAGGTTCGATTCTCGGCTTGGCACCGAACTTTAGAGGCTAGTTAGGGATCAAACTTGAGCCATCCTATCAGGGGGATGAAAGCTCATGCGCAATTAACTTTGGGGGGTTTGTTGGGGACTTACACACACTTTAGCAGACTAGGAATTTATTTAGGACCGAAGTAGGTCTAGGTCTAGTATTTTTGTTTACCGGGTTATACATTAACTTCGTGATGGTTCAATCGGGAGCAAATAAGTAAATTCACGCGCTAGTGGCGTCTACCACTAGAGACGTAGGTTTCAATAATGAATTCGTCATATCAATACAATCTATTGGTATGCTAGACTTAGAAACTAAAGACTAACTACGAAATCAAAATGTCAAAATAAATATATATTTAATCAGTATAAAGTAAGGAATACAGAAATATTTGCCTGCAAAGGAATATAGAAATATTAGTTCGAATGAAATGTAATGTATTTGTTGCAATAATATATTATATATTTGCTAATGAATCGAGTTTGGGCTAGATTGTCTACCCTGATCCTAGCATGAGAATGCGGTAATAAATTATAGCAATTGAATTATTTGCTGAAAGTATCAAATGTAATATTTAGAATCAAATGGTAATTCGTAATGATAAATAATAATATTAAGAAGAGATAAATAAGATTATAATCGCTTATAGACGCAAACTTTACATTTGGAAAACTACCAAACGGACTTAGTAAGGCCTTACTAATTTTGGGGTAAATAGAAGAGGTTCTTGGCATGATGGAGAACATTTGTGTCACAGTAAAGAGCAGCTCTTAATCCAGCATTCGAGTTGTAAGCCTTGAACATGCCAAGAATCGTACTTCCTAAATCATAATAAATCTAGAATTCTACGGCAAATCTAAAAAAAATCAAACTAATTACTTACAATATGAAAATTAATAAAATATATTATATCTTTAAATTGTAGAGATATCTATCACTATATCTATACTATATATCAATAATTTACTCGGCAAAGTAAAGCTAACTATTATAATAATCATCATAATAAATATATGGCTGCTAGTATTGAGCTAACCAATACAACAAAAATTCTGCTAATACTCAAGTATCTAAAATAATTACTTTTCCTACAATGGTTCAATAGATGACATGTAAAGCACTAGTAATCTATGTATAGCAATCTCGTATAAAAAAGAGATCTATGTATGTGGTAAGTCTTATCAAACTTGGTCCAGCAATGCAGTACCTTGAGAATACTTGTAAACCACAAACAAGGGTCTAGAGTTTTCTCTAAGTCACTGATATTATTTCCCATGTATTGCTTCAGTAAACAAGTAAATGATTAAACTTGAACAATTGAACTATTCAGGGAATAGTGGCTGATAATATTTATCTAAAGGGATTGGATAATCAGCGTAGTAGGTAGTTACTGATCACAAGAGATTTCTAAAGCGCATATAAAGTGTATTTTTACTTTAATTTCACATTTATATCCTAGCAGTTTTCATAAACGAAACAAATAGTACATATTGTAGAGACACTTAGTCTGCAAGAGATTATATCAATCTTATCAACAGCTAAATGCTCACAGCAACAAACATAAATCTATAAAGAAAGCTAGTTATATAATTAACAGGTTTATAACTGTTATTAATAATAACGAAAATCATGCGTATATCTGATATTATTTAGTGGAGTTGTTTATATATTATTTCACTAATCAAAACTGATTTATCATATTTAACAGATAGTTTTGCAAGCTAATAATTATATAGTAAAACTTGCAAATATCCTACTGTTTCTATGTTCTATGGTCAAATAACATAGACCTTAAATTCAGAAACTTATATTGATGATTAATATCTTCCACGATTAGAAGTCATATCAAGTACATAAATAGAAATCTAGGATCAGCTCAGTCAATCAGTCTGTAAGAACTAAGTATTTGCAATCTAGTATGGTCATCGCAATTTTTCGTTATCAGCTAGCAGTTCAGTAATGTAGTAGTAGGTTATCCATCGTAATATCAGAATACCTAGGCGTTGCTTTTGGTTTCTCTAGGCATCTATAGTTCTGAATAGTTTTCTCTGTTTCAATTCTTTCCGAAAAGAGCAAGGTTACAGCAGCGGTACACAGTGTTAGGGTCCTCCTAGAATAGACGATCATTGGCCAAAACAATACGACGTATTAGAAAAAAAATAAAATTGGGGGGGGGGGGGGGGGGGGGTTGTTACAATTTGGTAGTGCCGTTACCAGGATTGGAATAACGTTACTACGGAAGTTTTACTAGGAATTAGTTGCGGTCAACCGCACAATTTGTTGGCGTGAAATGGATAGGATTTTATTGAAACAGAGATGCTATTGCAATAGGTGATTTTTAAAGGGCTAAATAGTTAGTGAACGGATACTATAATGAGGTGATGATGTTGTTGTTCTAGGCTACAGTAGTAGATTTCTACAATAAACTAAGAAATAAATAAGCCGGATATGCTTTTTTAGGAATATTACTAAAATACTGATTACTACGAAGCGCTTAAATGATATTCAGGGAAAGATAAGTTGTATGCAAGTTTCATGTATGTAAAGTCTGCAACTACCTTTGTCATTTACATGTACCCCATAGTCGATCTCTAGAATCCAGAAGTACACTTATCATTCGAAAGGCAGATTGCGTGTTGTGTTTACGACTAGGATACTCTCCTGGAAGCACACGGTAAATAGTCAGTATCGAACTCTACTCAAAGTGACCCGAAGGTTTTAAGAACACTTTTAGTATCGAACGACTTATGAAACTCACTTGGGAGCCAAGAATTGCGTTATAGAGTACTGAAAGAGTTCTTGTATAGTGTTAGGAAAGGAAGAGAGTTTCTAACATGTTGAAAGTGCCGTCGCTGCATTTGCATCACAAGGATTACATTTGTAACCAGCAAAATACAGCGCAGATCGTGGACATGTCTGTATATAATCGGTGTTTGTTATGTTCGGAAGTATTAAGAATATAAAAATGTGTGAATATTAATAAATGGCTTACCTTTTTGTTCGATGAAATTTATGGTAATTAAATGATAGTAAAAATCTACATACGTAATTACTTCTATTGCGTTTGCGAAGGAAATAAATAGGATTACAATAAAATGCAAAGTTGCGCAACTTTAATTGAGCGATGATAAGTCATGTTAGAAGTTTTGTTGAAATATGTTTAGTCGTAACATTGGGGGGTTGAATTTCCCATTCAGATGCTTAGCGTTGTGAAAATTCTTATAGACAAGTCAGATGGTTGTACAGTTATTCGTAAAGGTTAAATAAATCAACGTTATGCAGATTTAATAGACAAACATAGTAACCGCCGAATTTAAGTATAAAAAACCAATATTATAGCTAGGTAGTGATGAGTCTTCGGAATGAAGCTGGTAAAGTTTGACAATGTAGGCAGGCTGAAGAGGAGCGCCGGATTTCAGAAGCTTTGGGGCGAAGCGGCTGGTCGAGTAGTGCGTCTTGACGAGATCTGCAAATATAATAGGGAAAATTAGGGAATGGTGAGCAAAGCCGGGTTATCTATCTAAATTAAAAATAATGGAAAAAAAACAAACATTATGGAAATCAAAGTGAATAAGGAAACTTTTATTTAGGGCACAATAATAATAAATTGTTTGGATGTTAATAGTTATGTATGTATTTATGTTCTTATGTAACATAATTGACATGTAAGTAGTACGCGAAAGTATATACACAACCTTAAATTTTAAATCTGAACTCGGTATACATCGTCAATTTCGGTCGTTGAATACTAGTAGACTATATACTATATACTAGTAGAACTATATTAGAGTTTAGGGCAATATAAAAAAAAACCGGTTCCATGCCATGAAAATCGTAGGAATTGTGGAACTCATTTAATCAAGTGAGAGGTTATTACAGAACAACAGAATAATATACAAACATTCATTATATATATTACTAGTTGCGGTCGCGGATGTACCCGCATGGAGATAGCTGATGATGGTGGTGATGAAAAAAGGTATCATCTATTTTTATACCAAATCTCATCAAAATTAGTCCAGTCAGGACTGATGTAATAAACATTCATTCAGACATACCAGCATTTGCGTTTATAATACTAGTACCTAGGTACCTTGTTAGGATAATGATGCTAATGATGAGGAAGAGTATTTTATAATATGTAAATTCAAAGCTACATCTGCTTTCGTAACAATTTTCATCAAAATTGGCGCAGCCGTTTAAGAGGGATGGTGAAGCAAACATTCATTCTTACGTACAAACGTCGTGTTTGTAATATTAGTACCTAGAAAATATTTTTTAGGATACTAACTAAATAAATATCGAAACTTGCGTACCTACCAATCAATGATGAGAGGGTTATGTGAACTGTAGAGCTTGTCAGGTTTCACTGTGGTTTATAGCAATACCACAGTCGGCAGGCAGGGATCTACAATTCATGGAAAACTATAAAATATACATAAACATATAACGAGTAAAATATAGAATCAATTATTTCATCAATAATCTAAAACTAACTGAAGGTTGTATATCAGGGCGCGTAGAAATATGAGAAAATCAATAATTGTAGCTTTGTTCAGAGCAATTAGGTACCTATCTTAAAATTGCTATTGAATAAATAAACAAAGGTAGAAAAAGAAATATGTTAGCAATAATAAAATCAATCAAAATGTCATGACAATCAACATTTAGGTTACCTAGGCTACAGAATTTTACAGAAAGGTAAACACAAAAGAGTTCTGTGTAAAAGCAAAGAAACTTTCTGATTGTGGTACTGAAAGCTTGCTGTCAAAGTGTAAAGAGAATATAAACACTACGTTTTACTATAGTATCACGTAAAGAAGAGTTCCGGAGATTAATGCCTAGGTATTTTATAGATGTTTATTGGAATCTATATAAAAGGGAGGTGTTTATCGTATATGATGGGTATGCAACTAGGAAATCCATATTGAGTCATGTTGCTTGGATTAATTGTTTGCCTGCAAAGAGTTTGACGACATAGCTAGATAATGTAATATGAAAAGTTCAGTTGTAACAAAATACGATAAGTATGTACATAATACACTGGTAATTTCTATGTAGGTATAATCTGTAGGAAGTATGTAGATATGAACAGGGAAAAAGGATGTTTGGTTGGAGCAAAGCAGAGATGAACAAGTCTAAATAACACTATACATACATACCTTGCCAGTAGCTGGAGTGTAGTTTCGTAGGAATATGTACACCTATGTATATAATAATATGTAGGTATAACTAGTTGTTGAATATCAATCGGAGTTGTTGGGCAAATGTATTGTGCATGCGCTGCCTACATTTGTCGCAAATTGAAGTGATTTCGTCATGGACACTGCAAAGATTAACGTAAATAAATGCTACGATAAATAGAGTTACAGTATAATTACAATTAGAGTACACCGAACGTGCATAGAATTTGCGAAAATCATATTTTTGACGTGAACTTTATTTCCTTTATTTTGACAGCGACATATTTAACTATCTGTCATAAGCACATACGTGTATATCCAAAGAGTTCGTAACAAATAGAAATCATGTTCAAGGTTTAATATACCTAGCTATAATTTAAATGCTAATGTTATATATTATTATATATATAATAAACGGTATGATTAGGTATAAGATGGAATTTATAAGAACTTACCTGTGGTCAACAAATGTCCATAGCTCTTTGAGATTCTGTGATCAAGAAGTCTATAAAAGCGCAAACGTAATAACAATACTTTGTAGATATTTGAGGTTTATATTTTATTTAGGGAACAAAAAAAGGAAGTAATAAAAGGCAATCACAGATATTTAGGGTCGTTATATAGTAGTGAAATTTGGGTAGAGGTCGTAATAAAAAAAATTTACTTAAAAGTTTAGTTGTTGTAATGCGACCGCAATATGGTTGTAAAATAGCACGGAGCGTCTTCGTTAAGACTTAAAATTTCGTATAACAATCGTAATGGGATACTTTGAGAGATATCTTTCAGTAATGCGTTACAAAGACATTGGCAGATATAGTGTAGTTATGATAATGACGTGATGAATATAAATTTTATTCAAAATCAAACACATTATCACACATGACAAAGTTTAAGGATTTCTGTACATTAATAGCCGAGACGCATACATTAGTGCAGGGTTATTCGAGGACCGGAAAAACAGTCGTGTTGATTTTTGCTTTGAAATTCATGGAAGATGTAGTTAGGGAAATGACATGAAGATTTGGGGAAAATTTAGTAACCACGCAGTGACAGCACAGTGTACACATGATTTTGTAATAGCAAATATGTGGATAGAAAACATAGAAATAGAAGAGATCTTTGGAATATTTCAAAAGATATGAATAATAGAAAATAATATGCGATTTTCTAATTAATTATATGCAAGTAGGTAAGCAAGGTTTGTTTAATGCAAATGGATTACGAAGGTTGTAGAAGATGGGGGTTGGAAACAAAGACAAAAGAGAATAAACATTACTATGTTCTTACTTGTACATTTAAAATTTAATTAGTAGATATTGGTCATATTTCAGCAAACGTCGAACATAGAAATATATTAAATACTTTGTTGGCTTATAGAAATATAAATAAATTACCATTTTATATCCTTGTAATCGGGAGGCTTGCGGAAATTTGATAGGTATTACACCTTATCTTTCTAATCGATAACTTTCGGGAAAAAATATTGGGTAGAAAATTACATTAATACTCAGTATACCTACATCGCAAGTTCTAGTTACGGGATACCACTAGTTTACTAGTTCTTCTGAGACCTAAACCTATTAAAAACCTATCATTACCTAAGACTATTATTAGTCCTCACCTATTGTATGAGTATTCTAATTCACGGCGTGTCGTTAGTTTGGTTGATAGATAACTATAGTCGAGGAAAAGGATAAATGGGGAAAGCTGAGCACAGTTGTGACAGAGTGTGTTGGACTGTTTATTATATTGTAGTGTCTACGGAGCTGCTAGTATTAGAGTGTTATTATTGATAAGCGTAATAAATTGTAATTTATGGATTACATGAAAGAAAAGACCAAATAGTTAGATATCGGGAAATAGGAATAAAAAAAGACGGACATTCGTGTGTTTGACGTTTGCGTATGATATTGACAACAAGCGATAGGTGGCGTTAATAAAAGGAAAAGGAAAGGTAAACAGAATATTGTTTATGTTTATAGGGCATTTCCCTGCTAACTAAATAAACCGTCGTAGCGAGTTTCTTTTTATATTTATGAGTAGCATGTAGAGGGAGAATGAAGGATTATTGTAGGTATATCCTGTTGGAACTAAGTATCTATTATTGACTGATTACCATCATAATTGGTTAACATTAATTTGTATTGAACAGGAAAAGGTTGATGCAGTTGTTCATGGAAAGTAATAATGTCACAAATATAGAAAGGTACCTATCATAGGGATACAGTATCATAATCATTATTAAACTAGTTTCAAAACCAAAAATTGAAATTAATAGCAGAAGTAAAATACTGTGCAGCTATTTCTAGAGTTACGTTTTGAGCAGTTATCTTTGAGTTGATATTTTGGTATCTATATAACTAAAAAAAACTACTAGTATAGTATAGAAGGTACATAGATAGATATGTAGAGCACAATGGAAATGACATAAAAACATCATGTTTGGAGTATTGCGGTAGACAGTACATGTAAAAGCGAATGATTTGGTTAGAGTTAGGTATGTCGAGTTGTTATTTTATTCAGACTGATCTACTGAGCTGATTTTGAAGATAATCTGCGCGCTAATGAAAATTATAGATGGAAAGACACAATTTTGCCTTAGCTGAATGCGTTGGTTTAGTAGGTTATAGTAAGGGTTTGTAAAAGCAGGAATTTTATTGTCGTTGATAATAATATAAGATATAATAGTAATCAGATAGTTTAGAGTTTTACAAAAATCGGTTCCAGGTATTGAATGATAATTAAATAATATTTAACATTATTATTGCAAAATGATTATTTCATGAAAAGTCGTGCATTTTGCAATTGTGAAAGTGAGTGATTCAAGCTTAGACAGAATAACATATGCAAGGTAAAAATTGTTGATAATGAGAATCAGAATTTTGAGGATTTACTTCCAATTACGTATATAAGAAACGTTAGGAAAACAAAAAAAAAATAAAGAACCAAGGTACAGAATTATTTAATAAAACTTTGTTACAATATTTAATAAAACTTTATTATAATTAAACAAAGATGTTACAATCATTTAATAAAGAGCGGGCGTAAACCTCATCAGGGCGGGTTTTGTTACAGCTTTTCCTATTTTATTTTTGACATAGGGTTTAAAAAAAAACTTATAATGTAAAGGGGCATATAGAAATAAAAGTCAGAAATTTCATTTGGTAAATACGATTTATTGTGAGAACTTATTCGTAGACTCCAGACAAAAGGATTGAAGGTTTATTTAGGCAGTATGCAGGGCAATGTAAGAGAAGAAAGATTTAAGCTATAATTAAAGGAATGGGAGGAGATGAATGGAATAAAGGGATCCCAGGGAGAGATGCGGGTGGCAGAGTTAGTATTGAATTTTATTGAGGGCCTCTATGAATCAACAATACCGACTGGAATCGATTTGTTAAGTTTTGTTTTCAGACAGACACACACTATTCAACGAATGATTTATGGAGTACAAATTGGAGATAGGTTTAGGTCAGAAGACACCACATCAGTATTTACAACTGAATTATTCCATAAAGAGTTCGTACTTTACAGGTAGCCAATGTTTAGCCATTACACTTACATTCACCGAGTTATTAGGCGGTTGCTTGTTTGGTTTGATTTGAAGAGGGATGTATCAGCCATGAAGAATTATTGCTTGTTAGCTATTAACGAGATCTGGAGTAATAAAGGGTGGCGTAGGTTCTACTCCACATACTCGATCCCAAACGAAAAATTGGTTTGGGTGGTAGCACGTATGCTGAATTATTCGAATTGACTAGGTGCACAATTTGGCACAATACTAGTTCCCTTTCGTTATTTCAGATTGTCCTTGTGAGAAGTCATTTTTACTCATGGAGGAGACATTGAGATCGGATATATCAACCCTTACAGTAAATTTATTTTTAACTCGGTCTTTTAAATACACTCCACTAGTGAGTTCACGTACTCATATCCTTGTTTGAAAACGAATTTTAACAAATTAGAATAAGCACACGTTCAGTTTTGGTGGGACTATATTTGTGAAGTTGAATATATGGAGAATGGGAAAATTTTCTTCGGTAAATTATGAGAACCTGCGTAAATTTTGGGGGTTGGCTGTAACGGAACAGGCTCTGGATGAGAATTCCGTCACGATTCACAAATATAGATACATTTAAAAAGCATCTTGGTATGAACAAATATTGATGAAATTTAGACAATGAAAAGTAGAAGAAAGCGATAATGTGTAATATTGAGATTTAGATGTTAGGTATTTCTTATAGCAAGACTATAGGTACTTACTGAAAATGATAAGCAGCTTAGAATATTTAAGCTATCAAGATATTCTATGTATTAACCATTTAAATCGATTGTTCAGATAGAACTGATAAGTTACTTCAAGTAAAAGGAAATGTTGAGTAATCCTTTAAATACATAAAAGTTACAAGCAAAATTAATAAAATTACCATGAAAATAAGCAGCATTGATATTTCTAACCATACAAAGTTATGTGAGGAACACATTTTCGTTGTGTGTCCGTGTATTTGAGTTTGCTTCATCAAAATGAACCCTAAAACAAATGAGTATTGACGCCGATCTGAAGCCGATAGAAAGGGCTTTGATTGGATCTACGTACCTCTGATCGGCGTCATACGAAATTCAAAATATGTGTTGTCATGAGCGGATTTTGATGAGATTTTGAAATTAGAATAGGAATGCGCTGGAGGGCAGAGATTGGCTGAGGTGGATCTGAAGCCGTTTTGACGCCGATAGAAAGGGCATTGATTGGATACCTATCGGCCTCAAATCGGCGTCACTGTCAAGTTTGAGAAAGTATATAAGCAGCAGAAAGACCAAGAAAATGCTTATTAAATTCCCGAACTTCCGTGAGGTAATATATTCTGCTACGGACATGGTTCCAGACGTGGGTTGGATACCTCACGGTGACAACTAAGATCCACCTCGATAGGGAACGCCCAATCCTTAGAGTTGGACACTTTTGGGAGCGAGCCAACAATCGCTTTAACCTATTGCAATGGGTACGATTAACTGCTCCTCACTTCGATTGGAAAGAATATTCCAGTGGAAGTGTCTTCTATGTATTATATGTATTTATTTCCTCTCATACTAGATCGTCGCTCTGCAGCCTTCCATAGCTTCGGCTATAGCGGTATAGTCGCGCGACTATTTCCGTGCGTGGAGTTGGACACCCTAGGGGCCATAGGTTCGATTCTCGGCTTGGCACCGAACTTTAGAGGCTAGTTAGGGATCAAACTTGAGCCATCCTATCAGGGGGATGAAAGCTCATGCGCAATTAACTTTGGGGGGTTTGTTGGGGACTTACACACACTTTAGCAGACTAGGAATTTATTTAGGACCGAAGTAGGTCTAGGTCTAGTATTTTTGTTTACCGGGTTATACATTAACTTCGTGATGGTTCAATCGGGAGCAAATAAGTAAATTCACGCGCTAGTGGCGTCTACCACTAGAGACGTAGGTTTCAATAATGAATTCGTCATATCAATACAATCTATTGGTATGCTAGACTTAGAAACTAAAGACTAACTACGAAATCAAAATGTCAAAATAAATATATATTTAATCAGTATAAAGTAAGGAATACAGAAATATTTGCCTGCAAAGGAATATAGAAATATTAGTTCGAATGAAATGTAATGTATTTGTTGCAATAATATATTATATATTTGCTAATGAATCGAGTTTGGGCTAGATTGTCTACCCTGATCCTAGCATGAGAATGCGGTAATAAATTATAGCAATTGAATTATTTGCTGAAAGTATCAAATGTAATATTTAGAATCAAATGGTAATTCGTAATGATAAATAATAATATTAAGAAGAGATAAATAAGATTATAATCGCTTATAGACGCAAACTTTACATTTGGAAAACTACCAAACGGACTTAGTAAGGCCTTACTAATTTTGGGGTAAATAGAAGAGGTTCTTGGCATGATGGAGAACATTTGTGTCACAGTAAAGAGCAGCTCTTAATCCAGCATTCGAGTTGTAAGCCTTGAACATGCCAAGAATCGTACTTCCTAAATCATAATAAATCTAGAATTCTACGGCAAATCTAAAAAAAATCAAACTAATTACTTACAATATGAAAATTAATAAAATATATTATATCTTTAAATTGTAGAGATATCTATCACTATATCTATACTATATATCAATAATTTACTCGGCAAAGTAAAGCTAACTATTATAATAATCATCATAATAAATATATGGCTGCTAGTATTGAGCTAACCAATACAACAAAAATTCTGCTAATACTCAAGTATCTAAAATAATTACTTTTCCTACAATGGTTCAATAGATGACATGTAAAGCACTAGTAATCTATGTATAGCAATCTCGTATAAAAAAGAGATCTATGTATGTGGTAAGTCTTATCAAACTTGGTCCAGCAATGCAGTACCTTGAGAATACTTGTAAACCACAAACAAGGGTCTAGAGTTTTCTCTAAGTCACTGATATTATTTCCCATGTATTGCTTCAGTAAACAAGTAAATGATTAAACTTGAACAATTGAACTATTCAGGGAATAGTGGCTGATAATATTTATCTAAAGGGATTGGATAATCAGCGTAGTAGGTAGTTACTGATCACAAGAGATTTCTAAAGCGCATATAAAGTGTATTTTTACTTTAATTTCACATTTATATCCTAGCAGTTTTCATAAACGAAACAAATAGTACATATTGTAGAGACACTTAGTCTGCAAGAGATTATATCAATCTTATCAACAGCTAAATGCTCACAGCAACAAACATAAATCTATAAAGAAAGCTAGTTATATAATTAACAGGTTTATAACTGTTATTAATAATAACGAAAATCATGCGTATATCTGATATTATTTAGTGGAGTTGTTTATATATTATTTCACTAATCAAAACTGATTTATCATATTTAACAGATAGTTTTGCAAGCTAATAATTATATAGTAAAACTTGCAAATATCCTACTGTTTCTATGTTCTATGGTCAAATAACATAGACCTTAAATTCAGAAACTTATATTGATGATTAATATCTTCCACGATTAGAAGTCATATCAAGTACATAAATAGAAATCTAGGATCAGCTCAGTCAATCAGTCTGTAAGAACTAAGTATTTGCAATCTAGTATGGTCATCGCAATTTTTCGTTATCAGCTAGCAGTTCAGTAATGTAGTAGTAGGTTATCCATCGTAATATCAGAATACCTAGGCGTTGCTTTTGGTTTCTCTAGGCATCTATAGTTCTGAATAGTTTTCTCTGTTTCAATTCTTTCCGAAAAGAGCAAGGTTACAGCAGCGGTACACAGTGTTAGGGTCCTCCTAGAATAGACGATCATTGGCCAAAACGAATTAGAATAAAATAACATTGGGGGGGTTGTTACAAGACCCAAGAGCCAAGCTGACCCGACATTATACCGAAGATATTCCGGACATCAGCCTGTACGAGATTTGAATGGCCTTGAAACAGCTTAAGAACAACAAGGCGCCGGGTGACGACGGTATTACATCGGAGCTTCTGAAAGCCGGGGGAACACCGGTACTTGTGAGGTACTGTACCTCAAGACAAGAGTCTTCGACCAATGTGTGTTACCAGTGATGACTTACGGCACTGAAACGGGGTCTCTTACTACGAGCCTGATAGACCACGGACCGGCAAGCGCAGCGTAGGTCGTCCACCGACACGGTGGACAGACGACCAGATAAAGGTCGCAGGACTACGTTGGATGCAGGTCGCTTCCAACCGGTCCTTTAGGAAAATTATGGGGGAGGCATATGTTCAGCAGTGGACGTCCTACGGCTGAGATGATGTTGCCAACTCGTGGTAGAACTAATGATATAAGCTCAGTACGTAAATAAGTTAAGCGCTAAATAAAATTCAATAACTTTCCAAGAGCAACATGGGCCCCTTTTATTATGTAAACTAACGTGGTTTTTACACATTTTTAATATAATAAACGAGAATCACTCACGTTAAAGAGTCAGATATTAACAACTATAGTTTCAACCACAACCGGTGGTCTTTTTCAAGGAGAGTGCAGTACGCTCGCGGTTGCGTCCCGCGTCGCACTGGTGTGTAATAACTTGTTGAAGTTGGTACCATTATAATTCAAAAGTACCTATTATCACAATATTCTGCGCATGGTACCGACTAAGTAATTTCACACTTGTATTGAAGACGGTTCTATTTTCTGGTTCACCCCTTAAGTGATCCTTGCTACTTACGGGATCGATTGTCAATCGCCGTCAATGATGATATCATCAAATAGACTAAACACTCTTCAGCTATTGGATTGTTACTCAAAAACCGATTCACCGAATTTGATGAAATTTAAATGGCACCACTTCGGAATTATACTCCAAACAAAAAAAAAGAATTATCAAAATACTACTCTGTAAAAAGTTTAATACTCCTTTTTTAAGTCGGTTGAAAAAAGAGGTGATACAATGTGAAGTTTGTTTTATATAATTATACATAAAACAAATTATATATATATATGAATTATTGAACAAACTTAACTACAATGTTCCACAGAAGTCACTAAGAGCGAATCCTCTCCGAGTCCCTAGTTCCGCTACAGACTATAGAGGCAGAATTCGTTTATAGTGCGAGCAAGTAGAACCTTCAATAAATTCAGTAGTTTATATGATGTGGACCCTTTCTCAAGTAGTGTTCCCAAGGCAAGACCGTAAGCGATAGTTTTATTGACATCCAGAATTAATTTATTTTTACTTTCTAGTTATATTTATTATCTGTTTGCAGTTAAGTTAGATCAGGGTGTTCGCATTAGTGTTCACATTTATAATTTTAATTAATATATATATATATATATATATATATATATATATATATATATATATATATATATATATATATATATATATATATATATATTATATATATTAATTATATATATATTGGCATTCTATAATTGGCATTCTGTATGTAATTAAGTAATTATTCTCATTATGTTTAGCTGTTGGTTTTCCAGATAAATAAATAAATATATATATACTTTCGCATCAAAATCATTGCGAGGTTCAAGAGTTAGCAGATACATATAGACGCGGAAAGTTACTTTATTTCATACCATGAAGGGATATATCTGGACATGCATAAAAGTACAAAAGATTCACAACAGCTGCAAACATAACACAACGATACGTAGCAAATATGTGTGCAAAGTAAAAACCGTAAGTATATTCTTACCTATGTAGATGCTGCACCATGTATTGTAAACAGTTAAAATGGGCGGGCGGTAATGTATCGAGACATTCCCGTAGCTTTCCGATTTGAAGCGCGGGTGTCTTTACTTCTATAAGATAATGAAAACGAAACATGTATTAGTATTGTGGCAGTAGAACTCTGTGAATGAGTTCACCGGGTAAGTACTGCAACCATACTTATATCTACCGTGAAGTATGGTGTTTTGGTTAGAAGGGTATGGGTACTGGCGAAATTGTAGGCGCATGATATTTAACATCTTTATGTCGTTAACATGTTAATGCTAATTATGTTATAAGAAGAAGTTAGCACTTAACACCAGGTTGGACACGTGCTTATAACTCCTAATAACAACATACACACATACTCTACTACTACTGTTAATACTAAAACCCAAATTCATGTAATACTTAGAATTACATTCAATAAAATAGGATTTTTCTATTAATTCATTTTGGGTATTTATACGTTAGTTTAGCGAGCACCACGTTACGTGACGATTAATCTGTCTAAAATATACTTGCAATTGAAGGGACTTAAATATTTTTACATCTCTCATATTCGGTAAGTAGGTCCTTATTACCCCCAAATGGGGCTTGTAGGTGACCAAATGGCGCTCTAGGGTAATAATGTAGCTAGAAAAGCCCTAGGGCGGTAAGTAATTAAAAAAAACTTTCAAAAAGTTCGCGTGCATTTAACCATCATACTGGCAATAGACATCATGCATTCAGCCCAATGACAAAAGAGGTCGCTTCGCTATTCAGCCTTGTCTTCGTATGAGTATAATAGTCATCAATTTTATTTTTGTAATGCCGGTTTTTTTCTACTTACCTCACAATCGAGATGTAAAGCAGAGTAGTTAGCTCGGGTGTAAGCATCAATTGCAGCCCTCGGCTACTAATCTACTATTAGTGCTGTCATTCGGAAGTGTTGCACTAATTTAGATTTAAGCTTAAACAGAATAAGAACTTGCCATGATTTAGAGATTTTTAGTTTAGAGGATGCTTACAGAATCGACACCATTATGTACTTACGTATAGCCTGCACTAATTTAGGATGTACTTCATAGGTGACAAGCGGTACGGGCAGTAATCTTAAGTACAGTTTCAGAGTCCCGGCAATCACGTTGATATTGTTGTACGCGCTGAGGTCGGCCGCTTCGCCGTCTGAAACAAACAGATTATAAGGAGACATACAAGCACGATACCCACCTGGTCTTAAGTGGTAAACGGCCTAGAACAAGTGACGAACTGTACTGCGCTCGTAACTCATAAAACATAAGACAGATATAAGATAACAAGAGACATAGAGTTGTTAAGTCTCATGCGCCTGTAATTTCGCCGGCACTCATACTATTCAAACCAGAACACAGTACTGCGAACATTACTGATTCACGGTAGAAAACGGGTATGGTGGCAGTACTACACCGGACGAATTCATTTACAAAGAGTTCTACTCCACTGAAGTTTATCAAATACCTATTCAGCTTCATGCCGGAAAAATGGAAATACAGGCTGTTAATTAATGCCAGGTTTCATTAAAAAAGAAACTTTTCGATTTGTATCACTTTCTTTAACGAATTGTTCACTATTTGACGACCACATATTGGGTTACTCACATCAAATCTCCTTTTCAATGTTCTACAAATGTGCACAAGAGCACACACTATTATAATATTAGCTTTTCTCGGTGAACATAATATATATGCTCTATATTAGTAAATTTTACATGACGAGTCTTGAAAGTAACTTCCGAACTATATACTACCTTTACTATTAAGGCCGGGGTTTATATACATAGTTAAATCTAATATTTAAGCTTACAAATGATTGGAATTGATATTAAATTCATACATTTTATGTATTTTTAACAATATTTTGTCGCCATACATTAGTTAACTAGGTATCAAAAACCCAGCCTAAATAACTTGATTATAATTTTTGTAAGTGTAGACATTTTAACGTTATTTTGATATATAAATAAGTGACCCGGAAGGTCACGAAAACGGTCGCAATACTCGTCTATACCTACCGCGTAAGTTAAACCGTCAAAATAATATTTAAAGAACCTATTAAACACTTAATATCTATTGGTGTTAGGTTTGCTACTGATGATTGATCATGTTATTTTGGGTACCGAGTCATTCAGGTCCGCAGTCGGGCACCACGGTGACTACGACAGCGAAGGGTCGCGTAGAGCTTTGAACCTTTAATATTAATGTCGTACTGAAACTGCAGACTAGCTGGGCTATTATGTATCTCAGTTGCTAACAAATGTGGATTGAAATCTGAAAAATGGCCGCTCAATGTCACTTTTGTCAGCGTCAGTGATCAAATTACTAACATTTTTGCTTACTGGAGTTGCCAAAACTGACATAGGGCCGCCATTTTTCAAGATATCAATCAATATTAGTTAGCAACTGAGATACATAATAGCCCTGCTGACGCTCAAAATTTAAGGAAAGATTTCCCTGTCACAAACCTTCCTAGTATAAAAAAAAAAGTCGTGTACATCAAAAACTTCGAAAATTAGTGCAGCAAAAGCACAAGAGACAGGAAAAATACCGCGAAATAAACTGAATGCTTTCAGTGATGCGCCACTTATACATAATCCACGCTATGTATAATTCAAATTACCTTTATCAAAAGCCAGCTTCAAAGCCTCGATTTCATCGGCAAACCCAGACACCCTATAAATGCCTTCGGAGTCCATGCCTCTTGTTTCAATCTCGTTGACACACTTCTTGACCACAAAAGGCAGTGTGCTAGAATGCGCGTTCAATAATGTAGTGAGATCAATCCCGAACACTCCTCGAAGTTTCTTCAGGTCTGGTACACAGTGGTTGGGAACTCGCTCTGAGCACTTCGAGTGAGCAATGAATCCACAATCTGTAAGAGTAATTCATTGGTGTTAATATCGTGCGAGTTATAGGACAGTATTATTGTGGAGTTCTGGCTTCCTTTTACACTAGATCCGATTAATGCGCATGGAAAAGCATGAATACGAAAAAGTTTCCTCCATAAAACAAGCTTGGACAAACTTGAATGTTTCTGTACTTGGCTCTCATGTTAGTCACATAATAATATAGCCATAAGAAAATTTCCATAAATAAATATAATAGATAAACGTTACAACAAAAGACCGTGTACTTATTCGTAATTAAAAGATTATGTGGGTCAATGTTTATAAACAATGTCAATGGCATGAAACTTTATCAAAATAAAACAAGAGATAAAGATAAAGAAATCTTAGTGTGACATCATAGGAAAGGATAACATACAGATAAGATTCAATGGTTCCGTAGACATTTACACACTAATATAAACTTCGAATGTGTGCGTCAGGGTGTGTGTCAGTATGTGTGTAAGTTACTACAGCAACCTATTTAATTAATTTTGGGACCTTTAAAGAAACTTTAGGTTCTGGTTTAAAACATGGGATACTATTATGTATTGAAGTTATATAACGCGCCATATTAAAATAAAACACGATTATATGTGTGTGTGTGTGCGTTATAGGGTGCCACTCAGTCTTGAAACGGCTTGCACAGTTTTGATCTACGAATATTTATTTCTTCGTAGGTTTTGATGAAATTTACTTGAATATACTTTAGATCTTGGTATAAAACATGGGGTACTTTATTTTTATCTCGGGAATGTGAATGTGGGAGTTATCCTATGGGATTGTAATTTTCTATGTGGGCGAAACCACGGGAGACAGCAAGTTATTAACGTGCTGAATCACTACCTACTTAGCTTGTCTGTTGCCGGTTATTAAAACAGGTATATTATAATGTTTGATTCCAAAACTCGGCCCATCTCATGTACGAGTATAGCCTTTACCTATGAAATTGTCACTTTTTGCTTTTAATACTATGGCTGTTGTGGGGACCCATATCTGTTGTTGTATGTAGAATTCCTAATTTAAATTAAATTGAATGATGAATTGAAAGCCGTTGTAAGCAGATACACCTCAAACCACATCGTAATTAGTAGTATCCTTCAATGAAGTGATAAAACAATAATTAATTTAGATACATCAAATTGAAATGATAGAAAACCTCTTATATCCTCCAATAACCTATTTTATTCATTGGGCAGGATTTGAACCTTTTTCGGGATGCCGTACCCAAAGGGTAAAACGGGACCCTATTACTAAGACTCAACTGTCCGTCTGTCACCAGATTAAATCTCATTAACCATGATATAAAAATTTCAACTGTCTAACACAGTTGAAATTTTCACAGATGATGTATTTCTGTTGCCGCTATAGCAACATATACTAAAAAACCGGCCAAGTGCGAGTCGGACTTGCTCATGATGAGTTCCGACTCGCACTTGGCCAGTTTTTTGCATACTATGTCATCATCATCATCTCAGCCATATGACGTCCACAGCTGAACATATGCCTCCCCCATAATTTTCCAAAAGGACCGGTTGGAAGCGGCCTGCATCCAACGTCGTCCTGCGACCTTTATCAGGTCGTCTGTCCACCGTGTCGGTGGACGACCTACGCTGCGCTTGCCGGTCCGTGTTCTCCATTCCAGAACCTTCCGGCCCCATCAGCCATCTGTTCTGCGTAATATGTGCCACTTTAACTGGCTAATCTTCTGGGCTATGTCGGTGACTTTCGTTCTTCTACGGATCTCCTCATTTCTGATTCGATCACGTAGAGAAACCCCGAGCATAGCCCTCTCCATAGCTCGTTGTGCGAGTTTGAGCTTGCTTATGAGGCCCATAGTAACACTGCGGTCCGTATCGCGATATTTTTGATCACAGTGCTATCGTCTACCAAAGCCGGTCCGAGACAAATATCGCGATTTTGACAGCTCGTGACACTATAAGCATGTTGATAAATCGGACCAGAGTTGTAGCAATAACGAACCATTTGCGCGCGAAAGACAAATTCATAAAAATAACGTGCATAGTGTGAAGTTTAACTATGTGGTGTGTAGATTAAAAAGGAATAAGGTATTTTACAACTTATACATCAAAAATAAGGGACACCAGTAAAGACCTTGTAGAAATAAACAAACACCTGTCACTTTTGACAGAACGCTCACGGCGATTATGGTGTAGAGCATGGTTCATGTAATTGTCAATATGGCGCGGCAGAAGACGTCATCGATAGCGTAGCGTGGGTCATCGTAATCACGCTCACGGTGAAAAGGACCGACTGTTATCGCGCTAATATCGATTATGGCTTAATTGCGACCGCACTGTAAGAGACCACGTTTCAGTGCCATATGTCATCACTGGTAACACATTGGTCAAAGATTCTTGTCTTGAGGCACTGAGGTATTTTTGAACAGAAGACATCGCGAAGTTTCCGGAACGCTGCCTAGCCGATTTGAATTCGACGATTGACCTCTTTCTCAAACTTGGACCTCCCTAGTTTGACTGTCTGTCCCAGGTAGATGTATTCGTCAACAACTTCGAGAACGGAGTTAATGATTAGTTGTAATTAATTAGATTTTATTATACAAAATAGCAGAGGATCAAATTACCTTCACATTTAACACCCTGCGCAGTGAAGCCCCATAAGAAATTAGCACAGAGCTCACACCAGTTCAGCCCTTTGAATGTGTGCAACTTAAAACTATGTGACTTGGTGTACTTAATGACCAGTGGGTTATCTTCTATGGTTGGAGTGAGGTTGAACGGTGGCTTGATTTCTTCTAACTTGTCCTTCTGTTCAGTCTTTATTCGGTTTAATAGTGGACTAGATTTGTTTGATGCTCTGAAATAAGAAAAATCACTACATTATCAACCATATTCTGCCTTTTTGATAATAATCAATGTCTGTCCATTAGACTGTACTAGTATGCGATATGACTTAAATAAAAAAGGAATCAATATTATTAATTAACTGTCAACATGTCTGCAGTATAAAATTAACTAGAACAAAGATATTGCCAGTATTGTGTTTAGGGGATAAACAAGTCGAAAGCATGGAGTAACAAACTGCAAAGAAACTGTAGTTTAGGAAAGAACAATTCTTTGCATATAATATTTGAGTTTGCATTAAGCCACCTGGCTCTAAAGACTGCTTTAAACTCTAGAACAAAGACAGTAATTAAATACATACACTTATTAATTTTGTATTGTTACTTTGGAAATATTAATATTACAAAACAACATATTTTTTCCAGTCTGAAAGTAATCTTTAACTCTTAGAAGTCTGAAACAATTGCAGTGTAAGTGTAATTAATCTGTCCACATCAGGTTTACGCTATAACAGAGATTTATGAATGAACCGGAGGCTTGCTGATTTGGACCGATTAAAGATGTATCGGTTCGGATTTCACCAGATGAAAATTATACTGGTGAGCTTAAAAATTGGAAATTAAACATAATACATATTTTCTGTTGTCAGTTCTTACAAACAAGTTCCAAATCCACTAATCTGAGGTCACTCAGTGAATTTTGAAGAGTATGTCAATACTCCATACTTATCCACATACTCTTAAATTATTGAATGTAGTGACATCTTCATTTGTTAATTAAAATAGCTTTCACCAATTCTACACATTGGTATTGAATACTCACTGATGTACCTGCTGTGATAATGTCTTCAACTTTCTTCTATTTAGTGTGACATATGGACTCTCCGTGTAGTTTGCTCTAGAGTTGATCATCTCCAATATATGATGGGCCTTCAGTTCCATATGGCATTTGATGAGACCATCAGCAACCAGATCATAGATGGTCTCATACCGTTTTTCTTTTATGTAGTGAGTGCCATCATAGTAAAGCTTGTAGTGATGAATTTTATCATTAAACCTGAATATTTAATTTAATATGGCTATGTTTAGATTATACAGGCTAGAAGAAGTTTATATAATAAGTACAAATAAACAAATAAATAAATTAGCATTTATTTGTAATATCATAATAATTAGCTTAGCACATTATTCCTATTCTGGAAAGTTGCAGGAAGTTGTTGTCTTGGGAAGTTTTAGACATTAGCAAAAGAATCAGATCACTAATATATTATGAAACAACTACTATGCTTGTCTTGCTTAACGGTCATTTAGGGGTGTGATTAATACCTTGCACTACATATGTGTTTTCGAGATATGGGTGGTTATCTGAAATTTGGTTAACTTCTGACGTAATTTTGAAAGTAGTGTTTTTAGTTACTAATCAGAACAGTTTATATTCTATGATGTGGGTATAACATCTACTTTGCTGCATCTAAAAGGGCCAGTCACTTCACTTAATATTGTTAGAGTAATTTATGATTTTATTAAATGAGAGTTCTAGGGACTGACGAGACGTGATAGGGACTGACAGCAAACACAGTTATTAAGTCCAATCACATTTTTATATTAAAATCAACTGAAACAACAAATTATCTCTTGAGTACACAAGTTCTATGAACTCGTCGTCATGAAATAAAATAAATTCTGTAATTATATACAGGATTTATTTTATTAATTATGCACATTAAAATAATGTATCAATATTTCTTAGAAATCAAATTGTACTTTGAGTTTAATACTTTTTAAGTAATTAATAATTATTTTATATAATCAGCCATCTTTACCATCATATTTTAATCAAATTGCGGCATATCGGTATTCTTTTTCTGCCATTATTAACTTAACTAGAACGTAATCTCTACTGTCATACCTCTTTTTAGACTTTTCTTGCATAATGTGGCTCATACTTGCTAACGGAATACCATTATCAGAATTTGTGAAAATAGCTGAAACTTGGGGCTGTTTATTGGTTATTGGTATGTTATAGTCCCCAAGTTATAATATGAACAACCAACATTATCACAAAAGCAACTTACTGACTTCAAAATATGTTAGGGTTATAAATATGACCCGAGACTTGGTGCACTAAGAGAGTTCCTTTAAACGGTTTCTGCTCTTTCTCATGTTCCTTGGTCATTTTGTTAACTTTTTCTATGTCAACATCTTTGATAACAGAGATCTGTATATTTTTTTTACTTCTTGGTGTCAGTGCTTGCTTCTTTTTTATGTTTCAGTCTTCTGTTTCTTTGTTGTTCGCTGAAAAGTTTGTTCTTTAAATTTTCAATGAGTAAGTCCTTCCTCTTCAGTATACATCATAATCAGCCCATTTTGTTCCCACTGCTGCGACTCGAGCATTCCTCTCAGAGACAGGAGTTGGGCCATAATCCACCATGCGGGCGGATTGGTGGATAGGTTAGTGGCCAACCCATGTCGAAGTTTTCAGGCCGCCCGAAGGCCCGCGACATAGCCTAACGACTGTTGTCTTAAGACAAACATCCGGGACTGACGACTTAACGTGCCCTCCGAAGCACGGAAGTGCTCAGTTGAATATTACCACTAGTGGTCACCCATCCAAGTCCTGACCACAGCAAGTGTTGCTTAACTTGTCGGTCGAGCTCCGCTACGAGCGCTTCAGTATACACACTATTTCTTTTTTCCGTTGAACTACTCCTCCTTCTAGCTTCATTCTCTCTTTCATTATTTAATAAAGGAACCCCAGGAATAAATTCATCTTCCGATGATGGCGGCCTATTTTGGTCCACGTATTTATCTGTATTTTCACTAATCTTGTTTTTTTTTTCTATAATCAGATGAATAGGCTGCCCAGTTTATTCTTGACTTTCTGTGCTCACGCGGAGTAATGTCTTTTACACATTTCATTTGTTATTTTTACTTTTTCTTTATATATTTTAGTCGTTCCTTTTCTTTGTACTCTGCCAGCAAAACAGGGTGGGTCATTTTAATTTTTTTCCAATCGCCTCTTCGCCTGTTTAGACTTTATTTTGCATTTTCCTCTTTAGACAGTGTTTTTATTCTTTCTAGGCGCCGTATTCTACAACAAGTACATTGATATTATGTTTAAAACCATGCCTCACACAGAACGACCATCAGTCCCTAGATGTGGCGTCAGGCCCTAGTCACTATTATGACTAGGGCCTGACGGTCTAGGAACTGAAGAAACGAAACAAAATTAAATGAAACCTATTATTTAACATCAACATCAAAACCAACAGGCGGTCAAAATAACAAGGCAGACCAAACTCATATTTACAATAAGTAATGAGATCAATTAGTAATTAACTATCGTTAAAACGACTTACCTAGGGCCTGAGAGTTTGACTGGCACAGCACGTGTTTTCGCAGCAAAGTCGGCGACCGCACTGATCACAAAAAGGCTGCCGCGACTTGGGTTGTGTTTGCAACTAACTTCTCACCGATGCTATCTTATGGAGTGAAATATGAAAATGCCATATGCTTGGATACCGCGTATTTTTGAATTTCGTAAATGACTAGGGCCTGATATTTTTTATTGCTTACACTTTTTGACTTGAAATAATGTTATGAAACATATTGTTATTATAAATTAAATCATAATGACAATATTAGTAATGTATGTAATAGTAATAATGTAATGTAAATAGTTAACGAATTTAAATAGAGTTTGATAAAATTATTCTTAAAGAATTATAATTACAGTGAAATGAATACTAAATTCGGGAGATCTTACATGGCTAGGGCCTGATATTTGGAGTAAGAAATGTCAATTTTTGGAAATAAAGAATGTTAATATATATACCAAATTGAGTGACCGAACTAAATTGACTTTATAACATCGTTTAGTAGTTTCAAATATTGGATATTTTTTTTAAATATTGTGAAAATTGATGCTAACACCAAGTTAACCAAATTTCAGATAATTACCCATATATAAAGTCATAAAAATAAATTACTATAGTTATAAATGTGAAATGTAATTGTCGATATTACTAAAAAGGTAAATATTTACTTCAAAATAAATAATATGCGGAACCAATAATTACATTGCAACAAGTCCTAGGTATTATATAATAATATGTAATTAATTGGTCACCAACTGAAACTCAGATAGTATAGTATAGCATTAAATAAAGTTTTGACTACATATGCGCTCATATTCTTTTAAGCAACAACTGATAGACAGTCTTACTCTTTACACTAAACTCCTAGCAAATATTATATAAAAATATATAAAAGTGGCACCAAAATACTAATCATTATTAGTATTTTGGTGCCACTTTTATATATTTGAAACATGACAGCAGACAAATGACGCTTTGCCAAATTTTGGTGGAGGAGGAACTTCTACCCTATTTCAGCAATAGACAAGCATTCTTTCAAGCACTGATAAACAACTGACAACTGTAGAGCATACAATTACTGCTCTTTACTTTACATTTTTTTTAATAAAGCATGCCATAATACAGATCGAGTCAAAGCCAAACTCTCGCCGCGCGATCTGTACCTACCTACACCAAACCACTAATATTGGCAGAAAAATAATGCATTGCCGAGTTTTGGTGTAGGAGGTAGAGAATTATAGCAAATTTAATTAATTTTAGTATATGGGATAAATTGAATTCAAATGTTACTTACCTCCAAGTCAGGGTATAAAAATCATTATATTGGTTTCCTTTCCTAATTAGAAACGCTCCGTTGGGCTCATTTTCTAAGAGGGACGTAGCCTCTTTGTGGCCTATTATTCCGTGGTACTCTTTGCCATAGAACACTGGTCTATCACAACAATTTTCACAGAGAATGCGCTTAGGAACAGGTGCTTCTATTTGTATGCGATATACTGTAAAAGCGTCGATTAAATTGATTACAATATTATGAAATAGAACGATAAATCGAAAGTTTCAATGGTTTATGGTATGTCCTTACATTCGGGTTTCCAAATATTTTTAAGGTTCTCCATTGCGAATATTTGATTCAGTCTGCCTTAACAGGTTTAATAAATTAGATTTCCACCAGATTAGCGTGTGAAAAATTTATAATTCTGATAAATCTTGGACTGGTGCACCAAATTATCAAATCCTACAACGTAAACAAACCGTGCGTCAGTGTTGCCCAACTAGTCCGAACCAAACTAAATTTAACTAAAATTGATATTAGCGCGATAACAGACGGTCACTTTCAGGTGAGCGTTATTATCCTTGATTTCCGAGTGGCGTCAAAATCACTTTTATCGCTGTGACCTGTGATCTCCATTCCAAATCAATAAAAGCGCGACAATGTAGACCCATATGACGTCACCAAGGACGCCATTTTGCGATTTCAACGACCACGCTACAAACTGCAATCACCGTGAGCAGTCCGTCAAAAATGACAGTTTGTGGATGTGTGCTAGCATCTGTCTGTGTGTGCGTGTATTCCAATCCATGAGGTACGTGAGCGGCGTGATTTCAACCCATTCCGAATGGCTGACAGATCTCAACTGTCAAAAGCGGGATTTTGAATTGGAATGGAAAATAGTGATAATTTCGCCAAAAGCACTGTTGACGCGACTCGGAAAGCAACGCATTGTTGCTTTCCGAGTAGTTCTAATTATCGATGGCCCACGCTACGACATCGATCATCGATGACGTCTTAACTGCCGCCATATTGACGATTAGGTACTTGATCCATGATCTAGAACAAAATCGTTGTGAGCGTTCTGTCAAAAATTACAGGTTTTTGTTTATTTCTACAGGTCTTTACTGTGTTGTCCCTTGGTTTTGATGTAAAAGTCGGTCCGTCTATGATTTCTTTTTAATCCACATACTACACAGTCAACCTTCACACTACGTACTTACTTAATTTTTATCTTAGAACACTAAAATCTCTAAAATGTTTATGCACTTATATATCACGCGTGAATGTTTGTTCGTTAATGCTACAATACCACTCCGGTCCGATTGATCAACACGCTTACAGTGCCACGAGCTGTCTAAATCGCGATATTTGTCTCGGACTGGTTAAGGTTGACGGCAGCACTATGAGCAAAACTTGCGTTACGGACCTCACTCTAAATTTAGGTACTGCATTTCTTTTTTATTGCCATAAGTGGGCATACAGGCAGGCGGCACACTAGATAAAAAGTGGTCACTGTCGCCTATATACGTTTGCAACACCTAGGGCGTTGCTAACGCGTTGCCGAATTAAAAAAAGGAATAGAAGGGGCGAGAGGGGAAAGGAAGGGGTTTGGGGGGAAGGGAAGGGGAGTGGAAGAGGAGGGCAGAGGGGAATGGCGTCTAGGCCTCCGGAACCTCCCACAGACCGACTGAAACGCAATAGCAAGCTAAATTACTTCACGTCGGTGTAATATGAGAGAGGTACTTCCCCGGTCGTGCCGGCCCATTTGGCTGTAATCCACAGGATTACAGCGAGTGTGCGTGGCATTACCACCAAAAAATACTGTGCTTTTTTACTCTACTATTTTTTATTTTGTTTGAGGGTATGAGTATTATGTTTAATCATTAGAAATAATTTTGATGTAGGTACATGTTATTCGCATAAGTAAGCTTTCTAGGCTTTATTAATAAATGTATTATATTGTGATGGAGAAGTATACCTATAATGAACATTCAAATAGACGTAATATTCAGGGATTTCCCGAAATGGTAACAGTGCGTCTAATTAAACCAATGAAAAATAACTAATATAAGTACTTTTATAATGATTTGTTAAAAACCTGGAACTTGCCACGAATCCGCATAAATAGAGATAAATCTATTTGTTTGGCAACATTGACTTGACTCGAAGATAGCTACCCTGGTCCGTTTTGCGATAATTTTGCTCACAGTGCTATCGTTTACCAAAGCTGGTCCGAGATAAATATCGCGATTTTGACAGCTCGTGGCACTGTAAGCGTGTTGTTAATTCGAACCAAAGTTGTAGCAATAACGAACCATTTGCGCGCGAAAAACAAAAATCATAAAAATATCGTGCATAGTGTGAAGGTTAACTATGTAGTGTGTGGATTAAAAAGAAATAATGGAATGGATGGACCGACTTTATAACTTTTACATCAAAAAGAAGGGACACCAGTAAATACATTGTAGAAATAAACAAACACCTGTCACTTTTGACAGAACGCTCACGACGATTATGGTGTAGAGCATGGTTCATGTAATCGTCAATATGGCGGCAGTTAAGACGTCATCGATGACGTAGCGTGGGCCATCGTAATCACGCTCACGGTGAAAGGGACCGACTTTTATCGCGCTAATATCGATTATAGCCAATTAGGACCGCAGTGAGCGTGGCCGTACTGTCCTGTCACTGTCTGTTTGTCATGCATCATGCAAACTCAGTGTGAAGAAGTTAACGGGATGGCGGGAAACACCCCAAAAATGGCTGTCGTAGATTTTGTTTATCTTCACTAAATAAATGTTTTATGGCATTTCGACGTGTAATTATGGTGGATCATTAATCGCTGAATGTTCGTAATAATAATCAAGTGCAAAGGCAAAATATTCAATATAATATACCGTTACTTTTTTACCTTACAAGTTTGAAGGATGTACTTATATACATAATTATAATAATATATATAAGTTATATACTTATATACATAAGTATAAAAGGCATACTTACAAAGATTAAAAGACACTTAAAAATTTATTAAACCATTTGTTGAAGGAAAAGTGCGCAGAATGCTGGCTGCATTTCCACGTTGAATAGCTAAGCTAATTTTTTGTGCAAAATATGAACCAGCATTCTGGTCGCCTGACGTTTCAACCAAACGTTTGGCCAAGTCTCTGAGAATTTCGTATGCACCTAGACCCCACGGACCTTTATTTATATTATTATTTTTATTTATTTATTTACCCGTTACTTTTATGTTTTAATTGTCAATGTATCCACTTTACTTTTAACAATTAGAGTACAGTGGCATGTAAATGTACAACCGTACGATTCCACTTAAGGTCATTAAGGGCATTTCCGACTATAAAAATGTAAATATTAAGTTTGACCATTTCCACGTTGATGTGTTACTAACTAAAGTAAAGTAGGTACCGCAGATCTGACGGATTTATGTTCTAGTCATATTTTAAAGTCTCAGTACCTACCCCTAAAGTAAGTTCAAAAATGTACCTATAACTTTTCAAAAAGTCATACATAGTCGGTTTTACCCCACTTTGGGGCAATTCCGACCATTAGATATACTAGCGTTTCTATTGGTGCGACGGGTACAAAAATAAGATATACGAGGGGAGTTCAATGTATTCTCGGTATAGGCATGGAAGAATAAGCAGAAAGTTCTGAATAAAAGTTAATTTTCAATGTAGTCCCCTAGGATCTGAACACACTTATTTGTCCTGGTAAATAACTTTTCAATTCCTTCCAAAAAATATTAGCCTTCGTGGTCTGAAAAATGACCGTTAATGGCTGCCTTTCAATCTTCTTCGTCGGAAAATACTTGCCTCGAAGTTCTTTTTTGAGATTTGGGAACAGAAAGTAATCACTTGGGGCTAAGTCCGGGCTGTATGGTGGATGATTGAATTCTTCAAATCCGCAATCCCGCACTGCAGCATTGGAAATGCGCGCCTTGTGCGGTGCGTTGTGGTGCAGAAGCAATACACCTGTGGTCAATTTTCCCCGTCTTTTTTCTTTTATTGCTTCCTTTAAATAGCGCAGGGTGTTAGCGTAAGTTGCGCCAGTAATACTCTCACCTTTTTTGTGAACACAATTAATAAGATTTGGTATCCCAAAACACTGTGGCCATGAGCTTTCCGGCGGATAGGCTGACTTTGAACTTTTTCGGTGGGGCTGTTACTTTTTTATGCTACTGCATAGTCTTCTACTTGCTCTCAGAATCATAGTGATGAACCCACGTTTCATCACCAGTAACAATCCGATCATAAATACTTTGCGTATTTTCACCACAGAGCTCCAAAAACTCCTTGCAACAATCAACTCGCACTTGTTTCTGAAGCGCTGTGAGCATTCGCGGCACCCATCTTGCACTGACCTTTGACAAATTCAGATGGTCATGAAGGATAGTGTGAATGCTACATACGGATAGCTTGGTTCTTTCTGCTAATATTTTCACTCTCACACGGGCATCTTCGAATACAAGTTTCTCAATAATTATTACGTTTTCTTCAGTAGCGGCACTAACCGGCCCAGCGGCACGAGGGTCGTCTTCAACACTCTCTCTACCCCGTTTAAATATCTACCCCGACAATCAAATATAATTTTGCATTTATACCCTCAATGAGTGTCATAAACTAATGAGATAATTTAGTAACCCTCGTCATTAGATTAAGATGACAAATGTATTTTGGTGTTTATTTAATTTTGTGACATTTGTTTTTTTTGTTTTTTAATGTGCTTATGTATTTTATGTGTAATTGATTAATTGTATGGACTTATATCTGAAATAAATGAATTTGAATTGAATTGAATTAGTATATTACCCCGATACCGAGAATACATTGAACTCCCTACGTAAATAGCAAATATATGTTTTGTAGTCGTAAGTTAATAATCTAAATTCAATGTACGACGGTTCAATTTAAACTATGCCAAATAAACTATTTCAATATTTCAAACGTTCTCAAGGGGCAATTCCGACTGCTCTTCATAGACAGTAGTGATGGGAATGAAAAGTCTCGTACTAATGTCGTTGATAAGTTGCAGTTAGGCAGGTAAATGGATAAACACACAATACTTTATAAATAAATTATCTGCTCATTACGTTTTAACTGTCAGCAGTTTACAGCTTATATTTGAGCCTTCCTTGAGTATAAGCTGTAACACACCAAGCAATTGGTGACGCGCCCAGTGCGGCTTGGTGTATAAGCTTGTGGCCAGTCTAGTGACGGAGTTTTCAGGCCACCTGAATATCCGACATAACCAAACGACTGTTATCTCAACAATCCTAGCCAGTTCGACGCCACAAGTCTGTTGTACGACGACTCATCGTAAAAATCTACGATGGCAAAATAATTCTAAAAAATATTCAAAATAAATTATAAGCTTAAAATATAAATGTAAGCAATGCCACGGACCCATTGAGTCTGTGAACAAAAGCAATAATAATAAAAATAAAACAAGTGAAAATTCATAGGGCCCACTTTCAACGGTACAGTCAGGTACCGGGACGATTCTCTCCGGCTCCCCTCTCTCCTGGCCTCGGCGCAAGCCTACCTTAGTGGTGCCCTTGAGCAAGTCGCCTGCTCCTCTCCTTGCGGCAAAGCGTCTTCAACGCTCGCCTTTTATGCCGCGTTGCGCCTTCGGCTCCCGCATCTGGCTGACTGCTATGTGTGCTCGCCTCCCATCCGGTGACGCTGTAAATGCCGGTAGAAAATGAAATGAAATGAAATCGTTTATTCTGTATAGGCCTACGGGGGCACTGACAAATTATCCAATTACATTATTACATTTAATATTTCTTAAATTTAATATTTCTAAAATTCAACCGGATCGGAACGCGACCACGACTGAGAAGATCCGGCAAGAAACTCAGCGGGCTTGTCTTTTTAATTTTTTTTGTATCGCCAATTTCTTAATATATTTAACAAATGTTCGCTTTTTATAAACGAACATTTGTTAAATAATAATAATAATAAAACCGCGGGGGCGGCTTTGTGGCGAGCCGTCAGTGAGTGGCGACACCGTGGACCCTGATTCTTCCTGGGGCTAAATGAGACCCCTGACCCCCCCGGCTTGCCTTAATTGGCCTTCCGGGGGTGGAGACGGAAGAGCAAGTAACAAAAAGCTCCAAGGGTGGAAGTATTAAAGGGCATAACGCCGGTAGTAGCGCTCTAGTGAAACCGCAGCACACCTCTCGACACCCTTTAGCCATCCACACCAACGTTGCCCCTTTTGTCACCACTCATGGTGGCCTTTATGGGGGGCCCGTTTAGTGGATGGCAAGTCACCACCTACCTGCCCAATTTTTTTTTAAATGAGACTGAAATTGGCAGGTGCCGTAGTCTCTTCCATATCCTACTATCTTCCTTATCACTAATAAGTTCATATCAATAGCCTGGCCATTTTACCCATTTTTGTAATAGGTATAAGTACCATGTTACCCTGCATCCAATTTTTTTTTCTGTTTATTATACGCCTTTGTATTTGTATACCAAACAGGCCTCTAAGTCTTGGCTACAGCCCACTTATGCCTTTGTAAAGGAACGGATGAAATCCGTGAACATAATGAAATAAATGAAATAATAATAATAATACCGCAGGGGCGGCTTTGTGGCGGGCCGTCGGTGAGTGGCGACACCGTGGACCCTGATTCTCCCTGGGGCTAAATGAGACCCCTGACCCATGCCTGGCTTGCCTTAATTGGCCGTTCGGGGGTGGAGACGCAAGAGCAAGTAACAAATAGCTCCAAGGGTGGAAGTGTTAAAGGGCATAACGCACGTAGCAGCACTCTAGTGAAACCGCAGCACACCTCTCGACACCCTTTAGCCATCCACACCAACATTGCCCCTTTTGTCACCACTCATGGTGGCCTTTATGGGGGGCCCGTTTAGTGGATGGCAAGTCACCACCTGCCTAAATATTTTAACATGAGACTAAAATTAGCAGGTGCCGTAGTCTCTTCCATAGCCCACTATCTTCCTTATCACTAATAAGTTCATATCAATAGCCTGGCCATTTTACCCATATTTGTAATAGTTATAAGTACCATGTTACCCTTCATCCAACATTTTTTCTGTTTTTTTATACTCCTTTGTTATTATAAAAACAGTATACCAAACAGGCCTCTAAGTGTTGGCTACAGCCCCACTTATGCCTTTGTAAAGGACCGGATGAAATCCGAGATTTTGTTTTGAATAAAAGAAATAATAATAATAATAATCTTTATTGCCACAAAATATTTACATAACCAATGAATTTATGTCTGCAAAATACGATATACATTCGATTGATATTGCTTTTGTGTTTAGCTCCAGTGTGTTACCTTACAAAAGAGACCATAATAATGGTATCAATAAGGCAACACGCTACACTTTGACATGGTAATACACGAGTAGGTAGATCCTGGACAAAGAGTACCTTGATCCTGGAGTGGTCAGTCCCAAGCTGTTTTATCCTCCAAGTAGGTAATCCGAAATTTTGTAATAACCTTTTTGACAGAGTTTAGTTTTAATAGTAATTTTAAACATATTAATAGGCAAATCTCGGCAAACAGCAAGTAGCCAGTGCGAAAAAAATAACCGACAGCCTCAGTGGGCCTCAGTCATGCAACTAGCGAGGCGACCGGCGCGGCGCGGCGACGTCAACGGCGTTGGGCTAAAAAGCACGGCCTTTAACGGCCGGTTTCAATAACCTATCTATATAAGGTAAGGTATATAAGGTCTCTAAGGTATTAAGTATATTATGACGGCAGGAACCCTCGATATGCGACTTCGGCACGCACTTGGTAGGTAGGTTTAGTTACCGTAGTTACGCACCATTACCAACGCATATCTTTGTTAATCCTTGATAATGTAGACAATAAAAACAATAAATCCTTACGCCGCCGTCAAATTTGGTAATGACCGACTAATGAGAACCTACTTACTACAAATACTTCTACTGTGCGTGAATCTGTAGGTGCGCAGATAACACGGAATAATTTATTAATTCGGATGTTATTTTATGCGGGATTCAAATTGCCACTTACCTTGTAATCACTCATGATTAATTCTGCTTATGTAACCTGACATGAGCTGTCGTTGGAGCTGACTAAGTAGGTACTAGCAATAGCCTTATGTTAACCCCATATAATATTACCTATACAGTTTTTTTATTGCAGTACGGGTGTTTGTACGCCTCTGCCAATCCTTTCAGGGATGAATAATAAAATATTGACATTATACAACTTTATACAGATTATATCGCGTATACTTTGTTTTATTATTTTATACCGACGTTTCGAACATAGTCACGGGTAGACTACCCACGAGAGTCTACCCGTAAGGGTAAAATAATTAATAAAGTACCACGCTTCCCAACAGTGCAACTATCATAAAGTTGCAGTGCCACCCAGGCTTACAGTACCTACATGATTTTACGGCCTCTAAACATTGGTTTGTAGGCCGGTATTCCAGAAGTATGCTCAGTTTTTGAATCTAAGTACCTAGGTAACTAAAGAATCTGAGTAAATTGTGTATGGCATTTACTGTCGAATCTCTGTCTCTCAAGGCGAGACGCCCAGTAATTTTTTCTGGGCTTTCATTCCTCATACGAGTATGTTTGCGCAATAAACTATAATTGCGCAGATATTGCTGCATGTAAAAAAAGCTGTTTCCTCTGATCCCGTTGCGGAACGAGCAGATTCTTTGGGCTACGTCCTCTCGTGGAGTGAATGATGAAGAAGTACTTAGGTAGACATAACTATCAACGTAATTACTTTTCTACCGACTTCCAAAAAAAGGAGGAGGTACTCAATTGTAATTGTATTTTTTTTTAATGTTTGTTACCTCATAACCTTCGACTGGGTAAACCGATACTCAAATTTTTGTTTGATAGCTGGTGCTTCCCGTGTGGTCCCATTTAAATTTTATCAAATTCGGTCCAGTAGTTTTTGAGATACACTCCAATAACTGAATAGAATGGAAGTCGGTATTACATTTTTCAAATTGTACTTGTTAACAAGTGCAGTTTGCTAGGATTTAGCGACCATAAAATAAGGTCGAACGTCTCATTCTAGTGTGTAAGGTGTCGAATGCAAATACATAGGTAAGTAGGTACTTACATAAGTAAACGCAAGCTGATATAAGTATATATAGGTAAGTATAAGATACAGCACCACAGGAATCTCATTACTTAACCATGTCTATTTGTAATGGTTAAACGTAAAAGGTTGTGATAAGATATGTGATAAGACACTTTGTGAAAATACAATTAGGTAAGGTAGTTAGATAAGTCTTATTTTCAACTGACTTCTAAAAAGAGAGAAGAGGTGCTCAAGTCGACGTGTTTATTTTTTTATGGGTGATCACGCATATTTTTTTACAGAGTAGCCTGATTTTGATTCCTTTTTTTGTTTGGTAGAGTACTTACGAGTATACTTCCGAGGTGGTCCCATTTAAATTTCATCAAACTCGGTCAAGCCTTTTTTGAGTTCCAATCCAATAACTGAAAAAGGTTTCGCATCTTGATAATACGAGTATCTTTATTAACTGTGAATGACAATCGATCACGTAAGTAGTTAATCGGTCACTAAAAAGAGTAAATTTTTTTTTGTAGGTACCAAATAATTGCTTTCCATTATTTGGTATAAAAAAAACTATTTTTCTTTGACTTCAACATAAAAAAGTCTGCAATAACTTGTCGAAGTCGGTACCATGCACACAATATTATGATAACATGTATAAAGTGTGTCTCAGAATGTTTTTCGTTTTTAGATGTTAAATAAAAAACAAAATATCAAAGATATCTCGTTTTATTTTAATGTTAATTTAAAGAGCAATTCTTGTAGTTTATTTATGAAATAACAACCGTTTGCAAATGAGCACAATTAATTTGTTCACACTAATTTAACCTGGAGCTAAAATTTTCAATAACTCGCTGGATCATCGCTCTTGGAATAGAGTTGATTTCTTCAGTGATTCTTTGCTTCAAAACGTTCAGGTTGGGTGGCAATGGATTGTAAACTTTGCTTTTTAGGTAACCCCATAGGAAGAAATCAGCAGGCGAAAATCGTGAAGACCGGCTGAATGAGTCATTTGTAACATGAGAAGTGGCTCCATCTTGCTGGAAAAAGGTGTTGCGGTTGTAGCCCTTCTGGGTTTGCATTTCTGTAGCCCGAAAAGTCCGGATCATATGGCAATATCGGTCAGAATTAACGGCCTGAGTTCGACCTCGGTCATCCTCAAAAAATAAGGACCGATAATTCCTTGACTTGATATGGCAGCCCAAACAACAACTTTTGGCGAGTGTAAGGGCTTCTGATGCAGTTCTAACGGATTCTCGGAAGCCCAGTATCTGCAATTTTGTCTATTCACATGACCATTGATGTGAAAATTCGATTCGAGAAACTCCTAAAACGGTTTTTCGTTGTCCTGCAGAATTCGACTCGTTTATGATCATCAGGCTTCATTTCTTGAACAAATTTTATGATTGATTTTATATGATATGATTTTATGAAATTTTATAGGGGTGAAAATGTAAATCTTTCGTAATAATGCGATGAACCGTAGATTTGTTCAAATTAAGAGAAGCTGCGCGCAATCTCAATGACTGTCGTGGGTTGTCCATAACAGACTCTCGAACGCGATCGACTTCATGCTCGTTCTTGATGTTCTTTTACGCCCAGACGATTTGTCCGGCATTGTATTCCCAGTCTCTTCAAACTTGCAAACCCAATGCTTAATTAAATTGGCACTTGGCACCATGTCTTAAGCTTTTTAAATTAAAATGTGTCCTGTAGAGATGACGAACAACAGTGTAGGAATCGTTGTTTTTATAAAACACTCTCACGCAAAACGCGCGCTGTATTCCCGTGAAACGATTCATGGCTACTAAACTTAACAAGCCGGCCAAGCGGATGAGTCCACTCCCCTCCCCCTGCTACCTGCGGTTGGCACGTATTGGTCAATTCAAAAACGAAAATCATTCTGAGACACCCTTTATTATAATACTTTTGAATTATCATGGTACAGACTTCACCAAGCTATTTCACACTTTAGTGTTGAAGTCGGTTCCATTTTTGGTAATTTCTTTTAGTCTTCTATTCTATATGAATAGTCACGAATGAGGCCTTCAAACCCAACAAAATAATAAATAACACCACCATCATGCCTACCCTTTCAGAGATACCTAATTTATCGGTCAGCAGGTCAGTAAGCACCCGCATTTCGGTCACACACATCTCATCACAGCGGATGAAAATAACTCTCGTATTGTAGAGCGCCTTTAATCATTCTACCACTTAAGCCGGCATTTATAAGGTTGATGTGAGAAGATATATATAGAACTGTACTAGCTGCGCCCCGCGGTTTCCCCCGCGTGGTGATGACGCGACGAAAAGTATTCTATCCTTCTCCGGGATATAGTCTATCTTCTTGCTAAATTTCATTGCGTTCCGTTTAGCCGTTTCGTCAGACAGAGTGACAGCGTTACAATCGCTGTTATAGTATAATTTTAAAGACCGATGAACGTATAGGTAAGTACGCACATATTAACATAATAGATACTTAAATGTGATATAGCAGAGTTTCACACACTACAGGAATAAACCAAATTTCGTATTAAAGTAGACCTTATCGTGAAAAAAATGCCTCGTCACGAAGTTTCTCCTATGACTTATACTGAGCACTCCAATCAAAATCACAATCCACATGCTCTCTTGAGATAATATATCTCCACTTTCTCTGAACTTTTAGATACCGTTGAGCTGACAATTGGCACTTTTTTACGTATAGCACAACACCATTAATTCATCTCGGAAAGAACCCTCTGAAGATGCTAGTTAGGCTCCCAAATGCAACTTGTTCGTAGCATGAAAAGGCGATTTTATTCCATGTATTGACGCTAGCATTTAGTAATTTCTTAAGGACGTTTGACCACTTTATTTTTATGCTAAGTAAAGTAGCCTTTACCTTTGCAACGGTCAAACAAAACTAGCCTTTGGTATTTTGTTTTGATTTATAAATATGATAAATGTTCTAGGTTTAAAGGTAGTTGGAGTTATGATTCAAGGGGATATTGACACTGCAGGTACAAATTATGGGGATTTTGTGACCTTGTTGCTCTGAGCTTAAAAGGGAATTTGCTAGGTTACCTACCTACTAGAAGTATCAAAATCCCCCTCAAAGGGAATTTAAAGGAGTTTATGAAACCAAGCCATAGCAAGTCGTACTTTGAGAGCCAATGTGTACATCTCTAAGACATCAAAGATTTAATGCACGGAGAATAAAAGCAGATCCTCGCAAGTTCCATTTATTTGGAAGGAATGGAAGTTAAACTAACCCATATATATAAAATAAAAAATGAGTTTTTTTAAATATCTATAGGTGGATTTTTGAGAAGAGACAGTAGGTAAGGACATTTACTTACCTCAAAGTAGTCAGCGAAAAAAATGCTAACATGCCAATATATTTTTTATACAAGTCGATCTAATTCCATATAACTAAATCAAAAAGGAATCAAAAGACTGGTGGACTCTGGCATACGGGCCATAGACTCTACTGAGATTTGAGTTCTTACGTAAATTTTTCTAAAATCTGCGAATGCAGTTCAGAATATCTCAAAAAGATATGGAACTTTTTTCTGTAACTATATAAAGGTTAAGCTACTCCTGTCTTTATACGGTCCCGTCTCAAAAATCAGCCATCTTTAAGGAATTCTTGATATTTAATAATGCTAATAATATCAGGGGGAGAAAGTCGAGTTTTGTATGTGAAATAGAACTGGGACGAGACGGCGAAGTCCACTGATAATACCCGTTACTGTTGCAGTGCTACATAAAACTATTAAATTATGCGGAGCACGGCAGGGTAGGTATTAGTCGCGTCAAGAAATTAGTAAATACTCTAATAGTGTGATTGTCAAATAAAGGGCCATCATACTATTTTTAAGATTACACTTTTTGATACACTTATTTAATATAAATATTTTCTTTCATTTAAAACATGTCAGGAGAAATAGGGGTCATTACATCCACTGCCGATCACTTCAGGGACGGTAAGGAAATTATAGTAGGTATGTATGATTTGGCCGATTTAATAGGTACAGGTTAAATTATAAATTCAAAAGTAATTCATTAAAGCATTTACATGGGTTAACCTTGCTTAAATTATCAGTGTTTTATATTATAAAAGTAACACTTTTTATATTAATATATCAATCATTATGAACAACAATCATGATATTAATGTCTGCAGAAATCAGATAGTTTTTGAGTTAAACCATTAGTTAAAGAAGGAGAGTATTTTAATTTATGTTGCCTTCAGCGTTGCTTCAGTTATCTTGAATCTACTTGTTACGCTATGGTCTAAACTATAAGCGGAAGTGTTTCTAAATATATTTTATTTCTACTTATGATTTTGTTATGTTTTAATTATTTTTATGGATCAACAAACAGTAACACAATAAATGTACCTAACAGTAAATATATATGTATAGACATAAATCCAAATATTTATTCGTTCGTACCTAGGACCAACATTATATAGGTACCTATTTGGATAAAAGGACACAATATTGAACTCAAAGGGAATACACGAATACACGAATAATAGGGAATACACACACGATACACATGATACGACGATGCACACGAATGTTCTATCTTAACACGATGTCCTAAATCCATGCATTATTTGACATGTAATGCGTTTTAGTTCTGGCTGTGCGGTCTGTGCATTGCATGTAATGCATTTACTCTAAGGCAGTGGTTCTCAACCTTTTAATAACAACGGATCATTTCACAAAATGTTTGTCTTGCTATGGACCACCATATGTTAGGCGGTTAGTTCGAAGTCAATATTATTTAAATATTCAATTAGAAAACAAATGTATTACAGAGATAAGTAGGCCTGTAAAAGGTTTAGGTTTACAACATATATTATTTTAATGCAATTTTTGCGACCATACCTTGTATTAACTTCTGAATCCTTGGTTGGCAGTATCAGTATTACTAGAATCTTTGTGAAGGAAATTGCCTTTTGGCTCCCAAAGTCAGCACATCACACGTAGAACAGGTTGTCACGGACGTACTAGGGTCGGTGAGCAAAATAGCCCGGACAGTTAACTTGTTAAAAGGGCTCTAAGTCGTAAAATACTGTCTAGGAAAATTTAAAAATGTAAAAAAACCATTATGCTTAGTGTAGTTTTTTTACCAGTGAGAGAAATAAACCGTAATTATGACTATATAAGTATAGGCTTCACTTTGCCGGCGTATCATCACTTACTGGGAAACGTGTACCTATGTATATGTTTATAATGTGCCCGCGTATTTTTGTTTTGTAATCGCTTTTCAAACTGCTTTTGCTCTACATGCTCGCTATATAACAAACCACACCTTTAGCCAAATACACAGCATTCAAATAAGGATATATAAAGGAAAACACATAAGTATTTGTCGCATTTTATTATTGTTAGCTAAACGCGTGCACCCTTTTAGTTTAGTTTATTTTATTTGTAAAAAAATAATTATATTTATTTTTAAAATGTCACAAGTGCTATCTATGATCACTATTTTAGTTATTTTAGGCAGTTATTCGGTTCATTCCTGGATTATAAATAATGTTAATATTCAACAATTAAAGAGGCAGTTGGAAATTGACGTGGACAATGAAATTAGTGAAGAAGTGTTTGCGCAACAAAGGCTCACTTTGATATACCCAGGTAATTAGTACTAATCCTATAATAGCTTAAATAATAATAATAAATAAATAAATAAATAAATATTCCACAACTATCACACAACGCCATCTAGTCCCAAGCTAAGCAGAGCTTGTGTTATGGGTACTAGACAACTGATAAACATACTTATATATTTCTAAATACATACATATTATAGATAAATTACACCCAGACACAGAAGAAATGATCGTGCTCATTACACAAACATTTGTCCTGGGTGGGAATCGAACCCACGACCTCCGGCATAGCAGTCAGGGTCACTAACCACTAGACCAACAGGCCTGTCTATTAAATAGAAAACAAATATATCAATTAATTTATCACTTTGTTATTTTTAGGGTGTCAGGTTGAAATATCAAATACATAAGGAGCAATTAGTTACTACTAAGTACTAAGTAAACAATTAATTACTACACAATTAAAAAATACGTTTCGAAATTCATATATTGGCCGCATAATTTGACATTTGCCAATACATGATACATCCATACCTATATCAAAGTACTTAGACCCCGTGGCCCCGAGTAAGTAGAATGTCATCGCGATAAATAGGCGATAATAGTGGGGAGAGGCGGTGGGTGGGGGCGGAGGACACTTGCCGGCAATTATTACGGGAGTGCCGGCAGAGCGGTCGGGGTTGGCAGTTTTTAAACCATTTACCGACAAAACGTAGATGCGATGTGTACTTGTTTTGTGGCGATGTTGACATCCCTACATGCGTGTCGCGCCAAACCTGCGTGAATCAAAGCTAGTAGGGAAGACGTTCTACTTATAGATATTTACTTACTTTGCTTAAATGATAGGTGCTTTCTCCTCGAATCGACTTAGATTCCTTAAATTGGCAACAAGCAAAGGAATAAATCCGCAAACTGACAATCTGCAGTTATATCAGATAAAATATTTTGCGATTACAAAGCATTCACATTTTAGATTCTAATTAGACCTGCACTAAGTGCAAAATGTAAATGCGTTAATTTTCTTTATTTCCAAGACTCTCATTTTCTACCGAATTCCAAAAAAAGGAGGAGGTACTCAATTCGACTGTACCTATGTTTTTTTATTTTTTAATGTTTGTTACCTCATAACTTTCGACTGGGTGAACCGATTCTCAAAATTCTTTGTTTAAAAGCTGGTGCTTCCCGTGTGGTCCCATTTAAATTTCATCAAATTCGGTCCAGTACTTTATGAGTTACACTCCAGTCACTGATATTTACCAAAGTAATAGAATGGAAGTAGGTATTAAATTTTTCAAATTGCACTTGTTTTACAGTAAACTAATTCGCAACGCATCTTGTCCGAATGTATAGTTCGTAAATATGTCCGCCTCTATAGAAAAGGATTTTCAGATTTGCTATGATCATTTTAAATCTTTTTCATAGTATTTCCATGGGCTAACACATACCCATCGCCACGTCCATTTCGCCTAATTCCACGCTCAAGAAACGCGGAAACACTTGCAAGGAATGAATGGTCAGTACCATCAAGCTCCTCGCAACTGTTTCGCATTACCGTAATAAGCATGATTTTTATTTTTTATTTTATTTATTTATTAAAGCTTCACATTGATAACTACATTATTACAAACACCATGAACTCTTATTTTTCAAACTTAACTGAATGTGTTACCTTTGAAGGAAGCACAGCATGCATTAAATATAAACGAAGAAAGGTTTATTAACTAATTTTATATAAATATAAGTTTTCCGTATTACTCACTAAAAATGTATTGAGAAGAGTTAGAGAGTAGGGTTGGCCATTGTAGCTATGATTTAGTTTAAGCTACGTTAGAATTTTATGAGTGTGTCTCCATAAATATCTAAATCAATACGAGGTTGATATTGATTAAAAAGTCTACTTATTCTCGGGACAGGCGAGTTAGATCCTAACACAGTTCTACGATATATTGGGGCTTGGGGCCAATGGAGTGATGGGCTTACGCGGATATCTAAATGGCACTCTAATCTAAAATTTTGTCAAGAGATTTGGGCAGGTTATCAACAGATTAAGTCTAGTTTGATTCGGCGATCTTTGATGGCAATGATTGGCGATGATTGGCAAGAAGGTACAAAATATTGCAAAAACGTTTTAACCATCGAGTTTTATGCAATCACATATGGAAAACGCATGAGTCCATATCTAGTATGATTAATATACCTCCCTCCCTCTCAATCTGTATCAATTACCAAGGACTAATGTATAATCTAAACTAAAACAAAAGAAGCGCAAACTCGCGAGCATTACAGTTTCCTTATTTCCTGGTTTATGGCAACACGTGTTAATAGGAATATCTTTAAAATGCATTTTACTATTAAAATAAATGTCGTGATAAGTATTATTAATTTGTGTTATGCCTGTAATAGTGTTAGTGTCAGGGAGGCGGCCAGGAGTTTGTCTGACGGGACTGGTAATTTAGTAGATTTCGAAGAACTTGCTGAATTGGAGATTCAAATCATTCAGCCAGGTAGGTGTTTTCACTACATGTAATACTAGCTGCTCTCCGCGGTTTCACCCACGCGGTGATGGATAATGATGAAACTTATATAGCCTATGTTACTCAGGGTGAATGTAGCTTTCCAATGGTGAAAGTATTTTTGAAATCGGTCCAGTAATTCTGAGCCAATTCGTTACAAACATACCTATATTTTTTACATATATTTCCTCTTAATAATATTAATGGTATAGAAAACTGTAGATGTCGAATTTTTGTACAATGAAAAAAATTTGTTTAAAACCGAGACAGGAGTAAGGAGTGGAATCGAATTATATTAATTTTATTCTAATTTTTGTTTCTCTGTTTGTATGGGCTAATCCCTGAAACGACTGGACTGATTTAAATGAAATTTATGTATATTTTGTATGGTGGTAGCGTATATCCCTGGTCAACATATACTTTTGATCCCGGTAAAATAAAGAGTTCCCGTGGGACAGTAAAAAAAACTGTAATTAACCGTATCCCGCGACGCCACGCGAGCGAATCCGCTGGCGGGTCAGCTAGTTATACAATAAAATGTGTAGGTTAATACATTAATTATTTTTATAGTGTTGCATTTTTCACTATATTTTTATTGCTTACTAATTCATAGCTGTGAAACAAACAACAATAATAATTATGACGTACTATTATTATTTGAAGTATTTCTTAGGTACATTCAAATGCATTCTTGTTTTATTGATGTATGAGTACTTGCGAAAAAAAAAATTATAATATCAGATAGCTTCCGAAGAAAAGCAGGTTGAAACCTTTGTAGATTGAGCCCAATCCAAACAAAGTCTTGTACCTGTTATTCTGGTCCAATGTTTATAGTACCTAAGTTCTTCACTTTACTTTAGTAATGAATCGATGCATGTCAACTCGCCTCGTTATCAGATAGTTGTTACACATAATATTTGTTGAATTTAATGCGCGCAAATAGTGACGATATGTGAATGAAAATGTTTGTTTAAATATGACTAGGATATCAAAAACCTGTAGGTATTTTATATTGGATAATATTTTTGTGTTCACCAAAAATCTGAAGGTACATCTATGTATGCATTTCTAAAATATTGATCTTAAACCCGTTTAATTGTTTTACTATAATTAAACTACTCGGCCAACAAAATATGTTACATCAAACAAATTCCAAATTAACACCAAGATTAACAACACTTTTTTATTGTAGTGCGCTGCAAATATTCTATTGTAACAATAACTATTTTATTCTTCCCCGAAAAATACTGATCGTGCACCAAATATTCCTGAATGTTACACAAAATATTATATTATAGGTTAGGTTAGGTTAGGTTTAGTATTAAAAACATTTTTAGTAAGCATTACATTTTATAATGTGTTCATTTTTTATTAATAAAGCTACATTAGACATTAATTGGTGTTTGATTCAAATACATTTTGCAGTGCATTATCTGAAGTAAAACTAAAAAAATAAATGCTTGTTTTTAAAATTAGGTGTATTACTATTTTTACAAATTTGCAACAGTTGTTAAATAGATGCTCGTTATGACATATTTTAATGAACATATTTTGGTGCACATTCAGTATATTTGGTGGAACACAGGCAAAATTAGGTAAATGAAATGGGAATAAATTGAAGTACTTTTAAATACCATCCTTTTATATTTAATCTTTTTTCTTTGGCTGTCTGCAAGCTACTGCGGAAATAAGAATGAAATAGTTAAAGCTAAAACCACTATCACACTAATATTATCAAGGCGCGAGTTTGTTATTGTATGTTTGTTTTACACGCTCAAATGTCTGGACCAATTTTGATGAAATATGTTATGGAGGTAGATGAGGCGCTGGATTAACACATAGGATACTTTTCATTATCATCATCATCTTCCACGCGTGTAAGCGCGGGGCGCAACTAGAGTGTAAGCATAAGAGGGTAGGTAGGTAATTAGGTATAAATTTACCTCATTTTACCCTTAATTCGATTTTATTTACTAAGTTGAACATTTTGATGACTTTTTGATGATGATGATGATTTTTTTCGATATTAGGAACAAAATGGTGCGGTGCAGGCAACATAGCTGACAACTACGATGACCTTGGCCCTGAGCGAGAGACTGACATGTGCTGCCGAGACCACGACAACTGTCCCGAAATCATCGAAGCCGGGGAGTCTCGGTTCAATCTCACAAATACGGCTTTTTACACCAGGTAATTGGAAATCATATACCCATAAATGTACCAGGTAAAGGTTGGCTTTCGTGTGTGGGCACAGACTACTTGTGGTGGGTGTGGGAGACTGCCTTCTAGATACTGCTGAGAGCAACTCAAAATAGGCCGTTGAAGCCTGGATTCCTACTAAAGATACCTACATGGGCTCCGGTGTACGAGTAGTTAAGACCAGGTTCATCATCATCATCATCTCAGCCGTAGGACGTTCACTGCTGAACATAGGTCTTCCCCTTGATTTTCCAAAAGGACCGGTTGGAAGCGGCCTGCATCCAACGTCGTCCTGCGACCTTTATCAGGTCGTCTGTCCACCGTGTCGGTGGATGACCTACGCTGCGCTTGCCGGTCCGTGGTCTCCATTCCAGAACCTTCCGGCCCCATCGGCCATCTGTTCTGCGTGCTATGTGCCCTGCTCACTGCCACTTTAACTGGCTAATCTTCTGGGCTATGTCGGAATATGTAAGACTAGGTTATAGGGGTTTTAAGTGGGATTGCTACGCGTGCTGCTGAAACCAAGACCCACCTCCGCTCTAGCTGACCTGAATCCGTCCAGGGACTTCCGGCATGAGCTAGATTATGACTTTTTATACCAGGTACTTGGGTTGCAACTCGGCCATAAGCGGAAGAGTCACTAAATATTTCTTCTAATATCGTTTTTTATCCTTAAGGTTATTTTGTACGTAGGTACCTGTAGGTACTCTCGTGTTTCCCCTACCTATAATGATCTACCAGTATATTGCCGGTATTTTTGTACCATGGTTTTAGTTACCCCGAACACATTTTACTATTTGAGCGCAAAGTGATACCAAAATATTTTAATTTTTAGTAGGTAAGTTATGACTCCAAATCTATCTATGTACTTTTAATAGAAAAGGAGTAGAGGCCAAAACGTCTGTACCTACTTGGAAGAAAAATATAAAAATAGGAGGAGATAGGAGAATACGTAAAATTACCTACTAAATAAAATATTAATATACTAAATAAAAATAAGTATTTGAAAAAAAAGTCTGTCTATCTGTCTTTTTGTAATTGCATGCTCACGCGCATAACTTAAAAACTACTACTTACTATTTCAATGTCTTCATATAAACCATGTCCACTTTGATTTCATATTATATTAAGACAACGTTGTGCGGCACCAAGGCTGAAAATATTCGCTGTAAGGCTTCTTGCAGCATCATGCCGAGCCTAGACCATTTTAGGCAGGACTGTGCATGACAGCGATCGTATATCAGGTATATTACGGCTGCGTTCCGGAAAGCACCGAAATTACTCGCGGCGTTCGCACACCCATTCACTTACAAGCCCACGATCATCGAGAGCGACTGAGCGATCTCGATACGTCATCGATGACGTCACCGAAAACGCTCTCAACGCTCGCGGATTATAGGTGGGTTTACGTGGTCTTTGCTAGCTGTCATTGTCAACCAAAGGGAACGACAAACAAACCGGGGCGCGACAGTTGTGAGCGTTGACGGCGCTTACCGGAACGTACCCTATATGGTGTTTCTATTTGGATTTAGGTTTACTTTTTACTTCTGAATGAATTGTAATATTAAATTAAAGTTAAGCTGTTGTATCAATAAATGTAATGTGATATTTTTTTCCAATAAACTAATAACCATCAAAATCGGTTCATAAACGACGAAGTTATCCGCAAAGACACATAAAATATATACGGTCCAATTGAGAAACCTCCTTTTTTAAAGTCAGTTAATAAAATTTAATAGTTTATAGTTGAGAGCTCCGTTGTCTTTTATATCCTTATAGGTACCACATTTCATCGAAATTTGTGAGGTAGTTTTTATGTTATGCTTGAGCGTACAAACAGTTTTGTTTTTTCAAAAACTTCGTATTACAGTACAGTAGGTAGGTAATTTTACGTCTTCTGACCCACATTTTTTTAATTTTTCTTACATGTACAGACTTGAGCCTCAACTCCTTTATAATCATAGTCAGTACGCACTGACACGGTAATAACCTACTAATATTATGAACGCGAAAGCGTGTGAGTATAAATGTATGGATGTTTGTTACTCTTTAATCATAGTCAGTACGCACTGACACGGTAATAACCTACTAATATTATGAACGCGAAAGCGTGTGAGTATAAATGTATGGATGTTTGTTACTCTTTCTCGCTCAAACGGCGGGGCCAATTTTGATGAAATTTGGTACTTATGGAGGAAGATGAGGCGCTGGATTAACACATAGGATACTATCTATCTATCATAATTATAATCAATCAAAGAATATTATAACTCTCCTATATCATCAATCACCACGCGGGTGAAAGAGCGTAATATTCTTGGGCTTAGCATAGACAAAATAACAAGTCAAGATCGAAATGATGACAGTTCTGAAAAGTTTGTGTCAGTTTCTGATAGCTTAGTCGAAAGCACGCTATCATTTTGACAGCTCGATACACTAGACTAGACTTACTTATTAATCTGTGACTAGACGTGCTTGGCGACCGTCAAGGGTGATGAAATGTAATTTTCATGGTAATTAATTTTATATTTGTATGTATGTACGTACCTATACTGTATTTTATTATTAGTGTTCACTGATTGATGCACTTAGTATTTAAATGTATTATGTATAATACAATTATAGCAATTGCCATTGACCATATAAATATTTTATGACATTTTGGTATAAAATAGATATGCCCTTGAAGAAGATAATAAGCTAATCGAAGTACTAATCCTGGTCAGACGAAGTCGCGGGCACCAGCTATTTATAGATTATATTACCGTGCCACCGAGTTTGGTATCTTCTAGTTATATTGTATTGGTACAAGTATTATATTGTGCTGGATGATTTGTCGGCCCAAACAAAGATTGCATGTTGCAATAAAACATTTCCGCGTTAAGCATTTTAAAGATTCATGTTATATGCATAAAGTGTTGATTCTAAGTACCATATTTGACCCTGTTCCAGTTCATATTATATTGTTCTTTATCCTGTCTTGATAGTAGTTATATCGTAAGATTTCAATTAATCTATTTTGTCCTATCATAGGTTCTATCCAGTGCCAGTTTTTTATGAGTGTACACTTTATTTCCGTAGCCCCATGTACCTTCCTAAAATAATAATTTTCCATTGAAATCGAGAGGTCGTGAGTTCGAACCCCACCCATTGCACTATTGATGTAAACCCACTCCAGACACAAGCATATTTATCTTAGTTGGAGGGGTTAACAAGACTACTAGTAACGTGCAAAATTTATTACCTAGTACTAGTATTCTTTAAAAAAACGCAGTTATTTTTGTAAAATAAACGAATGAATTAGTCATTTAGAAAGAGTGTAAAAAAGAAACATGAGTTAAAATTTTAACGGGACTTTTTAGTACATAGCAAAATCATCTTTTATTTCATCATAGTTCATAGCATATAGTGCTCATTATCTCTGCTTCTATGTGAGAAGAGCTTCAAGGGTCGATGTCATTGATACCATGAAATGTCTATTGTGTCTGGCCGTGTGACCTTTGATGGAATAATTATTTTTTTCTTGAGACAATCAAGACTTTTGATATTATTTCACGCGTTTTAAACAGGCAATACCTTTCCCCAGAACAATTTGTAGCTAAAGTGGTAAGTGCGATGCGGAGAGCTATATCCAAATTAGGATGAACACCGCGCCGCTCTCATCTATCCCTCGCGCAGAAATATACCTAGATTATAGATAAAATAGGTACAATAACAGTAGGTACAACACGGTCACATTAACTAGACGCTTGACCATGTGACGTCATTTTGGCGCTCAAGTACGGTGTGCAAAAAAAAATCGGCCCAGTGGCCTTTATTAAGATCGAGTAAAAATTGAATTAAAATTAAGTTTGTTACATGAATAAAAAATATTTATTTATTTTAAAAGGTAATATACAACTACATATTCTGTGAAAATTTAAGGTGTCTACCTGTTACCGTTATTAATATTAGCATAAAAATAGGAAAACACACATTTGTTGTATGGCTACCCAATTAATATTTATTTAGTTGGCATTTTTCGACAGAAATGTAGTCGATTAGTCGATTATCTTGTCAAAAACAGGAAACAAGCCAAATTTAGCAAGAAAATTAGTCAAATTATCGACGCGTGTATCGGTAACGAAGATGCTGACCGTACTGACACTTGCCGGGCGAGAAAAGGGAATGCGGGGGAAGCGGGCGGGGACCCGCATTCCAGCGATGCGTCGCGCGTCGAGTTAATGTGACCGCGTTGTAGGTACTTGGATTAATAATTTACGATAGGAATGATTTTCTATAGGGATTTAGCATACTAGTACAAATAACCATGAGATAACCAGTGAGCTCGCTTGAGTTTTGTCCTCTGAAATCGAGTGAGCGAGCTTCCTGCTAAATCTGCCGCCTCTAGGACGCCGCCACACCGCCCCTAGGCCGCGGCCCATACGGCCATACATTCGGCTGTGGGGTTGCAGCGTTGCACTACCACAAAAGAGGTTACTAGCGTATGTTACTCAGGCTTGATATATTTTTTACTGATGAAATAAATTTTTTTGAACCGGTTATGTAGTTTTAGCGTTTATCTGTTACACACAAACTATCAAATCTTACCTCTTTGTTATTAGAGTAGTTATGGATTAACACCAAGGTAGCCTAGTTCATATTTTAACACGTAAAAGTAGTTATTGTGTTATAACTGTAATAGTTAAAGGTATGGTTTACAGTAATCTGTGGTATGGTATCGCATACTACTTTTGCAGACATTTTGATGTCCTCTATAAACGCAATAAAAAGATTTTTCGGTATTACTATTGCAAATTTATGAAAAGTAGTTATTATGACATAGTTGTAATAGTACATATAGTATTACAGCTTTTATTGCAGATATTGATGTGTTTTAAAAAACTGTAATACGTCACTTTGCTCTTTTGTCAATAGTTTCCGCAGCGTACGCGATATAAGGATTGTGGGGTTTCTGGTTATATGACTTTGCGTGTCTTGTCACGTGGCGCACGTCACCTTTCCAGGTTTATGTGTGCGCCCTGATTCTTCCATATGCGTGTGCTGTCTGCCTACTGGGATAGGTCAATAAAACTATGACATTTCGGTGATCACCATTACTATTCTTCATTTTCATATATGTATATCAAAAGGTTACATTATGTAGGTGGGCTGAAGTACGGACACTCGGTACAAACGCGGCAGGGCAACTGAGCGCATGGCACGACTTTTGCAATAACAGCAAATTGCGCTCACGTTGCATGTATCGTGCCCCTACAAGGATGTTTTTGGTATTTTTTTCATACCTTGGGTTACCTTATCGAAGTTTTCATATGGATCTCTAACTTTTTTGAAAATATTATATAGACGATGTTACTCAGTGATAATGTACCTATGTAACGGCAAAAAAAAATTAAAATCAGTCGAGAATTTTTTAAGTTTATTCGTTACTTACATACAAAAATGCAAAATTACTAATCTTTCCTCTTTAATAAACTAGTGTAGATTAGTGTAGATAGAATGATATCCTATCATGCATTGCTCCTTATATGTCCTTACGTAATTCTGCTTAATACTACAATTTCTAGTGAGAAAAAAATATTTTTTACATTTTATAATAAAGCGGAGTCACCGACATAGCTTAGAATTAGAGCAAAATTAGAGATTGTAGTAATAATTAGATTGAAGTGGCAATGGGAAGGCCTCGCAGAACCGATGGCGAAGAAAGGTTCTCAAGTGGCGACCACGCACCGGGGCGGCCTACACTACGTTAGTGTAGGCTTCCCCCCGCTAGGTGGACCGACGACCTCGTCAAAATCGCGGGGAATCGCTGGATGCAAGAAGCAAGTAGCCGTTCCAAGTGGCGTTCTATGGCGCCTAAATAGGCGGCTACATCTTTATAAGAAGCTGCTAAGCTACTTCTTCTTTATGACGTTTAATCATAAAAGTTTCTTTTCTAGATTAAGTTGCAGATGCGACGAGGAATTTAGAAAATGCCTACGAGATGCAAACAGCGGCACCGCCGACAATATCGGTACAGTTTACTTCAATGCGTTAGTCACCAAGTGCTTCAGGAGGGACTACCCTAAGCTTAGTTGCGTCCGTAGAGGAGGGTACGTTGAAATTCAGTTGTACTTAGAGTAAAATACATATATTATAAATACATAAAAGCAGCGCTTATTACAGTGGCCGTGGGCCCAGCACGAACATGTGCGTAAGTGTAACGTAACGTGTCGTTCACGTGAACAGTACAAACTGTCATACGTTACACTAACGCAAATTTTGGTGCTAGTTCAACTGTTATATTAAACGCCAGCTGCGGTCACTATTTGGATGAGTGAGTGTTACGTTTTCAACTGAGTGGTTTTGGGCTTTGGAAGGCAAGTTACGCCGTCCACTGTAATTACAAATTTCGCACTTTGACAGTATTTAAGGTTTGAATGATTATTCGATGTTCCATTAAAATCATTACATGACTTCATATTTTCAGTATGGCGGTGTAAAATCATATGACGCATCTTAAAACAAATTATCAAAAGTATTATAGATTTTGTATTTTACATAAGTTTATTTTAATAACTGATTAAGCTTTAAACTGCAATGGCTGGCCACATTACACGAAGAACCGATAACCGCTGGAGTAGACGAGTTCTTGAGTGGAGACAACGTTTAGGCAAACGGAGCTTAGGACGCCCTGCGGCCAGGTCGAGAGACGCCCTGCGGAAGGCAGCTGGCAGTAACTGGATGCAGAGAGCTGAAGACTGAGCTCTGTGGCGTACTTTAGGAGAGGCCTATGTCCAGAAGTGGACGAATGTGGGCTGATGATGATGATGAAGCTTTAAACTACGTTTCTGTTTAACATTTTCAGATAGAGGTAGATTATTTCTAAGTAAATGATGTTTAAGTGTTTTGCTTCGTATCGCCTTTACTTTCCTGTACAGTCGGTAGAGTTGTCTTCCTGCATTTCGCCAATCTTCTCCAAGATCTAATGAATAAACAATCGTGAAATAATGGTACATTTTTTAAACAATATTGAACAAACTAGTTATGACAATAGGTGACGGAGAGAGCAAGTTGCTCGCCTGATGTTAAGCTAGTTTACAAGTTTGCTGTATCATTATATAGAGTGTAACAAAAAGGTGTAGTACCAATACTGAAAGGTGTGCATATGTACCTAGCCAGGAGTCACATAGCGTTCATACTACAATTTAAATTGCTTAAAATATTTAGTGACACTTCCGCTGAATGTTTCAGCGAAAGTGCCACTAAATATTTATTAATATCGTTTTTTTATAATGGTATTCCGCAAAGTAACGCCTGAATCAATAAATTATCACTAGTTACTAGCTTTATAATCATTGAGTTTGTTTTTTACAGATGGCTAAACCGAAAATGTCTGGAGCATACTTATGACACTAGTTCAAAAATGCTCTACCAATGGTTCGACGTGCGCAACTATTAAACTAAACACACAATGATTTCAGGTACTTACCTGTCTATGTATCATATCATAGAATATTTGCACGCGTTGTCTATGTATTCTATTATATTTATTAGTATTCTATTTGTAAGCCCTAATGTAGTTAAAATAATGAAGCCTAATGACTTATGGCACTGAAACGTGGTCTCTTACTATGGGCCTCATAGAAAAGCTCAAAGTCGCACAACGAGCTATGGAGAGGGCTATGCTCGGGGTTTCTCTACGTGATCGAATCAGAAATGAGGAGATCCGTAGAAGAACGAAAGTCACCGACATAGCCCAGAAGATTAGCCAGTTGAAGTGTAAGTGGGCAGGGCACATAGCACGCAGAACAGATGGCCGATGGGGCCGAAAGGTTCTGGAGTGGAGACCACGAACCGGCAAGCGCAGCGTAGGTCGTCCACCGACACGGTGGACAGACGACCTGAGGAAGGTCGCAGGACGACGTTGGATGCAGGCCGCTTCCAACCGGTCCTTTTGGAAAATCATGGGGAGGCCTATGTTCAGCAGTGGACGTCCTACGGCTGAGATGATGATGATGATGAATGTAGTTATGTATTTATTACTGTGATTTAGGGTAAGTGTTAATAACGTAAGTTAGCAGAAGGTAGAAAAAAATACAATAGATAAAGAAGCGGCATTTGTATTATTTATTTTGTTTTAGCGTATTTTGGTACATTGTTAGAGATTTACCCGATATAGTGTTTTGTTATAAGTCATTTAAGTAATATACAACTCTTTATATTAAAGTATGCGCAAATGAATGCACGATTAATATACAATAACTTTTATAATTATCCCGTATTAATAACCATATACGTTATACATGCGATAAAAGATATGGATACAGATTTATAACAATGTATGAACAATTGAACAACTTCGAACGGTGTTAGAAATAACACTAGTATAATTTTTATTAATGATAGAAAAACTTCAAATACAGGTTATATAATGACGATAGAGATATGTAGCGTTGTGCTTAGCTAAGACCATAATGTTCATCTCAGGCGCACGCATGATTATTTACATTTAAATTTAAATATACACGGTGGTAATACAATACATTGGACTAATTTAGTGAGGTTATACATAATTGGTAAATATATAATACGAATAATGCTAGGAATTGCAAGCTAAATCTGAATCGTACATGTGAAAAGGTTTAAATACACGAGAACAAGAATGTTGGATATATATACGAAGCTTTATAAAGGACTTATATGAGTATCCCTTGTACAAAGTGAGCAATTTTGGAATAGCCTACGTTCAAGCGATCTTACTTGTACTTGTCAATATATACAACAACTTTAGAACAATTTCATAAATTAGTTAAAATTTAATCACTTTCTAAGATTCGTGTTGCATCCATAAAACAAACAATGTTAATAATAAATAAATTAATATTGGTTTATTACATGGGTAATATTATAATTATTTACCTACCTCTTGAAACCGATAGTACACCGATCACAGTGTTTACTATGGTGTCTAGAACTCAGTTAAAGTAATCATTGCACATTCTGACAAAAACAATAAATTATATTGCTGATTTCAATTTAAATTCCCCAAATAAAAATTCCTGCAGGATTTACCAAAGAATACTTATTATTAATACGTGATGTAGTCAAGAACTTACATTAATATAAAGAATTATAGATAACTTCTTTGTAAACATATTTTTTGCAAGCAGTCTTGTCGAACGTATGACAATATCCCTAAGTCTGTTGTTAAAAATGACTACTTACATTAACAGATATCAATCCCATATCCGTATTAAAATCTTTTATTAAGATATTGAACTTATTACGAAAACCAGAAATACTATGATTATATAACGCATATTATATTGTAACATTGTTGTTGTTAACATTTTAAACAAAATATTGATTATTGCTTCCTTTGTTTTGTATCTAACTATAATTTGCAAATTTAGAATTCAAAATGAAACGACATCATGTATATTTATAAATTTCATGGAATATTATGAATAGTAAGTAGGTATTATTATATGAAGCTGCCATTATTTAAGGAAGAAATGTGGTTATTTATACAAATGACAGTTACCATGTAAAATGAAGTTTTTAAATACAGTAGAGTCTTTACATATAGATGTTAAGTTAGATGACGCTGTAATTATAGTACTTGTATATAATAAGAATGATAAAGGTGGTATCACGTCTACTATCACAGAATATTATTATTTCAAGAACATTTAAAACGACTCAGGCGTATTTATAAGTCAATATGCTTACACAAACAATTGTTTGTGTAGTACCGATGTTTATAAGTGTAAATTTGATGCTTTATGTATGGAGTTCTGGCAAGTGCCAATGCAATATTGTCATAGACATATTTATATACTATTTTATATTTTTGAGATGTATTTTAATAGCTATTTATTATACGTAGTTTTAGTACTCCAGAATATGATTTAATATATTTAAATGTAGCTAATACTTATTGGGTTTTCTATTATACTCGTTAGTCATGGATGACATTGTTATATTGAACCTTACTGTATTGCTCATGGAAATATTAATTAATATTAATAAGACGTTCAACATAAAAATCATTAACATTACGCATACAAGATACTGTTACGTGAAATATCAAACAATAACAATGGAATATTATTGGTCAATAGGACGGACACAATAAACATGTCGCCGCTCACTATGTTTTGAAAACATGAAGATATTACTTAGTATTAAGGCTTACTAGTAGAAATCGTTTTTACTAATAACAAAAATAATAAATTGTATTACCATTGAAGTATATTGTTTATTTTATTATTCATTAGCAATAATATTAATCGATATAATAAGGTAAGTAGTTAAACAGTATAAACCTACACTTTCCTGACGAAGATTTATCTGATGTCTCGGACTAGCTTGGAAGATATTGTCCGATATTTATGTATTATATCTTCTGGTGAATCATATTTAACACACAATTATAATAAACCATTAATATACTATTACTGTAATTTAACTGAAAGTTAACATTTAAAAACGAAACTTAGATATTTTTTACAACAACTATAATAATATGCATCAAGGATTGTGAAGTAACAACTAGACAGTAACTTTATAGTTTGTTATCTATACATAGGGAATAATGCAGTATCAATTCAATAATATAATTATAAACAATTCATTCAAATCTAATCTAACAGACGGGCAAAAGTCCGAGAAAGCATTAGATACACGACTAACTGGAGGTGTACAATCTCCGACCGTGGTTTCTATCGAGACAGCACTAAACTCGAATATTCACTAGACTGTGCGTTTATTGATTTAACTATTTACAGCTCCTCTCCTCCTAAGGATATTACTCCTTTATCGACAAACAAAACGGTTTAAAATAAAATGTCTCCACTGAAAAGTCTGCAGAGTTCCTGAACAAGATCCAGCAGAACCATACAAATAGTAATAGGTTGTCCGTCCACACCGTAGAAATCAAGGCCCGAAGGGGGACGCATTTCGAAGTGAAACTGACGTCGAAAACGATGGCGGTGTTGGGGAGGGCCCGGCTGGGGCCGCCGGCCCGGAATCATTTGCCGCCGAGGCCGAACTTCATGAATATGAGCTCTTTCCCCTTGCTGAGGATGTCGCCTCCGGGGGCCGTCATCTCGGAGAACTTCTGCATCAGGTTGGGCTGCGAGGTGGGCGGCGCCTGCGCGGCGGTAGCGAGCGGCTGCGCGGATGGCGCGGGCACGACGGCGGGCCCGGCGCGGCGCGGCGACGGCGCAACGGGGGCACCCGAGGCGAGTGGCGTGCCGGCGCCCCCGCCGCCGGCGCTCGAAGCGCCTACGCCCGTGCCCGCGCCCCCTGTGCCCGGTGATTGCGCAGTCGTCGGGGTGCTCGCGTTACCAGCGCTCGTGCGGCCGATCGTGCTCGCTGGCTGAGCGCTCGCCGCGCCTCTCACCCTCGCCTGTCGCGACACAACACTTACTATTCTATTCTCTCAATTAGCTTAACACTTTCATGAAAGATGTTCGCATGAACTGGACCTATCATACATTTTTTATCAGTTACATGATGATTACTCTCTATTTATGACTTTAAAAAGTTTATGGGTAGGATTACCTACTGAAAGTTTTTTCGAGAAACGGATTTCTCTATTATTATCTGATAGCCTTTCCAAAACCAAACGATATATAATCTTTCTATAAACAGAACATGTTTTTACTTTTTATAATAGACAAATAGATTGTGTTTTCCTACTTTTTGTAAGGACGACACAATAATGAACAGTTTGACTTAACATTCTGCTACTTACACTAAAGATAGTCACGTAATTAATATATCGAACATAATGGAATTTAAAGTGCAATAAAAAAACATGCATTGCCAAACACTAAAGCATTGAACAAAAGACAATTTCTCAACAAACTTAATTTGCATAATAGGAAATATTATTGAAAATTTATATGATAACATTCGACATGCTTGATACTACGACGATAAGCAATTGAGAAAGAAAAAAAATACTATTCGATTACATTACGATAATTTTAGGAGCTTGTAGTTTTAGGTTTATAAAAATACAAGGATGCCAATGGAAATGGGCTACCGACTGTAATCGTCTAGTAAAGGGACCACATTCACAGGCCTCAGAGAGGTTTTTGTCACTATAGGGCTGGGTGAATGGTACCTGATGTGAGTGAAGTAAACGCCAGTGTTTGTTATGTTCTAGTTCTGTATGATCAGTCCAGTATAATGACATGATAGCTACTGATGTGTATAACAATATGGTATTCATGATATTTGATTGTTTGCAACAGAATGGCTTGAGAACACGGGCAGTGCCAGTATCGGACGCCCTCTGTTTACACTGAGCGTAGTAAATAATGAACGCAGGGTAAATAGATAAAGAAACAAATGAAAAGGAAACAGTGAAAATAATAAAATCTAAAAGTATGAAGTGATAGATAAACAAAAGACGACTAGTATCGTTGCATAGTTTATTTGAAATAGTATTGTTGTGGGTCGATTATAAACGGTATTTTTACCTGAGAATTCGCCTGTTCTGGATTACTGGCGCATGTGTTGTGGTCTAACTGAGAAGGGGGAAGAGGGCAGGCATCTAGCAAACAGACAATACACACAACATATATAGTGACCACAGACAACCACTTGAATCTTGGATCACACCTCACGCGCATCGTGGATCTGTGCAAATGTATGTTGCGTGTATTTGTACAATCAGCCTACCCAGGACCCACAGACGTGTTTGTCACGAGTGGATCTAGTCTAGTCGATATACAACTCAACCTCAGGATATAATACGTCAAATAATAAAATAAATATAGGAGAGAGAGCAAGGATAGACAAAAATAAAAATAAGGTATTAACGCCTGCAGGTAAACCTAGTTGTGCCGAAAGTAATGTGTGAGTTTGGAGAAGTCAACTTTAACGTTTTTTTATTAAGAATTGGGGTTTCTCATGTATCACGAGTTCTTAATATCGTTGGACGACGTTTGTGACTGTGTAATCCAAGATAGTGTTATTAGCAAAGTGTACACCAAGAGTCTTTGTGCTCCGTAGATTGCAACCGGACTCGCGTTTCTCATTCCGCTTTACTGCGTCATCCTTACTGCCAATGAAGTGTTTTAGGACGACCACTGCATGTATGAAGTTTTATTGCCAAGAGAGTCCGAGAATTAAGAATGTAAAGTAAAACGGAACGCGACATTTGTTTAAGCTGGTTTGTCGAGTCCCATCGCAATCGCAAGTGTACAGGAAAGATGATAGAGGATACCAGAGCGAAATAGCTAGCGTCTTTCAGTAGTCACATAGCAAGTCCAAGGTGCAAACATGAAACACTCAAAGCTCTCGGTGACCGGTGGCAACACGCGTTGTCACCGAACTTACCTAAATATTAGGAGTCTAGCCAGCTCATAGATCTAAGGTTGAAATTCATGAGTATTGTTACAAGCAATAAATTTTTATTGGCATATGTCGTGTATGGAAAATAAGGATCGATATTTAGGACGTAATGTAGGTAAGGCCGCTCTACACAGTAGCTGACACAGGGGTTTCATCAAATCTATGAACTGACCACTCCGTTTGTATAATATAAGAATATATTATAAGGAGCTAAAAGGAAAGCGGCGGTCTCCCGTCATGGTTTTTTATGGGATCTGGAAAGAGGAAGGTAGGTGAGATGGGAAACACACCTGTTTTTCTGTGATGATTGCGGGGAGCAGGCGCGACGTTATCCCGGGGTGGAGGCGGAGGACCCCTTGCACCGGGGCCTGGGGGCGCTGACCCCGGGGGCCCAGTGGGACCTACGCCAGCGCCCCGCCCGCGTCCAGCACCCTGCCCAGCCCCAGCACCCACACCGCGTACGCCACCTGTACGACAATCACATATCTCGCAACTGTCCTCGGCCGGAAAACCTACTAAGATTTGCTTTTCTACACTACTAGATTCTATCTATATATTTATATACATTACTTAAACCTTCTTTTTGCATTTGATCCGAATTCGCTTGCCAAGAGAAAAACTCTAATTAGCTTGGTGTAACGTTGATATACAGTAAAAAACAGAAGATACGTCTCAGATCCGTGCCTTAAGACTCACCAAAGAGCAGTAGCAATACACAAGCTGTAATAATTAACAAACCTTGGCTTGTCTGGCCCGAAGTCGTGTACTGATCGCTGGCGTCAGTAAGGAAGTTGCTCGGCACTAGACCCCTGACCCCATCGATTTCAGCCATGTAGAACCCGTCGTCGTCCATATCTCCGTACACGTGGATGATTTGACCCGTTTGGAAGCTCAGCTCCGCCTGGAATTCGTTGAATGCCTGTTGTGGTTGGTAATATCGAACTGTTGCAGTTAGGTTTGGTCTAAGTTTTATATCTAGTTATAGAAAAGTGTTCAGTTTATGAGTAGGCATTTCTAAGTACAGCCCGTCAGATGGGATTGACTCGTAAGTGTCATTAAATCATGTATGTGAAATGAGTTATGTGAAACGTATATGAGTACGAATCGACCTATGAGCTATCCGTAAAAGCTTCGTAACTATGCAATAGTTATGACTGCGGCATCAACTAACTTGTACTGTATGGGTTAACTCATTAGTGCATCATTACCACACGGAAAATGATCGCGCACAGCTCGTTGAGGAATCTTCAAGAAAGAAGAGGTAAGTCGATCTCCATAGCTTTGATTATTTTACGCTGACAAACGTCACACATCGTGGCTTCATCCTGCGCATTGTTGTAATCATTAGTCCGTAAGGAACAGCACCGTTGGTATATGTAACATAACATTCTTCTTTTAAACAATAATGCGATAGTAAAGAAGTTTAGTGTTTAGTTCTCGAAACAGGGATTCGAACTTGTGGTATATACTGCAAACACATAAATAAGTACTATTTATAAAACACGAGTAACAGAGAAATAAATGATCAACCATAAAGTTTGGAACGGTTTCTGTTGTGATACACTTTTACAACAATAACCACTCACAAAATTGAATCCATGTGCATATAACTACGAAGAGGATAGACTGGACAATAACTGCTGGTTAAGCAGCCGTGCGATTCTCTAAGAGCAAACATCGTTGCATCTTTGACAACATCCGTGAAACAAATGAAGAGATGACAAGAAACGTTGGAAAAGCAATCCTATGTACAAGGGCGATATCTCATAAAGTGACATCGGTGAGCTCGTCGATGAATCATTACAGAATCGCACGGCTGGTTGCTGGTGGTCAAGCCCTGGACGGCAACACTCACAAAGCTACATAATGAAGATCTAATGCGAAAGATAAATTTAATAAAGGTATAAGGAATGCGTAGAAGAGGGAAAATAAACGTTTTCTTATTTACTTGCTTCTTTTCATTTAATAAGATCACTGTTTTTTTGGCCGTAGTAACTACAAGATGATGCAATCTTTACCCCCCGATCACCAACTAGTTTAATAGTAAATCTGGAAACAAAATAACTCTTGTACGGAAAAATAGATATGCAAATTCCTTTTTTATAAGAATGATAATGAAATGAGCACAGACCGTTCCAATTGCGCCATTGTCTCTTCAACATTAAGAGTAATCGGCCGGGCTGAATAATGGTTGCAGACAGGGACAAGCAATAAACGACGATACGTGGCGGTACACAATATAACAAATGCTTTGGGTCCCACTATGTGTACTGCAATCCGAGGGCTTCATATGCTTTTCACAGGGTGTGACATCACATCTAACTTCAATTCAATAGGGAAAACAGCTTGTTTGGACGTGGATGTCAGACCCTGAAGTAGCAACTGCTTTTGCTAGAATGTCCTATCCTCAAGAAATCCTCTTCGAAGAGGCAATGGTTTAATTGGAACGGTGTGTGCTCATTACATTATATTAAAAACAGGAGTTTACATATCTATGCTTCTATACAAAAGTTATTTTGATTCCAGATTTCCTTGCAAACTATATGATGCTCAAACAGAGCACACGAGTGTCTATTGCCGTCAAAATATTGTAACAAGCCTTCCCTCAACATCAGCCGCACTCAATAAACATGCCTTGCGTGCAGCTTACCAAGCAGGCCATATATGGGGTGACGCCTTGAATTTAGGAGCCCCAATTCCATGTCTATCTTCTTGGGGATGGCACAAAAGATCATAAGGCTCTTAAATGATGCACTGTTACGCAGACTTGTTTAGAGTTAAGCCATCTAGATCATTTGGGGTGCAGAACTTCCTGCGACACTATGCGCTGTAGCTGTCGATGCATCAGCCTACAATACACTCTGCAGTGCAAATTTTGTAAAGCCTTTGCCGTAAATCAAAGGTAAATATAAAAAAAATCTAAATGATTCACCATTCAAAATAATTTGCAATAAATTCCAAAACGACATACAATAACTTTCTTTTTTTATTTTACTAGATACGTATTTAAAATTAAATTATTGAAGTTATCTTTACTGAAATTTAGAAATTATCTACAGAGATAACTAATTAGTAATTAAAAATAAAATAAAATAATAATAATAATAACATTCTAATCTATAAGCCCCATGGTGGGGGGAAAAGTGGCCAAAACGCTGGCGGCATTGCCACGCTGGATGGCAATGCTAAGTTTTTGCCCAAAATAGGCGCCAGCATTTCGGTCACCCGACGCCTTAAACAAACGTTTCGCCAGATCCCTAAACAAGTTGAGAGCGGACGGCCCCCATGGGCCTAAAGTTTCGACCCCAAACGGCATAAACATGTACATTCTGTCTAAATACACATATTTATGACGTTTGAGGTCTTCCGCTTTAGACGCGGCAGCGCCAGCCCGATCAATCGTCCCAGGGAGATGAGACATTTATAGGATATATATTACATGCTTTGTAAAATTTTATAAAGCGTCGTTTGATAACTATTTCATGGAAATCGGCTCTCCCGAGAAATTATTACCCACAATAATTTTATAACTCCATAATTATTGGATATTGACACGCAGTTTTTTTTATCACATACTGTGTTTAATTGGCAACAATAAAATTAACCAAAAGTAACTACCGGCTATTATTATAAAATAAAATGAAATTAAAAGCAACTTAAATTATTTCTTTTCCAAAATAAAACAAATACTCCGGCGTTTTTACAGATACGATTTTACAATATTGTTTTAATGGTACATTGTAATTATCTTTCATTTGACATTCCATTAAAATCAGTGCGGCTATTTGGCATGTAGATTTTTTTAAATATTTTTTAAGAATGTGGCGCAATCATTTCTAAGGGACGAAACTTTCGCTGCTGTGGATCAAATCGCTTATTTTGGCCCCCACTATCGCTGTGCAAAGCGGCTTGCTTTCATCACAAAGTTCAGCTTTTTTTCATTAGACGTAGTACAGTCGCCTGCAATAAGATGTATATATTTCACAATTTTCAAAAGTGCCTCAGCAATCCGGTTCATTAAATGGACATAAAAATATTCTTAAATGAAGCTAGTTATATTATTTTACTGTTTAAAATAATACTATGTTGTTATAAAATGTGGTACTGTTTTATAGTTTTAAAAATTACGGAATGTATACATTTTATTGCAGGCGACTGCAATATACGGGTGTGGCGTAATGAGTGGATAATAGGGTACCTGCGGGTACCATTCATCCATTGTGGCGGTTCAGAAAAATATTTGTTATGCTCAGTAAAAGTGCCTCGGTTTTCGAGATATTCGACATTTTCGAAATTTAAGAAATATTTCACTTTCGTCACTATTTTTGGCGCCAAGACTGCAAATGAAATTTTTTTTTCTATCTGTTTTTTGGATAGTATTCTTGGACAGATGTGCTATCGAATGGAAACTATTATTTTTATAACACAAGCACAGTTATGTTTTTAAAATAAGATTTCACTAAAATTTTACTTGCTTTCGTTTGTTTTCCTGACCTTTACCCTTCTGTGGTGTAAAAAAAATGTATGGTCACTTGAATGCCAAATTTTAAAAAAATTAGCCTATTTCATCGAGATTCCGAAATGGTATATTACATGGTATTTCCACAAGTTGATTCAAAAGTAATTCCTACCAAACTTATCAAGGCGTAATTTAAAGAAATATTTTTAACTATTATTAGCAATAATTATCTATTATTAGCAATATTTTTCTGAACCGCCACAATGGCCCCTACCCGCAGGTACCCTATTATCCACTCATTACGCCACACCCTGTAGATAGACTAGAGTAATATCTGTACTGTCGGAATACGCGGGTTCACATCCCGTCCGAGGATTTAAAACCGTTATTTCATGAACATAACATACTTTCTCACTAATAGGGCTCGAGAATTCCTCTCATAGACAGTACAGGCAATCCATCATAAAGACCCAGTGCGGCTAGGTGGATAGGTGAAGTGGTGGCCTATCTTCATTTTGAAGTGTTCATGCCTATGCAGGTCTTCGACAATGCCTAAAGACTAATACAAGGACTGCGGTTCCTTAGCTTAGCTAGGTTTGTGGTCCTCTGAAGCACGGTGAATAGAAGTGCTTGCAGTGCAGTTTGCCTTATCGTTCTCAACTTACCATGCAATATCCTGCGGGGACGACTTAAATAGGTGGACTGCTAATGGAACAGAAGTTTACCGGCAGCTACGTTGCTTGCAATTCATCCTGATCAGCATATTATTCTGTGTCCAAGATTGGTGCTGTAGCGGTAAAACTGCGTCGTTTTGCCTATATACTTAGCAGCTGGTACGAGCTAACAGAAATAAAACAACAGTAAACAAAAAAATATTACATTACGTACCTAGTTCAATCCCCGTCGTTTTCAGCATCATACGTGTAGAGAGTTTTAAGGACGTAAAAGTAGATCTGAGTGAATGTGAATAGAATAAAGGACAGAAAGATTTCTTACACTTACATCAGCATCCACATTGGGGCTGAGCTCTTGCGGGTCGTAGTCATACAGTGCAACCATCCTCCGAACAGGCTGGTTAGCGTAAGCATCCGTCCAGCGGTCTCGAGGCTTCGCCACCGCCGCTGCTTGGGCTGCCTCAGCTTCAGAGACTTCGGCGACCATGTTGTGGGGAACATATCCCCGTTTTCCACGGCACTCACCCCAGTAAAACCCGTCAGCGTCTTTGTCGCCCCATACCTAGGATAACAGATATTTGTAACCGAAAAAAATACAGTTCCAAACTGTTTACAGGGTTATTGGAAAAATGCTAACAACCTCTTAAGGCTAACTTCTGTAAAGCATAATAAACACCAATAGCTGTATATTTTTAAAAATCTAAATATTTTTACTCTCATACAAAAGTAAAAAAAAAATATATTATCAACCTATCTAGTCATCACTCCATGAAGCAGTCCAAGTGACGGTCGGTCGACTACGTGCATAGATACTCGTATATAGTCTCATGTAATTAGGGCGAATTATGTGACTGTGTGCACCCTATGTTAATAGGGCGAACTCTGTGACTGCGTGCACCCTATGTAAATAGGGACAATTCTGTGACTGCGTGCAAATTAGGCGATATTTTTCAAAGGAGTGGAAGTAATTCGCAACAGTGGGTTTTTTATTTTATCATGGTTTAATATGATTTCAGAATCAAGTTTAATTCAATCCCTACGAAACTTAACCTCCGTATTGAGTTAAATCGAGTAAAAACTTTTCAATTACATAACTTCCTTCAGGAAAGAGTGATTGATTGAGCGTTCTCTATATTTTTATACTATACTTAAAGTATTATAGTCTACCTTCTCGCTTTATATTTTTAACCAACTTCCAAAAGGAGGAGCTTCTCAAGACGACGAGTATTTGTTTTAATGTTTGAACACGCACAACTTTTTACAGAGAAGCCTGATTTTGATTATTCTTTTGAGTATTCTTCCGAGGTGGTCCCACTTAAAATTTCATCAAATTAGTTCTAACGATTTTTGAGTTACAATTCAATAACTAAAAAGTGTTTCGCTTATTATATGATATGTAGTATATGATATCGTAATTGACGATTAATTAATACTAAGTTCAAAAATTCTTATTGTCACAATATTGCGCGCATGGCACTGACTTAAACAGTTATTTGACACTTTTTAGTGTTGTAGTCGGTTCTATTACATAGTAAAAAAAATTATGACCCTTTTTAGTGACACTTGCTACTAACGTGATAATTTGTCATTCACCGTCAACTACAATATCACCGAGATAGACATAACACTTTTCCGAAATTGAATCCGATTATGATGAAAACCACCTCGGAAGTGTACTCTACCAAAAAACAAAGAATTATCGAAATCGGATAAACCATCTTGGAAGTGTACTCTACCAAAAAACAAAGAATTATCGAAATCGGATAAACCACCTCGGAAGTGTACTCTACCAAAAAACAAAGAATTATCGAAATCGGATAAACCACCTTGGAAGTGTACTCTACCAAAAAACAAAGAATTATCGAAATCGGATAAACCACCTTGGAAGTGTACTCTACCAAAAAACAAAGAATTATCAAAATCGGATAAACCACCTCGGAAGTGTACTCTACCAAAAAACAAAGAATTATCAAAATCGGATAAACCACCTCGGAAGTGTACTCTACCAAAAAACAAAGAATTATCAAAATCGGATAAACCACCTCGGAAGTGTACTCTACCAAAAAACAAAGAATTATCGAAATCGGATAAACCACCTCGGAGTGTACTCTACCAAAAAACAAAGAATTATCGAAATCGGATTACTCTGTAGAAAGTCATTCGATCTTACATAAAAATGTTTACACGTCGACTTGAGAACATCCTCCATTTTTTGGAAGACGGTTGAAAAAATAAGATTCGTAACTTGCACATTGTGCCAAATTTAACTGTACGTTTATATATATAAATACCTGTATGTAAGTTTTTACCGTATGTCGGTACTTTCCTAGAGCCGCAAATAAAAAACTAACTGTTTGCTAATATTAGCAATATTGGTGAGCCATAATCTTTGAACGCAACATTTCCTATTATCTATTTTATCTGAACGCAACCTGTCAACACCTTTCTCCAAACTACCCACATTTTCCATATATCACCTTACAACATTATTGGCTAACCTGGGGAGTTAGTTTTTTGGAGAAAAGAGTTGACGTCTGACCGGCACGCGAATGAGTCGAGATCTCCATAGTTCTCCTCGAAAATATTGCTAAACGGACGGAAAGGCAACATCAGCCGCGGTCTTCGCGCATTACAAATCATCCTCGGATAACTCCCGAGAAAATCAACGTCGATGTGGAAAGGAAAAGAAGCAATACGGCGCGTCGTATAACACCAAGCACGCGGGGCGAGCTGAACCAGGTAGCCTTCCAAATTGTTTCCTTTCACTACCATACCACTAACAAATATTAAGCATTGTCGCTCGACTTTTTTCACTCTAGGTCACTAAACATGTAGGAAGCCTATATTCATAAAACTATTCCAAAATTTTTGTAATTAACGGCCCGTTAAAGTTTATACCTAATATTTAACATGGTTCCGTAGGTGCTAGAGATGATACAAACCATGAAGATACTCCTAGCTGTGTTTCCTAACGATTCCAAAAGATTCAAAAAGTTTTGTTTGAAATCGCTAAAGCAGGCGTGCTAGTGCTTTAAAAAGTAATACTATAAAGATTCCAAAAGAATCTAATATACTCAGAATTAATGTCCATACTCTATCCTAATTTGGCTGGACTAAACCAAACCAGTATTTAAATCGTTTGAAATAGAAAACACTAAGGCTAGAATAAAATACTCTTTTTAGAACTTTACATAAATGTGTCTACGACTCTACGCTACGTAGAGTTAACTGAGCTAAGGAGCTCGCGAGAGTCGTTGCATCGTAGACGTCGTAGTTGCTGGTTTTATAGGCAGCCGTGCGATTCTGTAATGATTCATCGACGAGCTTACCGATGTCAAATATTTTATGAGATATCGCCCTTGTACACAAGGTTGATTTTCCAACGTTTCTTGTCATCTCTTCATTCGTCTCACGGATGTTGTCAAAGATGCAACGACGTTTGCTCTTAGAGACGCACGGCAGAACTAAAAAGTAGCAGATAAGTGCTACAAAAACGGAATGTTTTTATCTACGAATAATAATAAGTCGTAGGTTTTTATTTTGAAAAATAGTTAGATTTTTAGAAAAGTCGTTCAAATAACGTAGTTTGTTGTGGTGTATTGAATGTGGCCTTAAGAGGTTGTTATAATTTTTCCCAATAAACCTGAATATATACTAAACTACACTTATAAAACTAATACGTATGTATAGTATACACATAAACGTCTTATAAGTGAAATTAAATAAGTGATAGGCAGTGTGATAAATTGATTGATTGAATAATCTGTATTGGTAAAACCGACAGTATCACAATTATGAATAATACGAAACCCACTGAGGGTTTGACACTATGATTTGACTTTATGAACTCATACTACGCGTGCGGCTAATAATAATGCCATCAAGATATCTAAATTATTTTTTTATTTTATTTATAATCTTTCTAAACGATGGTGACGAAACTTATGACGTGTGAGCAGGGCAGAAATGCGAAGTTACTTTTTCTCTTTTTATCCCAAAGTCGTATGGTACTTGCTGCAAACTATGTGACGAAGAAACTCAACTTTCCAGAAATAGACATCAACAGTTTCAAATGTTTTAGTTTATTTCAAGTTTGTCACACAATTTCAATGTGAACCCTATACGCTACAAAGGTTACTACTACTTGGAGGGTAACTAGCTGGGTCACTGACAAAGTGTTACCATAAAAATATTCCTTGTATTTTTTTAAATGGCTTCGTATACTTTGTGCAATACATTCTAAGCAAGATATTTTTAGGTTTTTATATTCGTACGTTACAATTTAATCTAGCAAAGTTATAAGGCATTACAAGGCATAAGAGTAGGTCCTAACCAGCTATGTTCATTAAAAAATAAGCACCCTAGTAGCACGAAAGGTTAAGGAACAAAATTTAAATTTTAGTGAACTAATCGGTGTTTCGGAAAAACTTGCAAAAAAAACAAATCTTCTAATCGGTAGAAAATGGAGTCCATTCGATGCACATTGAAACCCCCCTTTCCCCTCCACATATTTTGATCCATGATCCAACTTAACTGTTTTACCGATACAGCAACACTAAAGCTACTTGACAATAGATGCCGTTGTTAAGCAACACTAAGCAAAAGAAAGAGTGTTTGGTTTGTAGTTAGACCAAGAAAAGTAATTGTTTACTTATGAGGAATGGTCGGCCATCCAGGTAAGTAATTACTCATTCAATTTGTCAAAAAATAATATAAGACATTCTACTTTAAGTAGCAAATGGTACCTTGATGGTGTCTCCTTCACTAAACGGCAGTTCTTCATCACAGCTCTCAGGGTTGGGGCTCATAGTGGAAGGTTCGTAGTCGAACAACGCCAGGAAGAATCTGGTCTTTTTTGAGGATTGGGGCTGGCCGTGTGGGTGGCGACCTCCAGGCTGAGGCCCTCTTGGTCCTTGCGACCCTCCGCCACGGGGCCCATAAGGCATGTTGCTGCCTTGTTGGCCTTGTTGCTGCAAAAATTACAATAGTACAGTAATCTAAGTTGGGTTGTAAATAAAAGGAGGATTTCGTAACTAGCTGCGGGTCGCGGTTATACTCGCGTGGTGGTGGTAGATGATAATGATCAAAAGTATCCTATGCGTAAATCCAGTGCCTCTGTTTGAGCGTGAAGAAATAACAAACATACAAACACACTCACAAACTTTCACCTTCATAATGGTGGTTGGATATGAAATGCCGATTTATCGCATTACCACCATGAAAGAGATGGTGGAATCGATCCATTTCAAACTACCTAGGAATTAGCAGCATGGCTGGATGTTAGCATATACCTACAATATTGACCCATTTGAACCAAATCTGTAAAATAAAAAAAAAACCTTGAAAATGGACTCGTGAGTATGGATTGACGCTTAAACCTCTGCACGAGTCTGCTGATATATATATATATATATATATACACAAACATTGCGAGTATCTTATACCTTATAAACGAAGAACCAAGGTTTACACTTTTAAATTAATGTTTCGGAATGTTACTTCTAGAAATAGAGTATGAGTGTGTGCTGTCAATGCTTTATAATGGACCACGCCGTAAAACTATTTCGAACAATTTAGTTCGGCACTGTATCTAATAAATATATAATATATATATATAATATATATTTATTAACAAAAGAAATGGAAGATGTTACCTGATGTGGGTTTGGCGGACGCCCTCTCTCGTGATGGTTCCTTGGCAATGGGTTCTGAAACGGCTGCTGCTGTCCTGGGTACTGGCTCTGCTGGGTCTGGCCCGGGTATTGGCTCTGCTGGCTCTGCCCCGGGAACTGGCTGTGCTGATTACTTGGGTACGGCGGGCCGGCTGGTGGATACGGCGGTTGCTGCGTGCCATGGTAGCCGGGTGTACTCGGGTACGGCGGACCCGATTGCTGCTGCAACGCTTGCGCAGGTTGGGACGGTTGCTGCTGACGTCCGTACGAACCAACACATTAATAAGGTTAGATTTTCCATAAAGAAGCCAACAGCAAGATCGTCAAGCTTATAGCCATTTTCTCCTTCGGCATTGCGGTTCAAAGCGATAAAAATATTACCTTATCTTCGGTAGTTAACAAACAAACACATTCCGTTGTAGCGCAATCAACCCCCATGCACAACGAAAGCTAGCGTGCAGCGTATACACTTGAAATCACATAATTCAATAGCAGACATAAATAATTATAATATTTGCTTCCGTAAATGCTCTTTGTATATCAACGAACGTAATAAACATTGATGAACTCGTAAATTGACTCTCAATATTCCCTTACAGTTTTACGGCTCTTAACTTAACACGGAGATATTGAAGTGTGGAAGGTGTGTGAGAGGATCTTGTACGGAGTGTATGTAACGCGTCGAAGCCAAGACAACATGCAGGAACATTCAAACAGTCACGCGCCGCATGCTCGAGTGATGATTCTGTATCAAGTGCTCTGTGGGAACTGGAGTGAGGACCTATCGGAACCTAACTGTACTCCGGCCGGGATTGCCTGTGCTTGTGACTGTCTGGACTCTGAGCGGACGTGGCGCGTGGGGCCGAGTGTCGAGTGTAGCATCGAACATCGAGGACGATACGGTAAGTGAAACTGACAACACATAAACATCGAGAAGTGGAAACTCGTGATTGAGAGGCCGTATAGAAGAAGAGGCAAAGTGAACAGTGCTAGCACATCGATGACAGCTAGGAGAGATCGCAGACCTGAGGCCGGCGGCGCGTCGGCTCCTCGTCTTCGCTACCCAGCTCCGCTGCTCCCTCTTTAGTGATTTCGATGGCCGGTATCCCCGATTGCTGATACCACATGGTCATTCAATATTATAGAATAACAATGAGACAATACGAAAGTGAAAATGAGTGTGCTGACGATATAAGTGACAATGGTGCTGAACACTTTGGATATGATGGAGCTTCGTGACTTCTCATTTGTAAGTTAGGTCCATCATCAAAGCTTAAAAAGAAGTTTGTTCATAAAACGGGTATGGTAAGCAGACCAGAAGAAGCTAACAACAACGATAGACAACATATAGAATACTTGAAGTAGTGTCAATAATTATATTTTTGCATAGTGTAGAACATTTAGAGATGTACATATAGGAAGAGCAAGTGAAGCTGGATTTACAAGAAAGCTGAAGTGGAAGAGATGAGAGTTCACTGCCGTGGAAGCTTTTGGATGGTCCTCGATTAACGAGTTACTCCGCTGGTTTCAATAAAAACGCCATGATATGGATGGTCCATGTGTTAATGAGTGATGTCTGAAAGTGATGAGTCATGTAATAAATCCTGGTCGTAGATTAGTTGAAATATATATAACGGAACTTATATGTTCTTCCGGCTATCATTCTATTGTAACCCGTAGATTACGAATTAAATTTAAAGAGCTAATATGTATAATTATAAAATTGTCTAAAAAATCTGTGTCAGTACTTGCTAAATAGTGTCAAAAATTAATTGTTTAGTAAAACAAATGCATTAGCTAACTTTATATTACTCATTTTCTACAATAGTTGTTCTCTACTTGTAGATTTTAATATATATATAAAAGCATAGGTACTCAAAGTAAATATCGTCTTCGTTATGCTGGTTATAATATGGCTACGTCATTAAGTATGTTATATGACACTATTAATACGGGCACACTGTGTAAATATAATTAAAAGAAATAAAAGAAATCAACTAGTAACTTAAAAACAAAATCCACTCTCAAACAAAATCGAAGAACGCTAAATAAACAGAATCGTGTGTTACTCCAGAATTAAACAAAAGTATAATATAATATATAAAAAAGACGTGTTAAAATTCCTTACCGAAGGGGTTATTTTGTCGAATATACTCTTTAGGAGGCCTGTGCCGAATCCACTCGTAGGCTATGGAAAGGTGTATAACAGTTATGTGAGCTAGGTAAGGTTAGACTATCTATGCGGCATGGTACACTCATGAGCTCGATGAAGGGCTTGTCTGTGTCACAAAGTACAACATCTTTATATGTTCTAGTATATTCTGTAGGGTGTTGTGCGTTGTTTCGGGTATCGGCCAATAGCACTAGTGACTACTGATCTAGTCGCAAGCAAAATGCATTTAATTTTGAACGATCGAGCCGAGTGCATAGCTAAAGTCGATGGCGCGGGTGGTCATATCGTGACAACTTTCGGCAGAGAACTACTGGATATTTAGAAGATTCCAGCGATAGAACCACAGGAGATAGTATAAAGAGTGCAGTTTGCAACACCGATGTAGCGCGAGGAACTATCTGAACAGATATATTAATAATAATTGGTTTATTTAATTAAATTCGATTTTTTTAATAATGGTAACTCAACAGCAGATAACTCATCGCGCGTGAAGAGAGCATTATGACATTGATCGTTATAATGATAGCTAAGAAGACACAGACGAAGAAAAATCATCAGAGATGAAATTAAAATGAAGCTGAGATTAAATACTTATTCAACATTAGGTATAAAGAGATGTAGTGGCAAAATTAAACGTTAAGTTACACACAAATGTACAACATTGAATTGCAAACAAATACTTAAGAATAGACAGACAGAGTGCTGTGACAACAGATACAAAATATTTTGATGATGAGTCGTTAACTTTTTATATTTTAAATAAAATTACATCATTAGGTAGTTTCTGCAATTTTCATCATCATTATCTTTTAACAATGTAAGGAAAAAAGACACAGATAATATAAAAAATGTGGTCACCTGTGCAGCATGTGGATCATGGGGATGTCGGTTATTTGTCGGGAATATCTCTTTATCTGACAGATTTTCGTCGTGTTCTATGACTTGTTGGTGTTGTTGGTAGGGCTGAGGTCGTGGCTGTTGGACCCCTACCCTGAACCCTGCGTTAGGTTGTTGATTGGGTCCTGGCATGGGCCCACGTGGCATCCGTGACATTACACCGCGCAGTACCGTGGGTGGGATAGCCGTCGGTGCACTATCACTCGATTGGCTGTCACGGGATTTCGTTCGAACCTGGAAAAAACAACCATCAGTCTGTACTGCAAACTGTAAATAAAGACTGCCAGATCAGTAGCTAATACCACTCTACGAATATAGGTAACGAGACGAATTACGACGCTTAGGGTCGGTAAATATTGCCAAAACATAGCGTTCATAGCGAAATTAAGCTCCATACAGCTATACTTACGGTGACACATTTGGGATTGAGGCCGATCAGTTTGCCAATATCGATGAGAGCGTGGTCTCCCGTGGGCGAGTCCACGTCGGTGACCTTCTTCCCATCGGCGTAGACGGCGTACCCAGTGACGGGCCCCGAGGCCGGCGGGCGCAGCACCGGCTGCCATGTCACCAACAGGGTTCCATCCTGCGGGCCCGCTTCGACCTGCGACACCGCACCAATCACCACCAACAATCCAGCCAAATGATTGATATGCTAGCCAATTGGGTTTTGACAATATTTCAAAGTTCGTGACCAACACTGACAATGCTAAAGCGACATCGAAGGGATCTGACTGAAAGGGATGCTAAGCTAACGAGGTGAGCGTTGGGAATGGTCAACATATTTTTTTTTTGCCCTGAAGCTGGATTTATGGTTGCGATTGACGCGACTTCCTCGAGATTTTCGGACGTGCTGTGTGCTCTGAGGTAGTGATTATTTAGGTCTAATGTGTCAGTATCGATGAGTAAGGACAACGCACACTTTTGTGCAGAGTAGGAAAGCGTTTTTAGTGCGTGTGCCAAAATTTTAAACTTTGTTTTGATGGAATGTAGAACTTATGTTTCTTGAAGGAAGTGAAAAATATTTAGGTACTTTTAAAATTGACATCTGATTGTTGGGGTCTGTGGATTAGTTATGTGAGTGTCAAATAATGTAAAAGTTGGGACGAAAAGCATGCTCCCTTAACAACATGCTTTCAGGATATGATTTGTGCTTACGTACCATAATCTCATTTGGTGGATCTGGCAGGCCTTTTGGCAGAGTTCGGAAATCTGTGTATGCCCCGGGAGCTTCCTCAATGGGCACCCCAGGGGGACCAGCCCTCAAATGTTTCGCCCTTACTGTGACACGGTACTGAGTACTTGGCGAAAGACCTGTGATAATGTGGCGGTACACACCGGGTTTGACCGTTCTGACCTGTGAAAAAAATTGGCAAGTATCTCAACAGTATCGTTGGAAAATCCAATATCAAGTTTAAACCGTTCCAGTATTACAACTTACTTCAACGTTATTAACGCAGACGACATGCTGGTGGTTGGAGTTGGCGGGCAGCCAAGAGATGATAGCCTGGGAGCACGTGACGCCACTGGCTCGGACGCAAGTCGGACCCATATTGGCGGTGTCCCGGCCAATCACCATAGTGCAGGCTGCGTCGCGTGACGTGCGCCGGGTCACCGTCACAGAGCGCACGCTGATTCGATGCGGCTTCAAAATTGAATAGTAATTTTGTTTCATCTTAAGCATAAAGATAAATATAAAAAAGGAAACACTGTGATATCTACGATATATTATGAATAACATGATAAACGAAAAGACAAACTAAAAGCACAAAATGAATAGAAACAAGGATAAGTCCTTGATATTGCGTGAAATAATAAGTTGAAATCTTACAAAATATAAAGAAAATTGGCTCACCCGATTAGAATCGACGCCTTCGACTAGAGCACGCGTGCGTTCACTTGCTTTGACGGTAGTTTTCAGTACTCCGTCGACGTAGACATGGTAGCTCTCGATGTTGGCTTGTTGGACTCCATCGGGGGACGTCCAGCCGATGAGCACGGATTTGTTCAACTGCCTCTCCAAGGTGAGCTGCCGCGGTGCTGGCACTAGCGACGAGAAAAACAGCTCAGCTGTTCAGGTCCGATGTACACGGTGCGGCCAGGCGAAGTGCGATAATGCGGAGAAGCGTGCAGCAAACACGGAGAGGGGAAAGGACCAACTATAGATTCTATTTCTACCAGTCCATGGTATATAGTATGTTGTATTATATGTTTCTAATATGATTTCTGACAAACTGAACCACCATTCATTCAGGTACAAGGTTAGGAATTCTTCAGATGGAATAATAAATTGGGTAAAATATTTAAGTAAGTATCTAATTAAAAAAACTACGAGCGGATACGAGCATGCTAATTGCCAATTCATTTGGTTATTTAAATTCAAATGTGTGCACGTGTTATATCTATGCTAGAGCTGATATTTTATGAACGAGTATAAAAATGACAAATACAAACTCTAGTGTATTATTTGACTCAAATGTTTTGAGGTCGTAAATAAATCTAGGTGTACAGTTATGTTACTAAATGTGTTCTAAGTATATAACATAGTATGAAAGATAAAAATATCGATTCTTACCATTGTCGTCGTCCTCGGGTCCTTCGCTAAGGTCAGCCATCTCCGAAAGTCGCGCCACGTCGCGGCTCAGAGACAGGTCACTGACCGCGGTGGTGGCAGACTCGTCCACGTCTCGGATACTTGAGACGACCGCCTGTGAAACCGTCTCAAAACACGAATTAAACCTAACCAACTTTGTACTGATAATCTAACAACACAGCATTAAAACACACAGTAAATACTTACCTGATGGAAGTCCAATAGGTCATCACCGACTAATCTTTGACAGAAGTTAGCCGGTACTAATCCGCGACGTCCGTCTAAGGTTTCCGCATCCATCACAGATGCATTGGGATCCGGTGGACCCCATACTAATAAATAATCCCCTGCGTTCAGCGCCAGCTCACTTTCAGCACTTTCCATACTGAAATCAGATACCGAATTTGTCAAAGCCGTCTAAACATTATTAAAGCTGTAATTGAAAAATACGTGTTCTGACTTACTCAGGAGGGTCGTAAGAAAATCGAGCGATGTAAACACAACAGCGACCTTTTCCAGGTATGTCCAGCATATCCACTTGGTTCTCAGACGCTGCACCGCCATTCATGAAATGCGAGTTCCGTACTAAAATGTTGAAACCAATTCAGCACCTTAAAATAATTAGTACAGTAAACAATCTCAAAGACTTTACTAACCATCCAATTCTAATCCTGTAGTGGGCATGATCCTCGTCATGCCTCTTTGGTTCCGGTCGTGGCTAAACCCAGAGTCCATTCCTCCTAGTCTATCAGTTCCAAATTGGCTATCTAATCCTAAACTCCACGATGGCTGGTGTGGTGTCACCGGAGTGGCGACTCTTCCGACACCACTCGTCGCCGTGGCGTATCTACTCATGATGTCAATGTCATCTAAAGGTTTTAGTTTAATGTTCATTGGATTCGATCCTAATCCGGTCGATAAAAGAGGATTAGTGTATGTTCCCGTGCTGGCTCCATATGCACCAGTGCCCGTTAAGTTTGAATTCAAATTTCCAAGTTGAGTTCCCGAAGTAAGATTTGTTAGAGCATTTCCGAGCGTTCCAGTCAGACTAGACTGAAGTCCTCCGAGCGCATTCGTTAACCCACTGGACAAACTTGTCGGTGCATTATTCAGGCAGCTAGTCAAACCAGTTCCTGATATCGTGCCGGTCATGCCAGGGCCTGCCAGACTACTCCCTAAATTCATTGCAGATACGGTACCCGTGATGTTTTGAAGGTTACTCTGCAGTCCCGATAAAGTGTTAGAAATTTGACCGATGCTGTTGACAAGTGGTGCAGTGACAGGATTGGAAAAGGTGACTTGGTGCGTGTTCGAGAGTCCGTAAGAGTTAGTGGAGTAGGCGGGAACGGGATTAGAATAAGACGTAGGGTTGTGCGCACTCATCGCATAAGATACAGAGTTAGAGTTGGGAGCGGAAAACTGCCCTCCAGTGGCATGTAATGAGGACAAGGTGGGCATGGTATTGCTTTGGCAGATGGCAGTATGGGTTGCACTGCTATAAGAGTGTGGCAGCGGAGAGGGTGTTGGGGAATGAAATTCTCCTAATCCCTGATTGGACCCACTAGACTGGATACCTGAAAAAAGTTATATTAAGTTACACAAAGATGATTTAACGCGTAGGTAAGTTAATATAAGCTTTGACTTCAGAATAAGCCATGGTCAAATTGATGAACAAATTACCGGTACCACTTACCATGGGTAGTAGACCTAGTGTGTTCTAGTTCCGCAAGAATACGATTATCTTGCTCGATCTTTGCCATGATGCGCTCGATCTCAGAGGCAGGTTGCGAAGATGGATTAGACCAAGTAGTTGTGACCCCACGCGCTCGAAGTGCTGAAGATAGTTCTAGCTGCAACTCCTCACAACGGACTGTTTCCAGTGCAGCCTGGAAAGGTAAGACAACGATTTGCATGTAACATTAATAAGGAATATATTATTATTAGTTTCTCATCTTATTATTTCTACTACATTGTACACCCCTTGTTGTTCGGAGGTACCAATACAGAACCAGATATTCTGCCGCAATGTAATTTCGCAATCCTTACTGTGTTAGGATTTGAAGGGTATTGTATTAATACTGGACAAATGAGACACGAGAACCAATGATTCAAGGTGAAGATTACATTGCATATAGATAATATTGGGCATGGGATTGCTTTGGCAGATTGCAGTATGGGTTGCACTAGTATAGTAAGGGTTTAGAGTCTGTTCAGACAAAGAACGATCACGCGGTCACGCGTTCACGCGGTCAGTTTTGTGTTCGAGCATTCAGCTCACGAATTCCGCTGTTGGACGTTCCACGCGGTACCACTACTGTCACCATGTTTTTCATGATAGTTTTTATCGGAAGACTAATTATTGATTTTGTGGTCATTATCAGCATTAAAACGGAATAGGAAAAGTTGGGAATTGCATAGACTTTTTTGAATGGCTAATGTGAAGATGAAGAATTATAATTTTATTCTTTTCGGATGATAAATGATTGCTTCAATAAACTGTATAACAAAATAAATATGACTTAGTTAAACAAGATACTAACTGGAGGAAAGCCATTTCAGCAAGAGAAAGATTGATGGCATGTTTGAGGAAAATTAATGTAAGTATTCCTTATACATACGAGTAAACATAATAAATTAGTTATTAATTAATTCAATTGACTGGAGCTTTATATTCGTATTTTGAAAATAATCTTACTATATCTAATTATTTAGATATTAAACATTATTTGCATAAAAATTGACGAATTATTACATGACGCCCCAATTGTTATACTCGTATCAAATGAAGCAAATCAAGACCAAAGACACGGTAATACTCGTATAACATTACCGTTCTCAAGTGCATCATAATTTTCTGAACTTAGCCGGTGTTATGAATAAGCTGCAGAAATGTACTATATAAAAATTAACCCCTATTTCTCCTGGTCACGCTATAACTTGAAAACAGATCGAACAATCTCGTCAATTATTTTTTGATGTGTTAATTATTGTCAGGAGAAGGTTCCTATGAAAGAAAAACCGAGAAAAGATGGGAGGACGCAAACGAAGTCGCAGGCAGTCGCTAGTTCTTAATAGTTATAAAAGGCATTTATGTATTTGTTTAACAAATAAAGTAACTTAGCTTTTCAGACTCGCATCTTCCTTCCAGTTTGGTCACCGTAACTATAAAGAATGCGCGAACGCGCGCGTTCCAGTTGACCGCCGCGGTCGGAACACTAATGTCTATATACCAGTACAATACAAAGAACGCAAAACTGACTGCGTGAACACGTGAACGCGTGACCGCGCTCTGTCTGATCAGACCGTTAGTTAGAATAGGTTAGGTTAGTATAGGCGTTAGGGAATGAAATAACCATCTCGCCCCAGCGGTAGGCCCGGAGTTGACCTCAGCAAGGCCACCCCCTAGACGCGAGCTTGGGAGTGCGTCCTGATGCAATTGCTGCGTTATCGACAGGTGTGTGAGTTCTTTCGAGATCTTTGAGACGCACTTGCGTGTACGTTAAACCTTGCTTAGACGGAGAAAACGATACAAAATTCCAGTTGTTACCTTCTTCTCTAGCTCTCTTACTCGGCTCTGCAACTGCTCGACAGTGTGCGCGTCGTGACGTTGTTGTTGCGCGGTCCGCAGCTGCGCAAGTGCATCCGCATGCGCACGCTCAGCGTCCGCGCGGGCGCGCTCCGCATCGCGCAGCCGCCACGACAGCGCGTCCGTGTCTGTACCGGACATGCCGCCTGACCCGTAGCTCATATTCTGCAACAAACAAACATTGCGTTAATTTTCTATCTGTGCATAATATGGAATTAATATACAGGGTGTCCCGAAACTAAATGATAACCTGGTACCTGGCGAGAGACCAAGTATGAAAATACCAGTTATAGCATACCAGTTGTGAAAAGAAAAAAAAAACGATTTTTTCCTAACATGTTTGAAAGTTAACTGACAATAATTTTGAAAACCATAACTCTAACCAAAACTTAATTTATTTTACTTAACGTTAACAATGTTTATTACTTCGATTTATGTTTGCGATTAATAGCACTGTTATTTGAGATTATATTATTAAAAAAATCACTGTAAAAAGGTATTTATAGTTTCGAAAAATAGCTATTATCGCTTGGCTAAGTGACGGATTTTTTTCTTATTTTTTTTCATTACCTACTGGTATAATAACTTGGCCTCTTGCCCGGTACCAGGTTATCGTTGAGTTTCGGGACACCCGACATTTATCTATACTAATATTATACAGAGAAAAGATTTGTATTTTTGTATGTTTGTAAAGACTGAACTCAAAAACTACTGGACCGATTTGAAAAATTGTTTCACAACTAGAACGCTACATACATTATGCCTAAGCTATATGTTTGAAAAATCTCTTCTTTTGGTTGGTCAAATTCGATGCTTTCGGTATTGCCTCGGTGGCCTAGTGATCATGGCGTTTGACTCGGACCGTCGGAAGAGGCAGGTTCGAATCTCGTCCGAGGACGTGTTTTTTTTTCCTCTAGGATAGACATTATATACATACATTACATACATTTTGATTAATCATCATTATTAATTATTATCATTATTAATCATTATTAATCAGCAAGTCGTTCGCCTGAAAGTAATCATGTCTTTTCTACAGCTGCACAACCTAAACCCACGAGTAGGACCTTGAAGTAAGCATCAATACTATCTGCTGAAATATGAAAACGCTCGATTGAAAACCCCAGCAAGGTTATAAGAAATACTACACAAGTTCCGCTACGGACGGTTATAAGCCAGTTTAAATACCAATTTTGTATAAATTCGAAAACCTTCTCTAGAACACATATTTTTATCGATTTTATTTGCCTTAACTCTTCAACATAGCTGACCTTCATAGTTTGACATCATACTAGATAACGTACTATCTGCCCTAGTCTAGTTATTTTATTACCAAGCGAGGTACCGTGAGGTTAAACCGTAAAATTTGAATGTCGTCACTCGCTGTTAACAATAAATAATGTTACCAGCGAGTACATTTGAAGGTGGACATTGAATTTACCGAAAATCTGTAATAGCTGTGCTAGCGTAGATCTTTGGTTCGATAAACTGGTCACGTCGATAAACTGAATTTATCTATCGCGTTGTCTCTAGAATGGATCTAGCCGCGATATTTCTATCTCGAGGCATTGCGTTTTATCGATAATTACTGTCAAATTTTATCCTTTCGAAAATCCATGCTCCCAGTGCTGAGTTGATTGAGATATCTGGTATAAACGCTCTAAATTTATCCCTCTTAAAAATACAGATTAATTTGCTTATATAATTATAAGCTATAGTCGCTTCTGACTTAGTTTTTCAAATCCCAATATTATTCATATCGATAGGCCACTATTTCACCTCAAAATTATGCGATCAAAGATCTACAACCCAACTAAGCCTCCAAGAACGTGTTCTGGATATTACCATCGCTGGAAGTTCAAACTCTAAATTAGGGTTTACTTATTGAAGTTGTACCTATTCATGCAAAAAGTAATAAAATAATAATAATATGGGACAACATCCACACAAAGGTCTTCAGGTGCCAAACTAGGCAGAGCCTGTACTATGGTAATCTGATGTCTGATATACATACTTACTTAAATACATATTATACACCCAGACACAGGCGAAACAGACATGTTCATGCACACAAATGTTTGATCTGTCCGGGGATCGAACCCGGGACCGACGGCTCAGAAAGCAGGGGTGCTACCAACTGCGCCAACCAGCCTGTCCAATAGGATACAACGGCGGAAAAACATACTAAAAAAGCCGAGGATTCCGTACAAACTACGGAAAAATAAATCGGAATAATGGACATACTTAACTTTGTAGTTTATTTAATTTACTGTCTCATACCTACATCGATGAATTAAAATTTTCACTCAATTCTGCGACTGCATTTAAATGCAGTCGCAGAATTGACTTTTTTGAAACGGAACCTCAACGGTTTAATTTATTAGCGAGAGATAAAATATTCTGTATTTTTTGACAGTGATGAGTGATGGCTGACTGAGAAATTAGATTTTTGACAGCTTTAAAGGACCATAGAGTATTTGATATTCAGTTCAACTTTATTGAAAATGGACTTGTTTTGACAGAGACAGAACGACGACAACGAAGAGATTCACTAAGGGTTTCGTTTTCCTAATAACTTACGGAACCCTGAAACAAATTTATAATTAATCACCCACATTACTATAACATTTGATCTGTCCACGGCTACGTAAGCTATATTTTCAACAGAAAATTGTATAAGACCCAACTTAATATAAAATTATAATAATTGCGAGAAACTTACTAGATGTTACTTTATCATAGTTGGTAGTAACCCTGCCTTCAAAGCAAGGGGTTCGATCCCTGGCCGGGCAAATATTTGTTTGATGAGCAGACACGTTTGTGCTCGACTCTTGGATGTGTTAATGTATCCATGAAAATGAATGAATCCTAGTGCGGGAGTAATGAGTGTGTGTTTGTTTGGTAGAGTATACTTCCGAGAAATTGAATAAAGTTTAAATGGGACCAATTTAACTTTATTAATTTCTCTAAAATAAAGCATTTTTTGAGTTACACTCCAATAACTGAAAAGCATATCTTGATGATATCATCATTGACGGTGAATGACAATCGATCCCGTAAGTAGGTACCAAGGGTCACTATAATGGTGAATAGCTTTTTTTTTACCAAAAAATGGAACTTAATGAGAATAAAAGTCAGTATTTTCGTATCAATCTTCAGATTATAACTGACCAGCGGATGTGTTAAATTAGAAAATGAATATAAAAAAGATTAAATTGACAAAGGGAAGTCGATAACGAAAAACCAAAAAGCGTGCATTCTGAATTTGTTGAGAATAAGAAAAGACATCTCTTAGCTCTAGAGTCGAGGATTCTGATAACAAATTAATAGAGGACAGCTGGAGCTCTATAGGAAGAGTCCATGTAATTGGTGAGAGCGGGGTATCAAGAGCTGTTCTAATTCGTAACCCAAATATTGATACAATGAGTAATTGAGGATTAATAATTCAATAATTGTGAATACGAGGTGTGGCGTCGACGCCTATAAAAAGAAGTAATCCGGTGTCGCCCGATTTAAATCCTACACGTGGAAAAGTCCTTTCGAGGCAAGCAGAGAAATCAATGAAAGAGGTAAACTCATAGAAGCAGTTTATTATACGCACCCACATCCGCTGAATTGAACTTTGAGATTTCGCCAAGTTATTTCTTTTGTTTGATATATCTATATAAATGTTTAAAGTTCCTTTTATTTCTATTGTTTAGTGTAGTATTCTTGATAGCAATGCAGTGTGGGTTGACAGTAACACTATAATGTGAACTCATTGTTAGCAGTAGGCAGGTACCTACAAAGTTGTCATTGCACGGTGTGAAATATCCTGTACCGCTACGTCCTGTCGAACACAATGCAGGGCTCTTGCAAACTGTGTCACGAAGCAACGCCTACGAGGTTCGTCGCGTCGTAATTCTGAAAGGGGACATTGGATTTTCAAACCTTGTTTACACCATACAATAAGCTGGCTATTAACGGTTCACGTTTATTTTAATAATTTAAATCTGATACCTTTATTGAATTTGTTTTTGTAAGAGTAGTCTCGGGTAGACTGGATGGTAGTCGTCCATTAAAGAGTTATGTAAGTATAAAAATATATCCTATATTTTCAAAATACCTGTCCAAATAATATCTCATCGGTCTGTGGGCAAAATGACCTACAATCATGGTGACGATATTTTCTAAATAGGTGCATATGTACATTATACTAACAAACTTACTCAGCCTGACACATTGACAGGGGCTGAACATAGACTACGATATGTATAAGTGTCGTATAGAATGGGCTGAGCATATGTACCTATTTTTACTGAGAAATACGGGACTACTCACGTTATATTTACAGCTCATTATCGCTATTTAGCACTCAGTGCTAAGCGAGACGTCATCGACGCGGGCGTCCCGAACACTACTTGAAAAAGTTCACCGAATGTGGTCGAAGCTATAGTAATATTTATCGGACCTATCCGATAAATATTACGTGAGTAATCCCGTACTTCTAAGTAAAAATGACTGAGAACCACGTTAGTTTTTATAACAAAATTACAATGTTATATCGCGGCCTGAATGTGCTCCATAAATGCTGGAGAAAAACGCAACAATGGCTATCATTGAATTTCCTTACTTTTTTAGATTTATGGTTCTTCTAGTTTTGACTTGTAACTGTATAGTAGATTATTAACCGTTAGGTGTTCGTAACAGTGCATCAGTGTAGGCAAAGTGCACAAAATCATAAAACGTATACTGCTGTAGATACACTGCTTGTATAGAACGTGACTTACACAGAACAGTGACTGAATGACATACTCATATAATATTTGACTGTGATTTGACTCTGACTACAACGCGGTCACGTTAACTCAACACATCCCCCGCCCGCTTCCCCCCGCATTCCCTTTTCTCGCCCGGCAAGTGTCAGTACGGTCAGCATCATTGTTACCGATACACGCGTCGATAATTTGGCTAATTTTCTTGCTAAATTTGGCTTGTTTTCTGTTTTTGTTGTATAGTTATTGTTTTGATTATTGTTTTGTTAAGTTTTTTGTTACTGTTGATTGTTGAATATTAACTTTGGAACTGTGTTTAAACCAGAATAACATGGGGAAAGTTATACACAGTGAAGGAAGAAATCTCGTATTAAAAGTCCTACAGTTCTTCGAGAATGAGAAGAAAAATAAACGTTTTTCCATACCATGTGTTTTTCCTATTTTTATGCTCAATATTAATAACGGTAACAGGTAGACACCTTAAATTTTCACAGAATATGTAGTTGTATATTACCTTTCAAAATAAATAAATAGTTTTTATTCATTTAACAAACTTAATTTTAATCAATTTTACTCGATTTTAATAAAGGCCACTTGGCCGGGTTTTTTAGCACACCGTACTTGAGCGCCAAAATGACGTCACATGGTCAAGCGTCTAGTCAATGTGACCGCGTTGTAGATACTTGAATACAAATCTCACTCGATGCATATTTACATGAATAGTAAAATATGTACAAACATAATAATCAACTTATAAAAAAACTCGTGTCGAAGTCGGTTACAAATAAATAAAAACATGTATTAGTAATTAAAAATTGAAAAAAATAATAATAATAACTATCTAATCTATAAGCACCATGGTGGGGGGAAAAGTGGCCAAAACGCTGGCGGCATTGCCACGCTGGATGGTAATGCTAATTTTTTGCCCAAAATAGGCGCCAGCATTTCGGTCACCCGAATAAAGTCGGTTACATATTTTGATAAAACATTATTCGCTCTTTTTGTGACACTTGCTAATTACGGGTTCCATTGTCATTTACCGTTAATGATATCATCAAAATAGGCAAAACACTTTTCAGTTATTGGTGTGTAACTCAAAACTGTTACAACGAATTTGATGTAATTTAAATAGCGCTACCTCGAAAGTACCTTTATTCTACCAAACAAAAAATATATTTTGAAAATAGGTCCACAAAAGAGGGAGAAATCGGTGAACATACACAAAAAAACATACACATGAACTTCTCCTCCTCCTCCTCCTTATTTGAGATCGGTTAAAAAACGAACTTGATTTACTCGATATTGTAACTTGTAACGAACGGTGACCATCGCGAAAGTTACAGAACCGCTCAATGTGCAAGCCGTTCTGTTCTACCTACATATATTGGACTTACATATACATATATTGGATCTATATCCAAGAATATTTTTATTTTATTTATTTAACAAAACCCACAGCTCTTAATAATTTTTACAATTTGTTAGGACTTACTTATATAACATACAGCCAATAACGGATTTACATTCTTTAAAAATTATATTTGTTACTAGAAAAGATCATCTAGACAAGAAGACAGACGAGATACATTAGAGAAGTCTCGGTATTCGTCTAGTAAACAGTACCTATGTATGTTTAATTCACCTAGGTTAATTAGCGCACCATCCTTTCGGTAAACGAAAGTATAAACCGAATAAAGTCGTTAAATTTAAAAAATCTATAAGTCTCCTACTATTGTAAGGAATATATTATACAGGCCGGAAAATTGATGGCCAAAGGTAAAACTCAGGTGCCTCATAAGGACGGGTATTTTTATCACCCATGTATGTTCCGAGATTCTTCGTACTTTTCGAGATATAATCATTGTAATAGATTTTTGATCATTTTCAGCTGGATCAGATTCAGATTTATGTTTTTTAAATTGTTGACATATTTACTTTTATTTTGTAATGAAATTGTCATGAATTGTACTATAATATAATGCAAAAACTAAACTAATTTAGGTAATGTTTATTCAGTGAATTATTCGTTTCACAACTCATAGGAGACAACTTGTCTTCAGTGATGATGATTAATGTTTTCTTTTAACTTAGGACGCAGTAATTGTGACTAATAAATAACAATTTTCTATTTAATACTTGCGTATTTATAATCACATACGACACTAGCTAAAGATCAATAAAGATAATTACAATTGAAGTAGGTACATCATACGCAGCACATTACACGACCTTGGTTGAGAAACACTTTATTATTACGCATACGCAATACCTACAGCCATGGTACATACTCAGGATGTTATAGATTCGGGTGTGCGCCGCCACCCTGTCTAGCCCCCATAAGAAAGAGCGCTGACCTGATTCCCTCTACCCGCAACCTTCCCTTAGCCATAGAATAATAACAGTTGTAAGTACGCAGCCTTCCCGACACAGAATAAACAACAGCTAGTTCTGTATCTTGTAGACTCGACGGCGGCTAAGGAAATTGTATTGTATAAGCTTAAAGCCAGCCCGATGCGGAACTGCCGAGTTATATGAACACTAGGCCCCGCATCCACCTACCTAGGGGGAGGCGGGCGGAGCGGAAACCAGATGTGCTCCAAACAACCTACAGGTATTGTGTTAAGGAATACGTACAAAAAAGTGGGACCCTAACACTAAGCGTACGACGTTCGTCTTTCTGTCTGTGTCTATCTCTCTCTATCCTACTTTTAAAGTATGTTACGGTTCAGAAAATACAACATTTTTTCTTTTGCAAGACAATATAAATACAGCGAAAATCAGCTAAGAGCGAATTAGCCCCGCATCCGATTTCATTTCACATCACACTCTTTTTTTCCTTTATTTTCATGTCGTCTCAAACATCTATCAATTATTTATTACATAATATTATATCATACTTTTTTCCATTATCCCGAGGAATTCGAGGAATGCAAATGGAACAGCCTTTAATTGTGGTATTCAAAGGGGCCTATGTAATCTGTGCCTATGTTCAGGAGCGGACGTCTTTAGACTGATAATGATGAATGTACATTTTCGCTTTGTTGAATATCGTGCAGTCCAACGCGAATGTTCCCTTCCCACTTGTAACGTAAAAGAAAATTCAAATTCAAATTCAAATTCAAATTGTATGAAAAATGAGAAATGTAAAACTACATTTCTCGGTTGATATTTTTATTAACAGCTGGTTTAAAAGTTTAAGACTGGTTGAGTTGAGGATTTCTGCGAACTTTGGAAACTTGTATTAAAGTTGGAATTTTAAAACTACACGCTAAAGAATAAAGTAAGGTTTTTACAAACTATAGTTTGTACATGCGTCACGTCTTATCTTACATAGCTGCGCTTAGGTTTCAACCGGGTGGTAATGGACGATGATGATGATGAATCAGATATAGCATATGTCTCTCAGGAATAATGTATCTTTCTTCTGGTGGAAGAATTTTTAAAACCCATCACAAATAATCTTTTATCCCCGCGCTATCTTCAGGTAAGTATTGAATTTTTACATGTTGGAAGTTCAATATCTCTACGGTCACCAGAGAACTTAATGTTAAGAACCCCGGGACAGCACCACTTTTTTTGGTTCCTCTTTTAATGTTGAATCTGTTTGCCTATGGAACGCTTTGCCATATGAATTTAGACGTGCGCCTTTTTTACAAACAATCTATCCTTTTTATAATATGAATACATTTGTAAAGATTATTTGTGCTTAAGTACTTCTTGTAGTAAGAACGTATCTGCGCACAATCGGTAGGCCTTGCACGAATAACTGCGTAAGTATAACGTAACGTGTCGTTCACGTGACCTAGCACAAACTGTATCATGTACATGTTTATCTAGGGCAACGGTGACACAGATAACTCAAAAATAACGTCACCAAATCGTGACGCGTTGACGCTTACGATACGAATACTTTATCACAAATTGTTCGTGCACGGTGGTACGTGCCTCTGATCGGCACATTGTCAGACAACAATTCTAATGACACGGTTGAGCCGAAGTAAAAATCAGCCTATAGTTCGTGTCAAGTCACGCTTGGAAGCCTCAAGTATCTATCAAACATCAGCACTACCTACATTATATTGTAAGTACATGTGCACACTGCAAATACTTAACTTTCTAATAGAGCGACAAAGCATAACTTGGTAAATAGTATATAACTTGGCGACAAAAGTTATAAGTTGCACGCTATGGTTAGTTTAATCATCGATTTCAATGTAGGCGTCTCGTGCCAAGGGCCGAGGTGTGACGCACGCTAGGGCATAAGTGCATGGGGAGACTCGTTTGGTTTTTAAAAAAGGAGTATTGTATATGTAATTTTATAGGCCTGGCAGGTAGGTGCCAGTATATTACCTACGTATTTCTAATGCTATCTTATTCTTTTAAAATCATATTTCTACTGTCGTACATATTTACACACATACGTAAATATGTATAATTGCATCAAATGACACATATTCGTACTTAACCTATGGTTGCGTGGTAATTTTTATTTCTTTTAAATAAACGAAAACATTGGGTAGAATTAGCAAGTGTTAGAATTGTAACACGATATTGTGTTACTTCGCAAAGTCACATCACGAAAGTTTAATTTGCCAGAAATGTTATGTTCCGACTTTCACTGTATTTTCAACCGACTTCAAAAAAGGAGAAGGTTCTCATCTTCAGAATCTTTTATTAAGTACGTGTGTTCTCCGATTTCTCGAAGAAGTCTGGAACGATTAAGGAATTCTTCTTTTGTAAGGGATATACTTCAAAGGTCTCATTGGAGCGAAGTCAAAATCTTATGATGGGATGATGGAAAATATAACTCCATAACTATTAGTAGTTAGTGGATTTTTTTTAATTACTCGCATAGACCGCCACTTACGTTCGTTTGTCTAGGGGAGTGTTCCGTCAGTACGTATCACTAAATATTATTTATTCTGTGGCAGTAACATGTCATTCCAGAAGTCAGTTTCATGTTTTAGATATTATTATTTTATTAATTATATTTAATATCTATTAGTACATATCAAATATATTTATAATTATTTAATCACTGATAAATGATAATAATCAATAGCAGACGTTTCTAGAAGGCTACTCCCCAAAACGAACTACAAAGTTTCGTTAATTTATTCTGTCCCTATTTAGGGACCTTTTGTCAAGTTGTAACGTAATTAGCTAACCTAACAACGCAACCTTAACAATATTTAAAATCTTTTATGTTTTACATAAAATAGATTGACTTGGTAACCGCACTAAACTATCTTATTTCATATACTTAATATGTATTACTTGTAAGATACATTGTGTTTTCATGCGATAGCAAAGTCAATCTATATTGCAAAATATTTTAGTTTTTACTTGATTAATACATTAAACACTAAATGTGTTCTATATTTGAAGCTTTTATGTCTGCTAGAAGTGTCTTAGGGTTTTGATGATCGGTCAGTGAGTCAGAGGGTGTCAAAATTAAGATACTTTGAACAGGTATAATTCTTAAACTACTTGTTCAAATGGAAAGCAATTTGAAACATACCTTGTATAAACATGTATACAATGGTTACTAAAAATTCATGCTTCTAGTTTCATCCATAACGAATTTGTAGGGGGTCGAAAAATACCGGAACTGTTTCGAGAAAAGGATGGTACGGCAGTGCCACTTTTATGCAGGACTTCGCATGGGCATTGCCGTGCCCCCAGATACTCATGCCAAAACAAATATATTTATTTATAATATATATTGTTATATATACCAAGAAATTTAATGTTATACTCATGTCAAAACAAATGTAGACAAGCAAAACAAAGCACTGCCTACTTGTAAACTGTCAAATAACAAGTATTCATTAGTTCTCCTTCAATATCACCTTAGATGTGACGTCATTTACAGAAGATACGATCTAACATCCCATGCTTGACTGTGCCTACGTTGATTACGATACTTGAGAATCTCGATACTAGCTTCATCTTGATTTTGAAAACGTTGTGGTTCCCATACTGTTCTCATTCTTTTTAATTAGCGCGCCGTCGCCCCTCGCGATGTGAATCAGTGAAGCACTATCCTCATTGGCATCAATCGAGTACAGGGGCCCGACGGTGTGGAAGTGCCTTTGAAGTCGCCAAAGGTGAGAGGTGACGGTCGTGCAGCTCTATTTTTATATAAAAATTGTCATCACGTAAATCAATGTATCACATTACCTAACAAAAAACTTATAATTGCAGCTGAATGTGCGTAGTAGTCTTACCTGGCTCAATATTTATTTCCCGTTATTTAATAGTTAAATATTTACGGTTATAGACATTTATTTCTCAAAAAAGAATGAAATTCACTTACATAGAGAAATACAGGATACTTAATTAACTGTAAGTCTTACCAAATAAGTATTAGCTAATAAGTAGGTACTGAACGGACATTATTTGCTGTTAGTATAGGTACTGAATTTGATACTTAGTAAAACACGAGCTAGTCTATTCACACAACAGCTGGTAGGTATGGTTAATTGGTAATTTCAAATTTCAAAATTTCCTGGTAATAAATATCGATCGTATTCTATTTTATGGTGTACATATTGTGTACCTACATGTGGTTGTATCATACATCAAGTGAGGCGGAATTCAAAGAATGGATGATTAAAAATATAGCTAAGGAAATGACTAATCTCTTTGAAAATACTATGTAAATGTGCAACCTTTGATTTATCATCTCCCGTCTTTATAATATCTTGCGTTCATTTTCTTATAACTTCACTTGGTTTGATTGAATTCAATATTATACTGATGTCGAGACTTGGTTTAAGTTATTATATAATCCTACTGTCGTTGGGTTAGGTACTTGTATTTATTATAAAAAACTATATTTACTTATCAATATATTATAAAATCACAACACCTATACATTTTTATTTTATACATTTTTGTTATACATTTTTGTCAAAAATTGTGTCATAAAAAACAATCCCGATTCATATGACTCGTAGAAAGAATGTTCTCACAGAAATTAGGCTAAAACAGCAAACCCTGTCATCTTCTGGATTATTTCATCAGTACTTACAAAAACTATTTTACCTTGTGTACATTTGATTTCATACGAAATCAAGATGAGCATCAATGAGAGCAATCGTAGTTTAGGCTTTAATCTCCTTAGTCGTTCACTCTTGACAGAGTGGTCGTGGTTGAAGACGATGCCTTTTCTTTAAATAATGCGGACCCCGCATTGCGGTCTGCTGCGTTTTGGGTGCTTTGGACTATGGACGTTTCTGTTGCAGCTTTTATGAGGTTTGTCCAACGCGTAGGTGATCGACCGCTTGCCTTCTACTTTCCCCTGGACTACGAGTCGTTCCATGGAGTTTTAATTTCGAACAACGTGTCCGAATTTGAGGTTTTAACACAAAACAATAATTACAGATGAAACAATTTGTACAATCCGTAACCCGCTTGGAATGTCCCACATGCGAACATTATCGATCATGAAAGTACTATAGAACTTATTTATTGTTTGCAATTTTTTTTAAGAGAAAAATTCTCATATTTGGACGGGATTCGAACCCGCGTCTTCCGACAATCCGTGTCAGATGCCATGACCAACTAGGCCACCGAGGCTCGAGGCGCGGGCATCAATTTTAACTCCCTATCTGATTTTACCTGTCGTATGGGGACGAATCCGAGCATGAGAATTTTTCTCTATTAAACATTTTATTTTTTTGGTATCGCTAAGCAGGCGTTAGTGCTTTAAAAAATTAATACTATATAAAATATGTATTGTCTGTTACCGACAAATAACTTTAACACAGAGAACGGGAATACTCACAGACCATAGTGGTTATATGGTCTGTGGGAATACTACATAGCTACACTATTATTGAGTGAGGACACACACATAACAAGACACAAACATACTTTAGATCTTGCATCAGGATATCTATCACATCCCGATCCAAATATGTATAATTGATATGTATTGCTTTTTTACTGTATTATGTTTTGAATTCTATAAGATTGGTACTCAATAATGAATTTTTGTATTGTATTGTTTTGTATAATAGGTGCCGTAGACTTAGTTCCCCTAATAATATACAGTGATCAGGCAAGCGACTTGCTCGTCCCGTGACCTATTTTAATTGCAGAAAGAATACTAAGGTTTTTTAAAGGTGATAGCTAATTGTTTGAGACGCGTATCATCACCATGTGTGGCACAGATCAATAACAAAAAACTTGTATTTGTAAATGCTAGACTTATGTATCTGTTTAATATTTAAAATGTAAACAATGTTCCCCAAAATAAATAAACGTGATCTGAAACATTCAATACGATCATTTATGCTTCAAAATTTGAATATCTATAAGGTTTACAAGTCAATAGCACCAGCTTTTGTTGAAATAATCGCTCAGAGTCTTTGTGCCTAAGGGTAGAAGACCTCGTGAGCGTCTTATCGATCTAATACTGGTTGGCTATTGACCTTTCTATAATGCTCTTCGAAAAACCAAAAAGTATCGAGGGAAGGATGCGCATAATGTGCTCGAATTACTATCAATAACAACTGACGTTAATAGATATAATATGAGCTGTAATGTCATCTACTAAAGTAACTCGTTGCTATATCTCGTTTTATGCTTAATCACACACGTGGCAGTTCCTGGAAAAGTAGGTTGATTTCTGCGTAATCAATCAGATCAATCAAACAATGAGAGTTTTTGAAGCAGTTTGTCTCATAAGCAGCGATTTACTTAAAATTATAAAAAAAAATATATTTCTAAGACTTTTAAGTACACATTGACAGACTTAAAAACATATTTTAACATACTAGAGTACATTTAAAAAACTTCTGTGGTTGAACTGTCTGTGTTTGATTTTATGTGTGATATGTAATTTTTCTTTCTAAAGATGTATAGTATGATGTTATGTGTATATAGTTAGATGCACACATTAAAAAATATTTTGCGATCACTTTGAAAAATCTAAATGTTTTTTGTTACGTTAGATTATATTATGATTTCTTCGTCTTTTTAGTGCACTAATTTGTACTGGTCGATGTTAATGCGCCCGCCCATCGAGCTCAACGAGTCAAAACTGTTCTCTGAGAATACAACATCACAAGGTTAGACTGGTCTGCCGGCTTGTCTGACTTAAACCCGGCACGCGTGGGATGCTCTTAAAAACGAACTGTTTGGAATCGTCAGCCACGTCCCCAGACATTGCCAGAGTTCAGGGAAGCCGCTATTCAAGAATGGGACAGGTTACCCCAAGAAATGCTGGATAACTTGACTCTCAGCATGCCCAGGAGGATCACCGCATTATTCGAGCCAGGGGGCGAGTTATATTATATTGATTAAAAACCTTTTATAAATAAATTGTGGATTAAGTTTAATTTATAAAATTGTATCAGCTTCCTATGCTAGTGATCACAATAATTTTTTGATGTGTGTATACTGTATATAGCACATCAGTAACAGAAGTCGGTTTCATAAGTATTATCAAAAAAACTTGAACAATTCCGCGACAGAGTTTGTGTTTCTCTGAAGTGTAATGACACAGCATAACTACATGTAGATGAAAAGTCATTGGCCTAAATAAAAAAAAAACATGAGTTCTGTGATAAACTAAGTTATTTCCAAAATGTACATTCTGGTACATATTATAAAGCCATTAGGGAATTAAGATATGAATCCTTTAAAAATAAACTAAAGAAACTGCTTTCTGAAAAGTGTTATTATGAGGTTACTGACTTTCTAAATGATAGGTTCGACATGAATTGTACTTAATATCTGACATATAAATGAATTCAGACTATGTATATTATATCACTTTATGAATTTTGTTTAATAAATAAATTTTATTTAATAAATTAAATTAATAATATATTAATTAAATTTAAAAATTATATTTGTACGCCATACCAGGCAAGGACATGCGCTCCATATGTGATCTTGTATACTGTTTTGTGTGTGTATACCTACCATGTGCTGACAAATAAATGAATCTTGAATCTTGAGTCTGGTAAGCAGTCTATCATGAAAGAAACCAAATTGCCTGTCTAGACAAATCAGGGTCACAAGTATTCTTGAGTCTTTTGGGTGATGAAAACCATTCAAATGTGGTGGAACTACTTTGTTTTCTTCGGTGTATTTTGTTTGCATCTCTTCATCATTACGGTGTACTAGCAAATAGCTTATATATGCGATGTGGATAATCCTGGTTTTAACTATCTCCATTTAAATTGTCAACCACTCCTTTGAGAAATTACTAAGCGAATAAGACTCAAAGACAAATGTGTCGGGGTGCATGACGAACACAGTGCGAAAAGCTTTGGGTGGCACTGCAAATTTCATGTATGTCACGTATCGAGCACACAACTTGCTTGACTCTTCACTTGATGGTTGAAAAATTAAAAACTCTCTGGTTGGTCCTTCGGGATGTAACCTTTACGAGTACATGATGATGATGACATTGTTGTTTATTTGAAAAAACATTAGCTGTTCATAAGGTGTAGTTTTAGTTAAGCGTTTGTAAATTTCCTTTTAGGAAACATTCAAATATTGTGATTAGTATTATGAATAGCGTCACAAATTCATCGATATTTACTAGTTACCGAAAGTCCTAATTAGAAAAACATGAATAATATATTATATGCCTATATTCCTACTTATAATATGTTTGTGTAAAGCATTTGGGGTGAGACACGAATGGTATTAAATATAACCAGTCTAGACCACAGATTAGGTAGACTAGACTAGACTTCAGTCTAGAGTTTAGTCAGACAGAGCCGTTCAGATGATGGCCATTCAGATGTGCTGAAACGGATGAGCGGGTATTGGATATTGGAAGTAGAAAATATCGCAGATGTTTTTGATGATCTATCTGAGATCTAGGTACGTATGATCGTACCTACGTGTAGGTATGTATGATCTAACTATATAGGAGTATCTTGGGTAGGAGTGTGTGTCAGTGTGTAGTTAACTCATTTGTAATTAAATAGCTGTAGGTACACTCATGCCACAAGATTTTTTTAATGTGAATTAGGAAACAGTAAAAGCACGAGGCCCGCCTGGTGTGAAGTGGTAACCTCTTCCTAGAACAGATGCATTTCGTCGCAAGTAACGAAATGCACTGCGCCCGTACCCTTGAGACATTAAGTTGTCAAGTCTAATATGCCTGTAACTTCACCGGCACCCTACAAACCAGAGCACAGTATTACGGACATTACTGCTTCGCGATAGACATAGATATGGTGCCGTACTTCACCGGACAAACTCATTCAAAAGTGTCTACTGCTACAAAGACATATAAGAAGTATTTGTAGCAGTTTATTCCGAAACTACGAGGTTAGATGGCATGAATTTTATGCATATGCTTTTACCGCCAAAATATACAACGGTTGTTCTTACTCGTACAATCATTTCAAAATTATTGTCAAGATTAAAGTAGGTGATAAAGTTATATATATATGCATACCTAAGTTTATAAACTGACATGGTCATGTTCACGAGTAAAATGACTCAAGCATGGCGCATGTAACTGTACCGAAATATAAACATGTTATAATACGATGCTTGTCTTACTCTGACTTAGCATCACAAACACTGTGAAGCATATTTAAATACAGACATTTTCCATTAGTCGTGCCTTTTTTTATTTTTTATTTGATTTGTTCCTATCTTTTATTATTTGACATTAATTTAATTTATTTATTTTCTCACATAGACTTTCATTGTAATTTGTATTTTATATTGACATCTGATTTTGATTGTGATAAACTAATTCATTTGATTGTGTAAATATCATATAAGTATTGTTAATTTAAGCCGTACTAGTTATAATTATTACCAATATCATTAGTGTAAGTCGTTGTAACGTTGCTAATTTGAATAAAAAAAAAAGAGTAAAAAATAAGAGCTCTTAATAAATACCATACATGGTAAAATTAACCTTTCTTAAATTATTTCCAATATCTATGCTTTGTATATGAGTTATCTCACTTTAAAAGAAAAGGGGCGTTGCAAAGCATGTCGGTCACATCTAGTTCTTATGAACATCTTTCAGTAAATTCTAAGCTTAACAAGAATAAACTTATTGCTTGATTTGGTGCAATTTCAATGACATTTAAATTTACTGTATATCGCGGCTGTACTTATATTCTTCATCACCGTCGCTGTTGATAACGATACGCGATGTCTGCTAGAAATTCAAGCTGACACAGAATAAACATCAGTTGGTTATTTTTATCTTGTTTGTAGAGCTTTCCTTATTTTGCGGTATTGATAAACTTTGATGGTGCTTCTTTTGTTCGACGGCAAAGTTTTGTCATTCGAGTTCGAGAACTCGTCTATAAGGGCGAGAACAAGTGGTAGGTATATGGTACAGATTGCTTCACACTGTCATAGCAGACGGCATAAATCTGGGAGGTATCTAACCACATCCATCAATGTCTTGACGTGTATAGCGATGTTAATGGCTTCTTCAATCTTACATGGTGTCAGGTTTTTAGCGAGTTCGATATACTTGACGTATGGGTTTGTCAGTTAACCAACTTCAGTCGGGCTAATGAAATCATTCGCGCGCTCTACAAAGTAGGATGTAACGCCAAGGACATGCATAATTAGGCGTATTAACAAAGAAATATACTACACTAGCCTGCAAAAATAAGTCTTGCACTTTAAAATTGCAATAACTTTTTAAGTACACAAGATATATTATACTTTCGAAACAAAAAGGAATCGAAAAAGAGGTTATTTTTGTACATAAAAACTTCATAGTCGGTAACCTAATTTTAAGAAATAGCGTAAAAATCTTTAAAATCAAAAATAATGCTTATCGAATTACAATTTTACCGCTAATTTTTTGTTTTCAATTTGTTTCTTGATCGATGAGTCTTGTTACAAAAGCTAAGTAAGACAACCTTAATATACGCTATAAATAAAAGATATTCTAATGTCATTCCAAAGTAGTTTACGTGTCATACAATACATCTGTTTTATATTGTTTTGATCAGTTTTGATGGTTGATCGCGCGAAATGGCTACAACTGGAAAGTTTGAAGGGTTTCAGATGTTTCTTGTTTTTACATGTCACAGTCGGGTTTAAAAATATGTTTGTTGTATAATAAAATGCAAAGAATAGCGAGAGTATTGTAACATAGTAATGCATATGTTACAAAATAAGTTTTCATGACTATGACGGGATATATCTTGCAAACAATACACTTGAAAAAAATATGATATTGCAAACACTTTGTTTTAAGACCCCTGTTCAATTGATACCACACTTGATGGAATGGGGGAAAAATCATTATGTTTTTGACTTAGAGGGCGCTATACTCAATTTGATGTGACGTCACTTAGTCTATATCTACTTACCAGCGGACAAAAAGACGCTTCCAACGACACCTCATTTATCAAATTATGATAAGTAGTTTCGAAGTTATGAGAGAACACATGAACATACGTGTATACCGGTCAACCCTCTCATACACTTAACCCTCCCTCTTGCTTCGCCGTAGTTGGGTACATAGTTGTAATGAAATAACGTAAATTTAAATTTAAGGCTAACTCGGAGGCATTCGTGTAATCTGCGGCATTGTCAAAATTAAATAAAGAAAACATATTTTATACAACACTTAAATGAGAGACTGTTAGAAAGAAGAAGATACATTTAGAAAGTGAAGTTATAAATTTTGAAGGAGAATTTCGGGAAATATATTCTATATAGTTATAAGAACAAGATGGACTAATTAACTTGTATGCTAATCTGTTTTAGTGTTTTTGAAATGTCATTCTGATTTGATTTTGGATGCGAGTCATCCATTCGTCCCTGTCTTTATGACCAGCCGTGCGATTCTCTAAGAGCAAATATCGTTGAAACAAATGACGAGATGACAAGAAACGTGGGAAAAACAACCTTATGTACAAGGGCGATATCTCATAGAGTATTTGACATTGGTGTGCTCGTCGACGAGCTCGTTAACGAATCAGGATGTTCGGTATTGTCGCTGTCTCTTCTCTATCTACCATTCTGCTAACTGTCGACAGGGGGACGACAAAACTGGATGGATTTTTCAGTTCTGTTGTCAACAAATGTTTAAAGTTTAGCGTTGAAAGATAGGAAGTAAAACATTAAAGAAATAAAATCAATGAATAGGGTCTTAACATCTCCGGTGATGAACGCAGTGAAGTGTAGCAAAACTTTAAAAGCGAACATGGTGAAACTGCAACTGAGCGTGCGCTTACCATCCCACAAGTTAAAAAAATCTTAGTACATGCAAACTTCAAAAACTTTTCCTAAAACTGAAAAATTTTAGGTAACGTAACGTAACTACGTCCTCCAAAGCTCCACAAACGGTAACACGACCGGGTCTGCATTTTTAATATAAATCCCGTCCAGAAACAGTTCACAAAACACACAGTCCTAACAAACGTCTAAATATCACATGTTTTATTCGTCATATTTCGTTTGCATATCAGAATCCCGCATAGGGCTAACACACACCGGCAACTTATGTTGGCGACTGGAAACTATCGTCGGCGACTGCTAATATCAGTGTGCATATTCTTTGTGTTAATGCTATTTTTGTGTAAGTAAATTCGAATTAGACTGTTTTGACTGTATGAGCAGCGTAATAAGACTAAATAAATATACAACACTCACTGTGTTCGTTATTTGTTGTTAATTTTGTGTAATCAATAACGGAAACAATGTTTTTGTGATAGTGACGATATGTTTACACTTTCAAGATATTATTATGATAACTAAATGAGGATTGAAAATGAATAAAAATCAGACTCGTAATTTATACTCTGGACAGAATGAGATACATTACTTACTTCATTTTTATTTTATTTTGTATTAATAGCTGCGCCCGCGGTTTCAATCGCGTTGTGATGGATGATGATGACGAAAAGATCATATGTGCTAAGTAATTCAGTGCCATATCTATCTTGGTATGTACGAACTTTCATCCAAACCTGTTTAGCCGTTCTTGAGTTATAATATAAATGCTATAAATAACCCACTTATCGACTTTTTTGTATTTATTTATATATAGAAGATTATAAATGGTAGGTGTTATGGAAAAAATATCATGAAACACTTTCTCACTCAATTGGTCAGATATGTATACCGCAACCACTTCAATAATGGATCAATTATTAGGATTAGCATTTCTTCTAACATTGCCAGCAAAAAGTTGCAAGTATGTGTTGGCCCAAAGTTACATATATATCTTAGGACTTACTAAATTTACGTTTAAGCAGCGCTAGGGGTACATTGAAACATTCCACCTTCATTGTGGCTAAAATAAGTTTGCCGCGACCACTTCAGTTAGAGATCAATCAAAAAATCAAAGCTTTGCCTCCAACTATAGCTCGAAACAAGGTTGCCTAATTCTTGCAACAAGTTGACAGTGCGTGTTGGCCCTAACGTTAGGTACGTTAGGACAATATATAACTACGTTGTACCTTGGGTCGGTAGCGGTTGGAGCACCGCTGAGGGTACGTTCAAATCCGCGACCAAGCTGTTTGTTGTTAGAGTCGGCTTGCGTGCCCCAATAAATAATTCCTGACTTGACTCTGAGAACGTAGCGAGGATTTGCTTTTGGGCAGGGGTTGATGGGACGATAACGACTTAAAAGTAAGAAATACTTATGCTTGTATTTGGTTTTTTATTATTAGCAGTATGAAAATAAATAAAATTTTAAGAGTAGGTACCTTTAACTTAATGTCTGTTATGGAAAATATTTAATGGTCCATTTTTATGGTTCCGTACTCAAAAGGCACCCGTACCTATAGGATCACTTTTTGTCCGTCTGTCTGTCTGCAAGACCCTTTTTTGTAGGAACACGTAAAGGTATCAAGTTGCATTTTATATCAAGTTCTCCAGGTCTACGGTCTTTTGAATGTTTTTTTTTATTAAATAATTTTTCATATTTTTAATAAATCAAAGTAAATCAACGCGATCAAAAGATATGACCGTTTATGTTGCATTTTCACATATTTTGCGAATCACAAAATTTGGCGACAAGCTGTGTCTTCACAACACATAAAAAGGAAAAAAATCTGGAAACCGTAAATACGTAGTTTGATAACAATAAAACCGGATTAAAGGCCTATTCAGACCTGAGCGTTATTGGCTACCGCTGTGGGTAGCGAAAAATACCACGCGGAACTCGATGGGTAAATAGAATGAAGTTCCATAACTGCAGCGAAACTTGCCGCCTAGTGAGGCGGTATTTTCCCTTGTTTGGCGAAACTAGTTCCGCTGCCCCGCTAACCGTTGCCAACGAATATCACTACCGCGCGCGGTAGCGATATCCGCTTTGGTGTGAACAGTGAAATTAACGCATACCCTTTTGGATTTCTCTATCGCTCGCGGTAACGACTAACGCCCAGGTTTGAATAGACCTTTACAGATGTATTATTAGAGGTTGATGCAACAAGCAACAGTTTATATAGTATAGTTTGTATCCAGGGATCGCTCGTAGTTAGAGCCAAAAAGTTAGATGCTTTCTTAATGTACGGAACTCTCCGCCCGCGAGTCCAACTCGCACTTGACTGGATTTTTGTATTATTTATGTGTCTTTTGACTTATCGAATATTGTCTTTGCTATTTAAAAATTTATATTATTACAATTCATGGATCTCGTGCCTTAAATATATAAATTTCATTATTATACTACTAAACCGGACTATTTTTAAACCTGACTATTTTCAATGGAACTATACTTTTATTCGAATACTAACTTGTAAGGGCACTTGCATAATAGTGATATTAATAAAACTAGGATTTAAATAAATAATAGACTAATTTATACGTACTAGCCTACGTACCGTATTCAAATTCAATACCTAGGTACCTATATATTTAACACTAGCTGCACTCCGCGGTTTCACCCGCGCGGTGATAGATGATGATGATGAATCAAATATAGCGTATGTTACTCAAGCAAAATTTAGCTTTTACTAGTGAAAGATTTTTTGCACCGGTTATGTATTTTTGGCGTTTATCCGTTACAAACAAATGATCATATCTTTCTTCTTTATTATCATTCATATTAGATAAGGATTAACACCAAGGTACGAATAATGTTGCTTAGTAGGTACTGGCGTTAATATTGCATACTTTAACACGGAAAAGTCATTATTGTGACGTAACTGTAATAGTTAGACATGATTATTGTATAGCATACGTTTTTGTAGACATTTAAGTCGTCTATAAAACTATAGTACAACACTTTGCTCTATTGTCAATAGTTTCCGCGATTGTCAAAGGATTTCTCGGGCCATAAAGATTGCATATTTTTAAATTAAAAATTAGTTTAATAACTGTAATAGTAAGACATATAATATCGCAGACTTTATTGTAGATAATGATTTGCTTTCTACAAAACTGTGGTACACCACTTTGCTCTATTGTCAATAGTTTCCGCAGCATACGCGTTATAAGGATGTTCGTTGGTTTTTTTTTACACCTTGGATTACATTATCGAAACTTGCATACGAATAACATTTTTTTAATTATTATATAGCCTATGTTACTCAGTGATAATGTGGCTCTCTATCGGCAAAATAATTTTTGAAATCAGTCCAGTAGTTTTTAAGATTATATGTTACATACAAAAATACAAATCTTTCCTCTTTATAATATTATTACTAGTTGCTCTCCGCGGTTTCACCCGCGCGATGGATGATGATGATGATGATGAATCTTATATAGCCTATGTTACTCAGTGATAATGTAGCTTTCTATCGGCAAAATAATTTTTAAAATCAGTCCAGTAGTTTTTAAGATTATATGTTACATACAAAAATACAAATCTTTCCTCTTTATAATATTATTACTAGCTGCTCTCCGCGGTTTCACCCGCGCGGTGGATGATGATGATGATGAATCTTATATAGCATATGTTACTCAGAGTGAATGTAACTTTCCAAAGATGAAAGAATTTTTGAAATCGGTCCAGTACTTTTTGAGCCAATCCGTTACAAACATACATACAAATCTTTCCTCTTTATAATATTAGTATAGAAGTATAGATTAGTCGTAGAGGTATAAACTGCTACGTTTTTATATTCGTCTAAACTAATCAACAGTTTGCTCTAATTTACTGGCAAATCTTGTAATGTAAATATTACCGTGTTACGAGGTGAAAGACGAAGAAAGATCAACAACAAGAAATCGGACGCTTCATGCTCAGACAAAATAAAAAGTCAAGACAGAATGTTGTGAACAGAGATAAGTGAGGCCGGTTTTCTAAACTACATGCGCGTGACTCGGTACTGTCATGGTAATTCAAATTATATTAAAGTTATTTAAAAAATATCAATAATTAATAAATTTAAATTAAATGTTAATTAAAACTTTACGTGTTGCTTCCACGCGCCGCGATAGTTCGACTGACGCGCTAAGGCGTAGTTTTGTTGTAGGTTTTGTATGTAAATATGTATGGACACGCCGAGGCGTAGTTTCACTCGGCCTCACTTCTCTGTTTACAACATTCTGTCTTGACTTTTTATTTTGTCTGAGGCTTCATGACGTGACGCCATCTGACGCCGTCTCATCTTCCCGAGACACAGATGAGGGCTGGCGCCACCGTGTCTATTGCGAAGCGGATAGACGCCCACATTATTATGCTGCATAGCTTTAGTATTGGGTTCATAACATTTGAGCCGTTTGGCGTCGAAATATTTGGCCATTCAACATCAGGAACGTGATGCGTGATCGAAACCGCACTTATTTATCTCAACGGATCAACCATGCACTTCAGGCACAGACATCAGACACCTTTCAATGTGGCAATGAGGCTGGCATATCTCTAATTGGTACCTACGTACTTACTATTGTTGATGTAGTATTGTAGAGTCTAACTTAAACAGCTATACTTAGTGCATTTATCAGATACATATTTAAATAAGTTTTTCTGTCTCTCTATGACTTACCGATCATATTCTTTGTCGAAATACCCTAAAAATTTAGGAAACTACCTAAGTACGAGTTATTACTATTGTTGATGTTGTATTGTAACCAGGGACCGTACAAGCCCGGTTTTGGGTTAAGCCTATCGAAGGGGTTTTTCATTTACCAAAAACCATTTCTATGAAGTTACCAATTGAAAAGGTTACCCTGCCTTAAACCCAACCATAGGGTCACCCTTTGCTTAGGGTTTTCAATTGAAGAGGTATTTGTAACTTTCTATAACCCTGTGGTAGGTTTACCCTTTACCTCATAGGGTAACCCTTTGCTTAATAGGGTTATTCAATAAAATAGGTTACCGTTTTAAAGGGTAACACTTATAGCTTAGGTTTTTTACAAACCCTGTTAAAATGTACCTAGTATACCTAGGTATACTAGTATACCTAATATACCTAGGTAGTGTATATAGGACAGTTATTCTACTCTTTAATTTAAGTAATAAAATCCTAAACAGTTACAAGGGTGGCAGAAGTCGACATGGCAGAGGTGAAGTATTCCACGCATCTTTTCAGTTATAAAATTAATAAGTAATAAAATTATATTTTGTACACATAGTAATTAACAGGTACTTGTATATAATTTTATAATATAACCGTTAATCACCATGTTCATTTAATGGAATCTAAATATTTTATGCCCATGTCTTCTATACTAATATTATAAAGAGGAAAAATTTGTATGTATGTTTGTAACGAATTGGCTCAATAAGTACTGAACCGATTAAAAAAATTCAGTCACCATAGAAAAGCTACATTCACCCTGAGTAGCATAGGCTATATAAGATTCATCATCATCATCATCATCAATCACCGCGCGGTGGAAACCGCGGAGAGCAGCTAGTCTTCCATACTTAATATTAAATGTTATGTTCCTATATGCCTTTTTTAAGCTTCTGCTTTAATCTTCAATTAGACACTTACAATATATTAACTTGTGTTCTTTTCCAAGGTCGCCCCAATATCGTTTTACCCCCTAATCAACAATAAAAATTTGTAATATAACCAAAATTTCTGTTTGTAACCTAATTTCAGTGCAAATGGAAAGTAATTGAGTTAAAAAGGGTGGTACGTACCACCCTTTTAAAACTCAAGGAGAGAAATATGGGGTTTTAAACGTTTAAAACCCCATATTTCTCTCCTTGAGTACGTATAACTTACCTAGCTACGCTACTCTGTCTACACAATAACCAATTTTATTCGAAGTAGAATGCCTACTTCTTTCATTTCGATTTTTATGTCGATAAGGTCAAAGCTTGAATAAATATGTGCTCTTTATTAGGCTTCGACAAAGAAATAATAAGTATTTAAGTACATTTGATGCTTTTTGAGCGAGTCAAAGACTTACGATTCTAGTTTTAGTAGACGGTGCTGTGTTACTGTTTATCACGTTTATATAGAGTATCTACGTGATCGAATCAGAAATGAGGAGATCCGTAGAAGAACGAAAGTCACCGACATAGCCCAGAAGATTAACCAGTTAAAGTGGCTGTAGGCAGGGCACATAGCACGCAGAACAGATGGCCGATGGGGCCGGAAGGTTCTGGAGTGGAGACCACGGACCGGCAAGCGCAGCGTAGGTCGTCCACCGACAATTAGGACTGACGACCTGACAAAGGTAACAGAACGACGTTGGATGCAGGCCGCTTCCAACAAATATGTTCAGCAGTGGACGTCCTACGGTGAGATGATGATAATGATAGAGTTTGTGTTTGAGATTATTCTTTCACGGTAACGGTTATTTCGACAAAGCATATGATCGGTGAGTCATAGGGAGACAGAAATCTTATTTAAATATTTATCTGATAAATGCACTAAGTATAGCTGTATAAGGTAGACTCTACAATACTAAATCAACAATAGTAAGTACGTAGGTTCTTATAGATTTAATATATATATATATATATATATATATGTAGCTATATAGTAGGTTATTATAAATAGAATAGTACGGTATTAGAGATTTTATTAGAGATTACGGTATTAGATTGCCACATAGAAAGGTTGATTGAAGGCTGAAGTGCCTGAAATGCATGGTTGATCCATTATATAAGTACCGTTTCGATCACGTGTCGCATTCCTGATCTCCAATGGCCAAATAGTTCGGCGCCAAACGGCTCCAATGTTAATCTGATATAGGTATATTAGTTAAATGAGTTTTTTTGTATCCCTATGACTAACTAATCATATGCTTATTCGAAACAACCTCCAAAAAGTTTAGAAACTTCCATGGAACGGTCACTGAGACTGAGACACAGAGAGGCCTGGATCCAATCACACAGGCCTTTATGAGCCTAGTTTAGGAACCAGGTGTTTTATTTCTATATTTGTATAATTTTTGTTACATTGCCTGGAACAAATAAATGATTTTTGATTTGATTAGATTTTTTGATTTCATGGAACGGACACTGGCAGAGTTGCATAAGCGTTTATTATTATAAGCAGAAGTGTTTTAAACAAACTTTTAAGTTTTTCTGTTCCATTACTTGATATGTAGGAACTTATTATGTAATTTTTTCAAATATTATTATCAGCTTTTTCTTATGCCATCCACGCCGTGTATTATATATAAATTAAACCTCCTTTTGATTCAACAAAGGTTTAAAACGCGGTCCAACCCCAATTTTAAAATAATTTACGATGCTTTACGTAAGGTTGAAAATCGCTTGTTAGATTGGACGATGTAATGCGAAAATGCATTAATTTTGTACGTTTTCTTTATATTTTTCGATATATACTAACACAATTGAAAAAACTGGTAGTTACTACTTTAGTACTATATGTTGGCTATGTATTACCTAAAAAATAATATAGTGTTATCGCTGAAAATTCTGAGAGTTTGGACGTGAAAGTTTATTTTTATGGACTTTTTTAGAATTTTTTACTGCAGACAGCGAGTAATATTTATGAATTATGTTCGCTTTTGAATTATCTTTGCCTGTTCCTTTTCTAACCTAAGTATTTTTTTGCATAGATTATTATCGATCTTTTTCTTTACACTAGATGTTTAAAGATTCTGCTTTTTACTATTATCAGGATACGACCGCGTCTTAAGAAAAATACCGTTTATGTAATTACGATGAAAAATTTGTGAGTTTTATGCGTGACTGCGAGACTTTTGGCAAAATAATATTTGTCTTCTTTGTTAATAAGAAGAAGAGTAGAAAAAACTTGTAATGGTAGGTAGTTATTCTAGTAGTTAATATTATAATGAGAAAATATTTTTCTGTTTGTTTTAATTGATTAGGCTACGAAACTACTGAACCGATTTAAAAAAATGTTTCCCCATTGGAATCCTACATTATCCCTGATGAACGTTTTAACTCATCATCATCATCCATAACCACGTAGGAGAAACCCCGGAACGCCGCTAGTATAAAGTAAAAAAGAAACAGTGTTTTTCAACTCTTTTTTTATGTCAATGTGGCATATAATTAGCAAACTTCTTATTGTTTTTGTTATCTTCTTAGTTTATGTAGGATTACGTTATTCTTACTTATATCGTTTATTCTGTTTAAATAAGTACACGGTTTAAATAAGTTACACCTGACTTTAAATCCTTTAAATCATATCATGTTACTTACAGGTAATGTTCTCATTAGCGAAAGCTGTTAAGCTGTATATTTAATCTCTAAGCTATGTTTTTTGTTCGATAAAAGTAAGCTAACGTTTGACATTTTACATTTTTAACATTGATATATTCATTCAACATCACTATATTCAATTACATAGCAAATTCAATACATACCAAATAATTTTATTATAGAACTATTTATTTGTTACTAGCCGCGACGAATGATATTGATGATTTTTTATTCCTAACCCACCCCTGTGAAGAGCGAAGAAATATTAAAATCGTTTCAGTCGTCGAGTTGAAGCTTAGCAACATTGGCTATTCATTTTTGTAAACGGCATTAACGTGAGACTTGCGCGTTGTCGATATCACGTTCGACAATTGTTTCGGCTTCGTCCGGAAACCTTCTTCAGCCGCGCGATTCTCTAAGAGCAAACATCGTTGCATCTTTGACATCATCCGTGAAACAAATGACGAGATGACAAGAAACGTTGGAAAAACAACCTTATGTACAAGTGCGATATCTCATAAAGTATTTTACATCGGTGAGCTCGTCGACGAATCATTACAGAATCGCACGGCAGGATCTTGAGAGCGTGTACAAAATTATAACGAACGTGAGTTTCAATGACATTACTGGCTATCCATTTTCATCATTTATATATATATTAGGCAGTTTAAAATTTGCTCAATGTTACTTCTTAATTTTCTTGCTGGATAAAAATGAACGTGCCGTACATAAAACATGCTGAAAAATGCTGAAAATAACGCCGACGGAGACTCATCGCTCGCTTCCGGCTCAGTGCGCCGTTTGCCGGTCGGAATGTACCGTGTGATACGATTAAAAACCGCATTTTTCGGTAAGCTAGCTAGGTACGATAGAAATGCTGCCTAATGAAAAAATGTGAGGGCTTTTCCGTGAAAATGTTTTAAGCAACCACATTATTTTTACACAGGACTCGGTATGTATAAGCTTTTTAAAATTAAGTTTATGATATGAAAATTTATAATGAAGAGTTGTAAATGTTTTCTCGGAAGTTACTAGGTTTTACTAGGTGGTAGGACAGTTCTGCTAGTACCCGTCTTGATAGGTTCTACCGCAGTGCCAGGTATTCTACCTTAAAGCTGTAGTGTGAAATCACTACTACGTTACGGTTGAAAGGCACAGTAGCAAGCTACTAGAGAGTATCAATATAGTTCGGTGCTTTTTATCAACCGGACTATTGCTACTGAAAAGTTGCACTAGTTCGGTCAACCGGACTAACAACCGAACTACTGCTACTAAAGAGTAGTAATAGTTCGGTGCTTTGCACCCACCGGACTATTGCCACAAAAAAGTTGCAATAGTTCGGTCAACCGGACTAACAACCGAACTACTGCTACTAGACCGTGAATTTACTGGGCGAATGAGACTGATGATGTCTCAGGGTGACGAGTGCAGTACAGTGCTGCGGGGAACTAAGATCTGGGTCGCACTTTAACTGTCATGGGTAGGCGTGATACTTTCCATCAGTAGGGCTATTATGTATCTCAGTTGCTAACAAATGTTAATAGAAATCGAAAAAAAATGCGGCTCTATGTCACTTTTGTCATCTCCAGTCATCAACTTTTAATTTTTAACTTTATTTTTAACAACATTTTTGCTTACTTGAGTTGTCAAAACTGACAGAGCCTCCATTTTTCAAGATTTCAATCAACATTTGTTAGCAATTGAGATACATAATAGCCCTGCAGGTGAACTGCAATAAACAAGAGACCATCAACCCGCAGCTTCTGACTATCTGTGACAAAATGCCAATCAATTAGTAGAACTCTTTGTGATTGAGTTTGTCCGGGAAAGTACTGCAACCATACCTATTTCTGGCCCGAAGCCGTAATGTTTGAAATAGTGTTCTGGTCTGAGAGGTATGGGTGCCGGCGAAATAACAGGCACATGCGATTTAACATCAGGGTTAAGAGCGCAGTACAGTTAAATGCATCTGTTCTAGGCAGAAGTTTTTTTTCCGTCCTCCTCCACCAAATATCTCGGATATTTTCCGGGACCTTTTTCATTTACAATATTTATATTATCCTACTAATATTATAATATTGTAAACTCGAAAGGATATTATTATTAATTTCATTTTCATTTCATTAAAAGTTTGTGAGTATGGATGTATAGATGTGTGGATCTTTGTTACTCTTTCACACTCGAACGGCGGGGCCTATTTTGATAAAATTTGGTATTGAGGTAGATAAGGCACTGGATTAACACATAGGATATTTTTCATCATCATCCCTCACCACGCCGGTGAAAAAGGTTGATATTCTTGGGCACAGCATAGACAAAATAATAAGATCTCCGCCTACCTTAAGACCGTAATGTCAGTAATGTCAAAGTTTGTGTCAGATTCTGGTAACTAAGTCAAAAGCACGCTATCATTTTGACAACTCGATATATATTCTACGTGCTCGACGACCGTCAAGGGTGATAAAATGTAATGACAGTTATTTCCATGGTGATTAATTTCATATTTGTATGTACGTAAGTACTGCATTTTATTATGAGTGTTTACTGCTTGATTTACTAAATACTTAAATTTACTCATGTAAATATTGACATTTTGGTATAAAGATAGATATGGCCTTGGAGAAGATAATAAGCTACTCAAAGTTAGTACTTTGAGTAGCATGTCGACGACGTCGTGGGCATCAGCTAATGTATATAAAACATAATATTGTATACTTTTGTCAATATGTTAATTGCATATATTTAATGTTATATAGTACGTAAGTGTCGCCTTTTCCGTTCAATAGACTAGTAGTTCCGTTCAGTAGACTTTTTAGTTTTCACTTCAAATCTATATTCCGATATTCTTGGCATGTTTCCACGCATGTAGTGGTGGACTATATATACATATATCGACACCGTGTTTATGTTAAACGATTCAATACCTTAAACAATCACTTACTTACCTATTAGCGACTCCGGGTTTACTAAACAGAAAATCCATGAAATATTTAACGTTCCCATGTAAAAATATCGACACCGCTAGTTACGCAAAACAAAATACAAGAAAAACTAAAATATTCCGCGTATTAAGCGTGGCACAGACAGCGGCCGGGTCCCCTGCCAAATCCGGGTAATTTGGATCGCGCCTCCAGTTTGCATGAGACGCGTAGATACTTCGCCAGTACCTACATAATAGATACATAGGTACTGACTTGGGTAATCATGAAAATATATATTTCGTGGTTATTATAGCTGATGATCTGGGTTTTACGATATAATAGGTCTATAGCCATGTAATTGGAGATTCTATAACCGGTATTTTCACATTCAATTATCTGTGTATTGGCGCGCAATTCGTAAAGCAAATATTTATTCATTAAATTTTATTATTTATTATATTCGAAAGACGATTTTTAAATTCAAATTAGTCATTTGTTTTTAGATAGTGTTTTGTATTTGTGAAACTACATAATAATATGTTGTTTTAGTAATCGTTTTTGGAGCCGTGGATGACTCCAAAATCGTACAATTTTCGAATATGAAATCCGACGTGGAAATACCACTGCGCAAACGACACGAAACATTAAAAAATAATTCCAAGTTAATGTTAATTAACCTTATATGCTTAAGATATACCTATTATAATAATATAATATATTCTAAATTACCTACTTGTTTTTATTTTCTACCGAATTCCAAAAAGGAGGAGGTACTCAATTCGACTGTATTAATTATTTTTATGTTAACAAACACAAAAAAAGTTATGAGAAAAATAAAAAATAGAATAAGTTATAAAAATTAAAGTTATGAGGTAACAACCTCATAACTTTCGATTTGGGTGAACCGATTCTCAAAAGTCTTTTTATTTGAAAGCTGGTGCTTCCCGTGTGGTCCCATTTAAATTTCATCAAATTTGGTCCTGTAGTTTTTGAGTTACACTCCAATAACTGAATAGAATGGAATTCGGTATTAAATTTTTCAAATTGTACTTGTTTGCTATAATTTTATTATACATTAAATTAAAAAAATATTTTTATTAATACCTAATATGTGCACTGTAAAAGATTTCCCTGTACGACCTTTATATTATATTAACTTGTTTAGATTTAGGTAAACACTTTATTCTATATGTACTCAATATTGTTGGTGTTTCATTTGAAATAAATGAATCACACTACTATACTAAACATGTGAACGAGTGAGTGAGTTTTCGAGAAGGTAGTTTCACGCTGAATCGACTGAACGTTTATGGATGAAATTAGGAATCAAGGTAGCACATATGCTTTTATATAAATTCAACGGATACTTAGTTTCCAAGGAATATATATGTGCAAAATTCAAAATTCAAAATTCAAAAAATATTTATTCAGTTTAGGCATCATAGACACTCTTATGAACGTCAAAATTGTTAAATGATTCTACCGCTGTCTTCGGAAAAGAACCACCGCCGAGAAGAAGCAGCAAGAAACTCGTGGGCCATTATTTTTTCAAGTCTTTGTACATTGAAGTAGTAGTGCTATCAATACTAATGTATTACGATATGTATATATAAGCTATTTGTATGTCTGCATGTTTAATGTATGATGTGTCTGCATGGCAATAGGTATATGATTATTTGATTGTAATGATTTTGAACTTTGACGTGTAAATTGGGTTTATTAATAAATTGATTATGATTATGAATCGCGATAACTTTATTGCGCCCGTATAAAGAGGCGCGTATAAACAAGGCTATACATATCTACTACACAAAATAAAAGCACAGTTTTTGTTTGTAATCTCCAACTAATAGCTTTTTATTAAATGCATGTGAAACTAAATACGGTACTTACATATAACAAAATGTCACTTTTTGTCTGTCTGTGTCTTTTCCAGCTAATCTGCGAAAACAGCTTATTTTGATGGGACTTTCGATGACAAATAGCTGATGTTATAAGGAGTAGTTTAAGCTACTTCTATTTTATATCATTAGGGAAGAAAAAAAAAATCAATCTTTTATGAAACAAGCACGAAGCCTGGCTTTAAACGGTAAACTCTTCCAATAACAGATGCAGTTCGTTTCAAATGTCAGATCTATGCCTATCACCCTCAAATATTTTAAGTTCAGTCTCATGTGCCTGTAATTTCACCGGCACCCATACCACAGAATAAATAATAGTAGTAATACCCATACCCTTTACACCGAAACACAGTAATACGAACTTTACTGGTTTGGCGGTAGAAATAGGAAGGGTGGTAGTGCTTTCCCTACGAATTCGTTCACGAAGAGCTTTACTGCCTGAACTTCGCCTGGCTATTCGCTTGTTTAGAACATCAAAGAAAACTAGCGAACTAAAATCTATTTTTAGAAAACTATGGTAGTTCTTATTCTGTTCATGCTTAAGTCCAAATTCGTATAACACTTGCAAATGACAATTCAATTGTCGGTATGTTTAGTGCAAAAATCGTCATGTAAGTTAGTGCTCTCTAAACAGCCGTGCGATTCTGTAATAATTCGTCGTATTAATTCGTCATATTAATAATAATCACATCTACTGTTCGAGTGTTGAATCTCGTACTATACTCGTACTTCTGGTTTAATTTACGTGTATATGCTGTTGAAGCCTTCCGTTTGAATTGGACAAAACGGACTAGTTTTGAAACATTAGGTTAAAATCTGATAGAAAACGTGGACTAATGACAGTTTTAATTTTAAACCACGGTTGGGAATTTCAGTTTCTTTCTCATTTCAGTTTTTTTCTCAAACCATGGTTTAAACTCGGGACTATCTTTAGTCTACGTGTTATAGGCGGTATGGGTTTTATGTTTAATGCGCGGAACCTAATTTAAAAAAGTAGCAGTAGTTACTTGCTGTAACTTCAACTATCTGCTAGTGAATTCCGGGCGAAAACAGGCTAGCCGTGTCGGAGGTTAGCCGGAACAAACAGACAGACAAACAAAGCCCCAATTATTTTTTTATAATTATTTGCCGTAATTATACTTTCGTAGGCATTTAGTAAAATGCTGTTATTTTGACATTAAACACAGCTGCAATCTATTTATATCTAGATATAAATAAATGTCTAGAAATATCTAGATATAACTAAATAGCAAATAAATCTACTAAAACTTTCATAGGCATTTAGTAAAATGCTGTTATTTTGACATTAAACACAGCTGCAATCTATTTATATCTAGATATAAATAAATGTCTAGAAATATCTAGATATAACTAAATAGCAAATAAATCTACTAATACTTTCATAGGCATTTAGTAAAATGCTGTTATTTTGACATTAAACAGAGCTGCAATTTATTTATATCTAGATATAAATAAATGTCTAGAAATATCTAGATATAAATTAATTGCAAATAAATCTACTAATACTTTCATAGGCATTTAGTAAAATGCTGTTATTTTGACATTAAACACAGCTGCAATTTATTTATATCTAGATATAAATAAATGTCTAGAAATATCTAGATATAAATTAATTGCAAATAAATCTACTAATACTTTCATAGGCATTTAGTAAAATGCTGTTATTTTGACATTAAACACAGCTGCAATTTATTTATATCTAGATATAAATAAATGTCTAGAAATATCTACATATAAATAAAGTGCAAATAAATCTAAAGAATAAAAAATAAACCTAGACAAAATAGTTAAAAGTTTGGGAGTCTATATGTTTGTTACTTCTCTACGCCGAAACGGCTCAACGAATTTGAGTGCAGTTTAATCTGTCCGCATCAGGACAAAAATAACAATAGATTAATGAATGAAACTTGCCTCGAACGAGGCTTGCTGATTCGGACAGATTAAAATGAAGATAGCTTATTACCAGGATGATATTAGGCTACTTTTGTCCCGGAAAATTGTCTTGTGGGATACGTAGTCATCGCACGCGCGATTGTAGCCGTAGGACGCAGTGAGTCGATCCCTATAGAGGTTTCATATTAACTTACGATACATCATTGATAGTGTGTGATATAAAGAGACCAAACAAACGTCCAACCCAAATTAAGTTTCTGCTATCTGATATGCAAGTACATTGAGGATTTAGACCAAACATATTTAGAGATTTTAGCCACATTCGTAAAATATAATGTTTAAGTTTGACTTTTTGACTGGCCGGCTGGCGCAGTTGGTAGATCCATACCGTATGAGGGTCAGTCCCGGGTTCGATCCCCGGTCAAATCAAACATTTGCATGAATATGTCTGTTTGACCTGTGTTTGTGAGTTTATATGTACAAGTATGTATATCAGTAATTTTACCATGTCAGGTTACCATAGTACAGCCTCTGCCTAGTTTGGAACTTAAAGACCTTGTGTGTGGATGTTATCCCATACTAAATTATTATTCATATACGAGTGCCTCTATTATATAGGTATACTTAACCACAGTAATATTATACTTTCGGAGTTATTGTAACTCTTGTAAGTACGCACATTGTGACGTTTCATCGTGCCTCTTAGAAGATAGATCAATAAATATCCTCGAGCCAAGGAGCAGACTCAAACAGGCGCCAAGTACATAACCTATATAAGCAATAATAATACAGCGTAGTCATCGTTTACCAAACTACAATATTATACCCTATTTCCACGACCCCTGCCGTGCTTCCATTACCCCAACACAGTATAAACAATTTCACGGGCTCCAGATAACGACCGGATCGATACAGGCGAAACTCGTACGTGATACGCGAAGCCTTTCTGGGTTATTTGATAACAATACATCTACTATTCACGGCCTATTGTCTAGCTGGAGTGGTTATGCTAAACCTAAAGGTGTCGTACTTACGGTGCGGGTTGGTGTTGCGGGTTACATGAGCTCCACGGTGCACTCCGAGCGAAGGGGTCAGTTCGCGGGACGACAGGACCTTCCCGGGCCCACTCAACCATCAACTTGCGTAACATTTATATAACGAGGCACATGTAGTCCGCGAACGGGTCTCGAAGGCGCGCTGGCGGTCAGAGACGTCGCCTCCGGCCTGCCATATTGGTTTCGATCGTCACCGCGCGTTGGCGGCCGTCTCCCGAATCGCGGCTCGTTGAACTACTTCGATTGGCGTTTCAGTAATCGGGATTACTTGTGATAATCTGGATGTCGCGACGTTTAGGTTCGGTGGGAAAATAAAAAAATGTGGATCGTTCGGGCGGAGCGACGGGCCGGCTGCGAGAGGCACATGCCGCTCGATAGTCGAGCGCGTGCGCGGGGCCTCCGTGACGTCACGTGGCGCGCCGCCGCCGTGCTCTGCGGGGCACCCTCTCAATGGGCCGCCGCTGCCGCCCGAATCCTCTGCCCTCCACTTCACACGAGCTCTTTATTTGTCTATCACTCACTCGCCACTCTCCGACACGGCCAATTAACGTCAGCTAAAATCGATGTGGTTTGATTGGGCCGTCGAACAACACTACTGCTTGTATCCGAGGACTTCGAGACACATGCCATTAATTATGAACGGGATCGATTGCTATAGAATTGAACGTTCTCGGTCATTATTTGAATAAATATAAAAAGTGGTGTTTAATCATGGTTTAGGTTTAAGTTGTGCGCTCTGTCAAACTTAATAACTTTGTTAACTTTTTGATCCTAATTCACAATAATCACAAAATTACTATAAGTATTACGTAAGGAATTTTTTGTTGTACTGATGTAGAAATGTACATCGTCACCACGTTGTGAGAACAAAATACCATTTGACACTACTTATGTGGGAATGTATGTATTACAGATTGATATTTTTTTGCGTTTTCTTCAACGCAATGTGAAATCTCCCAAAACACTACTAGTAGTGCTTGGTATTGTTTTCTACGTAGTGCTACGCTGTAGTGCTACGGAGGATACAACATCACTATAAATGACATACCATCAGTGATTAGCCGTGCGATTCTCTAATGATTCGTCGAAGTGCTTGTCGAAGAGCTCACCGATGTCAAATACTTAATAAGATATCGCCCTTGTACACCAAGGTTGTTTTTCCAATGTTTCTTGTCATCTCGTCATATGTTTCACGGATGCTGTCAAAGATGCAATGATGTTTGCTCTTACAGAATCGCACGGCAGCAATCTATGGACGAAGGTAATGTATGTATTCCACATCGAAGTTTTGCCATAACAGAAAATATATATAATTAAATACTAAATACGTCATACATGTATATCTCTCTGATATAACGCAAAATACGCACATATGAGATAAAGCTTGAGTGTGTATACGAGTTATAAGCTTTACTTTCGAATATATCAGGCCGGATGTGCTTAAACTATTATCTCGTATACATACTCTGCGCTTTGGGCCAATTATCATTTTCCGGGTTTGGTCCCAGGCCAAATATACTCATTAGGAATTTGAATTTACGTTAATACGTACTTCTGATACGCACTTTAATTACTAATTAGAGGTGATTACGGTCTATCTATGTATAACCTACGAACTGTTACAGCTCGTTCACCACAAGTTGACAGTTTATTCTACAAGTTATCGATTGTAACGAGCAAATAGACACTACCATGACTAGATAAGCAATATGAAGTGACTAGTCACACTGAACAAACTTTATTTTATTTTTATTAGTCTAGGATTTTTTGTAAAAGTACTCAATATTAATTGTAGTGATACAAATATTTACAGAATAAAGTAAAATAAAAAGTAATCTATAAGCGCCACGGTAAGAAAGTAAAAAAAAGAAAAGTAGCCAAAATGCTGGCAGCGCTGCCACTCTGGATGGCAATGCTAACTTTTGCATGCAATTCTAATAAATTTATATCAAATTCTAATAAATCTAAGATTTGATTTTATGTTACAGTTTTTCATCGATCCATTTTCGAAAATTTGGCATTCATGTCTCCATGATAATCATCGGTCTTGGAATGCGATTTGAACATCAATAAAGCATTAGGTACAAAGCCGTTGCGACTGCCAGCGTGTACAATTACAATACGAGGTCCTTTACCGATGTTTTGAATAGCCCCGCGTTCTGTATCAGACTGCCAGCATTTTTGTGTCACGTGATTTTTATTCACGTAGGTTTCATCTAGGAAAATTATTGACTTACCCTCTCGGCGGTATTTTCTAATGTCTCTGATGTAATGCCACCGCAGGTGCATTATGTCATGACGTTCAATTAATAGTTTCCTCTTTGACTGACATGTTAAATATTTGAAACCAAGCCTACGTATTGTCCGCCTCAAGTATTCACGTGAGCAATGAAGTATATTGTCTTGTTTCAATTCCGCACTCAACTTTCTTAACGACGGGATACATTTTTTGACAGTATACCATTGTGTAATTTTTCTTCGTATGACACCTTCCGTAAAATTGTCGATTTCAATCCTTTTTTTAGGAAAACGGGTTTTCCGTGATGAATTGAAAGTCGCTGAGTTGCCTTGTGCTTCCATAATTCTAACTTCTTTTATAATTATTTTATCGTTAATAACATTAACTAGCTCACCCCTTCCGCGGCTTCGCTCGCGTGGCCTCGCGGAATACGGTGGCTATAAAATAAAGATTACCTTTATTACATACTTATTATAATATCAGCTATCTGCCAGTGATAGTGTCGTCAAAATCAGTCCAGTCTTTGTGGAGATAATTCAAGTGGCGGAAGCATAGCTTTGCATCTCGACGGTTTGGCTTCGATACTGGAGTAGGACACTTGTTAGTATTTCTAACAAAGAAATTCTCAATAGCAGTCTTGGAGTCTACAACAGTTACCCCGTAAGTGGCCTATTACGTTTAAATAAAGAATGAAGAGTAAGATAAGAAAGATAAGTGGGATTGCTCCGTATTGCATGGGACCAAAACATATCTAGCGAAAGTAATTAAATTTAAAAATACCTCTGCCTACCCCTTCGAAGATCTATATATCTTATCTTCGCGTGACGATATGATGTGTATGTTCATATGTATGTATAGGTATATGTGTTTAATAATTATTATTACGTTACGTAAAAGTTTATTTTCACATGGTTTTGAGTGAATCGAACCAGGGTTTTTTTCCTATAAATTTCATGATTTACGCACGCTCTTTGGGATAACTGAAATTAAAAAAACACGTGTTCAGTCCATAGTTTTGTCACACTACTTATTATTTTCAAGTTTATTTAATCCGAGTTTTGTGTGAATCGAACCAAGGAATAATATTTTCCATACAAACTATACCACCCTCTTTTACCCCCTTAGGGGTTGATTTATATTAGATCTATCTATATGTTATTCCAGAGCTCAAACGTTCTACATTCCGAATTTTACTAAAATTGGGTTAGTGGTTACGGCGGTACGTGGTAACAAATGTTCACACGCAAACTTTCGCTTTTATAATTCTGCGATATCCAATACAAACTTTCATTCTTATTTCAACCTCTTCGTGCCCTTTTTTTACAAAAAATATGTCTTTTCTAAGGTCTAGTCTATTTTGTAGATAGAAGAGCTCTTAAATCTTATTCCTTCCTCACCATTCCGATCCCGAACTACTCGTTCCGGCCTAGCATTGCATCCATATACTGTTCAAAACTTCTTACCACGAACGAAAAAAATTGGCAGTTCCTACCGCTGTCACGTACCTAAAGTATGAAAATTTCTTCCCGGCGTATGTTTGTAGGGTTCCGTGCCCAAAGGGTAAAACGGGACCTTATTACTAAGACTCTGCTGTCCGTCCGTCTGTCTGTTTGTCTGTCCTTCTGTCACCATGCTGTATCTTATGAACCGTGATAGATAGACAGTTGAAATTTTCACAAATGATCTATTTCTGTTGCCGCTATAACAACAAATATTTACATATATTTAACAGAATAAAATAAATATTTAAGGGGCTCCAGGACAACAAACGTGGTTTTTTTGCTCGTTTTATAAATAATAGAAAGGAACCCTTCGTGCGCGAGTCCGACTCGCACTCGGCCGGTTATTTCTTGCAACTATGACTCTGGGTCTATCGAGCGGGGCGTGAAAAATCATCTCTCAGTTCATCATAGGTATGGCGATGAACACAGCTTCATCATCATCATCATCATCTCAGCCGTAGGAAGTCCACTGCTGAACATATGCCTCCCCCATAATTTTCCAAAAGGACCGGTTGGAAGCGGCCTGCATCCAACGTCGTCTTGCGACCTTTATCAGGTCGACTGTCCGCCGTGTCAGTGGACGACCTACGCTGCGCTTGCCGGTCCGTGGTCTACATTCCAGAACCTTCCGGCCCCATCGGCCATATGTTCTGTGTGCTGTGTGCCCTGCCCACTGCCACTTTAACTGGCTAATCTTCTGGGCTATGTCGGTGACTTTCGTTCTTCTACGGATCTCCTCATTTCTGATTCGATCACGTAGAGAAACCCCGAGCATAGCCCTCTCCATAGCTCGTTGTGCGTCTATGGGCTTAGTTATGAGGCCCAAGTAAGAGACCACGTTTCAGTGCCATAAGTCATAACTGATAACACGCAGTTTACGACTGCATTAATAGAGTTCGCTTCTTGATTCCATCTCCGCTTTATCCAGCAGGCGAGAGCGAATCACTTTGAATAACCATCATACTCGTATCATATTATAAAAAAAGGCTTTCGAGGTTTTATCCTCGTACTCTCGCGTGTTTCAATAAGACCAAATAAACTTCTACGAAATTAGAACATATTGATACTTAAAATTATGTTTACTTACTTCATCCTCCTCGCTGCTGATGGAACATCTCCTCAAAACTTTTATATAAATTTCATTGTTTAGTATGTTTTCATTAACACTTTCATCACTTTTGGAGTAATTATTTTCAGTACAACCATCACCAATAACGTCATTACCTGTAATATTAGTACTTCTCTTGTCAATATCGATATAAAATATATATGTATCGTTTGATACAAACTCATTTAAATCTAAGTTAGAATTTAATTGTTTGGCAGTCCAATCACTTGAAATGGTTGCCACGTCAGTAATATCTTTATCGGCTTTACAACAAATATGGAATATGTTCAAAAAGTTTCGAAAAGCCTTTTGAAAGGCTTTGAAGTTCCAACAAATAAATGTGTTCATGACTTCGCCTTTTCAATACTAACTGAATAAACTAACGCTAATGTGATGGAAATCATTGCTAACCTACGCAATAAAATATAATAGACTAGCTGCTCTCCGCGGTTTCACCCGCGCGGTGATGGGTGATGATGAATCTTGTATAGCCTATGTTACTCAGGGTGAAAGTAGCTTTCCAATGTTGAAAGAATTTTTGAAATCGGTCCAGTACTTTTTGAGCCAATTCGTTACAAACATACATACACAACTTTCCTCTTTATAATATTAGTATAGAAGTGTAGATATGATACACAATTAATAAGCTTATCAAAACTGTTGGCATTGATAAATATTTAATCAAGACCCTCTGATAGTATCTACTATTTTATTAATTTTGGAGGTTCAAAAAAAACATAATAACCAATTATACAATCATTTCATATAATAAGTAATATTTACAAATTCAAACATACAATTTACATTTATATTTAATTAAAGTAAATTACAAATACAACTTGACCAAAGCTATATTAATATGATTAGAATATTGCAATTATACAAATATATCAAAATTACCAAAAAATATATAAAAAATTACAAGTATTTTACATAATAAAGTCAATAAAACAGAATATTATAATTTTAATCAACAATTACCTATAAAAAAACGTAGATCCATGCAAATGTGTACCTAAATAGTCTGATTTTATTTTGCGCATTGGATAGATAGATAGAGTGTATAATATGGTAACATTTTATAAAACCACAGTAAATACGTGAGTCACATGTTATTTCTTATACCCTGGACACCGAGAGTACAAAACTGTTTAAAAAAAACACAAAATATAAATATGTTTTATTAATAATAGCCTATAATAGTAGATATTCTATGTAGCTGCAAAAACATGAAAGTCTTAAAAATATTTGAGCCTAATGTCTTATGCCTATCAACTATATATTGCGAAAATGTCCAATATGCGTCGTAATGGTTATAATGTATATAAAACAAATTATTGTCGTATTTATATCGGAATAGGGATATATCAAATTAGGGGCCTTACTTATAAACGCTGTAAACTTCAAATGACGTTATTTATAAGTGCGCATTACAGAGTTGTTCTGCGCCGTACCAAGTGATGTTATTTAAATTTAAGCAACTTTTATAAGTAAGGCCGTTTAAGCCCGGGAGGTAGGTTGGAAGACATTATTGATAGCACTTTACTACATTAGGGCCTTTATTAATAAACGTTGCGTAAACCTATATAAGGCGTAACATGCTTCGTCTTGCTTTCACGCGTGACATTTACTGCAAGCGAAAAATTGACAGATAGATGTTTTAACTACTCGGGGTGTAAGCCAAGTTTATTAATAAGGCCGAATAAGTCTACTACACTAGAATTTTTGTCTATCCTAGTTTTATAATAAATCTTACGGTTTTTCGAAAAAACGCGAAAGCCCCATTTTTTAAACCTTTAACCTTGAATAAACTTGATAATGACCTTTTCAAGTATACGGGATCGATGGGGACTTTTCAGCATTTATGATGTTTCAATTTCAAATATGCATACCAACTTTTAGCTTTATGCGTAGCCAATTTGTAGTTACATTACTATTTTAGAGCTAATTTGACCGTACTACATTGTTTCGGTAGCTGTAATAGTCTGTTCTAATACAAGTGTAAAGGAAAATCTGTCGTTTTGCAAAAAATTTGGGAAACAAAGGAATAGTTAATCGCCGAGGGCGAATTCCTACTTAGTGAGGGTTAACACAGTTGAGAAGTCTGTACGCAAAAATAGCTTAATATTATAAAGGTCTGTTCAGATAAACACGAGAAGATGACATAGCTTTTATCTGACCAGATATTAAGACCAAATATAAGTATCTCAAAATCATAAAAGTAAAATAAGTATCGTAAAGAAAATATAACACTACCTATCTTACTGTATAACGTGGACTAAGATGTCATATGTGAAATTCCCTTAAACCATGTTTAACACTTGGGACTATCTTTAGTCCACGTTTAATTGTTATAAGAAGTCGGTATAGGTTTTTATGGCGCACACACAAAGAGATTTTACAAACCAAAGAGTTTTTCTTAAAGATTATAACTCACACTCTTCTCTCTAAGAACAAGGCCCGTGTCCTAGTAGTATAAAAGTGTGAGCTGATTTAGCTGTCAATATACCCTAAGATGACGATAATAGTGACAATTGAGTGAGAATAGTGAAAACAATTGTGTCTAACGGCCGTTTTCAATATTCTATCCATCCATAGTTTTCCTTACTACCGATAGAAATTTGACATAACGTCCATACAAATCGTGTCAAATATCTATCTCTAGTAAGGTAAACCGACGATAGATAGGTTATTGAAAACGGCCGTAAGTGAATGTAACATTACTTAATTAAGTCGTCAGTAAAGGAGGCCATTTGAGAGGCCATGTTGCGGCTCTCTGAAAACTGTCAACTTATGCATATATTGATCACGTGTATAAAATAACAATGTTTATGTTATTTTCTGTAACAATAAATAGCTACTTATATATTAAATCTATGAACTGTCGATCGACAGGTTAGGCCTTTATTGCCTGATATACTTATTATAAATTGCACATAAATTGTTCAAGCTAAAGACTAGAAGATCAAAAATATACAGACAAGATTTATTCAAGGTAATCCGAATAGTTTTAAACCGAAAGATATACGCATATGAAAAATCTTCAGGTCCCCAGCGCACACGAGGCACAATTTTGTTTGTTTATAGCTTTATACACCGGATCTTTTTTAACGAGGCAGTGTGAACAGAGACTTACCTACTTGGTAGTTAACAACTTCAAGCTAATGTTAGCTTCAAGCTAATAAATCTTATTACTATTGTATAACTTGAACTACTATTGGATAATTATATTTTTTTAAGTAGGCTAATAATAACAATATTATTATTAATATGAGTGCATAGTAATAATGTGAAATAGAATTTTTGTATATTTCACAAATAAGCTAATGAATAGCATAATTTTTGACATGTAATTCTTTATTGCCAATAAACATCAATATCAATATCAATATCAATATCAATATCAATATCAATATCAATATCAATATCAATATCAATATCAATATCAATATCAATATCAATATCAATATCAATATCAATATCAATATCAATATCAATATCAATATCAATATCAATATCAATATCAATATCAATATCAATATCAATAACAATATCAATCTCAATATCAATCTCAATTTCAATATTAATATCAATATCAATATCAATATCAATAACAATATCGATATAGATATCGATATCAATATCAATAACAATATCAATATCAATATCAATATCAATATCAATATCAACATCAATATCAATATCAATATCAATATCAATATCAATATCAATATCAATATCATTATCAATATCAATATCAATATCAATATCAATATCAATATCAATATCAATATCAATATCAATATCAATATCAATATCAATATCAATATCAATATCAAATATCAATATCAATAACAATATCAATATCAATATCAATATCAATATCAATATCAATATCAATATCAATATCAATATCAATATCATTGATTTCTTACAGGTTTGCGATTGTTATACACTGAAATTTGACCACTTTAGCTTTTGTTTTTAATTAAAATTAATGTTATGTTTGGTCATTGGATTATCTTCAACGATCATTCGATTCCAATTGGTATTTATGATAAAAATATAATGTATCGCATAAAAGTGTAGTAATACTGAAAGGCGTGATTATGTACTTAATCAGGGTTCATATGGCAAAGTATCAAAATTTAATTCGCCTTTTTTCATACCTTTAATTTAATAAATCCTGGGGAGCCCAAAGTTACAAAAGCAACGGTTAGGTCCCAATTTTATGCAAGCGTCTGTGGTTTCAGTATTACTACACCTTTTTGGTACGCGCTGTATAAATCAAACCCAATTATCGCTTGGAGGTAATTTAAAATTGAAGTCCATATTCCAGTCCATATTAATTTATTAATATTATATACCATTCTATTAATTCTGGATAGCCATCGAGATCTCATCCAGATTTTATTCAACAAATACAAGGTTGAATTTAGTTACTGGAACATTATTCTTGCGTTTTCGTTATTCTTAGACCCTCTCACACACGCGGACTTTGTGTCGAGATACGGAACGCGTTTTATGAGCGCGCGACTGTATCGTTATTGACGCTTGCTAACCGCATTTGTAAATACACGACTTACGCAATGCACACGAAACAGTCGCATTGTACTGATTCATCTTCGCAACTTAATCCATCTGAACTAGTAAATATTTCTCTACAAAAAGTTGTGTCATATTTTTAATTAAAATCTGTATACCATGCTCTGAAGTCATTACATCTTACACTCCTGCCGCTGCCTGGGACGCAATTCAAATGTAGATCCAATTGTAACTATAAACTATTACCTACCAATTAACCTAATCAGTCAATATCAAGGCTCTTGAAACTGCTAGTGAAGCTGGCAAACATCCCTCTGCTCGGCTTCTTGATTCTCTTCTTTTCGTCAGCCTTGAAGATTTCAGTTTCTATCAGCCAGTCTCGGTAGTTCTCTTCCATATTTTTCCTTTGTTCTTCATGCAGTTGCTTAACTGGTACTCCTGTGCCGCCGAAGTCTTCAGGCAGGAGTTCTTTATCGACGATAGACTCGGGGCCTTCAGAGGAGAAGTTGAGGAGGTTCAAGAGATTCGAATGGATAAGTGGCTTGACAAGACACATCACTTGGTTGATGAACGAGACGGTATGGACCACATGGATCTTCTTCAGACGACAGGGATGCGCGTTCTAGAATAACAATAATGGTAAGTTAGAATAACCAGATTGAAATTGTCGTAGTTCGCCAAATATACATTTGTTGATTGATATTTTACATATAAAGATACTTAATTAGCTTAATTACGAAAAGGCACTACACATTATTACAATTTTACAGTTGCTATAGAATGTCTATATTTTGGTCGAAGGCAGCAAACAGTTCAGCAACCCACCAGACGATAATCGATTGGCAGCTTCGCATAGTACAGATGTTAGCAGCATTGTCCCTTTAAATCATAATGATGATATATTGAGTTAAATTCATAGATAAGTGTCGTTGTTTATCTCAATAAATCAATTACATTTCAATCTCAAATTATTGAAATGAGTAGCTGACTGCCCGCGGTTTAGCTGGTATTGCCTACGGGATACTCGTAGATTAACCGTATTTAATATTAATATTGTATGATGTACACAGAGTGGATAGAAATGACTGATTTTTCATGAAGGTCCAAATACATCGGTATCTATGGGTTAAAACATGAATCCCAAATAATTGTTTTTTTTTTTACTTTACCTAATCTGTGTTTGTAAGCCTATGCCCGAAACGTATTATCAGATCGATTTTGGTAATACAAGAACAATATCCCTGAATTCTAATGAATTAATTTCAGCGAGCGTTTAGAGGCGAGTAAGTTTCAAAATCCGTCCAGTCGCTTTTACGTCATGGGTGAACATCCACACAGGATGTCAGTCAAACAAACAAAATTTAAAATGAGATAATTTTGGAGTCTCACAATCAAAACAAAAATCATCTCACAATCACAATCAATCTCACAATCACAATCTCACAAAAATTAAATGTTAACCTAATTATCGAATATGTAGTTTACCGACATAATATTGGCCATACAGCTTTATTATAGATCCTACTAAGATTATAAACGCGAAAGTTTGTGAGTATGGATGTATGGGTGTATGGACGTGTGTTACTCTTTTACGCTCAAATCGCTGGGTCCGTTTCGATGAAATTTGGTATGGAGGTAGATGAGGCGCTGGATTAACACATAGGATACTTTTCATCATCATCATCCATCACCACGTGGGTGAAACCGCGGGGCGCAACTTCTATATATTTATAATACAGTCACAGAAGAACCAACCTGAATGTAATGCATAAAAGCTCGAAGTGCGGGCAGCGTCACCCTAGTCAAGTGGCCGATACTGCAGCCCTTCATGTCAAAAATGACAATGTAGCCCTCAGAGAGCCTGTCTTCAGAGAGCTTGATGTCGTTGAACATGCAAAAGACACGCACTGCATCCGCGAAGTTCAGTTTGCTGTAGTCGAACTCTGACAGCCGGTAGAGCAAGACGTGGTACCCTTCCGTCGTCTTGTTAGGAAAGGCCACCATATGCCTGGAAAGATATTAAAAGTTTACTTTTTATTTTATTTTATTTACATGTTTTTAGTTTATTTATTTATTAAAGAAGACGAACAGCTGATATTTTACTTTATAAATACTTATTATAGCACCTGAAAGCCAATTAAAAATTCTAGCGGTTATATAATAGTTTATATGAACATGACGTAAGCATTCATATAAAAGATTATTGTAATTATATCAAAAACAGTACTCCAATTTCATCTATTCTACTTAATCAATCTAAAAAAATATTTTGTATATCTTAGATGTCAACCTATTTCTAAATAACTTCTACATTACGTATTATATAATTTTTTATTAAATAATTGAGCGCTAAGTAACTATTTAAATATAGTAACGATTGATCATGAAAAATTATTATCATAATGTATATAACCAAATATTTGTTAAATCCAAGTATATGCTCAGAAATTCAATCAAGTGAAAGACAAGGAAGAACCCACTTAAAGTAGTAAGAAGAAGACTTTTTAGTATATTTTAGAAGAATCAACGCTGTTGGGCAAGATGCCAACATTAGTAAGCTATCAAATAATGATATCAATAACACTACCAATATATTTTACGAGTAACCAGATTCACTGAAGTAAATAAGTCAGATATTTCCAACAGTACTAGGCGAGACGCAACCGCGAGTTTTCTGCACTCTCATTGAAAAAGACCACCGGATGTGGTTGAAACTATAGTTGGAAAGATCTGACTAATTTTCATGTTTCTCATAATATACTAACATAAAAAAAACATCTATAGGTATAAACAAATTTTCTAAATATTTTTCAAGGATGCATGTGTGATAGTAAAACCGGGGGTGCATTACAGTTGTGAAGGCTTTATCTTTATCGCCATCTGACACTTGGTGCGAGAGGGACATCAATATCCTGTGAATCTACGAATAGTTACCAAAAATACTATTTCTTATAAAAAATATTTCTTCATGGTTATACCGCCTGAGTCTTAGTTTAATCAAAAACGATCATGTCACCTTTACACATTCAAGGATACCAACAGAGCATTATAATTAAATAGACAAGAACTTCTGGTCACTCCACAGCATATTGTACTGTTAATTAATATGTATTACCTGCAATTAGATGTGTCTAAGATAATGCTAGGAAACCTGGCTTGTTCATAATTACTGCAGTGTCATGACGATTTGTCTCACTCTGATAACTTAGCTACTCGTTATCATGGCAACAGTAATAAAACAACTACTTACTCGTACATATGCTTATAATTATAAAATAACTAGGTTCGCGCTTATCATTATAACATAGCTAATTTCTCGTAGACCTTACTCCAGTAACATTGGCAGGAGAAAAAGTAGCGTTACGTGGTCTTCTTAACTTATCTTATCTTTAACTATAATGCCACAGATCACAAACAAGAGAGATACGAAAAGGGGGCGGGGCCGGTGTCGCAGCAATATGCCCAAAAACAGAACACATTGTTCACGGTGGTTCGCAATATATGTATTATGTGACTGAACGCGCGTCGTGATATTGCATAGAAACAGTTTATAGTGCTTGCTCTGTACTAACGAAGAAATATTCAAACGTTAACGACAGGCCTGTTGGTCTAGTGGTTAGTGACCCTGACTGCTATGCCGGAGGTCGTGGGTTCGATTCCCACCCAGGACAAATGTTTGTGTAATGAGCACGATCATTTGTTCTGTGTCTGGGTGTAATTTATCTATAATATGTATGTATTTAGAAATATATAAGTATGTTTATCAGTTGTCTAGTACCCATAACACAAGCTCTGCTTAGCTTGGGACTAGATGGCGTTGTGTGGTAGTTGTTAAGTTTTAATACCGCAGTGGATAATGAACTTATGGAAGCTAACAATACGTTGAATCGCGGAATACGGCCGCTGCTTGCGACACCAGATTTCGTACTCAGCGCACGGATTGGCATCTATATAGATCTCTACGTATAATGCATTCATTCAAGTCATCATTTACTTATGCCACAAATTAGAGGCACGTCGGTTTTGTTGTTTTGGTTACAAAACTCCATCTATTTAAATGTAAGTATAATAATAATATCTATAACGAATCTACTAACTAATTTAGGTACCTACTGGGTAGATATGTAGTACTGGGTCGAGCACCTCAAATGGGTCGAGCACATCACAATCTTAAGTAAGTGTACACGTATTAAGATTGTGATGTGCTCGACCCAGTGTACAATAGCACAAAATATACTAAGTTCTAAACTTATGTATCTAAGTGTATACACCGAATTTACAATCTTATATCAGTAGTGCAACCTTAACTATGATTCTTCTCAGTTAAATTTCGCAACTTAATTAATAGTCTACATTTCTATAACATTAGGTTGTCTGTTCTTTTGTTAAAAAATCTATGAATTGCTTAAAAGCAAGTTGCGATTTCATCCATGTGCAGTAAGATTAATTACCAATGACCATTAGGACTATTATAATATATAAACCGAAAGACAAGATCTCTGCAGGACTCTGAACTGGATCACCGGTATCCTGGGGTCTTATTCTCTATGTCAATTCAAACCGTAACGCGCTGCTTTACAGTATCTCTAAGGAATGTTCGTAAAATCATTACAATTTCACTATAATTACTTGAAGATATCATAGTGCATGAATGCCTCAATATAGCGAAAAGGGATGTCCCATGTGCTACGGCCTCTGTCCCGAAGGAACAGCGAGCGTAGCACAAACAATTTACGAAAAAGTATTCGTATCGTAGGCGTCAACGCGTCACACTTCGGCGTGCAAACTTATGTGTTATCTGTGTCACAATTGCCCTAGATAAATACAGTTTATACTGTTTCACGTGAGCGATACGATAACGTTACACATACGCAGTTGTTCGAGTTAGATAGGAAAAGTCCGTGAACTTATTAATTTGTCCAATGATAATAATTCGATTGTTTTAGTATAAATCATTTTGCACCATTTGCTTGGCATCCAATATTTACGCATCATCATCACCATCATCATCTCAGCCGTAGGACGTCCACTGCTGAACATAGGTAGGCCTATGTTCAGCAGTGATTTTCCAAAAGGACCGGTTGGAAGCGGCCTGCATCCAAAGTCGTCCTACGACATTTATCAGGTCGTCTGTCCACCGTGTCGATGGACGACCTACGCTGCGCTTGCCTGTCCGTGGTCTCCACTCCAGAACCTTTCGGCGCTATCGGCCATCTGTTCTGCGTGCTATTTGCCCTGCCCACTGCCACTTCAACTGGCTAATCTTCTGGGCTATGTCGGTAACTTTCGTTCTTCTACGGATCTCCTTATTTCTGATTCGATCACGTAAAGAAACCCCGAGCATAGCCCTCTCCATAGCTCGTTGTGCGACTTTTAGCTTAGTTATGAGGCCCATAGTGAGAGACCACGTTTCAGTGCCATAAGTCATCACTGGTAACACACATTGGTCTAAGACTCTTGTCTTGATTCGAGGCACTGAGGTATTTTTGACGAGAAGACGTCGCGAAGTTTCAGGAACGCTGCCCAGCCGAGTTGGATTCGACGATTGACCTCTTTCTCGAAGTTGGACCTGCCTAGTTTGACAGTCTGTCCCAGGTAGATGTACTCGTCAATAACTTCGAGAACTGAGTTCCCAACTGATATTGGGGTAGGTACAACATGGGCATTAGACATAATTTTCGTCTTGTCCATGTTCATCTTAAGGCCTACCCATTGTGAAACTCTATGGAGGCCTTCGAGCATTGTACTGAGGTCTTCCATGGATTCTGCCATGACTACAATATCGTCGGCAAATCGAAGGTGAGTGATGTATTCACCGTTAATATTGATGCCAAGTCGTTGCCATTCCAGAAGCTTAAAGGCGTCTTCCAATGTACCGGTGAACAGTTTCGGAGATATTACGTCTCGTTTTCTCACGCCTCTTTGCAATGGAATTGCCTTCGAACTCTGCTGTTGTACTCGGACTGACATGTTGGCGTTTCTGTACAAACACTTCAGTGCTTCAATATACCGATACTCTAGAGAGACTTCAAGCACTGCCCACGTCTCGATCGAATCAAAGTCCACAAAAGCTAAACATAGAGGCAAATTATACTCTTCGGTCTTCTGTATAACTTGCCGTAGCGTGTGTATATGGTCTATGGTACTATAGCCTTTTCGGAAACCGGCTTGTTCCGAAGGCTGGAATTAATCAAACCTGCGACTGAGACGGGTCGTAATGACCTTCGAAAACAGCTTATAAACATGGCTCAAAAGCGAGATAGGTCTGTAATTCTTAAGTAAAGAGTTGTCACCTTTCTTGAAGAACAGCACCCCCACGCTTTTGTTCCATGCTTCTGGCATTGACCTACGAGTAAGACGGTATTAAAGAGCTTCTGAAGGACTTTAAGTACCGGTGCTCCACCCGCTTTCAGAAGCTCAGATGTGATACCGTCGTCACCCGGTGCCTTGTTGTTCTTAAGCTGTTTCAAAGCCATTCTAATCTCGTACAGGCTGATGTCGGGGATATATTCGGTATTATGTCGGGTCAGCTTGGCTCTTGGATCTTTGACCGAGCTGCTAACAGGTTTAGCGACCGAGGTGTATAACTGTCCGTTGAAACTCTCGACCTCTCCTAACACTTCTGCTTTGGTCGACGCTACTTCTTCTTTTCTTCTCTCTTCAACTTCGTCGACTGGCTTTGCCCAATAGACATGTCTCTTGCAAACACTTTGGAGTCTTTTTTCCGCTCTAGCGTCTCTTTAATACGATTTGTATTTAAGAACTGGATGTCGTGTCGCAAGGACTTCCATTTTTGTCTATTGAGCAGCCTATATGCTTCAGCATCATCCGAAGACTGCAGTTTTAATAAGCGTCGTTCAGCCATGAGCTTGAGGGTAGCGTTGGAGAGTGTCTTTGGCCTATCTGTACGGTGGAGTTTAAAGTACTTGGAACCCACTGTATGGACAGTTTATACTAACCTGTTATTGATCTCATCCACTGAAGCGATGTTTTCAAGGCAATTGAAGCGATTGGACAGCTCAAGTTGAATTTCAGCGTTAGTTTCATTCATAAATCTTGTATTATATTTACGCATATAATAAAAGATTAATGAATGAAACTAACGTCGATAGATGCATACGTATTAACTCATTCTAATTATATTAAAGGTTTAATTTTATGTATGTGCTAATTACACCCAAACCAAAAAGTTGAAGTAGGTAAACGCCCCAAGACCCTGCGATTGTATGCAAATGATCGATTGTCATCATATTACAGAGGTTAATGCCGTCTTATGTCGATTACTTTTATTGCTAACTGCCTAATTGTTTCGTAATTTAAATAAATGCAGGTATACCTAGTAGCTAAAGGGTTATTAGGCCAAGAACCCAGGGCTACCAGATGTCACTTAATATCTGATGAACAAAATGTGGAAGACTTAACTAGTAACAGTGGCGGACAATGCTATTGTTGGCGACACCATTTATCATGATGAGAACCTCACACCATACTTGGACGTATCACTGTAGTTATCCTCCAAATGAGGATCTTTTAAGAAATACATTGAAGACCACTAACTGAATATTAAAGTAATTAGGTTAGCACTTTTAAACAACCAATACAATTTTACTATGGTGGATGGAAGAGTGGCTGCATTGCTACGTCAGATGATAATACTATTGATTTGCATAAATTAGGCGCCAGCCTAATTTATGCAAATTAATTAACGTTAATTAATTAAATAATTAATTAACATTATTAACGCCTCGAGACGACGGCAAGAGAGAATCTCTCATCCGGTGGAAGATGGGACGGCCCCTTGTTTGGGACGTTGCATGTGTAGACACACTGGCGCCGTCTCATCTCCCTGGGACGATTGATCGAACTGGCGCTGCCGCGACTAACATTGGGTTCCTATACATAGAAACGGATCGTTTTGCTTACGACTCGTAACTTTTAACACTTTTTGTAGACAATTGTCAAAAAGTAACGAGTCGTAAGAAAAACGAACACGGGGTAAAGCAGAAGACCGTCATAAATATAAATATTTAGATAGTATGTACCTACATTTTTGTGCCGTTTGGCGTAGAGACTTTGGGAGACGTCCGCTTACAATTATAAAATGTAGGTGAACATTGCAATTTAATTTTTCAAAGTAATACACATCCTTGGATGGGATTCGGCGACTAGGACACCGATGCATGCCGTCCGAGCATCGAGCTCTCTATTTGATTGTAACCGTCGTATGGGAACGGAAATTGCAATGTGTGATCATGCTAGGCCGGCGTCAGTGATTTCAAATTATATAGGTTAACTAAATGACTTACGTGATATCCATAATGGTCTTGTTCTTAGGCGAGAGTGGGTCACGGTTGGTGAACAGATCCGGCGTGTTGGCGCGAAGGGTGAAGTAGCATTCTATGGTATCTTTGGTCTCCTTCACCTTGTAGTAGTTAGAATGCAGGAACAAGAGGATGTACTCGTCTGATATGTGAGGCAGGTGTGGCTGACTTTTCATCCTGAAATCGGGAAAAAGAGCCGTGTTTTAAGAAAGTTTGACATTGGAAGAATGAAAAAATTTTCGATTTTCTCTTTCTAGAAATGATCATAGTCATCAAACATTACTTTACCGGCTGACCTGTCAGCAGCTTCGCTCGTCTACAATGTAAGTCAGTCTGTCTTTCCTAAGTTGAAAAGGCTGATTGAACTGTAATTTGAATACCGTCAGATAACATTTTCACAGAATATTAGTTATTAGGGCGGATAGATAATGAGAATCCCAAACAGTAAACAAGGATCCCCTACAAGAAACGTGTTATTATTCTTAGCGAACATACAGGCATACAAACAAACAGACAGCAATTTTAAATTACTTTTTTATGTAAGTAGTTCGTATAGCCTTTCATATGCATTTAGTGAAAAACTGTTAATTTGGAATCAAATCAAATCAAATCAAACCAATCCAGATCAAATCATTTATTCCTGTAAAAGCCTACGAGGCCACTTACAAATTACAAGACATACAAACAGGTACCTACAAGAAGAAACAAATACAAGAAACACAAATAGTAACAGATACAAGAATTACAAACAGTAGACACTTCAATTTTATATGTATGTATAGATTTATCTATAGTGATAATACCATTGCATTAAGTAAAATATTGCCCTTATATACAACCGGACTGCGTATGGAATTTGAAAATATTAATAACCCAAATGACTGCGAAATAGGCGCAATAGGTCGGTCGTTAATGTTCAAGACTTTGAACTCTTGCTTCAACTAAAGAGTCATTAATAAATGGATAATGAGCGTTTTGGTTGTGTCTCAATTGACTTGAGAGCATTAAGCTGATACCTTGCAAAACCATTGATGGGAACAGTGGTAATTGATCGATCATATGTGGAACTCCACATAGATGATACCGTGTGCTGAATAAAAATGGACCAGCTGTTCCAATGTAAAGTAATGTTGGGCCTTTGTTTTGAGTGCTCAGTTTCCTGACTACTATTTGAGATCAAAACAACCTAACCACAGACACCAAGGTCCGAACCCTTGTTTTACTTATTGTTTTCCTGCTATTTTATTTTACATGTTAAATTTATTTAAATCATGCTTGTAACACCACAATCTTACGTGCTATAGTTACCCGTTTAGTTCTGTATTACTTACCTAAGTGTTATCTAAAATATCTAGATTTAACAGATTCTATTTGAAATCTAGATTCAGTCAAATACAAAGTAACTCTCAAAAGATCAAAACCGTTAGTTATCTCCCAATAGATCAAGGAAGTCGGTGTGAAATGAAATTGATTCAGGGTCACAGAAAAACAGACTGATAACTTCAGTGGTGTTTATGTTGACTAAGACAGCATCACTCCAGTTGGAGACGGTTAAGAAACAAAGACCAATCATTAGCTAAATATTAACTGCTGCCATGTAATTGGGTTACTTCAGTATATACATGGCAGTTAATATTTATATTAGTATGTAGCTCTCTACCACCATGTTGTCATCTGCGTACCTAAACGTGCCGGCTTTAACAGTTTATAAATTTGCAACAAGAATAGATTGGCAGAGTGTACGGACCCTTGATGAACACCGGATCCAGTAGCCAATAGATCAGACGAGCAGCCGTCTATGACTACTCGTGTAGATCTTTATGTCTGAAAGTCTGATATCTAAGCATAAAACTCAGATTGCAAACCATGGAGAAGCTTGCATTTTGTGCCATGCCAGGCTCTGTCGAAGGCCTATGAGGTATCCAGAGAAACGTATGCTGTCGTATATTTCTCAATGGCCGCGGTCAAGATACGAGTGAATATCTATAAATAAAATTATGAAGGATTTTATTAAATTATAACTGGTTGCATTGCGCTACTTATGGACCGCCTCATATGTGTAGTTACAGTAATATATGTGGAACTGCAAGTCTAACGGTATTTGATTGTCTTTGCAAATTGCCTTCTAACTGTGTCTGGCAACTTTCTGGTAATCATGATTAATGCGAAATTTATAATGATGCGAATTAAAGCATGGATTGGAAACGCTGGTACAATCGTAATTACAAATGCACCTGAGGCTGTAGCGTGAACAATTTGCGAAAAAGTAAACAATAGAAATAAACGCGACGCGTTTGGTCGTCCAAACTATGATATATTTGTGCAACAGTTGTGATGTTTATATGATATAGTATGTAGTAAAAAATATATGTTTTACTTTAATGGTTGTTACGTTACACTTATGCAAAACGTCCTACACCCATAGTACGCCAGAATCGTATTCCTTTGGATACCTGAGCATGATACGTCTCTTATCTTGGCTACTAAAATAAGTAATAGACTAAATAGTAGCATAAATACTTATATCTGTTAAACGCAATTAAAATATCTCGAAACACTTTCTGCACGTATGAAAGACTTTTAGAGACCCACCTGTATTAGAAACAGCCAGTACTACTAGTGTTAGTGTTGTTTACCTACATTACAGTGAAATTCAGAATAGGCCACTGAATGTATGTGAGTTCAGTCCGTTATGATAAATTATCGTAAAAAGTGCTGCCAGGAAATGTAAACGTATCATTTCTACTTATGTAGGTAGGTAAAGATACTGGGCCTTACTTATAAACGCTGCTTAACTTTAAATGACGTTATATAGTAGTGCGCACTACAAAATTGTTCTGCGCCGTAATAAGTGATGTTATTTAAATTTAAGCAGCGTTTATAAGGAAGCCCGACAGCCGTTAAAATATGGAATAGAATAAAATAAAATAATACGGCTTACGAGTGGAACCACCATGGAAAATTATTTCTGAGCTACTTTATTTTTATAATATTTTATTATTATTTCTTATAAACTTGTAGCGCACTACAAAGTGTACCTGGTTCTAACTGATGTTTTAGGAGTCATAAACATAGATCGTCAGAACGTTGCGGATTTCACACTTCAGTTGATATTGCAATACCTATATTCGATTGATTTATAAGCATGTTACCTTTGGGCAATCCCATAATTTGCAAGAACACACGACTTTATAGCCGCGTTGTTAATGTCAATCATGCCAAATAGGCAATTACATGATAACATTGATACAAAATTGTTTTTATGCATGGTAGTCTAATGTTTCATCACTATCTCACTTGAAGGTTAGTGATGATGCGGTCGAAGGTGGTATCACACAAGACCTAGTATAGCGACTGGCTCTCAAGGACAGCTGCCGGAACACACTGCTAAGTGCTTAGTGACCGATTTTCAATTTTGAGGGTAGCAAGCTAGCTAGGCGGACAGGCTGGTTTTTTTGAGAAGGGTGGTCATGACCAAGTCCGGTTAAGTAAGTTATTGTTTCTTAAAAAATCGAGGGCATGTCTCCTTTCACGATTTTTCTCTAACGCTCGTGGTTCCGGACTTGGCCATGGTCGCCCTTCTCAAAAAACCACCCTGTAGATGTGTCCTTCCTTCCGCCTACCACCATACTGTGGATTTCAACATTGTAGCTTCACCGAAGCCCGAGGTGGTTCCTTGAACCACCCATTTGATTCATTGATCCCGTGGCCGTTCAAGTGACGGCTGACCATTGTTACCCCCTGGGGTAGCACCACTTCAAAGTTTGACAAAAAATTGTCATGACATATAAAAATACGGTCTCTTCTAAATATGTTTTATCTATATTAATTAAAAATAGGGGATTACTCACGTAATATTTATCGGATAGGTCCGACTATAGTTTCGACCACATTCGGTGGCCTCTTCCAAGGAGTATTCGGGACGCCCGCGTCGATGACGTCTCGCTTAGCACTTGAAAAAGGCCACCGAATGTGGTCGAAACTATAGTCGGACCTATCCGATAAATATTACGTGAGTAATCCCGTATTTTTAATTAATAATGATTAAAACCACGTTAGTTTTTATAACAAAAAATGTTTTATCTATGTCCTTATTTTTAACGACAAACGCACCAGAATCAAGATCCTGAAGGAAACCTTTTCTGATGATGTCGAAACAACTGTCAATCGTGATGTCAATGTTGATGTCTTAGACTTCACCTGCGCTAATACACCTAGGTGATAAAATATTAACGGCAATACCGTTTTATTTATACTAATAAAGAGGATAAGGTTTTTGTTTGTTTAAACGCGCTAATCTCTGGAACTACCAGGCCCTATTTAAAAATTACTTTTGGCTATGATACCTTCATGAAGAAATATATATATATATATATATATATATATATTTCTTCATGAAGGTATCATAGCCAAAAGTAATTTTTATATATTATTTAGTAGGTACCTACGCATAAAATAGCATAGATTATTATAATAATAATAGATAGGAAATTACAGTCTCTGTGCTCAGTCTATTAAGGTTCTACACAGCCCCTAAAAATCCTTCATAAAAACCAAAACAACCGGGTTCGATCCCCGGACGGGTCAAACACTTGGGTGCATCCTGGATCTGTATATATAAACTAGCTAGTGCCCGCGACTATGTATATATACTTTTTACCAAAATGTCATAAAATGTGTACATTGTCAAATGCAATTGCTATAATAGTAGTATATGAGTAAATTTAAATACTTAGTATATGAATCAGCAAGTATTAATAATAAAATACAGAACTTACGTACCTACATACAAATATAAAATTAATCACCATGGAAAAAAACTGTCATTACATTTCATCACCCTTGACGGTATTTGTGTTACATTTCATCAGCGTTGACGGTCGCCGAGCACGTTTAGTGTGTCGAGCTGTCAAATTGACTTGGCTTTTGACTAAGCTATCAGAAATTGATTAAACTTTGACAGAACGGTCATCATTACGGTCTTGCTTGACGTAGGCGCAGATCTTATTATTTTGTATATACTGTGCCCAAGCATATTACGCTTATTCACCCATGTGGTGATGGATGATGATGATGATGAAAAGTATCCTATGTGTTAATCCAGCGCCTCATCCGTCCATACCAAATTTTATAAAAATTCCCGCAGTCATTTGAGCGTGAAAGAGTAACAAAGATTCATACTCACAAACTTTCGCGGATATAATATTAAAGTAGGATATGTTCATCAGGTTCCCATAGTACAGTAGCTCTAACATGAGTTGACAACATAAATGTCATCTATAGTCGATACTCGATCTCGCCTATCTATTAAGCTTAAGGATTGGCGTACTCGCTATCAATTTTAGTTCACGGTTTAGTTAATAGTATCAAACTTTCGCGTTTATAATATTAAAGTAGGATATGTTCATCAGGTTCCCATAGTACAGTAGCTCTAACATGAGTTGACAACATAAATGTCATCTATAGTCGATACTCGATCTCGCCTATCTATTAAGCTTAAAGATACTTACTCGCTATCAATTTTAGTTCACGGTTTAGTTAATAGTATCAATTTTAGAAGCATGTCGCTCTCGCTACTTAATACCGCGTCGCCCAGCAGGACTAGTTTCGCCAAAAAAGTGAAAATACCGTCTCACTCTCAGGCGCTACAAGTTTCGCGAGAGTTATGGAACTTTATTCTATTTACCCATTGAGTACCGCGTGGTTTTTTCCGCTACATATAACGGTAGCGAATAACGCTTAGGTCTGGATAGGTCTTTAAGGCGCGGTCCAACCCGAATTTTAAAATAATTTACGATGCTTCACGTAAGGTTGAAAATCGCATGGTATATTAGTCGATGTGATGCGAAATGCATTAATTTTGTACGTTTTCTTAATATATTTCGATAAATACTAACACAATAGAAAAAACTGCTGGTTATTTATATAGGTCAGTACTATATGTTGACTAAGTATTACCTAAAAAAAATTTAGTGTTATCGCTGAAAATTCTGAGAGTTTGGACGTGAAAGTTTATTTTTATGTACTTATTCAGGATTTTTTCTGCAGAGAGCGAATATAATATTTATGAATTCTGTTCGGTTATTACTCTTTGCCTGTTCCTTTTCTAACCTAAGTATTTTTTCATACAATATTATCGATCTGTTTCGTTACACTAGATGTTTAAACATTCTGCTTTTTACTATTATCAGGATACGAGCGCGTCTTAAGCAGGTTTTCGTGCTCGGCCCACAGTATTGTAGTTACTTCGCTCTTCGTTATGTCTATACCTAAATGACTGGTCTGACTAGTTGCTCCTTATACTAACCTATACCTACCACTAATTGTATATCAATTAAGGTATATTACTTTCATACGTATTAATTAAAGTACCTATATGGATATAGGCACTTTAATATCAATTAATTAAGATAAACTCTAATTGATATGCAATAAGTATAGTTCGTATGAAATCATTGTTTAAGACAACATGTAGGTAAACAGTATTTCTGGTCGTTAATCCATATCACAGAATAAATAATAGTCCTATGTATATATATATATATATATATATGCTGTTTTAATTTGTTAATTATATTTTTCAGTAGTACAAGTTTTAATAGACAATCTTGCCATTTTGTAGCATAGTCATGTGATTGGTGCTATAGTAGTTTTAATGATGGAGACATAACATAAGTGTTAGGTTGCATAGAACCAAGGATCATAATAATTATACAGAACGCAATATTTTACCTACTTGCGTCCAGAATTGCAGCCTTACTGTGTTTTGAAGTCTGGAAGCGATATATTTACAGTATTTACACTATTTTGAAAGGTTCTGCGTTTGACTGTATGTTTTTATGTATGTTCACCGATTTCTGCCCCGTTTGTCGACCAATTCACAATTTTATTTTAGTACACTTCCGAGGTATTTGGTCAAGCAGTTTTAGAGTTACACTCCAGTAACTGAAAAGTGTCTCGCCTATCTTGATGATTACCTTATTGATGGTGTATGACATTCGAACCAATTTTTGTTATTTCAAAAAAATAACAGATTTCAACACTAAAAAGTGTGAACAACTTATCGAAGTCGGTACCACGCGCACAATATTGAGATAATAGGTAGTTTTGAACTATCATGGTACTGACTTCAACAAGTTATTTCACACTTTTTTGTGTTAAGACTGTTCCATTTCGGTCTGTGCCAAAAAAAAAATATTATTAAGAACATTATCTCTGAAGTATATAATTTTGAAGCAAACACTTTTCTTCATCTAGATCATTAAGGACTTGTTTTCATTTCAAAGTTGCCTATATTTTCCAGTTATTGACCTCCGTTAATTAATTAATAAAAAAAATATGAAACAAACAATGATGAGTGAACTCATTCGAAATGAGATGTTTTCTTGCATCCCTAATCATCTTCCTAATTTTTCCAAGGTCCCGTATACAATGGTTCGGAACTACTTGGAAGGCTAATTCACACATATTAATCTTTAAATATCTAGTCTTAAATGCACTTTTTAGTAGTTAACATTACGAGTAGCATTCAATGTTATTTCTAGCTTTAAAAATAAATTGTGAATTTACCGTTTGGAATGAGGGTTAAGTTTTATTTAATTAATATTTTATGCTCTTGATAGGTACCAATATGGATTCGGTCTTTCGATGATCGTCTAATCGCTACCTTAAATACCCTACATTCAAATTATTTACATGCATTATTGGTATAGGAATATAATTACACAATTAGTTTATCATTAAATAATAGTTCTGCAGGTTCTAGGTTTGCCTTTGAAAACGGTTTCGCCGCGCGGCAATGGAGTGCCAGTTGAAAAATTTAATTGTCCTCTTGCCAGGATAAGGGTAATTTTAGGCGTTTCTATGAAACTATTTTGCAACTATTAGCGTAATATCAGCTTCCTGGCCATCTACAACATATTATACTATACTGTATAATGCTCTGGGCTTTAGCGAAACGATTAAAATGGCGACTAGTTAACAAAATGTAGACCTATTTTACTCTAGTTAAAAAATTACTCTTGCAATCACGCAACGCAGCCAGCTTTTGGGGCACGTTTGCAAACATGTAGTAATATTTTCTTATTCTATACATGTATAAAAATCAAATCAATTGATATATTGATATATATATATAAGAATCTTTATTTCCATTGGTAATCACGCGTAAATGGATGAAACAGTTTCGCTAACTATTGTGTTAATTATTGTCAGGTGAAGGTGCTTATAGAAAAAAGTCAAGAAAAGATGGGAGGTTATGGCGAGACTGGGCGAGGCCGAAGGTTGAGCCTATCTATGTACGCGAACGAAGTTGAATGTATATATCTATTTTAAATTGTGCAGTATTTTGATCAGTTGCATGGCAGTTATGTTATAGTAGTAGCACTTATGGAGAATGTTTGTTATTACTTATTTATTTTTACAACCGCTACGAGGATATACGAGTAGCTGGCTTTTAATTTTTTTGTTTACACAGCTTAGTGAGCAATTGAAATTTAACAATATAAATAGTTAGGTAGATTATACACAATGCACCCAATTGATGAAGCGCTCGTAGCGATGTTCGACGTGGCTATCTTACTATCAACAAGTTAAGCAACACTTGCTGTGGTCAGGATTTGGATGGTTGACCGCTAGTGGCATTATTCAACTGAGCGCTTCCGTGCTTCGGAGGTCACGTTAAGCCGTCGGTCCCGGTTGTTTGTCTTAGGACAACAGTCAGGCTATGTCGAAGGCCTTCGGGCAACTTGAAAACTTCGACAAGGGCTGGCCACTAACCTATCCACCAAGCCGCACTGGGCCCGCGTGGTGGATTATGGCCCAACTCCTCTCTCTGAGAGGAGGGCTCGAGTCCTAGCAGTGGGAACAAATGGGCTGATTATGATGATTATGAAATGGATTGAATTCCCGAAAACCTGAGAAATAAACCACATATAGTATAATGTTCAAGTTATATGCTTTTGCTTCACTCTTATTTTTTTTCATAATAACATGATCTCATGAAATAACCTAGCACTGTATAGGGTTGGTTAACACTCACCATTCTCTGATTTGTTGGATCTCCTCCTCTTTCCCTTCGGGTGCCGGCTTGAGGCCATGTAGGAACGGGTGCAGGAACTTGGTCGCTGCCATCGCTGCGCCCGCGCACCCCTATTCTAAAACAATACATGGCTTTCGTTATTACACCATAGACAATGTATTTCAGCTGAAAAATAAGAGTAGGTATTACAAATCTAATATATCTATACGTTTTTTTATTATAATTAACAAGTATATAATAGTATATTACGATACAAAATGAGCAGTGCTCACGAGTTTCATATTTCGTTTCGGTCATTATGACGTTTCTCAACACATTTGCGAGGAAAAAACAAATATATTGCTTTTACCACACAGCGACAAATACGATGACAATCCCGCACGAGTATGAATATGAAATTTAAGTTTTTTTAAATGAGCAAAAAGTACCTTAAAATTAAAAAACTTTTTGCAAATAATAAAACTGTATTCGTCAAATAAAATACAAAACAATTAATAATTCATTTATATGATTTATATGTATTCATCAGATTAAAAAGTTAAAAACTAATATTTTAATAGCAAAATTATACACAATAATTATTTTCCGACGATTAATACGTGCGTCGTGAGAAGTGCGAAGCGTGCTAACAGAAAGAGTTGGTTATGTGCGAAACTCAGATGCGAAACCTCTTTGGTCTCATTTTATCTGCGCGCGCATGTTTACAAACGCGGGAAAAAAAATTGCATTTTCTGCTTTTGCTCTTGGATTTAATGCAGAACGGAAAGTTAAACTCTAATAGATAAATATTATTCTGTATTATATAAATTTATATAAATTCTACGCCATTTGTGGCTATTTATTGTGAAAAATTTCAGCTTCTAGCAATGAAGATGAAAACGAACTCAACAATATGATACAACCTACGCCACCAGAAATATTATCTGAAGCTCAAATTTCAAGTGAAAGCTTGTTGCCATGTAAATCTAAAGATAAGTACACGATTGCCTATGAAAATTTCTTAGTATGGAAAAACAGCAAACACGCCAATTCGTTCTCAGAAAACGTATTCATGGCTTATTTTAATGAATTAATGGCTAATAAGTACAAACCTAGTACTTTGAGGTGCGTTTATTCAATGTTAAAAAGTACAGTTCGCACCAAAAATGGCGTTGATGTCAAATCATATTCAAATTTGATTGCGTTCTTAAAGAAACGCTCATTATGGATTTAGAAGTGAAAAGTCCAAGGTGTTGACATCAAATGATGTCGAAAAATTCATCAAAGAATCTCCAGATAACCAATATCTTGCAACAAAGGTCAGTTGAAAGAAATAGTATTCAGTCCTTATTTATCCAGATAATATTAGTTTACGTTTATGAGTGTTCGTGTAAATAATGTTTTTTTTTTGTTTATGCCAGGTTGCGTTAATTTTTGGCATCACCGGTGCTTGTCGACGGCAGGAATTGAGTAAAATTACAACAAAAGATATTGAAAACCATGGATCCATGCTTCTGGTCAAAATACTTAACACTAAAAACAAAATTCCGCACTCTGTTACTATAAACTGTCAATTTTACGATATCGTAAAAAAATATGAAAATTTAAGATCGAAAAAGCAAAGATTGACAGTTTTTCAAAACTATCAAAAAGGTAAGTCAATGCATCGGAAAAAATAAATTTGGTGCCATGCCGCAAGAAATCGCAAAGTTTCTAGTTTTACCAGATGCAGAATCATAATACAGGACATAGCTTTAGGCGAACGTCAGCCACATTATTAGCTGATTCAGGAGCTGATTTGCTTACATTAAAGCGCCATGGTGGGTGACGCTCCAATGCAGTGTCAGAATCGTATGTAAAAGACTCTATACAAAATAAAGCCAACATACGCGACAGGATGACCCAGGATATCAATTTAGAACCGAAAAAAATATGTCCAGAACCGTTTCCTTCAACGTCCTTCGATGTCAAGACCGATTTAGTATCTGCTACTTATAATAATGATGAAACACTTTTTCTTACTCCCTACGAGAACAATCCGCAATCTCCAACATTTACTCAAGTCACCCAAGAGCAAAATAATGATGTTAAAAATTTTACCAATTGTACTTTCAATAATTGTTTTAATAATTAAAAATACTATGAACAGAAGTTTTTTTCAAGCAAGTAAGTGTGTTGAAAAACGTCGTACGAAACTCGTACTTGGTTATAATTTTATTATGCACGTGCGTATCATAGCTCGGTTTATGGCCCTAAAAGTGATGTAATAAAGCTCACAGCAAGTTAGTTATAAATAATATTATATTAAACGTTTTATTTTATGATATACTAGTGTTCGACTAGTATCTAACTCGATGGTTATTGATGATGCGGTCAAATATAATATCACATTTGATCTAAAATGCCAACTGATTTTCAAAGACAGCTGCCGCAATATTCCATCAGGTGCTTAGCGAAAGGTTTTCAAGCTCAATGTGGTAGCTGCTAGCCGTAGGTGGGCATACGATGTAATTAATCCCCCAGGGGAACCATGTTAGGGGAGCCAATAAACTGAATAAGTACGCTTTAATATCCCAATTTAGTTTCACAAATAAATTTACAGACAAGAACAGATGCAAAATTTTATTATTTTCAATAATAGTGTCAATATTTTTTCCTAAAGTGCATAGTTTCTCAGATATCAGCCAAAAACTGAAGCTCCACCTGGACCTGTCAGCAATTTGTGATTCTATGCTCAGTAAGTGACCCTGAACCCTATAAAAACATAAAATTGGATAGGAAATTTAGTGCGAAGTCAAATTCTATTATTACTGGCCTAAATCGTGTCATATTTACATGTTTATTTCTATTTAAAAACAAGCGTTTATCTGCCGTATTATTACATTCGTCGCCGACTGTACCATACCCGTTAACTAAGTAGCATCACACTAAAATTAGGTACTAGTCCCTGCCCGCGACATCATCCACGTGAAATAAAGCTATCGCAGTTACACATGAAGTATCCGTTAAATTGGGATAAAAGTATAGTACGTCACAATAGACGTAGTGTAGTACGTGGTGGAACCCATGGCCTGGAATAGGTTGCCTGACAAAGTCACCTCTGCTCCTAGCTTAGCTTCTTTCAAAATGAGATTGAAACCTGGCTGATCGAGTGGTGGTTTTACGGATTTGAGGAGTTTTTGTAATTTTTGTGTTTTTTTTTGTAGTTTATGACATTATTAATTTAATTTTGACATTATTATTTAATTTTTACATTGTTAATTCAATTTTGAGTTTAGTAATTTAATTTTTACATTATTTATTTTATTTTGACATCATTTAATTTTTGACTAACTACCTGCATTATTTTTATTAAATAAAAAAATGGTTATATTTTAGCAATTTATTTTTGATTGTACATCAACAATCGTAAGCACACATTTAATTTAATTTTAAATTAAGTACTTATGTACTGTTTTTAATGTATATTAATTTAATTTATATTTTTGGACATGTAAATTTAAAATTATGAATAAATAACTATTGATTATTGACTATAGTATTTGTGTTCGTGCTGGTAAAAGCTGTCTCTTTCCAAATTTCATCCAATTCCCTTAAGTGAGTGAGTGAGTGAGGATGTTCGTTACTTCACGCCGAAACGGCTCAAACGATTGAAGTGAAATTTAAGATAGAGATAGCTTGCTACTTTTTACTCCTATTGAACGTTTAGTTCCCGTGGGACCGCGTTAACCTTATGATGCACAATGAAATAACTGTAATTAACATATTTAAGTTTAATCGGAGTTCAGCGTAAACGAAATCAAGTTCGAATAGCAACGCGTGTTGTGACCACCAATCACAACCTCTAATGTCACTGCTAGAATTTTACGCCGACTTTGCGAATTATTGCTTTTAACTGAGTTTATGTTGAATTAATCGCGTTCAGTTACAATGGTGAAATTTGTTTTTAATGTTAAGATTACCATCAGTTACTAATGAATACTGTACCTACATAATATCATCTATTTATCGCCTTGTATCGAGGGAGGGCGAGCTCTACGAATGTCTGGTAAACAGTATAATAAGAAGAAATCCTTTGTCTTATCTGTTAGTGCTGATTTAGAAACGGGTGATTTTGAAAAAAATACTGATGAATGAACAACATTCGTAAAAGTGATCTATTCTTCGTTTGCTGATTAAACAAACTTATAAAATTGCATGTAACTGTGTTAATATATGCAGAATGTCGTTATTTTCCAGAGTTCCTTTCTGATCTAGCAAAGCATCCATCACTTTACTGAAATGCTTTCTAACGTGGCCCTCACCCTGTAATTGATCTCCAAACTTAAAACATGGAACAGAAACTTTAACAAGCGTACTTACATATTTAGCGTTCGGAACCATCATTAAATAAAAAAGAGAAAATAAATCTTCGTTTAAGCTTACTCTTACATAGTAAAAAGCTAAAAGGGCAAAATAATAAAGTCACCAAACTTAACCCTATATTTTACCCGAAAATACCTTAACCCTTTGCGTCCCAGAGAAGTACATATAAGTCAGTTTCATTCGTAAATATTTTGTTTTAATTATCACGTTATAGGAAGGATTAATCCCCATCACGCCTAAAGAAATAAAATATTTAAAAGTTTGCTCTTTACTATTTCTATACATTATATAGATTTGAAAATAAGACTTCTTTTTAACTACATCAAATTATGTAGGCTTAGCATGTGGAGCGTTTATCGCGTCGTTGACGTATAAAGTACAAACTATTATTTATCTATCAAGTATAAATATATTGTATCTGTGGCACATATAACTCATAGTTTTTACTGTATACGTCAACAATACTAATAAGTTACACTTACGCAAATTTTTGTTCTAGGCCCACTGAATACACGCACATATAAAATCGTATTCAAATATTGTAACACTGCTTAAAAAAGTTCTTGTAAATTTCAGCATTCCCTTTTGAGTAATTCGGTCGATTACAGCATACGCATCCAAGCAAAAACAATGCTACACGTTCGTAACAAAAGTCACGATACATTTCTATTGTAAGGCAAAAAGGGAACCTGTCGGATTGGTTCGATTGAGGTCGACGAATTCACAACAGCTGAACAATAATTGTAACCACACAGTTTTACGAATATCATTAACATCATTATTACTCGTAAAAGTAGGTACTGATAATGTGTATAAACGTTTACACAATTACACCCTCGTACTAAAATTCCCTGCGTCGCGGTTAAGCATTCACATCAAATACACAAAGATTTGACACACTTATAAATGACAGTTTGTACTGTTTCACCTGAACGACACTTTACGTTACGCAGACATTCGAGCTAGGCCCACTGAGCTTATGGGCCTTATAATTACGTAATTACTAATATTATAAACGAGACGCGCCACGCGGCTCCGGCTATGTGGAAAATTTCTATCTCTATTATTTCAGGTCATCATTTTCCTATGTTAAAAATATCAATAAATCCGTTTGGTGGTTTTGGAATGTATGAGTAACATACTATACTCTCGCGTTCAAAGGGTTACGCCTTGAAAACAGCCAACTCAAACACACTTTCATGCTTTCACAATGTGTAATAATTTTATTATGAATGCAATCGAATCTCTATCGTGCCTATGTGTGATTGAAGAATATACGGTTCAAGAATTTATTTCTCATAAGAATTTCACAAATTCATTTCCTGAGAAAAACAATTTTACATTAAAATATGAATGCCGGTAAGCTTAATGTACTGTATATTAAATCATCTCACATGTAACATACGTTTGACTATTTTATTTTTAAAATTAGTATAGTACTTAAATTTACAATATTATAATTGTACCTGCTCAATGCTCAACAACATAAAAAAATACGAGTTTCGGGCTCGCTATATACCTACGCTCGCGCGTCAAACTTGAAGGCGCGGTGCTGCGCGGCGCGGTGGCGCTAATGAATGAATAAACGCTGGTTTATGGATTATATATCTATAATAAAACTTGCTGCGCAACGGTTTCACCCTCATGGTGATGAATGATGATGATGATAATGATGAAATCCCTATCCCGGAATATAAACTATCTCGTTACCAAAATTAATCGAGATGCATATATGCATCTCGATTAATTTGATTAATGGTTTATAACCGGAATTAACACATAAGCTAAATTTATCCCGATGCCACGGGAGCGTTCCCGACGGATAGAAAAATCCTTATTCCGCGCATAAGAAGTCGCTAGCGGATAGGTACCTACTAGTAATATATCTAATACAATAATTATATTGTCTATGCCTTCTATAAGTAGACAAACAGCGAAAAAGTCCTTGATGAGTTCTAGACCTAGACCTACAAAGTGGTATATTTACCTACTTCTTAATATTTATCATAGGTCTACAATCACAACATCCAAAGCATACACTGAGTCCCTTATATATGCTATGAATATAGGCACTGTATTATTTTATCTCTATTTACACCTTAAATCCTCATATAAAATGGGAAAATTTAAATATAATTACCTACTTTATTCAAGTACGTAACATTTGTTATGATATACAGGTAGATAAATACTATACAAGATGAGCAAAATAAAATTAAATCCAAATTTTTTATACAATTATTGCCACGAAAAAAAAAAAAAAAAAAGTTTGGAAATTGACAGGTTTTCGTACTTTTTAGGTTTTTATTTATTTCTGTAGTAGGGTTACAGTTTTGTATTTTATTTTTTAATTTATACTTTTCCGTAACGCTTAATCACCTCCATCACCACGTGGGTAAAATCGAAGGGCGCAGCTAGTAGTCTATATACTCTCTCTTTGATCGTTCCCTCATAACTGAGGATCGTGATCATCACGGCAGCACTTTGGATCTGACGAACTGTCTCCGGCTCCGATCTGTGGCCATCTCCGCCGCAGCGTCAAAGCTTCCACCGTAAAAGTCTATATACAAGTAAGTCCAAGGTACGAGCTTAAGTATGGAGCAGTGTCGAAACTTCTCATCCTCTCTAAATCCGTGAAAGACCTTGCATCGTGAGGGATGCCCAAGAGTTTCCGCTGGTCCATATATGTATAAACATGTATGCTGCATGCAATGTACAAGTACAATAAGCCCATGTGTAATGTGCTAGTCGAAGACCTTTTTTTGGGATCAAACATAATATTACGAGTAGGTATCATCATCATCATCATCATCATCTCAGCCGTAGGACGTCCACTGCTGAACATAGGCCTCCCCCATAGCAGGTCTGTATCTCATTAAAAAAATGTTCAAAATTTACGCGTTTAATATTAGGGTTATATAGCCCATGTCACATATGAGATCCATAGACACGTTTATGTGATAATGTGCATGAACCTCATACTCGAACGGATGGTACATTCAACAAAAAACATTTTTGTGATTCCTCATAACCTTACGATTTCATTTAGTTTGAATAAGTATTTCGTAACTGTATTAAAACTTGTTCCTAGTGGGAAATGTCTCATGCATGTTGTAGGTACCAACGATTATCTAATTCCTTTCCAACAAGACATATTATTTCACTTTCAGGCTGTCTTAGAAAATGAAATGCAATTCCATTTTGAATAAAATAGATCAAGAACAAAACCTTTTCACAACATAAGAAAATACTATTAAACTAGACGCCCTATACTTACAAAATGTCACAACCTGTATAATTAGATAAGAAGTAACTTATCTTTTATCTATGCAGGTCATTTACTTGTACTTGACATTCACCTAGACGATGTTAATACCAATAAGATCAAGTATCAAGTTTAATATTTCGTTTGTAATCCAGTATACAACTGCAAACGTAACGAGCTATGAGTATGTAGCTTTTGCGTAAAAGCTCAAAAAAAAAAGGGTAATTAACAGCCTTATCTTCTTGTATATATAAAAGGCAATCGAGACTGACTGACTAATCTTAAGGGAATGAAACGTGGTTCAAAGTTTGTTAGGAGAAACTCGAAAGAAAAAAGTATTTTTTATTAGAGATTTAACAGAAGTACTTCTGTGAAAAAAGTAAATACTGTTCAGGATTTTTCAAAATTTTACCCGTAAAGGCGTGAATTGGGGAGGTAAAAACTGAAAATAATATTATAAATGCGAAGGTTTGTGTGTGAACATTTTTGTTACCACTTACACATTACCAAAAAAAGTTTGTGATCACTATCATAAGCTGCATTTTTTTTTATTGAACGTAATCAACAATTTATTAATAAAAGGTTTATATTCAATATAATATAACTCCTCCCCTGACTCGCGCACATGCGGTGATCCTCCTGAGCATGCTGGCTGAGAATCAAGTTATCCAGCATTTCTTGGGGTAACCTGACCCATTCTTGAATAACGGTTTCCCTGAGCTCTGGCACTGTCTGGGGCGGTTGGCGGTTCTAAACAGCTCTCTTAAGAGCATCCCACGCGTGCTCTATTGGGTGGAAGTGAGGCGAGCCGATAGACCAGTCTAACCTTGTGATGTCGTATTCTCGGAGAGCAGCATTGACTCGTTGAGCTCGATGGGCGGGCGCATTATCGTCGACCAGTACAAATTGGTGTCCATGGTTTACTCGGAATGGTCTGACAATTCCATCAATAGCAACTGCTCTATATCTACATGTCTGCTGTCATGAAGCCTCGATACGGCTCAAAATCAAAGGCGTTCTAGCTCCAATCATAATACCACCCCAAAAGGACACCGATTCCCCGCCTTGGTGAACTGTTCCAATGGCAGATCTTTGCCTTTCACGGTCTCCTGGTCTTCTCCAGACACGGACACGTCATTTGTCAATGAGTAATTGACAATGAGTACTGATTGGCGATTCGTCGACGAAGAGAGTTTTATCAAATGTTTTCTTTTCATTTTGCCGAACTCTAGCCCTGCAATCTCCATTGTTGACGTTGCCGGGAATTCAGAGGAGCTCGCCAAGACCTCGTGCTCGTAATCCAGCCTGGTGCAAGCAATTCCGAATGGTAAGTGCTAACTACAAGCCCAGAGACGGCCCGAACTTCTGCTTTTATTTTACTCGTAGTAACGTAGATTGTTGGGTCACGGGCTGCCAGCAATCTAATATAGCGCTTTTGGATAGCAGTCAAGCCACTTGTGCGACCACTGCAAAGTAGATTGGGATCTATATCAACTCTGCGTGCTAAGTATTTCTCTCGTGGAAGAAGGATACACCTTCTTCCCCCAAAGTTAAAATTGACTAAATCAGATTTCTAAATGAGCGTAAGCCTTTTTAAATGGAAATACAATTGAACTGTTTTATTGTTTTATATTCTAAATATATATTTTAAATACAACATCTAAAAAGACGAAGAAATCATAATATAATCTACCGTAATAAAAAAGATTTCGAGTTTTCAAAGTGATCGCATACTTTTTTGATGTGTGTATCTTCATAACTACTAAACCGGTTTCGAAGAAATATGGAATTTAGAATGTTTCAGTTCTGGAATAACATATTAAAATTAACAAGTAGGATCATACAGGGTAGTAAAGTTGTGCAATTTATTTTACTAATCTTCTTCTAACCTAATTCGAAGTTTTGAGTAGATACTCAAAACTCAGTACAAATAAACTTTTGAAAATAAATTATAAAAGTTTTTTCACTCAAAACTCTGTACAAATAAACATTTAAATTAATAATAAAGCATGTAATTTTATTGTTTTCAAAACTACTACTACTACTACTATTATACTAAGGGGGCTATCACTTCGCACAATAATTTTACTGTGTGCAGTACTAGATAACCTTTAAAGTAATGCAGCGTATATAAGTAAGGAGATAAATTTTATTATTTGCATTAAAATTAGTTACATCTACACAAACAAAATTGAACTTGAAATCGGAGAGGATCGCTGCTGACGTATGAAACTCGTTTCTTTAATTGCATTACCTATACTTGTATCTGCGTTCAACCAACTTTAGTGAGGGAACGGGTTGTGAAGTAATGTTAATATATTTTTTACAATGAAAAACAGCATAAATTAAACATAAAAATATTACATTAAGTAGGTATCTCAGACCAAGTTAAAGTTAAGTTTAGTTAATCGTATACTTATATCTGTTGCCAAGTACCTACAGTAAGTAAAGTAGGTAGTTGATGGTTTTTTTATAAGATCTTTTTTATCTTTTAGACTTAGTATTTTTTTACATTTATTTCGTTATTTTAAAAGTGTATATTCAAATTGTGGTCACTATACGATAAAAACATATAAAATATAAATTAATAAACATTTTAAAAAATTAGCTTCTGTAATTAATTTCATTGAGCTGCAAGGAACAAAATGTCAACGTGTTTTTATTCATCATCATCTTAGCCGTGCGACGTCCACTGATGAACATAGGCCTCCCCCACAATTTTCCAAAAGGACCGGTTGGTGTTTTTATTACTTCCCTATAATACTACTTATCATAGATTAGTAGTTGGTACAACTTTGACATCTTCCCTGCACTCCACTATCATAACATAATCATCCCGATATGTATACAATTCCCACTCGAAGGCTCCCAGAAGGCTCCCAGAGTCCCAGCCCAGCGGCTGGGACTCGAGCCTTCCTCTCAGAGAGAGAAGTTAGGCTATATTCCACCAGCCATAGCGGCCATATCCTTGGTGGACAGGCTAGTGGCCAACCCATGTCGATGTTTTCAGGTCACCCGAAGGCTTCGACACAGCCTAACGATTATTTTACTAAGCCATCTGAAGCACGGAAGCGCTCAGTTGAACAATGCCACACAGCGGTTATCCATCCAACTCCTGACCGCAGCAAGCGTTGCTATCATTGGTGATCGGTTGAGATCACCAAGTCAAACTCTTCTGAGAGTGTTTCACCAATTCACTCTAATGCCTATATATACTCAATCTGAACTTAGGTCTGGATTCACTGCTGAGCGTACCTCTGGTCGTATCCAGCTTTAAAAGCTGATTCAATTTTGTATGGCATTTTCTGTCAGATCTTCATTCATATCCAGATGAACAACTGTTCCTATTTATGGAGTAGGGACATAAGTCTCTCTCAGATTGATTCGTTTCAAGTAGGTTTCCAAAAGATTCGGAGACACGTAGCCATGAGTGAACTAAAAGGTCAGATGACGAGATTTGAGCCTTAGAAAAAACCTGAAATAATGACTTATTACCGTTATTATACTATGACAATGTCTTATTCCTACCAAACGAATCAAAATCTCACACGATTCTGTATGAAAAGGCCAGATAATAACACAAAAGGCGATGGCCAACTTTATGCCAAGGCTAGCAGTCATGTATTCATAAGGACGGTAACGACTATACCTATAGCACAGAATTAATATTAGTACTGCCCATTAGATTGGAATGCAGTGAAGCTTTGATGAAGCATACGAAGCTGTGCAATGTGTTTGTTGCGTGTAGATTTTGGTTTTCATGAACGTTGGTCGTTCTTTTGCACAGACCATATATGGTATGTGTTTTTTTGGTTTGTGTACTCATATTGCTATAATCGAGGACTTGGGGCATAAGCCACCACGCGGGCGCAGTGCGTCTCGGTGGAAAGTTAGTGGCCAACCCATGTCGAAGTTTTCCCGCCGCCCGAAGGCCTTCGACATGGCCTAACGACTGTTGTCCTCAGAGGGACACCCGGGACCGACGGCTTAAAACGTGCCCTCCGAAGCACGGAAGCGCTCAGTTTAATAACACCACTAGCGGGAACCCATCCAATTCCTGACCGCAGCAAGTGTTGCATAATATAATATATAAATAATTTGTTGATCGGTTAAGATCGCCAAGTCAAGCTCCGCTACGAGCGCTTCTTGTTATTACCGACTACAAAATGGCGGAGGTTCTATATTCGACTGTTTGTATTTTTTTAATGTTCACCGGTTTTTGAGTTATAGTCCAATAACTGAAAAGTGTTTCGCCTATCTTGATGATCTCGTAATTGCTGGTGAATGATAATTATCGACCCCGTAAGTAGAAAGGGTCACTAAAAGGGTGAAATAAAACTTCTGCGTATACAACATGGTGATAATAGGTAATTCTGAACTGTCATGGCACCGACTTCCGACAAGTTATTTCACACTTTTCTACCGACTTCCAAAAAGGAGGAGGTACTCAATTCGACTGTATTTTTTTAAATGTTTGTTACCTCATAACTTTCGATAGGGTGGACCGATTCTCAAAATTCTTGTTTGAACGTTGGTGCTTCCCGCGTGGTCCCATTTAAATTTCATCAAATTCGGTCAAGTAGTTTTTGAGTTACACTCCAATAACGGATTTTTACCAAAGTAATAGAATGGAAGTCGGTATAAAATTTTTCAAATTGCTCTTGTTAGTGATGAAGTCAGTTCCATTTTTTGGTATAAAAATTACCTAATTAAAGAGTAGGTAATGCTTGAGGGACTGTGATTACGTTACCACGCGAACATTGTCGCGTGTAGAAGCTAGTAATATTAAGGCGCGGTCCAACCCCAATTTTAAAATAATTTACGATGCTTTACGTAAGGTTGACATGTTATTGGACGATGTAATGCGAAAATGCATTAATTTTGTACGTTTTTTTATATATTTTCCGATATATACAATTGAAAAAACTGCTGGTTACTACTTTAGTATTATATGTTGGCCATGTACCTATTACCTACAAATAGTGTTTTCGCCGAAAATTCTGCGAGTTTGGACGTGAAAGTTTATTTTTGTTGACCAGGTTATTCAGGTTTTTTTTTTCTGCAGAGAGCAAGTAATATTTATGAACTCGATTCGGTTATTATTCTTTTCCTATTCCTTTTCTAACCTAAGTATTTTTTTCATAGAATATTATCGATCTGTTTCGTTACACTAGCGGCCTTATTAATAAACTTGTAGTAAACCCGGAGTAGTTAAAACATCTATCTGTAAATTTTTCGCTTGCAGTAAATGTCACGCGTGAAAGCAAGACAAAGCATGTTACGCCTAATCTATGTTTACGCAACGTTTATTAATAAAGGCCTAGATGTTTAAAGATTTTGCTTTTTACTAATATCAGGATACGAGCGCGCCTTAAATTGTCTATAATTAAATAATATACTTATATCACACACATCTGCATTCAATGTGTATTGTGCTTAGTCATTTTATTTTACCATTAGGCTCGCGCATCGAGGAACCCACACTGGCCGAGTAGCCCATTCTTCAAATGAATTCCCAGAAACAGCGTCCGAGTGTTTTCAAACAACTTTTTTATAATTTCAACGGTAAGAATGAGATTGTCCCAATAAACAAACAAAGTAGCGTAATAATTACGTGTTCACAGTTTTATAGGCGACGTATCCGAGTCTGCCGTTCTATGTTTACAAAGTGCCGTAATATTTGCCGTACGCGACCGTATATCTCGCTTTCTACTGCATCCGCGTGAAAGTTGCCGTTTGGACGAAATTATGCGTTTCATTCATAGGTTTTACTTAGGGCGTAGACATAGTAGCGCTAAAAACTAACTTCTATTTTATAAGCCAAAAGAAATCACCTAGATGGATGAACTTGTTACTATTTTAATGAGTAATAATTTTCCTCTTCATCGTCAGCCTAACCTCATTCATCGGTTGACAGGCCTCTCCTAAAGTATGTCACAGAACTCTGTTTTCAGCGACCTCTGCCATCATAATAAACACACGCCTGTATCTACTCTATATATTATATAATTTTCTATATATATATAGTATAATTTTCTCCTAATATATATTACAAAGTTCAGTTTACAGATTTCTGCATAAAGGCCTCACTTATGTATAGAGAATGTACAGAGAACTCTGCTTTGAGCTTACCGCCGTTATGATCAGCGCACACCCAATTACTTCTGGATGTGGGTATTTCCTAATGTATGCTACAGAGCTCGGTTTTCAGCTTTCTTCCAGTCGCCTTCACAGAACTTAGGTCCAATATAAGTATTATCTAATCCTGGTCTCCACTAAAAACTCCTTTACTCCAGTGGTACGTTAAAAATATCCATTGCCTTTTTTCTAATTATAAATAACACGATGTCGATATCACGATCGTCGCATCTTTCGGCTACGTGTGGAAGCCTTCTTCAGGATCTTGAGTGCGGTGCGCTCGTCGTTACATCTTGTACTACTGCTACTACTACTACTTCTTCTACTTTTATACAAGACCTATGTCCACTTCAGCTTGCTCAAGTCTTTAAGTTGACTTTACTTCGGCTTATATCGGATTCCTTCCTTTTCAATTTTATCTCTCAGAGAAACTGCGCCCATAACCTTTTCCGTAGATGACTGAGTGACCACAATTTTGGGGCTAGTTCAACCGTGACTGTCTCGTTGTCTTTGTTGGTGTAATGGGGCAGAACAAAGACTTTCGTCCAAAAGAAATGAGAAAACAGTCATAGGACTGTAATCTGTAGATACATAAGTGCATACACGTACGCAGCCGGGTGCGCGAATCGTCTATAAAGAAGTGACCCAGAAGGTTGGGAACCAGACCGAGGTACCAGACTGTACCTACCATGTAAGCTACCTTTAAAATTATACTACTAGTTGCTCCATGAGCTGTAGACCTCACGAGTATGCCTTTGTATAGCTTTAGTTTTCTTTTAGAATACTAAAACCTATCGAAATAAATTTTATTCTGATATTCTGAAAAATATCCAAAAACAGAATCGAAATAAACCTACATAATTATTGAACCTGCTCACAAAATATTCCACGCGAATAGTTTGTGAAATGCGACCTGCACATTGCATTCAAATGCGCGTCACTTTATTAATTGTCTATGAATCCGCAACGAAGTCCGCCCGAATATTTTGGATCCGAAGTAGTTTGGTAGTAAGGTACAAGTTCGTTGTTCGTCGATACTTGGTTTCGCAACGCAACTTCGTACTTCGTTTTTGGTAGTAAACCTTCTGTAGAGGAGAGCCGGACATACGAAACCATTTTTGCCCAAGCTATAAAGAGACGCTTAGCTCGTGCTTTGCACTTACTCGGTCAAAAAAGAAACTTGCCTTGCAAATCTATACAAATCAAATCTCAGTGTGCCGTTGCCCTACTGACTAAGCATTTTAGTCGTCGAATACATTATGTCGAGTATTACGTAAATTGACACCGTATACCTGCCAAGGTCGATAGAGACCATAGCGCTAGAGATTCATTTACTTTTCAACAATGTTGTCAAGTTTAGTGTAAAAGTTGCTAAACTAATATTATTTATGCCTGCGCCTGTCTATATTAGGTTACATTTGATAAGTAGTTAAAAACTATGACAACTTGGAGAGCACCAGTTTGATTCCAAGATGTCCGCTTATGATCCTCTATCAGTACACACCTGACAATAATGTTTGCTCTTACAGCCGTTTTCAATAATCTATCTATCGCCGGCTTACCTTATTAGAGATAGATATTTGACAGTATTTGTATGAACGTTATGTCAAATTTCTATCGGTAGTAAGGAAAACTGTGGATAGATAGAATATTGAAAACGGCCGTTAGAGAATCGCAATGCTGGAAATCCGTACCTACTTCAAAGGCGGGGTGTCACTTCCCTACCAACTGAGGAAACGGGTCATTCTAAATCATAATTTAAAATAATCTATTCAATCTTAAGGGTCGCCAAGATACAGGCTGCGTCTAGTTATATAGATTATATCCCGAGGGAGGACGTATGAATTAACTTCATCATCATCCATCACCACGCAGATGAAACCAAAGGGCGCAGCTAATATCAGCTGTTGAGGATTTATCAAGTACATGAGTGTTGTGTACGTATGTGAGATGTACTAATGAGACCGATTTTCGTTCAATATTGTTACTAATGACAATATTCATTGACACTAATAAAATGAAAATAATTACTTTAAGATAACCTGCATTCTTCAATTAATTTATCTATGCCTGCAGTGACAAGAACATCTACGAAACACCAAAAGAGTAAATTTAACATTAAAATAAAGAAAACAGAATCGATATAGGTATTAATAACAGCAAACCAGAAAGAGTTAAATATTTAACATTAGCTGCACTATGCGGTTTCACCCACGTGGTGATGAGTGATGATTATAATATATATATATTATATCAAAGTTATTTAGAAATGCTTTCTACTGGTGAAAGATTGTATTTAATCATATAAGTAGCGTTTCCATTACAATTAATTAAATCTTTTCACTTTATAATATTAGTGTAGGAACTTTGATTAGTCTGAGGATAACAATTGCCTCAATCTGGGCAGAAGACACAGGTCTGCTGCCCAGGTAGGGGCAGAATCATGCAAAAGCAGAGCAGACTAATCTTCGAGGGAGAAGAGCACAGCGGGCTGCAATAAGAATGGGGATGGAAATAGAATTAAACAGCTTTGTCCCACGGTGATGAGCGCAAGCAGTCCGGGCAGAAGGAGAAGGACTACCCCGTCTAGTCACTGGTCAATACAAAAACTATTTCTATACAAAAAAACTTAAATAACTGCTGAACTGTCAGTGTTGTAAAGGCGACCGTCGTAGTAAGAAAAAAAACAGACTTAAAGTTTAATAACCCGACTACAGAACTAAAGCCGGCACATTAAAGCACTACACTACTAAAACATGCTAGGTAGATTTTTGGATATTTCTTAAGCTTAATAAAGCGAAAGTTACTGGGAACACAATATATTCAGAGACACTTGCTTCGTCAAGACGAATCGAATAACGTAACATTTATCTAAATTGGCTGAGCAGCTCACCTACATACTCACATCAAACAAAAACACATAATCCTCTTTTCCGGCTGCGCCGCAGTCGATTAAAAACGAATATACACTGAAACCTTTAGGTACAGATAAAAATATGATATCCTATTTTCAACATAAGTTGTAATAAATCTAAGTCAGAGATACATAACGTTACAAACTGAACACCAAAGCAAATAGTGCGTGAGACGCGTGACTACGGCTCACGTAGTGTTCACGTAACTGCCCCACGTAACTCTTACTTAAGCGGTATTCGGCTGCTATTCGAGTGTTGGTAGCCCAGTAACCATACCACGATCACTTCCGAAATCGTAGTCCGAAATAGTATACGTGGACGTTTATCCCCAACGCAACGATATACACCATCCGTAGCCGAATTTAGGAAAGTACATCTACTACATGTAAACGGGTAGTTGATGTATCTGCGTTGTGCACCCTCTTTTACCCAACTGCACATTACAGAGTTAAATGTGTATGTGTGGCTGGATGTGTTTCCTTCAGGCTTGGCCTAAGCATTTATATGGATTTGGTGTCATCATTGATTTCCTATGCTGTCAAAGGGAGCCATCAAATTCGTCTTGTCTCAAGGATTCTTAACACTATTCGTCCTAACTACCATAGTGATTATGTTACTATAAAATATTCGCGACTTCGTTCACGTAGGAGGCTCGGCATAACCTCCCATCATTTCTTGATTTTTTTAAATGCTTAAACCTTTTACAAAGTATAAGATAACATTTAAAAATGAATGAAATCGGTAAAGCTGTTCTCAGGTAGCGTGACCAGGAGAAAAAGGGATTTTTAATAAATAGATTAATAGATTAATTTGAACTTGACACATTCACGCTTTCCTGAGAAAAAGAGCCTTGAGAGACAGACAGACGGACAACGAAGTTAGGAACCCTATTTATATATATAATAAAGAGTTCCTATAAATTGTTGTCGTTAACGTCTATAAACTTTCACTGAATAATTATTAAAAAAATCAATAGGCACGGTTAACTTTAATCGCTCAACTAACCAGCCTTTTGCATATTTATTATATACTCGTACATACATAATATCAATAAAGTTAAGATTTTTTTTAACAAAGTTTAGTTCATAAACATAGAAAAACCAGGTTCGAACTTAAATGCTGAGTTCCTTTAAAAGAAACTGATCATTTTGCTTACGACTCGTTATTTACGCTTTTTAACCTACTGCAAAAAAAGCGGAGGTTGATCATTAGACCGTATATATTGTTTGTGTGTTTGCGGATACCTTCGTCGTTTAAGAACCGATTTTGATGATTCGTTTTTGTGTGGTAGAGTATACTTTCGAGATAGTTCCATTTAAATTTCATCAAATTCGGTCCAGCAGTTTTTGAGTTACACTCCAATTACTTTAATGTGTTTCACATATTTTGATGTTTGATGATATCATCACTGACGGTAAATGACGGTGACGGTTATAAAGTTAAATAAAGTTACGGCAAGGGTGAAATTTTTTTTCAACAAAAAACAGAACCGACTTCAACACTTAAAAGTATGAAATAATTTGTCAAAGTCGGTACCATGGACACAATATTGTGATAATAGGTACTTTAGAACTATCATGGTGCCGACTTCATCAAGTTATTTCACACTTTTTAGTGTTGCGTCGGATCAGTTTTTGGTTAAAAAATCATTTTGTAAGACAAAACTATTAAAAGTACCGAGCGTTAACCAAACGATTTATTACTGCTTAAAGGAACCCAGGATAAGTGAATCAGGAACTTAAAACAGAATAATTTAAATTGAATTATAATTTTGCATTCTCAAAGCCGATAATTTTTTCAATCCTTGAACTAGGTATCGTTTTTCCAACTGACCATTTGTATGATATGGAGAACATTAAAACCAATGTATTATATTGTAATGTAATGCAAGTTTGTGAGTTTGTGTGCTTAAAATATGATCAAAACATGTTTGGCCTGTCTTCCTATATAGTATTAAGAACTTGCATACTTGCATAGCTTAGTGTTTATAGACATGTTTGACAAATAAACGATTTGATTTGATTGGTTTGATTCCGTACGCGGTGGTAGTAGTCGAAGTATATAAAATGTCTTATTATATAAACAAACGTATAGTTTTTTTCACAAATTGCTACTTGTACTTTTTGCTACGGTTAGATTATTTAAGAAATAGGTACAAAAATATTAACGAAAATAAACGCAGTGGAATATGTAAACTCACAACACTTTTTAAAATTAACCATATTTCATTTCTTATTTGTTTATCAAACCATGACATCGCTTTGAATTCAAGCAAAGCGTAACTATGTCTTAAGGCGTCAAGGTGTTATTTTTTTGTTATTTGTCGTTTACTTAAAAATAACGTATTTCGAAAAAATACCATCTATAGCAATGAATGTGTAAAGTTTTGCTTTTTACTCATTTTTGTTACATAAATACCTGTTTTTTTGTTCTTTAATGTGTAAAAGAGTTTTACTGGAATACAATACGGTCTTAAACATTACAAGCTATACTTTTTTTAATAGTTTATTAAGTAATAGAGTTATGATGATAAACAATCTTATAAGCTATACAATTTATCTATATTCATATTAATATTATAAGTATATGAAACATAAAATAGAATAAAAAAATTACATTTACACACTCATGCCCCCGAATTAGGATTCCGTGTGTCCCTGGAGGCATGGGCACACACATAACACATCACAACACCCAAGACCCGAGAACATTTTTTTTTATCACAGAAATATTTGTCAGGTATTGAACCTGGGACCCACTTCAGAGGCAGTAACTACCAACTGAGTAAACGGATTCGTAATCGGAGAAATGTGTAACATACAAACAATTTATGACAAGTCCCATCTAAATACGAGTAAAACAATTCGTGACATTGACATACATAAAGTGCATCTTGTAATAAACACAATCAACGCCCGAAGTATGTCATCAATTCAAACCCAGATTGCAGATTCGTGAGATACAAGTGATCAATTAAAATTGACCTCAGCGTCGTATGATCTACGCCAGTTAGTACCTAATCGTTTCCCTAACGGTACACATGACCGAGTTGAACGCACCACGATAAAAAGCAAAAAATGTGACACTCCAAACAAAAGTCTAATTAATCACAGCAAAAAAGCCGATTCAGTAAAATAAAACGTTCGCAAAACACGTTCGTTTTCATACCATTATGATAATACATCGATATCATGATCACAATTGTATAAATTTAAGTTTAAAATATGAAATTACTTACAGGAACTCCTGTTTGTGTAACGAAAATTAAACAAAACACGAAACGCGCGACGTGCTAAAACTTTTCACTGGTTGTTGAGACACGTGTTAACACTGTGACACAGTAAACGCGACTGACCAGTCGGCACTTCGCTTCAAGCCTCCTCACACTGGCCGGAATTAAAAGTTACTTTCTAAATTCGCGAAAACGTCAGGTGAGCTCAGGCAGGTGTATCCAGTGGTAAGGGCCGTCGCGAGCGCGGTGTGTGAGTAGGGCCTTGACGCTGATTATTTAGGTCATCAAATTTAGAGAATCTACAGTAATCCGTAGGCTCTATGAAATTATCGATTTTAATGCTGGCTCAATATCTCGAATTATATAATTTGAATTCCAAATTGAATTGTGTAATGTATCTATGATTTTTTAATCACTTGTTCATTTGTTTTCCGACCAGTTGATTGTTCTTTTTATCTGTTAGTAAATTCTAAGTTCCGCGTTTTTTTGGATTACTAGTTCCGTCGTGGCAACGAACGTAGCTTAGACAGTTTGCATTATCAACGACGTGTATGGGCCAGGTACCTAGTACAAGACAAGTGAACGCACGGCGTGTCTTTGCTATCATCGCTTCCGTTCTAGAATCTCAACAATGAGCCCCGACAGGATGAATTGAAAGCCTTAGTGCAAGCAGATTTATCTCAAACCACGTTTCCATTAGAAGCCTTTAACGTACGAGTAAGTGATAAAACGATACATATTAATTTACGTCAAAATGGACAGATAATTACAGTCGGACAGGTACTATGAACGCACTGAACAACAAACAACACAATCGCGTCATACGTATTCAAACTTGGATTATGACTTGCTTGTGATGAAAAGATCATGTATAACAATCGAAGTTTGAAACACAGGGGAGACATCCAAACGATGTTCCAGACGCAAATTGAGCTGATAAAACCAGTTATGGCATTTAATTGGAATTTTACTAGTTACCTACCTAGAGTAAGTGTCCATATATTCACATATTTGCATTATCAACGACGTTATCTTACCTAGTTTAAAATAATAAATTAATAAAAAGTTGTTCTAGGTTTGATGTGATTGTAAAAACTTGATAACTAATACCAATTCCTGTATACAAATCACCAATCAATGTGTATATAAGCTAATCTATCTATAATAAGCTAATATATAAATTAAATCTTATTTATCCTGGTCACGCTATAACTTGAGAACAGGTGAAACAGTTTTTTTGTTAACACAACAAAAAATAATTAGCGAAAAGTTCAGGAGAAGGTTCTTATGAAAGAAAAAGCAAGAAAGAAAAGGATATCATGGCGAGGACGAAGGCCGAGCTTACTACGCGAAAGAAGTCGCGGGCAGTCACTAGTTACTAATAAGTATACCTACATCACTTTGTCCATATGTAACGTTTAGACCTGGGTAGTAATATATTTCTTTATATTTCTGGTTGTTAAATATAAAATCTCCCCCGACTTAATTCGGATATTGGTTACGTGTTTAAAGTTAAAATAACTTTAAACTATATTTTCCAGTTGAACTTTATGCAACATTCGGTACTATCTACTACAAGTAGATTTCTTAATCTTGATTTTTATATCTTATTCTACCTACATAATAAATTTCTTACTATCCTATACTAACTATATCCTAAGGGACGTTTTACAAAAAAATACACATAACTTTTAAAATTCAATCAACATAGAAACAATATGTAGATTATACTAAGAACATATTATATTAACTTCATATTATATTATATTATTATATTATGCATATACATATATGCATATTCATATATGTATATGCACTATGGGTCTTTAGTATAATAAAGAGCGAGTATAATTTAGTAAACCAACGAGAGCCGCACAATTTTATTTAACTACTTCAAGCTACAGGTATAAGCCACTTTTACCTATTTAGGTCAACATTGTGGAGACTGAGAGGTAACGCAGCCTTTAGAACATTTACGTATGTGCATAGAACAAATGATTTCCGGGAATTGTTGCCAGAACTAATAAGTTACTCGTACCTACTTTAATTTGTTCTAATTCAAAACTATGTATCGTTTGTCACAGCGATCAACTTAACGTTTCTCTACTAAAAAGTTCAAACCAACACTTTACTTTGCCGTATTAATAAATATCTAATGTTTCCCTGATATTCTACCGACTTCTAAAAAGGAGGAGGTACCCAATTCGGCTGTATTTTTTTATGTTTGTTACCTCCTTACTTTCGATAGGTTGAACCGATTCTCAAAATTCTTTTTTTTGTTTGAAAGCTGGTGCTTCCCGTGTGGTCCCATTTGTTTATATAATTTCATCAAATTCGGTCCAGTAGCTTTTGAGTTACACTCCAATAACTGAATAGAATGGAAGTCGGTATTACATTTTTCAAATTGTACAAAAGCTAATAGAAATAAATATAGACCCTAAGTCAAGGGCCCGAACAATATGAAATAACAATAGAATTATGCAGAAGATTTAACGCTGAAATTGATACAAAGAAGATTTAATACTTAACCCTGAAGCAGAATACGGAAAGCCGCGTCATGGGTCTTATGAAAAAACACTTACTATAAAGTCAAAAGTCAACGTCTTTTAGCTTCCATTCCTTAGTTGTCCTACCCTGCTCTTCAGTATGGCCTCAAAAGTTCTGGTCTAAAACACCTTAGTACTTTATCGTAAAGTCATAAAACATCTTTGGCCTTTTCAATCACCGACGCTTGACCACTGACCTCTATACAATAAAGAGGTGAGTGACTATACAATATAGAGGTCAGTGCACTTGACATAAATCCCTGGTAATGTGGCTATTCGATGTGAAATCAAGATTAATTATATTTATATTAGGAGAAAATTATCAATAAAATAATTGAGACTTAATTTTGAGAATCGGTTCACCCTATCGAAAGTTATGAGGTAATAAACATTAAAAAAATACAGTCGAAATGAGTACCTACCTCCTTTTTTTTTTGGAAGTCGGTAGAAAAGTTTTAAACCGACTTCCATTATTCTATTCTGTTATTGGAGTGTAACTAAAAAAAACTGGAATGAATTTGATGAAATATAAATGGGTCCACACGAGAAGCACCAACTTTAAAACAAAAAAATATTTTTGGAATTGGTTCTACCAGTCGAAAGTTATGAGGTAACAAACATAAAAATTCATCAAATTCGGTCATGTAGTTTTTTTGAGTTACACTCCAATAACTAAATAGAGTGTTTGGAATTAAATTACTCAAATTGTACTTCTATAAAATATTGTACTTTATTATAACTTAGAAAATTATGAATTGTATATATCGGCGCGGATACAATAATTAGCCAATAATAATTAGTCTATAACAATTAGATTTGTTAAATTGATTATTTGAATTGATTTCAAAAACATAGATTCATACTTTGAAATTGTTTACAGTAAATTATTCCAGTTAAAATTAATAATTTAATTATTCTCATAATGATTTAAGTTTATTACGATTTACAATTAATTATAAATCGCATGCCATCACTTTGTATTGCAATCTTAATGTTTAAAACGACCACGTGCAAGTACGCCGTAACCTATAAAAGCGGTCGCACTGGCGACGGGAGGGCACTGGCTGAGTGCCATCTGCGCTCGACAACCTGTGACGCTGTAAATGCCGGTAGAGGCAAACAGAATTAGTCCATTCTAAAAAAAAAAAAAGGTGGGAGGGCATTCTTGTTCGAGCCGCCGCACAGTACGGACCTCTCTGGGACGTCGTTACGCTACCGGTCGAATATACGAAACCTATCAGTGATTTGTGGAGTTTTATTTGGAACAGAATATAAGTCACATTTTTTATGAAACAACATGGAGGTCTCTTCTCCGTCATATATATCTTATTACAGGCGACTGTACCTCCTCTGTCTGACTGTGAGAAAAATACCTAAAATTGTATACTGTAATCTTATTTGAATTACTTTACATACGGAATATTTACCATTCACATTTTTTTAAAAACATCATGGAGGTCTCTTCTCCGTCATCAGAAGTGGGATCAGAACAAGCTCTGGTCCCAACCACATCCTCGTCGACTTCGGTTCAACCTGTCACGACTGGAACAGCGCAGGGCAGTACCAGGCTGATACACCCTGCCTCATTGAACACTTCAGGAGTACCAGCAAATAACTTTAACACCGTGCAGCCCATCACAACGGGAATTACCACGGGCACGACGTATACAACAATCGCTGCGGAAATACCAGCTTCCGTAGGGGTACCATTCACATCAATGGGACCCACATCTTACAATCAAGAAGTATACCTTCCAGGGGTACCCATCGCTGCTGGATCGGCCAATACTGAATAACCTGATTGACAACAATCCAGTGGAAGGTTTTACCTTGGAAGAAGGCGTACTAAAGAAGCACGTCCTAGACCTGATATTCGCCCAACAGCTGCAAACAGTAGTACCGAAGTCCTTCCAATAGAGTTTAATTAACTCCTTCTACACCACACTCAAGCACCCAGGACGGGAGAATACCCTACAGAAAATCAAAGAAACCTACTGGTTCAATAAGATGAGCACCACGATCCAAAGATACGTTGATATCTGCATAGTATGTAGATCTTGTAACAAAATGATTTAAGTTGATAATATTTAAGTAGATACGATTTACAATTAATTATAAATCGCATGCCATCACTTTGTATTGCAATCTTAATGTTTAAAACGACCACGTGCAAGTACGCCGTAACCTATAAAAGCGGTCGCACTGGCGGCGGGAGGGCAACCGTCCGGTGACGCTGTAAATGCCGGTAGAGGCAATTAGCATAAGACGGCAAGGCATTCTTGTTCGAGCCGCCGCACAGTACGGACCTCTCTGGGACGTCGTTACGCTACCGGTCGAATATACGAAACCCATCAGTGATTTGTAGAGTTTTATTGGGAACAGAATGTGCTGACGTCACATTTTTTAAAAAACATCATGGAGGTCTCTTCTCCGTCATATATATCTTATTGTAGGCGACTGTACCTCCTCTGTCTGACTGTGTGTCCTCCTTTTTGTAAGTCGGTAGAAAACTACCTAAAATTGTATACTGTAATCTTATTTGATTCACTTTACAAACGGAATATTTACCATGTACCTATTGTATTTATTTTGAACTATCGATATTTCGGCACAGTTGCATGCGCCATGTTCACGAGTAAACAGAGCTCAAAATAAATACATTACATGGTAAATATCTTATTTCTAAAGAACTTTCAGTTCGTGAGCCATTACTCTTCACAAATCTGTTTCACTCAGCGCCCTAACTTCACAAGGAAAACAAACATACTCTCATGCTGTTAACAAAACTTATAAGCAAAAGATCTGTGAAATTCAATGCGACAGAAAAAGAAATTTTGAACACAATTGTCTCGTGATTTCTTGCTGATTTCTGACATCAGAAGTGTAAATATTAGTATCATCATTGATAGTAGGTCTTGGATGATAGTATCATCCTTGGTCTTAGAAATGCTGCTTAAGTTTAAATAACGTCATTTAGTACGGCGCAGAACAGTTTTGTTGTGCACACTAATAAATAACGTCAGCAGCATTTATGAGTAAGGCTAAAAGCACCTCAATGAGTGTAGTATTTATGTTACTTAAACCATCGCGTGTCGCGCGTACACCATGTGTACGTTTAAAAAAGTGCTAAGCCATGTCGCGCATACACAAATTATTGTATACACATTTTTAGACCTCTATTTTGTAACTAATTTTATCAGATCCAATACACTCCACCGGTATAAACTTGCTTTTAGTTGTTCAAACTATTCAAGTGTAGTATTTTTTATTTGAAATTGTATGCGTTGTTCGGAAATAAACCGAATAACACTAGACACTGGACGTGTTATGTGACTTTTTAGCCTCCACTTAATGTTTTGTACTAGTAAGGTACCTATACATTAACATCATTTTTGCTTGATTCACTCTTGTTGACAACTCAAAAACGACAATAAGTACTCGTACTTACACATTTGCACACTATTCTTTATTGCATATTAAAAATTTACTCTGATTTACTCTGTATGTATGTTAAAAACGTGTTGTTTTCGTAAGCGTTGAGGAACAGGTTATTTATTGACCTTTTGATTGCTTTGTTCATTAATAATTCACCGAATGGCCTGTGTAATGTGCTAATTCTGCTATTTGACTAGAAATATCCTGTGTATTTCCCCGGGATACACTTTATCTTCTTGCCATGGAGATCCGTTCAGCTGTTTGGGCGTGAAAGCGTAACAAACAAATAAATAAACAAAACAAACTCACTTTTGCATTTATCAATTCGTTAAGTAAAAGTCGTGTTAGTTACACTATTTTTAACTCAAAAACAGATGAACCAATTTTTATGATAAATTTTAATTATGAGAAAGCGACACGGTCGTACCATCCTTTTCTCGAAGCAGTTCAGGCCATTTTCGACCCCGTTGTCCGACCGTTGACTTCGTTGTGGATAAAACTAGAAGCCTGAATTTACGTCATTCGTAATATTAAATATTTTATTTAAAACATAAAAGATTTTCAATATTGATATGGTCACTATAAGACGTGTTACAAGTTTTGGTTTAGGTGGCATATATACGTTACATGCATAGGTGAATGAGAAACACGATGGCGTTCAAAAAAAATAAGTACGAGTATATACCCTTATATTAAATCAATTACTAAAATGATGGTAATTTCCAATATGCACGCAAATAATTTTATTTCTTTTTGTATGAACCGAACACTTTTGGCTGCGTCAATATACGCTGCCAAAATCTAGCTCTGACATAGTTTTAAGTAATCTATTGAACGTAGGTGTATATAAAAGTAGTAAAAAAACAATCGAAATAAAAACAATCTAAGGATATAAACATTTTACATTTCTTTTATTTCAGTCCGATAAATTCGATAAAAATGTTGTAAATGATAAATTGCAAATTCGCAGCGAGCTGTTTTCCAAAATGTTACATTCGGCCGAATGTTTAGTTTTAGTTAATCTATTTTATATTTTAGTGCAGTGTGAAATCCCAAACCTGAATGTTCGAAGAAGTAAGTTCTTTACAATAATTAAGTAGGCATATATAGATGTGGGCATATAAAGACGAAGAAATGAGGAGATCCGTAGAAGAACGAAAGTCACCGACATAGCCCAGAAGATTAGCCAGTTGAAGTGGCAGTGGGCAGGGCACATAGCACGCAGAACAGATGGCCGATGGGGCCGAAAGGTTCTGGAGTGGAGACCACGGACCGGCAAGCGCAGCGTAGGTCGTCCACCGACACGGTGGACAGACGACCTGATGAAGGTCGCAGGACGACGTTGGATGCAGGCCGCTTCCAACCGGTCCTTTTGGAAAATCATGGGGGAGGCCTATGTTCAGCAGTGGACGTCCTACGGCTGAGATAATGATGATGATATAAAGACGTATACCATAGAAAGTTCTTTCTGATTTCTACACAAACGCTAGCAGACGTTAGTTATTCTATGTCCTGGCTTAGAACGCTATCACAGAACACTTTTTATCCAGTACCTACTACCCTTTCTATCGCATAACTCTTAGCTATTCGGACGCTGCATTACCAATAAAGAGCTGCCCAAGTATTTATAGCGTGGCCTGAGCACGGACTACGCTAGGCCCACTAGGTCCCACCCGCTAGGTCCTAGATCATATATATATTTTATTTAGGTACCAAGTAGTAGGTATGCACATGACGTGCGACGCCATATTCCTCAACGGAGTCGAGTTGAGGAAAAAAGAAAAAAGTAGTAGGCAACAAGTGGTACATTCTTCCTGATAATGACATTATGAGAAAATAGTTATAACTAAGTCACAGTATGTAGGTACCTACATGCTAAACACACACCCGATCAAAGTTACACACGATTTCCCCTGAAAAAAACGAGACTATAACAAAAGTTATATATAAAACTTATTTAAATATACAAGCAGAAAACATGTATATAGTAGCAGTGAGCTATTTAGTGGTAATTTGAAATTTAGTTAGAAAGTATTGTGAGCAAATACATTGGTATTTTAGGTGCGTGGGTATAGACCCACGAGATACTTTTCATCATCATCATCCATCACCACGCGGGTGAAACCGCGGAGCGCAGCTAGTGTTGAAATAAATGCCTACTTATACCTGTAATCTTAAATCACGTAGACGGTAAATTCTATTGACGTAAACGAAAATTACTACTCGTTCAGTTGTTCAAATACGTTTAGAATTCTTGATATCATACGATAGCCAATATATACCATCACGATAAGTACAATAGGTTACCTACTCGTATATTTGTGACTGAGAATGACAATCAAGGTAGAAACAAACTGAGTCCACGTATACGCAACGTTGCGTATGATAAGCATGTTTCTGATTCAACTGTATTCATACAAATTCAAGAGTCTAGATATCATAATACGTTGCATACGTGGGCTCAGTTTGTCTCTACTTTCATACTAATTATACCTAGTTTAGGTACCAATGTTTTTCCAACCAGGTATGTATTCTTTTGATAAGCCCTACTTGATTGTAAATGTGCATAATGATGTATGTGGGAACTCGATAATTTTTTATTATTATTAAATTTAATTAATAAAGTACTTAATCTATGCCTCGGGTAAAAACGCGACTACAGCAAAGCCAAAAGGAAGGTATACGATTTTAGTAGCATATTTTACTATCTATGTATATATGTTTGTATTTACGTGTGTTCCGCAATAACGCTAAACTGCTGGATTTTGACTTATGTTTATATTTGTAATAATATTCTGGATGACATAGGCTTTATATAATTTTCTTTTGGATTTATTTTTTAATATTAATTATTATTAAAAAAAATTTGCTAATCTTGACAGTCTTGCAAATTTATGAAAACGGTTGCTTAATTGACACAATGGAAAACGGCGGAAACGCCAGCGCCATCTTGTGATGGCCCTGATGTTACATAGAGTTTAATACAAAGGGTTCGACCCAACGGAGCTACACTCTGCATTGGTAATAAGGGTCATCAAATTAAAGGCTCCTTAAAAAATTAACCAAATACGTCCGATTACGAAAAGTATCCTTTTTTTGAAATTCAGTTAAAAATATACAACACCATACAAATAATTAATAAATACGTTTTTAATTCAATGTTAACATTTCCAGTGGACAAGTTAATGATCGCCAAAAAGCGCCAGGATACTCTGGACATGTGCCGGATTTTCACCGAAGAGAATGCCAAAATTGATTACATGAAGCCCAAAATCATATCCTCATACAACTATATACGCAAAAATCACAATCGAAGGCATAAGAGGGAGATTATGACATACGATGTGAACCCTGCGCTCAATGCTGAAGGTGCGAAACGTGTGGAAAAGATTGTGGATAAGTTGTATGATGATATGGAAGAAAGGGGAGAGAAGGTCGAAGGGTACCGACACAAAACTGTTCCAACTACAACAACTACGAAACAAACTGCTACAAAGGTATATTTTTATATTAGGTACACTTGTAAATTCAAAATACATAGTAGAGAAATGTAAATATATTTTTATTTTTTAAATTTAAACTATTATTTATTAGTATATTTATTAGGCCTTGAGATCTAGTCACCATTCTAGATACTTATGATACCGCCTTCGACCCCATCATCACTGACACAGCAGACAAACACTCATCAAAGACAACAACAATTAAATTTAAACATATATTATATTTTATTAAATTATAATAGATATAAGATAAAGTAAGAAATTTAGATAATTAAAAATTAATCGGTCTTAGTTAGCTTAGTCTCTTCACGTGATTTCCGAATCTCTGATTGCTAGGGCATATTTTGATTTTTATAGAAAACAACATCATCAAAAAATATATCAACAAAGTCACCGAATAGAAGGTTTTTCTTCGGTCCCGAGTTGCTAGTCAGCGCGCCGCCTGAGGAATCGCCGGAGATCACCAATGATACCTCTGTCTACAATAAAGCCAGATGGAAACACGGCATAGTACCGTATTTCATCGATTCAAAGACTTATGGTAAGCACTGCCAGCAATATCACTTGAAATAGTACGGGTATATATTGTGATATTTTTTACCAAAAAATGGAACCGACTTCAATACCAAAAAGTGTGAAATAACTTTTTGAAGTTGGTACAAAAGTAGGTACCTTTTATCACAATATTGTGCACATAGTACCGAGTTCGATAAGTTATTTCACACTTTTTGGTAAAGAAATCGGTTAAATTTTTTGGGAAACATTTTTTTCACCATTTTTAGTGTCCTTTGCTACTTACGGAATCGATTGTCATTCACCGTCAAGGATGATTATCATCAAGATAAGCGAAACACTTTTCAGCTTTTGTAGTATAACTCAAAAACTGCTTGACCTAATTTGATGAAATTTAAATGGGTGGTGCCTCGGAAGTATACTCTACCAACAAAAAAAGGATTTTGAGTCCACAAATCGGTCCACAAATGCAGAAAAACCGGCTAACATACACATAAAAAATATACATACACACGAACATATATGCTCCTCCTTTTCTGAAGTCGGTTAAAAATATATCCTTAATATCCCTAAATCAATTACATCCAAAACAAACTGAAGTCTAGCAGTGCAAGTACGGTACTTTGTCGATCGATTCATTTGACAATCCGACGACAGAATCGGCTTAATTAATATTAAATGTCATATTAGACATGTCACTCGATAAATTCGACAATTTGACGTCGTCAGGATCGGCTTTATTAATTGTATCAAATGTCATATTTGACAATATTAATCGTTAAAACCCCTTTTTATCGATGTTGTAACATCGAATTTATCGATCGACAAAATACCGTACTTGCATGCCCATAATATCGGCATGCAAGTACGGTACTTTCACATGTTATGTCGACTGTAAGTAACCTCATGCGGTTGTAATTTGCCATACCTCAAGTTAGTAAGTTTGTAAATATATTTTCAAGTGAGATTTCTATTCAAGTATACAGAGTCAAGTCACAGTCTCATTAACCCTTTGAGTACCATTGACGTAAATTTACGTGCGTTTCATTCATAAATCTTTTGTTTTAATTATCACGATATATGAAGGGTTAATAAGTCTATCAATAAGTCACTGTCCTTCACTCAAGCAATGTTACGAAATATTTAGCAAAATAAAAAAATAAACATTCAAGTCTAGTTGCTTAGGTGAACACAGCACCTAAGAGTCAACTAAACATGGTATGAAGCTACAAGCAGTTCTAAGTTTACAGAGTCCGCCTGGGACACCCTTTTTTATTCATCTTCAACAATATTTTCCGTTTCCTAGACGCTCAACTACAAGAAATCATCATAAACGCTTTTGACTACGTGGAGAAAGCCACGTGCATCCGTCTTCAGAAACTGCGAGAAAGGCCCACTGACAAGAAGTCCTTGCAAAATGTCGACTGGGTTTATATCACCAACCCCACGGGTGTAAGGCAGTGTGTGCACAGCAATGAAAAACGGAAGATTGACGGTGTTCAGGTAAGAGGCAGTAGTTTTAGTAGTAGTTTACGAGTTCATAGACGACACGAAACATAGAGTAACCAACATTAGAAAAAACACCATCAAGTTTCATACTACATCTTCGTTTAAGGCGGAAGATTTTTTTCTCGGTTTTTTTATTACGTAAGAAAACCTGAAATAGAACTATAATGAATAATATAATAATGCTACAAACACTGCGATATTACATCGTATCAATAGCATCATTACATAAGGAGATATGATGACAATAGCTTTGCCCATATTATTTTTGTCGACGTTTTGAACACTTTTCAATTGAACATGGCCACGGGTAGACTACACTAACCTAACTACTAAATTATACGCGATTTAATCCGTTTAAAGTTATTTAATATGTTTAAGAATTGTCAAAGCCTAAGAAATTAAAAGGCTTGCCTCCATTATCTCCATTACCTCATGGTAAAGTTATTCTCAATGCTCTACTATGTTATGGGAATATGGAACATGACGTGCAAAACACGGGTGCTATATATCAACTCATACTATTGCATAGGTTAAAAAAAAGTCAACTAATTAATTAACTAACTCTTTTTAAATTAAAAAGTCCTTTCGAGGCAAATAAGCAGTTCATTGAGAAATCGCATAGGTTACTCTCCCGACACGCCTCTGCTAACCAATGAGGAGTATAAGAGACAAGATGATTTGTTTATGTTCATACGAGACGTTTATAAACTAAATGGAAAGTCAATGACAAAATCTTCACAGCTAAAACGCGTAGCGCGTTGATGTCTTTCGTTCGAAAAACTGAATCTTGTGATTTATGTCCAAAATACTTACTTACAGTACATAAGTAACAAATTTATTTATTTCATACAATATGTAAATTACATAATTTTAGCGTGATTCAGGCGTATATTTTTATATTGGCGATATTTTATTTCAGTTACATAAATTGTAAAATTATGGAATGTTCTTACTGCCTGTTTTATTTGCCAGAAAATCAGTCAGAAAACGTCCATTTAGCTCAAGTACTCAATAATCAATTATTAATTGAATAATAATATCAAAATATATTAAATATACGAGTACATAGAGGAAACCACAAACTAAAAGACGATCAGGGAAATAATAAAATCCCATAATATAATGTAATGCAAACCAGCATCAGACATGAATGCATCTGAAACCCACCATCCTTTTGTTGTTATTTGTTATTGTTGATGTTAAGACACTTGCGCTAGTAAGACGAATTATCAAAATTGGTTAAGCCGTTGAGTAGTTACGAGCGGGCATACGAACGGACATACATACATACGTATAAAGGTCAAACACATCACCCTTCTTGGGCTTCACCGCAGTTGGGTAAAAATAAAGGAACCTGTTACAAAAGCCGTTTTTATCTCTCTCAGGAACGCAATTTTCTTTTTGTACCGCTCTATTTAATAAGTAAATTTAATTGTTTTATCATTTTAGATGAGCGTTCTGGGATACGACTGTATGTCTGTCGGTGATATTGTTCATGAAGTGATGCACATCCTGGGGTTCCCTCATGAGCACACGCGCTCTGATAGAGATCAGTATATCTCCATTCTTTGGGATAACATTAAACCTGGTAAGGAACTATTTAACTTTTAAAAAGAGACGTTGATTTGTCAGCTACAAAAGTGTTATACTTCTATGTTATATCTTACGAGTACAACTAGAACACTACAAACAATAATATTTAGTTTAATCGATTTATTGATATTCTTTTATGCAAGGTCGTGTGAAATAATATCGTATCGGTCTTTTATATAACCCGCGGCACGTAACTCTAGCGCTGACCGTTATTGCGCAGAAGTCAAAAATTGGGTATCACAGGGGGGCTAGAGGGACGAAGGACTCTTGTCTCTCTCTGTCACATCGAAGACGAGGGACTCTTGTCTCTCTCTGTCACATGTGCGCGACTGTACCCATGCGCAGCTATCCCCTCCACATTTCGCTTAGCGCTAGAGTTACGTGCCGCGGGTTATACGGTACGATATTCTGTTCTGGATCTAAGGCCTAAGTGTAGTGTGTCTCTATTCTTTACCTAAAACCTGCTAAGGAACTTTTCGATCTGACTTTAGCTAGTTAACAAAATGTAAAAGCACCTCATAAAGTGGATAAACACCAACGGAATTATACTTGTAGTAGATAATGGGAAAGTAAAATTAACAAACGTCGACCAAAATGATTTTATACTCATTAGCTGTCTTTTGCCGGCTTATTTCAATAATTTTTATAGTATTACTTTTTTAAAGCACTAACGCCTGCTTAAGCGATCTCAAACATTGAAATTTATAGAGAGAAAAATTCCATCCTCGGACGGGATTCGAACCCGCGTCTTCTGACTCTCCGTGTCAGACGCCATTGACCAACTAGGCCACCGAGAATCTGGTCCGAGCATCGAATTTTAACTCTCTATTTGACTAACCGTCTTGCGGGGACGGAGCGACATCTATTGGACAGTTTAACAGTACCATCCAACCGAAAGAAGCATTATTTAGAAATACTTGAAACTTTCGTATTGACATCGCGGCCCTTGTAATTTTTATAGTATTACTTTTTTAAAGCACTAACGCCTGCTTAAGCGATCTCAAACATTGAAATTTATAGAGAGAAAAATTCCATCCTCGGACGGGATTCGAACCCGCGTCTTCTGACTCTCCGTGTCAGACGCCATTGACCAACTAGGCCACCGAGAATCTTGTCCGAGCATTTTAACTCTCTATTTGACTAACCGTCTTGCGGGGACGGAGCGACATCTATTGGACAGTTTAACAGTACCATCCGCGTCTTCTGACACGGAGAGTCAGAAGACGCGGGTTCGAATCCCGTCCGAGGATGGAATTTTTCTCTCTATAAATTTCAATATTTCAATAATAATTCAATTAATAAATTCGAGAATTCCCGATACATCTTCTAACTCTCTATATATCTCTATATATATAAAGGAACTCTGTATAAAGTTTCATTTCCTTCCACTATCCAAAAGACGCGAAATTGCTGACATAACTTTATAACTTAAAATATCATTGACTGTCCCGAGTTGCTTAGCAAGATCAACATTAACGCCCCACGTATATTAACTCGATCTAACCCTACTATTTTTATTCCTACTGTAGGAACAAATTACAGACAAGATTCGTTTGTTTTGAGGGCTAGCGATAAATTTAATAAATGCTGCAAGTAAAGTAATCTTGACTTATTCTGTACGATCGTAGCCAAACAGCGGTTAAACAGTGAGTTCTTCAACAGTGGCAATTATTAAAACTGATGTTTCTATAATATGATGTAAGATATTCCGTTCATTGACAAGTTTGGCGTACTTACGAGTACTTATAGTTATTACTATTTTCACTGATTTGTGTCGGCTAAGTGATATTTTATTATTCATAAATTATTGCTATAATTTATCTATTCGTGAAAACCTATAATTAGCTCTCTGTTGCTATGTTTTTATACATAAACTTTAGCTGTTGGGTTTCCTATTAAATAAATAAATAAAAAAATATTGCTAACCTAATAAAATACCACAGTACCTTAATTCACAGTACATTGTTGGACCTAATAAAATACCACAGTAACTAATCTATAATCTATAATAAAAATGAACCCCTATTTCTCCTGGTCACGCTTTAACTTGAGAACGTATGGAACATGTATTGCAATTTTTTTGTGTTAATTATTATCAGGAGAAAGTTTTTATGAAAGAAAAACCAAGAAAAGACGGGAGGTCATGGCAAGGCCGAAGGCCAAGCCTTCTTCGCGAACGCTAGTAAAGTATTAAAAACTTCTTAATAAATACTTGGGTATGTAGTGCACAGAGAGAAAAGACTAAACGAGTTTTTATAACATTAAAATAATAACTGTCTACAACAAATATACAATAATTTAATTTCGTTTCCGTGACTGTTTGATTTGTTTATTATCATGTCACTTTTAATAATATCGTTTCTTACCAAATGATGTTCTTATAGGAAAAAAACAAGCTCTTATAGGAAACACCAAACAATTTATAACTGGTGATAAACGAACCGTCAGCTATGTACTACATCCTTTAATTTTTGTTAACATCCCATTTTATATTTCAAGTGTTTTACTGCCTTCAGGAATCTTTTGGATGCCTACCAAAATTTTTGTTTTGGGGGTATTGAGTGTAATCGGTTTTAAAGGATATCAATCTTTTATATAGTGCCTCAATCTGTTGAGTAAGACTATCTTTTATATAAGAGGATTCTATCTGGCACGATGACTGAATATCGATAAGCTATTCAGGTTCAATGATGTTCAATCGTCAAACAAAAAGGGTAATCTATTGTGTCTAAATCCAAGTCTTTTAATATAAATAACTTTCAGGGTACAGGAAATACTTTGAAATAGCTAAACCAGGAGACCAATATACTTTGGAGAACTTGCCGTATGACTACCGGAGTATTCTGCATTACCCTCCAAGAGCCTTCTCGAAGAATGGACAAATGACTATTTTAGCTGAAGTAAGTGTCTATCTTTAGTTTTCTTGCTTCGGTGAAATGGTGTGACATCTTATGCCGAAAGCTCCGTAGTTACTAGCATAGGGTTACCAAAACATGGGCGCCAGCATTCCGTTGAGTTAAAGAGTCAGTAGCGTGTGTACACTACTGTTTGGAGGCAAAAATGTGGTCTTAGGTTCAAATCCTATCTCAGGTTGCGATTTTGTTGAAAATTACATTAACAGAGAATATACCGCATAGGAGTACAACACTAGAATGTGTTCTAGTTGTACCTGCCTGGCTTCTATCAGCTAATGGTGTGAACCGGCAGCTGTCCTGAAGACGCCATTCCTGATCGAGTGGGCCACTTACCATCACCTACCATCAAGTAAAATAGTGGTCAAACTAACTTGTTTTAGTGTTTGAAAATTAAAACTACTCTCTAATTCTACAGCCCGAAATCAAAGTCGGCCAACGAGAGGGGCTGAGCGAAATCGATGTAGAAAAAGTGGGAACCATCTATTCAAGTGAATGCGTTGAGAGGAACAGGGAGTACCTTTTGAAGACATGTCCTAGTGTTGTGAAACCCGCCACGGCCACCTCTAATGTTACCCAGAAGGATATTGAGGAGTACTTCAAGGATAGACTATGGCCATTTGGAATTGTCAATTACAGGTTGAGAGATAAGATGGAGTTCTGTAAGTTTTTTACTTTGGAAGTGGCCTTGTACAGTATAACGAATTGCTATTCAGATAATTTATTGATTTAGGCGTTACTTTGCGGAAATCCATTATCAAAAACGATATTAGAAGAAACTTTTTGACTTGGAATGGAATTTAGTGACACTTCCGCTTATAGCCGAGTTGTGGTGTGTAAACAAAATACAGAAATTATACAGAATAAACAACACACAAAACAACCCAATCAACCAAAAACGAGTTGTCACGTGTTTCGCCTCTACACGAGCCATCCTCAGGATCTAGCGCTTGACGAGTCGACATCTTACATAAATATTTACAGTCTCATATAAAAGTCAGTCATTAAATTACTATCCTTTCTATTGTCACGTTCATAAACGTCTAGTAAAGTGGTGGATGCATTATTAAACCTTTCTCGGGTGATGATGAGGAAAACACAAGCACAACGTTGCATGATACACTTTGCCCACACTCAGGCACCATCACGAACACTTAAAAGTTAATAATCTACGAACCCGAGTTTTGTCATGTAATAATGCACGTCGAAACTCGGGGGATATCATACTAAATAAATCAAAACTAACGAAACTTTTTTTCTCGCCAACCCACCCACAGATGTACAGTTTTGTGTGTTATGGCGAATATAGGTTCCGACCTTAGAAAATTTAGAACTATAAAAGGTTATGAATTATCTAAGGTATTATATTCAGTATTTAACGATATCTTACGATAATCTTATTTAAATTTTAGTTCAGTGAGTTCCTATTTTACGATGCTGTGGCCTTTGCACTCCACATCTTGTCACCCCCTACAAAACTGCCACCCAGAGCTTCAAACTCAAGTTTTCGTTACATTGCCCTGCACTCAAAACCAAAACAAAACCAATGTCTCGATGTGACACACCTGTAAGATGTTTTGAGACCCATTCACCCAAATCACACACCTCATCTATTTTTGCAGTTTAATATACGAGCTGAGACGTTCGGCTCCGTTTTTGTGTAGAAATGACCAGCCCATGGATATTTTTTCTATAAAAATACCCAAAAAATATTTCAGTATTTTTGACTCTCTCAATCCATCCTCCCATTCATCCAAACGAAAATTATTTATTAATATTTCTCGTTTTTAATATTAGCGTGATTATTGTGTACGAATTTATGGGACCATATATTTGATAAATGAATCGAACGGCTAAAATAGATAGGTTACAGAGTGACGTGGCTGATTATGTATTATAGACATGGCTTATTAAAATAGACCAGATGAAAGATTCAATACCACTTATTTATTCGCTTGTTCTGCAGCCACTGAAGAAAGAGAAAACATAAAAGCAGTCATTCAGCACATCGAAAAAGAGACATGCCTTAGATTCAGAGATATATCTGAAGATGAAAACAATGAAGTGGGGCCAGAAGACGACGAAAACGACGGTCCTACTGATGACAGTCCTATGACCAAAAAACCTGAAGGTGACAACAGTAGTAATGGTAATGGTAATGCCGGTGGTTTTGAATACGAAGAAAGTGGAGAAAACCCGTATACCGCAAAACCAGATACTGAGAGTGAAGGTGAAAAACAACTACCGGCAATCATTATCACAGACCAGAACCCATGGCATAAAAAATTGACAGCAGAGAATCAAGTGAAAAATATATCGGAAAACGAAATAAACAAAGTAGATAATCAGGTTCCAGAGAGAAGAAGTGATCTTCTTAAAGGTATAAAACATTTTAATACAATAATTTTAAGTTTCCTCTGTTATGCTTGTACCTACACACATACACCGCCCACACACAAAAGCCGGTCCTCCGCATCCTAGTTTTCACTCGCTCAAACAGAATCTACCACACGGGCTAGCTTGATACGTCTTTACGAATAGATAGATCAGCCCTAGTGCCGTAATTTTCAGAGCGCCTGTATGCTACTGACGTGGTGTAATGACTGTTGTCCTAAAACAATACCATGGACTGTAAAGATGGCAACAAACACAAAAACAAATCATTCTGCGATTACAGAATGGGTGAAATTTGTTTTATACCCACCTAAGTAAACTCTGTTACGAGTACCTTGTTCACACTCGGCATTTCTATACCTAATAGGTCTATCAGATACTGTATATCTGTTAAAACTGATCAGCCCATACGCGTGGTCTTCTAGCTACGCTTTGTTTTGTAATGTTACATCCTTCGGCTTTAATGTTAAGGCTAGCTTACATATTTTCCCTAAAAGCAGTAATAAATGGTCACTAAGGTGGTGCCAAACGAGATGGTCTCATTGGTCTCTCTCCATCTATTAAATAGAATATCAATCAATATACTAAGCGGTCAGATTTTTTAGAACAAATGTAAAGTTTTCTATTGCAGTTGCAGATAATAAAACTAAGAAGGAGTCGAAACGCATCAGCAAGCCTTTCAATGCCACTATCAAACCATCACGTCGCCACGCCAGCAGCATTATGGTGCTGAGTAGATCTGCTGTGCCTGGGTGCACATGTCCCAAACCTGGCAAATCTGATGGACGAATGGTAATTTTAACCTGCATTAGACATCCCTTAACCATCCTGCTGGTGGAATATAGGCCATCTTCTTGGAAAGAGAAGTGTCAGACATAGTTCACCTCGCGGACCCAGTGAAGATTGGCAAATAGGCATTAGCTGTTTTAGTTGTATCCGAAACATAGCAATTACATCAGAGTTCACCGCGTTACCACTGCACCACGGGGTACCTTCGCTCACGTACTGTCAGGTCGGTAGTTACGTTCCCTATTTTTATGCATATTTTTTTTGTCATAATATAACGTGGCATACATCCACTTGTCCTAATAATAGCTACGCACAATATTTATTTGGCCTTACTTTTTTGACACAATATTTAAAGCATAACTACTTTCTCTCTTGCACCAAATTACGAATTAACTATGCTAATCCGCGTGTAACGAAATCCTGATCAAACTTGGATTACGGATTGTTGAATTTGGTATTGCACCAACGTGAAAGAAATTAGAATTAACTAATCCTGGTAAATACCACCATTGCAAAGTTAATTGAATGAATGACGAATGACCGATAAGGGTTCAATAGTAAAGTGGCCAAATTCTGAAGTGACTTATCACTGTGTTTCTATCTCTTTTAGGCATAACATAAATCAATGTATCTGTCTTTTATAAACTTAGTAGATATTAGTATTTTTCATTTTGTAGGGCTAGACTTTTCGTCATGGCGATTGGCGACAAAAATGTTTATCTGTCTGTATTCATTATTCTGAAAGTAAAGTAATACGTAAACATACATCGAATCTATTGGCATTGTAATCTGTTATTGCGACGTTGATTAATTGATTTCAATTTTCATGGTGTCAGCCAAACAATTATATGTAAACAAAATTATATAAAATTCATATCAATTAAATTTAATATAAAATATATATAAAATTCAAAATACTACGGAATTAAACATGGAAAATAAACAACCAAAACGAAGTCGGGCACCACTACACAAATACCAAGCGAGCGAAGCCGCTGGCGGGTCAGCTAGTCATTAATAAAAGAGACAGTATATTGGTCGAAGATAAGCTTGTGATAGACAGATGTGAGATCATAGTAATGGAACAACTGTGAGTAGATGTAATGTAGACATGAAGCATAGTATGTTGTCACTCACATCAGCATAGACACTTTAGACCCAGTGCCAATACCTACTGGATGCTCCGTGCCTAAGCCTTTAAACATACAATTTATACCAGACAAAGATTTCAGTCATTGTTTTCGAACAAGTTAATAGATATGTACGAGTACAAAGGTAGTTACTTTATTACCTTTCTACCTACCTATTAGAATTGTACGTCAATTTGTCCTGAATCATCTGCAATAAAAAGTCGGCGCGGGTTTTATTTAGGCGAAACCTTCGATAAAAAGCATGCTCCCGCATTGTTGTGCAATTATCAGTTCTCTCTAATACAGTTCTATTAAAAAAATCGAATTCTAGAAAACTTAATATTTCTTCATCGCCGTCGTTAAATGATACATCAGTTAAAGCAGTCATTATCAAAGAAAACCAAGATTTTAGTTTCAACAACAATCTGAATACACTTTGAAAGTTTGAACAAACCGGCGCCTTTTCCCCACAGCCCACAGAGCCAGACCCCAGATTCTTCATGACATGACAATTTTTTTTTACAACTAGAAATAACATAAATACCTAGGTATATGGCAGCACTGCATTGATCTTTGATTAGAGACTGTAATTCGCCATTGACATAGGATTAAATTTGCCAGAAGATAACTATAGTTTAATCACGGATTTGTGTTAGTGCAAGACAATTTTAGGATCTAATCGAGGATTAGGCACTAACACTCGGATTAATTAGTTGGCGCAAAAGGGCCTAAGCGTATTAATTGTTCAGCATACTATTCTAAAGCCCAAATTTACTTACGTAAAATGATATTTAAGCATAATAAGAGAAAATTAATGTTTATTTAAATTTTGTGGGGTACATCCTCTAAATTACGACTAGTACAATTCTTCGACAAGCCGCTTACTTCGAAAAATACATATCGACAAGTCATTGCTTCGTCATTACATAATATATTTGACAAGTATTTTATCTCAAAAGTGCTGAGTTATATTCTTATCGAGGTATAGCCTAATTCTGGCACTTCGCCGGCTGCTACCACGGCACGCTCGCTACGCTCGCTGGGCTCGCGCGCTGTGTGGTCACCATTCGACCCAATCGTCGCACCTACCGTGACTTTGCTTTGAAACTTTTTTTTATTTTTTGACATGATACTCCGCTACGTTCTATGCGAGTAAAAAAGATGTCTTAAAAAAAATTTAGTTTTGTCGAAGCAATGGCTTGTCGAACTATCTTTTTACTAAGTAAGCAACAGTTAAAGTAGAGAACTTGTCGAAATCCGGAGGTACACAGGGTCTTTATGACTAATAACTATGACGAATAACCAATATGCCTTATAACTTTATGCAAATCAAAATTAGGTCAAAATCTCTTAGCCTAATCTATATTTATGCTTACTGAAATACTCGTAGTATGCCAGAAAACGATGTCAAACTATGATTATGACAAAACAAAATATGCGTAACTCGTTATGCCAAATCAGAAAAGGAATCCTTAGTTACGTACCTACTTATGAAAAAGTATTCGTCACGCCGAAGTTTGCGTTCTTTATGACGCGCTGCGCACTACCTACAGATCGTACAGGCTGCCTGTTTCCTCTGCCACTCTTAAACCAAGGAATTCACTCCGCAGTTTAGATACCTACGTACGTTGTTGCGTGGAGACGTGTTCGTTGCCTACCAGTCCTTTTCTGGACTCCAACTCTACTCAAACTTCTCGTGGTGGTAGGAACTCTCGAGGCCCGCCTGGAAAGTTACCACTAGAGTACAGTTCAACATCACTGTTTTCTTTTTTTACAATGTTTCTGAACTAGTTTGGGAGAAGCAGTCCCCCTGTACCCAGCACTGCCTCCCTTCATGCAACTGCTGATGTAATCTCGTACCTGCCACAGGCAGCGGTATTAACAAATTTTACTGGACCAGTGCGAGCCAGTGAAACAGTTATCCACTGACTGCCCGTGGCTAATCAGAAGGAGACCCGAACCCAAGGAGCACTAATAAGCTCCACCTTGGAAGGGTGTCCCGCCAACTCACACATAATCCTGCGCAGTGTCGTGTCGTGTGAGTAGGATACAGAAGTAGAACCAGTAGGTCTACCATAAGCCCCTTATAGCAGGACAGTTAAGCGTTTTATTGAGCTGTCCTGCTAATTCGTACTATGGCGGACTCTAGCAGGCCAGCCAACTATTGCCCACATTACCTAGCCGGCCAGCAAAGGGCGGCCTGCAATTGACCTGCTGTAAGCGTACCATGACAGTTTTTTCACTTTAGACATCCATCAAAGTAACCTGCATATCTGTCACATAAAGCAGGCGAGCTAAAGCAACTTTTTCTGACCTATTAAACGTAAAAACCGTGAATTTCTATCAATTTTTGAAAAAATAGTTTATGTTACTATCGTAGTAGAATGTGGAACGCATACGAATAATTATTTGAGTTAATAAAAGAGGTATATAAAAAAAATTCATCTCATATTTTCACGCGCTCGAATTGTTTTATTTTACCCTATATACAGCTATGCCGCTATGGGTATTTAGAACTCCCATAGTACTTCTAAGTGAGCATAACTAACACGACGGCGAGGTGTAGACGCTGCCATAATTCCAAACTGAATAAATAAGAATTCACACATGGAATACCGCCTTGATATTGTAGGTAGATAATAATCATTCGGGTCGTTTCTCCGAGAATCCACTTCAAACTATTCACTGTTTACTAGATTGGATGTGTTCTAATATCATTACAAAATATTTGTACTTTGTGTAACTAATGTAACTTGAAATTAATTCACTAAATCGATGTCACAAACTGCTGGATCCCTCAATATTATTATTATAACGTATTTTACAATGCCTGTGAATAATATTGGAATATATATAATCTACTATTACTATAACTTTATAAATTGAATTAATTTAAAAATCAGTACATACCTACGGCTATTATGTATCTCAGTTGCTAACAAATGTTTATTGTAATCGTAAAAAATGGCCGCTCTATGTCACTTTTGGCAGTTCCAGTCGTCAACTTACTAACATTTTTGCTTAATGGAGTTGTCCAAACTGACATAGAGCCGCCATTTTTCAAGATTTCAATCAACATTTGTTAGCAACCGAGATACATAATACCCTGCAGATCATTAGGTTTCGATATAAGGCTAATCTTAGTTTCTGAACATTACATAAGCCAACATAAATGAAAGAGTAAGAGCGTAATACAAAGTTGTAGAGCGTCATCTCTTTCACGCAAACTGTCAGATAATTTAGGGCCCTTCTTAGCCCTAGCAGTTCAAACGCATGTCAGTCAAATGAAGTTCATGGTATGATTTTTGGCAGGTCAATTTGAGATCCTTTTGAACTGCTCGGAACTTGACAAATAATCTGAAAGTTTATGGTAGGCCTGCAGACAGCTTAATCGGAGGGGGGACCGGGGGCTCTTCCGTCCATTATGACAGCTATTCACTCTACTGCTCTCCTCGGTCGGTTCAGGGTAGTCAGCTCTTGTAGGTGGTGGTAGGGCGTGCTATATTCTTAACCTTTATTATATAATACTTTTTCTATATTATTTCCCTGTAATTTACTCCAGTGGCCAGAAGAAAATTAAAAAGGCCTCCAATCCTACTTTTTTAGTGGTCTTCTGTTACATTCGAGGCATTCACGCAAGTATTTTTGACGAAGACACAAATGTATTGTCCCTCCGACACGTACAGTCCCACCATCTTATCTGTTCAGTTGACAGCGTCGCTAGTGACGAATTTCTTATAATAATTCACCATTTCTACCAAAAAGAAAAAAGATAATCAAAACATATGGCAGTCTTTCAAGCCACTCTTTAATCTGCAAATTCTGTAATTATTAACCTTCTGATATAATATACGCGAAAGTTAGTAGGTATGTATGGATGTATACTGTAGTTCCAATTTTGCCCACATGAACAGATAAGTTGGTGGCGCTATACTACGTTTTACTCGTATATACTGGGTACAAACTCGAGCACTTTTATGCGTCGTATGTGGGTATGTCAGAGAATATCTTTGTTGTCGCTGTCCCTGTGGCCCATCAGATTGTGATGTGTCCACTCTAATAGCTACGTACGGATTTTGGGGAAAACCCCGAGTCTATGCGTGCATTTACAGATCTCATCATAGCGGGGACGTAGAAACAACTCGTTTATTCGAGCATGTAGCCAGACGAGCTGATAACCTAAAATATAAAATTACCTAAAGATTATATTCTACTTGACTATTTTTTTTTTTATTATAGCTTTTGTTCACAGACTCAATGGGTCCGTGGCATTGTTTACATTTATATTTTAAACTTATACATTTTTTTTTATAATTAGTAACGGAATACAGGAGGCCTTTTTTTTTCTTAACTAAACTTACATAATAATTTTTTTTTTGTACACAAATAGACTTTTAACTTATTTCTAAATATCGTACATACCGAGAGCATACCGGCTCCCGCAAGCAGCGCCCGTTCACGAGCTTGACACGTGTGCCAGCCATCGCCCTCCTCAACCATATTTGAGGGAAGAGGACGACCCGCCACACGACGCCGCCGCGAGAAGAAGCCTTTTAGTGAGCGTGAATGCTCAAGGTATACACGCATACATAATACAAAAGCCTAAGCTTGTCTAATTTTTTTTTTTATAACTAATTTTAATATAAGTCGGCTTTCTCCACCCGGCCCAGGGCCTCCGTCACATCCACATTCCGATCTTTTATGGCCATCTGCAAGTTGTAGTCGCGGATAGCATTTGGTGACGCAGACACCGCACGTCGCACGAAACGGCTGATGGCGTCTTCTTCGTCGTCGGTGTAGTAGGTGAAGGTCCTGGTGTGCCGCGAGACTGCAACCACTGCGTGCGGGACGCTCTCGTGCAGACTCATGTTGCCCTTGGTTTTAATGGCGATGACCGACTCGTATGTCAGTCCCTGTGATTCATGGATGGTAAATATGCGCGACCCCGTGCCTTCACCATAACCCTGGTTGGTCAGGGTCTCCTTTTCTTCCTGAGTGTGTACTAGGAAGAGGGTGTTGGGAAGGGTGCTGGGTATATGCGCATCTCTGTACCTTCTCTGCTCCAGGGACCTAATAGGTGGCTACTACTTGACTATTCATCTTTGGGTTATTATTTAAATTAATATTGTTATTATATTATAGATATTAAATTATATTCAAAGTTTAATAATCCTATTTTTATTAGTGTCATTCAAAGTGTTAAACGATTTTGGATATTATTTGTTAACAGAATAGGGACCAGCATAATATTTTTTTAGTTCGGTAGTTTAGTTTCGTTTTTTTGAATAAGTGAATCGCTACCGTGTTTATTTAATACTAGCTGCTCTCCGCGGTTTCATCCGCACGGTGATGGATGATGATGATGATGAATCTTATATAGCCTATGTTACTCAGGGTGAATTTAGCTTTCCAATGGGTAGAGAATTTTTGAAATCCGTCCAGTACTTTTTGAGTCAATTCGTTACAAACATACATACAAATCTTTCCTCTTTATAATATTAGTGTAGATGTGACAGTCACTTATGCCATCAGTTTTAATTTTGCTCACAAAAAAGACCCTCCTTGTCGTTAATTACTTAAACGTAAGTACTTAATAAAAATTATACTTTGCCAGACCTTTACATCAATGAACGCGCTTTACGCTCCATGTGATACATATACCTATTTAATGGAATGCGGTAGCACAGATACTGTGGCGGTAGTTTCGAAGATATCGTAAAACCCAGATTTCGTCACGAATTTCTATTCTACTACTTTTGGCTATTGATACCTACGCAAAATGGAAGTAAAACACTTCGTGCATGATGGTGGTATCCTATATATGTACAATACAATACAATATTTCTTTATTACAAATATACATAAAAACAAAGTTATTAAATATATTATAGGTAAGTATTATGTTTTCATCTGCGTAATCCGACCTTTTGAAAAGTTGATAAATAAAAACGAGACATTTACGATTTCGTACGCATAGGTACCTATAAACTGCTATATCGATTTAATTTTTACGTATACCGGAAATTTATTCATAGGTTAACTTGATTTTTTTAAACTTTTATCGAACAATCGCGTCCTTGTGCAAATAATTATTTTCTCGTATTTTTCGTGGTAGGCAGGGACAGATTGTCATAACAGTAATATTTTGATACTCCTTCTTCTCTCTTTCTCTCTTTATTTCAACGCAGTACGGTCGCTATTTGACGATTTCGTAACAAGCTGCTTATTTAGGTATCTGTAGTGTCTTATACCTACTTGTAAGAAAAAATTAGGTACCTAGGTATAATAAAGAGTACAAAAGCTAAGTTTTTTAAAATAAAATATCTCAAACGCTGAAGATAACAGCACCACTATCAAGTTTCTGCCCCTGTTTGAAAAACTCGCATATCCGGAACTGCCATCAACACCAGTGGGACTAGCACGAATAACCGCGTTAGTGTAACGTAAGGTATCGTTCACTTGAAATATCACAAACTGTCCTTTATCTAGGGAAATTAAGACACAGATAACTCATAGTCAGTACGCCAACGCGTGACACGTTGACGCTTACGATACGACATTTCGCAAATTGTTTGTGCTAAGGCCTCAGGTCTCAAAAAGTATGTAAGCCACTTTTGATTTCTTGTTATGCTTTAGATAGCACGATGACGTCACTTCACACATGATTACTTGGACAAGTAAACTGCTCATCGCACGCATAGTCGTGAAGTTTTTTTAGTGGTTGCAAGTAACGCTCCAATAGACAAAGCGGCCAGGGATGATGCAAGCGGCCTATTTGGTCTTATTTTTAGTGAATACGAAAGTGCGAAACGCATGCGATTTACACCTGTTCTAGTTTAATTTTATTCTGTATATTTCGTTGATGAATTTAATTACACTCGTTGGAAAACTTTTCTACCGTCTTCCAAAATGGAGGAGGTACTCACTTCGACTGTATTTTTTTATGTTTGTTACGTCATAATTTTCGACTAGGTGAACCGATTTCCAAAATTCTTTTTTTGTTTGAAAGCTGGTGCTTCCCGTGTGGTTTCATTTATCAAATCCGGTCTAGTAGTTTTTGAGTTACAGTCCAGAATGAATATACAGGACTGGAAGTCGGTATTAAATTTTTCAAATTGCACTTGCTTATCTTTGTATTCCAGGAAAATTATTTGTGTTCTGTTTGGCGCTATTTCACTATTTTCCAGTATCTTTATATCTCGTTAGTTTTATGATGAGATTGCATGAGGAAGTTCTATGTATTAAGTTAAGTGCGACGCCTGTGGGCCTAGCACGAATTATTGCGTAAGTGTAACGTAATGTGTCGTTCACGTGAAACAGTGCGAACTGTCATTTATCTAGAGCAACTGTGACACAGATAACTCATAGTTTGTACACCGAAACATGACGCGTTGTCGTTTGCGATACGAATACATTTTCGCAAATTGTCTGTGCTACGGCCTCTGGCGGTTGCAGTCTTATCCTGCACAGCATTTGACTGTATTCGTCTCTCCGATTAAAGTTCTTCAGTATCATTAACCCAATACTCATTACTTGCTATTGTAGCAGTCAAATCTTAACGCAGTAATACTTGTACACTAGGTTCTAGGTCGTAGTAATAAATAATAGTTAGCATTGCAGTAGTAACTATCTACTCGCAATAACGGCGCGTTTCTGAAGAGCGTCACCACATTGACATAATTTTCTTACTCTCTCGTTAGTGGGTACACCAAAAATCCCCTTTTCATGATATTGATTTTAGTACCTATGTGGTGATGGTTAAGAATTGGTTAAGATATCGATGTTTCACATCCTTGCATAGAGGCTTCTCATCATTTTTGTTTTTTGTGGTACTATTTGTGGGAAACCACGGGAAACCATGCTACTCTTAGACCATCGTAAATAAATAGCAATCATTTTCAATTTATTTTTCTACCGACTTTCAAAAAGGAGGAGGTACTCAATTCGACATTTTTTTAAATGTTTGTTACCTCATAACTTTCGATACGGTGAAATATCCCCAAAACTCTTTTATTTGAAAGCTGGTGCTTCTGGTGTAGCCCCATTTAAATTTCAATAAATTCGGTTTAGTAGTTTTTGAGTTACACTCCAATAACTGAATAGAATGGAAGTCGGTATTAAACTTTTTAAATTGTACTTGTTAATTGTGCAATTCTCCTGTGATATTGTCATTTTCAGCTCGGGCGGAGCTATTACTATACCAACACAACACTGCGAGGATAGTCGATAGGATAAAATTTGACCCTACCTAATTATCGATAAAAGACAGCCCGCGATATAGCTATCGCGGCTAGATCCATGCTAGAGACAAGATACGATAGTTACAAATCAAGCTATTGACTCGTATGGATAGATCCATGCTCGCACTGCTGGACTATAAGCAAAGTACTTGGAGCGCGCGGCCCCGAGTTGATATACTTTACTTTCTTTGATATAAGTATAAACATGGAGAAAACCAGCCCCATTTCTCTATAAGTATAAATAATATCTATTTGGCAGGTACTACAAATAAACAGTGACTGTTTCAACTCTGTGAACGACCTGCTGCATCTGTTCGTCCACGTGCTAGGCTTGGATCATCAGCACAATATGCACGACAGGGATTCCTATCTGCACATCAATTGGGAAAACCTTACTCCAGGTCAGCCAGCTCCTTCCAATTTTTGTAATTACTAGTTCAGCCGTGCGATTTTTAAGAGCAAACATCGTTGCATCTTTGACAACATCCGTGAAACAAATGACGAGATAAAAAGAAACGTTGGAAAAAAACAACCTTATTTACAAGGGCGATATCTCATAAAGTATTTGACATGGGAGAGCTCGTCGACGCGCTCGTTGACGAATCATTACAGAATCGCACGTTCTTAGATTATGGCTCGTGCGATTATTGTCACAATTTTGTCAATCATAATTACTATTTGAGACAATGATGGTATATGGTGATTTATTATCAGATAGATTACCTTATCTAAGGAATCAGGCCCGCCTGATTCCTTAACTCTTCATAGTATAACTTTAAATATATACTTAATTACCTTGACTAAGTGAATAAGTGTTAAATTCCCAAAAGTATAACAATAATTTTTTTACCAAGAAGTGATTTATATAACATGGATGTATGTTTGAATATCTTTTGTCTTAAAGTTTTAGTCGGAATAGTCCGAAGAGTATTCCGAAAATTTCGGGAACACATTATGTATAATGTAAGGACAAATTCTTATGTATCAGAAATCCACTTTGAGAAACATAAATATATTGATTTCTGTACTTGCCGGTCACGTATTCCTCCATTAAACAAAAACACTTTCAAATGTTTCCTAATTTTCCCGGTCACTTTTTGGACTATAACACCTATTATTAATAATAAAATATATACAACACATTAATTCAGTTCAAAATTGAGTTAGCCTTTCAATTCATTATTATTTACATAGAAATTAGTAGCAATACCTACGAGTACTATTTGTGATCGTCCAGGGAAATACTGTCACCATACCTATTTCTACCGCCTAGCAATAATGTTTGCATTACTGTGTGTATCTGTGTTCTGGTTTGAATGGATATGGTCGCCGGTGAAATTACAGGCGCATGACACTTAACAACTGAGTACTTCAAGGTGATGGAAGCAGTGCAATTTAGACTTCATGATATTTTTGATTCATAACATTTTTGGTAAAATCAGGGTTAAATAAATATACTTTTTAACAAGATTTCTCGGGTAAATACAAAAAAACGGGTTATGCCCATCTGTCCCCTCAGCGGGACAAACGGTAATAAAACATACCATCTGTCCCCCTGTTGCGGATGGGGGGGACAGAGTAGGGGGACAGACGGGCATAATCCGTTTTTTTGTATTTACCCGAGAAATCTTGTTAAAAAGTATATTTATTTAACCCTGATTTGTCTGTTGTTGTGTCGGAATGCATCTGTTATAGGCAGAGGTTATCGGTTAACAACAGGCCTGGTGCTTGTTCCACATATAAATCTCCCATAGTTATGGGAATGCCTCCTTCGACTGTCTGCAATCTGTATTACTTGGCTACATGTCTTCCTTTTGCCTTCATCACGCATCCAGGAACGCATTAGGCCAAATAGTAGCGGGATCATTTTTCAGAAGTCCATCTGGGGCCAAGTTGGAGCCTCTGTTCGTGAGCTCGTCTGCCACATAATATCCTCTTAAACCTCTTTACGCTTTAGAAACTAACATAATTTTATTGTTCACACTTACTCCAGTAGTCAGTGACACTTTTGGTCACCCCTGATGTGGATTATACTGCAGCTCGTAAAACTGCAGCGCTGACGGAGAGTATTTTATTTTTGTAGTTAGCTACCTTTTATTTTAGAACTGCTGTGCTTACTCAAATCTGTAGCTATGTGAATATTCAAGTCTTCAGAGAACGTATCGGCACTGGGTTTGTCATTTTGGAGTAATTTGTAAACTAACGTATCTTATACGTGTTGTATATTTTTGTTGTTGTTGTTGAAGTACATTTTATATTGAACGAGTAACCTTAAATATGGATGAATTTAAAAGAAAGGCTGGGGTCCAAAATAATTTAAAATATACGTGACTCTACTTGTTATTTTTACTTTAATTTTAATATTAATCCTTTCTTCATATCCTAGACATCAAGAAAGATCTGAAAGAAAAGTTGCCACCAGCTGCATCTGTTGGCTTCCCGTATGATTATCAGAGCGTGATGCATTACCCCTGGCTCCAGATTAAGGACGGAGTCACCAACATGATGTATCCTATTTGGGTGAGCTACCTGACCTTTTCAGAGACTTCCAAAAAAGGAGGAGTTTTACAAATGGACGCGTATTTTTTTTTTACTGTTTTAAGTATCATCACGCATAACTTTTTACAGAGTAGCTCGTTTTTCATAATTATTTTTTGTTTGTTAGAGCGTACATTTAAAGTGGTCCCATTTATATTTAAATCAAATTCGATCCAATTCAAGGTGGTCCCATTTATATTTAATCAAATTCGATCCAACGGTTTTTAGCTACACTCAAATAACTGAAAAAAAAGAGTTGAAGTCGCTTCAATTTTTCGGTAAAAATATTTTGCGAGTTGAATTTACGCGATATGACTTAATTGTCTGAACAGACTAGTAATTTTAGTGTAGTGTGTGTGAAGTATAATATTGGTGTTAAACCAAATAAATTTAATATTTTCAGAACGACGGTTGGGCTATGGGCCACTGGCAAGGCTTGAGCTCCTTCGACGTCCAGAAACTGAACCTCCTGTACTTCACCCAGTGCGCCGAGAGATACAAGCAACAAAGCCATTAGTAGTATAATAGTAATAAATCACAAAAATGAATTGGTATTATAACGAAATGATGTTTTTTTTTTAATTTGCCTATGGCTTCGGTGCCTTAACTATATCTAAGGCCCAGAAGACTATAATAGTAGATGTAAAAATATAAAAGACTCGATTTGTCCCTGAGCATTGTACCTACTACTATCTTTATTACTAATGACAGATGTCGTACCTAACAAAATAAAAGAAACGATTTATCCCTGAGGACCACAGACCATATAACCACTTGACTGCGTGTAGGTCAATTTCTTCTAAGAACACGAGTCAACACTGCGGGTCGGGGGGCTACGTACAAAAAAGGATTTTGATTGGCCGGCTCAAAATGTAGCTCTACTCATAGTACCTAAATAGTGTTGTGGTACAGCATTATGTAATCACCTTAATTGTCGATAAAGTTCATTACAAATTATCGTTTACCTTAACTGTACAAAGACCTGAAATATGTATGTAAGTATTAAGCAAATAAGGTTATGTAAACAAAACTTCAATTTATGAAATTATCTTAATAATTCATTCGATGTTTCACGGTGAAACAGAACACATTGATCTGAGTATGTTTATTTTGCGTTTTAAAAATAGTTATTACTGTCTGTTTATCGTATTCTTACTGATTATTCAGTATGTAAGTACTTAATTACTTACCACTATAAAATAATTATATATTGCTCACCATAGTAAAACAACATCGTTATAATTTTAAAATAGTTGTAATTGTACAAAGTATCTAAAGCCTTTACACAAAATGTGATTAAATAATTATTATAAACAAACAATTAGATTATATTTATATACTTTTTTGGCACTGTATATTATATAGTCATTAGGATACAAGGATACAACACCTCATTCTATACAATACTGGATTTGTACTAAAGTAACATTTATGGACGACACCTACAAATTATATATATTTTTGACAGACTCGCACTTTTTTACTTTTAGAAGCCGGTTCCATGTTATTGTTAAAAAAACTATGTGTGCATGTCTAAATCATATAAAGAAGATGCCAGCTGATCAGAGAAGAAGTAGTAGAATCATCCAATTAGTCAAACTAAATAGTCACTTACAGAGGCACACACAGAGTAGGTGCTAGGTATAGTGATTATATTTAAAAAAAATTAAGTTATTAGATTTTAAGACCATTATTAATTATATTTCACATTACACTCGGGTTATTTCGCGTGTATATTTACATTATTATTAGATAAGATATTATATAAATGTTACTACATAATTGATGATAACGTGAAAGTACATCTAAATATAAATAAAATACCGAATATTTATTTGTATTTTTATGCACTCTTAAAATAATAAATGTATTGTATAGAAGAATTATTTTCCTCACAGTCGATATATACAATCAATAAGTTGCCCGTTAATATGGGAGTACCGCACTAATTTACACGTGCCAGTGGGTAAAAGAGACGGCGTTATCTACAACTGCAAAGAACAGTACGGGATGGCAAAAGACATCAACGCGTTCCCATATTTTTTTTATTTTTGAGTCGCTGTTTAATTACTTCATTTGTGTATTTTGTTTTCTTCCAATAATTAATAAACTAAAATTATCTGTGAAATGTAATTCCATCCTTTGCATACCTGGATGTCTACCTGTTTTTTCCGTACCACTTTACTGAACAATAAGGCATAATTTGATTTGTTTTAATTATTTTTCATCCGCTTGTTCTCCACGCGAAGTCAAACTGGTACTGACGTGTTGGTGCGATATGTTAGCCTTTTATTGTCATAGTCTTGGCAGCTGAGGGGAAGCCGTATGAGCAGTCAAGTGGTTATATGGTCTGTGCTGAGGTCGTAAATACCAGGGGCTCTTTACGGTACAGCTATAAGGATTAATCACCGTTTACGCATTTCGGTACAGGTTATTGTAACCGAAAACTTTCTACACTTATTTAACCGTTATCACATTTCGGTACCGAAATCGATCCGAGTACCTATCGTTCTATCTATCGCACTCTGACAAAGATGCCGCGCCGCTTGCGCTGTTTCATTCTAGCCGCGTGCGCGCGTATTTCGGTACCGAAATTGTATACCGGTACCTAAAATTACCAATACCGAAATGATAAGGTATCGTAAAGTTACGGTATGACGTCATACCGAAATTTTTAGATACCATTATTTTAGCCGTAGCTAAGTCCCTGGTAACTACCTACTACTTTCTTCACAGTACTGATAGGTCTCTCTCGTATCTTTATATGACAGATGGCGAACCTAACAAAATAAAAGAAACGATGTTGAGAACGTACCTACAACTTTCTTCACAGAACTGATAGATCTTTTTTGTATCTTTATTCCTGATGACAGATGGCGAACGTAACAACGTAATAGAAATGATTTATCCCTAAAACGTACCTATAACTTTCTGCATAGAACATATATATAACTTTTATTTCATTATTATTGATGACAAATTTCGAACCTAACAAAATAAATGAAACGATTTATCTCTGAGGACGTACCTACAATTTTCTTCACAGAACTGATAGATCTCTTACATATCTTTATTACCGATGACAAATGTCTAACCTAACAAAATAAAAGAAACGATTTATCCCTGAGGACGTACCTACAATTTTCTTCACAGAACTGATAGATCTCTTACATATCTTTATTACCGATGACAAATGTCTAACCTAACAAAATAAAAGAAACGATTTATCCCTGAGGACGTACCTACAACTTTCTTCACAGAACTGATAGATCTCTTACATATCTTTATTACCGATGACAAATGTCTAACCTAACAAAATAAAAGAAACGATTTATCCCTGAGGACGTACCTACAACTTTCTTCACAGAACTGATAGATCTCTTACATATCTTTATTACCGATGACAAATGTCTAACCTAACAAAATAAAAGAAACGATTTATCCCTGAGAACGTACCTACAACTTTCTTCACAGAACTTATAGATCTCTTACATATCGTTATTGCAGATGACAGATGTCGAACTTAAGAAATAAAAGAAACGATTTACCCCTGAGTAGGTATGGACTCGCACCTACTACTTTCTTTACGGAACTGATAGATATCTTTCTTAATAAATTTATTACGGATGACAGATGTCAAACTTAGAATTATCATCAGCCGGATGACTTCCATAAGAACTGAAGAAGAAGTAGTAGTAGTTTCATAAGAAGAAGACTGATGAACGTAAGTCTTCAATCGTAAATGTTTATAAAGAGGACTGTAAAATTCGATTAAAAATACGTGTGTTACATAGTAACCCATATACAAAATCGCTGACTAAGAACCACATGGCTACCTACATCGTGCATCGCAACTATCACACGGTTGCAACACGAGGCGCGGAGTCAGCATTCTCGAACTTACATGGCACCGGTCACGTAGGCCACCGGCAACATGAAGCGCGGAGTCAGCTTACTCGTGGAACCTTCATTTTTTACCTAAGAATTAATTTATGCATTGTTAACCTAATATCGGTAGCATTCATACGTGTACTTAGAATAGGAAATTATATTGTAAAATCTTTTATTTTAATTAAAGTTAGTATAAAAGTTTTTGGTTTTTTTTAGATCCTTCGGCTGTGGCCTACGTAATTGGCGCAGTCGGTAGGATTCTTGGAAATAGTAGCTAGGGTCGTGTTCTAATATCGAATCGTCCTGACCGCTGTGCGTCGTGTGCAACCTGCTTCGCGTCGCGTCTTCCAAGATTCCTGAAAGAACCTGGGCTCACGGCTGGAGGAGAATCTAGAAATCAATTCACAAGAGGAACCGAAAATGATATATATGTAAGTGCTTGAATTGCTCCTGTACTTGCTCATCCTTAATCATAATCCTTTTTAGTGTTAAAAATTCATCAAATTTTTTTATCCTAGAAAATTATCCTTAATTCCTGCACCTAGTAGGCAATCGCGTAGGGATTTAGTAGATAGTAATAGACAGTTAGATACTTTAGTAGAGACAATAGAAAATATGGACCCCGACGCAATTTTCAAAGTGTTGCGTCATGTACCTGAGTTTGACGGAAATCCGAACGTATTGACCCGTTTTATACGACTATGCGACCAAGTATGTGCAATCTATTTAAGTGCGGAACAGGGACGTGAACTTACCAATCTTTGTTTGTTGAACGGTATTCTTAATAAAATTACCGGGCCCGCCGCCCGCACAATTAACTCAAATGGTATTCCAGAAAGTTGGGAGGGCATCAGAACAGCGTTAATCAATATTTTTTCTGACCAAAGGGATGAAACTGCCCTCTACAATGACCTTTCTCTTGCCACTCAAGGCACTAATACTCCACAAGAGTTTTACGATAGGTGCCAAAATTTATTCAGCACTATTATGACCTATGTAAGTCTACACGAGTCTATCCCCACTACCATCGAAGCAAAGCGTACTCTTTATAAGAAATTAACAATGCAAGCTTTCGTTCGGGGACTTAAAGAGCCGCTAGGCTCTCGTATAAGATGTATGCGTCCTGATAGTGTTGAAAAAGCATTAGAATTTGTACAGGAGGAACTTAATGTGATGTATTTGCAGCAGCGAAATGATCCGACGTCCGATCGCAAAGTTAATGTTTTACCAAAACCAATACAGTTGCCACCATTTTCTATGCCGGCACAACGATTATTCGTTCCTCCTGCACCTATGTATAACATGCCTTTTAATGTGCCTTTTCAGCGCCCTATGCCTCAACCTCCGCAACACCAACCTTGGAAACCTAACTTTCCTAACACCCCGCTAAATAGACCTCCTCAAGGTCCCACACGCACTCAACAAATGTTCCGTGCGTTGCCACCTAACTATAATACTCAGAATAATTCTTTTAAAATGACACCACACAATTCATATCAACACACGGGCCCTAAGCCCATGAGCGGTGTGAGTCATTATGTAACTAGACCTCTACCATCTACTGGTTTGAGAGGACATGACTGGACGAAGTCGGGAAACCCGCCGCCCAGTAAGTATTTTAAATCCCGCGAAATGAATTTAAACATGTGCTCTGAATATGACGGTTACTACTACCCGGAGTGTGAACCACACTCATACTATCCAGAGTACGACCACGTGGCACCTGAGTACCCAATGTACGAACCCGACGAATCTCAATACTATCCAGAATATAATGTAACTGAGCCACAATATTATTCCGAAGGTCAGCATGAACCTGAACCTTCTGATTCCACTGGTAGCTCTGATCAGGATTTTCAGAGCCGCCAAATCTCAAGAAAGTCAAAATAGAACTTAATTTGCAAACGCAACGGCAACTTCCATACATCCAAATTTCCAACCCTCCTTTAAAATTTTTAATCGACACAGGGGCTAACCAATCATTTATCAACCCTGAAGCAGTTTAAAATTTCTTCCCACAGGTACCTCTGAACTACGATCCTTTTGAGGTTACTAATGTGCATGCTACTACTCGAAATAACTATTCTGTTTCTTTGCCTTGTTTTGTGGAATTTCAGGACCCTGACGATATAAAACTATTTGTATACCGTTTTCATAATTACTTTGACGGACTTATTGGTTTAGATTTGTTGGAAAAATGGGAAGCCAAAATTGACCTTAAAAATAGAGTACTCATTACACGTAACGCGACAAACCCGATTCGTATGTTCAATTCAAAAAACATAATTTTGCATGAGCATGCAAGATGTTATACCAGCGAATTCCTCAAGTATATCTAGATGACATTATTGTTTTTAGTACGTCCCTCCAAGAGCACATGCTTAACCTCCGTAAGGTATTTGACAAATTACGTGAATCTAACTTCAAAATTCAAATGAATAAATCCGAATTTTTGAAGTTAGAAACTGCGTATCCATATCATTAGCCGTGACGGTATCAAGCCCAATCCAGATAAAATATCTGCAATACAAAACTACCCCATTCCTAAAACGCCTAAAGAAATTAAGCAATTTCTAGGGTTAGTTGGGTATTACAGAAAATTCATCCCCGATTTCGCTCGTATTACAAAACCGCTTACTCATTGCTTGAAGAAAGGCAATAAAGTAACCCTTGATTCTTCATACATAAGTAGTTTCAAAAAATGTAAAACCCTTCTCACCAATGATCCCATTTTACAATATCCCGACTTCAATAAAGAGTTCTAAATTTATTAATGAGTGCACTATATGTGGTCAAGCTAAATATGATAGAAACCCTATAAAGCAAAAGTTCAATATAGTACCACCGGCAACGAAACCGTTTAAAATTGTTCATTTAGATTTGTTCACAGCTCAGAATGAGAAGTTCCTAACGTTTATCGATGTATTTTCTAAATACGGCCAGGCATACCATATTCGTGACGGTACCGCCATTAGCATAATTCAAAGTCTACTTCATTATTGTACACACCATTCCTTTCCTTTGACTTTAGTGACTGACAATGGGACTGAGTTCACAAACCAATTGTTTTCGGAGTTCACACAACTTCATAAGATAAACCACCACAGAACATTGCCTCATGCTCCCAACGATAACGGCAATATCGAGAGATTTCATTTAACAATTTTAGAGCACCTACGCATTCTCAAATTACAGCAAAAAGATGAATCTGTAGTAAATATCATGCCTTATGCCATCATAGCATATAATAGCTTAGTACATAGCTTTACAAAATGCCGACCTTACGACATCATTAACGGACATTTTGACCCGAGAGACCCCGTTGACATGGACCTCACTAAGCACTTATTACAGCAATACGTACAGACTCACCGTGAACAAATGAAAGCAGTATATGACTTGATAAATGAGACTTCATTGACCAACCGTACATCCCTTACAGAAAATCGTAATAAAAACCGCGAACCCGAAACCGAATATCAACCAGACCAAAGCGTCTTTGTTAGCAACCCTTTCGCTGCTCGACAAAAGCTCGCACCCCGCTATACTCACGACAAAGTACTAGCCGACCTACCAATCCACATATACACGTCGAAAAAGCGTGGCCCTGTAGCCAAGTCCCGACTCAAGAGAGTGCCTAAATCTGCAAAATTGTTGCAGGTCCCTTCTGACCTTGACCATGACGACAATGCTGGAAGCACAGGAAATAATACTTGAAAGCTTGGATGACGGACCCGGACTTTTACCTTTTAAACTAGGACAGACGTCACTCACGACTCACTATCATACATTCTTACAATATGTAGAACTTGACAACATCGAGGACCAAATCAATAACTTACAAACCCAGTTATCAGACTTTAAAACTCGACTAGGAAACGATACTTACGCGCTCTACGAACTTCAAATCGAATACCTAAACGTAAAAGTGCGTAAAATACTTAGCCACCTTCAGAGTCTAGAACCCAATCGCAGTAAAAGAGGTCTTGTAGACGGCTTAGGTTCCGTTATTAAAAGTATTACTGGCAATCTAGATTATTCCGACGCTGTAAAATTTAATGATGCAATCAAAGTTCTGGAAAATAACCAATTTAAATCAATAAACGAATTTAATAATCATATTAGTATCAGCAAAGATTGGATGGCTCATCACAGTAAAATCATTACTGAAATAGTCCTTAATCAGGAGAAAATAAACTCCACTCTAAACTTACTGCTAGATAGCGAGGCATACCGAGATACGAGCCTTATTAAGTATGCTAAGTTTGCTCAACTATTAGTTATCATTTCTGAAAACGCGGATGATATTATGACGGAACTCTCTAGACTAGAGAATATTTTAAGTTTCGTGCGTGCATCGAGCACTCACCACTCTATATTAGGCATAGATGTATTAAGTAAGATGTTAAGTAAGTTAGAATTAATTTATCCTAAGGGTCACTTAATAAAATTAGACCTGAGGGAGTATTATGACGTAATCAAACCAGGTTACTATTTCTCAGGCAGACGTATAGTTATAACACTAAAGTTCCCAATTATATCCCCTATAAACTATGACTTATATAGACTAGCTATCCTTCCTAATAAGAACAACCAATCCATTGTACCTCCATATCCTCTCATAGCAAGTAACAGGCACGCGTTCATGTACATAGAGACAGAATGTCCGAAGTACGGTAATCGGTTCCTCTGCGAAGAAAGCCTTAGCCACCAACTTCAATCACAAGCAGACTGCATACAAATCCTCATCACCAATCAATCTCTGGATGCAACATGTGAGATGACTACAATCAAGTTAACCAAAGCAGCCGTGGATCGCCTAGATGAAAGACACTACGCTATCTCGTTCCCACACCCGACGAAGATTCACACTATCTGCGAACATGAGAGCTACAACACAGTACAAGGAAGCTTCCTGGTCACAATCCCAATCGCCTGTTCATTGAGCACCGATTAAATCACCATCAGTAACAACTACGACAGGATCGCAGGACAACCACTGAAAATTATGAAAATTATCATGAACACCGAAACATCGAATATCTCACCACCATCACACATCAAACTCAATTCAATAAATCTGAGAGATCTTCACCAATACCAAGACAAACTGATGCTGCAACCAACCCTACATTTGGACCATACTACACCTGACGTCGTATACCACACTACGATACCAATGTAAATGTATACCATTATATTTAGTGCATTTGCACTGGGAGCAGCTCTACTTATTCGGCGCTGGTACATTCACCATAAGAGGACAGAAAAACCTGAAATCGAAGTAACACACTATGAAGATGCTGAGAAACCTGCACCACCACCGAGAGTACCGGCAACGGCAACATTTTCTCTCAAAGTTCTAAAATAGTTGCCGTTCTGAAGGGGGAGGTGTTACATAGTAACCCATATACAAAATCGCTGACTAAGAACCACATGGCTACCTACATCGTGCATCGCAACTATCACACGGTTGCAACACGAGGCGCGGAGTCAGCATTCTCGAACTTACATGGCACCGGTCACGTAGGCCACCGGCAACATGAAGCGCGGAGTCAGCTTACTCGTGGAACCTTCATTTTTTACCTAAGAATTAATTTATGCATTGTTAACCTAATATCGGTAGCATTCATACGTGTACTTAGAATAGGAAATTATATTGTAAAATCTTTTATTTTAATTAAAGTTAGTATAAAAGTTTTTGGTTTTTTTTAGATCCTTCGGCTGTGGCCTACGTAATTCGTGGCTAAGGGACAAGAAAATATGGAGTTTATATACCCTATCTATAATATGAATACGTTACTGAAGGACCAAGAAGTAGTTGACGCGGCACTTAAATACACTAGGTGCTTACCTACCTTTCCTTACGCACTGTGAACGCATAAATGACTTGAACTTGAACTGTGATACAACAATCTTATAATTACGGATGATAGGTGTAACGTAAAAGGCATGTATCTCGGAAATTGTTGATCCGTATTATAATTAAGTACCTATTTACCTACTATACTATAAACCTACCTACTCGTTCATCATAATCACAGCCTGTCAAACTGTCACTTTGACAGCTGTCACATGTATTAAATTTTCCCCCTAAAACTAATTCCACTCGTCACTATTTAGTGACGAGCATATTTAAGCTTACTAAAAGCTTAACAATCTAACAAAACAGAATTTACATTTCGTCTAGTTTAGGCAGTCTAAAACAAAATTGTTTTCTAGGAAGCTATTAACAGAATGAAACAGACGGTGTATTTCACTAGACTGTGTTTATTGATAGGTGAACCACTGGTCTGGAAATGCCCAATTTTAACGTAGTAGGAAGGTCCTTATTATTTTTATTAGACACAAATTTATACACAATAAATTATACCCTTGTATTATTGGACACAATGTTATTTTATTGTTGTTCCTGCTCGCGGCGGTAGGAGTAACGTCTTCTCCGCTGAGATTTTTTCAATCCTTTACTCTTTTCGTGGTTATATTTTTGAAAATTATCGTGATTCACTATGTGAGCTTTTTTTGCGATTAGTTTATATCCATTGCGTTGTGGTTTATTTTGTAGATTATCTGTACCTTGTCTTAAGTCTCGACTGGTATTTTCCGCATGATCTTCATTGTTCACATGTTGCGTGTCAGCTGAAGTATGATCTTTGTCATCATCGGCATTATTTTCAATATGCTCTTTTGTATCGTGCTCATCCACGTATTTGGGTAATAAAGCTTTCTTGCACGTATCGAGAAGATCACCGATTTTACGTTTGTTGCATTCGTGGCCAAATGAAAGTTTTAGCTTCATTATATCCAGTTGAGACAGCGTGTGCGGAGATGCAGTAGAGCCTATTTGCAGTCCCGGAATCTGAAATTCACGAAACAGTTTGATCCTTATCCTTTGACCTTTATCAATTGGATGATCTTGGTGCTACCCCTATGCCACTAATGTATACCATATATACTGAACCATATTTAGGTCAGCAGTAACTAAATATTATTGCATTGAAATTAACTATCACCCATTAGTATTAACAAATATATAAACTACGCGTTAGTTCAATCCGTACTTAGGTAACATTCGTGTTTACGCCATGAAGTGATGGCAAGAAACGTTGGAAAAACAACCTTATGTACAAGAGCAATATATCATAAAGTATTTGACATTGGTGAGCTCATCGACGAATTCGTCGACGAAGAATCATTACAGAATCGCACGGCAGTTTAGATTGCAGAAAATAAAAGTATCCTACGGCAGTGGATACCTACTTATATATAGATATAATAAAAAATGTTACGTATCGCTGTCTGTACATGGAAGATATCTGAGATAAAATAATTTGGGGACTTTTATAAACGAAAAACAATGAAAAAATATGATTGTTAGAATTATTATCTGTTTGTCTGTGCGTTTGTGCATGCTAATGGCAGATACGGCTTATCCGATTTAGATATGATTTTCAGTAATATATTATGGCAAGCTTCACTTAACATTTAGTTTTTGTTTCATGTTAATCGGTTCATAAATAAAAAAGTTATTGAAATTAAAATAATAACACTCTCCCCACTATACCAAGACCAAGCGGGCGAAGGACCGGGCGGGTCGCTAGTAATAATATATAATTCTTATGATTTTTCTTTGACTACATGCTAAATTTATAAGATTTGTAAATTATTTGGAAATTTCTCCTAATAATATAAATGCTATGTTTACCCGTGGTGCAATGGTCGCAGCGCCGTTTGCACTGAAAGCTCGATCGTGGAAGTGCATGATGCTCAAAGGGTCATACTCCACCAGCTTATACGGAGCGTCTTCATGCTGGATACGAAATAGTTGCCTGTATTCTAAAACAAACATAAAAAATACACAATGTTTTGCTTGCTCAAGAATGAGCAAACTATAATTATAACAAGTACAATTTGAAAAATTTAATACCGATTTCCATTCTATTCAGTTATTGGAGTGCAACTCAAAAACTAATAAACTGAATTAGATGAAATTTAAATGGGACCACACTCAAAGCACCAGCTTTCAAACAAAAAAATAATTTGGAGAATCGATTCATCCGAGTCGAAAATTATGAGGTAACAAACATTAAAAAATATAGTCGAATTGATTACCTCTTCCTTTTTGGAAGTCGGTAGAAAATACAAGGAAAGCTTCGATTGTGAAAAGATAACAAACTGACAGACAGAGAGAGTTACTTTCGCATGTGTAGACGTTTATGTGTTTACCGAAACTGTTCGACATCAGACAGGTTACAAGCAAAACACCCCACTTTACATTTTTCGTAAAATTATTTTTCAATATTGCCTCTTCGTGGTACACCTGGAGCAACAGGTTTGGTTGCCAACGTAGGTCATAGAAAGAAAGTTATTTTTATGCAATAACGCACAATAGGTTTTATAGCCACCGAGCAATGTTAACTACCATACTGACTGCCACGTTGTGAGGTGGGGTGTACGACGCGGCTTGCGCGAGGTGGAGAGCGACCGTTCTATTTTATTATCAAGGAACTAACAGCTATAAGTATTGTTATAGTATACATAATGGTAGCGATTAACTTGTTCAAAAAACTAAACTACCGAACTAACAATGTATTATGGTGGTCCTTATTCTGTTAGTAATAAAATCCAAAATCATTTAACACTTAGAATGACACTTCTAAAAATAAGATTATTCTATTCAATTTTGGGTTATTTTTAGGATAGTTTAGCGAGCACCAAGTAACGTGACTAAACTGTCTAAAATATGCCCACAATTGAAGAGAAATGTCTAATTTTAGTCCTGTCATTCGAAAGTGTAATACTAATTTGGATTTTAGCCTAAACCAAATAAGTACTGCCATAATTTAGAGATTTTTAGTTAACAGAATGCTTACAGAATCGACACCAATATCATATAGGAATTAACTTTTTAAAGTTTACAAAATTGAGTTTTTAGTAGATACACTGTACTTACAACAGCTAATTTTCAAACAAAATACAAGTGTACGTCTCCTAAGAAAGATAAATGCGTTATCTGTATAAGTATCGCAAACAATAACATCCGTCGTTTAGTAGTCGGTTATATAATATATATTATAGTCGAATAGAAGTTCATAGTTCACATCGTTTAAAAAAGATTTGCATATATTTCATTTAGTGATGCAATGCTCATTATTAAATATTTATTACTACTAGGTACTTATACCTACTATACAAATAAATAAAATTGAATTGTCTATCATCAATATTAAAAAACAGCTTTTTACAACTTATGTCATAAAGCGCGTATATAGTAATTAAAAATTAAATAAAAAAAAATATAACTATCTAATCTTTAAGCCCCATGGTGGGGGGAAAAGTGGCCAAAACGCTGGCGGCATTACCACGCTGGATGGCAATGCTAAGTTTTTGCCCAAAATAGGCGCCAGCATTTCGGTCACCCGTCGCCTCAACCAAACGTTTCGCCAGATCCCTAAACAAGTTGAGAGCGGACGGCCCCCATGGGCCTAAAGTTTTTTTTAAGCTTTTTACTAAATACAATACTCATAACAAAAAAAACAATTTCTAAAATGTTTGTCTGTCTCTCTGTTTGTTCCGGGTAATCTCCGCATAGGCTCGACCGAGTTGATGGGCGTTTCACAACCATATTAAGCTGATCTCATAAAGAGTAACTTAAGCTACTTTTCCTCCCGTCCTCCAAAAAAGAATGCTAGAATCTCAATATTTTTTTGAGTGTCTTACCTTATAACTTTTTTCTACTGAAACGACTTTGATGACTATTTTTTTTCATTTGAAAGCTGATGCGTCTGATGTGGTCCCATTTAAATTTGTAGGTACAAGTAAAGTACATGCCAGGACTTTATTGTTATAATTATTTATCATCAACATCTGATATGAATGGAAGTCGGTTTCGAATTAGGTTAAAAAATTGTATATAAAGAAGATAACTTAAAGTTACGCGCATAGATAAATAGTGGTAGTCGATTTCCGCGCGGATGAAGGCTCTTGCGCAGAGACCGCTGCATAAACAATTTGCGAGAAAGTATTCGTATCGTAAGCGTCAACTCGTCACGGTTCGGCGTACAACCTATGTGTTATCTGTGTCACATTTGCCCTAGATAAATTACAGTTTGTTCTGTTACACGTGAACGATACCTTACGCTATAGACCTTACGTGTCACTGACGCAGGTACTCGTACTCGTGCTAGGCCCACAGTACTAAATACATTCCGTGCCTCCGATTATAACCTCCCTATAATCTAGTTTTTAAATCGATCTTACTTGGTTGTATATTTTCCCACATAATTCTTATATACTGATCCCGATGTGGATGGGAGACCTCGTCTTTGAACCCAATACCGTGGAGTATGGAGTGGAGAATTTCATCTGGGTGCAAGCATTCGATGCCTAGCACTACCATCTGCAACAATCAGGGGTAAATTAACAGCTATGTATTTAGAGGTTTAGTTGTGAATCTAGACTTTTTTGTGATATATATAGTGGTGACGAGACGTGCAAGTCACTTGGCTGACATTAAGCGTTACTCTTGTAAATAAACATGCCATTCAAAATGTTCAACTACTTAAAACAGTAAACAGGTGGCGAGCGCAGTGCATTGTGCCAGGCAGGGTTTTAAACAAAACCCACCATGCGATATAAGTTGTTAAATCTCTTGCTTCTCTTGTTTGCACAATACTGTTTCACGGTTGAATAACTGACGATTGTTCATGCCTGATGAACTGGGTACGTTCTCAAAATATAAAACTATCTTACGATTCCACCAAAGTCAGAAGACGAAGTCTCGTGCACGCACTCTCTTTCTTGTCTAGGATTGCTGATGTGCAACCACGCATTACCCTCGCTGCTCGGCGTCTTTTTCAGTTCTTTGAATAACACGCACGATGACGACTCCACGATGCCCATTGCTTCGACTATTCGCGAGATTGTAGCGTCATCTGAGGACATTTCAAATGCCTATACAATTTTCATGATATCAGCAGGGCAATCACTTAACTGAGCTACAGTCAAATGTTGATTGAAATCATGAAAAAAGGCGGGTCTATGTCAGTTTTGACAACTCCAGTAAGCTAAATGTCAACATTTTGATTTGAGGCTGACAAAAGTGACATACAGCCGCATTTTTTCGATTTCAAACATTGATTGCAACTGAGATACGTAATAACCCTGTAGGTGAAAGACGGGAAGTCCTTGGCCGATGTTTTTTTGCCATTTTTCACGTAACGGTTTAACAGTCACCTAGACATTGGAGCATTACATTTCAATGGATCGCATGATGATGTTTGTAACAATGTTTTAGTATTATTAAAAATACTTATGTTACAATGCATATTTACAATACGTTGCGTGCAAAGTATGCCTTGTAATAGTTTGCTCCGAAATAGTGACTGAACAGAATGGGAGGGAAGTAAGCTGCTCCTAATTTCGGTTGGAAGTAGGAACAACAATATTTATGGTCCCCATCCTTTGAAAATCGCTAAAATGTAAATAAATGAAGACAAGCCATCACACATTATATAGGTACCTAATACATCTTCAAATGATATTCTTCAAAGTGATCGAAATAAACATAATGCCCGTATTTTCAATTCGAAATTTTCAGAAGAGAAAAGAACAAAGCCTATAAATAATCGGTATCGTCAAACAAAATCAATCTTAATCTTAAATTCGTTTGAAAATCAACTTTCAAACAACAAAAAAACAACTTTCCAAAGCCGTCCATACGCGAATCATAAGAGAGAAACTCTATTTAGTGGTAGATATCTATGCTAGAGGTTGCCATGGTTGCTTCAACTGCAGTACAGTGCAGCCATATTTACAGATTCAGTTCTTAAACTCTTCTTCTGTAGAATTGGTTGCTGATGGACTGTTCCCGGATAAGTTAAATGACAAAACATTCATAGTCAGGTCTGAGGTGTAATGACGCATGACTCATCCATATTTTCCTACACTCGCATGTCCGAAACATTCTTAGGAATTCATTTAGGTTTTACAGACTACTACAAACTACAAATAAACCTCCCACCCCTCGATCCCCTAAACTAAACCAACATACAAAGATACTACATAGCTCTTGTGCTGTTGCAGGGATTGTGAGCTGCCGTCTTCCCCAAAATACTTTCAATATCTCTGCCGTTGACCAAAACACAGTAATTTATTTGCCTCCTGCTGACAAAAAATTTCCATTCCACCTCCAAAGTATCACCATTGCATGCTGTTGTTGGCGGTGAAAGATCTTACGGAAGAGTTCAACAACCGTCTTAGAAGCATCCAGGGATCATGTATAAGAATTTGCTAAGTGAATCCTCCAAAGGAATGACTACTTGGCCTTCAGAATTGTGATTAAAGTATTTTATTACCTACAACGTACCTACCGTAAATCTCTTTGTCGATAGCAAAGGGAACTATTCCCATCGGCCATTGAGCAGCAGTTTGGTCTTGAACATATTGTACATTATGCGTAGCTACTTTTGCTTTTACTTGAGACTGCACTGCAACGGGCTCATTCAGTTTACTGATGGCGTTGGGAACATCAGCAGCAACTTCTTGTAAGTTTGCATCATTAGGAATAACAATTTCAGGTTGAAGAGGATTTGGAGGAGTAACAAGTTGGACATTGTCGAGTTTGGGTTGCACATGACTTGAAGGTATAGTAATTTGAGTATTTTGTGTTTCACTCTGCAGTATCTCTTCATCTCGTCGAAATCTGCCTGTAAGAAGATAAAGGAAGACAAGTATACATAGATACATTAAGAGCACTCATTGAAACTCATACATTTAAAACATATATTAAATAATAATTATACATATAAACATTAATTTTAATAAGAATAACTTTCTTTTTTGATGATGCCACAAAATTGACTGGTGGTTTTATGTTATAAGTGTCTAGTTACATTTAAATGGAGAATGAAATGGAGAAATGAAAATGAATGCCTACTCTGCGTGTTAGTATTTTAGAATATCTACATACTACTACCACCGCAGAATAAATAATAGTATCTACTATTAACTACTACATACTACTTAAATTAACACAATTGAGTAAATACAAGTGTTTCTTTAACAAAAATAGGTACATAAAAGAGTATAATTTTATAAAAGTAGGTAATAATTACTTAAACAGGTATGTACTGGAATTAGATAGGTACCTACTTCTAATTAAGGTAGGTATAGGTACTAACCACGACTGAGAACTTCACTACTAACAATATTTACTATCAGAAAAGTAAAAAGAAAATTTACTTTAAAAAAAATTATTTCTAACGGCATGACATATAATTATATAGGACTGAAAGTGACTCTTAAAAATATATCGTTGTGCCTGGTGCATTGCCTATACCTACTGAAGAAATATCGCTCGTAAAATATATAAATTGATTTTGTTGCGACAACGCAGCGTATTGAATTACAAAATCAGTATATACGAACTAGTATATGTTTATTATGTACTCGTATCTTTTACTTTACCTACGGCTACGGCCTACGAATAGTATCGGTTTTTCAATTTCTATCATTTATGAAAAGACGAAGCTCTTCTAAGCTCGCGAATATTTAAAATCTACACTTGGATTATGATTCAGAGCTGTATGATTCAGAGACACAGACCAAATAACGGTCTGTGTTCAGAGATGTAGATGGAAGTATTCCCCCAAACCGTTTTTTAGTAAAGTTCGCATTACTGTGTTTTGAAGATATGTTGCCGGTGAAATTACAAGCACATGATACCTAACAACTTAATCCGTCCGAATCAGCAAGCCTCGTTATAGCGTAAACCTGATGCGGACAGATGTCTTAGAGTTACGGGCGCCGTGCAGTTCCTCATCGTTGACAAGAGACAAGGTTACGTTGTAACTAAATATCAGGCCGGCCTTGTGCTTTTACCCTTTCCTAACTTCCGCCGCCACCGCGGTCGTCAGTACTAGCGCGAAAGCAGCCGGGTGCGCAAGTACTCCGTGAAGAAGTGGCCCGGACGGTCACGAAACCGGTCGAGATATTCGACTATACGTACCGCGTAAGTTCATCATCATCATCTCAGCCGTAGGACGTCCACTGCTGAACATAGGCCTCCCCCATGATTTTCCAAAAGGACCGGTTGGAAGCGGCCTGCATCCAACGTCGTCCTGCGACCTTAATCAGGTCGTCTGTCCACCGTGTCGGTGGACGACCTACGCTGCGCTTGCCGGTCCGTGGTCTCCACTCCAGAACCTTTCGGCCCCATCGGCCATCTGTTCTGCGTGCTATGTGCCCTGCCCACTGCCACTTCAACTGGCTAATCTTCTGGGCTATGTCGGTGACTTTCGTTCTTCTACGGATCTCCTCATTTCTGATTCGATCACGTAGAGAAACCCCGAGCATAGCCCTCTCCATAGCTCGTTGTGCGACTTTGAGCTTGTCTATGAGGCCCATAGTAAGAGACCACGTTTCAGTGCCATAAGTCATCACTGGTAACACACATTGGTCGAAGACTCTTGTCTTGAGGCACTGAGGTATTTTTGACGAGAAGACTTCGCGAAGTTTCCGGAACGCTGCCCAGCCGAGTTGGATTCGACGATTGACCTCTTTCTCGAAGTTGGACCTGCCTAGTTTGACTGTCTGTCCCAGGTAGATGTACTCGTCAACAACTTCGAGAACTGAGTTCCCAACTGATATTGGGGTAGGTACAACATGGGCATTAGACATAATTTTCGTCTTATCCATGTTCATCTTAAGACCTACCCGTTGGGAAACTCGATGGAGGCCTTCGAGCATTGTACTGAGGTCTTCCATGGATTCTGCCATGACTACAATATCGTCGGCAAATCGAAGGTGAGTGATGTATTCGCCGTTAATATTAATGCCAAGTCCTTGCCATTCCAGAAGTTTGAAGGCGTCTTCCAATGTAGCGGTGAACAGTTTCGGAGATATAACGTCTCCCTGTCTCACGCCTCTTTGCAATGGAATTGCCTTCGAACTCTGCTCCTGTACTCGGACTGACATGTAGGCGTTTTTGTACAAACACTTCAGCACTTCAATATACCGGTAGTCAATACGGCACCGCTGGAGAGACTCAAGCACTGCCCACGTCTCGATCGAATCAAAGGCTTTCTCATAGTCTACAAACGCTAAACAAAGAGGCAAGTTATACTCTTCGGTCTTCTGTATAACTTGCCGTAGCGTGTGGATGTGGTCTATGGTACTATAGCCTTTTCGGAAACCGGCTTGTTCCGGAGGCTGGAATTCATCAAACCTGCGACTGAGACGGTTCGTTATGACCTTCGAAAACAGCTTATAAACATGGCTCAAAAGCGAGATGGGTCTGTAATTTTTAAGTAAAGTGTTGTCACCTTTCTTGAAGAACAGCACCACCACGCTTTTGTTCCATGCTTCTGGCGTTGAACCTTCGAGTAAGACGGTATTAAAGAGCTTCTGAAGGACTTTAAGTACCGGTGTTCCACCCGCTTTCAGAAGCTCAGATGTGATACCGTCGTCACCAGGCGCCTTGTTGTTCTTAAGCTGTTTCAAGGCCATTCTAATCTCGTACAGGCTGATGTCCGGGATATCTTCGGTATAATGTCGGGTCAGCTTGGCTCTTGGGTCTTTGACCGAGCTGCTAACAGGTTTAGCGACCGAGGTGTATAACTGTCCGTAGAAACTCTCGACCTCTCCTAACACTTCCGCTTTGGTCGACGCTACACTGCCGTCTCCTCTCTTCAGCTTCGTCAACTGGCTTTGCCCAATAGACATGTCTCTTGCAAACACTTTGGAGCCTTTTTTCCGCTCTATCGTCTCTTTAATACGGTTTGTATTAAAGATCCGGATGTCGTGTCGCAAGGACTTCCATATTCGTCTATTGAGCAGCCTATATGCTTCAGCATCATCCGAAGATGAGCGTCGTTCAGCCATGAGGTTGAGGGTATCGTTGGAGAGTTTCTGTGGCCTATCTGTACGGTGGGGTTTAAAGTACTTGGAACCCACTGTATGGACAGTTTCTACTAACCTGTTATTGATCTCGTCCACTGAAGCGATGTTCTCAAGGCAATCGAAGCGATTGGATAGCTCAAGTTGAAAGCTCTCGGGGTCTTGAATACGGGCACGAGTGGGTCGGAGCGTAGACTTCATCAGACGAGACCTCTCCAGTTTGACATTAATATTCACCGTGCCTCTTACCATTCGGTGATCACTACCGGTTTTAACCCTGTTGATCACGGAGACATCAGTGAATATTGGCCTTTTGGTGGTCATAATGAAGTCAATCTCATTTCTCGTGGAACCATCGGGACTCAGCCAGGTCCATTTCCTGTGAGGTGGCTTCTGAAAGAAAGAGTTCATCATAAAGAGTCCCTCTTTCTCCAGGAAGTCGGCCAACCTCTGTCCCCTACGGTTCCGTTGTCCATATCCAAATTGCCCCACTTTCAACTCATCCTCGCTTCTCTTACCCAACTTCGCGTTGAAGTCCCCCATAACAACTAGAAAGTGCGTTTCAGAGGTATGTATGGCCCGACTAATGTCCTCATACATATCCTCCACCTCATCATCCGGGTGCGACTTCGTCGGTGCGTATACCTGAATGACCTTCAGCGAATATCGTTTGGATACTCTGAGTATTAGGTATACGACCCTATTGGAAACGCTATCGATCTTAACTATGTTGTTAGTAAGGGACTTGTGGACGAGAAAACCGACACCACCTTGGGACTGTTGGTCGCCCTCCCGGTAGTAGAGTAGGTTACCTGATTTCAGGGTTATCGTGTCCTCACCCGCTCTACGGACTTCAGATAACCCCACAATGTCCCAGTGTAACTTACTCATTTCTTCTTCCAGCTCATATATCTTCTCGTCTGTCCTCATTGTGCGTATGTTGTGTGTCACCAGGGCCAGTCGTCGTCGTTGGGGGTGGTAGCCGGGCGTCTGCCGGGGATTCTTAGCACCCCCTGCCCCACCGTTACCGTGGCCGCTACCGTAGCCAGGAATAGCGGGGCTGCCGGGGACTGGGGGCCTGGTTCCTAATGTGTCCGTCATTGGGGGGGATTTTGCCAATACTCGCCACGCTTGGCAGGCGGGTTGGCGAGCGCAGTTTTGGGGTTTTAATACTAGGAAGGTGCTGCTGCCCACCTTCCGATTGTTATCCCTTAGCAGATTTTTACGCACCCACGGGTAGAGTTGGGGGGGTACTATTCTAAGCCGGTACCCCGCGTAAGTTAAACCGTCAAAATAAAATGAAAACGTCCAATGTCCATGTGGCAATTGTTGGAAACGATACGATCGAAGTTGTGAACAAGTAAGTAGGTACATTTACCTGGGGCAGACTGTCCAATTAGGTAGGTCCAACTTCGACAGAGGATTCCGCTCCGACTGGACAGCGTTCGGGAAGATTCGATCTAAGTATATAAGGTATTTTGTTAATTAGTGCACAATATTGAACAGATGGTGGTTTGGAATCGATAACTCATGAAAGTGAAAGAAAAAAAAACACATATTTTTAATTATTATGAACATATTCACAGCTAGCGTGACTAAACGCAAGACGGCGCCCGCCGTTACAACACAGAATGACAATACCTACCCACTTATAATAGGTACAACAACGTACGAACCTACCTACACGCGCATGTTTACACAGCTTAAACATAACTTTAACAGCTTAAACATGTTTAAGCTGATCAAGCCTTCAAGGATCCTACCATTACTATTGTTACTAGTATAGTTCCATATGACATGTTTACTGTTGAAGTCACCGATCAGAAGGACGGAGCTTCCTAGAGAGAAGAGGGCTTCCAAGTCTGTCTGTAATAGTTCTTTACCAGAGGGAAGGTAACATGAGGATTGAGGCTATGATGACAGGTTGATGACCTGACATCGCTAGAAAGCAAACAGAGGCTTCTAGAATTCTAAATGGTGGAGTAGCAGTTGGGATACAGTGCAGAGCCCTTTTGTAATAGATGAGAGTACCACCTTTTGGGGTGGCCACTCTATCATTACGAACCAAACGGTAGTTTGCAAAACTAGGGTTCGCTGTACCTGGTTTCAGAAAGGTCTCCTGCACGCATAAGATATCGACCTGATGGGTCTTGCAGAATTTATGAACTTTGTCCTTTTGACTAGAGAGGCCGTCAGTGTTGAAAGTCGCTACGGTGACTGAATGGGGCTTAATTCGTTTCGATGTACTTCGATTGACTTTTGACTTTTGGAGGGAGTGAGCCAGAAGAGGGAATTTGAGAGTCCGTGAAGCGGGATCTCTCAACAATTTCCCTATTGGACTGGAGATACTTGGAAAGCATCTCCGGGTAACTATTTGAGACCCACGAGGCGAACGCCTGAGGCGAGACGCCTTGGGGGAGGCTCAGAGCAGGGGAGGGAGAGAGAAGAGACAACTCGAGGGGAATACTCGAGATGCGGTGAGGGAGGAATGACACTCCCGCCGGGTATAGGCTGGAAACTGAATGCCTAGGTGTCCCTACTGTGTGCCCTCTGCCATTCTTATTGTGCAGATGGAGAGAGGCGAGACCCTAGCTGCTCCGGGGGCGAGGAGAGAAGACCGAGTAAACCCGGCTTCCAACCAAACACTGGCCCAGAGAATAGCTAGCAGAGAGGCCCGGCAACCGGGCCTCAGCGCCCTTGAAGGAATGACCTTGCTCACCAAGGTCACCCCTAGACGTGTAGGGCCGTGCAAGCCGGCGAAGAGTCCCCCGACTCTTCGCCGGTGACACCACTATGGGGTAGGGAGGAGACGTGCGAACGTTCTCCTCTGTTCTCCCGGTCGTCTGCACCGGCGCGGCTAGCGGACATCCTGATCCGCTCCGCGGCCACCTTTTGCGCCATCACCGTTTTGCAGAAGGTGGCCACTACTTGCCACGATCTCTCATTGTCGAGCATGGAGATCACCACGCTCGGCAGTGAGAGATCTCCACCTAGTTCCGCTGAAAGCGTGTGACGCTACGGGCCCCACGCAGCACACATTTCCATAATGAGGGGCGCCGTATCCTCCTCGCCTCTCGTCTCGCGATTTGGTGCACGGACTTTCTGAACCCCGGAAAGAATCTGCACCAATCGGAACGTCAGCGACTCAAATCCTTAAAAAAGAGCCGCCTCAGCCACTTCTGCAGAACCGGGCGGATGACCTCTACCGTCCACCGCAACTCATTAACAACTCTTTCAACCACTCCCAACTTACAATGCATCTATGACTTTTTATGCTTAGTAGATAAATAACAAAAGTGCGAGAATTGCCTTTTAGGTATTCGAAAGGTGGCTTCAGATTAACTTACATACATATACTTTAAGGAGTCTACACACCAAACCCGCCGACCCGCCGACACGACGACTTTGTTTCAAGAATCATGTCGGCGACTCGTACCCGCGTACAAGTCGGCGGCATGGCCGGCGACTTGCGTACGCGCACGCTCAGTTGCCCGCCGACACTCCAGCGATAGTGACGTGCTTGTGTTTTTTTTGCGATTTTCTGCAATAATGGAATGGGACGAAGAAACCACTCTAAAGTTAATAAATTTGTATCATATAAAGGAATTATTATGGAATCCAAAACACTTGGATCACAAATGTAGACCTAAACGTATTGATGCACTAAATGAGATGGCAAACGAATTAAATACAAATGTCACAGAAATAGAACGGAAGATAAAAAATTTGACGAGCCAATATTATAGAGAAAGAAAAAAGACGATTGAATCAAAAAAGTCTGAAACCTGCGCAGATTCTGTTCATGAGAGCAAGTGGTTTGCCTTTAAATCTTTGAATTTCTTGCTCAATAAAAATAAACCTTCTGGAACAATCGATACGGTATGTAACATTTCAGTGATGTTGTATTATTTTATTTCTAACCTAATTATTAGAGCACACAAGAATAATATGTAAGCTTGGCCCGAGTGAAGAGAGGCGCGCGGTAAATAAAGACATAGGTACTTATTTTATCTGCCTTTGTTGTTGCGCTGCCGCTATTGTTATTGCACCGAAATATTTCTAAACAAATTATTTCTTGGAATGGCATGTGCACAGATATAATAGTCATTGCAAATGTATTTTTTAAAAACTAACAACTCTTTTCTCAACAATCTTTTGATTTCGCCGAATTTCTATTATAAACCGAGAGATTCCGTACCATTTTCTTTTTTTTTTCTTTTTAGGTTGTTTTAGAAATATTATTATTAATTATTATTTACATTGATAATTAGTATTAGGTATGATTTATGACCATTGTCTTTTTTTTCATATATTCCGTGCGGTGTACCTACTCGCGGGTAAAAGCTAGTGTATAATACATTTCATAAGTAAACTGTTGGTGATTCAAATAAAATATTATTTCAGGAGATAACAGCAACTGACAATAATGCCCAACATGCGGACAATGATGCTCAACATGGGGAAAACGATTCACCTCAAACGTCAAACATCATTTCCCAAGCGAATAAACGTTATAAACCTAATCCAAGTAATGAGATGGTGTCGGAAGCATTAAATTTAATGAGAACAGTCAGTCAACGGACAAATCAAAAAATAAAAGATCAGGACGATTTGTTTGGCGAATATATTGCGACACAACTTAGAAAATTTGATAAAACAACAAAGGCAATAATAAAACATCGGATTAACAATATCTTTTTTGAAACCGAAACTGGATATCGTTCAGACATGTTCGAAGCTTCGCCAAGACCTTCAACTTCCCATAGTCATCCAGGATATTATAGAGTATCTTCAATGGATCAATGTGATGTAAATTCCTACTACTCATCATCCAACTCTGCCGTAACAAACCCTGTTTCACCGCCTCTTGGTGAACCTTCAACATCTTCAAATGAACCTTCGATACGTGTGTCGCTTCAAGAGAGTGGTGATATTGAGAACATATTATCATCTATTGAGTCAGATAAATAGGTTTATTCCACAAATCCCCACCGTATGCACTCTGAGAATAACCCTATCACCTGATGCGAGATAACGTTATGTAGGCACAAGTATTTCGTCTTAATGTTGTTGTCATAGAATCGTCATAGTATACTCAAAATGCATAAAAACATCAGTGGGGATTTCGCGGTGGGGATTTATAGAATAACTCGGTAAATAAAACCACTTATAAATGAACAAAAACAAGTGATTTACGAACTTTTTAATACAAATTATAATAAATATACAAGTACTAATACAAGTATGAGTTTCATTAAAACTTACGAGTTAGTCATTGATCATTCTGCCATGGTAATCTCCCGACATCGGAAAGAAAATATTGAACCAATTCTGTCCTTATAACCTCAGGAGATTGTGTTCTTGTAACCTCAAGGGACTGTGTATTGTCTTGTCTAGGCAAGTCAGCAAACAAATTATTTTCACGTGGTTCCCTGCGCCAATCTCCTGGATTGATTTCTCCCCTACTATTTTCAGTATCATATTCATTTTGTTGTATTATACCATGTCGTTTTACATAATTGAACAAATGAATACATGCCAATGTTACAATAGTAACTTTTTGTGGATTTAGCTGGATGGGTTTGTTAAATATCTTAAATTGTTTTGTTAACTGTCCAAATACGTTTTCAACTACTCTTCGACCTCGACACATGCGATAGTTGTACACTCTCTTGGGAGACCCTTTCGCATGATTACCATCATAAGGTTTTAAAATATTGGTTTGTAAAGGAAACGCTTCGTCGCCCAAAAAAAAATAGGGTACTGGCATAATTCTTCCAGGTAGAGGTTTTTTATCTGGCAAATTTAAATCATTATTATATAACATTCTGCATAATGAAGAGTTAGCAAATACACCACCATTGGAAATGCGACCCTGGCACCCCACATTAGCGTATAAAAACTTATAATCTGCATCCACTAATGCAAACAGTACAATACTGAAATACATTTTATAATTAAAATAATCGCTTCCACTTCGTGCTGGACATTCAATTCTAATGTGCTTTCCATCCATAGATCCAACACAATTAGGTACATTCCATCTACTCAGATATCCATCTGCAACTTTTGTCCATTCGTTTGATGTTCGTGGAATCTGAAATCGGAAATGTGCTCGGTGATAGGATAGCCATTTGCCTACTTATATAGTAATTTTTCGGAACATAGTTTTTCTGGAAGATTAAAGAAAGTTAAACGCCCATGTACATACCTTCACATAATCCGAAAGTCCATCTACGATAGCTTGGCACACTTCTGGAATAATGTAGGAAATAAGTTGAGGAGATACTTTAAAGGTGTCACAAAGACTGTTGAATGAATCTCCCGTAGTCAGGTATTTTAATGTTAATGATAATCTGTCCGTTGGTGAAATAGCACTTCTGTAATTTGTATTTTTTTTAACTATTGTGGGTCCAACAATGCTTAGTAAATATTCAAAGTCGGTAAACGTTAACGACATAAATGTCTTAAAATGTAAGGGTCTTTTTACAATCAAATCGTCTGTTCTTAAATCTTTTATTCTATCACTGTTACTGTAACGACTGCGACTCATTAAGCTTGGTCTAACCCAACACTGTCGTTTTCTCTTCAGGGACCCAGCTAAAATTATTCCACATGCTGCTATTATTAGATCAGCATCAGTATCCATGTTTATTGTAGGCTGCAATATTCGAGAAAAACAACACGTCACGTTCGTACACACTGCAATCACTAACTAAAAAAGTTGTACTGATTTCTTGCCGCCGACTAACTCACCGACACAACCCCATGACACATATTGGCGGGTTGGCGGGTTTGGGTCGCCGACACCAAGCCGCCGGGCTGTGTCGGCGGGTCGGCGGGTTTGGTGTGTAGACTCCTTTATACATACTATAGGCATCCTACACACAGACCTTTGCTTCACTCGGTCAGTTAAAAACACTGCCATGTTCAAAAAGTTTGTAACCTCTGGATTGCTTGAAAGTGTGCCATAAAGACAGCCAGTATTTTAGGTCAGAATATTTAAAATTCTTATAAATTTCAATAGTTAGGAGTGAAATATAGTCATGGCCTTAAAATAAAATATTTAAATTTTGCACTTAGGTACCTTACATGTTTGGTCAGAAAATACTCAGGGTTTTGAATTTTATGCCGATTACTTGCGCAAGGTCATCTCTGCACACTACTACTTTGAATGACACAAAAAAAGAAATGGCGCGTATCTCAAGTACGCGTGACTAAAGGCTGATGATTACCCGAAACTATGTTTTAGTTTGTTACACCGGCGTAAGATGTCCAGGATCCCATCAGCAGCTTATCTAATATTTAGGCGCACTTACCCGACAGGTGCACTTCGCCCCCCTTACCTTATATATAGATAAGATATAAGGTTAATGTTAAGGATAACAGTATATAAGGAGGTAAATAGTTAGTATTTCCAAGTTTACGCGAGTGTCCAACTGCTTTGAAATGTACGCAATTCATATTTTAATGTTAGCATTACTAGCTAGCACTTGTGAATCAGCTAGGATCTTAGCAGTGTTTCCGGCGCCTTCTATAAGTCACCAAGTAGTTTTTCGCCCTTTGACTCAGGAGCTAGCTAAACGCGGACACGAAGTTGTGGTCATAACGACAGACCCAGCGTTCCCCAAAGGACAAACTCCTGATAAACTCACAGAGATAGATGTTCATGATATATCATATACTATTTGGCAAGAGGTGGTGTTAAGTAGTGCAACCACATCGGGAAAGAAGGATGATATAATAACACAAATTAAAAGCATTATACCATTGCTCTCGAAAATCTTCGAGATACAGATGCTGACAGACGAGGTGCAGAAAGTGATCAGCAATAAAACAAACCATTATGATTTGCTTCTGATAGAATCTTGCGTGAGACCAGCCGTATCCTTATCTCATGTTTTCAAAGTACCGGTGATTTTAGTGAGCTCTTTGGGCGGTTTTGAACGAAATTATGATGTCGTCGGAGTTCCTATGCGGCCACCATTGCTTTACCCATCAGTATTACAGCAGAGAATCTACAACTTGTCCTTATGGGAGAAATTGACAGAGCTCTACCATCATTATCTCTTTGAAGATATATTTACCACTTCGGAATACTCTAATAATAAGATGATAAAAAGGTTATTTGGTCCTGATACGCCGTCGGTAACAGAGCTGGAGAATAATGTGCATATGATGTTCTTAAACCTCCATCCTCTTTGGGAGTTGAATCGTCCAGTCCCTCCGAGTGTCATCTACATGGGTGGAATGCAAGAGAAACCTTCAAAGGAACTTCCTAAAGTAATACTACACTATAAAAATATCATCAAGGCGCTTTGTGTCTGTCTAAATTTGAAACAGATTGTAACAAAATACGAGTAGTTAGGTACCTACTTAATTAAAACTATATACAAGCTGGAATTTTGAGACGATGCTACGAGTACAAGTAGTATCTTTGATATAAAAATAAAATATAAGTGTCACTAAATATTTTTTTATATCGTTTTTTGATAATGGATTTCCGCAAAGTAACGCCTGAATCAATAAATTATTAGTATCTTTGATATATTTTTATGAAAAGGCATTTCTAAGGAAATCAAAATCCTGATAGTTAAACATTTTATTTCAGGAACTGCAATCTTACCTAGATTCATCAAAGAACGGGGTTGTCTATATCAGCTTTGGCACCAACGTCAGCCCCTCCAGCTTGCCAGCAGAGAAGATCCAGATGCTGGTCAGAGTATTCTCTAAGCTACCCTACGACGTACTCTGGAAGTGGGACAAAGATGAACTACCTGGCAGGTCAAAGAACATAAGGATAGCAAAATGGTTTCCGCAATCCGATTTGCTCAGTAAGTATTGTATTGTTACAAAAACATGTGCACGTAGGTTTTGCCGAGTGGCGGAAAGTAAGTAGGTACGCCAGCATTTTGCCTTTCAAAGAAGTGAGGTTAGGTGGACACCTAGGTATACCTACTACAAGTGTACTAAAAATTTTAATATCAAATTAATGCGAATTGCTTTTATGACATGTTTGCTTCTCTAGATAAATAGACATTAATATTTAATCATTTGATTTGCACATCAAATACATCATATAATTCGTCACATAGTAAAATCTAACGTAGAGTTGTTAGTTTATCTATACATGAATGGGTAGATTTTTTCCTTCAAAATGAAGAAATTGTGGGTCATCAAAGAGATTATAGATTTTATATGGGATCTAATGGTAGTACTTTCCGGTTCCATAGTGTCCTATTTGCAAGCCCGATTGTTGTTGTACCTGCTATCAAGGGCGTAGCCAGGTACAGGCAGGCAAATAAGAATTGTTAAGTCAAATAAGAAAATATACCAACACGTTAAGTGGTCGCTAGTCGGTTGAAATACTCACGAACCGGTGAGTACATAAATATTAATAGGTACCTAATGGCAAAACTGCATTAACGTGCATAGGTACTGCGTAAAGTTTGTCAATAAAATAATCGAGATAAAAAATAACACTATTATCTCAGATAAAATTTACCTACCTTTTTATTACCTTAATTTTTATACCGTCAGTCAATGTGTTATAAATTATCAAATGATTACGAAGTTTTACGTTAATATCTTTATTATACCTACTTATATTTTGACAATATTGCTAACCCGCCGGCTGATTCGCTCGCTTGGTCTTGGTGTAGTTGTGAAAACGGCGCTTTGGAATCTCGAGGTCCTGAGTTCGATACCCGGGTCGGACAGTTATGGGGTTCTTCTGACAAAGAAACTATTAATAGCAATTCGGAGTCTGGAACAGTGCCCCGTAGATGGCAATAGGCTCGCCTTCTATAAAATGGGACTTAAAACATATCCATCTGTCGAAACGTTTAAAACTCTGCTGCCTACCCTTTCGAGGATAAAATAGGCTCGACGTTATGTTATCTTTAAAAATAACATGTATTTCACTGTTTACGGTATAGTTTTTTTTATCAAGTTTTGAGATAAATGTAAATCGAACCAGAATTATTTTTCCACATTATACATTTCTGAACTTTCCTGTACACTCTCCAGGTGCAGCAAAAAATAAAAATACGTGATACATTCGTAATATCGATCGTAGATAACTCTGCCCAGGCCACTGGGATGGACTACCAGTCGCCCCGGCCTAGGAACCAGGGACGGACTAAGGCACGTGGGCCTTTTGAGGGTCGCCCCGCCCCTCGTTTCGCAGCCATCCAGAGTCGATCTGCGTGTGACTATTGCAAGGCAACGGGGCAACTTGCGCGGCCTTTTTGAGCTTGCACGTGAGTGCGCGCCGCCGGGTTGCCAACTCACGACGATTGTGTTATTCTTGTTTGGGGGCACACTTTCAGCGAGAGTGTCCCAACCCGAGACCCTGTGGGGTCTCACTTGAGAATTTTGTGTGCTAACGCGAATCGGGTTAGTTGTCCAACCGATTCCAGGGAGCCCCGCATGGGCGGGTATGGCAGCCGCGGACATCGGGATATTGGCTCGCCGGTCCGTAACCGGAACGAAACCCGCACCTTTGAGCGCTGCTCGCCTCCCGCCGTACCACTTAATCGGGGGCCGCGAGAGCGCCGATTGACACCCCCACAAGAAGGCTATGCAGCAGCTGCTCGTCGGCAATGGCCTGACCAGCGCCGCTTGCGTTCCCCTCCGCTGGCGGAACTTCCTCGATTGGATCGCGCCCGCCTGTATCTAGGCGTTTTGTGAATCGTGACGCAGGACACCGCGCAGAGGAGGCATTCGATGCCTATCCTGGTAGGGATAGACCACAGCCTGGATCCGGCACCCGGTCGCCTCCGGACATTACTAAAAATTTGGCGCTTGCCCTTCCAATGCACCCTCCCCAATTGAGACCGTTCTTTTGCCGACGACCTCACTGAAGGTCTGGGGACCTACGGGGGCCTCGATTGTAGTTCGTGCTATTTTGGACACGGTCTCTCAGGGGTGTATTGTGTCTTCTTGGTTGGTGGGACAGGCGGATGTACTCGTAATAAGAGGAGTGGGCAATGCTGCTGTCAATACTGTTGAGGGACAGACTAAATTTGAGCTCACTCCAGTAGATTATTTGGGCCCTTAATTGAGAACAACGGCCATAGTTATTTACATAGATATTTTTCATACCACCTGCTCGAAAATGTCCAATTACATGTCATGCAATATCAACGTAAAACAAGGCATTACATCCCCGGGGATATAATTTTGTATGAAACTCCCTTGGGTGTAAAGTGATTTGGATTTGGAACGTTAGTTGTAGGAAAACTCTTAGTACTTAGTAGGTACTTTTGATAGCCAGCTTTATCCTGTAATATGAGATACACAATAAAGTCCAGTCAAATTAGACGATATTTTGCAAAAGAGTGGAAATAATTCGCGACAATGGGTTTTTTACTTCATTATGGTATAATATGCATTAAGAATCATGCCTAACTCAATCCCTAAGAAGCTTAACCTCCGGAAGAGGGTTAAATAGAGTGAGCGAGAATTAGAGTGGCGATCGCTATATTTTTATACTATGTTTGAAGTATTATAATCTACCTTCTTACTAAGTATTTTTAAACCAACTTCCAAAAACAGGAGTATTTTATCAAGTCGAGGTGTATTTATTTTTATGTATAATCACGAAAAAGTTTTTGCAAAGTGGTCTGATTTTTAAAATTCTTTTTGTTAGGTAAACTTTACGTCTGAGGTGAGTGGCATGTAAATTTTACCAAATTCAGTCAATCGATTTTTGAGCTACAATCTAATAACTGAAAAGTGATTCGCCTGTCTCGATGATATCAATTACGATATCATCGAGGTAGGTGAAACACTTTACAGTTATTGGATTGTAAATTAAAAACCGATTGCCCGGACTATCTGGGACGTATAATCACCAAACGAAAAAAATAATTATTAAAATCGGACTACTTTGTAAAAAGTTATGCGTGATTATACATAAGAAAATATACACGTCGACTTGATAAAATACTCCTGTTTTTGGAAGTCAGTTGAAAAGATATGATCTGTAACTTGCACATTGGTGCACTGAAAATTATGATGAATAAAAATATAAATTATAAATAGTTTTAATTATAAATAATATAATAATTTATAATAAAAAAATAATTTTTATTATAAAATAATAAAAATCACATCTGAACGTTTATGATGCTTTTAAATACCTAATTTTAAGTTTGCACCTATATCGGAATTTTTCTAGACCCGCAATTAAAAAAAAACCAATGACAAATATTCATCAGAATATTTGTCATTGGTTTTACGCGATATGATATCGCACGACTTTTTTCACTCTAAGCCACTATACATAAAGGAAGCCTATATTCATAAATACAATAAACTATTCCAACTTCTTTGAATTTTTTTTATTGAGGGCCTTTTAAACTTTATACCTAATATTTAACATGGTTCCGAAGGTGCTACAAATGGTGCAAACTGGGGAGATACTCTAGCTGTGTTTCCTAACGATTCCAGAAGAATCTACTACTGTCAGAATTATTTCCATACTTTATCCTAATTTGTATGGATTAATAGCTCTTCTGATTAATTAGTATCCTAATCTAACGTAAGGGTACGATTAATGTGACGATCGATGTTGAATAAAATGGGATATATCAGGATCAGGATCTGGATATGGAATTTAGTGACCTCTGCATATTCTTTTCGGGCTTCTTGTATTGACGTGATTTTATGTATGAATGTAAGGTAAAATAGTATGCATAAATACTCAAAGTAAATACTTATTACTATTCCTTTTATATCCGTAATTATTAAAAGTCTTAAACATAACAAACAAACTATTTTACTAAGTAGGTATGTAGATATAGTATAGTATAGTAGTCATCAGATTACCATAGTACAGGCTCTAGTTTTGGGACCTGAGGACCTTCAGTGGAGTATAAATAAATCAATCCGTAGTTAAATATCAGGCTCTCGTGTTTTGTAGCTTATAATAATTTTATATACTAATATTTTACAGAGCATCCAAAAGTGAAGCTCTTCATCACACAGGGAGGCCTTCAGTCGACTGACGAAGCCATCACGGCCGGGGTACCTCTGATCGGCATGCCCATGTACGCGGACCAGTGGTACAACGTCGAACAATATGTTTACCATAAAATTGGCTTACGGCTCGATATGGAATCACTGACGGATGACACATTTTTGAACGGCATTACAACGATAGTTAATGATGAAAGGTGAGTGAAATTGTACTTAGTGATAAATTACTGTTTGGGAGGGGTCATTAACATTTGACTTCATTGACAGTCTGACGAACGAAGAATATCATAATAAACATGCATTATCTAATTTTATATATTGTATTCATAACATTCAACATTTGAAATTTGAATATACAGGGTTACTGGCAATCAATTAGACTCCTGTTAAGGGCATATTCTGTACATAAAAACAAACAACTTTTGTTCTAGAACTTTTCCCAAAACTAAACAAATTTCTCATTTTATTTTTCTTTTTGTGATTCTCTCTTACACTTCATAACTCTACATCGCATCTACTTCATTCGTCTACGTGTAGCCATGCATGTAGTTAACAGCGCGACGTAGCGTAGCACATCTACGACGACCTTGACTTGCCGCGTCTCAGTCCCTTTCTTACGCTGTCGCAGCCGCCCGCGCGCCGCCGGCCGGGGCTTGACGGCATTGCGTGCGCGCTTTTTACATAGTGTTAATTATGTTTAGACCAGTAAAACCGATTTTTTTAAGTTTTGTATAGAAGAAAAAAAAATACGAATTTATGAAAGTCGTAGAACAAAAGATGTTTGTTTTGATGTACAGAATATGCTCTTAAAAGGATGCTAATTGATTACCAGTATCCCTGTATACATAAAAAATTCAGAGTACATCCCCTTCTTACAATGATTTCATAAAAAATATTATACGGAAAAAATGTACTTGTAGAATCATCTTTCCGCATTTATTCGATACCCTCCCATTTGACTACCTAATTAAAATTGATAGCCCAACTTTGATAGGTTTTAGAAATATTTTAGTGCCAGTTATTAGGTATTGTTAGTAGCTTATTGTAACTCGGTCTATCAGGGTATTGCCATAAAAATTAGTTACATAATCTTATACAATAAATATATTAAAATTTTGTTATTAGTACCGTAAATACCCTGTAGTCCTCGTGGATTGTTTTGTCCATATGGATCCTCTGAGAGGTTTATTTGGATTTTTTGTCCACATGGATACCCTAGGGATTCATTTGGACTTTTTGTCCACACGGATCCCTTGGGGGATTCATTTGGACTTTTTGTCCACACGGATCCCTTGGGGGATTCATTTGGACTTTTTGTCCACACGGATCCCCTGGGGGATTCATTTTGATTTTTCTACACCCTTACATACCATTACAAGACACATGTATATAACAACAAACGTAAACAAACACCATCTACAAATAACACAACGATTGGAGCACGTCAATTCTTAAACCCTCAAGAAGTAAACTAAGACCTCACAGACTCAGGGTATCCTACCGTGAGGGCTAGGACGGCA